>BSBM01000710.1:4195000-5608750 GCA_027924585.1 Larix kaempferi | reverse complement strand
CTCAATTGAAACGATAAAATCGTTTCTTATAGAAATAACCAATGTAAATAATACAAAGGATCCGTAAATGGTCAAATAATCGAATATATAATTGATAAGATAAATAATGATGATTTTGCAATGAGGATGTAGCCGCATATATAGGGCTTATATGGTGACTACTCACCAAGGGTTATGTCTCTTAGTTAATATAATTAACATTATGTTTTATTTTATTATTTATATTATTATATATATTATTCATATTATTTTAATACATTATTTGTTACATTGCCTCTCTCTTAGAAAGACTTTGTCCTCAAAGCCTTATAATGTTGTTGCATCATTCCTTGTGACATTGTAGCTGACAAAACATGCCGATACGAACTTCTAAGTGTAAAGCATAACTTTCGATATGTTGAGGTATCAATCCATCCAAAATTGATTTGTTGCTCACTGTTGGGATTCTCTATTGATCTGTCGTAAGGAGCTTTGAGCACATTAGTACCATTATCTTTCGACAATTCCCACTTTTTAGGACACTGGTTTATATGGTTGGGGTGTCGATAGGGAGTTACTGTTGTTTTTTTTTACCAAATTGTCTTCTTTCTGAACTGTGACGAGGACTGAATTTGTCTTTGCTTCTTTTTTCTCAACGTATATTTTTGAGTCCAAGGGATTTGATATCCTCTTTTGAATTTGCTCCAACTTATTGTCCAACAAGTCTTTTTCTTTTTTAAGATTTCGGGTCATTTCTTCTTGCACTTTTTTATCATCTTTAAGCTTCTGAATTTGATCCATTAGATCTTGTTTGTGCTTCTTGAGGTGACCATTTTCATCAATTTTTTTCAATAGTTTCTTCTGAAGATCTCGATTCTCCTCTTCTAGCTTTTGATTCTGTTGTGCTTTATCCTTTGTCTTTTTTATTTGAAAAAGCAATTTGTGATTATGATCTCTTAAACGAGAGATCCCTTCTTCTTTATCTGTGAAGATTTTGTCGAATTTTGACTGCATCTTTTGATTTTCTTGCAAAATGACCATGGCTATATCCTTGAAGTCTTTAGATGCCACGACTTTGGAATCTAACTTCATTCTAACATCCTGTAGTGTGACTTGCTTCTTTTTATACGAAAACGTTAAAAACTTTTTCTTCATATTTAAGATAATTGTCTTTAATGTTTCCATCCAAGATAAGCCGAGAATGATGTCAATTTCATTTAGATAAATAGTCGTAACATTGAATTGGGATGTGAACTTATATTCACCAATTTCCAATTGTATGTCCCTAATTGCATATTGCTTCTCACCCCATTTATCTTTCTTTTTGATTATACTTAGTTTTGGGATGAATAATTGATTTGTCAAGGTGACGTTAATGTGATTTTCCTCGATGGTTGGGCAAATAGCGATGCTAACAGGCTTTCTTTGAATAATCTCTTCAAGTTTTAGTATGTCAACAGCTACCTTTGAGTAGGTCTTGTGGGATCTTCCTCTTTTGCCACCTTGAAACTCCATTTGTTTTTCCAAATAATAATAATTATTATTAAAATTTAATAATTATAATATTATTAATAAATATAATATAATAATAATAATTATTAATGATAATAATAATATAATAATTGTTTTTGGAGTTGAAAGATAATAAAAATGGTGTGGATTGAGTGGTTGGGAGGAGTGAATGTTACCTTCCCCACCCAAGTTCAATTCTCACTTATAAATTTTGAGTATATTATTTTCACAAATGCTTCCAATATAGTTGAAAAATAAACCATGTACTCTTTTTAAGAAACCACGTACTTCTTTGTTTTTACTTTTTCATTTGTTTTTACTTTTTTACTTCTTTGTTTTTACTTTTTTCTTTTGTTTTTACTTCTTTATTTTTTTCTTTTCTTTTTCTTTCTATATTCTTTTTTTTTACTTCTTCTTTTACTTCTTTGTTTTTACTTTTTCTTTTGTTTTTACTTCTTCTTTTACGTCTTTGTTTTTATTTTTTCTTTTCTTTTTACTTCTTTGTTTTTATTTTTTCTTTTCTTTTTACTTCTTTGTTTTTACTTTTTTCTTTTACTTCTTTCACTTCTTTGTTTTTCTTTCTATATTCTTTTTTCTTTTCACTTATTTTACTTCTTCTTTTTTCTTCTTTTCTTCTATTTCTTTTCTTTTACTTTTTCCTTTTTCTTTCAATTTTTTTTTTGTACTTCTTTGGGCCAAGGCCCTGGTTTTTGGACAAGATCTTAGATTTTAGGGAAACCCTAAAATGGTGGCTACAAGCACGGATCATTGATACCAAATGAAACAATAAAATCATTTCTTATAGAAATAACCAATGCAAATAATACAAAGGATCCATAAATGGTCAAATAATCGAATATATAATTGATAAGTTAAATAATGATGATTTTACAATGAGGATGTAGTCGCATATATAGGGCTTATATGGTGACTACTCACCAATGGTTATGTCTCTTAGTTAATATAATTAACATTATGCTTTATTTTATTATTTATATTATTATATATATTATTCACATTATTTTAATATTTTATTTGTTACATCAATCTTAATGACTATTGATCTGTGGATTAGCACTTGATTGGTCATTTGCTTGATGATTGATTGTGAGAAACTCATATGTAAATTATTTTTCCTTTTGCATTAATTCATCACCTCAAGTAGTTGTTGGTTGGGGCCATGGATTGGTTACTTCTCTAAAAGTTTTAAGCATGTAAAACATCAATGTGTCGATCTATGATTTGTTTATGTGAGTGGTTTCTCAAGGTGTTTGGGCTATGTGGAAATACCTTATTTAATTCGAACATGGTATCAAAGCACTTGTGAAGACTTGCTCACATTGTTGTTGATTGAGATTTTGAACCTAGCATACATTAAAGGATTTTTGGACTATGTTATTTCTATGCATTCCTGGGCTAAGAGAGGTGTTTCATTGTATTTGAAGTGTTGTTTTAATTTGGAAACTCTATACATCCCTTGGAAAGGTTTATGCTTTCCCCAAGATACAACCATTTTATCATATATGTAACACTCAACCTAGTGATGGATGGTAGTAAACTAACACTAACAAAAGTAATTGAAATTTTATCAAGACAAGTTCTACATGATAATTTGAGTGAATGATCTCTTAAGTTCTAACATAATAGGTAAAATTTATGTATAAATTCCTACTATCATATCGTCATATTAATTAATGCAATTTTCAAGAGAAATAATATAAACAAGGTAGGAACAATAGATTACCTTCAAATTGGTTGAATAATTTGACAATCATGTTGTAGCAAGCTAGTCCTTAGAGCATATAAGTAATCCAACAAGGGTAGTTTTGAAGCATGCCCAAAGTGGGATTGATCCTCCCAGCACTTTAAAAGCTAAGCTACTAGTTCTAAGAAACCTATTGGATTTCCTATCCCTCCATGCATGCAACTCCAATAACTACAACAACAACCTCTCTTGCAATATCCAATGTCCAAGTCAAGTATTTAGATCAAATTCTTGATCGTTTTCCCCTTCCACTCTCTTTTTTGTGTCCCAAAAAAACAACCCCACTTCATCCACCAAACTCTCTTTTATCCTAGCATTTCCACCGCCTTCATCCCTTTTCCAGAAATACCCCAGGATGGTCAAACTATAATAAAATAATAATAAGTCACCTACCTATTTAAGAATCTAACCCCCCTAACAAGGCAGATCTATCACATTACTCAACCCAATTCTCATAAATCACAATATTAATAAATAATAAAATATCTCAAATGTGTTTATCATTTGACAGTCCACTATTACTCACATCATTAATTGTTTGGTAAGAATTAATTGGTCCATCTATAGCATGATATGGAATCAATAGATAATTAGAATAAAATGTAATGCGATTATTAATTTAAATGTGATTACTAATGAGAATTCAATGAAAAGAAATTAATACAAAGACAATTTAAATGATTAATACAAGCCAACATAAATGGGCCTAATACTATGGAATCTAACTAATGCAATGCAATTTAAATAATATCAAGTTAACACTATAATTAACATTATATCTTAATCTTATTACACCCATCAACCACTATATATGATAACACAACAATCACCAATATGTATATAGATTTACATTGTATACAATTTTAGTGTACATGCATAAGGTGTGTGTGCGGGGCCAATGTACACATAGATTTTGCATGTACATAGGAAACCATCATCGCCTCTAATGCATAGTTCTTGACTAACAATACAATAATGACCATGCATGCAAGACAAGGTAACCACGCATGCAAGACAAGGTAACCACGCATGCAAGAAACAATCCAATACCCACAACATCAAGCAATTTAATGAACTAAGGCGCAACACATCAACACTAATCAACATTATACTTAGATTTACCTTACTGAACTACCGAGTTAGAAGTGAAAGGAACCAAGTACAACCAAATTGCTGTCTCAAATCCCAAGCCAAAATATTACTAATCTACTCATCTTTCCTTCCTAACATACTTCCAACTCTCACTTCCTATCCATTCCTCTATTGGAATATCCTAGAGCAACAACTATATTGACCTAACCCTAGATATAATCGGTAAGTGGAAGTGTCAACTAAATTGACTCAACTTCCCCAATATATTATCAATAGTAGGACCATCACACAACTTGGGGAGCATTATTCAACACAACCCTCCCATGATCTCAGGTTTCGAAGGATACATGGTGGGAAATGCCTCCACCCCTCCTATTAGAACTAGGGTCAACACCCTATCATAAATCATAGTGTGTTTCGATTGTGGTTCTTAGAGTTGCATCATCGAATGATTGGTTTGGGAAAGCTAGTTTTCTGCATAACCTTGCAGTAGCCCACACATCATAACAAGTATCTGGCTATCCCTTAGCCCTCTAACCTATGGGTTAGTCTCATCAAAAACATAATATCATACATAGTCTTTCATTGTTTCCAAGCCAATTACCAATTAATCAACCATCGGTCAATATAAACAACTTAATCTATCAATCATGTGTTGGCATCCATTCATTCATTTAATTGTAACGTACATTAGTATCCACGTACCTTATCATTTATTTAAAATTTGCATACTAGAAGAAAATCACACAAGTGTCATAATTAGTAAGATAAATGATAACTTAAAACATAATTGACGCATATAAGTAGGTTCATAAATCCACACACATCGCTTACTTAGTCAAGATGAATGCAACAAATAATTGGCAAATAAATACAATATAGGTTTAAATGTTGTTTATATGTCCCATAAAAAGGTGAGACATTACATACAGCCACCCTTCAGGAAACTTCATCTCGAAGTTATATTAAAAAAATGAGGGATAATCACAACGCATGGTCTCAATACCCTCCTAGGTAGTGGATATTGGGATATATTTTCCCCATTGGACTTTAACTTGGTCCACTAGGTGGTTCCTGATTTCTCAGACCCCACGATCCAATAAGCATAATGGTTTGACCATGTAGGATCCCTTGTCCAAAATCTGTAGTTCCTTCCACTTTAGTTTATGAGATTCACCAACAATATAATGATGTAATATAGATACATGGAAAACATCATGAGTTTTATGTAAATGGGGTAGAAGCGCTAAGAAATATGAAATAGGCCCAACTCTTTCTAGGATTTCAAATTGCCCTATAAAGTCGATGTCGCAACTTTGTCTCTTTTCAACATATGATAATACTTTTATTAGGCCTAATATGAATAAAAACTTCATCTCCAACATTAAAAATTTGGTCAGTTCTATGAGCATCAACATAATTCTTATGCCTCTTATGTGCTTCCTTTAACTACCACCTAATTTTACTTACCTTCTCTTCCATTTCTTGAACCAATTATGGTCCTATGTCACTCGATCTTCTAACATGTCCCAACTCAATGGCATCATGTAAATCCTAATCAGGTGGCATTCCAATAGAATTTTGGTAACCATTATTGTAAGAAAATTCCACCAAAGTTAAGTACTTTTCCCAATGGGTCTATTGATCCATAACATACATCTTAAGCATTTCTTCCATTACCTAATTAACCCTCTTTGTTTTCTCATTTGTTTTAGGATGATATGATTAGCTTGGGTCTAATTGAGTCCCCAACATTAATTGCAAGACTGTCCTTAACCTTGATATAAACCTAGGGTCTCTATTTGAGATTATCTTTCTAGGAAACCCATGAAGGAAAATGATCTCATTTATAAATACCCTTGCCACATTTGCAATGTCATAAGTTTCACTGACTGGAATAAATGGCCTCTTTTGGTTAGTTTATCAATTACCACCAAAATGGAATTATGTCTTAGAGATGTGAGAGGAAATCCTACAACACAATCAATGGAAATGACCTCCCATTTGGACATAGGAATGCCATAAGGTTGGAAGAGACTCATTGGGTGGCGATGATCATCCTTTACTTGTTGACATTCAAGTCACTTAAACATGGTCAACATGTATTATTCATATTATATCATTAATGGTTGTGGACACATCAATCCTCCTAACCCATACCACCCTTGACATAATCACCCCCTAAACACTCTAACCATGTACCACATATACTTTGTACCTCTTATAACCCTTAAAATAATATTTTTTTGACAAACTGTGACCCTTGAATAGAGAAACCCTTAACACAACAAGACCTCTAACCATTATGACCTGGTACATGTTAGAACTCCTAACCCTTATGATTTCAAATAAATTCAACCCTAATGGCTATGACACTAGTATGTCTCTTCACCCTTATGACCCTTGAAACAATCAAACCTTAACAAAAACACCCCTTAAAACAATTTATCCTAGAAGACATAACCCCCTAATACAATATGACCCTAAACTCACTAAACCCCCGATACACTTTGACCCATAACCCTTATGAACCCTCACACAGTCACAACATAAAACCTTCTGACCTAAAACCATGGTATTTTCAACACATTGATCCCCTATCACAACTAGCCACCTACCCCTAACACACCAATTAGCCCAATAACCACATTATTCTCTGTAAGTCCCTAACCGACTTATTGATTGTTGTTTATCACTATTGACCAAGGTTTACATGGGATGACCATATTAATTACATAGACCATGTTCACAATGGTTCACTAGATTAACTGCATTGTCCCACTCACACTTATCCACTAACATCATCAATCTTATCCTATAATACATTAACCAAGTAGCATGATAACCGCATAAACCACAAACCTCCTAACCTAGTAACCCCAAAAACCATCAAACCTCTACCCCCCACATTTATTAACCATATCAACCACCATTAGCAATGGTTGACCACTATTAAGAAGTGTTGACCTTGTTTACCATGGTGGGCCATATTCATTCATGGGTGACAATTGTTCACCACAATTGATGTAGTAACCCACACACCCATTACCCCATAACCCATATATACCAACATTGTCTAATGTTGACTATTGGTCAACATCAATCAACCACATATCAAAACCAATCACTAGCCTTAACCCACTAACTAGCCCAATAGCCTCAGTAACACTAATCCTTGATGATCATTAGCCAAATCAAACATCCACTAATATTCACCATTCCTCAACTTATGAATGACATCGATACACTAACCCCTAAGGTGCTCGCCCACTAATGTCATGCCCTCTTACCTGATATTCCATTAACTATGTAGCCCAATAATCCTATAACCATAAACCTCCTAACCTAGTAACCCTAATAATATGTTAACCCTCCACTCTCATTAACCATATTAACCATTGTTTCTAACTATTGACCACCATTGGCCATGGTTTACTAGTGTTCACCAATGTTGACCTTGTTAACAATGGTGGACCATAGTAACTATTCATGGTTGGGTATCATTCACCATGGTTGATCTAGTAGCCCCTTAACCCATATTGACTTGTGTTAGCTAATGTTGACTATTAGTTAACATTTGTCCTCTATCACACCTAGCCACCTACCCCCAACCCATAAGTTATCCCACTAACCACCTAATACATTATAAATCACCTACTGAATAATAACCTCAAAAACCACTAATACTTCTCCATCATTAACAATATTAACCGCTATTGACCATGTTGACTATATCACTACTACAATATGGGGTCCTAGAATCACAATTTGTGTCACTTTCCTTTGTTACTTTTTTTCTTTCTTAACCCAAAGGTGGCATTGGACCTTGCATCAAATTTACATCAAACTAGCATCCTTTTTGCATTGATTTTTCATGACACATCATCTTTGCATCATTGTTGTGTCATCGTCGCATCACCTTTTGCATTGTAAGGTAATGTAAACAAAAATTTGCATCATGTGGGGATGTGAAGTCCATTTTTGCATCACATTTGCATCAAGTTGGGGTCCATTATGGATCTTTAATTGGTTATGGCTAGTTTTCAGTCCATGCTTTTATATACCTATTGTTTTATGATATATCTTAGTGAATAAGGGTCAAGCGAAGTTGCAAAATACATAGATTTGTATTATGAATGGTTGAATTAATACAATGAAAAATGTGTTGTTATTTGGTTGGGTTTCCCATTTCAAATTTTTGTGGTGAATCTTGTGTTAATTATGATTGATCCTTTGTTTACTTTATGTTTTTCTTAGTAAATTGTTAGCATTGCTTCTATTGCATATGTTTATTAATCGATATTTATCTTCATTTCAAGAGATTAAACCAATAAATTGCAATAAGAAGAGCTAGTGGTGTAAAGGAAGCAGCCAAATCATAGGCTTGATCTACTCAACTAGATCCAATCCCCTTTTATCTACATAAAGGGGCATATATCCTTAGTATTGACTTTAGTATCAGGAAACTTCTTCTTGTCTTCATCAACTTCTCAACCAACCATGATGCACCTCTCACTTGATCCTCTTGAAACATTGATTACTGATCTTTGATAAGAAGAATCAAACTCTCCTTGATTTGCGAGTATGTTGCATAGTGTAAGAGAAGTGTTGCTCAATGTTTACCTACCCATTTTCACATACTCAACATACACTTTCATCCATGCATTCTTGGGTCGTTCTCATCTTCCCGTGTCACTTTTCACCCTATGTGAATTGGTTCTTAGTTGTGTTATTATCTAAATTTCACACCATGGGATGTTAAGCTTCGAGTATTCTATGTAGTACTATTGTTAATTTGAGTATCCATTTTTCCTTATTAAAGCATTATTATAGGTGACTTTTCAACACCTTTTTATTTATTGGGCACCTTTATTCTTCTATATCCTCTTCAAAGCAATTTTTACATTGTTGATTCCAGGTTTTATTCCTCCTTTTTAGCTTATCTTGGTTGATTTTCATAAAAGTCTCATTGTTGTTTGTTAGCTACCATTTTATTTTTATGCATAATAAATATTCTCAGTAGCTCTAACTCTATTGGGTATAGTCTTTTTTAGCCAAAGGAGTGTCTTGTAAGGGATGTTTTTTTGCCAATGGAGAACTTGATATCAAAATTTTTTACACTCATTCAATTTGGTTCCATCAATTTTTTGATATAATTGCTCCTCGTACTTCACACCCATATTTAAAGAGTATTAACTTCACACCCATATTTTGATATAATTGCTCCTCATACTTCACACCCATATTTAAGGAGTATTAACTTCACACCCATATTTAAGGAGTATTAGGGTAGAACCAAGTTGAAAGAGAGAGCACAACATTTTCCAATCCTAAACCTTTGTTGTCATACGTGTACTTTATGATATAAAGAATGCTCTCCACATTCTTTAGTATTTTTGTTGTGCTTGGATACCACCTTAATGTCTCATTGAAATCTGGCCTTAGATATTTATAATTTATTATTCTTATTTATATATAATAGTTAGCCTTACACTTTCTTTTATACTCTTACACATTTTTTTATAAGCAAACTTGTTCTCATCTATTGATGGTTAGATTTTTGTTGGATTCTTTCTCTTTATTATATTTAATCACCAAACCAATATAATATAATTAATTACTACGCATTTATAAAATCTACAAATATCTTCAACATTTTTATTATCGTTTTTCACTTTACACTAGATTTATATAATATAAGATTCGATTTGCTTCTCTCTCCTATATATTACCCTAGTTATCTTACTTCAATAATTTTATTATTGTTTTTACTTCACACTAAACTTATATAAGATAAGATTTTCTTTGCTAATCTCTCGTAACATAAGATTATCCTCGCTAGTCTCTCCTATATATTACCCTCGCTACCTTGAACTTTTTGTTGAAACATAAATTCCATTTTGCCGAAACATAAAAATTCCCTATAAAATTATTTATTATTGTTCTTTCACTGATTTCTTTTATCTTTACAACGCTTCAATTGGTTTCTTATTACATAAATCAATTGTTTCATTGGCTTCGTTCGTGATTAAATGTTACCCGTCTTTATCATTATGCCAAGTGGAAAATTGCGAGACGTTTGTACTTTGTTTCACCAATATGAAACATGCATATGGCAAACGAGGACGAAAAACATAAATAAAATTAATTGACTAAAAACATTAAAAATAAAAATTAATGGACTGAAACATTAAAAATAAAAATTAATTGAAATTTAGCATGAGGCATGATTATGTTAGCTTTTATCTAAAAAGTGAGGCACACTGCTAAAAATTAGCTAATGGAGATTAGGGGGACACATACAATTTTCTACTCTACTGGCCGAGAGTTTTTAACAGTCACACATTACAATCGAGATACTATAGTGTGAAGTGACATGTGGGGAAGTAATGGCATGCCTAAAGTCATAAAGAAAAGATGTGGCCTTACTCAACCCTAAAGGGAACGTAATATAAACCAACACCCTCAATAATTTATTTAGATGTAGAAGGCCGCCTTTCATCAATGTTGAGGGCGGTCAAGATTGAGAAATCACGACAGTGCCAGTGCCAGTGCCGACCAAACGCTACTTATCTTCAACGCAACTTTAATTGTGATGTTGAATATTGATGCATACATTTCAAGTCACGTGTTTGTATTAGTATTAGCCTACGCAAGCAACAGCACCGACCCTTTCTATTTTCCATGAGAATTCCAGACTAATGAACCCATCTTGAACTGTGTTTCAACAAAAGGACAAAATCCAAGATAAAAAGTTGTGTCCACTTGCTATCTAGGTTGAGCACAAACTCCAACTTATGCATCCACTTGCTATTTAGTCTACACATTTTGGAGTGGAAGCCAATATGTGGAAGTTTTGCATTGTTCCAATGTGTAATTATTCATTCCTTTGATTAAGACAGTGGACCAGTAACACAGTGAGGCAGTGAACCTTTAAATCTGCAGGCTGAGACTGGGCAGGCGAATATTAGGTAGCAGAGCAGAACAGTGTACTGGAATCAACCTTTTTTCTGTCCGGTTTTGTCTTTTGTGTAGAATAGAAGAGTCCAAGATAGAATCGTCGTGGAAAATAGAAGGAAATTGAATGAGTCGGTGTTGTCGCTGACGTATTAGACGAGCAAAGCAGTGCGTGAAATGCATGGTGTAGCGTAGTACGATTCCAGCTGTCTCAAGTTGAGTAGCTTTTGGTCGGCCTTAATCTTAACTTTTGCGATTAGGTATCCTTTCACACACAATTTCTAGGGGAGGGATGTCACTGAGTGAGCGTTTTTTTTACGGTAGTGGTGCAGCTTAATTCTCAAAGTTCCAAGTTGTCTAGTCTTAGTGTGCCTTAGTGTATTTTTGATTGGGACCAATGCTTGAACATTGATGTGACTTAAAATGATTTTCCAATTTCATATATTCATTTTATTTCAAAATGTAGTTCATTTTTTTTTATAAATAATTTTTAAAACATGAAAATATTGAGAATTACTTGTACATAAAGTGCTTTCATGAACCACTTATAGTACATAGTTTTTTCAAAACTGAGGTCAACCAACACCATTACTATTTCCACTACTGATCGCCCTATCTCAACTACTGGTCTTCCCGCTCCACCACTAGCTCCTCTCCCCTATCGAGAGCTAAGACATGGGTGAGTAAGCTCACAGCTTTTTTTTGTCACATTACCGATCAAGTAAAGAGTAAATGGAATATCTAATGCGTTACTTCCTATCCCGGTCGACAAGGGTTCCCAACACTGTCAACGCCCAAGCCATCACGATCTCCCTAAGCACCGGCCCAGACAGGTTTTACCCCGTCCAACAACACCTGCAGAGCAGATGAGGTCTCACCCGAGATATTCAAGGGAGAGTTAACGGAACCATGTTTCCGCCGAATGAAGGAGGATGTTGTGCATCAACTGACCAACTTATTGCAACATGTCAGAAATAGATCTAAGCATTCAACTCAATCATTAATCATAATTGCGATATCATTCAACAAGAACGGAATCATTATTGCAACAGATAAAACAGTATCGCATTAATTGCAGTAAGGAAACATCACATTATTCATTCATATCACAAAATGCATTGCCACAGATAAACAGGAAAGACACAGGGATTCTGCTCAAAATCTCTTGAACCACATCATATTATCTTCGCACAAACCTAGATTGCATTCAAGTTCTTCACCAAGATAATCTCCAAAAAATAGATTGATCTCAATACTTACAAACCTACATCTATTTATAAGCTTACACCTTTACATTTGTGGTCCACTTAGGCAACCGCCTAACTATTTCTTAACAAACTTCTACAAAACTAACCCCAAATCCCACAAAATGAGGTCAAATGACCCAAAAACCCCCATAGTGCAGTCTCAATGACCCAAAATATACATGACGCGGTCCAAATGACCCAAAACTCCAAAAACACTTGTCGTTTTGCTCGCTGCTTTCCTCCTTTCGCGGTTCCTTTGGCCTTGCGCAACATCTGCGATGTTGCGATACTGACTCACCAAACCGCCTACCAACAATCATATGGAAATGCAAAGTTCATTTTGGAAGAGCATTTGCATCAAGTTCCAACAAAAATTTAAAGCATCTACGAAAGTAAATGGTCATCTTCTTGTTGGATATGTGTTGAATAATTTGTAGGTAAATTATGCAGCCTCACATGATCTTTTGGGGCTTAGGGTAAATGTTTGCGACCATTGTGGAACTTTTAATGGCTATGGGTGGTGTTTGCAGGTCCATGGTTTTATATACCCATTGTATTTTAATACAGCGTAGTGGATATGGGTTAAGCGGGGCTGTAGAATACATATATTTGTATTATGGATGGTTGAGTTAATAAAATAAGAAATGTGTGGTTGTTCAATCGATTTTCACATTTCAAGTTTTCAAGGTGAATCTTGTGTAAACTATGATTGTTCCATTGTTTACTTTATGCATTTATTATTGATTTTTTAGTGTTACTTCTTCTATTGTATAGGTTTATCAAGTGGTATTTCTCTTCATTTCCAAGAGATTAAAGAAATAAATTACAATAACAAGAGTTAGTGGTGTAATGGAAGGACCCAAATCATGGACTTGATCTACTCAACTAGATCCAATCCCCTTCATTGTACATCAAGGGCTAGATATCCCAATTAACTCTAGTATCAACCAACTTCTTCTTGCCTACATCAACTCCTCAACCAACCATGATATACCTCTCACTAGATCCTCTTGAAATGTTGATACTCGGTCTTTAATACACAAAATCAACCTCTCCTTGATTTGTGACTATGTAACATATTCTAGGAGAAAGTGTTGCTTAGTTTTTACCTATGCATTTCCACATACTCAGCATACACTCTCCTCCCATGAGTCCTTGGGTTTTTCCTATCTTATTGTGTTACTTCTCACCTTGTGTAGACTAGTTCTTAGTTGTATTATTAAATAATTTTCATGTCATGGGATTCTAAGCTTCAAGCATTCTTAACACTTTTCTCTCTTCCTATCTATTGATGATGTTCGTGTAGTATTATTGTTAATTTGGATATGTTTTTTCTCCATTTTTCCTTCATATAGCATTCTTGTAGATGACTTTCCAAAACCCTTTTATTTGTTGGGAATCTTTATTCGTCTATATCCTCTTCAAACCATTTTTTGCATTGTTAATTCCTCCCCCCCCTTTTCTCATCTTGGCTGATTTCATAAAAATCTCGTCGTTGTCCATCATTGGCATTTTCTGTTTATACATAATCAATTTTCACAGTGCCTCTAATTATATTAGGTAGTATTGTTTTAGCTAGGAGTGTCATGTAAAGGGTGTTTTTTACCCTTAGACAACATGTTGTCAAGAATTTTTGCACTCATTCAACTTGGTTCTATATGTTTTTTGATATAAATGGCCCCCATACTTCACATCCATATTTAAGGAGTATTATAGGAGTATTATGGTTATGAGCCTTTGAAAGAGGGAGCACAACATTTTCTGGTGTATCAAAATTGATATAACTTTTTTATTAATAAATACAACTTATTTTTTTAGAGAAGAAAGTTTAGGAAAGCTTCCCTAGTTTAGTTTTGTGATCCTGTTCTATTTTTTTTCTAATTAACTAATCAATAAGTATAAGGTATTAAAATTAATACAAATTTTCTATTTTAACAAAAAAACTAAAATTAAGAAATGAAAAACTATTTTTCCAAATTTAATTGGTGTTTGAAAATTTAAATATAAATTTGTCTACTCTCCGTACTTTTAATTTTCCATTATGTCTAATGTGTCACTAATGTTTTGATTTATTTTAATTTCTATGTCAATTCCTTTGAAATCCTATTGGTGCTACACGATGAAAATAGAAATTAAAAAATTAACTCAAAAAATAAAAACTTTTCTGAAAACATGGCAACTTCTATGAAATATAAGGAGGGAAGGTTTTTTTTTTTTCATACCATTTTCAATTTCTACTTTATTATTCAAAATGTACCATGGAAATTTAGACATTTCTTTCTTTTCTTGCTTTGATTCTTTTTAGTCACTACCTTTTCCCGCCAAGAGCACTTTTATCTTTAATAGGGACTTTCTGTTTTTTTGGAAATAGAGAATTAGTTTTCATTAATGTAGAGGCAACCATGTCTATATTTCTATATAAAATGGTTGAAGCCTCTTTGACTTAGCTTGATTGGCAGAGTTCAACACATATATCAATAATTGCTTCATAATAAAGAGTAATGCTGCCCATTTCAAAGCCCCCATTGCTGACCTTCAACATGTAGCATCACCCACGTTACTGCCCTTGGACATCATTACCTCCTTTACAAGTAGGTAACAAGTCCTGTCCTCTCTTTCCTTTTGGAATTAACATATTAGCATTGGATTTAAGGGATGATTGTTTTCTTTCATGACATTCATTGTATGTTGTGTAGGTGATGGGTGTATACTGAGAGGAAAAGCTTAGCCGAAGAGATATTATAACAATGTTGAGGAACTTCTGAGTTTTAAATTGTGTATCTGTTATATAGATAATTCTGAAGCGTGTTTCTTTGAGCAGAGAGCATTTGTATGTTAGGCCAAACAAAAATTTGCTTTGCTTAAATTTTTATATTTTTTAATTTTAGTGAAGTGAGATTTCTTAACACAAAGTTGTGTCAAAGTTCCATCAATAAAATTTATAATTTTAAATAAATTTGAAAAATTAAATTTATCTAGTTTTTCCATTTTTGTTGTAAAAGCATTTTTCAAATATGAACCAAGTTACACCTTTTAACTTGCTATATTTTTCAAATATAAGCAAACCTTCATAATTTCCATTTCTATTTCTGAAAAATATATACAAATTTGCATTTTATCTTGAAGAGTGAAGTACTTCAGAAATCTTTCCCAATGTTTCCGTGCATTTGGCAGATTGAGTATGGCGTATTTAAATTAGAAAACAATTAAATATGGCTTATGAGCTTCTCTTAGATCTATCATATTTAAATACCTATCTCAGAGATTCATTTTAGTTATATGGAATTAAAAAATGTTTACAACATTATATATTTTTCTATTTAAAAATAATGTGAAGAGAAGATACCAGGTAAACTTTTCTAATATTTTTTTTTTATCATTTTTAGCTTTCATCTATAAAGTTTTTTTTTTTCATTAATATTCTTTCTCATACTTTTATTTTTTTTCTATATATTATATCACTAATATTTTAATTTATATATCAATTTTTTTGAAACCTATTAATGCTATACCATTGGTAGCATTGAATTTCTTCTTCAAATGAGTATTCCAATAATTCTTCACCTCGTTATTTGTTCGCCAGGGAATGTGCCGAGCAATCAAGCACCACCTAAAATACACTTATTCATGAGCCTAGGGACTATTGTTTTAGATGTACCTACGAATCTCTAAAAGACAATTGGGTGATGTTCTAATTTTGATCTGCATTTATGTAGGATTCAGAGATGCCTCATATGCAATGGCTATGTTCTTTTATATGCTATGTCTGACTGATTTAATTTAATTAGAATGTGTAGAAATTTTAATTATTTTATAATAATTCTATTTGAATTTTGAACTCATAAATGTAAAAAAGAAAATTTATAATCAGAAATTTTATAACATCTTTTAAATTTTCAATCATAAATTTTATAACTAAATGTTAGAAAATATGTGATACTTTAATACTAGATGGGTCTTAATGTTGCATTTTTTTAATTCATTTCACAAAAAAAGTACCTGGGATTCATTCTTGTTAGCAGATGTGTGTTCACACTACTTAATATAAGAAAATATAATGAAAAAATACAATTTCACCCAATACAATACATACATATATACTTTTGTATTGTGAAAATATGTTCAAAAGTTGGGAGTTCATATATATTTCGTCAATATTTTGGAAGGATTTATCCATGGATTTTCTTTATAAGAAAATGTATAATGTTAAAGTGTGATTAATTATTTTCTATCAATTAATAAACTTATGTTATGAATAATAATTATATATATACTTTAATTTTTATTTTTATTTTTACATGTTATACCTACTTTTTCCAAAAATCAATTTGGTTTTAAGAATCATTGTATATATAAAAATAGTTAATATATATATAAAAATAGTTAATAGTTATATTATTTTTTAGTTCTTATTTAAATTTTCAAATTTTAGAGATTTTAATTTGTGTTTTTATTTTACAAATAAAATATATACATATATTCTCAAAATTTCTTTCATATACATAAATGTTTATGTTTTTCTACCAATCTTATAGTTTTTGTCTATATATTTTACAAATTTTATAATTTATGTTCAACTTCAGCTAATTTTTAATAAACATGAATTGAAAATTACAAATTAATTTGGAATTTCCAAACATAATATTAATTACATTTTTTTTACAAATCTTATAGTTTATTGTTAATTGCAATCCAATTTTAATAAGTATGAAATCATAATGACAACTTCATTGGAAATTTTCAAACATAGCATTAATTAATTATATTAATTGAACACAAAAAAAAACTAAAAACATAATGTTTTATGGTTTTATTTTTTTAAATATCCATTTCAAAATTAGAAAATAATGCTTAACAAGTGTAAATATACTTCTATTTTTTTGTAATTCATCAAAGGGTTTGAAACAAAAACATATAGGGAAAAAACAAGAATAAGTGGGCGGATTAGTGAATAATGTAGTTTAAATGTTAGATGTTTTTTTTTTAATATTTTTGTCTAAAATGTAGTTGGACCTATAAATAATAGTTGATGAGATTGCACAATTTAGATGTAACAGGGCATTCAATTCATTTATGTAATCAAAGTTAAATTACAACAATAAAAAATATAATTTAATTAAAAATTATATTACTCAATTCCAAAAAAATTTAAAATATCTACTTAGTATAAAAATAAAAAACCTATTATTCTAGAACTTCTCACCTTCCCACTTCCCACAAAAATAAAAATTATATTAAAACGTTACAAAAATGGTGAAACAATACATCAAACTTTTAATCAACACACATAATCTTTTAAGCTAAATGATTGAAACATAATCTAGTATATATATGTATTGATTCCAATCTTGAAATAGCAATATATAGTTTTGGTTCTTGAAAAAATAGAGGGCCTTAGCACCACAATTTGTATCATTGTACTTTGTTATTTTCTTTCCTAAAGTTACTAAGCAAAATTTGACATATCTAGGGGCATTAGATTTTGTATAAATTTACATTGAATTAGCATATTTTTAAAGGAAGACTAAAATTGTTTTGGGAGAAATATTTAACTCGGTATTTTGAGCTTCAAGTAGGATTCATTCAGTAAAAAAGTTACTCGAGAATTTGAATAAGAAAATAGCATTATAAATAGGTCTAAAGCTGGGGTTTTTGAAATTCATAAACAACCGACTAAAAGGTACACGAGATACTAAATTTCCAAAAGCATAATAATTACCTTAAGCTCCGACTAAAAGGCACGCGAGATACTAAATTTCCAAAAGCATAATAATTACCTTAAGCTTTATAATTATCAAATTCTTTTTACTATAGTCTAAAATGCTACTAAAGCTTTTTATATTATTGTTATTTATTATCTTGAATTCTATTTCAATACAATAAATAGCATACTTTTTTCAATGATTTTCAATCATGCATCATCTTTGAGTCATTGTTACATCATTATTCTGTCACCTTTTCCATCATGACGAAATGCAAATTTTATTTTTCATCGCTAGCGATGCAAAGTTCATTTTGCATCATATGAAAATGCAAAGTTCATTTTTGAAGAGCATTTGCATCAAGTTCCAACAAAAAATTAAAGCATCTACAAAACTAAATGGTGATCTTCTTGTTGGATATGTGTTGAATCATTTGTAGGTAGATTATACAGCCTGTCATGATATTTTGTGGCTTAGGGTAAATGTTTGGGACCATTATGGAACTTCTAAGAGCTATGGGTGTTTTTTTTTGCATGTCCATGGTTTTATATACCCATTGTATTTTAATACAACTTAGTAGATATGGGTTAAGCGGGGTTGTAGAATACATATATTTGTATTATGGATGGTTGAGTTACTACAATAAAAAATGTGTGGTTGTTTAATCGGTTTTCACATTTCAGGTTTTCAAGGTGAATTTTGTGTAAACTATGATTGTTCCATTCTTTACTTTATGCATTTATTAATGATTTTTTAGTGTTACTTCTATTGCGTAGATTTATCAAGTGGTATTTCTCTTCATTTCCAAGAGATTAAAGCAAGAAATTACAATAACAAGAGTTAGTGGTGTAATGGAAGGACCCAAATCATGGACTTGATCGACTCAACTAGATCCAATCCCCTTCATTGTACATCAAGGGTTAGATATCCCAATTGACTCTAGTATCAACCAACTTCTTCTTTCCTACATCAACTTCTCAACCAACCATGATGTACCTCTCACTAGATCCTCTTGAAATGTTGATACTCTGTCTTTGATACACAAAATCAACCTCTACTTGATTTGTGACTATGTAACATATTCTAGGAGAAATTGTTGCTTAGTTTTTACCTATGCATTTCCACATGGACCATGAGTGTTTAGGTTGTTCCTATCTTATTGTGTCACTTCTCACCCTGTGTGGACTAGTTCTTAGTTGTATTATTACATAATTTTCATGCCATGGGATTCTAAGCTTCAAGTATTCTTGCACTTTTCTCTCTTCCTATCTATTGATGATGTTCGTGTAGTATTATTGTTAATTTGGATATGTTTTTTATCCATTTTTCCTTCTTATAACATTCTTGTATATGAATTTGCAAAACCTTTTTATTTGTTGGGCACCTTTATTCTTCTATATCCTCTTCAAACCATTTTTTGCATTGTCAATTCCTCCTCCCCTTTTTCTCATCTTGGTTGATTTCATAAAAATCTCGCCGTTGTCCATCACTACCATTTTATGTTTATACATAATCAATTTTCACAGTGCATCTAATTGTATTAGGTAGTATTGTTTTAGCTAGGAGTGTCATGTAGAGGGTGTTTTTTTACCCTTAGACAACTTGTTGTCAAGAGTTTTGCACGCATTCAACTTGGTTCTATTTGTTTTTTGATATAAATGGCCCCCATACTTCACATCCATAATTAAGGAGTATTATGGTTATGAGCCTTTGAAAGAGGGAGCACAACATTTTCTAGTCTCGGAACTTTGTTTTCGTGCATCTATTTTGTGGTAGAAAGAATTATCTCCACCCTCCTTATAGTGTTTTCCTCATGCTTGCATCCCATCTTAACTTCACATTGGAATATAGTCCTTAGATGTTTATAATTTTTATACATATCTGTTAGCTTGCGTTTGAAGTTGATTTGTCATTGTTTTGGTTTTTTTTTTTTACAAGAAGACTACTATCTTACGTGTTCATGTGATCACATTCATTCCAACCTCTTTGAGAAAGGACTCTAAGGATTCTAAGTGACCATGCAAGTTTCATATTGTCCTCTATTATTAGTTTCACATTATCTGCATACAACAAGATCCATATGATAATGCATGCTAGTTCACCTCTCCCCACCTTCCTGATTTATCTATTCCTTTAGTTTATCTAGATAAAGATTAAATAATGTAGGAAGAGGGGGAAACCCTATTTCACCCCAATGTCAATGTTGAAGCTCTCTGAAATTCCCCATGTAGTTCTCATTTTAGCTTTTCCCTACTCATATACCCTCATATATCACTTCCCTCCAACCATTTGGGACTCATATTTCTATCAACCTTTGTAGTAGTTTCTCCCTTGGGACAACTTCAAAGGCCTTTTGAAAATCAACAAAACAACATTATACTTATTTGTCTTCCATGTTCCAAGTTTTTCTACTATGTGCCTAAGTGTGAGGAAATGGTCAATGGTGGAGTGCTTCAATAGGAAATTAACTTGTTCTAATTTGGTTGTTTTGCTCCTTTCCTATTGTCATTTGGTCATTTTTTCCTCCATAATCCCTCCTATAAGCTTGGCAAACGCGATGTTAAGCTTGGCAAACATAGTGTTGATCATGATGATTATGTAAGTATGTATGTTGTTTTTATCTCTCTTTGAATATGGAAAAATGAGTCATGTTTCCCAACTTCTTGGAAACCCCTCTTTGACCATCTTATTGAGAAAGGAGGTGTTGTGTGAGAAATCCTTCCCCATTCGTAGTCTTTTCTTACAAACCTTCAATACATTTTTATTTTCTTGATGTCATGTTTTTTATACCCCTCACATCCTCTTCTGATAAGAGTTCTACTATATGCTTTTTCTCATTTGAATTTTCATACAAAGTTTCCATATGAGATAATCACCAAACTAATGTGATATCATTGGTAATTATGTATTTTTAAATTGAGAATTCCACAACAAAAAACTGTTTCTTTGCCATCTTCAATATTTTTTATTATCTTATTTTCACATATTTATCTCTTTTATTTTACAATAAATTTATATAAAATAAGATGCATTTTAATAGTCTCTCACACACATATAAAAAACTCAAATTAACTTTTTTGTTTGTTTTAAACCATAAATACCCTACAAAAATATTTAATGTCGTGATTTCCTCAAGTTCTTATATTTACACTCACACGTGTTGTTTGAATGGCTTGCTTTAGTTTCTTGCATAAATCAATTGTTTCATTGGTTTCGTTCGCGATTAAATGCAATATATATATTAAAAAGTACATGTCTTTTTTGAAATGAACAATGAAATCAATATATACCTCTAGATATTTTCTCCCAAACTTCATTTCTCGTTTTTCCTCCAAACGCAAATGTCTTATGAAATAAATGTTCCTCATGATTGGAAAGTTCTTTTCTTTTTCCATGAAAAAAAAGTGTTTTTGCTTTGTATTAAGTTAAAAACATTTTACATAATTAAGATGGTCTCATGATATTGATTGTCCATCACAAATCATATACGAAAAAATATCAAAAAATATGTATCATTATACAAAAATATGATTGAGGTGAAGTTCCTTACAATTGGTGTATATACATCCATATATAAAGTCATAGCAAAAATAAAAAAAGAGATAGGACCCGAGCCAACATAGGATATGTGTTCGTGATCTTGTGTCCATGTCTGCCAAAAACCATCATCAAGAAGCAGACCAATTTTTGATAATCGATCAGCCTCAATATTCTGGTCCCTGTAGATGTGTTGGAATGATATTCTTTGAAAAAGGGATACCAACCTAATGACCTACTCATAAATAGGAATCAAAAACAGGTTCCACGGCCGCCACCGGTAGTTCATCCATTGTATGATGAGGGACGAATCTCCCAAAAATTGTAAACATTGAGTATCCTTAGAAATGGAAGCTTGTAGAAGGAATTTTAGGGCCATTAACTCTACGTGATTGTTGGTACTATCACCAGTGGATGCAACAAACTTAAACCATTTATCTGATTTGAAGTAAATGATGTCGCCCAGCACCACCACAAGCAGGGGAACCCTGAGATGCTCCGTTGAAATATCCCCATGGCGCATTCCAATTGATCTCTTCCATTATGATGACCCGTGGTATCTGCCATGCATCTGCAAACCAGGAACCTGTGAATAGGATTGCGCTACTGCCAGACTACGTATAGCATAAACCTCTAGTGGGATGAGAGAATCTTCAAAGATAGATAAATTCCTTGCTTTCCAAGTGTGCCAAATCACGATATAAAGAAGAGCAGGGAATAATAAGGCGTATGGGAGATAAGACCATTCTTCTAGTGCCTCTGATAGAGAACCTCCATTCCATTGATGATGAAAACCTGTAACAAGTTGATACGCTGCCATATGCTTTGAATAAGGGAGCAAGTGATGAGAAGGTGCATACTGTCCTCCAAATGGATCTTACAAAGAGGGTATCGACCCGGTCCTTCAAGGAAATGTCTTTGGAGACGGTCCCAAACAAGGATGCGCTCGTTTAAAGCGGCCTAGCAGAAGAGTTTAGTCTTAAAGGGGCATGCGATTTTCCACAAAGAGGCAAACCACCAGCGTCGAGCAGGGAGTTGACGGTTGGAGCTCAGGATCAGATATCCGATCTTAGGATCATATCACCCGCCATCATTGTTTGGATACCATTTTATCAAATCACGGGACTGTGTGATGCGGATCGACATGTCTCAAAGGCCTTGAATGTATCTATTCCATAAAATCCTTTCCTCATTTTGAAAATGCAAATAATCAGCATCATACCATCCTTGTTCGTGAATAGTCGAAGCAACTGGATTAGCAATGTGTGATAAAAAGAAGATCCCATGTTCCTATAGCTGCACAATCATACTATCAGTCAGACGATAGGATCCATTGTAGCTGATCCATGGGTCGATGCCAATCTTGACACAGTTCCCATCTCCAATCAACCACTGTAGCCCATCTGCAATGAGGTGGAAAGCACTCAGAGCAGCCTTCCACATCATAAATGATACTCTAGAGCGGTTGCCCCCTCTTCTGAACAAGTCCTCCACCAACAAAGGTTTCATGTATTTAGAAATAATGATCTTTGTCCATAAATTAACACATTAACACAGGTAAATACATGATTGGAAAGTTCAACAATGACCATACAATCATTTATTTTGCTGGAACACATGCTTCAAAGACTTTCATTGAGTAAGAATGCTCTATTCTCCACTCCTTAGATAGTTTATTGCTAAAATTTAGTCTTCTTGGTGTTGGTTATATTTAATAATATTCCCCGTTTCCATCACTAATTTTTTTATGAAAATAGATTTTGCGGAACACTCTATAGATAATTAAAGGGAGGACCACCCTTTCAAAACGAAGGGGAATTATTGCTTTATAGAGTAATACATTTCAGGACTTATGGGCTTCGTGCTCTTTGGTCAACAAAGCTATGCCAAGTATTGAAAGTATCAAGTGGTTAGTTGTTCTTTATAAAATTATAATTAAAAATATTAAATATAATAATATAATAATATTTTGAGATATGAAAATTATTATTATTAAAATTAACATTAAGTAATTTTTAAAAATATAAAAATATTTATATATATATAAACATGAGATATTAAAAATAAAAATGTTTAAGGCAACTCCAATTTTAGTAGTTCTCAGCTTCGTCCAAAACATTAAATAAATCAAAACAATTTTAATTTATTATTAATATTTATAATTCCAAGAAAATCGATTTATTTTCTTTTTAACACATTATTATCTTCTTGATATTTTTTTTCTTCAGAATCATATTTCTATAACGAAACTTTAAGAAACTACGCACGAACTTAATCAAACAAAATCAGATCATCTTGAAAATGAAAAGGAATATTGATAATAAAACAAGTTGAATTGTAAAATATAAATAAGAGAAATAGTTGCAAAGCAGTTTGTTCGTGCTTTAAAATTAAGTTTATATTTTGTTTAATTGATAAAGAAATAAAACATTTAAAAAAAAAAATTATATATGACTATTATGATAGTTGTTGATATAAAATAGACGAAAATTAAAATGTCATAAAAAAATATTAATTTTTTAAAATGAAAATGAACTGGTCCAATTAATTATCTTTAAACTACATATTTAGTTTAAAGAAAATATTAGCTTTTGTAAAGTAAAAATAAACTTGTTCAATTAATTAACTTTTCTTCACTTTTTTCATTTTATTACATAATGTAAAAACAAATGATTTGAATTGTTTATTAAATTTTATTCTAATTCAATAAAAAAAGAAGCTCGGCTATATATAAAATTGAATCTAAATGATCCCAAAAAAGTTGATGATATGAGGAATGTGAGGCACAAAAATATACTCGGTTGTTTGAATTCTATTACAACAATAAGAATTCTCTCATTTGTTTATGAGTTCATGCCCGACAGTAGCCTAGTCGACAAGTTCATGCCCGATAGTAGCCTAGTCGACAAATATCATGCTAGACTGTCACATGGAGGTCATGCTAGACTATCACATGGAGGCTCGATTCAAATATCAAACAACATATGAGAAATGACATTTTTAATGTAGATGTTGGATGATGGTGAGGGTGATGATGATGGTTAACATCCACTGAGACCAACATTGGCCTATTGGACCTTAAGAAATTACTTGATTTGTTGTAACAATTTATTCCTATGCTCAAAAAGCTTAGAGGGAAGTGTACCAAGGTCATCATAGTTTTGACTAGTTAGAATATTAGAGAGGTTAGAATTATGATAAATATTTTGGAACTGCGATCTAATGTGGATGTACACAGGGCACTCTAAGAGGAAGTGGAATTCATCATCAACGTTCTTAGACTCACAGAGATGGAAAATCTCTTCCTCTAATGGAGTTTTAGGAATTGTTCAACGCCCTATTTCACTTCGAAGCTCATGAGAGTTTGTTCTTATTTTGGATATGTTAGTTTTCTTCTTTGAGCTGGTTAGAATATAGAGATATTTTTTGTCTTCCAGATTAGGGTTAATGACCTCCTTGTAGTATCTTAACTTCCGTTTAACCTGCTGGCACCCCAACAACCCCCCTTAAAAATTTTGCAAAATTGAAGGGGGGCCCATTTTTAACCTTGTAAATATTTTGCTTTCACATGGTTTTAATCTATTTTGCTTGATTCTCGAGAGTGGCTCTTTGACTTGGTCTTCATTTCAAAGTTTATTCATCTTTCCCTTATCAATTCTTTGGGCTTATTTTTTCGAGATTTTGTAGATTTGAATTATTTTTGGTCTTTATTTCAAAGCTGATTCATCTTTCCCTTATCAATTCTTTGGGCTTATTTTTTCGAGATTTTATACATTTGAATTATTTGAGTGATTGATTATTTTGATCTTTTCAATTTATCTCTTGAAAAATGGCACATTAAAGAATGCAATCATGCTTTTATTCCTCATTTCGAATGATGAACCAAATTTTAATTTTATCAACATTAAATTTTCATTAAAATACTACGTTATGTTAGCAAAATTTAGACTTTTGACAAAACTTAGTAAATTCATTTAGAGCTTATTAACTTACCTTTATCTTGTGTTCTTAAAGAGTTTATGTTAAAATTTGAAGATGAACTATTTTTGGTCAATTTAAGCAAAGTGATCCAATTATTTTATAAAACTTTTATTTAGGTGTTTTCTCAATTTAAACTTGAATATACTTTTGGTTTTATTTTGATTCATTTTCAAATACAAAATCATATCATTATTATTATGAATCAAAAACTTATTTTAACACAGTCGCGTAGCGACAATACTTGTCGAATTGCATGATTTGGTGCATTCACTGCATTAATAATCCAGTGACATATTGATTGAAAATTTGAGGTTGTTGACTTCAGTTTACCGTTACAGTTGTCCCTCCACTATTGCAATGAAGAACAAACGCATTAATCAAAAGGTAGTCCACAAAATTGACGAGGACAATACCATGAAGGTTTTGGTGATTGATGGAGTGGGCACATAGGTTGAGCACGTCTCCACTCTAGTTGCTTCTCCTACCTCTTATTGTTCTGCCTATGCAAGTTACTGCATAGATCTGCACATAGCTAGAACACAATCGTGCATGGAGGCGTCAGCCATTGCTCCCTCGTCGTTGCATAAGCCGTGTATCTTATTTGGGTCTAGTACTGGAAAGAGTAATTCTTGGTCGATTGCATTGCCAACTACAGATCTTGGAACCCACGGGTACTAAAGAACTCGTGTAGTGTAAGAAATTTTGGAACATAGATGTCTTCATGCTTTCCCTTCCCGGTTGCATGCACGCATAGTTATGTCCTCGTTAAACTGGTTACAACAAGCACCCATTTTAATGTGATTATGGTCTATAACAATATAGTATTCTACTTTGAAAAATACATTTGTGTAAAAAGTTCTTCCTTCTCATTTTTTAAGTTTGAAAAAATAGTTTTATGGAAAATCATGTGTATTGTTAATTAGCGTGCACATCAGACTCGGAAATTAATGCATTTTTATTAATAATAATTTTTCTCATTGTTGACCAAAAAAATGTATATGTCCAACTTAAATATAACAATAAGGATATTTGCAATATGTATCTTACTCATGATTATGAAGATAATTTTGGTTTGAATTTGATGAGTATAAGATTATACGATCTTATTAATTTGATACTTGAACTATAAGCGTAATCTGTTACTTTTATCTATATAATGAGGGACTATATATTTATTATATAATATAAGTTAATAATTTATGCTTATGTTTTTGTGAAGACATGGAAAGCAACAACGAAGAAAGCACGAAGACCTCCGATGCATTGGAGGTGGAGGCAAAAGCAGTTGACTATATTGCTCGAGATTTAATTGTCCAAGTAAAAGCAGTAGTTTGAGTTTTATATTCTTTGGTTACGGATCCTCCATAAGCTTGTTTCATATCTTGAGCCCATAGCCTTAGAAGAACTTAAGGACAGTATAGCGAGCAACTTATAAAACACGCGCAGAGGCATTGCTATTAGATAGAAAAAAACAAAAAAAGGTTACTCTTAGGTAAAACTATTATTTAAACAACCGGTCGCCATCATATGAGGAACATCACCACGGAGCCAACGAGATGATGATTATTGAATGGTAAACCCACCAATTTAAGAGTTTAATTAATAAAACAATGATTATTGTCTATGTTGTTTAAATATTATTTAATTAGCCTGAGCTACGGGATGAGATGCGGGGAACTCTTTACCGGAGCTAGTTGGGAACTTGTGGTTTAAAAGTGAGCGAGGGTGTTATAGAGATTGGGTTGAGGTTTTAGAGCAATGAACTACCAGGGTGAGCAGCGCTTGATTATCCTGGAGTTGCAGAGCATGTAAGAGACTTTACACGAATAATATAAATTTGGATCGATGTAGAAAACATGAATTTCTTTAATTAACAATTTTTAAATGATAAAATGCAAATTTGAAAGTGTTGCAACAAAACGTGTCAATTGATGAAGAATTGGCAAACCCTATGTAAAGAATCTCTGCCTTGATATTGTCAATTATAAAGCCAGTCACACATGTGTTGCCATTGACAATTGTTATGGCAATGGAAATGGCAAAGCAGCATGCCCGAATTGAGCATATAATGCGTTGACTTTATTAATTGGGTCCATTATTAGATCTGAGATAAATCCTAAAGGGAAAACTAATCATGGATTTGTTTAATTAAGCTTCAATTCTGTACACCTACTCCATAATGTCGATTGCGATGCATCTTGGATCATAATTAAATGTTCTAACTTAGGCATCGATAAACTGAATATGCACAATGTGGCGTTGCAATAGAATTTAGCATCCTCTTTCAAACTACATGCGGCTGCATGCATGCCTTCGAAACTCAAAAAACACAAAATTAAAGCCATTACTCAACCTCATCGTGCTTTGCATGTTTCTCCAAAAGATTCTAGAGTCTGGTTTCAAGCACCGAAGCAAAGTTTTGAATGTGGTCATACATTGATCCACCCTTCAGATCCTCTGCATTTTGCTATGTGGAAAAGTTGCTGGTCGATATAGATGTTAGTCGTGGTATGGCAGCGAGCATGGAGATTTTAGTGGCTAGCTCGTAATACTGTAAAATATTGGACTATACGCCTATTCCCTTCCAGTGTCATGGACATTTTGCAAAGGACTATGCTTACTAGTGCACCTATACACAGGTAGAGATTGAGGAATTTCTTGCTTCTGGAGGCGTTTAACATGGGCATGCACATAAAGTCTCTTTCCTTATGGTACTGGAAGCAAGGCTTGTTCAAAGAAAACACATGGATCTTCTCTGCAAAGGATGTTTCTAGAAAAGAAATGTGACGTAATACAGGTATGTGTTTTAGATTTGTTTAAATAATGGTTGCACTGTTACCTTAAATAAATATCCTTTGAACTCTAATAATTGCAGTAAAAAAAAATTTATATCATCCCCAAGAAAGCAAGTGAACTCCGAGTAGGTTATTCACAAGAACATGCGAATGCACTCATCGTAGGCGAAGAGAAAATGGTGCTTGGCCTTTTGCTTAGAGAAAAATGGTTTTAAAAAACAATCCATAGTAAGAAAACAATATTTGCAAGAGGATAGAGCTATTAGTTTTCCGAATTGCAAAAGTGATCTATAGTTGATTGAAAATTTTATTTTCTTTATTACATTACTACCTACCACCATACATTATTTAGTTGTTATATCAATGGCCTCAGGTAATTTGGTTGGGGTAGAAGGGTCTGTCTCAATAGACATAGATATGCTAACATATCTATAAACGCTCCAGGATATGCTTTGTTGCAGTTGCATTAGTAATTAATGGCATAAACTGTGACTCAATCTACATCTGCAGGATCTACTCAATCAAGGTCAATTACTCAGCTAGCTCTGTTGCCCTTCAAGTAAGAAACTATTTATTTAGGTTCAGTTATGCCTTTGTCTATTGTTGAAGCAGCTTATCCTGCTATTAGGCTTAAGCAGACGCCTCCCATGCTTTCCGAATTCCAACAGGTTCACGTGTTTCCCTCACAGTGGGGGGCTGTCTTGGCTGTCTCGTTGTCTAGGCATCATATCCTCTCAATGTAAGAATCCCGTCCAGCTTTTCAAAAAAAAGGCGATGAAAGGTGAGGATTGCATAGAAAAAATTACAATTGCTCCGGTTCCTTCCTGGCTAAAGGTTATAAGTAAACTATCACATTATGTTAAGCAAATATGCTCCGCAATGACAAAACTGAATCAGTTTTCCTTTATTATTGCTCTGTCAGATGACTAGATGAGTGTTCGAGTCCCTTTACATGCCAGGGAATCCTCAACAGCAAGAAAAGACATGGATGCAATCCTAACACTACACACATATTGGATTGATTCTGGACAAGCAACGATTCAGAGACATACTAGCAGTTGAGGCAATCCTTCACATCACAACAACATATAATAGAGCATCTGACTAGTTTAAGAGATAATCACCCAACATTAAAAGCATTTATCTATCAAAATGGGGGTCACAACCGCACCCTTTTACTTCTGTAATGCAATGAAGCAACGAAACTTGTACATTATAGAGGCAGAGTAAACTGCATAGTATATAGAATACCAGAGCTTGAAAGTGTTAGGTTATGGAAGACACTGGTACCTATCAGACCTATACCTAAATTGACATGGAGACAATAACAATTTAGCCTATGAACAACTCCAGCATAACTGGTACGTTGATTGAAATATGCTTTATTAATTCAGTCCGACGTGGGATCCTTCATAACAGGTACATTGGATACAGGATTAAATGCGGATATGCAAGGATGTGGGACCTTCGGTATGCAGCCAAAATAATAGTCAGCAAAAATTAGTAGGTTCTTAATGGGAATTGCCGTCATGGTCTTCATTGAAATGATTGATATCCACATGGCAATTTTTAAAAAATTTAAATTTATTTAAATTTTAAATTATTTTTAATATCTGACAATTCCCCTCACACCATGGCTATATTGTCAAATCAATCTTCTTAACCAATGATAAAAAAGAAATTTCAAATTTTAATAAATTTATAAATCTTTTTAATTTCCAAAAAATTAAATTTAATATTTATATTTTTAAAAACTTTATAAAACCTTTGATAGAAAGAGTTGTTAATGTAAAGTCAACACAATTAGCTGACATGATTACATTTGAATAAGTGTTTGCAAGGTTCTATATTTAAAAGTAACACACGTTGAAAGTATACATCATCTATTTTAAAAGGGAGTAGGCTATTCTCTCGACGATTTGCACCCGAGGCCCACCGGGTGCCGTCGAGAGAGCCCTCACGTCATTTGCAAATCGTTTCGTTTCAGGCCTTCATCTGAAAACCCCATCGCCAATTTGTGGGTCCCCACGCCATCGACTCGCTGACAAAATCCAGACTTTTTCAGCGGGTCGTCCGCATGTCAACATGGAATTAATGTAGGGAAGATTTTAAATGTCCCTCATCCTCTCGCGAACCCTCTGTTCTCTTCTGCAAACACTCCGCTCTTTGCGAATACTCTGCACCCGGGGTGCAGCTCCTCTTGAAGCTCTGTGGATTCCTCGAGTATGCTTCAACAGATAAATGTCGTAAAAGGACTATGCATCGGAAATATAGTGAGGGAAGCAAGAGTACACTTCTGAGAATTCTTCCTTTATAACTTATATATCGCTCACAGCTGATAACGCTAACGATTTTCGAAGAACAGGATGGACCGTTGAACTTATATCTCTAAGCCGAAAATGGTAATGATTTTCGAAAGAACAGATGAAAGACCCTTATTAGAGATGAGAATAAAATCAATAATGTACAATGTGTCCTAACAAATTGCACATAAACATAGACTAAAACAACCTTTGAATCTTCAAATACAGGGAATCTGTCCGAAAATATTCATGCAGTTTGCTATGTAGGAACCAAGAGATGGTGTTCCTCTTGCATTTCAAGTGGTTTACAATCATCAGAAGTGCAGAAAAAAATAGCACATCAAATATGGATCTCGAAATAACCTAAGTCTCTTTGCTTCCAGCTGGCATCTCTTTGCCCAACACTTCTTTCAAGGGCATGTGTTTGCATGATGTTTTCTAATTGTGGTTTTGGGATGTCATCCATGCAAAGATGACTAGAAAATGTTGATGACATAGATTCAGTTCTTTGGACAGTTGCTAATGCCCCACCTTTTAGAGAAACACTCAACTTCCCTTGCATTTTGTTCCTTGGTTCATGATTAGTATTGTTGGAAGTCAGGCCATCTGCTTCATTCGAGTCTCCGTCGCTTGAAGTGTGCAACTTGTCATTTTCACATTGTTTGCTAGCATGCCCTTTCACAGTTGAAGATTCAGAGGAAGACTATTGCTGTAAAGTCATGAGAAGTTTTCTTGGTGAAGCAAAAAGGTTGAAATCCTCAATTATCAATGGGGACATTGATATCTGAAAATATGGACATCATTACAACTTTAAAATCTCCAAAAAAAAAAATTGATTGAAAACAGTACAACACTACAAAACAAATGAATTCAAAACTAAAGCCTGGATGCAAAATTGTAATGGCATATACCTGATCAGTACTGGAGATCTCATGGAAAGATTTAATTTGACTTGCATCCTCTTTCCAGCTTGCTTGTGGAAAGGTTCCTTTCCACAGTATGCTTATCAGTAAGCATGGTTGGCCTCCAACGTTGCTTTGCAACTTCAGAATCATTCAGTGCTATGTATTTTCTTGCATTTAAAATTGGATCTTTGTAATGACATTGAATATAGTCCGTGCAACATAGGTTCCCATTGGTTTTCAGTGATAACACAGTCATAAAGAAAAGTCTAAAAAATTGCTTGGAATTCATGTCAGTTTGACAATATATTACACTATTCCATAACACAAAAAAATGAAAGAGGATTACTTGCAAAGGGTATTGTTAAGCACACAAAAACGAATTTAAGGTATTCAATTGTCTATTTCTTGTCAAGTTCAACTGGCTTGATTTTATCATTCAGCTGTAAGGTTGAAAATATCAAAGTTGACAACATATAGAAGTACTGCTCTATAACAACTTGAAGTAGTTATATGAAACTAATTATTCGAAGTACAATATTGAATATATTGATCTGATCAGTGACTGAATAATTGGTAAAGGAACTTATCAAGATCCCTCCACAAGGCGTAACCTCCTGACCAGGAAAATTCAACCATCAGTAAAACCATTTTTTCTTGTAGTATGAGATGTTTGCATTCATCACTTCTACCATATGTGTGCTTTATGTTGTGATCAAGCCATAAAAGAATGGTTTTTCCACTATTTTTTTTCTACGAGAGAAGACCGCAGTCAATAGTGTAACAGTCAGTTCTTACTCGATGCTTAGTTAGAGTAGTTGAAATGTATAAAAGCAAGATTTTTTGGCACAGATGTTATAGATTGTCTTCATCATCATATGAAACAATAATTCAAAAAAAACTATAATAAGTTAATGAAAAAGGTAATTGTCACCACATGTATGAATATATTTTGAAATATAAAATTACAATAAAAGGGTAACTGCCTCATAATTTTTGTAGGGAATGAGAGAACAGTATGATTAGATGATTACTTCTGAAAGAAACAATTAAGCTATCTTAATTTGAGTTTATGCTTGAGAAAAATGGGTTCCAATGAAATATATATCTAATTCTTTCCTTTGCATCATGTTTCATGGTTTTCACATTGATCGTCTCAGAGGTAGATCCAATTATCAGGATGAATTACTAGTATGCTATAAATTCCATGTTAAATTTGTCCACTTCCATTGGTGGTTGGTCAAAGTGGATTGACCTATGTTTAGGCACTTAGAGATTAGTGAGACCAATTTCAAGTTGACCTATGGATACATCTGATATAAGTGTCCATAATAATGCCATCATCCTTAGGTTGGCTACTAAGATCAGCCTTAGAATGCTTTTGGGTTTAGGTCGTCCAAAATTCTAACAAGGCGTTGGTTCATTTATGAGGCTAAGCCATCTACCAAGGTTTAACACGAGCTTCAAATGAATGAGTCTGTGCAAGTCTTCGTCAATTTTGGTAGAATAACTAACATTCAAACCTAGCACCTAAGATGAAGGCAGTTTGCTCCTTGCAGTGCAATTACTCGTGATATTGGGGTAAATAGAGTCTTACTCCCTCCATCGGGGTTTAGCATGAGCCTCAAAGGAATCATACAATTTTGAGAAAATAACTACCCCTCAGAACTGACACCTGAGATGAAAGCAATCAATCCACTCTTTGCAGTACAACTACTTTAACATATTTCTTGAAGCACATCGCCAAAAATCCTCCAACATGTTTTCCAAGCATGTCAAAGGCTATAGCATTCGTCCGACTTTTTGAATGGACAAGGATTTAAAAGTTGGTTGGCTATCCTTTAAACTAAACTGAGACTTTGATACATCAGTGATTTTATATCCAGTTTTCTTTTGGTTCAATATAGGAGTCTCGGCATTTTACCCCGATACAACACTTCGAAAACATTGCTTCTCCAACTAAGAGTTAAAAACTTAATAACACGTTGGCTTCTCTAATCATGATTGGAAAAAACTTACATTTTAATCCTGGTCCGGGAACATGTGTAACTTAAGAACACGTTGGCTTCTCCAATATCCTTCAAGATACTGAGGCTGATAGTATGAAAATGTGTTATTGCTCTGAAGAGCCCGAAGGCCCGTTCAGAGGGTCTTTCATCTGTTCTTTCGAAAATCGTTACCATTTTCGGCTGAGAGATATAAGTTCAAGGGTCCATCCTATTCTTCGAAAATCGTTAGCGTTATCAGTTGTGAGTGATATATAAGTTATAAAGGAAGAATTCTCAGAAGTGTACTCTTGCTGCCCTCACTGTATTTCTGATGCATAGCCCTTTTACTACATTTATCCGCTGAAGCATAGTCAAGGAATCCGCAGAGCTTCAAGAGGAGATGCACCCCGGGTGCAAAGTATTCTCAAAGAACATAGTGTTTGTAGAAGAGAACAGAGGGTCCGCGGGAGGACGAGTGACATTCAAAATCTTCCATGCATTAATTCCATGTTGACATGGGGAAGACCCGCTGAAAAATTCTGGATTTTGTCAGGGAGTCGACGGCGTGGGGACCCACAAACTGGCGATGGGGTTTTCAGACGACGGCTGGAGACGGAACAATTTGAAAGGCGTGGGGACCCACAAACTGGCGATGGGGTTTTCAGACGACGGCTGGAGACGGAACAATTTGAAAATTCCATGAGGGCTCTCTCGACGGCACCTGGTGGGCCCTGGGTGCAAATCGTCCAGAGAATAGCCCACTCCTTTTAAAAAAGACAAATCTATTTGGTTTTTGTTAGTAAGGAACATTTAAAAAATAAGCTTAAAATAGTTTTACAAAAGGTAAATATATCATAATTTAATTATCAAACTAGTAATGAGGATAACTGTTGTTATTCACAAATACCAATTGACTCATTACCATTATTCAAAGAAAACTTTGCCATCTCAAACAATTTGTTGGGGTTCACATATTTCCTTACTTCTAAGGAAGACAAAATTTTAGCCAATCAAAAGCAGTTTTAGGTCTTACTCCAAGACCGGGTTCTACGAATAATTGTGTTCACAAACTCTTCAAGAATTGTCTTTAATTCAATATAATATATATTAATGTTTATTGAAAGTCAAAATTTTAATCATGAAGATGCAATGTAAACAAAAATACACGGGAATATAAAAATAACTTGCAGCAAAAATACATAGAAAAACCATACACAATAGCACATGTGTTATACCCTGGAAAACCCCAACTTGGGGAAAAATTAACAAAGTGTTTCTTTATTATTCTTTAACTTAGAGAATTTTACACATAAATTACAGCAGTTTGGAACTTACAACTCAACTCCTTATACACTTGGCAAATCGACCCCAGGAAGGAATCAATACCTTCCTCTCTAGATCTCGTCCACTTGCAACCTCTCTCTATTAGAATAGTAAAATCACCTTCCATATTGAGATAATCACTAACCAAAGACTTCTTTTCTCAAGGCTTCTTTTCTCTCCAAATAGCTCTCTCTTACTTCGCTTGAGAATAACCCCTTTCTCAAGAGCAAGAGCACTCTAGATCTTAAGAATGTGTCTAATGCCTCTCCTGAGATCTCCTTTTATAATTTTTTACAATGATTAAAAACCCTAAACCTAAATATCCAAAGTGATTGACGGTCAAAATTAGATCTTGATCACTTGAGATAAATGATCACGACTTCATCTTTTGTTGACACAACTTAGTCGCTTTTTGGTGATTATAACATAAAAGTCACTTTAACTTTATAAAATAAATTTAATGTCTAGAGAGTCACTTTTTAGACCACTTCTACATGTTAGATACATAGCCTATGTAGAAGTACATGTCTGAGCTACAAAAAAAATAACACTCCCTCTTAGCAAGGAAGGTACTTCTGGAAGAAGCTCCTCCTGGATCTATATCCAATCCCACCACATCATCCATTGTTTATAGTTTCTCCCTTTGAACTGAAAGACGTCTCTAGCACCTACTTTGGAATATGCTACGAAGTTATGTTCTTCCTCACTATGCTCCTAGGAAGCCCCACCTACTCCTAAGCATCCATCAATGTCACCTCATACCAACTTGGTCTTCTGACAGTACTGGAAGAAGCCTCTTGCCCATCCTATTGATTCTAAGACTGAGTATATATCACTTCAATCTTCAAAGCCTCTTACTCCCTATACTATGTCTCTGACATCGATCCATGATCCAAGATCCCCTTGGACCCACCTACAAGCTTTCCAAACAACCTGTACAACTTACCTACTTTGATACCATGTTAGTTTTCATAGGCCATATTTTATTACTTATTCCAATCACTATTTTATACCCAACAATTAATTTACTGTCGAAATTGATGAACATAAATACACTAGCATATAACAATAACTTGCAGTGGAAATACACAGAAAAACCATACACAATAATGTAGGTGTTTTACCTTGGAAAACCCCAACCCGGGGAAAAACAAGGAAAGTGTTTCTTTATTATTCTTTAACTCAAATAAAATTTTACACGGAAATTACAGTAGTCTAGAACTTACAACTCAGCTCCTGAGTCCTCAACACTTGGAAAATCTACCCCAAGAAGGAATCGACACCTTCTTCTCTAGGTCTCGTCCACTTGCAACCTCTCTCTCTTAGAATAATAAAAACACCTTCCATCTTGGGCTAATCACTAACCCAAGACTTCCTACTTGAGATTCTCACAATCTCAAGGCGTCTTTTCTCTCCCAAAACCTCTCACTTACTTCGCTTGAGAATAACCCCTTTCTCAAGAGCAAGAGCACTCTAGATCTGAAGAATGTGTCTAATGCCTCTCCCGAGATATCCTTTTATAACTTTACAATGACTAAAACCCCTAAACCTAGATCTGCAAAGTGATTGGCAGTCAATATTAGATCTTGAGCACTTGAGATCAACGGTCATGACTTAATCTTTCATTCACACAACTTAAGTCAATTTTTGGACATTATAACATAAAGTTAATGTCTAGAGAGTCACTTAGACACATAGGCTATGTAGAAGTACCTGTTTGAGCTACAAAAAAAACTAACAGTACTATGAATGGTTGAATTAATACAATAAAAATTGTGTTGTTATTTGGTTGCGTTTCCCATTTCGATTTTTTGTGGTTGATTGTTCCTTTGTTTACTTTTTGTTTTTTTTAGTAAATTGTTAGCATTTCTTCTTTTGCATATGTCTATTAATCGATATTTCTCTTCATTCCAAGAGATTAAAACAAGAAATTACAATAACAAGAGCTAGTGGTGCAAAGACAGGAACCAAATCACAACCTTGATATACTCAACTAGATCCAATCCCCTTTTATCTACCTCAAGGGATATATATCCTTAGTATTGACTTTAGTATCAAGCAACTCCTTCTTTCCTTCATCAACTTCTCAATAAACCATGATGGCACTTTCACTCGATCCTCTTGAAATGTTGATTCCCGATCTTTGATAAGAAAAATCAACCTCTCCTTTATTTGTGAGTATGTTGCAAAGTGTAGGAGAAAATGTTGCTCAATGTTTACATACCCATTTCCACATACTCAACATACACTTTCCTCCCATGCATTCTTAGGTTGTTCTCATCTTCTTGTGTCACTTCTTACCTTGTGTGAATTAGTTCTTAGTTTCATTATTATCTATTTGTCATACCATGGGATGCTAAGGATCAAGTATTCTTCGCTTATCTTGTCTTCTTATCTATTGATGTTGTCTATGTAGTATTATTATTGATTTGGATATCCATTTTTCCATCTTGTAACATTCTTATAGGTGACTTTTCAATACCTTTTTTATTTGTTTGGCACCTTCATTCTTCTATATCCTCTTCAAAGCATTTTTTTTATTGTTGATTCCATTTTTTATTCCTCCTTTTTATCCCATCTTGGTTGATTTTCATAAAAATTTCCTTCTTGTTAGTTAGCTACCATTTTATGTTTATACATAATAAGTTTTCTCAGCGGCTCTAATTCTATTGGGCATAGTCCTTTTTTATCTAAAAGTGTCTTGTAAGAGATGTTTTCTACCCTTGGAGAACTTGTTCGAGATCTTTTGCAATCATTCAATTTGGTTCCATCTATTTTTTGATATAATTGGTCGCACATTATAATCGAGATACTATAGTCTGAAGTGACATGTGGGGAAGTAACGACATGGCCTTACGAACACCTATGGCCTTGCTCAATTCTAAGGGAACGTAATGTAACCTAACACATACACCCTCAATAATTATATGTAGAAGGCCGCTTTTCATTGATGTCGAGGGCAGTTGAGATTGAGAAATCATCATCCCTAGCCAAGAATACATGAGCTGTATAGGGGCTAATTAAAACGATTCTGACTTTGACAGAATAATTTTTGTCAAAATCTGGAGTGGTTAGATCGTAATTTAGATGATCTGGATAGTTTTTAAATTGGGCAATTAGTCTAGAATAAACTATTCCAATTACTGAAATTACAAAAATGGAAAAATAGCAATTTCCAGCAAAAATTTTAACCCTTTTTTATCTCAAAATCACCAAGAAAAGCGGGGCGTTTTGGTTTTCTTTTATCCTATACTAAAAGCTCTTATCTTCAACGCAACGCAACTTTAATTGGGATCTTGAATATTCATGCATACATTTCAACTCACGTGTTTCTCTATTAGTATTAGCTTACGTAAGCAAGAGCACCGACCCCTTCCATTTTCCACGATAATTCTGAACTAAAGTAATGGGGCCAGGTTGGACTCTTTCAACAAAAAGACAAAATCCAACAGAAAAAGTTGTCTCCACTTGCCATCGAGGTCGAACAAAACTCAATGTGCATATGTGATCTACCCACTTAGTCTACAAATTTTGGTGTGGAAACCAATATTTGGAAGTTTTGCATTTTATTCATGCCTTTGATTAAGACAGTGAACCACTAACACAGTGAGACAGTGAACCTTTAAATCTGCAGGCTGAGATTGGACAGGCGCATATTCGATTTCTGCTTTGCTTAGGTGGCAGAGCAGTGTACTGGAATCAGCCTTTTCTGTTGGTAAGAGTCGAAGATGGCAGAATTAGAATACCTAGAATCGACTCGCTGGCGTGAAATGCATGGTGCAGCGCAGTAACAGTTCTGATTCCGATTCCACCTGTTTCACGTTGAGTCGCTTTTGGTCGGCATTGTATCAACTTTCTATCATTTTAGAAGGAAATGGAATGGAAATTAAACAAGTAATTAAAATCGATATTATACTCTCCAATGATATGTCGGTTGCCGATCGATCAAGTAATGTGAATGTGCACAAAAATCACACGCCGTAATTAATGTCAGAGAGAAAAGAGAAAAGATGTGACCCTACTCTACCCTAACTTAACTCTAATTTATATCTAGAAGGCCGCCTTGTTTTCATATACATTTCCTCGATTATTGTCGCGGCCCCACACAAATTTAGAATTTAGAATTTAGAGTGCTCGAGATTGAGAAAGCAGGGTGGCAAGTGGCAACCATCGCTCACTGCTCAGCAATGACACAATGCCGACCAAAAGCTACCTTACTTAGAGCCATACTCAACTTCTCTTCTGGGAGAGGTGGAGTCGTATGGACAAGATACGTTAGCAACACGCAGTATCCCTAATATTAATTATAATGTGGACTTCTTGGACTCTACTCAAATTAATGACAAGAAAAATTAAATAAAAGTTGATTACACCTCACTCCTCTGCCACCTAGCTAAGCGGAGCTGATCTCCAATTTGCACCCACCACAGCGCACAGATTTAGACATTAGCACCCAAAGGAATCTTCTACTGTCACAGCTCTAAACTGCTCTAACTTTTTTAGATACCATGATAATGATAAGGCCGTAAACCTCATGCTCTCATCACCTTTACCAAGTTTTAATTTTACCTGCTTTCAACAACTCTCTGTATGTAAGCAGGAATTTTCAACAAAAATCTACCCCATGGAGGATCAGAAATCATCAAAGGAATGAACAAATGCCAAAAACAGAATAAGATACAGATTTAACTGGGTCAGCCTTACGTGGATTTGACAATTTCTTACCTTGCAAAGGTCACAGATAGCCCCTGTCAAACAGGTGTAATCTTTATAATGCCAAACATAGATTTCAGGATTTAGTAATCACGTTCGATTGAAAAAAATGAAGACCCTCCATCAACCGTCCCACACACTTTCAAACTAATTTGCAACCATCGGAATTTACTGTTCTTCTAATCTACAAATAGAAGAATGACAATAAATACTCCAAAGAGTAAACATCCATTTATGGCATCCAATGTGTTTTCTATAATTAGTTCTAGCTCGTTAATGTAGATCCTAGAAAATGTGGGAGAGAGTGGGAAACCTTGTTTAATCCTTATGGTGCTATGGAATTTATTTGTAACACCAAATCTTGTATCACCTTTCCAACAATAGTCTCATAAAGAATCATCACAAGCAAAAGCTCCAAGGGTGGAAGACCCAAGGCCTTATGCGCAAATCTGAAGGGATTATGTCAAATTTTTTGTTGAAGTCTACACAGAAACAATATATTTTACACTTGTTTGCCTTCACCTCCTCAATAATGAATGTCAAAGTGGAGGTATGTTCATTGGTATGATGGTTCCTCATGAACCCTTCATGTCTTGTATCCCTCAACCAACTTATCTTAGTCCATCTGGATATGTAGATACATGTCTAAGATCATGACAAAGATCATAGCCAAGAGACGACCAACAATGACAATGTAGTTGTTAATGGTGTTTTTCTAGTCTCTAATTTTATAAATGGGAGGGATGATATGGGAGATTCAGGAAAGTGGAAAGACATGGGTCACTATATAATTAAACATATATGTGATATGTACTGCTAGAAATTTTGGAACATGTTTTAAAGATTCATCCTCTATATTCTCCATATTGTAACATCCCCATCCATCAATCCGACCAACGGAGGGGAGATTTACGAATTCCGGGCCTCTAAATTTCGCTCCATAGGCAGTATATTACTAAATTCATAACAATAAAATCCATGTGCAGATGCATAAATAAAAAAACAACGGAAAAAACTCTATCCACACACCCACCCACATGCATATACAACATATTCAACACAGACATAAAATAAAATCATGGTACATTGAAATGCAAAGAGAATACTTATATTTAAACATAGAAGATCCAAGCAACTGGTTATGTAAGAGAAATTTTCCACACAACTATAGTCACTCTATCCAGCCTATACTCTTTCTACTAAAAGGCCACCCCAAGTTGGGCTAGGAGGCCACCAAGGAGAAGGTAACTCCTACAGGATTCTCTCTCAACCCACAACCCATTTTGCTCGCAATGCTTAGCCAAATGCTCATTCCGAGCTCTACAGGAATCTCCCTCAGCCATCACATCCTTGTCCCCAACACTACCTACCCCACACAACACCCTTCTGGGCTAAGAAATCCCCTTTATTGATCCACGGTTCTCTCGGGAGATCCATCTTGCCAGGTGCTTCTAGTGTGTGCATCGAAGGAGTCCAACCTGCTATATGATCTTGGAGAACCACCTGTAGCCTTAATTCATGGATTCTCAAGCATTCCATAGTAGCATAACTAAATGGGTACGGGTTCCTAGCTTGCCCAACCTGCTATATGCTCTTGGAGAACCACCTGTAGCCTTAATTCGTGGATTCTCAAGCATTCCATAGTAGCATAACTCAATGGGTACGGGTTCCTAGATTTCCCAACCTTTATGCTCACCTACAACCATCTAATTTCTCTCTAATCTATAGCCATATTTCCATATTCAAATTTTTGGGTTGACATAGTCTAGTAATTAGTAATGAACAACAAAATGACTATTTTGTTTAGTGTAGAATTATGCTCATAAAAATTTTCATAATGAATAATGGACAATAGACTCCCCAAAAGATCATGAGAGAATGGTGGAAAATACATCTGACATAAATTCTAATCATGGAAGAGAGAGGACTCTTAAAACAGTCACAAAAGTATATTTATCCCATTCTTCCATAACTACATGAGAAGCCTTGCCCACCAACCTTACACATGCATTCAATGATTGGGAGAAATGGTAAAAGGAAGAAATTGGCTAAGGAAAATGGTAGCAAATGGATAAGTTCTAAGATTGAAAATTGGCAATAGAGGATTTAACCTCCCATAAAACCCCTTTCATCTTCCCCTCTAGTGGAATCATAGCCCCTTTAGTGCTCTTTACACAACCGTCTTAGAGCAATTTATTGTTTTCCAACATAATATTTGCATAGCATTCAAATTGACATGATAAGCCAACCACATGGTCCATAAAGAAATATGTGCATCATAAATACCTAGATATTCACTAGTCGGGCCTTGGCCTTGAGCTCTGTAATAGGAATTAATTTAACATATTTAACATATTCCAAGTTAAAACTAAGGGTATTGCAATCCCCTTCCCCTTGGAATAACACCATCCTTGGTGTTTGCTCAAAATCAAAACAAAATTGGATATGCCTATCTCATGGCATCCTCCAGCTGCCATGTAGCGTCATGAGGACCAAAGTGCTTCCATTGCACCTTTACCTATCTGATGGCTTAGTTTCAGAGTGATGTTACCTTCCTATCAAGGATGCATAGTGGCTCTATTTGGAACTCTCCCTCGAGTTCCACCTGAATCACATCCAAATCAATCACATGGTTAGGATCATGTACATATTTCTTAAGCAAAGAAACATGAGAAACATTATGAGCTCTAGTGTTATCAAAATTTTGCAATTGTATATGCAACTAGCCCTATCCTCTCAAGCACTTCAAATGGACCACAATATCTTGGTGACAGTTTGGCACAACTCCTAAGATTCAAGGAACTTTTCCTTAGCCTCACTCTAAGGTAAACAAGATTCCCAACATGAAATTCCCTATGCACTTTGTTCTTATCTGCACATATTTTCCGTCTATCTTGGGCTGCCTTTAAATTCTGCCTAATTCTTGCAACCTCTTCTTCCATTTCCCTGAGCATTTATGGCCCAAGCATAATTCTACTCACTAGATTATTCCAAGTCACCAGTGTCCCACACTTTTTGCCATACAGGGCTTCAAATGGACTCATTTACAACGATGCTTGTTGCCCATTGTTATACACAAACTCTCCCAAGTGTAGATAATCTTCCCACTTGGATTGTTTGTTTGTCACATACATGCAAAGCATGGCTTCAAGCACCCAATTTACTCTTTTCGTTTTCCCATCTATTTGTGGATGGTATGTGGTGCTAAAATTCAGTTGTGTACCCGAATTTGCAAGCAAACTTTCCAAAAATTAGAGGTGAACTTGGTATCCGTGTCTGGAATTATTTCCTTAGACAACCCATGCAACATGAAGATCTCCTTCCTAAAAATCATTGCAATGTCAGTCGCCTTATATGTGGACTTAATTGGAATAAAATGTGTTGCCTTAGTGAACTTGTCCACCACCACCATGATTGAGTCACGTTGTCTCGATGTCATTGGAAACCCTGTAATAAATTGCATGGGTATCACTTCCCATTTCCATTTTGGAATTGGAAATGATTGCAATAAACCTACTGGGTGTTTGTGCTCAACCTTCAGTTGCTAAGATTTTATACATTTAGAAATGTACCCAACAATATCTTTTTTCATTCCTTGATAGAAATATTGCTTTGTGGTTGTAGCAATTGTTTTGTAGTATGTTGGGTGACCGGAATATGACATTGCATGAATCTCATTGATAACAATCTTCCTCAAATCCGCCACATTTGGAATATATAGTACATCCTTATAGGTAAGAAGTCCATCTTCTTCTAAATGATAATATTTGTGCCTCTTTTCTAAATTATGTTGCTGGGATTTTTCTTCTATTTGCACATATTGCTCATCTCTAGCAACAGATCCAACAATTTGTTGTCTCAAATATGATTGACAATTGCTAACGACTTCCACATGCATTGCATGCACTTTTCTGTTGAGTGCATCAACCACTTCATTTTTTCCCCTTTATGTGTTTGATCTCAAAATAATATTCACATAAAAATTCGAGCCATCTAGCTTGCCTAGCATTTAATGTTGGTTACTCAAATAAATATTTTAGACCACAGTGGTCTGCTCTCAGTTTAAATTTCTTGCCCATTAAACAATGCCTCCACATTTTCAATGCGTGCGCTATGGAACTGAGTTCTAAATCATGGGTAGCATAATTCTTTTCATTCTCTTTCAACTTTCTTAACTCATAACATACCACATGATTTTCTTGCATAAGAACTCCTCCAACTCCCTATTTACATTCATCAGTACACACCGCAAAATAATTTTCTGGGTCTGTAATTTTCATATTTGGGGCACTCTTTAGAAGCTTCTCCAATGCCTAGAAGCTTCATTCACATTTCGGTGTCCATTCAAATTTCATTCCCTTCTTTTGCAAAGAGGTAATGGGGTGTGAAACTTTGGAGAATCCCTCAATGAATCTCCTATAATAACCAACAAGACCCATAAAAGATCTGACATTTTCCAAATTCTTCGGAGTCGCCTAATTCACGATGGCTTCAATCTTCTCAGGGTCCACTGATATTTCCTCTTTTGAAATAATGTGACCCAAATAATGAATTTCCTGTTTATAGAAATCACACCATTTTTTGCATTATTGGTGCCATGATTTATTCCTTCTTTTTAGCTCATAAGTGTTGGTTTTCATCAAAATCCTATCATTTTCCATGACTATCATTTTATGTCTATATAAAATCAATTTTCTAAGTGTCGTTAATTTTATCTAGTATAGCCTTCTTTTAGCTAGTGGTATCTTATAAGGGGTGTTGTATTTTACTCTTAGACAACTCGTTATTAAGGGGTTTTACACTTATTTAACACATAATCATTTATTTCTAGATATACTTGGTTTCCATACTTCACACCCATAAAGGAGTATTGCAGTTATGAGGATTTGAAAGAGGGAATGCACCATTTGCTAATGCCAAACCTCTTTTGTCTCGGCATCAACTTTGTAGCATAAAGATTTCTTTCTATTCTCCTTACAGTGCTTACTCTTGCTTCATGCATGCATCCCACCTTAACTTCTCATTGATGTTTAGTCCCAAATATTTATAGTTTTGGGTTAACTTAGTGTCTCGCCTTGAATTTTATTTATGGTTGTTTAGTTCTTTGTTTTTAATGAGACGACTAATATCTTAGTTTTTCTCATGTTCAAGTTCATTCCAACCTCTGTGTAAAATGACTTGAAGGCCTTTAGGTGACCCTATAAATTGTGTAGTGTCCTAGTTGTTATTTTCATATTGTTTTTATACAACAAGATATTTATGATAATCCTCTTTTTGCTCACCCCTCTCCCACCTTCTTTGTTTATCTATTTCTCTAGCTTATCTATAAAAGACCCGATAGTATGGGATAAAGGGGCAACCTTGTTTCACCTTGATGTCACTGTTGAAGGTCTCTGAAAGATCCTCAATAGTTATGGTTTTAGCCTTTGCCTGCTCATATAACCTATGTATTGCAACTACCCTCCACAACCATTTGAGATCCACATTTCTGTTAACCTTTATTATAGTTTCTTCTCTATGCCAAATATTTTCTATATTTACATGCCTAAGTACGAGGTCATGGTCAATGATGGGGATATTTGATCGGAACAAGCTTTTCCTTTGACTCTTTAGTCATTTTTCTCTTTCTATTTGCTCATTTAAAAAAAAATCAATAATCTCCCCAATAAGCTTGGAAAACACTGGGGTGATCATGATGGTTATGTAGTTCCTTGAAATGTATTTGTCTCCTCTTTTGAAGATGGGTAAATTGATGCATGTTTCCTGACTGCTTGAAAACCCCTCTTTAACCATCTTATCGAGTAAGGTTGTGATGTGTCCTCAGAGAAAATCCTTTCTGTATTTCAAGTATTATGCTTGCAACACTTCGATGTCTTTTTCTTTTCCCAATGAAATTTTTGTAAAAACTTCTTGCACATCCTCTTCCATGAAGGCGTTTTCCTTTATGTTGATTTTTGTCTAGGTTTTTCATATGAGATAACTATTGGCTCAATGTGATATCATTGGCTACCCTTTCATTTTCGGGTTTACAATTGCCCCCAATAGACTCTTAGGTTTCCATCCACCATCTTCACCATTTCTTGTTTTCTTAACCTCACAAAGTTACATTTATACATCTTTAGAATTGAATTATATAAAATGAGATTTGCTTTGCTCTTGTCTCTTTGTATATTATTGTTACTACCTTACACTCTTTGTTGAACTATGAATGCAAGTGATTTTTGTCACATTGCCTTTCATTCACTCAAGGTTTTAGCTTTGTTACTTCCTTGTACTATATTGAATTGCCTCCATTAACTCTTTGCATATATTTAATGTTTCATCCATCACTAATTACACCAAAGAGAATTGGGCAAACAAGATGCACCCAACAACAATGTAATATTGTTGTATAGGCTGAGATATACATGGTTGGCTCTAAAGCATATGTTGTATAGGTTAAACTGGGATATACACCATAAAATCTAAACCATTTGGATAGAAACTATTATATATATATATATATATATATCCAAAAAATATATCCTAACTTTTTAATCCAATGATATATATCTTAGCAGATCCAGTGATCTATATTCCAACTTTAATTTATACAATATATATTTCAAATCCAATAATATATATTTCAACCTATACATTTTTTAGTACTATTTTCCATGCAAATCCAACCATGCACATCCCAATTACACAAAGTTTAATTAGCTTGGATAATATCAACAAGATAGAGATAAAAAATTATACAACATTTAATACGTAACTATTACGTGCATATTATCCATGAGATGTAGAACAGTTGGTGGCGGGGTATGGTTAAGACACCCCCTAAGCGGAAAGGTCGTCAGTTCTAATCTTGTGGATACCAAAAAATCCAACCATGTTAAGGGTTGGTGCGGTCCAGGCCGGGTGTGATCCCCGGGTGATTTTGATGGCTTAGATGCCCCTGGTTCGTGGTAACTTAGCCAAAGGCAAACTTGCTAGTCAAGGAGGTTCCACCACTTTGCCAACAAAAAAAAACTATTACGTGCATATTAATTACAAGATAATTTAGCTTTTAAGAAAAAGACATGACATACTTGAATTTCCTAAGGTGAAACAATTTCGCAAAATGTGTACTTTTTGAACATTATGAAACATGAGTATTGCACATTCTGAGTGAACAACACTAAACAATAATTAAAAAATACGATGCCATGATGACTAAAGTTTTTCTTATAATAAGTTAGAAACACATTAGTGACCAATGAGTAGCTTAGGAACAATTTTTGTCGGTCCAATTTCTTCACATATCACGGTTCTTTAATCAGCGTGCCGCTTGTCTTTCCAAAAAAGGACTGTTATATGAAGTTGGTGTATTATAGTACTCTCTTTTTTTAGAACACCAGCTTAGGGATGAGGGACATTATAGGCACCTTTAACTTCATTATTTTTATTTACTTCATCATATTTTGGGATTTAAAGTATTATATAATTATTATTACGCTGTAGGTGTTTCACCACGGAGATGCATAACCATCCACGTCGGTTAGATTCCTCGCTGATAGAGCTAATGGAATCCTGCCACGTGGATGGTGCTTCTCCATTTCTGTTTTTCTTAGGAATTTCGTCCAATCTGGAGATATTTGAAATGGGTCTTTTGGGATTAATGTTCTCTGATCGCTTGGCCTTTCAGAAATGGGTATTTCAGGATTAATGTTCTCTGATTGCTTGGCCTTTCCCCTGTAGTTTTTCCGTTCGGGTTCCTGTGTTGGGTTTCGATCTATGGTTCTTCGAGGATTTCACCGCAGCCGACTCTAATGTCACCGCTGGTGAGGGAAATCGGGGCGAACCGTCCAATGGCAAGTGATAAGCTGACCCATGCTAGTAAGATCTGTCAGAACATCGAGGCTCGACCTGGTGTAGTCGAGAAACACCGTCGAGGTTGCCATCATACTAGCCTTGAACTTGGAAGAGCTTCATGTCTGTGTAGAAAAGGTCACGCTTCATGACATGGATCTACTGCAGGACGAGCTGGAGAATCCTGGTGGTAAACGTAGTCTTCCGAACGTTGAAAACGCTAGAGAACTGGCGGAAAGAGAACGTGTTCGCCAGAGAGTTTCTCATTATGGAAAATGTTATGATAGAGAAAAGAGTTGTTCTCAGGGTTTGAAGAGAAGGGTACTTTTCCAGGGTTAAGTTAGTTGTACATGTTGCGGTTCGAGGGTACAGATAATGCAGTTTCTTCGTCGAGGAGAATGTACAAGAATTTTGCTTGAGTTGGTTTTCATTACTAACTCTTTGCTTAACTAGCCTTCCCGATGATTTGTGGAGGTCGCTTCTTCTCTGCACGGGCATATCACTCGTCTCCGCATAGGAAATATAAGTCGAATTTAGCTTCACAGACTCAATCACTAGGGCTCAATTCACCCTATGCGCATAGGGTTTTTCATGCCTCCTTCCAGCGGCGAAGGTACAGATCTTTATTTAAATCCATTTTGACAGGAGAGCCGCTGTCCAGCTCTTATGATTTTGGATCAGGGACCTGGGATTTATAAGCCGATCAGATCCATAAGAGCCCCCCAAAGAGTGGCTCACTGGAAATATCTGCCAAGCTCATTACATTGGGAGCTGTTGGTGAGAAACTTTGCTTTTAAATTTTTTGCCTCATTCTAAACTACTTTAAATGTCTAAAAATTCAATCTGAGGTTGCCCAAATGATAGATTGAATTTATACCAATGATAAAGATAAATTTCTAAAAGAGTAATTTAATCAAAGAGAACCAACCAAGCATTCAGTTTTGATTGGTCAAGAACTCTAATCATTTTTGGAAAAAAAAAACCTAAATTTGATTGCTATAAGATTTACTTACTCTCTCAATATTAGCTACAATGGATATGGATTCTCAATACTCTGTCAATATCAGCTACAATGGATATGGATTCTCAAATAAAATGCCAGACCGTGGTAATATGCAGAAAGCAACACCAATTTTACTAATATGGGTTTTCACTGTTCTCAAATAAAATGGGAGGCCATGGTACTATGTAGAAAGTGGCACCAACTTTCTCAATATAGGTTCTTAACAAAAATGTCAAACCGCGACAAGGTGAAGGTAATCACCGTATTGCAAAAAAAAATATGAAGTCGAAAAGAAGATGGTAGGTAGTGGTTGACCTGTGAAATTCCAATGCCAGGGAAACGGTTTCTAAAAGATTGCATTTTCTCTCTTCCCATAGATGCTTCTCCTATTATAACTTCCTTGAGAGAGCTCAAATCGTATTGTTTTGCTTGATGTCGGGCAACTTTGAGAGCTGAATGGCAATAGCGGGAATAGCGCGAAGGTGCGTTACTCTGTAGCTCTGAATGGCCATGAGCATGCCCTCCATTGTAAATTTGGGAAAGATCACCACAATTGCCCCTATTTCCATGATCCAACACACAAAAATAGTGAAGCCATAGATATGAAACAACGGGATGAAACACAGATACACGTCCTTCCATGAACCCATACGATCAGTGCACGGGATGGAGGTCATGGCAATAAGATTTCTGTGCATGGATACGATCCCTGTGCTCTAGCCTGTGGTGAGCATCATTTGTTTCATGTATATATATGCCCTTTTTCAAAATACTGTCCACATTGACGTCAATACCAATTCGCTTGCAACTTCAACATTTTTGGCAGCCAGCAAGATTCCTTCTCCATTCGAATTCAATTAAGGTAGGCATTTATATTTACGAAGAAACATTGTCCAAAATGCATGCATGCAATCAAACATATGTAAATACTTTCTGCTATATTGCTAGGACAAGAAGTGAATTCAATTGAAATTTGTCTTTTTTACTATGTTGCCTACACGTCAATAATTCTAAGATAGCCTCTAATGAATGGTAGGCCTCCTGATGCCGCAACATTCCATTTAAGTGGTTATATAATAACATTTAACATTGATATTGATATGTAGTTATCAAGAAATCATTACATTGTTTATTTCACGTTTATTTAAGTACTATTATAAAGCAAAGGAAATACGAATAGTGGTTATCGTTGATACAACCGAGAAGAATTGGTTTTCCCTTAACTTATTTATGTTGTTGCCAGTGAAGACTGCCCTGGGAGATTAGTTTCAAGAGCTATGCATAGCCCACAATGTGTAAGGAATAGGTCTACACTAAATCACTGAGCTACCATCTACCTTTAGCTCTATAACTAAAGTTTCTTGTCTTCATATACATTGACAAATTATTATTTTGAATGCACTATGTATCTATGTATCTCCGGTCATAGAGGTATCTGGTTGTTTGCGATTTTCATTAGCCGTGGCTACGACAACGAGTTCATATTTTTATACTCTCACACGCTATCCGTGACTGACCTTGTAAATGCATGGATTCAAGACTTGCATCGCCAATTCTTTGCAGTGGGTAGGTTTCTGAAAATTTACATTTCAAACTGAGTTGGCTTGTTTGGGGAGCAGTATCTATGATGATTAAACAATTGTCTATTTGATGCAGGGGTGGAGTTTATATGAAAGAAACGAAAGCATCAATATTGTTGATCCAAAACTGGAAGTGCAGGGGATGTTTGAAAACAAAAAGGAGCAGGTACTAAGAGTGGTACTCATCGCTTTTCTTTGCGTTCAGGGTGTTTCAAGTCAGAGACCATCCATGTCCATGGTTCTGACGATGCTTACAGGTGATTCTGAGATCTTAGTTGCGCCCTTTGCACCTGCTTTAATTGATTGTGAGCATATAAGCATAGCTTCCACTGTCGCACCTCAAGCGCTCTCTTCTTCAGCCTCGTCCTCAACATCTCATGCTACAATGTCAAACTCTATGTAGCCACGATAACTGGCATTAGATTATTGTAACATGGTGGGATGCCATCCCGACATTCTTCCATTAATATTATTATGATGACTGCAAAAGTTAATTTGATAGGAGCATGGACAAAATGAATGCAGGCAACATGCAAGCTCTTTTACATGGGAGGAGCAGAGCAAGAAAGGGGTTCGTTCTAAGTATTTCACATACGGGTATTTTTTTTTGGATCTTTGCAAATTTAGTTTAGAATTTCAATATTTCAAACCAGATTTGCAGAGTTTCTTCAAATAAATAAAATAAAATCATATATCATTTGTAAATTAAGTTTTACTCGTGTAGATGTAGATGGAGTGTAGATGTAGATGGAGTGATAAAATCAGTGTAATAGTCTAGTGAACATATGCAGAGACGCCCAGGTAGCCTTGTGTAAGTTACAGCAGCAGCTGAAACTGAAGCATAAACGACCTCTATACTTTGTGTTCATGACTATAGTCTGAGTCTGTGTGTTTCCTCAGTGATGAGCTTCCCAGTCCGAAGCCGATCTAAGATGTTTTGAGTATGTACTATATTGTGTGTGCTACCAGATAATTTCTCAATATTAATGAAGGCAGCAGCTTAAAGTTGATCTTGGTTGCATTGGTATCAAAGCCAGAAGTTATTGTTCATTGGTATAATATTCAGATCTCATGTTTTAGTGTTGATTTCATATTTAACATTATTGTTCTATTATCCTTCAAGTTTACTCTGTGTTCTATTTGTTTTATTACAATCTAAGAAACTGCTCCAGTAGGTTGCGGAAATGGCAATTGAGGTTAATTGACAGATTCAGTAGGGTTTTTAGGGTTTTCCGAAGTTGTCGAGGTCACAGCCGAGAGTGAGGCACCGTAAATCCTCTGTTTGTAGGAATTTCCCAATGCGAGCTTTAAATCCCAGCTATCATGGATCCATCAATGGACGTAGTGTCGCTCCACACATTAGATTGTGAAACAGAGAATGACATAGAAGTGTCTTTGGCTGATCGTAGATCATCCTTTCTAAATGAACCATCAACATCATATTCTATTATAAACATTCAAGATCTGAACCCATTAGAAAACTGGCAACTCCAAGCCATTCTTCCTAAAGATGTATATAAATTGTCTTGGTGGTAATATAAAACCTGTACTCAAATCAAGGTCTCTTCAATAGATGTCTCATTCACAGACAAGGACGAGCCTGTGCATATAAGTTTGATAGATAAAGCTCAAATTGATTGGGCTAAGTCCCAAGGTTATAAATATGCGCACCTTGGCGCAATTAAACTTGGTCTAGTTCCTCTTGTAAGACCCTATTTACCAGTATCTTCTCTTTGTGTAGCTATAGATACTAGACATAGGAATTTTTCCGATGCTATTATTGGAGGTTTTACTGCATCCTTGCATGATGGCCCTACTTTTGGTACAATATATCCCAAATATTCTGTCAATCTAGAAAATCCATATATTTATGATCTTCTGAAAGCCTACATCCTTCCTAAGGGTTTCAATACGGATACATGCTCCAAAATCATACAACTTAAGGGTTGTGTGGTTCTCAGGTTTGGGAATGATACTCTTCCCCCGTTGAGAAAGCATCTGCATTAGATTTCGCACCTGCACAGCGTGGTGGAAAGTGAAAAATCTAAGCAGTCAACAACAGTTACTTTTGACTGGACCGGTATTAACTATCCCAGGCAATGGGAAGTTAAATACAAAGAGTTGAGAAATATGGAGCAACAAGCACATTCTTTTGCCTCTCAACCAATAACGTTTGACAGGTCATCAAATTCATTTCGCCTCCCAGAGGGTACGCCTACTCCCAGGTTTACTCCTCCCTTAATAAGATCAACCTCTCAGGCTTCTCATCAAAATGCTAGAAGACAAGCTGAGTCTAATTCTGCCAGTACCAGTTCTTCTTACACTGGTCTGCAGGAAACAGAGCATAGAGTTCAGCATGCAGAATGTCCTGCATGTCAAAATATTGTATAGAAACTTCAGCACATGAAATCCCGTGCTCCTCCTAGCCTAGGTATGTTCTCCTCACTACCTAGAAGTGGCCCTGGCATGGAAGTAGTTTCCTAAGGAAACAAATCATACATCCCTGGAAGGAATCTCCCCGACTCAACTTTCAGATAGTACACCACAAATGGCCAAGCCAAGAAAGAATTCTTGCCTCAAAAATCGTCTGCTCCAACAGAGACAGTTTCTAACGAAATAAAGCTTGCAAATTGGGGAAATTTGCAGCATGGACTGACCGCTCAAAACCTTGACGATATGGCATATGATATTCTTCAGGTTAAGAAAACAATGAGCGAAGAGCAAGAGAAAATTTCCCTGCTAGCTACTAAACTTGAACTGCTGGATCACCTTCTCCATGATACAGCAAAATATCAAGTCTACGGTTGAAGCTGCTCAGTTGAAAACTGAGAAAAGATTGGAAGTTCTAAAACAACTTCTTACAAGAACAGAAGACCTAAAGAAAAAGACTACTCCAGTCATTCAAGCAGACCTTTCCCTCGCATCTAAAGGTCACCAACGAAAGCAATCCCATTCTAAAATCTTTTCTTTTGGTGCTCTTTGTATCCAAGAAGAGGAAGATGACCAGAGACCGGAATTTTCCTTCGGTCAAGATGAAGCAGAATTTGAGGAAATTAATGAATACCTCAGTGAAATTCATAAGATGCCTCCAACACTTTCCTCAAAATACCTTGCTATGCTTTCTTTCCCTAGAGGTCATCAAGAACAAGTCCAGGAAGGTCAATCCTCTGTTACTGGCCCTCCTCCAGACTTTGACACTCCAATACGAGAAGCCGCAATAGCTAATACCATGCCTTCCCATTCTTTTTCTTTTGGAATAAATGGTATGAACCGTCTTCTTTCACAGATGCCTGACCAACCCATCCTCAATATCCAGTGTCAGTCGCGTGAATAAGTTAAAACCGCCATCCAACTACTTAGCCAATGGGTTCTTTTCAAGAAAACCCAAGATGCAAATATTACAGGACAACACCTTGGTCTACAGTTGGTAGCCGGGCTTGCAGGTTTATCCCATGAATGGTGGCGGTAGCTCCCTCAGGAAGCCAGAGATGAGTTTTTACGAGCTGATGATGCTGATCAGCAAAATCTTCGTGCTCTGGGTAGAGAATTTTATGGCCCAGACGATGCAGATGACTATGAACATCTTGCATCAGTTTTTATGTCATCTAGACTCTGTGATTTGGGACAAAGTGAAAAATATTTTTGTTATATGCAAAAGCTTCTGATTTCTTCTGGAAAATCAGGAGAACCTGCTTATTTGAAGCATTATTTAAGAATTTTTCCAGGTCATGTTCCAGATGCCGTGGAACAATATATGAAGGACAAACACATTGAACTCAGAGGACTCTCCCTTGCACAGTTGCATGGGTATATTATGGAAACATGGCAAGAACGTTGCCTTGAAAAAAGAGCTAGTAAGGATTTCAAGAGACACCAGTCAATGTATTCCCATGGATTTTGTAAATCCATTGCCCAAATGCCTGATTGGGGTTGTGGTGTTCATAATAGAGGTCATCTAAGCCAATCTTGCCATTGCAAGAAGAAAAAGAAATTTTATACTAGTGAACCTCGTTACCATCCAGCAAAATCCTATAAGTATAAAGAAAGACAGAGTTCAGACGTCCTCCATAAAAGTATATGAAGATTTTATGGAGGACTGTTTATTGCTTTAATAGGTGTTGTATCATTGGCAATAGTAGCATGTGATGAGAAGTCATGAACGTTACCTCCTACTATTGTTAATTCTTTAGTGGTTTCTATGTTGGAGCTTTTTTCTTTTTGCTTGACATTGTCAATGCCAAAATCATAATCATGTTGGAATTAGCATAAAATCTATGAATTTTTGTTGTTACTGAATATAAGAAATCATCTTTGGCCAGAGTCTTATAAGGATTGCATGGTAATAATCAAAGTTGACTTCAATGGAGTGGTGATAGTTTAAAAAGTCTCTCTTTCTAAAACAAATAAAGGAGAAGATTCTAATTGACAAAGTCATTGGGTTTGGTTTTTGTGATTTTGGCAATGACCTATTGGAAACATGATTAAATTCATTCATTATCTATAATGAGAATTTTTCTTCTTATCTTCAGTTAATGCTTGTTGTAGATGTCCTGCAAATCTGATCAATTTTAAAATCTTGAACAGTTTCAAGTTTGCTAAAGTTTGAATGGGATATGAAATTATGCTCTTCATATCAGGTTCAATGAGATTGGAACCATTCTCAAACATTCTATAGCAATTAATGGTACTGTAAAAATGTAACTAAAATGATAGAAAAAGAAAGTGAAAGGCGGATGTCAAATTTTAGTTTTAGAATTTAGTTTCAAAATAATAGACTTTGATAAAAGCGATAGCATTTCATTTTTTTTGTGGGGGATGTTCCCTAGTATGTTTTTCATTCTGTTGAAATATCCATGTCTTGTGAGCATAGCATTTTGCAAAGAGTGTATGCTCAAACATATTGCTATGTAACATTGTTGTGTAGATTTGTAGTGAATGTAGACAAGATTTTTATTCGCTTCATTGATCAAAATTCAAGAAAGCGAAAGGCTGGAACAATGGCACAAGTTATGCCATTTTGCCTTTAACCTAGCATTGAAAAATGTTGATGCATTGTTCTTTAAGTGAGGCTTCCTAACCTGCCTATTTTACCATGCTATGGGTTGTTGTAGAGTATTGATAAGCATATGAGGTGCTAACATTTTGGCAGGTGATATTGTACAGTGTGGGATGTTCTTTTGCATGATAATATGCAGGGAAATTGACAGTATCAAAGGATTAATATCAGAATTCGTCCTGTTTTGTGATGACTTTAGTCAGGTTCAAATTTTGGAGTATGAAAATTTGGAATTGCATTGGAAAAGTTGCTATGAAATTGTTGATGATATTTTGTCTTTTTCAAATAGCAAAAAAGCAGGCTCCAAGGAAAGGAAAAGGAAGGAGACATTAGGAAGATCAAAGTAATTAAAGAAGAAAAAAGAACCGAATCTTGTGAGAATATGAACTATACAATGGAGAAAAAGAAACAAGGTTCCATCTTATGACATAGAACTAGTGCAAGAATCGGAAACCGAAAAAAAAAAAGAGCGCTTGCAAAAAATGTGTTTGATAAATTTAGATGAGAATATCATTTCAATACCTTAGAACATAACCAAAAAAGGGTGAATAACCAGCTCTAGTTGTTGAAGAATGACAAGTAGTGGGGGCAAGAAGCTGGTATCATTGAAGAAGAACATGTAACAGGTGAAGCAAATTCCTATTTTGAAAAAAAGCATTAGTATCTATACATGATTCTGATGAAGAACATCAGAGATTGTATAACTAAAATAGATCTGTGTCAATGTAGAATCTGTTAAACTTGAGCAAGGATTAAAATTGCTTAAGTGTTAAGATGATTCTGTGTTCTTTGTTTTTAAGCATGCATTGTTTCTTTAATTTATTTTTTTTGACATTAAACATGTGATGTTTGTTAGCACTTAGATTTTATTCCGGTTGTAAGAAAATAAGACCTAAGGTAACCTATTTCAAACCAATCTTTAGGTAGAAGAACTAGCCATTTTCTCTACCAGAGAGGGCTCTCTCAGGATATATATATGAAGGCTAAAATATATAAAGGTTTCCTTAAAACTTCTCAAAAGATATTTTCTGGTCGAAAAGGTAAACAAGAAACATTGGGCATGGAGTCAAAGCTTTCAGAATGTATAATAAACCAGCAAGAGATATTCACCATAAAGATTTTCACAGAGGCAAGATAGTAATCATGTTACAGTCAATTTGATTTTTCAGGCGACATAGAAAGAAGTAAAGACATTCTATCAACAACAGGTATCTATCTAGGATAAATCTATTGTCGACTTTGGAGAATAAAATGGATATTTAAATGCAGATAAAATGAGGCATAACCAGTATGAATCTCAAGTTATTTCAAATGCTCATTTAAATATAGAAGAAAAACACCATGGGAGATATAACGAAGAAGATAACATGCACATATAAAGATAAAGAAAATAACGGACTGCAAGACTGATTAACTCATGAATCTCTGTATCAAAGGATAGGTATCATCACTGTACTGCCTTTATTTCAAAAATAAACTTCAAAACATACTTGTTTCTCAAAAATTTTCCAACCCTTTCAACAATGACCTCCATTGTCTTTTATACAAAATTTTCAGAAGAAGCTCCACATAACTGCTTCTTCTAACTAATAATTAAAAATATTTAACTAAAAATAACTGTCTTCGAGTAACCCATAACTGTCTTTCAAATAATATTACAAATTTAAAATAAAAAGTCTTTTTGCCGCTTGGCAAGATTTTTGGATATCATCATTTTTGCCACATGGCAAGAATTTCAAAGGCATTTAAGTATGAACAGAATATCTGGTCTTCCCGTACTTCTCTACATAACTCCATTGGTCAGCCGTGGGTAGGTCATAACTGGTCATTTCTTTCACCAAGACTCGCATCTCGATATGACCTGCATAAGAAATAGGAAGAAGGTTTGCGCAAGTTGAAATCAACATATTTAAAATTTCAAATTCCCCTGACATTTTCTCCATTAAGATTTTTCCTGTGAGCATGTGATCTATCTGCTGGAATTTTCGGTGATCCATCCTGATATCAAACAATAATCTTTTATAATCATTCTGAGGAATTAATTCATTATCTTCGTTCCAGAAAGATGGGAATCCCTTGTTCACTAACTTATCAAATTGCTTTTTAAACTGGATTACTTCTTTCCTTATTTCTCCTGCTTTGGCCTCGATGTTTTCGATATGGGAGTATTTGCCCAAGATTCTTCTGGCCCAAGTGATGACAGAAATTCTGTTAGTTATACTCATGGTTGTTAGGTCTGCCTCGGATAGACTGTTTAAAAATGTAATTGCTCTCTGGGCGATTTCTTTAGGCTTTCTGTTTAGGCTTTCCTTGACTGCCTGGCAACTGTTGAAGGCATCTTTAGCTACTTTTTCCTTAACTCTTATATAATCCAGATACGGCCTAAGTTTTTCAACTTCTTTAATGATCTGGTCCCATACCATATGTTTACATCCCTGCATGGCAGCTTGTCCTGTTGCATGAGCAGCCAATCCTTTATTATTACTGCTCAATTCCTGATTTTTTGCCTGCAAGGTTTTTATTTCTTTTTCTTTTGCTTCATTTTCTTCTTTTAATTTCTGTATTTCGGCCTTCAACAATTTAATTTCATTATCTTTTAAACTTATTTGAGACATTGCCTGCAAAATTCCATCTACATCATTCTTATCTTCTTCGGGGCCTGCCTGTACTTGCTGTTGACTGTTTTCTGCTAGTTGTTTTCTCACTGTTGCCAATTGTTCTTCCAAAAGGAACCTTTCTTTTTCCCAGTAGTCCTTTTCATCTGACAGCTTTAACCATTTAGCTGTGACATCATTGACTTCGTTAGCTAACTCTTCTTTCTCTTTTTCTAATATAGTCAATTCTGCACCTTGAATGAGTATAGCATCTGGGATTTTTAACTTTCGTCTCAATGTTAAAATCATTTCTTCCTTCTCCTGTAACAGTTTGGTAGCTGCAGCTCCATCTTTATTAATTAAGTCCATTTGCAGCTTCTTAATTTGATGTTGTCGAGACTTATTCTCTGCCTTTTCTTGCCTCAACTGATTATTTAATTTTTCTACTGAATTTTTTAGTTTGTTTGCTCTCAATGTGGCCCCCAAATAGTCTGAGTATATAACCTCTCCAGCTTGTCTATGTAACAAAATTTTGTCAGGGGCATTTATCTTCGACAAATCTACACTCATCTCTGAGATCTTGTCTTTGGTCACAACTGAAAATTTTAAAGAATTTTCTTTGATGTTCCTGCTGGTGAACAAGCTCACTTCATTGTTTGATATATTCCTGACCTTTGGAAACAATAAACTTGTTTGTTTCGCAGATTCCTGTTTGTTTTTACTATGTTCATTAAATACATCCATGAAATTTTTAGGTCTATTTACATCATCCTCCACAGGGGTTTCTTCAATTTTGTATTCTCTCACTGTAACCTCTGGTATTTTATTTTCTGTAGTTTCTGCTTCTTCTGAAATGCTTGTCAATTCCTGTGACTCATCAGTCTTCAATCGTTTTCCTTTTTCTGTCTCTTCATCGTCAATAATCATAATGTCCTGTATAGGTCTTTTGGACCCCACTAATGCAGTATTGATTTCGCTTTCTGTTTCTGCCATTGCTTCCTCCAATGACCTTTCTATGTCGGCCTTGTCTGGGATAATTTCTTCTTTGTATTCGAGCCAGTTGGCTCTGTCTGCCATCCCTTCAACAGTTTGATGATTCAGAGCCTTAATACGGTGTTCAACTCTTCTTTTGGATATGATATTTAATGGGTCATATTCCAATGCTGCATCTGTCTCGAAATTCATGTCTTTTAACAATTTTTCTATATATACAGCAGCGTTCTTATTCTTTATTGTAAACGGACCTAATGTGAAAGGGTACTTAATGTCCGTTGCTTGTCTGTGGACCAAAAAATTGTTATCTTCTACAATCAATTTCTGTCTCAAAAACTCCAAGGCAAAAATCCTCAAGGTGAGGAATGCTGGTAGCACATAGGGTTTATGCTTGAACCCATACAATCTGATCACTGTACTATCTTTTGATAAAAACCAGTCTCCTGTAGCATATTCTGTATTCAGTTGCATTGATACCTGCATTTCCGGCAATACTCTAGGCAGACTTTTTCCGAAAATCATCTTAAAGATCGTTGAGAGCATGTAATTGACGAAATTGAAAATATTGTTTTCCAGTGGAGTTGCAAAAACGATCTCTGGGAACTGTAATTCTTCTTGGCTGGATACCATAATCATTTTCATTAAAAATGCTTGAAACCTGAAATGTCTGTAATTGCTTGCTTTTCGCCTTCTGTCGCAATCGCCGGCTTCCACCAGTCTTCGGAGCTCTCCAGGATAACGACACATACAAAATGCCGTTATGTGGAGCCCTTTCTTTTTATATAAGCCTTTTTAGACTAACCTCCTTGCACCTTTACGAACGTGGTTCGTTTTCATCCGTTGATCTTTGAACCATCATTTTGAACCGTCAGATCTTGTCCATCTTCATTGCACCGGCGGTATCCGCGATCGAAAAGGTGGTTTCCTTTTCCGGTTTGGTATCCGCGCGGATGCATCATCTGCTGACACCTGTCTAGGCGGTTTATTCTCCGCGACCGCTTTCCTTTATATCCTGTGCGCATGTTCCTGGCCGCGGATGAAATGCTGGCCGTTGATTTGATTGAAACATGTATTGGCCTTCCGATCCCTGCAAAGTATAGTGCCACGTGCCACGGTCTCATCAATCCATTCCTCGCTCGCCACCTGTTAGGTCCCACCTTGCCACGTAAGAGATCTTTCCACCTTTCTGTAATAGGTGGTTCCGCGCGGTGTTATGGTGGTTTCTGATACCACTTTCTCCAAGCGCGGATGAATGAATGTGGGACACGTGCCTTGGTGGTATTATGTCCGCTACCACCCTCCATCGTTTGTTGGCGATCACTTTGGCGACGCGGGGTTAATATGAACCGTTGATTTGGATCTAGGCTATCTCCGCCGACGAAACCTGACCGGAGCTTAACCTTTATATTATATTTTGCTAGCGGACTTTATATATATGGGTTTTTCTCTTATATTTTTTATATAAAAGACCTTCAACTTAACCCTTTTAGTGATGATTCTTTCTCTTAGGGTCTTTTTAGCAAAAATTTCAATTTTCTTCAGACCTGGTGTCAACAACTGGCTCCATCTGGGGATGCTATCCTCCCTGCGAGGTAGCAAAGAACATCGTAGACCAAGTGCCTGATCCATTGGTCCAAATTCAAATTTCAAATTTTTTTTTTTTTTTTTTTTTTTTTTTTTTATATTTACACTGTACAAGAACTTTCTTCCACTTCCATCTGTTAGGACAAATAATGTTTGAGATGTCTCCCATTTACTGGCCCTCCAGGACAAAATTCTCCATTGCAATTTTTTAGGATAAAAGCATTTTCTCCTTGGCATCCTGAAATAATATATGGACCTTTCCATAAATGTTCAAACTTTCCATGGTGCTCTTCTTTCCTGGAATCCCATTTCAAAACCAAATCATTTGTTTGAAAATCTCTTTCCTTAACTTTTCTGTCAAAAGTCTTTTTCATTTTTTCTTGATGTATTTGGGTCTTGTTATATGCTTTTTCTCTGACTTCGTGCAATTCTATCATTTGATTTATTCTTCTTTGCATATGATTTGGTTCTTCATCAACTTCTTGTAACAGTTTCATGACTGGCAATCCTAAAGAGACAGGAAAAACTACTTCTGTACCATATACCAACTGAAAAGGAGAAGTACCAATTGCTCTTTTTGTACTGATTCTGTCTGCCCATAGAGCATATTTCAGTTTGGTGTGCCAAGCCCTCTTATTATCCTCTAACAACTTCTTTATGATTCTCACCAAACTTTTATTTGAAGATTCGGCTAATCCATTTCCTTGTGGATAATAAGCTGTTGAATGATTCAGATGTATATGATATTTATGACAGAAATTTATCATCTTTTTTGACTTGAATGCTGGGGCATTATCTGTAACTATCCTTTTAGGGCAACCAAACCTGGACAAAATATTTTCTTCCAAAAAGTTCATAATCACCGTCTCTGTAGCATTTCTGGTTGGTATGGCCTCAATCCATTTTGTGAAATAATCAGTAGCAGTCAAAATCCACTTGTGTTGTCCTGAAGAATTCGGGTTAATTTCACCAATAAAATCTAACCCCCACTGTTGGAACGGTGCTTCAACTGAAATGGGTTTCAGTGGAAATGGTAATAATTCTCTTTTTCCATCGAAAATTTGACATTCATGACATTTAGTTATTTCTTTATACACATCGGAATACATGCTAGGCCAGTAAAAACCAGCTCTAAGAATTTTGTTCACTGTAGCCTTCCATGAATGATGTCCTCCACACATACCTTTATGAAATTCCACCATAATATGCTGTGCCTCATTCTCTAAAAGACAATTTAACAATATTCCTCCTGGATCTTTCCAAAACAAATTTCCATTTAATATGCAAAACTTTGCAGCTTTCAGTTTTACTGACCTGGCCCTTGTTTTTTCCATGTCTGCAGGTGCTTGGAGATTCTGTAAGACATATACAATATCTGAGTACCAGGGAGATAAAGAAAAATCTTCAATTATTGGTGACTTTGGAACATCCTCGGATGAAGTTTCAGCCATAAAATTTATACTGAGGGAATCCAAATTTGTTTCTGTCATCATCTTAGCTAAACCTTGACCTTTTATTAATTTGGTGGGTTTAATGTCCAGGTCATATTCTAGCAATACTGCTATCCATTTTGCTCTTTTCCCTTCAGGATCAGGTTGTGTAAGAATATCTTTTACTGCTGATGATGGAACATGAGCTATTGTATGAGAATGCAAAATATATATTCTGAAATCCTTCAATGCTTTCACCAAAGCATAAGCTTGTTTTTCCATGATGTTGTATTTTAATTCTGCATCTCTCAGAATTTTACTAAAAAATGCAATAGGCTGTTCTATACCTTCTTGATTCTTCTGCAACAGTACTCCAGCCACTGTGTGTTCCGATGCATATGTGAACATAATGAAATCCCTTGTATAATCTGGACTAATTAATACCGGTGCTTCGGTCAATGCTTTCTTGATGTTGTCAAAGGATTTTCTTGCTTCTTCATTCCATTTAATTTCTCTATCTTTTCTCAACATTTCAGTTATATTTCTCAAAATTTCAGCAAAACTAGGAATGAACCTCCTCAACCAATTTACCCTTCCTATGAATGATTGAATCTCTTTCTTACTTCTAGGAATTCCCACCTTTTGTATTGCAGATACTCTCTCTGGATCAATCTTAATTCCTTCTTTGGATATGATGTGTCCCAATAACCTTCCTTCTTCCATGCAGAAATGCGATTTCTTTGGATTTAATGAAATTCCAAACTTTCTACATTTTATGAAGACTCTTTCCAAATGTTTCCAGTGATCAGCAGCGTTCTTTGAATAAACAGTGATATCATCCATGTATACCACCACAATTTTGTCCCTTTCGTCTGCAAATGCAATATCCATAGCTCTCTGAAATGTTGCTCCTGCATTCATTAGACCAAATGGCATTTTGGCGTACATAAACGTTCCCCAAGGTGTAGTAAAAGCAGTTTTTTCTTGATCTTCCGGGTGAACTTTGATTTGATTATAACCTGAAAAACCATCTAGCATGGAAATTCTCTCAGCTCCCACAACTTGTTGTAAAACCTGGTCCATTTTAGGGAGTGGATAATTATCTTTCAACGAAGCTCTGTTCAAGTTTCTAAAATCCACGCACAGCCTTATTTCTCCATTCTTTTTCCTCACAGGTACTAAATTTGCTAACCACTTGGAAAACCTCAGAGACACAATTATCTTAGCATCAAACAACTTCCTCACCTCTTTTTCTATCACTGGCAGTAGCTTGGGATTTATTCTTCTCAACTTTTGCTTAAAAGGCTTTTCACCTGGTTTAATTGGAATTGTATGTTGTATAACAGAAATATCATATTCCTTTAAATCCTCATAGCTCCAAGCAAAAACATCTGAAAACCTTTTCATTACTTCCACACTTTTATCTTCTTCTTTTCTTGGTAACTTCTTTGAAAGTTTTACTAATTTAGGATCTTTTTCAGAACCCAGATTATAATCCTTCACATCTTCAAGCTTTGGTTCAATCTTTGGATTCTTTACTACATCATTTTTATCAAATAACTTTTCTAAAGGAATTAAACCTCTAGGGATAACATTATTTTTCAGTTGAATAATATCCTTACCTCCGATCTTCTGTTTGAATTTTTCGGCTTCCTCAGGAGAATCCACTTCGTCTGGACCCATCTCATCACCTTCTGCATCAATAGATCTGTAATGGAACTCATCTGTCATTTCCAAAAAGCGTTTGATCTGTTGGTCATCTTCAAAGACCTGCCAATGCTTGACATTGTCTGGAATAGATGGTCTATGTATGACTTCGATATTATATTCCTTTTTAGAAAAGGCGGGGGTTTTGAATGCAGCTCCAGCAGTGGCTAAAGAATCTGCTACAGTGTTGCTAACTCGGGGAATTGAAATAACATCATGTTCATCAAAGAAGTTTTCCAATAAATCCCACACTTCATTCCTATAGGACCTCATTTTCGGGTGTTTGGTCTGATAAATAGCTTTTATTTGATTTATAACCAATTCGGAATCTCCAAATACCTCAATTTTTTTTGCTTTCAATTCTTTCAACACATTCAATCCCAGAATTAAGGCCTCATACTCTGCAACATTGTTGGTACATTCAAAATTCAATTGGTAAGAAAACATTAGAAATTCTCTGTCAGGTGTAATTATCCATACTCCTGCTCCAGCTCCTTCTCTGCTTCTAGCTCCATCAAAGTGCATTGTCCAAGTACCTTCTTTTCTGATCTTTTCCCTCAACAATTTTTCCTCCTTATTTTCTTTAGGTTCAAATAAATCAATCTTCTCTTTAGATTCAACATCATTGTACAAAATGCAGGACCCCAGATCGGTGTCTAAAGCATAAATGGCATGTTTCTCAGGTTCTTTTAAATCACTTACCAAATAAGAAGCTCTCTTTTCAGTATACAATCTTCTGTGTACTCCCAACACTGGAATAGTAGCGAAGGACATATCCATTTGTAGAGTTCCCTTTAACTTTGAAGCCCACGACCTAGACAATAACATACCAAACTTTGCAGGGATATCAGCAACTACCACATCCATGAGAATACCTTTGGCTGGTATTTTACTGAGATTGACTGTCAAATCTTTAATCAACCCTAAACATTTAACTTTCCTTGAATCAAAAGAGAATAAGTCATCATATGGTCTTGTGATCTCCAATCCTAGAGAATCTACTACAAGTTTAGGCATCAAATTATGAGAAGCTCCGGAATCCAACATACAGTTATGTACCACTTTATCATGAATATCCAAATTCACATAGAAAGGAGAAACTTCTTCCAAACTATTGTCTTCCATTCTTGATCCTAAACAGATATTAGGATTATCATCATCTAACTCCAAAGTGTCTACTTCCACCCGATTTTCTACCTGCATCATCTTGAAAATTTGTTCCTTGTATTCCTTGTTCTTCAGTATTTCATTAAAGGGTACTGAAATCTTGACTTTTGACATTTCATTCTGTATGTTGAAAGGAATCAAACTTTTATCATTTTCTTTCATTGGATCTTTCTTGATATCTGGAATCATCTTGAGTATATCTTCATTTCTCTTAGTTTGTGGTTCAGACTGACTTGTAGAAGCTTTATCAACATTTCTTTTTGACTTGCCTATTGGTTCTTTCCCTTTGTCAATTACAACATCTCGGTTCCTCAGATTCATCTTTCTTTGAAGATCATTTATGGCATTTTGATAACCAATCTGGTATTGATCACTCCCCATCTCCAAACTACAACATTCTCCTTCTGCCATGAACATATCATGCTCCTGTTTAGTCAAATATACTTCTGGATCAGAACTACCACAATGATGAATATCTCCTTCAGGCATTTCGGCTTCAGCTTCTCCAGCAATATAATTTTCAGGAAAAGGAGGTCGGATCTGATCCTCTTCTGCATTCCTTGGGTTTGGCTGTCCTCTCGGTCTTACAGCTGGAACAAAAGGTCTTCTGAAGTTAGGGTTTCTGATTTGAGGTTCTGCTGGTTCTTTATTTGGAGTTTTATTGTCCACTACTAATCTTTCTAGCAATTTTTCCATAGTTTTCATCATCGCTTCAAACTTTATATCAGTAGAGGAAGAAGAAACAGAAGAAGAAGCCACATTTTGATTATCTTCTCTAATTTTCTTTCTATCCATATCTCTATGTCTCATTTTTCCAGAAGCCATCATATTAGCCTCAACTTCTACTGCATCTTTCATCATTATTGCCAAAGTAGTAGATCTTCTTTCTCTTAATGTGCATGAAAAATCACCTTCAAAAGCATCAGCATAATGTAACTTGGCTGCTCCTACTGGAGGTTTTATATCTGTAGGGATTGAATTGTAGATTTTCATAAATCTAGCAGAAAACTCTTGAACTGACTCAAACCCTCCCTTTTTCAAATTGTTGTATTGGGTCAATACCTGTGAAGGATTCTTCTGATCTTCCCATCTTTCAAGAAAAAGGGTTGTAAAGTCATCATAATTTGCAATAGATCCAGCTGCCAAAGCTCTAAACCATTTTTTCACTTCACCTCTCAAACTTTGAGCAAACAACCTCATTTTAGCATCATCAAAATCTACTTCTTCTAAATCAATAAAATCGCTGAAATTATCAACATGTTGTTGTGCTGTATAATTTCCCTCATTATCAAAAGTAAAGATCCTCTGTGCATAATTTTGAGGCAAATCATGTAAAACTGCTGGCAAAACCAAAGGAGCAAATCTGGCAGCCATGGGCGGTGGGTTATAAGGTGCAACTACAGTCGCCTGTTGTCTATTACCCGGTACAGGTATTCTTTGGGCTTTGGATATTTCAGGTGCTTTCCTCTCAGACCTTTGCAAATTTTCCCAAACAGATTTTAAAGAATAGTCCCACAAACTTTGTGGATCAACTTTTGTTTCTCTCAAATCAGAATCTGACTTAGTTCTAAACAAAATTTTTTCACTAGAACCAATATTTTCTTCCTCAGACAAATGTTCTTGCAAAGAAGGAAATATATTTGAAAACTGGGAAATACCTTCTTTCGTCTTGCCTTTGATTTTCTCCGTCTTGAGGAGTTTTTCTGGATTATCGACGCCCGAAAAGAACTGCGAACCGGGATTCCTTCTTGTAGCCACAATGTCTTTCTCAACTTAATCTCAAAACTTCTAAAAACTGTCACAAGTGAAGTCGCCAGGGCAATATCTACAACCAACTTGTTTCAAACTTCCTTGCCCAAGAAATTTGAGCTTTCTTTGTCGTTTCTCCCAGGGAAAATTTCACTTTCGTTCCCCGGCAACGGCGCCAAAATGTTAGCACTTAGATTTTATTCCGGTTGTAAGAAAATAAGACCTAAGGTAACCTATTTCAAACCAATCTTTAGGTAGAAGAACTAGCCATTTTCTCTACCAGAGAGGGCTCTCTCAGGATATATATATGAAGGCTAAAATATATAAAGGTTTCCTTAAAACTTCTCAAAAGATATTTTCTGGTCGAAAAGGTAAACAAGAAACATTGGGCATGGAGTCAAAGCTTTCAGAATGTATAATAAACCAGCAAGAGATATTCACCATAAAGATTTTCACAGAGGCAAGATAGTAATCATGTTACAGTCAATTTGATTTTTCAGGCGACATAGAAAGAAGTAAAGACATTCTATCAACAACAGGTATCTATCTAGGATAAATCTATTGTCGACTTTGGAGAATAAAATGGATATTTAAATGCAGATAAAATGAGGCATAACCAGTATGAATCTCAAGTTATTTCAAATGCTCATTTAAATATAGAAGAAAAACACCATGGGAGATATAACGAAGAAGATAACATGCACATATAAAGATAAAGAAAATAACGGACTGCAAGACTGATTAACTCATGAATCTCTGTATCAAAGGATAGGTATCATCACTGTACTGCCTTTATTTCAAAAATAAACTTCAAAACATACTTGTTTCTCAAAAATTTTCCAACCCTTTCAACAATGACCTCCATTGTCTTTTATACAAAATTTTCAGAAGAAGCTCCACATAACTGCTTCTTCTAACTAATAATTAAAAATATTTAACTAAAAATAACTGTCTTCGAGTAACCCATAACTGTCTTTCAAATAATATTACAAATTTAAAATAAAAAGTCTTTTTGCCGCTTGGCAAGATTTTTGGATATCATCATTTTTGCCACATGGCAAGAATTTCAAAGGCATTTAAGTATGAACAGAATATCTGGTCTTCCCGTACTTCTCTACATAACTCCATTGGTCAGCCGTGGGTAGGTCATAACTGGTCATTTCTTTCACCAAGACTCGCATCTCGATATGACCTGCATAAGAAATAGGAAGAAGGTTTGCGCAAGTTGAAATCAACATATTTAAAATTTCAAATTCCCCTGACATTTTCTCCATTAAGATTTTTCCTGTGAGCATGTGATCTATCTGCTGGAATTTTCGGTGATCCATCCTGATATCAAACAATAATCTTTTATAATCATTCTGAGGAATTAATTCATTATCTTCGTTCCAGAAAGATGGGAATCCCTTGTTCACTAACTTATCAAATTGCTTTTTAAACTGGATTACTTCTTTCCTTATTTCTCCTGCTTTGGCCTCGATGTTTTCGATATGGGAGTATTTGCCCAAGATTCTTCTGGCCCAAGTGATGACAGAAATTCTGTTAGTTATACTCATGGTTGTTAGGTCTGCCTCGGATAGACTGTTTAAAAATGTAATTGCTCTCTGGGCGATTTCTTTAGGCTTTCTGTTTAGGCTTTCCTTGACTGCCTGGCAACTGTTGAAGGCATCTTTAGCTACTTTTTCCTTAACTCTTATATAATCCAGATACGGCCTAAGTTTTTCAACTTCTTTAATGATCTGGTCCCATACCATATGTTTACATCCCTGCATGGCAGCTTGTCCTGTTGCATGAGCAGCCAATCCTTTATTATTACTGCTCAATTCCTGATTTTTTGCCTGCAAGGTTTTTATTTCTTTTTCTTTTGCTTCATTTTCTTCTTTTAATTTCTGTATTTCGGCCTTCAACAATTTAATTTCATTATCTTTTAAACTTATTTGAGACATTGCCTGCAAAATTCCATCTACATCATTCTTATCTTCTTCGGGGCCTGCCTGTACTTGCTGTTGACTGTTTTCTGCTAGTTGTTTTCTCACTGTTGCCAATTGTTCTTCCAAAAGGAACCTTTCTTTTTCCCAGTAGTCCTTTTCATCTGACAGCTTTAACCATTTAGCTGTGACATCATTGACTTCGTTAGCTAACTCTTCTTTCTCTTTTTCTAATATAGTCAATTCTGCACCTTGAATGAGTATAGCATCTGGGATTTTTAACTTTCGTCTCAATGTTAAAATCATTTCTTCCTTCTCCTGTAACAGTTTGGTAGCTGCAGCTCCATCTTTATTAATTAAGTCCATTTGCAGCTTCTTAATTTGATGTTGTCGAGACTTATTCTCTGCCTTTTCTTGCCTCAACTGATTATTTAATTTTTCTACTGAATTTTTTAGTTTGTTTGCTCTCAATGTGGCCCCCAAATAGTCTGAGTATATAACCTCTCCAGCTTGTCTATGTAACAAAATTTTGTCAGGGGCATTTATCTTCGACAAATCTACACTCATCTCTGAGATCTTGTCTTTGGTCACAACTGAAAATTTTAAAGAATTTTCTTTGATGTTCCTGCTGGTGAACAAGCTCACTTCATTGTTTGATATATTCCTGACCTTTGGAAACAATAAACTTGTTTGTTTCGCAGATTCCTGTTTGTTTTTACTATGTTCATTAAATACATCCATGAAATTTTTAGGTCTATTTACATCATCCTCCACAGGGGTTTCTTCAATTTTGTATTCTCTCACTGTAACCTCTGGTATTTTATTTTCTGTAGTTTCTGCTTCTTCTGAAATGCTTGTCAATTCCTGTGACTCATCAGTCTTCAATCGTTTTCCTTTTTCTGTCTCTTCATCGTCAATAATCATAATGTCCTGTATAGGTCTTTTGGACCCCACTAATGCAGTATTGATTTCGCTTTCTGTTTCTGCCATTGCTTCCTCCAATGACCTTTCTATGTCGGCCTTGTCTGGGATAATTTCTTCTTTGTATTCGAGCCAGTTGGCTCTGTCTGCCATCCCTTCAACAGTTTGATGATTCAGAGCCTTAATACGGTGTTCAACTCTTCTTTTGGATATGATATTTAATGGGTCATATTCCAATGCTGCATCTGTCTCGAAATTCATGTCTTTTAACAATTTTTCTATATATACAGCAGCGTTCTTATTCTTTATTGTAAACGGACCTAATGTGAAAGGGTACTTAATGTCCGTTGCTTGTCTGTGGACCAAAAAATTGTTATCTTCTACAATCAATTTCTGTCTCAAAAACTCCAAGGCAAAAATCCTCAAGGTGAGGAATGCTGGTAGCACATAGGGTTTATGCTTGAACCCATACAATCTGATCACTGTACTATCTTTTGATAAAAACCAGTCTCCTGTAGCATATTCTGTATTCAGTTGCATTGATACCTGCATTTCCGGCAATACTCTAGGCAGACTTTTTCCGAAAATCATCTTAAAGATCGTTGAGAGCATGTAATTGACGAAATTGAAAATATTGTTTTCCAGTGGAGTTGCAAAAACGATCTCTGGGAACTGTAATTCTTCTTGGCTGGATACCATAATCATTTTCATTAAAAATGCTTGAAACCTGAAATGTCTGTAATTGCTTGCTTTTCGCCTTCTGTCGCAATCGCCGGCTTCCACCAGTCTTCGGAGCTCTCCAGGATAACGACACATACAAAATGCCGTTATGTGGAGCCCTTTCTTTTTATATAAGCCTTTTTAGACTAACCTCCTTGCACCTTTACGAACGTGGTTCGTTTTCATCCGTTGATCTTTGAACCATCATTTTGAACCGTCAGATCTTGTCCATCTTCATTGCACCGGCGGTATCCGCGATCGAAAAGGTGGTTTCCTTTTCCGGTTTGGTATCCGCGCGGATGCATCATCTGCTGACACCTGTCTAGGCGGTTTATTCTCCGCGACCGCTTTCCTTTATATCCTGTGCGCATGTTCCTGGCCGCGGATGAAATGCTGGCCGTTGATTTGATTGAAACATGTATTGGCCTTCCGATCCCTGCAAAGTATAGTGCCACGTGCCACGGTCTCATCAATCCATTCCTCGCTCGCCACCTGTTAGGTCCCACCTTGCCACGTAAGAGATCTTTCCACCTTTCTGTAATAGGTGGTTCCGCGCGGTGTTATGGTGGTTTCTGATACCACTTTCTCCAAGCGCGGATGAATGAATGTGGGACACGTGCCTTGGTGGTATTATGTCCGCTACCACCCTCCATCGTTTGTTGGCGATCACTTTGGCGACGCGGGGTTAATATGAACCGTTGATTTGGATCTAGGCTATCTCCGCCGACGAAACCTGACCGGAGCTTAACCTTTATATTATATTTTGCTAGCGGACTTTATATATATGGGTTTTTCTCTTATATTTTTTATATAAAAGACCTTCAACTTAACCCTTTTAGTGATGATTCTTTCTCTTAGGGTCTTTTTAGCAAAAATTTCAATTTTCTTCAGACCTGGTGTCAACAACTGGCTCCATCTGGGGATGCTATCCTCCCTGCGAGGTAGCAAAGAACATCGTAGACCAAGTGCCTGATCCATTGGTCCAAATTCAAATTTCAATTTTTTTTTTTTTTTTTTTTTTTTTTTTTTTATATTTACACTGTACAAGAACTTTCTTCCACTTCCATCTGTTAGGACAAATAATGTTTGAGATGTCTCCCATTTACTGGCCCTCCAGGACAAAATTCTCCATTGCAATTTTTTAGGATAAAAGCATTTTCTCCTTGGCATCCTGAAATAATATATGGACCTTTCCATAAATGTTCAAACTTTCCATGGTGCTCTTCTTTCCTGGAATCCCATTTCAAAACCAAATCATTTGTTTGAAAATCTCTTTCCTTAACTTTTCTGTCAAAAGTCTTTTTCATTTTTTCTTGATGTATTTGGGTCTTGTTATATGCTTTTTCTCTGACTTCGTGCAATTCTATCATTTGATTTATTCTTCTTTGCATATGATTTGGTTCTTCATCAACTTCTTGTAACAGTTTCATGACTGGCAATCCTAAAGAGACAGGAAAAACTACTTCTGTACCATATACCAACTGAAAAGGAGAAGTACCAATTGCTCTTTTTGTACTGATTCTGTCTGCCCATAGAGCATATTTCAGTTTGGTGTGCCAAGCCCTCTTATTATCCTCTAACAACTTCTTTATGATTCTCACCAAACTTTTATTTGAAGATTCGGCTAATCCATTTCCTTGTGGATAATAAGCTGTTGAATGATTCAGATGTATATGATATTTATGACAGAAATTTATCATCTTTTTTGACTTGAATGCTGGGGCATTATCTGTAACTATCCTTTTAGGGCAACCAAACCTGGACAAAATATTTTCTTCCAAAAAGTTCATAATCACCGTCTCTGTAGCATTTCTGGTTGGTATGGCCTCAATCCATTTTGTGAAATAATCAGTAGCAGTCAAAATCCACTTGTGTTGTCCTGAAGAATTCGGGTTAATTTCACCAATAAAATCTAACCCCCACTGTTGGAACGGTGCTTCAACTGAAATGGGTTTCAGTGGAAATGGTAATAATTCTCTTTTTCCATCGAAAATTTGACATTCATGACATTTAGTTATTTCTTTATACACATCGGAATACATGCTAGGCCAGTAAAAACCAGCTCTAAGAATTTTGTTCACTGTAGCCTTCCATGAATGATGTCCTCCACACATACCTTTATGAAATTCCACCATAATATGCTGTGCCTCATTCTCTAAAAGACAATTTAACAATATTCCTCCTGGATCTTTCCAAAACAAATTTCCATTTAATATGCAAAACTTTGCAGCTTTCAGTTTTACTGACCTGGCCCTTGTTTTTTCCATGTCTGCAGGTGCTTGGAGATTCTGTAAGACATATACAATATCTGAGTACCAGGGAGATAAAGAAAAATCTTCAATTATTGGTGACTTTGGAACATCCTCGGATGAAGTTTCAGCCATAAAATTTATACTGAGGGAATCCAAATTTGTTTCTGTCATCATCTTAGCTAAACCTTGACCTTTTATTAATTTGGTGGGTTTAATGTCCAGGTCATATTCTAGCAATACTGCTATCCATTTTGCTCTTTTCCCTTCAGGATCAGGTTGTGTAAGAATATCTTTTACTGCTGATGATGGAACATGAGCTATTGTATGAGAATGCAAAATATATATTCTGAAATCCTTCAATGCTTTCACCAAAGCATAAGCTTGTTTTTCCATGATGTTGTATTTTAATTCTGCATCTCTCAGAATTTTACTAAAAAATGCAATAGGCTGTTCTATACCTTCTTGATTCTTCTGCAACAGTACTCCAGCCACTGTGTGTTCCGATGCATATGTGAACATAATGAAATCCCTTGTATAATCTGGACTAATTAATACCGGTGCTTCGGTCAATGCTTTCTTGATGTTGTCAAAGGATTTTCTTGCTTCTTCATTCCATTTAATTTCTCTATCTTTTCTCAACATTTCAGTTATATTTCTCAAAATTTCAGCAAAACTAGGAATGAACCTCCTCAACCAATTTACCCTTCCTATGAATGATTGAATCTCTTTCTTACTTCTAGGAATTCCCACCTTTTGTATTGCAGATACTCTCTCTGGATCAATCTTAATTCCTTCTTTGGATATGATGTGTCCCAATAACCTTCCTTCTTCCATGCAGAAATGCGATTTCTTTGGATTTAATGAAATTCCAAACTTTCTACATTTTATGAAGACTCTTTCCAAATGTTTCCAGTGATCAGCAGCGTTCTTTGAATAAACAGTGATATCATCCATGTATACCACCACAATTTTGTCCCTTTCGTCTGCAAATGCAATATCCATAGCTCTCTGAAATGTTGCTCCTGCATTCATTAGACCAAATGGCATTTTGGCGTACATAAACGTTCCCCAAGGTGTAGTAAAAGCAGTTTTTTCTTGATCTTCCGGGTGAACTTTGATTTGATTATAACCTGAAAAACCATCTAGCATGGAAATTCTCTCAGCTCCCACAACTTGTTGTAAAACCTGGTCCATTTTAGGGAGTGGATAATTATCTTTCAACGAAGCTCTGTTCAAGTTTCTAAAATCCACGCACAGCCTTATTTCTCCATTCTTTTTCCTCACAGGTACTAAATTTGCTAACCACTTGGAAAACCTCAGAGACACAATTATCTTAGCATCAAACAACTTCCTCACCTCTTTTTCTATCACTGGCAGTAGCTTGGGATTTATTCTTCTCAACTTTTGCTTAAAAGGCTTTTCACCTGGTTTAATTGGAATTGTATGTTGTATAACAGAAATATCATATTCCTTTAAATCCTCATAGCTCCAAGCAAAAACATCTGAAAACCTTTTCATTACTTCCACACTTTTATCTTCTTCTTTTCTTGGTAACTTCTTTGAAAGTTTTACTAATTTAGGATCTTTTTCAGAACCCAGATTATAATCCTTCACATCTTCAAGCTTTGGTTCAATCTTTGGATTCTTTACTACATCATTTTTATCAAATAACTTTTCTAAAGGAATTAAACCTCTAGGGATAACATTATTTTTCAGTTGAATAATATCCTTACCTCCGATCTTCTGTTTGAATTTTTCGGCTTCCTCAGGAGAATCCACTTCGTCTGGACCCATCTCATCACCTTCTGCATCAATAGATCTGTAATGGAACTCATCTGTCATTTCCAAAAAGCGTTTGATCTGTTGGTCATCTTCAAAGACCTGCCAATGCTTGACATTGTCTGGAATAGATGGTCTATGTATGACTTCGATATTATATTCCTTTTTAGAAAAGGCGGGGGTTTTGAATGCAGCTCCAGCAGTGGCTAAAGAATCTGCTACAGTGTTGCTAACTCGGGGAATTGAAATAACATCATGTTCATCAAAGAAGTTTTCCAATAAATCCCACACTTCATTCCTATAGGACCTCATTTTCGGGTGTTTGGTCTGATAAATAGCTTTTATTTGATTTATAACCAATTCGGAATCTCCAAATACCTCAATCTTTTTTGCTTTCAATTCTTTCAACACATTCAATCCCAGAATTAAGGCCTCATACTCTGCAACATTGTTGGTACATTCAAAATTCAATTGGTAAGAAAACATTAGAAATTCTCTGTCAGGTGTAATTATCCATACTCCTGCTCCAGCTCCTTCTCTGCTTCTAGCTCCATCAAAGTGCATTGTCCAAGTACCTTCTTTTCTGATCTTTTCCCTCAACAATTTTTCCTCCTTATTTTCTTTAGGTTCAAATAAATCAATCTTCTCTTTAGATTCAACATCATTGTACAAAATGCAGGACCCCAGATCGGTGTCTAAAGCATAAATGGCATGTTTCTCAGGTTCTTTTAAATCACTTACCAAATAAGAAGCTCTCTTTTCAGTATACAATCTTCTGTGTACTCCCAACACTGGAATAGTAGCGAAGGACATATCCATTTGTAGAGTTCCCTTTAACTTTGAAGCCCACGACCTAGACAATAACATACCAAACTTTGCAGGGATATCAGCAACTACCACATCCATGAGAATACCTTTGGCTGGTATTTTACTGAGATTGACTGTCAAATCTTTAATCAACCCTAAACATTTAACTTTCCTTGAATCAAAAGAGAATAAGTCATCATATGGTCTTGTGATCTCCAATCCTAGAGAATCTACTACAAGTTTAGGCATCAAATTATGAGAAGCTCCGGAATCCAACATACAGTTATGTACCACTTTATCATGAATATCCAAATTCACATAGAAAGGAGAAACTTCTTCCAAACTATTGTCTTCCATTCTTGATCCTAAACAGATATTAGGATTATCATCATCTAACTCCAAAGTGTCTACTTCCACCCGATTTTCTACCTGCATCATCTTGAAAATTTGTTCCTTGTATTCCTTGTTCTTCAGTATTTCATTAAAGGGTACTGAAATCTTGACTTTTGACATTTCATTCTGTATGTTGAAAGGAATCAAACTTTTATCATTTTCTTTCATTGGATCTTTCTTGATATCTGGAATCATCTTGAGTATATCTTCATTTCTCTTAGTTTGTGGTTCAGACTGACTTGTAGAAGCTTTATCAACATTTCTTTTTGACTTGCCTATTGGTTCTTTCCCTTTGTCAATTACAACATCTCGGTTCCTCAGATTCATCTTTCTTTGAAGATCATTTATGGCATTTTGATAACCAATCTGGTATTGATCACTCCCCATCTCCAAACTACAACATTCTCCTTCTGCCATGAACATATCATGCTCCTGTTTAGTCAAATATACTTCTGGATCAGAACTACCACAATGATGAATATCTCCTTCAGGCATTTCGGCTTCAGCTTCTCCAGCAATATAATTTTCAGGAAAAGGAGGTCGGATCTGATCCTCTTCTGCATTCCTTGGGTTTGGCTGTCCTCTCGGTCTTACAGCTGGAACAAAAGGTCTTCTGAAGTTAGGGTTTCTGATTTGAGGTTCTGCTGGTTCTTTATTTGGAGTTTTATTGTCCACTACTAATCTTTCTAGCAATTTTTCCATAGTTTTCATCATCGCTTCAAACTTTATATCAGTAGAGGAAGAAGAAACAGAAGAAGAAGCCACATTTTGATTATCTTCTCTAATTTTCTTTCTATCCATATCTCTATGTCTCATTTTTCCAGAAGCCATCATATTAGCCTCAACTTCTACTGCATCTTTCATCATTATTGCCAAAGTAGTAGATCTTCTTTCTCTTAATGTGCATGAAAAATCACCTTCAAAAGCATCAGCATAATGTAACTTGGCTGCTCCTACTGGAGGTTTTATATCTGTAGGGATTGAATTGTAGATTTTCATAAATCTAGCAGAAAACTCCTGAACTGACTCAAACCCTCCCTTTTTCAAATTGTTGTATTGGGTCAATACCTGTGAAGGATTCTTCTGATCTTCCCATCTTTCAAGAAAAAGGGTTGTAAAGTCATCATAATTTGCAATAGATCCAGCTGCCAAAGCTCTAAACCATTTTTTCACTTCACCTCTCAAACTTTGAGCAAACAACCTCATTTTAGCATCATCAAAATCTACTTCTTCTAAATCAATAAAATCGCTGAAATTATCAACATGTTGTTGTGCTGTATAATTTCCCTCATTATCAAAAGTAAAGATCCTCTGTGCATAATTTTGAGGCAAATCATGTAAAACTGCTGGCAAAACCAAAGGAGCAAATCTGGCAGCCATGGGCGGTGGGTTATAAGGTGCAACTACAGTCGCCTGTTGTCTATTACCCGGTACAGGTATTCTTTGGGCTTTGGATATTTCAGGTGCTTTCCTCTCAGACCTTTGCAAATTTTCCCAAACAGATTTTAAAGAATAGTCCCACAAACTTTGTGGATCAACTTTTGTTTCTCTCAAATCAGAATCTGACTTAGTTCTAAACAAAAATTTTTCACTAGAACCAATATTTTCTTCCTCAGACAAATGTTCTTGCAAAGAAGGAAATATATTTGAAAACTGGGAAATACCTTCTTTCGTCTTGCCTTTGATTTTCTCCGTCTTGAGGAGTTTTTCTGGATTATCGACGCCCGAAAAGAACTGCGAACCGGGATTCCTTCTTGTAGCCACAATGTCTTTCTCAACTTAATCTCAAAACTTCTAAAAACTGTCACAAGTGAAGTCGCCAGGGCAATATCTACAACCAACTTGTTTCAAACTTCCTTGCCCAAGAAATTTGAGCTTTCTTTGTCGTTTCTCCCAGGGAAAATTTCACTTTCGTTCCCCGGCAACGGCGCCAAAATGTTAGCACTTAGATTTTATTCCGGTTGTAAGAAAATAAGACCTAAGGTAACCTATTTCAAACCAATCTTTAGGTAGAAGAACTAGCCATTTTCTCTACCAGAGAGGGCTCTCTCAGGATATATATATGAAGGCTAAAATATATAAAGGTTTCCTTAAAACTTCTCAAAAGATATTTTCTGGTCGAAAAGGTAAACAAGAAACATTGGGCATGGAGTCAAAGCTTTCAGAATGTATAATAAACCAGCAAGAGATATTCACCATAAAGATTTTCACAGAGGCAAGATAGTAATCATGTTACAGTCAATTTGATTTTTCAGGCGACATAGAAAGAAGTAAAGACATTCTATCAACAACAGGTATCTATCTAGGATAAATCTATTGTCGACTTTGGAGAATAAAATGGATATTTAAATGCAGATAAAATGAGGCATAACCAGTATGAATCTCAAGTTATTTCAAATGCTCATTTAAATATAGAAGAAAAACACCATGGGAGATATAACGAAGAAGATAACATGCACATATAAAGATAAAGAAAATAACGGACTGCAAGACTGATTAACTCATGAATCTCTGTATCAAAGGATAGGTATCATCACTGTACTGCCTTTATTTCAAAAATAAACTTCAAAACATACTTGTTTCTCAAAAATTTTCCAACCCTTTCAACAATGACCTCCATTGTCTTTTATACAAAATTTTCAGAAGAAGCTCCACATAACTGCTTCTTCTAACTAATAATTAAAAATATTTAACTAAAAATAACTGTCTTCGAGTAACCCATAACTGTCTTTCAAATAATATTACAAATTTAAAATAAAAAGTCTTTTTGCCGCTTGGCAAGATTTTTGGATATCATCATTTTTGCCACATGGCAAGAATTTCAAAGGCATTTAAGTATGAACAGAATATCTGGTCTTCCCGTACTTCTCTACATAACTCCATTGGTCAGCCGTGGGTAGGTCATAACTGGTCATTTCTTTCACCAAGACTCGCATCTCGATATGACCTGCATAAGAAATAGGAAGAAGGTTTGCGCAAGTTGAAATCAACATATTTAAAATTTCAAATTCCCCTGACATTTTCTCCATTAAGATTTTTCCTGTGAGCATGTGATCTATCTGCTGGAATTTTCGGTGATCCATCCTGATATCAAACAATAATCTTTTATAATCATTCTGAGGAATTAATTCATTATCTTCGTTCCAGAAAGATGGGAATCCCTTGTTCACTAACTTATCAAATTGCTTTTTAAACTGGATTACTTCTTTCCTTATTTCTCCTGCTTTGGCCTCGATGTTTTCGATATGGGAGTATTTGCCCAAGATTCTTCTGGCCCAAGTGATGACAGAAATTCTGTTAGTTATACTCATGGTTGTTAGGTCTGCCTCGGATAGACTGTTTAAAAATGTAATTGCTCTCTGGGCGATTTCTTTAGGCTTTCTGTTTAGGCTTTCCTTGACTGCCTGGCAACTGTTGAAGGCATCTTTAGCTACTTTTTCCTTAACTCTTATATAATCCAGATACGGCCTAAGTTTTCCAACTTCTTTAATGATCTGGTCCCATACCATATGTTTACATCCCTGCATGGCAGCTTGTCCTGTTGCATGAGCAGCCAATCCTTTATTATTACTGCTCAATTCCTGATTTTTTGCCTGCAAGGTTTTTATTTCTTTTTCTTTTGCTTCATTTTCTTCTTTTAATTTCTGTATTTCGGCCTTCAACAATTTAATTTCATTATCTTTTAAACTTATTTGAGACATTGCCTGCAAAATTCCATCTACATCATTCTTATCTTCTTCGGGGCCTGCCTGTACTTGCTGTTGACTGTTTTCTGCTAGTTGTTTTCTCACTGTTGCCAATTGTTCTTCCAAAAGGAACCTTTCTTTTTCCCAGTAGTCCTTTTCATCTGACAGCTTTAACCATTTAGCTGTGACATCATTGACTTCGTTAGCTAACTCTTCTTTCTCTTTTTCTAATATAGTCAATTCTGCACCTTGAATGAGTATAGCATCTGGGATTTTTAACTTTCGTCTCAATGTTAAAATCATTTCTTCCTTCTCCTGTAACAGTTTGGTAGCTGCAGCTCCATCTTTATTAATTAAGTCCATTTGCAGCTTCTTAATTTGATGTTGTCGAGACTTATTCTCTGCCTTTTCTTGCCTCAACTGATTATTTAATTTTTCTACTGAATTTTTTAGTTTGTTTGCTCTCAATGTGGCCCCCAAATAGTCTGAGTATATAACCTCTCCAGCTTGTCTATGTAACAAAATTTTGTCAGGGGCATTTATCTTCGACAAATCTACACTCATCTCTGAGATCTTGTCTTTGGTCACAACTGAAAATTTTAAAGAATTTTCTTTGATGTTCCTGCTGGTGAACAAGCTCACTTCATTGTTTGATATATTCCTGACCTTTGGAAACAATAAACTTGTTTGTTTCGCAGATTCCTGTTTGTTTTTACTATGTTCATTAAATACATCCATGAAATTTTTAGGTCTATTTACATCATCCTCCACAGGGGTTTCTTCAATTTTGTATTCTCTCACTGTAACCTCTGGTATTTTATTTTCTGTAGTTTCTGCTTCTTCTGAAATGCTTGTCAATTCCTGTGACTCATCAGTCTTCAATCGTTTTCCTTTTTCTGTCTCTTCATCGTCAATAATCATAATGTCCTGTATAGGTCTTTTGGACCCCACTAATGCAGTATTGATTTCGCTTTCTGTTTCTGCCATTGCTTCCTCCAATGACCTTTCTATGTCGGCCTTGTCTGGGATAATTTCTTCTTTGTATTCGAGCCAGTTGGCTCTGTCTGCCATCCCTTCAACAGTTTGATGATTCAGAGCCTTAATACGGTGTTCAACTCTTCTTTTGGATATGATATTTAATGGGTCATATTCCAATGCTGCATCTGTCTCGAAATTCATGTCTTTTAACAATTTTTCTATATATACAGCAGCGTTCTTATTCTTTATTGTAAACGGACCTAATGTGAAAGGGTACTTAATGTCCGTTGCTTGTCTGTGGACCAAAAAATTGTTATCTTCTACAATCAATTTCTGTCTCAAAAACTCCAAGGAAAAAATCCTCAAGGTGAGGAATGCTGGTAGCACATAGGGTTTATGCTTGAACCCATACAATCTGATCACTGTACTATCTTTTGATAAAAACCAGTCTCCTGTAGCATATTCTGTATTCAGTTGCATTGATACCTGCATTTCCGGCAATACTCTAGGCAGACTTTTTCCGAAAATCATCTTAAAGATCGTTGAGAGCATGTAATTGACGAAATTGAAAATATTGTTTTCCAGTGGAGTTGCAAAAACGATCTCTGGGAACTGTAATTCTTCTTGGCTGGATACCATAATCATTTTCATTAAAAATGCTTGAAACCTGAAATGTCTGTAATTGCTTGCTTTTCGCCTTCTGTCGCAATCGCCGGCTTCCACCAGTCTTCGGAGCTCTCCAGGATAACGACACATACAAAATGCCGTTATGTGGAGCCCTTTCTTTTTATATAAGCCTTTTTAGACTAACCTCCTTGCACCTTTACGAACGTGGTTCGTTTTCATCCGTTGATCTTTGAACCATCATTTTGAACCGTCAGATCTTGTCCATCTTCATTGCACCGGCGGTATCCGCGATCGAAAAGGTGGTTTCCTTTTCCGGTTTGGTATCCGCGCGGATGCATCATCTGCTGACACCTGTCTAGGCGGTTTATTCTCCGCGACCGCTTTCCTTTATATCCTGTGCGCATGTTCCTGGCCGCGGATGAAATGCTGGCCGTTGATTTGATTGAAACATGTATTGGCCTTCCGATCCCTGCAAAGTATAGTGCCACGTGCCACGGTCTCATCAATCCATTCCTCGCTCGCCACCTGTTAGGTCCCACCTTGCCACGTAAGAGATCTTTCCACCTTTCTGTAATAGGTGGTTCCGCGCGGTGTTATGGTGGTTTCTGATACCACTTTCTCCAAGCGCGGATGAATGAATGTGGGACACGTGCCTTGGTGGTATTATGTCCGCTACCACCCTCCATCGTTTGTTGGCGATCACTTTGGCGACGCGGGGTTAATATGAACCGTTGATTTGGATCTAGGCTATCTCCGCCGACGAAACCTGACCGGAGCTTAACCTTTATATTATATTTTGCTAGCGGACTTTATATATATGGGTTTTTCTCTTATATTTTTTATATAAAAGACCTTCAACTTAACCCTTTTAGTGATGATTCTTTCTCTTAGGGTCTTTTTAGCAAAAATTTCAATTTTCTTCAGACCTGGTGTCAACAATGTTAATTTTTTTTTTATCTTATTTTATTAGCATTAGACAAAGAGGAAATTTTTCTACCTTGGGCTATTAGACTATTTTATTTCTATCAATAACAATAGAGTCTTTAACAATGCCATAGAAGATTAAATATTTAAGAGATTTGCTACAACCCTTACATTGGCAGGTAGAGAAATGACTATTCTTTTATAATTGTGTCATTTTATGTATTCTTTGAAAACAAAACATTTGCATTTGTCCTAGTAATATAAGCATCACTTTTCTAAAGTATAATAATAAAAAATAATAATTTAGTCATTGTTTGGACGCATATTTTACAAATGACAGAAAATGCTACTATATTCATTTAAAAAAACCATTTCATTGAATATTTGTTGAAAAATGAATAAAAGTCAAATCCAATAAGCATTGCATTTCAGTAATTTTTAGCAACAATTTTTGTTTTGATATGATTTCAATTCAGCTTAGTTTTTCTTCATTTTGGAGCTTCATGAAAAATCTAGCATGCTACTATAGCTGTCTCAGAATTCTATACCATTATAAGATAATCACCATAAGGACAATTGGTTGACGTGACAACCAAAAACTAAATTTCTAGGGAAATTCACTATGAGCTTCCTCATTTTTTAATGCATTCTTCTCTATAGACAATAGAAATCATAAAGAGATAATTGTCAATATCCCAACGTATGGCTTAAAAAAAAAACAACCAATAAGATCAAAATGTATTTGTCATATGTAGCATACTAGAAAAGCAATAGAAGAATTATTGTACCGTCGTAGATTTAGTTGAAGGGATCACTGCACATAATTGAAAAGCAATGAAAGCATTAAAAAAATATCTGTGATATTGAGCTCTCTGAATATGAGAAATGTACAAGTATTAAATAGGCAGTGATACATGTTTTTAACATTCAAAACCATTCAAATCAATCTACTGCTCCTAAAACTTTACCATTATCGAGTTAGGCAATTTAAGTTTCAAAAGATGGCTATTCTCTAGCTTCTGCGATTGCAATTGTTACAATAAAATTTTTCTATGCAACGGTTGTAGTTGTATGTTTGCAGAAACATGAATTAGTAGTACTTTTATCAGCATTGGACATTTTCATTCTGGGTGTCCTGAATAACAAAAGCACTTTGCACATGCTTATGCTTTATGCGTTTAATTGCTTACATCTCCAGCCCATAATAAATTCATATGCTGCAGAATAATACATAGACATCTATTGTTATTTCTTATGTTTTGCTTGGCACCTTTCTGGCGTGATACCTTTGTGTGATCATTTTACCGTAGAGAGTTATTCTCTCATAATCCAATTCTTGGTTGTGAGAGATTACAGTTGCATTAATATTGACTGAAGTTGGTAATGGTTCAGTGAGATTAACCTCAACACAGACCTTGCTTAAGGCTGAATCTTCTCAATCCCATGAGCCAGAGGTCATTCCTTAGAACAAACTTGAAATTAATCCCAGAAAAGAACTCAAACTTAAGTTTAACAGATTAATTTAAGTTTAAGTTTAACAAATTAAGTTAATCTCAGAAAAAAGCATTAAGTTAATCTATGTTTTGTTCTAATCAAATTGTATGAAGGATGATATTGGTAGAATGTATCTATTCAAAATTAAATTATAGATTTTATAACATTATAGATTTTAACTTCTTCAAGAGAAGAATCTATTCCAACCATAATGTTTTCCACGACAACAAGTGTGTTAGAGATATCAATACGCATGGTCTTCGAAATGATGGCCATGTTTGCTTCTACATACACTTCATTAGACAAAGGAAAATCTTAATAGCAATAGAAATATCGAGAGATAAACAAATTCTTTTTCTTAGTTTCCAACTTACTTAACTCACTCAAGGAGGAAATATGATATATGATGCACATTCTTGCATGGCCTCTGAAATATATTCATGGGTTTAAAAATGGCCCCGTTAAAGTGAAAGACCATATCCAGACAGACTTAGGAGGCTAGAGAGCTAAAGGCGCAACTGGGCAAGGTAAATTGGTTCAGTTCTCCCCAGGCATGAGTGACTTGATCATGCTCTTAAGTAGGTAATTGACTAGATTGATAAGTAATCTCATCTAAAAGTGACTTGATCATGCTCTTAAGTAGGTAATTGACTAGATTGATAAGTAATCTCATCTAAAAGTGACTTGATAATGCTCTTAAGTAGGTAATTGACTAGATTGATAAGTAATCTCATCTAAAAACAATAGCATCAATGCTGCAACATATTCTTGTCTTCTAACAAAGCACAAAAATTGGGTAAGATTCAGGAATTGTTGTTGAAATAGGTCATTTTAAATAAAACTGAGCATGGTGTCTTAAAACTCTTACATGATGACAAATCACTAGAATCTATTGCGATTATGAAAATCACATATGACGGACTAGATTCAATAAAAGATACAAGCAAAAGGAAACCAAAGGTTCCCGTCGATATGGAATACAGTTCTACACCCATATTTTTATGTGCCATTGCAGAATTGTCCAACATTAGAACATTTGATCCTGAGGTGGCAGCTAGATCGGACCAACAATATGATAATTGATTGATGATGACGATTTGTCCCTAGTGAGGGAAGAAAATCGATTGAAAGACCAAGCAGAACACAATGATCGTGGGATATGCACAATTGCATGCTAATAGAACATTGTAATATAAACTAACATCAATAACCTTGACTTCTACTAAGACTGTATTACCCCCAGTTCAATAGGGAATGAGAGTATGCTTGGATAAGGTGTAAAGGATCAATCGTCAAATGCAGTTAACATGGTGGGAGATGAAACAATCTCTGGAGAACCTAAATTTCTCCAACGTGAGGGAGTCATGGCTTATGATTCTCTACATTGAAATTAGTAAAGTGTGCATTAGACTAAATCAAATATGCTTGTGACTAACGTAAAAGCTTTGCATTTGATTGGGAAACTATAAAAAACCTCTAAAGCAGACATGGCCCATAGTTCCATAGCTAAATCCTCAACAATACTATTGTTGTGGGCAGCCTTGGAATTAGGATTATGCATGGATCTTTGTAACACATTCTTGGGAGAGAGAGGCATTGCATCTACAATTGGTTTTCATATATGAAGAGAAAGCGATGACTAAGACATAAAAATTTCTTTGTTCTTAGAACTTGACTCGAAAGCATCATAGTTGTGTGCCCTAGTTTCAAAATTTATCTCATATTCAGACATGTAAATGTTATCCAATCTGCATGGAATGGGAGCCTGAAGCCGTATCAATTTACTGCATGTTGAAAAATAAAATGCAAAGCGCATAAAATGGAGTAACAGACATGCAACATAGATTGCACTGTCATTTTGCAAGTGAAATGATTCCAACCTAATTATATTTGACCAAAGAAGCAATGACATTAACGCAGTTCAAAATCGCTGGCATATACACTGCTGAGCAAAAAAATAGAAGCAAATGTCAGTATCATTTAAAAAATGCAAGAGAATTTGTATTGATTTTTTCAAGAAAAAGTTCAATTTAAGTAACAGGTGCTGTGTATTTGAACATAAAGCATTCAAAAGCAATTGTTCGTGTGGTGTGAGTGCATTTTGAATGTTAGAAACAATATAAATGATGTTTTAGCACATGGAAGTACTGAAAACAATTACAATGCTTTTATTGAAACAACAAAGGCACTAAAAAGCAAACATGATTTGTAAAGCAATTCTACAGAAACGAAGTGTGTTGCAAGGTTATTGAACTTGAAAGCAGGAGACAAGAGAGCATAAACCAGACCAATCAGAATCATCTGCAAAGACTGTAGCTAACTACCGTACACGTGACCGATATATTGCAATTTGAAATGTTGGAAAGCCATGTATCTAGTAATACTTGCAAACTATGAATAAGATTACAAAAGCTTATATGTGGATTGTTTTCAAATATCCAAAAAGGAAACATCAGTTGCCAAAGCATGAAAACTATGTATATATTTTAGCTTTCAATGACCAATCAGAATCATCTGCAAAGACTGTAGCTAACTATCGTACACGTGACCGATATATTGCAATTTGAAATGTTGGAAAGCCATGTATCTAGTAATATTTGCAAACTATGAATAAGATTACAAAAGATTATAGGTGGATTGTTTTCAAATATCCAAAAAGGAAACATCAGTTGCCAAAGCATGAAAACTATGTATATATTTTAGCTTTCAATGACCATGGCCTTGCAATTACAAATGAAAAAGATAGCGACATTTGCAAAAATGCTATGAAGCTATTGTGATGGATGTAGTAAATGACATTTAAAAAATGAAGAATATATATAAGTGTTTTTGGTTTGTTTGTGTTTCAACAAGAAGCAGTGCAAAAAAGATGAACATCATTCACATTTGTAAGAGTTCTGTACATATATTGATATCTATGCTTAGGAAAGGACATTGAGTTTAATAGAATATAATTTTATACAATATCAAAAAACATAACTCAGAATCTAAAACTTTTGCAAAATATATGAGTGCAGCAATCAAATGCTTGGAAAATATATAAAATGAAAGAGCAGAATTGTAATCTTAAGACAAGTATGTAGACCTGAACAAGCATTCAAATAAAGTTATGTCTCTGTATATATATTTATAGGTTTTTATCAAAATGATGACAACAGAGGTTGTCAATATATCAGATGCATAGACTGTTGTTGTATATATATAGGTACAAAACTATGGCAGTGGATCATGCTGTGTGTATAATTACACTGATTACATCAAAAAAACAAAATTTCAATAAAAGTTTTTTCTTTTCTTTATATCTTAGCTATTGCAAATGTACATAAGTATTTTTGAAAACTGCATATGTTCTTTGCAGCGTACTGAACTTTGTTTCCTGTACATTGAAAAAAAGGAAAATATTAACATCAAAAGCAATTGATAATTGATAGTAAAACATGTTGTTACAAAAAATTAAAAGGCGAGAGTAATGTCAATGAGTAGAAAGACTGAGCCGGGGGTGGCAGGTGCGGGTGGGATTCTATTCGATCCCGGCGGAAATAAAATCGCAGACTTTGCTTGGGGATTAGGCAGGAAAACTAATAATGAGGCAGAATGGTTAGCTCTCATCCTCTCATTAGAAATGGCCTCCAACTACAGCATAGCCAATCTCAAAATCTATGGAGACTCCAGGCACGTCATCCAAATCATGCGAAGAGGATATGCCTCGCCAGGCTCAAAAGCTGATAGATACATGCAAAGAATTAAGACCAATACATTATTTTCAAAGGCCTCCTTCTTTCATATCCTCCGAGAGAACAACATGGTGGCGGATTTAGCGGCAAACCAAGGAATCATGCTCACAGTCGGGCAAACTAAGGATCATAAAGGAGTCTTGGGATTTCATTTTATCCCCTAACATACCAATGTCTTGGCCCCTTGATTTTTTGACGTGGATTTTGGTTAGGGTCTTGGCCTTAAGGGACCATCCACTCCCTTTGCAAAACTATGGCCTTCCCCTCCTTTCAAACTTATGTTCGAACTCGTCCTCCGCGTACCCACCCACACGCTCCTCCATCTGCCTTCCCGTCCGACCCACCACCTGTCTCCTCGTTCTCTCCCCCGGTGTCAGCTCCCACGGGGCTTCCTTAACTCCCCCAACCGCCCTCCCTATTCCTCCCTCTGCGATGGCTCTTCCTCCCCATCTCCCCGAAACTCTGAGCCGTCTATCCCTCGGGGAGCTTGTTCCTTCTGCTCCTCGTCTCTCGCAGGCGGTTAACCGGGATACAATGCCGTCAGTTAGGGCAGCCATAGCTGCTCTAAGCAGAACCTTGATTGACATTAAGTTTGCAGTCCGGAGAACATACGACGCGGTCTGCTCCAGCGTGAACCAGAATGCTGAAATGGCGTCGGTCATAACGCACGTTTGCACTCAGTTATCCTGCCAGGATTCCAGAATAGATGATCTGGAACGAAATATTATAGAATTAATGGGAAAAGTTGACATAATGCAGGAAGACATGGCCGTTTTCATCAGAGCGACGCAGGGAAGCTGGGTACACGAAAATCCAACGGTGAATCAGGAAATAAACCAGGTGATGGTGGACGCTTCGTCTGTCAAGCTAAGGAAGAAAGGCTAGCCCAGCCCAGGTTTCAAAATTTTTTTGCTTTTGGTTAATGTATTTTTGTATACTCCTCTGTAATCAGTTTGTTAAGGTTTATGCCAGCTCTATGCTGGACAATTTCAGGAAGACCAAGATCAGAGATGATAATGTAATGCAGATAGTTATAGTAGTGTTAGTTGGTCCTGACATCTCAGCACTGTTAAAACTCTGTTTGCAAGTCTGTAATGAATAGCTGTGCACAACTTTATAAATATAATCCTTTCTCTGTTACTGTTAAAAAAATAAAAAAAAAATGAGTAGAAAGACTGAGAATCAGCAGAGAAGGAAAGTAAGAACATAAGTATTATGCAGAAGACGGCGATCTTGGTTGGTGTAGAAGACAAAGATTTGTGACTGGTTTTTGCAAGAGACAGCTGCATTGCAAAAGCATTAAATTATATTTTGTTAGTCATATTCTAGTATCATTTATGAATTTCTTGCAAAGATCTTTTCTTGTACCTTGGGTCTTTCTAAGCAAGAGTTACAACTTTAGTGTGAATTTAGACCATATTCACAGCCTTGTTAGATTCCAAACAGTTTCTTTTGATTGAATCAGTAAAAGGAACTGCTCTAGTTTCTCTAAAGAGGCAAGGAGGTATACAGAATCTTTGCTAATCGTTTTAGTTCAAGTCAATCATCACAGTCACATTATTTTTGTATTTTTATGATATAGTCTGGGATGCTGGTTGAGACATGAAGATTGGTAGAGGGGCTGATTTCAATGCCTCTGATTTTGAAAGTCAGGTTGAGCCGCTCAGAGGTATGGGAATTTTGCAGAAAGTTCTTTTTTGGTAAGTAGAAGGCAGTCTCCTTCTAGGTGTCATATTTTCAATAAATAGATGAGTTGCAAAAAAAAACCAGATTGTATGTATTTTTAGTCAGGCATGTATAGCCAATCTATACATATGAATACTGTAAATACAATGGTCTGTCTGGAATCAGAAATGCCTATGCCTTTTGCTATTGTCTAGGATTTAACTCTTTGCACCTTCTCTATATTGATACAAAATAATATTTTATATCTGTTCAAAGAAATTTTTTTTTAAGTCCGGAAGGAGAATCACGGGAAGAAATCATGTGCTTTTCATCCTTTTTGGAAGCACAGATTCATTTTCTTTATTTAATTTTCTAAAATAGAAACCTGGTTGTGTATGCTTGGGCCAATGACAATGGTTTCTGTCTAACTTTAGTTATCAAATCCATGTTTCTTCAAGGTAAGAGGATAAGAGAATCTGTTCAGCGAACTTGCTATGGCCAATTTTTGGGGGACAGCAGAAGATGGAACATGAGAGAAGATGGGACATGAGTTCTTGTCTAAGATCTCATGGAGATGGCAAGATGCTAAGTTCTTCTTGCGTTCTCCTCTCAGCCTCATGTTCCCAAGGGTCAAGGTAGCGTTAGGATAGGATTTATCTCATGGGGGGAATCCTTGCATATTCCTTAAAGTTAATCTATAGTGGAATAGATTAGAAAACTCATCCTCCAGGCAAGGAGTAGTGTATCAATGGGTTCTAGCAGTTGCAGGGTTTTTGTGGGTTGTCCTTCCGCTCCTGTAGGTGTCAGTGTGGAAAGAGGTTGGTTGTGGGAATAGTGCCATTTCGCAGTTCACCTGTCCTGCTAGTATGTATATAGTCAGAGTTCATTTAGAACAATGCACCAGGGAAACCATGATGATAACCTTGAAACTGTTAGTTATGTTCATTGGGGAAACAATAATAAAAATACAATGAAACAACTAAGAATCATTATGGACAAGCATGAACATAATTTTCAAAGGGACATTTACGAGATTAGAATATTCAGTTAGAGACATGGGGTTTTAATTAATTATAACAAACCTTCAATATTATTAGCTACCTTGAAGACATAAACCTCAATATTTTTAATTAAAATCTTGCAGCTGCTAGACCCACAATGACGGAACGTGCGCATATGAAGTACAACCCAGCCAACATCGCATTAAACACCTCAAACAAAGCACACGAAAACCAGCTTGAAAACAAAAAACCACCTCAGTCACAGCATCCGAGGACAACCCACACCCTGCGTTGTGACATCATCATGCCGCCGCTTCCCGCGTCATACCATCCGAGGCATGCGTCAGTGTAGACGACCCCAATCAAAAGCTAACAAAATAACTCATTAACAATTTAAAAAAAATGATTTTGTCCAAATCCAAACTTAAACTTTGTGTCCACGCTGTATTCATCAACAGCAACCCAGACTAATGCCCCCAACCGGAAAATTGTTACAAGGGCTACAATAACTTGGTAAAAGCAATAAACATGCAAGTTCTGAATGCAATTTTCATCTAGTGGTTTGCACAACCTTGCGAGAGGGTTTGGCGGGGTTCAATATGTGAATTTGATGCTAAAGTCTGATAACATTCATGAATATGTTAAATCTATGGATAATTCCTGCTATCCCTGTTACTAAATTGAGAGAAATTAGTATAAATGCACAAAGACATTACATCGTAATAAAAAGCTATTCCATTGACAGTCAGATGAGATGCATAGTTTGAATTTCGAAAATTCTGCATCTGAATCAAAGGATTTGAGAGAAAGGCAAGAGCTTTGGGTCACAAACACAATTGCATTATTAGATAAGTTGTATTCTAGAACATGATTAAATAAACTGTATACTAACAAAGTCAATACATGTTAACTTTAGCCTATCATCATTGAATGTGAAGACTATAGCTATTGATCATTGATACTAAAAAAAAGTAATATTTGAAGCAATCGAAAGTTACACATAGCAAGGTTGGATAAACTATCAACAAGAATTAAGAAAGCTTATTGTTTTATTGTTTCAAGCATTCAAAAAACTATGGTTGTGTGCCAGTGATGAAATCTAGTATTTAGTTTATTTAATCATGGTGCAAGTTTGAAGATCAAATTGCAATGTTTTTATAAAAAAATTTGCAGTTCTTTGTTTAAGTCATTTGAAAGTGAACATGTTTTTGTTTCAAACAAGATCTGTATAGAGACAAGGTATGAAATACAAAGTGGGCAAAGTTGAAAAAGTTGTGTTTATTTTCAGATTAACAGCTGCTTGTGCATACCTTGTGTCTAGAGTTTTTTGCAGTTGATTATTCTGTTGTTCATTGCAAGAGTGAAAAGGCCTTGTTGATTGAATTTGCGCAGATGACGAATAGTTGTTGTAACAGCCTGAGAATATTGTTCATATGAGATAGCTGCAACAAGTGGACAATATTCTTTCAGCTGTGCACCTTGAAGATTGCATTCGAGGATTCCCTGGTCTATTTCCAGTTTGCATTGCAAGATATGCTCATAGGTTGGAGTTGTTTCTTCATTACAAAAAGAACATAATGTGGTGCTTTGGATCATCGGAAGCTTGCATTCTGCGCATGCACATTGGAATGGTGGTGCAAAAGCATTTTTAATTTTGAGCGATCCATATATCTATTGCAATTTTCAAGATAGAAAATATATAGAGTATGAGATAAGTACAAGTATATAGAAATGGTGTAGGAGAAAATACAAGTTGCAAAGAAGAAATGGAGAAAAAAATTAGATATGTTGCTAAAAGTATTGGAAAGAAAAGATGGAAAAAAAAGAAACAACATCTTGTCTTTTTAAATATTGTAATAGTACAAATGCAAATAGCATTTTGCAAAAGACATGGACCTATGCAACTGTTCTGGGACAGTGTTCAAATAGGCGTTTTTCTAACTACAACATAGTTGATTTCATCGATATGGATTGGATAGATAATCTTGTTAGTAAAACAGTTGATATGGATTGTTTCTTGTTTATGATAAAATATAATGAACAGGTAACTTTTAAAACAGTTGATGACAACTGAAAAGATAGAACATATGTGAAAAGACAAATAAAGTATGTTGTTTTTTCTTTTTTCTTTTTTGTGTTGTAAATTAGAAGAATTCTTACAGTGATTTCATAGTTTAATAAAGAACAATGGAATGTATCTCTGACCTGTGTCTTAGCTTCAACAATCACAAGCAAATCTTGAATTGCAAATTCATCATTGAGTGGATCAATAAATGTGGCCTGGGAGGCCTTTATCAGGTGACTGCCTTTTGGACCTGGTCGAACAATGTTTTTGAAGAAATAGAGTGGTGGCTCGTCCTATGCAAGTTGTTGTTGCACTCGTAGAAAGAAGTTTTTATAGTTGTCATTGACTTGAAACTGTGAGAATGAAAAAGAAAAAGTCAAAATAAAATGTATAAATAATTTGCGACGGAAAAAAAACATATAAACTGAGAGAAAGATGCAGTTGTATCAGCAATTAACAATGAAATCAGAAAAAAAATATAATTTATGTGGGCTTTGGAAAGAACAAAAGCAAGTTGACAGTACAGTTGCATAGTCATTTGGAGTTTCACCATCCCTGATGTGGAAATCCAATTGTTTGTTTTTGTATTCACATGCAACTACTATAGCAGCAACTGAACCAACAACATATGCTTCATCAGATGAAACCAGCTCAGTAATTGTAGTGTCTGGAGGAAGACAACGTGTCTTGCATACTTGATCTATTGTTTCAATGTGGCTGGAAGGAAATATTGCTATGGAATTTATAGCATCTCCACGATCATATTGGCCTCTTTTCTTTAATTCAAATCTAATAATTCGAACACTTTTTCCAGGCAACAAGAAGTTTCCAAATATATTGATGAGGTTATCATTCATTGTAATAGTAATTGTCATGAAACCATGTTTGTCTACAAGGTCTGCATGCAGAATCTTTGTCTTCACAGGCGAATTTTGAGTTCAATTTTGTGCAGGGCCATAGACAGTTAAAATATCTCCCTCAAAAACATTGGCATGAGACATAGTACATAATTCTACAATAGATGAAGCCTGAACAAATGCTTGCTTTAATCTGTGAACATAGGAAGATGAACATAGAAAGGAGCAATTAGATTTTACAATTGTCTGTTGTTGATAGCTATGTCCATAAAATTACATTACTTTTAGGCAATGACATGAAAAAGAATATAGATTATGTACAAGTAAATTGGTAAAATGAATTAACTTAGATTTCAGTAGAAGAGAAAAAAATTAAGAAGCAGAAATCTAAGACAAAAAAAATGACTAGGTTCAATGCAAAGTAACATCACCTCTTTGGACTGGTTGTTTTTGTATTGGAAATGGGCAATGACGCTGTTGCAATTGATTCTGTCTCTGCAACGTCTTGTGAAGAAGAAATATTTGCCTCAGCATATGGGGTTCTCAATGTAGATGTCATTGCAACAATGGTGTGCTTCTGGCAAATTTCTTTCTCTTGTCTATATTTTCTGAATATGTTTTTTTTTTTTACCAATTCTGGAAAATGATCTAGGTCTCAAACCATTAGTACTAACATGGAAAACATAAATTTTTATAGATATAGACTAAAGCAAATTGAATTGTCAAGAATTTTGGAAGGGGATATTGCATTGAGTTTTGGCATATAAGAAAGAAGAAACAAATGTGTTGATGTCAATAACTATAATTTGAATATCTATCAATAAAAGTACATAAGATTGGAATTTGTTTGAGTAATGTTTCTGATTAAATAATAGTTAATCAATAAAATAAGAAAATTGTAAAGAGTTTAGGTAAGTGCATTTGAAACATGATGCTACAAAAGAACAAAGCATTGATTGTGGTCTATAAAACTAGACAAAAAGCTATTGTTTGATGTTTATAGCTGAAGCAACACTGTTTTTTTTTCTCTTGTTTTGTTTTGTTTAATTTTTTTTTTTTCAAATTATCGTGCATAGATAATAGTCAATGCATATTAGTCAATGATCATTACAAAATAATGGGTAGACTATCAGAGTACGCATGAGGAAAAAGAAAATTGGAGGTTGAAAAAGCAAGGGAATTGGCCAATACTTTGTTCATTGCAAAAGAAAATAAAGAAGTTAATTACTAAATGCTGGTTTGCTTTTTTATATAAATTTTTGCCTGTAGTTTTAAAAATTGAGAATCAATGTCTTTGAAATCTCAAAAACTCAAATAAAAGAAGGCAAGGACGATATCATGGATATATTCTTTGAAATATGCAATGCAGGTAGATTATATTGAATCAAACGGAATTGATAAAAAATAGCTAAAATGGTCAGACCAATATGCATCTAAGATAGTAAATGAAATTGTATCAAGATCTAAATTTGTCCAAAAATGATCAATCATAGAATCATAGCTAGTTGTGATATGACTTGTTTTTAACTTCAGTTTTTTTGCCTGCATATATGACTGGATTAATTTTTTAGTCATTGTTTCCTTCAACATGTCAATGTTGAAGTCACCGGCAAGGACAATAGGCATTTTCGTATTATTGTTTTCTGAAAAAATGAAATTGAGTGCACAATTGACTTTGTCAAATACAGTATTTGGTTTGATATATATATTTATAATCTTCATGGTGTTGTTACGAAGTTTAAGATCAATGACAATTGCTTCAACAAATTTTCCATTGTACGTTGCGGTCTCCAAGATCGGAATCCCTTTTTTGACAGCTATTACGAGACCATGCACTGAATAAGTTGCAATGCACGTGTATTGGTTTGCAAATATTGTGTGCATGGGAGGCGAATGCAAATGAGTTTCTTGCAGGCATAGAATGTGTGATTCTAATAGTTCAGTGTCATGTGCAATGTCCTCAATGTGCAGGACCATACTACGCGTATTAAGCAAAGATATAATAAGATGTTGATTACAAGGAATTGACTTTAGACCATATTGAAATTGCAATGATGCATCTTTTATTAATCTAGTTGATTCGACAAGTACTTTTGATGAAACACTAAAGTTCTTTTGTTCTAATTTGTTTACAAGATAGAGACATTCAATGGTTTTTACACGAGAAAGTGCAGTGTAAACAAGGCCATGCCTTGTAACCCCTTTTGGATCAAATGCAACTTTTTCAAGCGTCAAGCCTTGTGCTCTATGGATTTTTCTAGCACATGCCAATTGAACTGGGAATTGTATCCTAATAAAATTTCTTTTATTGCCAACCAAGATCTGTGTTGATATTCTTTTGATAGGTGTCCAAGTATGGTTTATTGAATTGTTGTATAGACAATGCATATTCGTACATGTAATTGTGTTAAATTTTCAGAATTTACTTCAATCTGATCTAGGATCTTAACTGAGAGAACAACATGTACAGCATATCTACAGCATATCAATCATGGAGACAATAATGCAAGCACACAAGAGACACAAAGATTTACTTGGGAAAAACCATAAAGGTGAAAAACCCCAATAACTTCCTCAGAGATAGATAGAGCAATGATACAACCAACCATAAGAGATAGACACAACCTAGCAGCAGATCCTCCTCCTCCATAAGTGCGCCACTCCTCCTTGAGTGCATGAGTGAGAAGTGAGTGAGTAAATAGAGTGCCTCCCGCACTCTATTTATACTTGACTTGACTTGCCTTTTTACCTAACTCATGTAGGCTCGAACTTAACCACATAATATAATGTTGACTGGGCCGACCCCAATAGGGTGGTCTAATAACCCTTTGACCCACATGACTTATACAGGGCCGACCCCAACAAGGTGGTCTAATAACCCATCAAGTATAAGTTACGACACTTCCGTATAGAGGAATAATAACATCTCTATAGGAATACAATATACATATATGTGAAATACATTCCGAAGTTACATATACATCAACACTCCCTCTTAACTAGGAAGGTATTTCTCAGCACAGTTCTTCTAGCACAAGTCATCTTCTCTGGATCATCGTCACTGGATAATCGTCATCGAGTCATCATCATCGTCACTGCTGCTGCTATCTCAATCAATCTCTGAATCTACTCGTCATAGGAAGTTCTACAGAGCCAGTCCTTTTTCATACTGGATGTAGGCCCACCACCTGCAGGTCTTCATCATCACTGGCCATACTGTGGAATCCTCAGGACTTATTACGTGCGTCACAAAACCTCGAAAGAGCATCCCAAGATGTTACGGGTACACAACTCCGACCTGTAGGATCTCCCAGGGCACCATTACATGTGACCCCACCACAAAACCTCGCAAGAGCATCTCAGGATGTTACGGGTACACAACTCCGACCTGAAATCTCCCAGGGTGCTATTACATGTGGTCCACCACAAAACCTCGCAAGAGCATCTCAGGATGTTACGGGTACACAACTCCGACCTGAAATCTCCCAGGGCGCTATTACATGTGGTCATGGCAAAACCTCGCAAGAGCATCCCAGGACTGATTACGGGCACACAGCCCAACCTATCAGATCTCCCAGGGCGCTATTACATGCCATAGGACAAAACCTCGCAAGAGCATCTGCCAGATATCCCAGGGCGCTATTACATGCCATAGGCAAAACCTCGAAAGACTATCTGCAGATCTCCCAGGGCACCGAATTACATGTCCTCCCAGAGCAAAACCTCGAAAGAGCATTTGCTAGATGTCCCAGGGCACCGATATTACATGCCATAGGCAAAACCTCGAAAGACCATCTGCAAATCTCCCAGGGCACCGGATTACATGCTCATCTGCACAACCTGATCCACGGCCACAGAGTATCAACCTGATACTCACCATACATCATCCTGATGTATCCATGATCATCCTGATCATCATCACTGCAACGTCCTGCTGCATGTCATCTGGAGCAACATCCTGAAGCTCGTCATCTATGATCATCCTGATCATCATTGCAACATCCTGCTGCATGTCATCTGGAGCAACATCCTGAAGCTCGTCATCTATGATCATCCTGATCATCACTGCAACATCCTGCTGCATGTCATCTAGAGCAACATCCTGAAGCTCGTCATCTATGATCATCCTGATCATCACTGCAACATCCTGCTGCATACCAAGTATCTACCTGATACATATCATCATACATGATCCTCCTGATCATCAATGTATCCACCTGATACAAATACAAATACATGATACATATCACCATACATGATCCACCTGATCACACAATGTATCCACCTGATACATATACAAATACATGGTCCAAGCATCCAACATGATGCATACATACATACATAAAATGATCCAACTGATCATATCCAGCATCCACATGATGCGTACATACATACATAAAATGATCCAACTGATCATATCCAGCATCCACATGATGCGTACATACATACATAAAATGATCCAACTGATCATATCCAAGCAGAAACCAGAACATCATCCTGATGCTCATCATCCAACGCTTACATCCACAGCCATGTGAAGGATCCTCCTTCCAACATGCTTGGAATGGCTTCAGCAAATGTGTCCATCACTTCTTCCTCGAAGTGTCCTCGATCTGAAGAACGCCAAGCCTCTCTCTGAAGTACTCGAACTTCACCCTGGCTAGTGGCTTCGTCAGCACATCTGCAATCTGCTCGTCCGTCGCAACATACAGGAGCTTCACAGCTCTTCTCTGCACCATATCCCTGATATAGTGATATTTGATCTCTATGTGTTTCGACCTGTCATGAAACACTGGGTTCTAGGATAGCTTCACACAACTCTGGTTATCACAGAAGATACCAGTAGCCTCCAACGGGAGATCAGATAACTCAGACAGTAGCTTCCGTAGCCATACTGCCTCACAACTAGCTGAACAGGATGCAACATACTCTGCCTCAGCTGTACTCAGTGCTACGCAGGACTGCTTCATGCTAAACCAAGAGATCACACCTGATCCCATACTGAAGCAACACCCAGATGTGCTCTTCCTATCTGCAACACTGCCAGCCCAATCTGAATCAACATAACCCTGCAGGTTAAACTTTTGATTCGCCTCATACCTGAGCCCATAATCCACTGTACCCTTCAGGTACCTCAGAACATGCTTTACAGCAACCAGGTGAACACTCCTCGGATCCGTCAGGAACTGGCTCAATGTGTTCACAGCAAAGCAAATGTCTGGTCTCGTGTTCGTCAGGTACATCAAGGACCCAATCATCTGATGGTACATGGAGACATCAACCGGCTCAGATGAAGCATCACATAGAAGCTTTAGATTCAATGCCATAGGTGTGGCCATAGCCTTGCAGTCCATCATCCCGAACCTCTTCAGGATCTCTATTGCATACTTCCCTTGTCCAAGGAATATTCCACCACTTTGCCACACCTCCATGCCAAAAACAAAATAGTGCATCATCCCCAAGTTCTTCATCTCGAACTTGGTAGTAAGCTTCTGCTGCGTGTTGGTAATCAAACTATTTTCACGTGTAACAAACAGGTTATCTGCATACAAAAGTAGTATCACTGTATTGCCTTCCTCAACCTTGTAGAAAATATTGGAATCCGCTTTATTCTTGGTAAAGCCCAAACTGAGTAGAAAGCTGTCTATCCTACCATACCAAGTTTTGCACACATATATGACTACACCATCCTGTCTTGAAATCCATCTGGTGCATCTTCTATTTCATCACTTTTATATTTCTCAATGCTGCCATCTGCAACATGCTTGATCTGATAGTTCCATATGGAAGTCATAACAAACTTCCCTTCATGTCTTGGGATTACATCCCAAACATCATTCTTCATGATCGACGGATCATGGAATTCTATTTCTTCATCCCATATCCTGGGAACTTCAATATCTTCAATAAATATCTTTGTTGCTGGAACAAATGTTGTAGTCCTTTTGTAGGAGATGGCATACGATCTTTCCTACACAACAAGTTAAATTTCATGATTAGAAAACATCTCATAGTTTTCAGAACAAATTCTTACACATAAAGAAATATGTCATACAGTCATGCAATTATCTTAGCCAATGCTTCAATACAACATTTATCCATATCCCATAACTTTCTAGATGCCTTCCAATCTCTACCAGAACATTGTTAAGAGTGTGCACAACTCCCAACATGTCAGCAAAGAGGTTTCATTCTAGATAAGTAGCAATGGAATGTTGTACAGTGCCATAGGCCACTTACCCATGTATATTAGTAGTATATTGTTCATCAATGCAACTATACATATCCTAAGTCTAGGAACATGAGCATATCATTGAACAATTTTATTTAAACAAACACATATGCAAGAAATTAAAATACTTATCTTTGTTTGTTCGTTGGGTGGACTCCCTCTGAGTCTTTGCTTTCTTGCAGGAGTTGCTGGAGTCCTAATCTGCAGTAGCTTCTTCTACACCTTTCTTTTGTGGAATGTAGAAAGATGGTCAACTCCCTCTGAATATCTGCATTCTTGCAGAAACTACTGAAGTGTACTCCCTCTTGATCTTTGCTCCCTGGATTACCTGTCCTTGAACTTATATACATTCTCGATCCCTATGCATGCTTGTTAGTATCATAATTGTGTTATCCTCTAGGTCTAATATAAAATCATACATTCATTCGTATACTATTAAAACACAATAATCTCAAGCATGTATAGTCATGATCATTTCAAACAAAAATAGTAAGCATTATTATTCAAGGTTTATGCAGGATTCTTATGGTTAGTCAAATCATAAGAAACATAACATATCTAAACCTATAATTACTCAAACCTATGACTCTTCAGGTTAGTTGAATCATCAATCAAGATAAGAGATATAATATGCATAAAACCTGTGATTATTCAAACCTATACCTTCATGATTCTTCTGGTTAGTCATATCAATCAATATAAGAGACAAAATTCTTTTACTTATATTCCTATTTGACCATAGGACTTTTCTGGTTAGTCATATCATCAATCAAAGTAAAAATCATAATATGCCTAAACCCATGAGTACTAACTTCAATGAATAATCATAATCAATCATGCCAAGTATACTTAAATAAAGGATCTTATCACAAGGTGAGATTCTAACTTGATATAGGAAAAACATACCTGGATTAGCATGCTAGCTAATTATGTCTAACATACTCACATGATGTCTTCTTGTTCTTCTTCAATGACTTGTGCTAGTAACCTGTATATCTCATAGGTTAACCATTATAAAACCAAGTTATACATACCTCGTAAATGGATCTTTTATGAGATCCATGACAATGGATGAATCTTTGTCCTCATGTCATCATGATCATATGTTCTTTGAACCAGAACATGATTTGTCTTTCTTGGTGTACCTTTCATGTTAGTAGACAACATAAATCTCATACAACACCATAATGCATTAGTACAATCATAAGTGTCAACACCCTAACCAATGAATATCTTCTATCATGCATTCATAATTTTGTTAAGGTGATACGACAAATCTAAAATCAAGATTGTACTAACCGTAATAACATGAAGACAAACATACCATAAACTTAATCATGAACAAATCTCAAAACATACCTCGATGAGTCATACCTGTCGAGATCGCTTGTAATCTCCTTATGTAAATCCTTAGCCTGATCTCCCTCTGAAACAGGAACTCCTTCACTTATGCAGGTGACCAATCCATCTTCTTCTAGGATTAACCCAATCCACTTGATTTGCAAGAACTGGACCTGGAGCTGGATATGGGTTTGTCAGAGAAACCCCAAAAATTCAAACTTTGAATTTCAAACTTCTGAAAGGATAGAAATATGCGCCTTGATGAGCTGATCAAGCTGGTATATTCAGAATTTGAAAACTACAAAGTTTCACTCCTCAATTTTGCCTTTGAGACTTCTGGATTCACTGGACGTGACCCTGAACTGGGGTTTGATGAAGCCCACTCTTCTGCCCAGTCAAAAGGTTTGATCCAAAGCTCTAAGCTTCTATTTTTCTGAGGAGCTTCCAGCCATGGTCACAGATTTCAAAAATTCCCATTTTTACAGAAGCCCTAATTTTCCACTTTTCTGATCAAAGTCCCGAACTAGGGTTTGATCAAGCTCGGCCTTCTTCCCAACCAAAAATTATGATCTTGGTCTCTAAATTTCTATTTTGATGAGTAGCATCCAGCCGTGGTCTCCGATTACAAAAATTCCAACTTTCTTCAAAGCCCTAAATTCCGGAAGCCATGAATGAAGGTACCAAAAAATAATTCTGTTTTGATAGAAATATGTACCTGATTGTTTCTGGTGTAAATCTGAAATTTTTTATCCACAGGGTCTGAAAAAGTTTTCTGAGATAGCCTGACCTGTTATCTTTCCATCTTGACAGGTTTGACCTCAATTGGATGTTCTGGGAGAGAGTTATGCCAAATGTCGCAACGTGACCTGTTTTGGGAAAATACAGGAGAGCGAAATTGTACGGTGTGCCACGTGTCACTGTTTGACCTTCCGCCTCTGAAATTTTTTTTTGAGATATCTCGACCTGTTATCTTTCCATCCTGACAGGTCTGACCTCAATTGGATTCTCTGAGAGAGAGTTATGCCAAGTGTCGCAACGTGACCTGTTTATGGGATAATACAGGAGAGCGAACTTGTACGGAGTGCCATGTGTCACTGGTTCAACTTCGGCCTCTGAAAAAGTTTTCTGAGATAGTACAGTCTGTATAATACCTGTTACTTTTCACGAAATTTCATTTTGAGCTTCCTAGCCCAAGTTATGACCTTTTTCCCAAGGTCACCTGATTTTGACTCAGATTTGGAAGAGGCAGAAACCCTATATTGTACAGATCATAAATCACAAAGTACAACGAATTAGAGGTTGTCCTTTGGACACAAGGTACCTGGAGATTTTAGCTTCGTCCTGTAACAATTTCAGATCCGAAAACTTCGCCAAAACGGATTTATAGCGAAAGTTCTACGATGACTGGTTTTTTCTATATCAAGCCCTAGCATCGTAAGTGCAACAAGTGTCATACATGCCATATCATGCCTTCTTTCAGGCTAGCTCTGATACCATGTTAAATTTTCAGAATTTACTTCAATCTGATCTAGGATCTTAACTGAGAGAACAACATGTACAGCATATCTACAGCATATCAATCATGGAGACAATAATGCAAGCACACAAGAGACACAAAGATTTACTTGGGGAAAACCATAAAGGTGAAAAACCCCAATAACTTCCTCAGAGATAGATAGAGCAATGATACAACCAACCATAATAGATAGACACAACCTAGCAGCAGATCCTCCTCCTCCATAAGTGCGCCACTCCTCCTTGAGTGCATGAGTGAGAAGTGAGTGAGTAAATAGAGTGCCTCCCGCACTCTATTTACACTTGACTTGACTTGCCTTTTTACCTAACTCATGTAGGCTCGAACTTAACCACATAATATAATGCTGACATGGCCGACCCCCAATAGGGTGGTCTAATAACCCTTTGACCCACATGACTTATACAGGTCCGACCCCAACAAGGTGGTCTAATAACCCATCAAGTATAAGTTACGACACTTCCGTATAGAGGAATAATAACATCTCTATAGGAATACAATATACATATATGTGAAATACATTCCGAAGTTACATATACATCAACAAATTGCACCTATCTTTGGACTAGGAAACTCAAGCCAGATAACGTCTGACGAGGTTTTGTCGCAGTGCCGGAAAATAGCTTCCGTTCCATTTACAAGTCCATCTTCAATGAGATAGTTTCCACCAATCAATTCAACAAGCATGTTTTTTTTCAATACAATTGATTGCGGAAGTTGATTCATTTTTTGCCATTCATAATTGACGTCAGCTTCATCAATTTTGCTATCGTATGCTATGAATGTGAATGCTTATGTTTCTACATGTGACAACATTTTTGAATTATGGAAATCGACATCCTTGTTTCGATAATACAAGTATGGAAATGTCGGATCAATAGGTGCTGGTCTATGGCAATGTGCATTTAAATATTGAATGTCACTAGCCGATTGTAGGCCTTTTCTGATTCTATTTAAAATTGATATGAAAATGTCATTTTCTTGTCTAACAACTTTTGTAAATTCATAATATTTTATGTTGTCAAGCCAAAAACTATATGGGAACTTTTCTCAGCGAAAAGTTGGAAATTCAAAAATCCAAGAATCATGTATGGGTTCAGCTTGAAATAAATCACCATAGAAAATGACATCAACATTTCCAAATGGATTTGTTGGAGAATGATTGATTTCGCGCATACGTTTGCAAGAATATCTAATGTATTTGAATTTAATGGGAGCAAGGTGCCAGAATTCAAGGGAAGTTTAAAAGCAGAATGGATAGTGATGCCGTCAACATTGTATGCTGCTTTTCCAGTAAGTGCTGCAATGAGCCCTTTCCTTTTCAATGGGTCACTTCCAAGTGCTTTATCATACAACAAAACAAGAGCATTGAAAAGAGCTTTTGTAGTGTGTGTTTTCCCTGTACCAGCACTTCCTGTTAGGAATAAGTGTATTGGCTTGGAAGGATTGGTTTTTTTTCTAGTAACAATCTCTTTTACTACAAACTATTGTTCATTGTTTAGGTTTCTTCTTGTTGCAATATATTGTTCCATGTTAGGGAGAAAAGGTTTTTCTTTGAAATTGCAAAGGTTTAGGTCTTGTTGCAAACTAGTTTTTTTTTTATGAACAAGGTCATTATGGATATCAATTTTTTGAAAAGCCATGGTATCATACATGGGTTCCGATGTTGCTTTAGAGGAATTAGAAACTTCCAATTGTGTTTCAACAATATCCTTTTCAATGTCAAGGTCACCCCATTTGCTTGTTTCCTTAGGGAAGGATTTTTGCTCAACAATTGATATTTGTGACTTGTATTGCTCATATGCTTGTGTCCAAGTTTGGAGCGAATGAGTTAGAAAATTGTCCAAGTGTCTAAAATGGACAAAAATCAATAGCTTCTCCTGTGCAAAGTTTTCTGGATCTTTTTCTTGTCTATATCGAATATATCGAATAATGCACGGTCTATTTCTTTTGATTGTTTTTCCATCTATGAAGCAATAAAAGGAAGCATATTCAGCAAGACTAAGAGTTTCAAGTTCATTAGGACGTTCAATGTATCTATCTATTATTGAAGGACAAAGTATGTCTTCAGATTCATCTGATTCTTTTTTCAATAGAGATGGTTTTTCAAGGCAACAACTCGTTTATCGTCAGGAGTAGTGTTGATGAAAATTGTTTTTCTTGATGATGAATGCAAAGGCAAAGAGAGAATGATATGGACCGCTTGTCTAATTGACATTTGTTGCATGTTTAAGAGCGTGTTTCCTAATTTGCGTATTGTTTCGAGTTGTCCAGATTTGTTTGCAATTGACTCTTCCTTGATCTTTTTTAATGCCTTTGTCATAGGTCTGTCTAGTTTTGTTATATATGAAGTTACATATGTTGCCGTAGCATAAGCATCTAAAATGAATTGAGCATCAGTATTTGCTTGCCACAATTTTGGAATGTTCTTTGCAAATGGATTTATCCAAATATCGGATGGATGTCTTTTTAATAGTAGGGTGGGTTGGTTAATCAAGGAACGTAATAGCACAATGTAGTTGTCTTTGTCCAAATTCAACATTTCAAGAAATGATTCAAAGCATATGTTTTTCCATATTGCTTAGATTCAAGAGCAGAAGTAAGGAGTTTTGTTTTTTCATCGAGATTGTTCAGTTCATTGTCAATGGGCTCTAAAATTATTGTAGCATCGATCGGAAACATAGGAAATCGGAATCTGCAGCTAGAAAGTTGATGTTTTCTACATGCACGTGTGTGTTGATGGGTTTGAATCTTTTTTAATTCTTCAGTAAGCAAAGAAGAATCTGTTGAAATATATTTGTCAACAAAAGTTGTTATTTCATGCTCAGTATTTTCACCATATACTGGTGCATTCTCAATCCAAAGAAGACCATGATCATGTTCATTTCCTCTTTGTTGAAATTCAGTCGTGAAAAAGTAATCATTCACGGTTCCAAAGAGAGAGTTGTTTTTCAATATCAATGACTTTAGCGAGTTCATTTTGTGTCTATAATAGCGACTACAAATGACAGGATGGTTTCTAATCAAAGCATCGATATCATTTTGTGAGGGAAATAATGTGGAATTGGAATCGTTTTTTGTTTGAAGATGTTGTAAAGCATTGCACAATGGTTTCCATATATGTTCTGCAGAAGTGAAGCTAACAAAGAAAGTTGGTGGCCCTAGTTGCCTAACCATTGAAAAAATATCTTTTCTCATGTTTTCAAAATAGTCTGGAGATGTTCGAATAGTTTTCAAAGTACGAAATGCAATTGGAGACATTACAATGTTTTCAAGATTGTTTTGTGACTTGACATCTTTTGCTTTTAGTTTTTTCTCTTTCAATTCACCTATGCGAATAGATATCCATGCAGCATTAGAAATTTGTTGTATCAATACTTTGACTGTCTTAAAGAACAAGTTTGTAGAATGAGCTTCAAAAGCCATACTTTCATGTTGTAGCTCCCATTGGAATATTTGCTGATGTCGATACCGCTTGTAGATGTCATCTGGTCGACTGCATCCATAGAAAAGTGTTGGGAAATTAAGCTCTTCAGAGAATTTGTCCTGGAAAATGCCTAGAGGCTTCTGATTTTCAGCAGGTGCAATTTCTAGAAGCTTGCTAGACAAATCGTCAATAACATGTGTTTCAGCATAACCATGGACCAATGTTTCAATTATTGGATCAAACTCTGCATCGGAAATGTTCTTATTGCTTTTATCCGAACTTGTGGAGTTGTTTTCATCATCAGTGAAATTGTCAAATGGAAAGTCAATGGCCTCCTTCATTGCTGGCTCTGTGAACTTGGCCTCCCAATTAGGAACGATACAAATTTTTTCTAATTTATAAAGATCTCTAGTACAAAGACTTTTCAATGCAAACATGACAATATTAGGATGCACATTTCCAGAGATGTAAGCATTTTTGTATTCCAATCTTCGTTTCAACATAATTCCAATAGTCATGTCATCATCAAGGTTTCTTGGCAAAACCTTTTGTATCTTGTCCAAAGACGAGGGGACGTTTATAATTGCGCCAGTCAAGCCTAATTGAGCCCGTTTGTAACCAAGTTGACGTATTTGGGAAAATCCAATTCTTGGAGACACAAGGCATTCTTCCAATGGCGTTAACATATCTACAGATGCCAATGGAGTGTTACGTCAAATATTTAATGGAACCGCAAATACAGGAATCTCTCTATTGGATACATTTTTTTTGCAAAATTTGCAAATGTATAGGTCAAGTGCAAAAGAAGCTGGGATACCCATCCAAGGCAATGAGTTCAATGAAAATAGCATTTTCTCACTGATGCGACGTATGTCTTTTCTAAAATGCAAGCGTTTGCACATGCAACATGCATTCGTAGGTGTATCTTCAATTGCTTTTAAATATTGAATAGTGGCTTGTTCTGCTTTTTGCTTTTGTTTTTGTTTTTTGAAAGCTTCCATTGCTGCAAAACGCATATCACTTTTTGTTGAGCGAAGGTTCTTGAATGGTTGCTTTGCACTATGCCCAAGTATATTGATATTTCCATCGCACCAGTCTACATTGCTGTCAGACGTAGCTATTTTTGTGTCCAATGTCTTTGTATTCTCTATCATTTGTTTTTTCATTTGACAATGTTTTTGTAGATTGTCATTTGTTTTTTTTTTTGCTGTCTTTGTATATCTAATGAATATGTTCTATTCACACTATGACTAGAAAGAATTTTTGATCGGTTGATATTGGCTTGTTCTGGTTTTTGTTTTTGTTTTTGTTTTTTGGACTCTTCCATTGTTGCAAAACGCATATGACTTTTTATTGAGCGAAGGTTCTTGAATACTCGCTTTGCATTTTGCCCAAGTATGTCGATATTTTCATTGACCCAGTCTACATTGATATTAGACATATTTTTTTTTATGTCCAATGTCTCTGTATTCTGTATCATTTGTTTTTTCATTTGACAATGTTTTTGTAAATTTTCATATGTTTTTCTTTTTTGTTGTGTTTGTGTATCTATTGAATATGTTCTATTGATTTTATGAGTGGAAGGAATTTTTGATTGGTTGATCTTGTTGTTATTATTTGCATCAATGTACAAGTCATTTGACATCGTTGTTTCCTTGTTGAAAGAACCTTTGTGAAAGTTTTTTTTAACTAGTGGATGGAAATGCAAATGACCTTTGCATCTTACATGTTGCAACAGGAAAATGTCTTTTGTAGATCTTTTTGTTGATTGATATTGATCCTGAACGTTGCAAGAACATGTGTCCCAAATGAAAATATTTATTTTCAACATCTCACACATCCATTGAATTGCAAATTTACAACCTTCTACATGTCCAATGCTAAAAGGCTCAGCCAAATTTAAGACAAATGTTTTCCAACTAGAAACAATACAAGTTTCATTCACCATAGACAATGGCAAGTATGTAAACAGACATTTCAATGCTCTATTGTCATTGGATTGTATGCAATTGAAGAAGGTTTGGGCTATTGTCTTTCGAAGGCTACTCATGTCAAAGATGTTAGACAACTTTTCTACTGATTCAAACAAAGAGTCTGAACAATGGCCTTGAATGGTTGAGAAGATGTCAAGATCCTGTTGTACAAGTATTTGTCTAAAACATTGAATCTCTGTCCAAGTTTCTGGACAAGATTTGTTGAATATGTCAATTGATAATTCCCGAACTGCAATATTTTCAATGACACATGATTTGCAAGTTAACAATGGTTCAAAGTTACCAGCAGAAGGTATATGATCATGAAACAAAATGTTATAGCAATAACCAGGAAGAGTGGAATTGAAGTAGAGATATCTTCTTTTTGTTGAGAAAGACCAAACAGCGACAGGTGCATTCAACCAATTTGCAAACCATTTTATGCAAAATATATCACCCCATAATCCACAGGCATTGTTATTATCTGAAGTGTAAGCTGATTGAGACATCAGTTGTAGATAAAGATTCTTGTCTTTTAAACCATGTAGCTGGAACAAATAATCAAGTGAAAGTTCCAAGTTTGATGAAGATATTGCAAGAGGATCTCCTTGAGCCAGTTGATGAGAGAAATGGTTAACAATTGCTTCTCGTATCTCTATTGATGTGTATCGAAAATGCAAAAGCACGGCAAATGAATCGAACAAGCAATCTCCATTTTGGAAATGGAAAGCTTCCAACCGTAGCAAATGATTATTTGACAATGCAACATCAATTGCATCATCAACTTTGTCTTTTGTTGATAAGACTTCTGAAGCACCAGGTTGCAAGTGCATGGATCTTAACATATTGACTAATCAACTAGATTTAGTCACTCGAACTGCAAGTAAGAACATGCAATAGAAGGGAAGAACAAGTCAATTAAAGTCTTTGAAATCAAAAATGAAAAATGTAGCATTTCATAAGAACGACAATTTAACAAGAGACATGCACTAGTGCATAGAATTGTCAATTTTCACAACTTCATAAATGCATTTAGTTATTGCATAAAATATCTCTTCACATGAGTTTGAAAATTTCAAAAAGCCACTAGCAATTATGAACTGCAATAGCAATAGAAAGTTGCAATTGACATTGGCATCTATTGGAATAAAGGGAAGGCCTTGTTAATGGTTAAGAATTGCTTCTCTTATCTCTATTGATGTGTATTGAAAATGCAAAAGAATGGCAAATGAATCAAACAAGCAATGTCCATTTTGGAAATGGAAAGCTTCCAACCGTAGCAAATGATTTTTTGACAATGCAACATCAATTGCATCATCAACTTTGTCTTTTGTTGATAAGACTTCTGAAGTAGCAGGTTGCAAGTGCATGGATCTTAACATATTGACTAATCAACTAGATTTAGTCACTCGAACTCCAAGCAAGAACATGCAATAGAAGGGAAAAACAAGTGAATTAAAGTCTTTGAAATTGAAAATGAAAAATGTAGCATTTCATAAGAACAACAATTTAAGAAGAGACATGGGCTAGTGCATAGAATTGTCAATTTTCACAACTTCATAAATGCATTTAGTTATTGCATAAAACATGTCTTCACATGAGTTTGAAAATTTCAAAAAGCCACTAGCAATGATGAAATGCAGTAGCAATAGAAGGTTGCAATTGACATTGGCGTCTATTGGAATAAAGGCAAGGGTTCAAAAACTAGGGTTTTAAAAATGTTTTCAATTGACAATAACAATTTTTTCACAATGATTTAAAGTATAATAATAATGGGTTATGAAAAAAATATTTACTATGTCCAATTTCATTATAATTTTATACGAAACAATTGTTGACACATAAACTTCATTTGCATAGTGTTTATCAATAGCATAATGCATTTACATGCAACTTTGTATTGATACATGTAGTGGATTGGCACACTAATTATAACTCCATATATGCTTATCGTTTACAATATATGGCTATTGTTCAAGAAATGTGGTGCACTAATAACCCAATAGCATAAAAGCTTGCGATCACTTTGAAGATGAATATGTAATATCAAATTTGGTTATCATGGTTGCAATGGATCTATGACAATGCAACAGTGATTGACAATGGAATGGATATATAATGCATCAACAATGGTTGTAGATTTGCAATGGATCAAGATCTGCATATGGATTTGCAATAGGGCTAGATCTGGATTTGGGTATTGATTTGGAGATAGATAAATGTAATTTGCCTTTTTTTAGTTGGGAAAAGAAATGGACCCCAAGTATGCATGGCTTCCTAATGGTTCAAAGAGTTCACTCACATACCAATGCTGTCTGACGGCTTGCATGTTGGGGAAGTACCCCTCACTTCACGGCGCAGGTAAAACTGATAACCGCTTTGCCACGAACGACAGCTCTTGGCTCACCTCACGGGTGGGGACTAGTCAATCAGGTAGGGGTCGTTGCCCATTTCACTGGCAAGTCCTCTCAATGAGCCAGCTACTCTAGGGTTCCTGTGGTACTCCTCACAATGAGTTTTAGGGCTATGCCCAAGTACTTCCCACAGTTAAGCAACCAGGAATTATTCCTGGGTCCGAACATGTAATTGAAACGAACAATACAAATGCAAGTAAAAAATGGTAGAAATTTGACCCAATTTAGCATTTGAAAGTTCTATCATATCAGATATAAGGAACATGTAACAATTAACTATGTAAATGGAAAAATAATAGAACACTTAGCATTTAATTAAGGCATGTTTCTAAACTTTAAAATTAATCAATATTTATGGAATGTTTTATAATTAAACGCACAAGTTAAATCATATTTTTACATAGGGTCAATTTCAAGTTTCTTGTTGTTAGTTTTTCTCATGTCATTGAAATTCAATTAATGAGAGAGGAAATTGGGATCAGAAGATTTTAGCCATTTAATCTACATCAACTCATCACCACCACTAGGTCAATACTTAGAAGTTATCTACTATATATTATGGGAATATGACTAGTAAATTTGTATTAAAACATATTTTTACATACCATATGTAGTATCTAATATATATGAGCTTTATGAATATAGTTTCCATAAAGTCTATAGCTAGGTTGATATGTATTTCTCTAATATTGTGTATGCATTTTATTTGACAATAAGCATAGTAATTGCAATAACAATACTAATTACAACCATTATAACAATAAGCTCATGTATTGTTCCTAATTACCAAGTTGTTTTCATATAGGACTTATTACAAATACTCTATTTGTTGCTAAAGATATGGCAATGTGATGTGCGCAAGCAAAAGAGCTATTTACACAAGCCATTTTGACAAATAAAGAGGAAATGCAATGACACACACAAGTACTAGTAGCTAGATCTTGTAGTTAAGATAATAGAGGTAAAAATTAGTACAAGATAAAGAGCATAGCTTTTTTACTACATATATGTTGTAAAGGAGTTGCATATGTTCTACACATCATTACAAATGTCAACAACAATGCCGTGTTCAATCATTCATCTATGACATAAGTTGAATGAAAAACCTAAATCCATAGTTATCTTTTTTTTTGTTTTCAAGGTGGTTTTCCTAAGCTTCGTTCGAGGTGTTTAATGCGAGGTATGGGCTGGTTCTCATTCATATGCGCAGGTTTTGTAATTATGCTTCTAGCAACTGTGAGATCTATGTGGGTCGTCCATCTACTTCTGTAGGTGTCAATGTGGAAAGACGTTGGCTGTGGCAATATTGCGTTTTTGCAATTCACCCGTCGTTCTCGTAGTTCAGATGTCAAATTCGGCGACAATGGCGGACTTCCTCTGGTCCAATTTCAAGGTGGTTTTTCTATGTTTAGTTCAAGGTGTTTAATACGAAGTATGGGCTGGGTTATGCTTCATATGCGCAGGTTTTGTGTCATTGCAAATGATAGCCAAAGCAAGTGCAACGTCGGTGACATTCCCAGCTAGTGGATTTTCCAAGTGTATTCTCTTCCATGAAGGCAGAATATGAAGCTATAACAGAAGTTGCTTGTAAATTCAAATGATTGACAATGGACTTTACCAATGTTGAAGTTGAATAGACGCGACTCACGGGCATATTTTGTCACAATTAGAAAGTACTAAATATAGTAAGAGATGATTTGCTGAAGAACCATGGAATCCAAGCACCAACTAGCTTGATCCATGTACACACGAAGTGAAGAGAAGAAAAATAAAAATGATGAAAAAAATGTGTGAACTCATAGATCAGCCCTGTTTGAAGAGAATAAAATAAAAAATATACATATATATATTAATGGATCAGACTCAATTGAATTATTGAAAAGAAAATTGATTAATAAAACTCCTAGCCATTGCAAATCATAGACAAAGCAAGTGCAATGTCGATGACATTTCCACCTAGTGGCTTTTCAATGTGTTTTCTCTTCCATGAAATCAGAATATGCAGCTATAACAGAAATTGCTTATAAATTCAAATGATTGGCAATGAGCTTTACCAATGCTGTAGTTGAATAAATGCGATTCACAATCACATTTTGTCACAATTAGAAAGTACTAAAGATAGTAAAGGATGATTTGTTGAAGAAGCATGAAACCCAAGAACCAATTGGCTTGATCCATGTATCCACAAAGTGAAAAAAAGAAAAATAAAAACAATGAAAAAAATGTGTGAACTCATAGGTCAGTCCCATTTGAAGAAAATAGAACAAAAAATGTACATATATATATTGATGGATCAGTCTCAATAAAATTATTGAAAGCAAATAAATATCTAAAATGGAAATAAGAAATAAAATTTCTTATTTTTTATCAATCAATTGGGTCTGCTCGAAAAACTTCAGTTCGCAGTATCTTCTGGTCCTAGGTCAGTTCATGGCAGATATTTTGACAGGCTTTTTCTCTTAAAATAACTGATTCATACTCCTTGAAGAAGTTAGAGTTTTCATGCTTCTTTTGTCTTTTGCCTGTTTAAAATTGCCCTAAGTTAGGTATGCTCTCTTCTTGGGCTTCAGCAAGCCTATTAAGCGCGGTCATAGGTTACAGCAACTTTCAGTAGCCCTATTGAAAACACCCTATAGCTACAGCAGTCCGCAGCAGGTCCTCTTTTATGCACACGTTTTTCTATACAGAATCTGTCCCAGAGTTTGTAGACATCAACAGCTTACAACAAATTTGGAGAAGGCATCTACAAGTCACTATAGCTCAGTAGAAGATCATGGCACTGCCAACTGTGTATACAATAGTGAATAGTGACATCACATGCCTTTACAAGTTGACAGTGAACATCCATTGTCATCTAGTGGCAGCTTGGAGCAGTAACTAACTTTGAGAGAAGCAACAATTACAAATATTTAAACATTTAAATATAGTCTAAAGTTCAGCAAACAAGCACCCCATTACAAGAACTGAAACTAAGATCACATGGCAAATAGTTTACATATAAAGAGATTACTCAAATGAATAAATTGCCAACTCTAAACTCTGAATTCTGTATGAGTGTAGATGAGATGATTTCAATTTTCATCAGTAATGTATCATATTCATTTCATGGTGGTAGATATTTGATAATTAGCCAATCTTCAAAGGCCAATCTATTTACTTCCATCAATGTAAATGAGAAGGATGTGAGATCTGTGGGTTGCCTTATGTTTATTTATGTGCAATCAACAATAATAAATCACTATTTATTTATATCTTCTAAATTTGTGGGGGCATGCGTTCTGCCATGTCCCATTCTCTGCTGCCAAATTTTAAAATTTTAACACCCAGCATCTCCCAGGTTTTGAACATGCAACCTGGTGACATGTTAGGGATGTTCCATATCATTTGCAATCTACAGATAGCAATGCAACGAGATTCCCAAGAAGGAAAGGTTCTCAAGAAGTGCCTTATTGCAAGGCACCATTTTGCACATGACTCCCAATCCAATGGCAGCACCCAAGGATCCTCTCACACTCTTGATACCGTAAAAAAAAATTAAAATAGAAAAAAATTGTTTTTTTATTTGCTCCTTTTGATTAAACAATGACCTTCGCAATAGACTTTTCAAATAGCTATCGACATTTATTATACCTATTCATAAACAATTCCTCAATATAGAAGGCCCACCTCTCGCATATTCTAAAGATTTTGGAAGCTAATATATCAGCCATAACTTTCGTAGAAGGAACAACTACAAATATTCAAACATTTGAATACAGTCTAAAGTTCAGCAAACAAGCATCCTGTCGCAAGGACTGAAACTGAGGTCACATGGCAGATAGTTTAGGGATAAAGACATTACACAAATGAATAAACTACCTACTATAAACTCTGAATTCTATATGAGAGTAGAACAGATGATTTCAATTTTCATCAGTAATGTATCATATTCATTTCATGATCCTAGATAATTGATAATCAGTCAATCTTCAAAGCTTCATCTATTCACTTTGATCAATGTAAATGAGAAGGGTATCAGATCTGTGGATTGCCTTATGTTTATTTATGTTTAAACAACGATAATAAATTACTATTTGTTTATATATTCTAAATTTGTGGGGGCATGGGTTCAAGATTCAAGTATTTGAAGACTAATATCAACACTTGCTATTGGAAGACTAAATTAGATGCTAAATATGCAATCATTGTTTTGAATCATCTTTCTCCAATATTCAAGTTTTTTGAAATTATTTTCTATAACATTCTTCTATTTGCAAAGGGATACACCACTCCTTGTCCAGAGGATGACTTTTCTAATCTATTCCACTATGAATTAACTTTAAGGAATATGCAAGTATTCCCCCCATGAGATAAATCCCATCCTAAGGCTACCTTGACCCTTGGCAGCATGAGGTTGACGGGAGAACGCATGATCTTAGTTTCTTGCCATCGCCATTAGATCTTAAGGGAAAAATAATGTCCCATCTTCTGTCGTTCCCCGAAAATTGGCCACAGTAGGTCCCCTAAACAGAGTCTCCTACCCTCTTACCTTGAAGAAACATGAATTTGATAACTACAGTTAAACAGAAAGCATTGTCATTGGCCCAAGCATACACAATCAGGTTTCTGTTTTAGAAAATTAAATAAAGGAAAATGAATCTGTACTTTCCAAAAAGGATGAAAAGCAGATGCTTTCCTCCCAATCTTAATAAGAGAAAAAGACAATGTTTTGTACTTCCAAACATATACAGAGAAGTTAGATTCCAGTTGTTTGATCAGAAAAAGTTTTGTCCTTCTAGCCATATACACAGAACCTAGATTTCAATAGTTTGATCAGAAAAATGTATATTGCAAAACTGAACCATCTATGAATCAAATGAAATTCCTTCGTCTTTGTAGACTGCCTCAAAAAAACACAAGCACACTCAACCTGTCGATATACTATGCATAACTCTATACGAGAACCAAGATTTACATTTCACAAAAAATATCTTGCAAATCTCAAAATAAATTACTATGGGGATGTGACTCCGACAACACTACAGTTGAAAGGAACTAAGGACTTACGTTGCCCAGAACTTGGCATATATTTAAAAAGGATAATTGAAAGTTTGACACTTCCCTTCTCTATAATGCAACCGTTTACTGTCAGATACAGTTAGTTAAATTTGTATCTTAGCTTGTAGCACAATTTAAGGTATATGCCGACCTAACATTGATGTTTAAAAATTTATAAATGTCATATAGGATTAAATTTTATATGCCATCTCAGTCCATACATGGGTTAAAAATGAGTTGTTTTTAATATATTGCGCTATGAATTACCCAATAAATAAGCCATTTAATATTTTGGATGGCTTACAGGGAAATTTAAGGTATATGTCAAATAGTGAAGATGAGAACCAGATAACTATCATACTATGTACATGCAGTCGTGAAGATTAGAACCAGACGTTCTCAAGGAAAATTCTAGTAACAGTTTTTGGGAGTACTAAAAAGCTTCAAAACAAAAACAGAATCATTGGGAGTACTGAACTTATGTATGTAAATCATACCTCAACGAAGCCCCAATAGAGTTACTTTTGTCTCTGTAAAAATTTCGTTCATGACAATACACAAAAAAAATCTCAAATGGAAATATGCAAATTGGGTATTGATGGCGAGTATTAAAACCCCTGTTTCTATATTGAGTAAGCCCTCCTAAAGGGTTTGATATTATGACCACCTTATCTTGGAGCACAGAGCAAATCAAAACAAACAAAAAATTAAGCATTGCAGAAAGAAAAAGAAAACATAGACCCCTCAACACCAGGAAATCAAGCTAGTTTATCCTTGCTACTGCAATAGTGCCAATAGATTATGAAGAATGGCTCGATATCAGATCAATGAACCATTTCTTCTTATTTGCATTTGATGGGAACTGATCCATTTATATTCTAATCTCCTAAATGTCGTTTGAAAATTATGTTCATGCTTGTGCATAATGATTCTTAGTTGTTTCATTATATTTTTATTATTGTTTTCCCAATGAACATAACTGGCGCATTGTTCTAAATGGACTCTGAATATATACATACTAGCAGGTGCAAGGCCAATTACCTAGACCATTCCTATGTCTCGAAAGACCCTAGCTAGGAACAATTAAAAAAACCCATCAACAATTAAAAAAAAAAACAAATTTTCCGAGTCTAAAGTTAAACATTGCGTCCACCATATATTTATCAACAACAACTCAAACTAATGTCCCTGACCAAAAAATAGATGTCGTGGACATAATAAATGATACTTGTGTTAAGCACACAATATTTGAATAGTGGGGCTCATTAAATCCGGATGTAAGAACCCAAACTTTCACAAAAGCGCATACATATTTGTTGTGGTGTCATATTTTTACATTTAGATGTTTTGTTAATTTGACATGTAGAATTAAGATTACAATGGTTGGGGTCATTTAACAGGGAAGACTTCGATGAATTGAAGAAGGATCTGAAAAGACATTTAATACGGAAGACTTGCATGAATTGAAGAAGGATCTGAAAAGTACAAATTAAATATGGTGTTGTTAAAATATTTTATCCAGGATCTGAAAATTACAAGTTAAATATGTTAAATACAGTTAGGATCTGTAGGATCTGTAATGCAACTGTTTACTTCCAGATACAGCTACTTAAATTTGTATCTTAGTTTGCAATGCAATATAAGGTATCTGCTGACGCAACATTGATGTTTAAAAATTTAAAAATGTCATATAGGGTTAAATTATATATGCCATCTCAGTCCATACATGGCTTAAAAATGAGTTATTTTTAATAACAAAAACAGAATCATTGAAAAACACTCTGAAGTATAAAATGCAGTGATGTAAAAGAGAATGTTTCATGATTGCAGATGCCTCTTGAACCTATTGCTCTATGCAGTTGATAAACAAGCATTATTTCCCATAATCTGCACAAAAGTGTGTATATATATATATATAACTAGTGTATACCACTGAACCTATGTATGTAAATCATACCCCAACGAAGCCCCAATAGAGTTACTTTTGTCTCTGTAAAAATTTCGTTCATGACAATATCCAAAAAAAATCTCAAATGGAAATATGCAAATTGGGTATTGATGGCGAGTATTAAAACCCCTGTTTTTATATTGAGTAAACCCTCCTAAAGGGTTTGATATTATGACAATTATTACCCTTCATTAATAATGATTACCCTGCTAATATATTCATTAATTTCATGAAATATGAATAAATATGCAATATATTAATATTATTATATTTAATTGTTATTACATTTATATTAATTTATAAATGTTATATAATATTATATTAAGATTATGATTAATTATTTATATTGATCGCAGAGTAACAGTGAACATCCTCTAGCAAAGGCAATCGTTGAGCATGCAACAAAATTGAGAAACAAAGCAGAGTCAAACAAATCCAATTTCTTCGAAGCACAAGATTTTCAAAGTGTGACAGGCCAGGGCATCAAGGCTATGGTCAACAGCAAGAAGTAGTGGTTGGCAACAGGCAGATGATGCTAGGATCAAGAATTTATATTCCAGCAGATGTTGATAAATATCTTCAAGTTATTGAACAACAAGCCGGAACAGGAGTATTAGTTGCACTTGGAGTTATTCCCATATCAAATCCAATGAAGCCAGAAGCAACGGACGTTGTGAATATTTTGGGCACCTTGTGATTGAAAAGCATTATGGTCACAGGTGACAACTGGGGCACAGCTAAAGCCATCGCTAAGGAAGTTGACATTGAAACAGTCATAGTGAAAGTGCTGCCCGATGGAAAAGCAGTAAAAATTAAACAATTGCAGGTAATAATTGTGTTTTCTGTCCATTTGGATTTTAACTTGGCAATGCTTGCAAAGTAAGATTATATAATGCAAAAAGAGACTTGCACTAATTACTTCAAGAAGGATTACTCTTTTCAATTTAATTACTAACCAGCACCCATATGTGGAGTTCACTATCATGAACGTGGGGGTAGTGGGTGAATCAACTTGTGCACTTGACCCCACCACCACCCTCGTACAACATTATTTAACACTATCAAAGCTAATTTCCAATATATCAGCATTCTGGTAATGAGTGGTGCTAATATTTTTTTGTTCTCTTAACATTAAAATCAAAATTCTCTAATGTTTAGTCCTGATTACTGTGTATAACATGCATGCAGAAGGAAGGACCAGCAGTGATGGGATTAACGACTCGCCAGCTCTGGTGGCTGCAGACGTAGGAGTGGAAATTGGTACAGGAACAGACATTTCTATCGAGGCCGCTGACATTGTGCCCGTGACGGAGCAACTTGAAGGAAAACTAATCAAAGCAAAGCACCAGTACTTTATAGGAAAACTAATCAAAAACAAAGAAAACCGCGTCGCAAGAGCCACTAGAAACCAACTTCATATGCTAAAGATGGTTATCCCCTATGCGAGGCTCCTCTTCAAACACATATCCTCATAAACATGTTGTTTCCAAACCCTACTCGAGCTTCAATGCATTGCCCCTTTGGACCAATTTTCCATAACTGAATTGCTTCAGTTTGCTGAAAAATGGTCCATGTTAACTTAATTGGTGGCCTAATTAACTTATTTGCTTAAACATCAATGCCGATAGCAGCCGTCTACAACTAAAGACAACCATTCCTTTGCAAACGCAAAATTCAACCCAGATGTAGGAAATCATTTATCGTGTCTTCGAAATAAAAAAACCCTAACTAGAAGAAACCAATCAACAGGCCCTGTTACATTTGAAACCCTAAACCCTGTCTTTTCTTTTCACTTAAAAATTGCACAAAGAAATGCAAAGGCATACCTGGTCCAGCGAACCAGTAATGAGACTTCAAACCGGCGAAAAGCAACAGCTGCAGATATCGTCCAAACCGAGTAGACAACAACATAACTGAAAATGATACAGGAGGCTGAAGCCAGAACGCTGATAAAACCACCAAAAATCCTAATTAACTTATTTGATTAAACATCAATGCCGATAGCAGCCGTCTGCAACTGAAGACAACCATTCCTTTGCAAATGCAAAATTCAACCCAGATGCAGCAAAATCATTTATCATGTCTTCGAAATAAAAAAACCCTAACTAGAAGAAACCAACGAACAGGCCCTGTTACATTTGAAACCCTAAACCCTGGTCTTTTGTTTTCATTTAAAAATTGCACAAAAAAATGCAAAGGCATACCTGAAGCAGCGAACCAGCAATGAGACTTCAAACCGGCGGAAAGCAACAGCTGCAGATATCGTCCAAACCGAGTAGACAACAACACAACTGAAAATGGTAGAGGAGCCTGAACCGAGAACGCTGATAAAACGACCAAAAACCCGCCATAAATTACAGCCGGCCATGCCCAAATAAATGCCAAACATAAATTCGCCATCGCATCCAACGATTTTTTTTGCTCACCCATTTTCTGGGCTGCCAACACAGTGCATCTGAAACTACGACCTCACAACTGCCAAAACCACAACCACACGAAACCCCCAGCCCTCGCATTAAACACAAAAAAAACCACGTCGAAATTGGAGCAGAGGAACTCTACCATTGCCGCCGAATTTGCAGGTGAAGGACCTCAGGACCGGAAGGATGACCCACACGCAAGCTCTTTCCACACCGGAGCAGAAGGACGACCCACAAAAAACCCCGCGACTACCAGAACAACCCAGCATAATCGCATTAAACACCTCGAACGATGCACACAAAACCCCATACCTCACATTAAACACAAAAAAAAACCGCGTCGAAATTGAACTAGAGGAACTCCGCCATTGCCGCTGAATTTGCAGGTGAAGGACCTCAGGAGAAGGACGACCCACAGGCAGCTTCTTTCCACACCGGAGCGGAAGGACGACACATCTCGAGCTAGAACAATGGAGCGGAAGGACGACACATCTGGAGCTACAACAATAAAACAAGCTACAACAATAATAGTTGCATTAAACACCTCGAACCATGCACACAAAAACCGCCTCGGTCACACCAAAAACCACCTCGGTCACAGCATCCGAGGACAACCCGAACCACGAGGCGTGACGCCATCGCGCCGCCGCCTCCTGGGCCACACCATCCGAGGCAGGCGTTACCGCGGACGGCCCCAATCACAAGCCAACAAAATATCCCATTTACAATTAAAAATAAAAATAAAAATTCCAAGCCTAAAGTTAAACATTGCGTCCACCAAATATTTATCAACAGCAACCCAAACTAATGCCCCCGACCGAAAAATAGATGTCGGGGACATAACAAAAACCAGAAGCCTTTTTTTCATTTCTGTTTCTATCATCTTATTAGAAGGAAATGGAATGGAAATTAAACAATTAGTTAAAATCAATATTATACTATCCAATGATATGTCGGTTTCATCGATCAAGTAATGTGATTGTGCACAAAAATCACATGCCAGAATTAATGTCATAGGGAAAAGAGAAAAATGTGACCCTACTCAACTCTAATTTATAATTTATATCTAGAAGGCCGCCTTGTTTACATGATAGACTTCCTCGATTATTGTCGCGGCCCCGCACAAATTTAGAATTTAGAATTTCGAGTGCTCGAGATTGAGAAAGCAGGGTGGCAAGTGGCAACCATCGCTCACTGCTCACCAATAATACAATGCCGACCAAATGCTACCTTACTTAGTGCCATACTCAACTTCTGGGAGAGGTGGAATCGTATGGACCGGTAATGCCAGCCTCGCGTGTTTCCCCTTAAAATACGTTAGCAACACTCGGTATCCCTAATAATAATTATAATTTGGACTTCTTGGACTCTACTCAAATAAAAGACAAGGAAAATTAAGGAGAAGTTGATCACACTTTACTCCTCTGCCACTTAGCTAAGCAGAGGCAGCGGAGCAGATCTCCAATTTGCACCTACCCACCTCAGCGTACAGATTTCGACATTAGAACCGGCCTAAACTGCTCTTAACTAATTTAGATACCATGATAATGTAAGGTTGCGGCCCATTTCATAAACGAACAAACCTTGTGCTCTCATCACCTTAACCAAATTTAAATTTTACCATGTTTTCAACAACTCTCTCTGTATGTGAGCAAGAATTTGCAACAAAAATCCACCTCCTGGAGGATCAGAAATCATCAAAGGAGTGAACAAGTGCCTAAAAAAGAATAAGATACGGTATTAACTGTGCCAGCCTTAAGTGGATTTGACAATTTCTTACCTTGCAAAGCTCACAGATAGCCCGTCAAACAGGTGTAATCATTATAGTGCCAAAAATAGATTTCAGAATTTAGTAATCACATTCGATTGAAAAATGAAGACCCTCCATCAACAGTCCCACACACTCCAAACAAATTTGCAACCATCAGATTTTATTGCTCTTGTTGCCTCTATACAATTTGTTCCCAAATTCTGATGGAACATGAAGTTACAGCAATACTACTCATAGAAGAAGACATGTAAGTGTTTTCGGTTTCTTATAGTACAATGGTACATAAGCACAATGAAGGAGAAAGAAGAATATTGATAGCAGGCACTGTACACTGTATGATAGATTTAAAAGTGCACATTTTTCATCAGCAACAATTTGCTCATATTGGCTGATATTGGTTTTCATAATCCAACTGATCAGCTCCATTAATGACCAAGAATGCATTCTATGATACCTTATCTATTCCATGTGTAGCCTTTTTAAGCTAGGATTTGAACATTCTGCAAGCATCATACATGTCTCATCCATCATCTAGGGGGCAAGGAAAAAGCCCCCTTCAGGCATAGTAGTTTACAATGAGGGTTTTCTTCAAAGTTCACAATTTATTTTGTGTTATAGGGATATCAACTATAACATTTGCATGCTTCGAGTCCTTGACTGGTATGCTTGTATTCCATTTACAAGGGTCTGCATCCTGCAACATTTGGACGACTTCTCTCATAGAAGGCCTCAAAGCTGGCAGTTTGTGTGTGCAAGATACTGCAATTCTCAAAGCCCGAATCATTTCTTCCTTAAATGACTTGGAAATCTTCGGGTCAAGAATAGCAAATGCATCTTCCTTCTCATAGATTTTGTGTGAAGTCCAATAAACAATATCCTTGTTCTCCCCAAATTCGGGCCCAATGGGTTGTTTGCCAGTTATGAGCTCCAGCAAAACCACGCCAAAACTGTAAACATCGCTCTTCTCGGTGACCTTCAAGGAGTATGCATATTCTGCCAGAAAAATAGATAAACAAGATAAAAATTCAGGGTTCATCCATTTGCAGAAAATACCAATAAAATGCATATCAATAATGTTAAAGATCAAGGACTGCAGAACCTGTCACAAAAACACACTACTTGAGAGAAGAAAGAAAACATCGAGAAAGAATATTGGAGCACATATGCCGGAGAAAAGAGCAGAAAAATTACCAGGAGCAATGTAACCATGAGTGCCTACAAAAGCTGTGGTTGAATCCCCTCCTTTGTTACAAGCTTGAAGAACTTTTGCAACACCAAAATCAGCAATCTTGGCCTCGTAAAATTGATCCAGCAAGATATTGGTAGACTTGACATCCCTATGAATAATTGCAGGGGAGCAATCATGATGAAGATAAGATAATCCATGAGCTGCCCCTGATGCAATCTTGTGTCGCGTTGGCCAATCCAAATCATTATTGCTATGCAGAGCTTCAAACAGGTTCCCATTAGGCATGTATTCATAGACCAACACATTTGAATGCATGTTGGACAAATAACAATAAAGCTTCACTATGTTTTTGTGGCGAATGGTTCCCAAAGTTTCAACTTCTGCCTTGGCCAATCGATGGTCATGCTCTCTGTAAACGTTGTCATTTTTGTTATTCTTCTTCTGATGATTGTCCATATTAATATCATCCATATCCATTTTGGTGGCCGTCCAGAGGTGCTTCACTGCCACAGTTTCATTGTTGGGTAGGTCAGCGCGATAAACCTTGGCCGATGCCCCGCTTCCAATTATATTCTCCTTGTCTTTCTGTAATAAAACCCTGGAAAGCATTTCTGCATTGAAGCTCAAATTATGAAAAACTGTGATTTTCCATGATAAGGTTTCCCTTTTCTCCAGCCTCTCTGCATGGTGACGAACATACCGCCGGAAAATGATCAGTCCAACAGCGAATATTAACACGGCTGCACCTGCAATGAAACCGGCTGCCAGTTTCATTCTTCGCGATTCCTTCTGAGCAGAAGAAGAAGCTGAGCAAACTCCAATACTGTCATCGCTACTGAAGATTTTAGCACAGAGTCCTGGATTTCCCGAAAAGCTTCGCCTGTTTCCCACGCTGATAAGCGAGTTGGGGACAGGGCCGCTTAACTGATTGTTGGAGAAATCAATAGAGCTCAGGGTCAATGCGCCGAGACTGCTGGGAATCGATCCGGAGAACTCGTTATTTGAAAGATTCAAAGTATTCAAAACATCAATAGATCCCAAAGTGTCCGGAATGGCTCCGTCCAGATGGTTTCTCGCAAGATTTATAACGGTTAAAGATTTGCAGGAGCCGATTTCGTCTGGAATGGATCCCTCCAGCATATTTTCTTGCAAATATAGTGCACTCAACTGACTCAAACCCCCGATTTCCTTCGGTAGTTGACCCGTAAATTTATTGTTTTCCGCTTGAATCCTGACCAGTTGTAGCGCCAAGCCAATCTCTGGCACCAAGTTGCCGGAGAATTGGTTGTTTTGAATGACCAACTGCGACAGATTCTTTGCATTTCCGATATGGGCACTCATTTCGCCCACAAAATTGTTGAAGCTCAGATCAATAATATTGACATTGGGCAGACCCCAGATTCCCGCGGGCACTCTACCGCTGAGTCTGTTGCTATTGACTCTGAAGCGTATCAGGCTTTGGCAAGCGCCGTATGAAAGAGGCAATTCTCCCGTGAAATAGTTTTCAAGAACAAGAAAGTATTGCAGATTTCCTCCTCTGCATATGTTTTTAGGCAGCGAGCCATTGAGCCGATTTTCCGACGCGTCCAGCATGTTGAATTTAGATAGGCTGCCGAGCTTCTGCGGTAATTGGCCTGTAAGATTATTCTCATAGAGCGACAAGCCTTCCAGAAACGGCAATTCGCCAATGCTCTCCGGAATTTGACCCGAAAGACTGTTCTTCTGGAGCTGTAAGTACGATATCTTCTTCAAATTTCCGAACTCTCGAGGGATGCTGCCGGCAAGACTGTTGCCCGACGCATCCAAGTTCTGCAGTAACGTGAGATCCCCCAATTCGGGAGGAAGACTCCCACTGAAATAGTTGTCGTAGAGCTCGAGTGTATAGAGCTTCTTCAGGTTGGAGATTTCCTTGGGAATGGATCCGTTGAGGCTGTTGTTAGAGAGATCCAAGAGGCCCAACTCTGTGAAATTAAAGACGAAAAGTGGGATTTCTCCTATAAAATTGCAGGTGGCCAAGTAGAAGGTGTTGAGTTTCTTCAAACTCGCGAGTTCTAGGGGAATTGTGCCAGGAGTAAATGGATTCTCTGCAAGGTTGAGGGAGGTGAGCTCTAGTAAATTTCCCAGAGAAGCAGGGAATTGGCCTGTGAAGTTGTTGGTCGTGACGTCGAGTATCTTCAAGGACTTTAGTCCAGAAAAGTCTGGCAAAGTGCCGGAGAGAGAATTTGTGGTGAGGTTGAGGGATTGGAGGTTGCTGCAATTCATGAGAGGCTGTGGCAGAATCCCATACAAGTTATTGAAACCCAAATGGAGCTTTTCCAAGCTCTGCAAATTGCATAGGCCAGAATAGAGAGGGCCGTTGAGAGATTTGTCTTCGAGTGTGATTTCGATGACCATACCTGTGGAATCGTCGCAGGTGATCCCATCCCAGTTGCAAGGCGCATTGGCAGACTCTAACATCCAGTTGTCCAATGCATTATAGGGATCATCCTTGAAGCTTTTCTTCATTAGCAAGAGGATTTGAGCTTCTTGAGGAAGAGCGTGGCCCCAAGGATTAATAATCAGTGATGCCAAGCTCCATGCACAAACCAGCCAGCTCAGCCGTGAAATCCAAACCGCAATACTTGTCTCCATTTTTTTTTTCAGTCCTGGCCTCCTAGGTCAATAAAAAGAGAGGTGCATTAAGCTCTGCCCAGTTTGCTAGCTACTGCAAAGATATAGATAGCTTTCTCCATGGCAATGGTGAATTTCCAAATGATTTTGCTATGGTGGCTGCAGACTATCATTCAGTGACTGATGTAATTATCAATTTTCGAAATCAAGGGGGTCATCAAATTGGGTGGCTTTGGCTTTAAAGGTTATGATTTTGGAATTTCAAAGCAATTGGGCAAAGGCAAAGGCAGAGGCAGAGGCAGAGGCAATAAACCTACAGATCGGGCAAAGGCAATAAAACTGCAGATCTGTGTAAGCATTTCAGTTGTAAATGATATGTATGTCACTTAGCTTGCTGGGTGAATGGGTGGATAGGATCCAGACAACGACTTGCTCCGTGGAGTCTGCCTTACTCCCGCTGACTACAGAAGTCGTGAAGCACTGGGTTTTAAAACTCAATTCACACGTCTCTTGAGATCGACATTTGGCTTTCATGTATAGTGGACATTATTGATCCATCCAAAATCTTTCATATATTTTAGTGGATGACTCTGATTGCTTTGGCACATATACAGGTGGATAGGTACCGAATGTGGTTCTCACAGATCGCAAATTTCTACGGGTGGATAAATATTTCCACTAACTATTGACTTATGAACGAAGCAAATCTGATATATTGATATGATATGATAGGTCGATAAGATTTTAGTTGGAGTCAACATCATTCAATTTACAATAATCTTTGCCAATTCATCCACATGAAATTGAAATATTTAAAATGACATTTCAGAGCATGGCCTTATCTGTAGACAAACAATTGATTTAAGAGCGATAAAGTTATTATTATAAATCTTTAATATGGATATACAGTAGTTGGACTGCCACTTGCCAATCTCAAAAAATTATAGTCGTTATTACATAATAACTATGTTGTATAGTCGTTATTACATAATAACTACGTGTCACTAAATAATAACTATGTTGTGTTTAAGGGTGAACAATATTTAGTTTGGTGTAAGCTATTTAATATAGATTGCTTGAGATTTAATGATCAACAGACCTGTTTTAACTGTATTAAATGACCTATAGCAAATTAAATATGTTTAATGTCCAAAGATACAGAATAATCTTAAGGATATCAAGAAAAGAATTAAAAATCCTAAATTTATTATACTTGCATTTTAGTTCCAAATTGCATTTGAAAAGAAAGCTCTGCAATGACGAGTATGGATTGCATTTTAGTTCCAAATTGTATTTGAAAAGAAAGTTATGCAATGACGAGTATGGATGGGTTAAAAAGTTTTTACTTTTAAGTAATAAACAATGGTTTTCCATTATTATTTACTTACCTAATAATATATTTTTTTAATTATTAGTTGTTACCATTTAAAAATAAAATAAAATAAATTATTTTAATTTATAGTAAATGTGAAAAATGTTTTGAAAATAAGATAAATGTATTGTGTAAATTATCTATTATAAAAAAAAATTATCTTCTACATTGTTAGGTTCATATAATATTCTTTCCTCCATAGTATTTTAGGTCTTGTCAATCCATCTTTCTCATGAAGTGTGAAATTTATAAAAAATTGGTTTGATTTTGTTAGTATTTACTTTCTTCTTTAATAATATTAGTTTTGATATTTTAATATAAGGTTGTTTTGTTTGTAAGAAATTAACAATTTTTTTTTTCTTAATGTCATTTTAATACTATATTTTTTTTAAAATTGTTTTTACTATAATACTATTATTTATGTTGTGTATTTATCCCTAACAATCTCATGACCATTGGAGAGCAATGATAAGAATGAATTTGACAACTAAGATTTACCCGAGCCAACCTTAATTGCCTCATGCTCTCTCTCCTAGACTAGATCACAACATGTATGCTAAGGGGAAGTACCTCTTGCAGTATATGAGATCAAGGCATCACACTCTCTCCATGGAGACCACTTCTAAGGTTCCTAGGGTGCAATAGTAAGGAAAACCCATAGATTAGGAGAAGGGATTCGAGCTCAATGTTGCCTTCAATCACAGAGCATCAAAAGACTTGAAAAGGATAGGAGTTATCAATAAAAATTCCCAATTTGTTAAGAAAATGGAAAAGTTGTCCAAAGTTGATCATGTGGTCTTCTTGATTGAAGGAGGAAGCACTTATTTATGTAGATTATGTCTTGATTAGAAAGTTCACATGAGACTGAACAACCCTAAAATTCTAGGGACCTAGATACAATCACAATGGGTTCATTGTTTGAAAGGAGGCATTCAATTATATTTTTGCAAAAAAGAGTTTTTCATATTCCACTTACAATGCAAAGAGGATTGAGATATAATATTCTATAGTAACCTTGGTTCATGGGTTTGGTACAACTATACCTCAATACATGGTCCTTGGAATTTGATCTAAAAGAGGAGACCCTATACTCACTCCTAATAAGGATAATACTCTCACATCTCCCTCTCAACCATTGGGGTGAAAAATACTCTCAAAGCCACATGGAACAAGATTGGGAAGATAGTAGACATCATTAAGACATAACATGTGTTGCTTGCCTGTGGTTTCCTTTATGTGGAGGTAAACCTTGAAGTAGCAATCTTGAATGCAATTGAACTCCAAGTTCAACAAGATTCGTGTCCTTCAAATGCAATGGTTGTGATACAAATGGCACTTCAAACAAAACTATAGTAAAGGAAAACACCCCTACCTTAGAGAAAGAAGAAGGGTTTAAGCTTGCCCCAAGAATAAAAGGAAGAAACTAAAATTTCCCCTCAATCCATAAACAAAGCAAAAATCAACACCAATCAAAATTAGTTTGTGGATTTGAAGAGTATGTTGGAAGAATAAATCCTCAACAAATAGGTTGCTTCACACGCCTCACTTGAAGAAATGACATCCCTACCATTAGTAGAGACTTAGAGTTTGGAGCAAGGGAAAATCCTCACTGAATATTTGGGGAACTACACGAAGGAGGCCACGTCAAAAAAGGAGGGAGAACCACAAGATTTGAAGGGTTAAACCTTTCTAGCTCCCCCACTGTAGGTAATCCACTTTATTATAACCTCCTCCTGTGCAGGGACACTAAGGAAACAAACAACATCATCCTTCAACTTGCCCCCACTTACTCAAGGAAGAAATTCAATCAGGAATGCAAAGAAAGATAAATATAATGTAATAAAGTCTTGGGTTACGAGTTCTTACTTGCTAGATATGGGGAATTAGGTATAACATAAAGTATTTGGGTATGTTTTGTCAAATTGTATTGTTAATATGTCAATTTTTTAAGTATTATCCCTCTAGATTATTTAGTTGAATGAATGAGATAGATCTTCACAATAATTTTTTGGATGGTTGTAACTATCAATGGACTTTAGGCTATATCTACTTAGAAATATATCTTTTTGTAGCTCTATACTGTATGTGCGGTCATGTCATTTTTAATACAAAAATATTTTATAAAATTATTACTATTAAAAGAATGATTTGATGTGTTTAACCACAACATCCATATTGCTATCAATGATATTAACAAGTTATGCAACTTGACGAGAACTTGACATTGTTCTCGTTTTTTGGGGGGTCAATTTTAGTAGCTGTTTTTACTTCCGTTTCAAAAAGTGTGTATACTGGTAGCACCATTTTTCATTTTGAGCCTTTTTTTGTGCTTTTGAAACTTCTTGGTCATAAGAAAACTATAACTTTTATTTACAAGGGCCTTTTTTCAAAATTTACAAAAAAACCTACATTTAGTACCTAGTTATAATGCAAAGATACACACTTTTAAAAAAAAAAAACTTAGAAGCTAGTTAGAACAAAAAATATATGCATTTTCAAAGTATTTTCTTCAAACTTTTATCTTAAATGTCTAATTTTTATGGACAAATTTGTAAAAAATGAGAAAAAAAAAGACATTTTAAACCATTTTTAAGGCATTTTCAATTATTTTAAATATTTAAGTTAATATTTTTTATTTATTTTTTAAATGGAAAAAAACCCAAACCCTCCCCCCCCAAAAAAAAACACTTAAAACAAAATAAAATAAAAACAAATAAAAAAAATTATAACCAAAATGAAATTTTAGAACAAAATTTAAAAAATAAATAAATAACCTTTTAAATAAAAAATTAAAATGAAATTAAAAAAAAACTTTTAAACAAAATTCAAAATAAAATTATTAAAAAATTAAAATATTTATAAAAAAACAAATTAAATATAATAATAATAATAACCTCACCTCCCCTCTGCTCGTCCGTCCCCCTCCCATTCCTTCCCCGTCCCCCTCTCCTCCCTCCTCAACTCCCCTCCTCTCCCCCTTCCGCCACCCCTGCCTCCCCCTTCCCCCCCCCTCTTCGCCCTCCCCTCCCCTCCCTCCCGCTTCCGCCACCCCCTCCCTCCCCTCCCTCCCCCCCTCTCCCCCTTCTCTGCCCTCCCCCCTCCGCGCGCCCCGCCTATTGCCCATGCAGCCCCCTTCAAGCAACGTGATTCCCAGAATCGCGCCACCACAAAGTGGTGGAACGTGGGCAGAGCAAGGAGCAGATCCGCTCCTTCTTTTCTCTACCCACGCGCCACCACTTCGTGGTGGCGTGATTCTTGGAATCGCGCCGCCCGAAGGGGGATGCATGGGCAGCGGGCGGGGGTCGTGGAGGGGGAGGGGAAGGAGGAGGGGGGGGAGGGAGGGAGGGGTGGCGGAAGGGGGAGGGAGGAGAGGGGGGGGAAGGGGGGAGGGAGGGGTGGCGGAAGGGGAAGTGGAGGGGAGGTGAGGGGGGAGGAGAGGGGGACGGGGGAAGGAAGGGGAGGGGGGAGGACGAGCAGAGGGGAGATGGAGGGGAGTTGAGGGAGGGTTTTAATTATTATTATTATTTTTTTTAATTTGTTTATTTTTATAAATATTTTATTTTTTTTAATTTGTTTATTTTTATAATTTTTTTTTTAATTCAAATTTGATTTTAAAATTTAAAATCTGATATATATATATATATATATTTTTTTAACTTTTGTTTTTAACTTTCACTTTTTAGTTTTTTTTCATTATGTTATTAAATTTTCTTTTCATTTTTTTTTAAATGAAAGTTTTATTTAAAAATTGATTTTTATTTCTTAATTTGTTAAAAAATCAAATTTGTTTTTAAATTGTTTTTTTTTTTTTTGTTGAAAATATTTTTTTTAATTCAATGTTTTTTTTTTCACTAAAACGATTAAGATTATATTTAAAAAGGAGGTCACGGCAGTAACCTAAAACGACCAAAATACAATTTTATAAAAAAAAAATTCTAAGTTTGTTATGATCTTCTACCACAATTTTTACCCTATGCAGACAACAATATTAAAATATTTAACCACCTTCAATCACCAAATTTTTGTGGTAAAAAACCCGAGGTTCCTAAACTGAATGCATTCTTGAAGTTTGTGTTGATATGTTCCCTATCAAACCTTTACTCTGCATTTTCTCCTTGGGATTAGTTCATTCCACCTGCGCTCGATTACACTACCAATTTTTTTTTTGTTACCCACCAGGTGCCGATAAGATGCGTTGGTCTTGATACCGCCACCCTCCAAAAATGAGACTACACCGACGCAGGGTTCGAGCTATCTAAGCTTGCTACTACTTGTCCTCAAACTCAAGAGTGTCCCACCGTCTCATGGAATTGTATGGAAGGTTATGGAACCTTCATTTGTAATTAGGTATTCCTGTGCTAACTTACATCCTTTATTTTCCCACCTATCCGCCGCCTGATTTGTGCCACGCAATATGTGAAAGATTTGATACTTGGAAAAGCGTTGGAGAGTATTTCAGATCCTTTCAAGGATCATGTTTAACTTGACATTTCCAAATTGATTCTTTGTGTTCAAAGTATTCAACAAAATTTGTGGATCGCCAAAGATTTGAACTTCAGTATAATCCTCGCTCAAAGCCAACTGACATCCTTTGAGAAGAGCAAGTGCTTCTGCTTGAGTATTGGAGCATTTGCCTAGTCCCCAGCTGAAGTTAAATTCTTGTTTTCCTCCAGGTGAAAATATCACCCCACCAGCTCCTGCCACTCCAGGGTTCACTTTAGACGCTCCATCGAAAAAAATAGTAGCTTTTCTTTGTCTTGTGTTTTCCACTAGCTCTGAAATTCCAAGTCCGGTAATCTGATTATCCAGGCTGTTGTGGGAGCCAGTCTTTTACCTATGTTCTCCCTTTTATTGAAGGTTGTATATCCCAACCAATTTTTCTCTAAGTAGTAGGGGTTCTAGAGGATGTTGAATTCATTGTTGTTTTAAAAATAACAATTTCATCAAACTAGAATTGCAATTTTGACAAAAAATTCTTGGTCAAATTCTGGTAATGGTAAATTGGAAAATGTTTAGACTTCTTCCTTATTTATTTCTACCAATTCCATATGATTATTCTGATCTTTGGTATTTTTTAAAAGATTAATTGGTTGTATTTTGGTGATAATAAATTGGAAAATGTTGAAATTGTAGAATGTTTAGATTTCTGATCCGTATGGGTATCGATGGCCACCCATCTATTCCATTGGCACGAAACAAATTTTCCATTTTGGCAGTTTTTTCAGGTCAAAGGACTTCTCTAGATGGATATAGGTGGCCACCCACCTATTCCATGAGCTCAAGACAATTTTTCCAGTTTGGCATTTTTTACGAATTTTCATGTCCAAAACTCCTGGGGTTGTTTTGAGGCCCTAAACAAAATTTTTTGGAGACTCCATAATCCAAACATATCCAAAGGCAAGTATAAATGGGATAAATTTGTACTTATCATCTAGACCTTTCCAATGAGATACCAATCCCCCTAAACGGATATTGAATGCAAAAGTTATGCCCCCAAGAAGTTGACACCTCAACTAACCACCTCGGTGCCCGTAAATTTTTTTATGGTTCATCTTCTAGGGTTAGGTTTTTGATGTTTATGGTTTTTTACCTCATGCTTATGATAAAAAGGCCCTTCATACTCCTTCTGTAATTAGTTTTTCACGAATGAACATAGCCACCACATCTCTTCTCAGAGATATAATGACCACCATTTTATATGCGTTTATTTTACAGTTTATTATATTTCATCCATTTAATAGAATTTAAGTTTACTACATCACTGTGTTCCTTGCAATATATATGTGTATGTGGTTCTATATGCTCTTTAATTTCGTTCTCACATAAATCTGGATCAATGGTATTAGAGCAATATGCTCTTTGTTGTCTCTCAGTGCATGTCCCCAACGAGATATGGATATCAAGAGTTGGGCCTTGAACTATTTGAGCTCGGGGAAAACCACTCTCGTAGGCCCAAGTAGCCTCACATGGTGGGAGAAGGAAAGAGAGATGATGGAGCATGAGATCCTATTAATATGTTACTTGAGGAAGCCCTTGTGCGACAAAGGAACGAGATGATTGATAATTTCACCCAAATCTTTCGATAGATGCTAGTAGCAATAGAGGGATCATCAAGCAATCATTTCAGAGGTGTCGCCCCCTTCAAGGTACAAGTTGAATTTGATATCCCTTTATTTGAAGTCCAGATCAATGTTGATGCCATAGATAAATGGTTGAGTCTACTAGAAGGGTATTTCTTTGCCCACAATTTTCCTGACAAGGAAAAGATCACCTTTACACTCCTTAAGGATGCCCCCCATGTTAAAAATTGGTGGGAAACTTACTATGAGCAATACTTAACAGAGGAGTCTGCAATGTTTGAGGCCAATCCCACTTGGGCCTCTTTTATAGATGTCGTTAAGGAACAATATTATCACATGGGAAACTATGATGGCCAGTACACGAGATGTACCACACTGCATCAAGAGAAGGACTAAACAATGTCAGAGTACACCAACAAATTTCATACGTTGTGCACAAAGCTAGGTATCAAAGACTCTGAGCAGCACCTGGTTCTAAAATATCTCAGTGGCCTACATCAGTGCATTTGAACAGACATGGAATTCATAGAAATCTCTTCACTGGGAGTCGCTTATTGATATGTTGTCAAAATAGAGAAGGATTTTCAAAAAAAGAATAAGCGGGATTTTGGGCCTACAAATCAAGCACAATAGAAGCATGGCAAAGGCATCCCAGAGTCACAAAACAAAGGACAGACCAAGGATAACCAACCTCAAGGAGACTTGTCCAATAAGGGTAATGGGAAGGTTAAGGACACTGGAAATTGGTGCAAGCTCCATAAAAGTCCTTGGCACAACACTGATGAATGTTGCTCAAAGCAATCATTGGTGGCTGAGATCAAAGCTTCATAATCATATCATAGTTCTGAATCCAATGTCATAGTCGTAGAGATGGGGAAGCAGATAATTGATCCAAAACCAAGTGTCACCATCTCTACCACACAGATTCAACCAGAGGAACTAAAAGGGTTAGAGGAAGATGAGCGGCTCTTCCACTCAAAAATGTGGGTGAAGTGAATCCCACTACATTTTGTTGTCGACAATGATAGCCAAAAGAACCCAATCTTAGTATAAGTCATCAAGAATTGGACTTGTCGATAAAACCACACTCGTAGCCATATACCATTGGTTGGCTAATCCAAGTACAAGGTATTCATCTCAGTCATCAGTGTCTTCTACTATAAGGCATCAAGTCTTTCAAAGATGAGGTACTGTGTGATGTGGTCCCACTTGAATTCTGTGATGTTCTTCTAGGGAAGCCATATCCATGGAAGTTTCACGGTGTTTATGATTCATGACCTCATAGTTTCGTTTTCACTTTGGGAGGACAACTCTATCAGATACCAGAGACATGTGCACCTACCTCGGTCTCTTTAACCTCAACCAAGCAGTGCAAGAAGATAATCTCCTACACTGGGGATTTTTCCCTCTTCACAATTGTTTCTGAAGGTGAACATCAGATCATAGAAACCTCCACAACTTCTGCACAAGATCCCTCTACTTAGCACAAACAAGAAGAATGCAAAGGCATTGTTTCCTCACCTATCCAGGTACCTATACCGTGCAAGGTCACGCATTCAAGGTGCTCCTCCAGAAATAAATCATCCACACCGGTTCATACCAAGGATAATAAGGAAACCAAAATTATTGAACAGGTCTAGCGCATCCATTAACAACAATTACAGCCCTCTCAGGATGGCAAAGAAAGGAATCCTCAGAAAATGCCGCATCGGGAGCTCAACTCAACACACAGTTTTCCATATGATAAGTGACTCGATGCAATGGAGACCATTGATTCTTAAGGTGGGAGGACTAATCCAAATGCGTATTGGTGGCCACCCACCTATTCCATTGGCTCAAAAAAGCTTTTCCAGTTTGGTAGTTTTTCGGGTTGGAGGACTGACCCAGATGGATATCAATGGCCACCCACCTATTCCACCAACTTAAGACAATTTTTCCAGTTTGGCATTTTTTACGTATTTTTGTGTCCAAAATGTTTAGGGTCATTTTGAGGCCCCAAATGAATTTTTTGGTGATGCCACAATCTAGAAATAAAAAAAGGTAGTTCTAGATGGGTGAAACATGTACTTCTCGGTTATACCTTTCCAACGGGATACCGAGCACTCTAAACAAAGATCGTATGCAAACGTTGTGCCCTCGAGAAGTTGAAACCTCAACTAACCACCTTGGGGCCTACAAACCTTTTTACGCTTCATCTCCTAGGGTTAGATTTTTTATGTTTAGGTTTTTTTCCTTCATGCTTATGATAAAAAGTACCTTTAGCCTCCTTTTGTAATCATCTTGTCACAAATGAGCATAGTCATCTCTTCTCAGAGATATAGCTACTACCATTCTAACTGCTTTTTATTTTATAGTTTGTACTATATCACTGTGTTCCTTGCAATATATCTATGTATGTGGTTCTATATATGCTCTTTCATTTCATTCTCACATAAATCTGGATCAACTTCTTCATAAATAAGTACTCCAAGATTGATTATAGTTGCATTTTGATTCCAAACTATATTAGAAACAAGAAAAATCAACGTAATGCCTAGTAAGGTGGGAAGATAAAGTAGTTACATTTCTTCATGATGGAGAGGAGAGGGTTATCATCTTTTGGGACTAATTTTTTATACTATTTTTTTATACGTGTGAGTGAGTTTATTAAAGGAAAGTTATGTTATTTTTTATTATGGTGTCTTTATCAATATTATGAAAAAAATATGAAGTTTATTTTAGTTTTTATGTGTTTAATAGATTACAAATATTAGAGATGTGATAAAGTATTTTGAAAATGAGATATAAAGTTTGTGTAAAAAATGTTTTCTAATTTATACATTGTTTTTTTGTTTATTTTCTCGAATCTTCCTGGCTTGCGGGAGTGGCTTGTGGTCTGAGAAACCACGACCCAGGGGAATCTAAGCCGTCAAAATCACCCGGGTATCGCACCCGGCCTGGACTGCACTAGCCTCAACTTGACTGGGTTTTTGGTTGTCTCCTCCCAACTAATTCACCCCTAAGGGGAATTGAACTCGAGTCACTTAAAGAGTTTGTATTGATTTTGTTCTTGAAACTAACAATAATAATCATGATTTTTAGCTCGATGTTATTTTCTTTATAAAAAAACATTCTCAATATAAGTGTAACACCATAACTATTATTTAAATTTAGTTATTGCATCGAGAGTAGAGAGGTGCTTACAACCCAATATGGGGGAGATGTGTAACGTTATGTAACAATGTCACGTTATGTACCAAAAATAAAAAGTATTTTTTTTTTTATGTCGGCTCATAAAATAAAAAATGAAAACCAAATAAAAATAATTAAAAAAATCCATATCCACTCATAAAATAAAAATTTAAAAGCAAATAAAGTCATTAAAAAAATAACACCTCAAGAAATTGGATGCCTCTCGATGCTTAATAGATCCGAATTTAGAATGGATCTATGTTGATTATAAGAATGTTTTCCATTGTTTACCTAACAGAAACATCCATATTATGTATTAGATTATATGTACATGAACCATTTTCCATATTAGGTATAAAATGGTATGCACATAAACCCTTTTGTTTATATGCCTATGATTTTATAATAGTTGTATACTTGTAAAAAAAAGTGTTCTAATATAATAGGGGTCCAATGGTTCATTAGGTTGTGGTCTAGCAACAACTTAGAGCAATTGTTATGACAATGAACTAGGTTCACACATTGAAAGCATGCTCCTTCTTTGTATGGGGTTTCCTGAATGTGGCTTTTAATTATATTGAATACTGTTGGTGTAGCCTTTGGGTAGATTATTGCATGGTGCTGGAAAGGTAGTAGCAAATCCCATTCTTCACTTAAGTATGTGAGATAACTTGAGCTTATATCCGAGTTTACTATCTATAAAAAATGAGTTCCCATTTAATAATAATAATAAAGGACTGATGACTTATTTAGTGACTTAAGACTTTAGTAAGGGTGTTATTCGATATTTTGGTTGGTTATAAATAGGGGTTCCTCCCACTCTAATGTATGTCTATCATTTTATTAATACAAATGAACCAATTTATGGTGTTTTTTTATATGTATTCTCCCATTATTGTAATGCCCCATACCTTGACCTTCAATTATTAAAACCCTGAATGTGATTTATAGCTTAATATTCATTTTCTTATTATCTATTGGATGTGATTTATAACTTAATATTCATTTTCTTATTATCTATTGGATTTAGTTGGATTGATTAATAATTCTATTATGTGAATATTTGAACCTTCATATGTGTGAATAGTTTATGAATTTCACCATTTCAGATTATTAATCATTATGAATATGTATTTCATTGAGCATGCAAACTAGATATGGAATGTGGTACATGAATACTAGTTTATTATGTACTTTGATTATTGAAGTAATACAATACTTGATGAAAAAGAATATATGTGTTTATTTACATCTCATTTATTGATATAGACTTCACCTGTAACAAATATATGTGTTATTGCATACGGGATATGTTGTTGGTGACCCGACCTGCATATGGTTCAACTATGGGATATTCAAATTCTTGTAGAGACAAGGTGCCCTGGATTGTCATAAGCATTATGAGGATAATGACATGATATCGACTTTCCTATAAATTACATTATGATTACTAAGCATTGCTTTGATTTTTGCTTGAGTGTGAGTTTTGACATGACCCATAGCTTATTCAGATGGGTTGTTTGATGATAGGAATCTAAGAACAATGATTGCAAAGTATGGTTGATGATGGGTGTTGATCCTAGTGATATCATGGGGGTGGAGGAATTTCCCACTGTTTATCATCCAAAACTTAGAGTCGTGGGAGGACTATGTTGAACACACTCCCCTATATGTATGATGGCAACAATCAATTTACTATTGGGGAATTTGGTTTATGTAGTCGACACTTCCACTTACAGGTTCTATATGTGGTAGGTTGGTATAGTCAACAACACAACATATTGTAGTAGAGGATGGGATGGAGAGGTTAGGGATGGAAGTAGTGCTGACAAGGTATGAAGAGTACTTGTGGATATGGATGGGACTTTGATGGGATTATATGGTGTTATTCATTATCATAAGATTTCATGGTTGTATGTATGGTCTATTGAATATGTGTATAAAATTAATTTTTAATGCTTTTGTATGAATATTAACGAGTGATGAATGGTATTAAATCTTAATTAGAACTGAATGAGGAATGATGCATTAATTAATTGTTCTTCCACATGTTGATTTCCATCATATAAGAACTAGGTATTAGATGAAATGGATGTTTCATTATTAGTACCCATGCAAGAGGTGTATGCATTGGCCATGTATACACACCTTGCATCAGTACAATTGTCACGTCCCCTCACGTCGATCCATTGCAAGGGAGGAAACATGATCAAACATACCGGGCTTATTTGACAATCTCAGCCCCATTCATTAGTAAGAAAATTCATGAATAAATAAAAGCTTATATGTGCAGATCATTCTTAATAAACACAGCGAAATTACACACTATCCACACACCATTTCATCATGCATTCAGCATATAAACAACAGTCATTAATTAAAACATTGCAGAGCACAGAATTAACATAATTCAAACCACAAAGAATACTTATCTTGAAATGTAGTGTAGAATCATACTCAATATAAACACAACGGAATAACCATAATAACACACACGCAGAAGGGAATACATCAGCCTATTTCTTCCAGGCAGAATAATGACAATCATACAATAATCAATCTCATTCTCATGCTATGCACAGGCTTCATACCAACTAGCTTAAGATAATCATTTCATTCAATTAACATGAATAATTAAACATACAGAATAGAACACAGAATGATCATACTTTAACCACACAACACTTATCTCTATGATGAAGCTGCCCAACAACTGGCTATGTGAGAGCAACATTCCTCCCAACCATAGATCTCTGTCCAGCCTATATTGTTTTAGCTGAGAGATCACCCCCAACTTGGGATGTCGATCCACTAAGGAGGAACTAAATAGGCTCACTCACAGCCATGGTTTTACTCAAACAATCATGCGAAGTCAACACACAGTTGGTTTTATCAAGCATGCAATAAGAAAATGAGGAGGATGCTAAGCCAGTGAGCTCAACCACAGAGCTACAGGAATTTCAAGCTAAATTCAAGCAATCTAATCCTTTGTTCTAACATTCACACTTGGATTTCTCACATTTCTGTCATCCAATAACTCAATCCCGTCATTGGATTTCTGGGCTATAAAAACTGGGGTTTCCAATGGATTTCGAGGTATCTAATACTCTCAATTTCACCCCAAGGTTCATATCTATGGATCCCCCATTGGATTTCACTATCAATACCAAATTATGGACGTTTATGGCACTTCAAAACATGGGTTCTTGCAAAGTTGCGATTTTTGGTTTTTCTCACTGTTGGGCTTGTGTAATCGATGGAAACTGAAGCTTGGATGTTTCCCCAATGGGATGGGAATGAGGAAGAACGAATTCCCATGAGGTAGGGTGACTTGTGGTACAAGAAAAACAGAGCCCATACCTGCCATATGAATTTCTAGGCTGCCCATGCTCCATTGAAGCCATGGACTGAATTCTTCAACAACTTCCTTATAATAGAATTAAATGTCAGCAAAGAAAGTCAAATGGGTTCTCAAGATGACATTTGGTAGCTTATGGTTCAATCCCACAACCCCCTCACCACTCCCTAGTGGATACACATGGCCCTTCTCATTCGTTGCTTTCACAGCCAGTTTTGGTATTTTATTGCATGATGTTTATTTACATCATTTTTACAATGTTCCATGGCTAAATAGCACATGGGTAACATAATATCTAATACTTTCCTTTTAAATAAAATTCGAGCATCCACTAGCGGGGCCTTGGCCTTGAGCTCCTCGCTAGGAATACATGCATCACATGTATACAATATTTACATTAAAATCTAATATATCCTAAGGGTCAAAATGAGGTATTACAATCCCCTCCCCCTTAGAATAATACCATCCTCGGTATTCCAATACTTAGGAATACATATACAATTTACACGTCCAAAGTTTTCAAAAAAAAATCAGATCTTCCCTGCATTCTATCCTTTACTTCGAACTTTCAGGACCAAGTCCTTTGGCTTCCACAAACTGCTCTTACTGGTTCTGACCTTGCAGCCCATCGACAAGTCTAAAAGCTTTATGACTGCTACCCTCTTGATGTTCCTTTGTTGGGAAGTTGCGGCGGCAATGATTCCCTCCACATTTCCAACATTTCACTGGCTGCTTTATCTTTTCCTGCTCAATTTCCTTTGAATCTTCCCACCTGGAGCGTTTCTTAGTGGACAGATTAGATGAATGTCTCCTCATTGATCCATTGTCCTTTCCTTGGTTGATTATTTCCAGAATTATTTTTACTTGTCTTTGCAGACAAACAGAGTCCAGCAAAACCTTATGATTCATCTCATTCTGCTGCTTTTGTAGCTTGAGCAGTTCTCCAAGATTCTCTCGGGTCTTAGCAATTGTTTGAAGAAGAGTTTCAGCCAAATCTATTAGCTTTTGGTATGTTGCCATGGCCAATGTACACAACAACCCACTCTTTGCTCGCTAATACCACTGTTTTTGTAACAACTGCAACCAATTAAATTCCACTTCTCACCTGTGAAATACATCATTGCAATTTCTGTTAGGCCAAGCATAATATAAACATTAAAATCAGTCAATTAATTTCCCAATTGACACAGGTAATCCATGCTTTATCCATGAGACTTTCATACTTTTCATGCTTTCCCAACAGGCACATGAGCTCATTCATGTCCATTCTTTCACAGGGAATCAACTACTTTAGCATTCACAATTTATTTCAAGCAAATAAACACACTCTACTTTCATCCATACATGCATTCAACAATTTTCTGTTTTTATAAATGCATCAATAAAAAAGGAAAGAGAGAGCAGTAAGAGTCTTCTCCTCTTAGTCTTGTTCCATTCTAGAACCCACACCACCACTGTGGTTTTCATGCTCCTAGTCTCTTTCACTTTAACGTGAATGCTTGACCTGCCCTTCTTAGCTATGACACTTAGTGTCTATGGTCTATTCCAAACCTCTCAAACATGGAGTCCCTCCACATGGTTTGTCTACAACTCTTGGCTGCTAGGACCCACACAGTCCCACTAGCACCATCTTTCATTACTGCTCATGCTGAGCTCTTTAGGATGGTTACATGTCCACATGCATCGCTAGGATGCCTTCATAATCCTTGATTCCAACAATACCTACACTCAAACATTGAATCAACTCACATGTTTAATTTATTCTCATAGGGTTTATCTCTAAACAAGAGTTTAGGCTGCAAGATAACCAAATACTTATCTGTTTTGTGCGTTTCCTCTCTGGTCCACAGGGTCCTACTTTGCTTTGCAATCCTTGGAATCGCCCATGGACTTGGATGTTCGGTCAGCATGCAGGCTGCTCCACAACATCAAATAATTAATGTCCAACCAGTACACCTTCACGCTGACTTGGAAGGAAACTTCACCATGACCATTTCTAGGTCAAGGCTCTACTATGGAGCCATAGGCATATAACAACCCTTTTATCAACACCTTAACAACCCTTCATCAAAATCCACACAACCTCCACAACATCCTTTCATACAAATTAACCCTTCCACCACAACCCCTCACAACAACCCTTTACTTTGCTTCTTTAGTGTGCAGCACCAAATTGCATATGTTTAAGGTGACAACAAAAGTAGTATAGAAAAACTCGTCAACGTTGTTACTCTAAAATTATAACCATAATTCATAGCATTCACTATCAAGTATTGAAACACCAAGAATGCGTCCACTCCCTAGGGTGTAGTCAATATTGAAAACCCTATCATGACCCGACATCGGGGAAGTGTGCACCCCTTTCCGATGTGAGCCATGTAGGCCCTACTCATACTCAAGCAATTTGCCATAATGGAAATAAAATCAAAACATGCTCTTTATATTGACTCTAACAATTAGACATGCATATTCTTGGCTAGGGTCACAGAACACTTATCCATTTACAAATGTAGTCTTGCTTCATTAATGAGGAATGGGGGCTCCTTCTCTGAGTTGACAGTCCCTCGGTTTTCCATCCCAACTCCTTTTGATTTTACATAACCCTCATATGTCTTACTGACATAATCTTTACCATCTCACTCATATTGTTTACCAATCATGTAGTGCAGATGGGACATTATCAAAATATCCAATGGTGTTTCACCCGAAACCCATTTCCAAGATATGGGATCCTTCCCATGAAGTTTGGCTTCTGCAGGCCCTCTCTCATGGTCTTACTGCAATGTGTCTTCCTGGCACACTTATTAAATAGCCAAACAGTCAGCAACATTTAATAATAAAATTAAAATCTGATTGTCTCATAACCAATCAATGACACTAATAATTAAATTCAATATGAATTTGTAATTCTGTCTACTACAGAAATTGATTTGCTTAGCAATGAGGCTATCCTCATATTGTTTGTCTCTTGTAAGTGGCACCACTCTGCCCATTATAATTTTATTCTTACTAGCATAACATGAACATCCACTTACAACACGTCCTCCTGACACAATTCTATGCAAGCCAACGGTGATTAATAATTATCAGAAATTCTCAAATCTGAAATCTACAAGTCCAAATTGACAATCTGTTCTGCACATAAACTATTTTTACAACCATGAGACCCTTCTCATGAGGTTTGGCTCTTTCACATGGTATATTCCAGCCTTTGTCATGGACTTACCCACATTGCCATGCCCAAAACAATCTCCCTGAAATTTGAACTTCAATCAACCAAACACTTTGTAAGTATCTATGCATATAATATTTCATTGCTACAACAATCACTGAAGCATTTTCATAATTATAACACTCCAGAATTCAAACACTTCCAGCTGTTAACATATCAATACCACCAAAACTCATTTACTTCACATGAATCATTATCATACTAAAATTGCAAGGTAGAGTCACATCATTTATGCAATTTAAATGAAACTTTAGATACTCATTATTTCACAGTCATATCATTTATACAACTCTGCCCTTCCACAGAGCATTCCGGCAACCCATCGATCATGACTGCCCTCTTCATGCACTTACTATTCTGCATTCATAACAACCCATGAAATGATCCATGAATTATCATCAATTCATCATCTCATTCATTATTTAGTTTGCAATAACACACGCACCATCCCTATGCATTCATGCAATGCATCACAAGATGTGCACTCACACTTATGCATGCACATTTACAACATTTACTCAAACTTTTCATATGCATCCACTCAATGCATAACTACAAGATTTATAAAATCTCTTAATGCATATCCACTCAATGCTATATTGTATTGATTCATGAATACTATGCATTCAAACACATTATGGCCTAACCATGACTACCTCATATAGGATGCATTACCATAATCAAGATTAGCAGTCCTCACTTGTTTTGGTTATTACACTCATAACCAAAAGACACATGGCATGATATATTTTTATATGAATGTAGTCTAAATTTCTAAACAGTCACATGGTATGAGACCTCTTTCCTTCACCACTCCATGCTCCACCACACTATGGCAGTATGTTATTCATATGAATGCATTTCAACTCTAAATGCATACCATTTTATGATTACTAAATATGGTTCAATGGATTCTTACCCAATCCCCTTTCAACACATATGAAAAAATTATAATTAAACCATTACCTATATGGATCCCATTTACACCTTTGATGTTACCTGATCAGTTAGTCTTTTACAGAGGATTACAGAATTCTTCCACCAACCTCTTGATCATGGATTTGTTGTCCTAACCTTTTCTTCATAAGGTTGTTTCCCACATGCAACAACATCATCAACATATTTAGCCATGCTTCTGTTGTATTTGGTCCTACAACCAATACCAACACCAATAGTGATTATCAACCACAATATTTTCCATTAGTGGTTCATTGCATATGTAGAACCTTACTACTTTTACCAATATGTAATATCATATGTGTGCACAAACATCTGCTCATGCATTGTGCAATGTTTATTAATATGTCAACTAGTGCATATTCATGTCATCCATCTAATCTCTTGCATTTTTAGCATTCTCATGCCATAATTTTATGTACATAAATCTTCTAAAATATAAATATAGTTAGCAAGACAGGGGTTAAGGAATTCTCCTTTTCCAATCCCTCTTCTTTGCATGAACTTCGTCTTCCACATCATAGCTGGTTTGATTTCATGGTCTCTAGCAAGCGCACAAGGAATCATTAGCTATGATTTTCTCACCAAACAACGATTCCATACATATACTTATGCATAATATTCCTACATGCTACATCTAGGCATGCAATTCTAGGAATTGTCCATATTGACAACATTTTTTTTTGTCAAAACAGCCACTGGCATTTTTCTGCTCTAAATATCTATGATATATGAAAACCTCATTCAAAATCTAGTGATGCACCATTGTTCCCTGTTGGATAAGCTTTCCAATTCCTATTCACATACTCCATTCTAACTTCGGGTGTGAAAATTACACTACTTCAAAAATGACAATTTCACCAAAATTCTACACTTTTACACAGTTGCAAAATATCCTGAAATGCCAACTTCAGCCACCCGTAGAAGTAAATCTAGAAGGAATAAGGAAAACTTTTCTACCGGGAGAAGTTAGTCCATACAACAAGGAACACTCAGCAACTTGTGTATCTCTGTTTCGATGTACCATTCATCTCCTATAAAATTTTGGGTTTAACTACTTTTCTCTTTTAACATGTTCCAAAATTTCAAATTTTGGGCAAAAAATGGCTATTTCCCAAACAGTGCATTTCTGGAAAATCTTTGTCTAATGTGAATTGTTTGTTTTAATGAGGATAAGAAATGTTGAATTTAGTAAATTTCTTGAATCCTTCATCTAAGGTCACTTTCATCCACTGCAAGCTTTTCAAAATCCCCAAAAAGTGGCCCGGAATAATGCTTTTTGGCCTTCTCACTCACCTCGACTCCACGTCCTTTGGAGTTTGGTTCCAAGCTTCCAAACTTAACACTGTGCCTGCTTCATGGCCGCCCCATATCAATTTCAGCTCGATCCGACCTTCTGTCAAGCGTCGGGAGTCCGGGACATCGATTTGTAAAAGTCATTAATTCCAATTTTATGCCAAATTGGAGTGTAATGAGCTCGGGATCTTCACTGGACCTTTCATGGCATTCGTTAATGGCCTCAGAATTCCATTGAACTCATCCAATTCTGATTCCGCATGCTCCTGTTATCCAAAAATCAATTTTCGGGCTATATACTTTTTTTTAATCCCACAATCCGCAGGTTCCGCAATCCTGCAACTCGCAATTCCGCAATTCTGCAATTTCAGGTTCAGAAATACCAAGTTGCATTTACGAAAACTTAACGTTTCCGCAATCCCGCAATTCCGTAATTTCGGGTTCGGAAATGCCAAGTTGCATTTACGAAAACTTAATGTTTCTGCAATCCCGCAATTGCGAGTTCGGAAATGCCAAGTTGCAATTACGAAAACTTAACGTTTCCGCAATCCCACAACCTGCATTCCCACAATCACGTAATCCGCAATTGCGGGTTCATAAATGCCAAGTTGCAATTACGAAAACTTAACGTTTCCACAATCCCGCAACCCACATTCCTGCAATCCCGCAATCCGCAATTGTGGGTGCGGAAAGCCAGGTCGCAACTTTGAAATTTTAACGTTTCCGCAATCCCGCAATTCCACAATTGCGGGTGTGGAAACACCTCTACTCCAGCAACTTGCGGGGCTCATATCTCCTTCATCCCTTAACCAAATCATGTGAGTCTGGTACCGTTGGAAATCTCTTGCAAAGCTCTATGAAACTGCGTGATCCTCTACCACACCTAAGAACTCTGATCCTACCATTTTTCCAATCAAAAATTCCTCCCAAACTTCATCAATACTATGCTAAAACATTATGTTACCTGCCTGCAAACTCAGAGTTTGGCCCAAGCAGCCCCAGTGCTACAACATGGGCTCTGATACCACTCTGTCATGTCCCCTTCCGTCGATCCGTTGCAAGGGAGGAAACATGAACAAACATACCGGGCTTATTTGACAATCTCATCCCCATTCATTAGTGAGAAAATTCATGAATAAATAAAAGCTTATATGTGCATATCATTATTAATAAACACAATGAAATTACACACTATCCACACACCATTTCATCATGCATTCAGCATATAAACAACAGTCATTAATTAAAACATTGCAGAGCATAGAATTAACATAACTAAAACCACAAATAATACTTATCTTGAAATGTAGTGCAGAATCATACTCAATATAAACACAACGGAATAACCATAATAACACACACGCATAAGGGAATACATTAGTCTATTTTTTCCAGGCATAATAATGACACATTCATACAATAATCAATCCCATTCTCATGTTGTGCATAGGATTCATACCAACTACCTTAAGATAATCATTTCATTCAATTAACATGAATAATTAAACATGCAGAACAAAACACAGAATGATCATACTTTAACCACACAGAGCACTTATCTTTATGATGAAGCTGTCCAACAATTGGCTATGTGAGAGCAATGTTCCTCCCAACCATAGATCTCTGTCCAGCCTATATTCTTTCAGCTGAGAGATCACCCCCGAGCAGGGATGTGTATCCACTAAAGAGGAACTAAATAGGCTCACTCACAGCCATGGTTTTACTCAAACAGTCATGCTAAGCCAACATACAGTTGGGTTTATCAAGCATGAAATAAGCAAAGGAGGAGGATGCTAAGCCAATGAGCTCAACCACAGAGCTACAGGCATCTCAAGCTAAATTCAAGCAATCCAATCCTCTGTTCAAACATTCACACTTGGATTTCTCACAATTCTGTCCTCCAATAACTCAATCCTGTCACTGGATTTCTGGGCTATAAAAACTGGGTTTTCCAATGGATTTCAGGGTATCTAATACTCTCAATTACGCCCCAAGGTTCATATCTATGGATCCCCCATTGGATTTCACTGTCAATACCAAATTATTGGCGTTATGGCACTTCAAAACGTGGGTTCTTGCAATGTTGCGATTTCTGGTTTTTCTCACTGTTGGGCATGTGTAATCGATGGAAACTGAAGCTTGGATGTTTCCCCAATGGGATGGAAATGAGGAAGAATGAATTTCCATGAGGTAGGGTGACTTGTGGTACAAGAAAAACAGAGCCCATACCTACCATACGAATTTATGGGCTGACCATGCTCCATTGAAGCCATGGACTGAATTCTTCAACAACTTCCTTACAACAGAATTAAATGTCAGCAAGGAAAGTCAAATGGGTTCTCAAGATGACATTTGGTAGCTTATGGTTCAATCTCACAACCCCCTCACCACTCCTCAATGGATACACATGGTCCTTCTCATTGGTTGCTTCCATAGTCAGTTTTGGTATTTTATTGCATGATGTTTATTTACATCATTTTTACAATGTTCCGTGGCTAAATAGCACATGGGTAACATAATATATAATATTTGCCTTTTAAATAAATTTCGAGCATCCACTAGCAGGGCCTTGGCCTTGAGCTCATCGCTAGGAATACATGCATCACATGTATACAATATTTACATTAAAAGCTAATATATCCTAAGGGTCAAAATGGGGTATTACAACAATATTATGTTTAGTTATTTTAAAATATTTATTAGTAACTTGTTTAACATTAAACGAATAATTAGAATGCGAGTATTTTAAAACATATAATTTTTGGGTTTACAAGAATTGTTGGCATGTAAGATTTAGTTGAATTGGATGGATGGTTGAATATATATATATATATATATATATATATATATATATATATGATAATTTATTAAAATTCTTAGGGAGATATCATGTACATGTGTAGATATTATATTATATACATATGCGACATTTTGGTAATTCTTATTGTAAGGCGTCATCAACATATAGGATGCAGCTCATCAAAGGAATCCTCAACAAATAGAAAAGGAAACATGAGTCCAAAAGTGCCCAAGAATAGTAAAATGGATAGGCCATACAACTAAACCCTCATTAACTTGTGCTATAATGCGTCTTATCGGTTCAGATCCTGTGCAACCCTCGTGTGGAAATTCCTTTGATATCTGTGCAACTGTCAAATTTCACCCACCAATGGTGAAATTGAAGGCTCATCAATGGCCCGCCCCCCCCACAATCTGAATGTGGGTTCCTTACACTCCTTGCGGTATTAAATAGCACCCATTATGTACTTGGAACTACTTCATGAGGTGATTGCATTCACATTTGGAGCTAGTTGTTTCTTGGCCACCTCTTGGCCTATAAAAGAAAGTCATGGGAATGCATATTGTAGAGAGAAAAAAAAGAGAAAATTTATGTTGCGGGATATGTGTTAGATTTCCTTCATAGATCACCTCTTCCCACCTTTGAAATCATTTGAAATATCCATTTCCTCCTTCCTCCAAGGAGCAAGAGTTTCTCTCCATTGTTCTCTCAACCCACTTAGCATTTATTTTGGACAAGAAGGACCTCTATAAGGGAGATTGTTGGATTCCCTTGAAGCCTACACCTCCTAGGTGTTGTACATGTTTGACAATTGGGAAATACAAAGTGTTTTTTCATACATTTGGTTGTTTGAGTTTGCATTCTTCCCCCATTATCTTTGTTATATTTTGTTCAGTTTTATTTCTTTCATTCAAGTTTCACTAACAACCATTTGCAGGATCATTTGGAGAACTCACACCTCACCAAGGGGCTCCAAGGACTGATGCCTTGCTACAACCTACAAGGCTTATCCCTTTACCAAGTGGAAAGATGCACCCTTGTGCAAATGTTTCCACAACAGATCTATTGGCAACTCCACTTCTTTTTGTTTATTTATTTTAAACTAAGTTGTTTTATGCTGAGTGATTAATTATGGGTGCTTGTCATTTGCAGGAGATCATGTTTACCACCTCTAACTCCATAATATGCCCCCCTGTAGGCCACACTAATTTTTTTACATAGTAGTGTAGATCCCAACATCTCAGTCACGCTACACACTCATAAACACCTTCGACAGTCGCACTACCTACGCTTAGTAGTTGTGCACCACCCGCACAGTATTCTCCTTTCTGACTCGTGCATCTTTTCTGTGTACTTCCTGTGCTATCGCAAGTTTGTTTCCAATTCTTCCTCGCTATCGTGCGATAGAGTGTTAGTTTCCCACACTACAATCATTTTAATTTGGTTTTTATCTACATGCAACAATCCTGCAGCCCCAATGGCTTCTCACTAATGAACTAGAATAATCTCATTCGCATTAGTTTTCATTAATTCTATAGTAATTATCCCACATAGACTAAGATTAGGGAGTAAAGATTCCACATCTCTCGAAACTTACTTTGGTAACTAACCTTGAGACTTTCAACGGGACTCGTTATTGTCATTAGTATTCAAGACATCTTTTGTTTGTGCTTACTTGACATGTTATTATGATCAAAGCTAGTGTATAATCCAGTATTTGCACACAAGCAAGGACCTAAAGACTCTTGTCTTCCCAAGTATGCTCTTCACTTCGCACTTCTTGTGAGCTTGGAGAATAAGAAAGGGGTGAGAAGTGTGAAATACCTCTATTGCACACTTTTAATTCATTAGCACTTTGTTTGCAAAGCACCCTTAGCATCTTTTATAGTTAAAAGTTGATCTCCATTTGCATTTACTTTACACTCTTCTAGTTAGTTTGCAATAATTAATTTGCTTACCTCACATGTGTTTTCACCACTAGAACACGCTAAGGGACCTAAAAACTCTTTCAATCTCAGTATGCTCTTCACCTCCCACTTCTTGTGAGCTTGGTGAATCATAAAGGAGAAGAAGTTTGAAATACCTCCCTTACACTCCCTAAGTGAATTCAAGACCCTTAAAATCAACTTTGTAAAATTACCAACCAAATAAAATCCTCCATAGGAGGTCAGTAATTTTTTTTTTAGTTAGGTAGGATTGATTGGGATAGACATCCATTAATGCCCACAAATCTAGTTTCGCTGACGATATTTTGAAACATAGCATTGTCGACTTATAGGGTACTATCAAAATCCTGCTATAAGCAAGTGTTCAAAGAAAACATGGATCAAAAGTGCGTTGTGATCAAGGAGTTGAAATCCAAGGTATAGTTTCCCTACTCTCCCCTATGTTTCACTTAGCTCGTTGTAGGGAGACGACACTATACTATGCAGGTCGAACCACTGATCCACACTTGATGCAAGGTATCTTAGTGGCCAAACTTAGAACATCACCAAGGAGAAATTGTGGGTGTAATTGACTCTTGAAGTCAGCTATTGTCTTTGGGATATGTTTCCAAGTCTTCTTGATTGGAAAATTGCCCCCATCATCAGTAGAACTGGCTCTTTGTTACCTTCACTAGTCAATTGGTGTGTGGATCCCATCATCACTATCAGTTGTGCTTTTGGAAGGCCCAGTTACATTTGAGAGGAAGGACATTAGGTCTTTTTAGGGAATTTACACTTATTTTATTTTTAAAAACAAGTTCACTAACTCATAATTAAAAATAACCTACATTTGGAAACCCTTGCACTAAACCGACTTTGCACATATCAATCACTTGTTGCACCGTATTGCATCTATTGTGGTAGGCATATTTTTTCATTTGTTCAATTGTGTTTAATTACACCATCACTCTCATTGGACACAAATATTTCACCATAGATGAACAAAAAACCCCCTAAGGTAGATCAGAATGCTACAAGGCCTATCCCCTCCCTCGAGGGGTGTTTTCACACCATCTCCCCATGGTTCACAAGAAAGACACTCTTGCTGGGGCCACTCCTAGGCAACATTGATAGGATCATCAAGGCGAGGCTACTCCTTGCTCAGTTTATTTTCTCCTCTCAGAGAAAGTGTTAATACTTCTACCTCCACCACTGCCAGAAGAGGATCACCTTCATTTTCTCCCCTTTGATAGAATATAGACACATTTACCCTCCCTCCTCTTGGAAGAGGTTCCCCTTTGGCTTCTCCTCTTGGATATCCTTTGGACCACTTTGATCCATCCTCTCTCATAGGAGATCATTTGTTATTTTCAACACCACCCCGGTATCCCCCTCGTGGAAACCACACACAACATACAATGGAAGGACCAAATCCTCCGACCCTACCTTTCATGGATAGCCTAAATCTCCCAGATCTAGCCAAACTGATCAATGACCCTATTGCATATGATCCAACATAGCCAGGTATGCTAGATGAACTTCCCTCCAACATTCCTAAATTTGAAGGGAAGCAAGGGGATGATCCCTCCAATCATGTCATGTCCCTCCATCTATTATTTTACTCCAATATTATAGTGGAATATTCAATGGGGCTTCACCTCGTTCAACACACCCTCACCAAAACGGCAACCAAATGGTATGTCAACTTAATAATATTTTCCCATGCTACCTTTGCAACATTGGCCACTGCATCTCTCACATACTTCTAGCTTCTAATTTTCCATGACCTTGGTCTCAAAATTCTCACAAAGTTTTGACAAAACACATATACCCATATCACGGATCATATCCATGAGTGGCGTAGATGCCGAACATTGTATAAAATCGAAATACAACCAAGATTCTTGTTGGATTAGTTCATCAAATCACTTCAACCAGCCATTTCCAAAGATGTTGTCACCTCCATGCCACAAAGTGAGGAAGAGGCTATTATGAAACCCCAGCATTTTGATCTTATCTATGCACAATCCATATACCTTTACACTATTCTCCTGGATGCTCCTCAACATCGGTCGTTGGATCTTACACATGTGGGTTCGTCACACTCAACAGATAGGCTCATTGGGTCCATTTAACACCTAGGAAAGGTTCCTCCTACTACTCTGATGCAATTTAATATGGCCCCGCAATACCCACCCATGCCACCTATGTCAATACCCATTCCTCCTGTCCCAACCCCACCAGTTGGTTAGTTACAATATGGACTCTATATTCCTACTTATCTGAACATTATCTAGGAAGCAATGGTTCCTACACCGTAAATGGCACAAGCCATCCCTACGTCCACATCCTATGGAGCGCAAAGTGCATTTATCCCACCACTGGGATACAACCCTTACTATCCATTTACGTGCCCGACTAGTCAAACCCCCATACCTCACATGGGGGTCAACCTTGTTCATCCTTATTTTGCACAACAAGCTTAACAATTTGAGCAGTTGAACGCTGCTAATCCCCAGAATTCTCAAAATCAGGGGAAGAAGAAAGGGAAGAAAAAGAAAAACCAATAGAAGGGGTAAGGGGGAAATCCTCCTCCCCATCAAAACTAGAACCCGGGTAATTAGAACGTGGGGACAAAAAATCCCCCTAGGCCAAGGAAGAATGCCAACTCGAGGACCAATTACTCTTGCTCCATTTTCAGAGAATATGGTCATTACACCCATCACTGCCCTCTTATCCCCGACTACCAATATCTAGTGGAAGCCAAGAAGAATAAAATGATAAATCCTCCTCGTTCCTTGAATCCTCCCCCACCCCAAAACATTATCTTACAACAACCCTTCTCCAATCAAGGGATCGTTATGCAATAGCAAGATCCCGCCCCTCCGACGATTGCTCCTTCCAAAATATCTATACGTTGGATGTTAGTCTGCAGACTCGAGCCAAAGGTTATGATAGGCCTGAAGCTCCCCAAGTGGAAGGCATCCCTCTCCACTCGGCGGGGCCTTTGCAAATACCATGCCCAAGTGTCGAAGAGATCCCATGGATTCCCAAAGTCCCACTTTGGCACACCACTAATAACCCCCATATGAAATCCACCCACACATTAGAGAAATTTTGAGGTAAAAAATGGGCCTCCAAACAAAAATTTTGTACAACAAAAATCACCAATAGGATTCAAGATGATGATGTCAACCATGGGGGATGAATCACTATTTTTCGGGTAAAAGATAAAAATGTAAAAAAAGTGAAAAAGTGAAAAGACTACTTTTTCAACTCGTATTTTCAACTTATCTCCATGTACATTCACTGAAATTTCGAGCAGGATCACTTTTTGGATGGGGAATTCAATTCCGCATCCAATGGTTATCCACATGACATACTTTTATGGACCCCTCTCCCTGAAAAACAAGAAATACATCATCATCATGTTTTTTCACGTGTTTCTTGTTTTTCGGGGAGCGGGGTCCATCAAAAGTATATCGTGTGGGACATGGGTACCTATTGGATGCAGAATTGAATTCCCCATCCAATGAATGCTCCTAATCGAAATTTCAGTGAATGCACATGGAGATAAGTTGAAAATACGAGTTGAAAAAAATCATTTTTTTCTTTTTTCCTCCAAAATTTGATGACGTATGCTAATATTATTTTATTATTTCCACTATTAATTTATAATTTTCCTTAGGAGGCTCATTTTAGACCTCAAAATTTCTCTAATGATTACAATATTATGGATGACTTGGCTTATTCCCCTACAACCATGTCCACATTAGATGTGCTAAAGGCATGCCCAACCTAGCGCAAGGCATTACTTAATGCACTCAATGACTCCGATCCTTTTGCCTCGCGCCTTATGACCTTTAATCTTTACAAAGGTGAACCGCAAATACCCTCGTCAGTCACATTTCAATTCCTTGTCACGATAAAAACGCCATCGATGAAGGCGCATCCACTTGTGCCATGTCCTCTAATGTTTGGAAACAATTGGGGTCAGCCAAGCTGGTTACCTCATCCATCACCCTTCGCGCATATGATGTGAGACCATCCCAACCTAGAGGATTGTACCAAAACATCCCCATAGAGGTGGGGGGGATATGTTCATGATCGATATCGAGGTAGTCGATGCTCAACTCGACTACAACATCCTTTTGGGGTGTATTTATATGTACACCATGAAGGCGGTCGCCTCCTCAGTCTTCTGTATAATGATGTTTCCCTTAAATGGGAATATTGTCACCCTTGACCAACTTAATTACTATGATCCCAACGCCACTAGAAACTCCAACAATACCCTACCTACTGTCTCTAGAACAAATCAACCGCCTATGTTTATATGGCCTAATGTGCTAAGTTTTCACTACTGAAAATAGATCCATCTCCTCCTCAACACCATCATCAACACTATTGTTGAGCCATGTCATTGAACAAACGTTGAGTCCATCGGTACCTCTGATATTCCAAATCCCTTTCTTGTACCCCCCCACATGCGTGCAAGGGACATCGATTATGTCTCAGTTGACTCTCCCTGGACTCACTTTGGTTATTTCAGTATGGTACCTTACATCACCCTACCCAAAAATGGCCTTTAAACTAGTATCCCACTATGAGTTTGTCCTTGTTTTGGTTGTTACACCTATTAGGCCAGTTACGTCGTTCGTACTGCTAGTCCGACCTACGACATTCGCAACTAAACCACAACCGGTCACCATGAAACCCACCAATGGAGGCATGAAACGAACTAAGTTGAAAGGCCCCTCCTGCCTAACTCTTCACTTGAGTTGTCGGGGGTCACTCCACCTAAAGCAGGAGGCATCAACCAAAAATGGTTAAAAACCCCAATAATGACCAATACTCCCACCCAGAGGGTCACTCCACCATGTGCTCTTTGTGGGAAACAAGGCCATGCGACCAACCTATGCCCCACCTTGTCAGAACTATGAAACTTGCTCAATACCCCGGTCATTGTAACTCATGCTCCATCGAATGTAGAAGGGGGTACATCATCATCACCCACACCAAAGTCCAAATCATTGTGTATGAATCATGCATGTTCGATTTGTTCACAGTTCGGGAACTACACACACCATTGTCCCAATCTTCCTCGATTTCGAGACACTTTGGTGACCGTTCTCCTCACTCAACTGACGGTTGAGAAATCTTTCCCTCCAACCCAAGAAGCAACTTCTATCGATGTGGTCACTACATCAGCGACAACACCAGTTGCTCCTCCATCAAAACCTTCCCTTACAACAATTCTTGTTGTGGATCCTACAATATCGCAAGATCCCCAACCTACAGATCTTACGACGACAACACCACACAATGGATGCTCCTCTTATGGGCATCACACGCACATGCTCCCTCCCTCAACCATCAAAAACATTTTGGATCAAGTCAATTCCCCATAGGCACAAACACCTCTTTGTTCCCATGTACCACAACCCTGCTGGTCTTTCCCCAAAATTCCAACTCACATCACAAGAAAACCATAGCTTCGTTTGATGAACTGTTACTGCCACCACAATCGGCACCTTGAGATCTACATCATGGGTTAGATCATCCCCTATTCTGACCAATTACATTCGGGCCCTGTATTTTCCGCACGCACCCCACAAGTGTGCCATGTTTTGGTTTTGTATTTTTGCATTGTCAATACCTTTGTCACGTTCTTTACTACACTTGGGTATGTGCGTCGTATATACAAGATTGCAACCAATCCACACAGGATACCCCTTGTTTTTCCATTATAAGAACACGACTCAATCCCTCAAAAAAGGTGTCGGGCTTCTATCACACGTATCATTATGAAATTGGCATCTAGGAACTGTTTTCCCTCCGCTTACATTGCATTTTCCAATATTCCCCCCGATAACCATAGGACCCTAATTCCCAGTCATGATGTGCCATCAACGTCATCAATGTGAAATGTTCCCCCATGGGTGCACACACCATTACAATCCTTGTCATCATTTGACACCCATAATGTCCAAGCCCCCACAAGCCTGAGGAATTTGATTAACTTTGAACCGATCAACCCCTAGTTCATCATTTTATAGCTTAGCATTTACTCTCCCACTTCAGCACTCTATGCCATCAATATTCCTTGGCACATGTTACGATCAAGAACCACATTTGAATATTCATACCTCCATGAGCCCTCTACCATCAGAAATATTCTTCGTACCATCATCCTCTCCAAGACACCAATGCGGCCCCCACCCTTAGAAGTAACCAATTCTATTCAATCATTCTCGTAGGTATAATCTGCATGGAATTGATTCATGGGGAACCTGTCTTCGCTCTTGCAAAACAACCACCACCTCATCACGGAAAGTGTCCCCCAACCCACTCAAAACCGTGGGGACTCCACTCATCATCAAATCGGTCCCCCGACACACACAAAACCGTGGGGACCCCACCAATTATTCTCTATGTACAAAGGAGTTCCCCAATCTGCATAAATATACGGGAACTCTTGATTCTTTTGGCAGCAACCCATGTTCACCTTTTATCGATGTATTTGAGTCTCAATATCCCCAACACTATTAGTTTTATCGGTCACCATTACTCTCAGTATCGTGTCTCCATCAAACCCCTTCACTTGCAGTTTGTCTCCCTCTGTTTCACTTTGTACCTTTCCTACAGGAATTTTGTCATTATCCCTCCCCATGTTTACATCGATTAAAGGAAGTTATGACCCCTGCACTTATCAACCAATCTTGTGTCAGGCCTACCAGTCCTACAATTGTTTACACTATGGTCTTGGTTCTTATGATGAGACTCTCGCCTTCTCATATGATTCAACTCTCATTGACATTATCTTACCATATTATGAGAGTTGCAGTAGTTTTAGCTGTACTTTGGGGTGTCTTTCAATCACTATCACCTTGAACTAAGTAGGGAGAGTCATTAGTGCTCCCTAACTTAGTGGTTTCCCTTGTGCCCGACTTCAACACCTCTATCTCGTAAGTGGAAAACACACTTTTGAAGTTAGCAGTGTTCACATTTGCAAAAACATGGTAGTAGTCCATTTGGTACAGTGAAGTTCCCCACTTACACAACTTCACCACTAGTCGGATCCCCCACCCCCATGGGCTCATCATGATCATCAGCAGTTCCTCTTATTTAATATTCAACAATAGTTCTACGTTCAGTTACTCTCACATGGATTGAAGTCGCCTTCATCCTTGTCCCAACAGTACCTTTGAGTTGGCCCCTTGGTCTTCTCTTATTGTGATATTCTTGATAGATTTTTCATGAGCATGGGTATGCCCACCTTGTTTGTAAACCACAACATTATTTATTACCACTTCACTAGCCATAACTAACAATATTACCCCATGGGAGGACCTTCTCGTCCAACTATGCTTTTTCCACTATAAAACATGAGAGAAACACAAGAAACAATGATGCATTATTGCCTCTACAGTCCCTTCTGAACCTCATACATTAGGGGGCATCTGTTAATGCCTAAATCTCACACACATGTGACATTTTGGTGATTCTTGCAGTAAGGCGTCATCAACATATATAATGCAGCTCGCCAAAGACATCTTCAACAAATCCAAATGGAAACATGAGTCCAAAAGTGCCAAGAGCAATCAAATGGATGGGTAGCGTGGTTGAACCCTCATTAACCTACGTTATAGCGTGTGTTACCAGTTCAGAGCCTGCGCGACCCTCACACAGAAATTCCTTTGATATTCATGTGACTGTCAAATTTCACCCACTATCGGTGCAATTGAAGGTGCATCAATGGCCTATTACCTCCACAATTCGAATTTGGGCTCCTTACACTCCTTGTGGCATTAAATAGCCCCCTTTGTGTACTTGGAACCACTTCATGAGGTGATGGCATTCACATTTGGAGCTAGTTGTTTCTTAGCCACCTCTTGGCCTATAAAAGGAAGCCACGAGCATGCATCTTGTAGAGAGAAAAAAAAGAGCAAATTTATGTTGATGGATTTGTGTTATAGCTCCTTCATGGCTCACCTCTTCCCACCTTTGAAAGCATTCGAAAGCTCCCTTTCCTCCTTCCTCCAAGGAGCAAGAGTTTCTCTCCATTGTTCTATCAACCCACTTAGCATTTATTTTGTACAAGAAGGACCTCCCTAAGGGATATTGTTGGCTTCCCTTGAAGCCTATACCTCCTAGGTGTTGTACATGCTTGACCATTGGGCAATACAAAGTGGTTTTGCATACATTTAGTCTTTTGAGTTTGCATTCTTCCCCCATTATCTTTGTTATGTTTTTTTTTAGTTTTATTTCTTTCATTCAAGTTTCACTAACATCTTGCATGATCATTTGGAGAACTCACACCTCACCAAGGGGATTCAAGGACCGAGGCCTTACTGCAACTTACAAGGCTTATCCCCTTACCAAGTGGAAAGATGCACCCTTGTGCATTTTTTTCCACAATAGTTAGGTATATAATATTGCATAGACTCGGGATTAAGTTATCATATTGCATTTAGCTAGTGACATTTGAAGATTTGACTTTGCACTCATGTGAATGGTTATTTAAATATATTTTAACCTAAAACTAAGGAAGGTAGTAGGGAAAATTTTGATAAATATTGAAGAGAAGATAGGAAGAGGGGGAGACAAAGGGGAGAATGACTCAATTTTAAATAACTCTTGGAAGAAATACTACTTGTTCGTGTTCTCATGCTGGTCCATCATAGTTATTTGAGTCACGAGCATGCAGGGCCAAGAAATCGAAAGGTTTCTTGGAGCTAGGATGCTAGCAAGGCTTCTAGTTGGTAGGGTGGTGTAATCCCACTTCGGGTAATGGATGAGGGAGAAGCTCGAGGCTTCTTGTAGTTGGGCTTCTTCACAATTCATGTAAGAGGTTGAATTGTATTATAGAGGTATTTTTCCTGTGAATTTAAATTGCTTATATACTGTACGGTTGTATCAAGTATCCTTATGTTATTTTATGTTATGTTGGAATCATCAACAAATTATTGGTTTACCTAAATGATATAACTACATGCTCATCTTAGTATTTTCAAATAATTAAACTTTTGAAACCCATAAAAAAATAGAAAACTAAGATTTAATGTGGAAATGAAAGGGGCAAATTAGACCGTTGCTAAATAAGAAAGTGTAGTCAAAGGAATACCCAATCAAGGATTAATGAAATTTGATGGGTGTTACAATTACTAGGATCTATATGTGCAACCCACATGTGGTTGTGTAGATGCCCCCATTTTCTTACTTATTGTATTTTATTATTATTCATTTTCCATTCTTATTATAGTAGTGGTTGCAATTGGTTATAGTGTCATTACGAATTGGTATCAAAGATCAATAGATTTTCACTTTTTGATGTGTGTCGTTTTTAATTTTTTTAATAAAGAAAAAAAAAAACATTAAGGACTAAATCCCAAGATTATGTGACTAAGAAGGAGTTGGATGAAGTTTTCATAAAGATCACAAATAAAATGTCTTAGTGGGTGCAAAGAGAGGGAAAAAACCCTGAATTTAAATTCATACTATAACATAATCTTTCAAGATAGCGAGGAGGGGTTAAACCCTTGGGGAATAATCTTTCAAGATAACGAGGAGGGGTTAAACCCTTGGGGAATGAAGAGTGAGGTTAAACCCCTCGGAATGAAGAGTAACATCTCTCCAAGGTTGTAGCCACCACTACCACAAAGCCATCATAAACCCTTTTACAAACTCTAGATAAAGGTCTTGCAATACAACTTTGCAATGAAGTGCAAGTGCTTACTTAGTTAAGTAATGTTAAACTTATGTTCACAATGCAACACATGTACTTTCGAGAGGACAAGTTAAATGTGGAACAACAATATATGGATGGGGCAACTCATACTTGAAAGTGAAGATGTATGGTTAAAAATATCTCAATAAGAAAGAGATGTCTACTGTAATGTAATTTCTTCTAAGCTCACTTACAACTCACATGTGTCACTTTAAAAATAAAATAAAATATTAATTTAAAAAATATAATGTCAAGTCTTATTAAAATTTATAACCAAAAACACAGTATAATTTTAATATAAATAATTACTAACATGAATACATATTGCATATCTATTTGAGATATTTCGAAGATTGAGGAAGGTTATAAGATATCCGAAGAGTGTAAGATACTACTATTAGTTGATATATGAGCAACATTGTTAATTAGTTTTTGTTAATTTCTTAATGTTTTGATTAGTTTATAAGATTTAATTAATATAGACATATACATAATAATGATCTATTTTAATTTTTGATCTATCATGAGTGGAAAGAGATCAAATTCTTTTAAGTGTAAATAATTTTTAGAAGACAAAGATATAAAGAAAAGATTTGAAAATAAATCTATGCTAATTATTAAAAATGAAAATAATAACATTATTTTATTGGCTTAATAATAAACATAGATATATAAAAAATGAAAATAACTAAAATAAAATACTTTTACTAGTTTTGTATACTTAAAAAAATTATATTTTTGAAAAAATGTTTTTTCTTGCACCCACATTTAATTCATATATAAGGAAAACAATATTTGAAGTCAATTTTGTCATTCCATGGACAATATTAATTTGAAAAGTATATTATTAATTAATACCCTATGGTTGTAATAAAACAATATTTGAAGTCATTTTTGTCTTTCCATGGACAATATTAATTCGAAAAGTATATTATTAATGGCATACATCCATAAGGATGGGATATTATATGGTTCTCGTGATGGGAATTTTCCTTGGACTATTGACTTTTGAACAAAGCGTGACATGATAGGGTAGGATAATTCTCATAATATATGGCAGCGAATTGTGCATAATTCTCATAAATTAGTTTATTCGAGTTCCCATACCCGATGCATCAATGAGATCACTCGAGAAACATAAAGAGGGTAGAGGGTCACTTGAGAACATAGGATATAGAATTACTAGGTAATAGTAATCATACAATATCATCATTTTGAATTTTTGAAATGACTATAAAAATTGCAATGGTGGTTAAGTGCTTTGACCTTTGTGTATATATGCATCATTGGGTTCAACTATATACATCACTCAAGAAACCAATGCTTTGAACTCTATGTATATATGCATCACTGAGTTCACAACATCAAAAGAATAGACTACAATACAATAGTGCAATATTGGTTTTAATGGTTTGAACTTCATGTAGAGGTTCTTAATTAATCCACGAGCTTTTGACTAGTCAAGCTTTGACCCACTGCTTTGTACTTGACTAAATTCTTTTACCTGACTAAGCACAACAAAATCAAAACTGTGAAATTGACATATTTATTACAAGTTCCATTAACACAACGAGGGAAGCACCCAAGACAGAAAAGTACACCCAATGAGGCAAAGTAAACACATCTTTTACTATGAGAAAAGATATATCTTTCAACCAATTCATGACAAGAGAGCTTCAATCAAACCAACTAGAGATGCATTGATGTTCATGTAAGTAAACATAGAGGGTTAAGAGCTAATGAATATCATCCCAAAATACCACTCAGAATCTTTGTCAACAAGGAAACCATTGACAATGGAGAGTAGTAGAAGCAAGCTAAAAGTATCATTGGAGAAAGCAACAACCCTCCAAAGCAATGACATGTGGCAGTAGTGGCAACCATGAACAACCATCAGTGGCCCCATCGTGGTTTGCTTGATGACTGGTGCAATCATAGGCTGTGTCCAATAACAATTAATTAAGAGCACTCTGTTTAATCGTGTGCTTGTAACCATCAAAGGTTACAAATTCCCTTGTTCTTCATTGCATTTCAACTTTTTTCACTCACTTACTATGTTGGTTGATTCTAGTTTTTTTGTACATTCTACACTTTCACCCATGTGCTGATGATATAGCCAATCTAAATGAATATCTATGCAAGGAAGTAGAGGTGCATAACATGTTGGAACCTAAGGTTATGCAAGTTCATCACACTCTTGGATCTTCTGGAGAAAGTCAGTCGACTAGCAAAAAAAATAGTCGATTGGTGGATGGACTGGAAGAGTCGAAGGCTCGACTCAATGTTCGACAAAGCGGTGGTCATCTCAACTACAACAATCAACTAAACTATGGGACATTGCATATTTTTTGGAAATAGTTAGAACCAATGACCCCTATTTGTGGACCAGATCCTCCTCACTTCAAGGAATTTTGTAAGATCTGGAGATTATACAAGAACGACAGTATGGGTTGTGTTGATATGCTTGATATGTTCGATCATGATGAATTGTGATGTTCTGATCACAATGTGGTGTGCTTGAGTGTTGAAACGGTATCTTTAGACACCACCTCTCATCTTGGAATATTGTTCCCTTCTATTATTTTATTTTTTGTTCTATGGTTCATATGAAGAGGTTCCCCAACGTGGTATTGGAGTTGTTGGTTTTGACCTAACCTATTGTCTGTGAATCATGCTGAGTCATATCCAGGGTTGATCAACTTCGTGCTGAAGATTTGTTGATTGATACCTCTTCTTGAAGTTTGATCAAATCTATTTGATCAAAAGTATGACTTCCAAGACAGAACTCGTTGTTCTAAATGGACACAACTATGCAATCCAAACACCATATATGGAGAAATTATTGAAAAGTAAAGGACTATGTAGTACATGAAGGTCACTATTCCAAATCCGATGGATGATCGAGCTAAGTTTTTCATTGATGGAAAGAAGGATGAGGTTTTTGGGGTCATCACGACCTACATCTCGAGGGAGATTTGATTTCATACAAGTGGGATCGATTGTCCTCATTCAGTTTGGAATAAGTTGAATTCATTGTTCAACAAGGTCAATGAAAGTCAAGTAATGTAGTTAGAGAAAGAGTTGATCTCTTTGGAACCCCATTCCTTTGAAAGGATTGAGGACTATTTAGCTCGCATCAAGGAGCTATAGTTGAAATTGGGCGAATGTGGTAAGGATTTTCCGAAGAATGATGGACAACTCATTGAATTGGTCCTGATGAATTTGAGGACACATTATGATGTCTCCTGCTCCTCGTTTCATTCCAATTGGGTGTCACGCAAGCAATATGGAAAGGAATTCACCTTTGATGTCTTCTATGACTTGTTGATTAAAGACAAAAAAAATTGCTTGAAGAAGGGAAGCTTGGTATCAAACACCAGGCTCACTTGCTCAAAAGCAAGGTCAAGAAAAATTATAAAGAATGTGGTTGATCGAATCATCAACCAAAATGTATCAACCAACCTACTAAATAAAGGACCAAATTCATCATCGATGAAGAAGGATCGAAAGAAAAAAATATCATTATTGTGGAAAAGTCGGACATGTCGAGAAAACCTGCTGGAAGAAGACAAAGGACTTGGAGGAAAATTTCAAGCACCTTGAGGATAACGCATTGACTAGAAAATCGATCAACCAACCTACTGAAAACTTTACCTTTTCTATTGGAACTTCCCAGGAATTACATGCGCATACCAAGCAAACATAATGGATAGTTGATTATTGTTGTACTATAATATCCCTCCAAGGAAAAGTACTTGGATTCACCTTGTTTCGACTCTAGGGATATAGTTTACAACTGGTTCCAAACACCTCCAAATGATTTTGACTTTGGGGACGAAGGTATTGATGGGGCATATGACACATTAACTATCAGACACCCAAACAACTGATATACCCATCCATGGTTTTCAATTTCAAAGGAAAGAATTTTTGGGACAAGACTAGTCAATTTGAGTAGTGGAAATCCCCCCTAGGTATTTCATTAATTGCTCTTCCAAACACTATACAGACCTCACTAATTCTTGGTCTAAGAATTGTATATTTTAAGGGACATTAATGACAACAGATGTGCAACATTAGATCTGGTTTTAGGGTCAAATAGGTATCCCAATGAACATCATCTTCTAGAGTATAGAATTTGGGGTGAAAATGGTGGACAAGGAGTCTCGAATTTAGTCATAAACCATAGTGATACATTAGGGGTATGCAAAGATAATTTGGGCCATCAAAGTAACTTCATATGCAACTCATGACATGAATAGATATCTCATAAAACTCTGATATAAAACAGGTACAACATCATCCCAAAATTACTATGAAAATGCTATGAGGAAAATGGCTCAAACCTCATCTTTGATTAGAAATATCACTTGAAGTACATGGTATTTCGAGCTGTGGCTCTCATGATAGGAATATTACAAAGATATGCAGCAACTAACATGTCCATGAAGTCGAAATAGAAATCCTCCACAAACTATATGCAACAAGAAGTGCGCCCTTGCACATTTACATGACATTGAGAGAAAGATGGTAGAATAGACATAGAGAAGAATGAGAGAAGATGAACTCGAACTTAGTTGGGGTTTGAACCTGCATCAAAAAATATCCACGAAGCTCTATTGAGAGTTCTGAATGGCCTCTCCATCAACCAACTTGTATGGGAATCTTGCACCCTCGAAATTGGTTCTAAAGCAGGGAGGATGAACATCCACCATGCAAGGACAAGCTAATCTCTCCAATTATGTCAAATGAAAAATGATCAAAAGTTGGTATCCTTCTTTCTTCTTGTATTTTATTAACCTCCTGAGGAATTCATGGCTTGCATTCCCTCCAAGATCCTCATACCAACTCGAATTATGGAGAGATTCCCATGAATGCCACTTGTCTAATGCTTTCTATCCTTCATCTTCCATCAATTTGAATGGGGGGAAGCTTGGCTACCATAACTCCCCTTGTGTGCCCTCTTGGAGGATATTTTTAGCCTTGAAATGGCATATAGGTTAGATTTCAACAATCAGGTTTGATCTTTGTCAAAAGTGTCATAGAATCTCCATCATTGTTGTCATACAGGTTAGGGAATCTAGATCAAAGTGTCACAATAATTATAAGATGTCTCTTCCTCTTCCGTGGGAGTTACTCTTCCACTCTAATTCGACCCTCCTAGATTCATGGCATGAATAATGCCTCTCCAAATCCCCCAAGAATGTTAGACTCCACCTTGGATTCGAAAGGGTGAGAATAGTATGCCATGTGGCATGAATAATCTTTCCTTGTGTGGGTCCCACACCACCTATGTGCCACCTTATTTTCTTATTCTTGTTATTTATTTATCCCCTTTAATGTATATTTTTCAATCTAATGTCCATTTGGGGTCTAATATCTCCCTTATTCCAAGTCTAAAAGTTTCGACCCCAACCTAGGGAACTAGTAGATTGGTGGAAATTTCCCTTCATGTGATTTATTTGGATGGGGACATTACAGTCCTCCCCACCCAAGATTACTTGTCCTCAAGCAATTCCAAATTGGGATGCTGCAAAATTTGTTCCTCTTCCCATGTGGCATCCTCACTTGGAAAATCTTTCCATTGTACCAAATATTCTCTTATGGTTCTGCTCCTCAATTTTCTTTCTCTTGTTTTCAAAAAAAAATCTAGAATGAGTATGAGTTGTCCTTCATCATCAAATGGAGGAAGTGTTTCTGAAATAAAAATTTGCTGACCGATAGCCTTGTTAAGGCATGAAACATGAAACACATTGTGTATTTTTCTACCTTCCGAAAGTTCTATCTCATAATCTACCTCCCCAACCTTTCGAATTATCTTATATGGACCATAAGACCTTGGTTTAATATTTTATGACCCTTTTCCTTTTAAGGTAGTTTGATTATATGGTTGCATCCTAAATTAAACCAAATCATTCACTTGAAAAGTTATTTCTTTCCTATGTTGATCCACATACTGCTTTTGTTGATTTTGGGAAACCTGCAAATTGTCTTTTAAAAGCTTCAAACTATCTTGACAAACCTCAACCCAATCTTTAGCTTTTGGAGCTATACTATCTGTTATCACATATATAGTAGCCGGGCTACCATACATTATTTTTCTCATTCCAGTACACTATTCAGCCAGTTCCCTTACATTTGAGATGCCGAGATGAGCATCTACATTGGATCACTATCAGATTGTGGACAGCAGTTGTATTCCCCATGCCATGACTGAGTTTCAGGACACTCAGAGAGATGACCGATGTAGCCATTATATCATTGGTACAGAGCAGACAGTAGTGCCCAGAGTTACAGCAGCAGTTCCAGAGGACAGATGATGGTACAGGTTGATGTGCATTCAGGTATATGACTCAGCAGGTATATTATTGTGTTATGGTTAGATTGCTTTTATACTTATTCTTATAGCATGTCTTAGCACTTAGTGTCATGATCTGGCGATCATATAGATACATGGACCTGGTTAACCTATTATTTATATTATATTGTCCCTACTCAGACTTAGAAGTTCACTATTCATACTCATTGGTACATACCCTCCTTAGGGAGAATAGAGGTGATCATTACACCATACTCTGGCTTGCTAGTGTTGGCTCCATCATGTCATTGTCTTCATCCATCCATGGCCTACCTTTTAGATTATCACCCTGACTTACTACTTGACTAGTGGCATGGAGGACCTTTCCCCACTGTAGCCTCTGTATTGGATGAGCTTCCCTGTTTATTGTGTCTCGGCTCTGAGTTGGTGACAAAACTTACCTATGGTGAGTTGGAGTTCCTTGTGAATTCCCCCTAGTCATTAAAGTTGTGTTGGCTAAACCTGAAACTTTTAGTGCTGCCATGAATACAAAATCTGGAAAAATGAAATGCTATATCTTGTATGTGAAAGAAATGCCAATTGAAAATGGCCATGAAAAATAAAATGTTATATCTTTTGGAAAAATAAATACCTAGGTAAACAAGTTGTCCATGACACACCTAGAAGTGCTCAGGTAAACAAGTGCCTTAAAAACACACCTGCAGCAGAAAGCCTAAAAATAAATGTAAATCTATGCAATGTGTTTGTAAACACACATAGATGAAGGCTATGGAAACTTCAGGCCCAAAAAGAAATGGAATTTAAATGTTATATCTAAACAATTGCTGGCCTTATTTGTATTATGGATTGTGCGCATCTGTGAAGGTGAATAAACCCTCTTTAAACAACTCATCCATTTGTGAGGCACCGCCATTCCCTGTGTTATTGCTCATTCAGTATATACTATGGTGTATTCCCTTTCCCTTGACAAAGTGTCACAAAGTCAAGTCACCCCTTAGCCTAGCCAGTTAATTCAGCCCTCACCCTTCACTAGCAAATTGATCACAACTATGAAGTGAGTATGATCCTGAAAGTCTAATCTGAGTAATAATAATAATTAACGACATTATATATTTGGATTTAGATCGCCAGTCATGATTACTCTGTGTTATAATTGCTATTTGAATAAATTGTAAAGCATGTATTAACCTTGATACTTTTCAGCAGCCTTGGATGATGGACTGAGTTATATTTGGTCATGGTTAGACCTAGTTTGACCATGGAGGACCATGGGACATGAGATGTTAGACCTTATGATGATAAGGATAGATGATATATGGTCTATGTACACATACATGATGGTTCTATGCAGCAGCTACAGGGTTATGATGATGATTCTTGGGTTACAGCAGTGTTTGGCCATTTACAGATCATTATTATTGGCCTTGTTCCGGTATATTGGATATTTATTTTGATCATGCAGAGATTCATATGGTGTATGAGTACACATCTTGGATGGATTTGGACCTTCTGAGTCCAATGGGACAGTTTGTTTTCAGTTCCGGGCACTTACAGTGATGATTTAGCCTCAGTAGGCTGTCCTAGTGCAGTTTTGGTCTGTTGGAGGCCCTGTCGGAGCAGAGATGACTTTTATCCGGTTGACCTAGGGTGATGATGATGGAGGGGGTGGTCCAGCCACTTGTTTTTACCATATTACCCCCCTCCCGGACACATTGGTGCCCTCACCTTGACAGCGCCATCACTCCAGGAGGCTGTTTGGGCAGTTTCACGCTTCCCGAGGCATTTCAGGATTGGTAGAAATGGCTATTGAGGAAATCGATTTGGGCTACTGAGGCAAAGTTATGGCATGGGATGATCCGTGATGATAGATCGGGACCTTCCACACCTTCTCCAGCAGTTTCAGCTTCATCGGGGCCCGCATCCATCACTTATGGCATTTTCTGTGGATTTTTTGAGGTTTTTTGAGGACCACGACTTCACTAGGGAGGCACGATTTGGTACTTTCATGATTATTTATTGGTTATTGTGCCATGGGGATTGACCAAGGAGGGATAAAATTACCCCTTGGACCCACCATGAGCCTCTTATGATATTTTGTCATCATGATTTGGTGGGATTCCCCTCTCCTAGGGCGACTTTGTCCACTTATGTTATATTTTATGTGTGATCCATGTATTATATTGTTGAGCTCATCTCAACCATTGATTAGACTTTTGTATCTTATAATCTTAGCCACTCATTCAAAAAGTGGTTAGGGTTTTGGTGCCTCTCGTTCCTATTTAAAGGAGAGAGCCTCTCATTGTAAAGGGTCTTTGGCTCTTGGATTATTGGTATAGAAAAATATTCTTGTGGAAATTCTTGTGGTCTCCTTTGCATCTGGTGTTCTTAGATGGTGATTGGAAAGTCTATTGCAACCTAGCATTTGGAAATTGTGGTAAGATCTATCTTTTTTTGGAAATCATTATTTGTCTACAGGAGGGCGACTTCAACAAGGGCGATTTTGGAAGGCTTCTTCAAATCGACTTTCTTGGCATTCGCTTGTATCAGGGGGTTATCATTAGTATCATTGTGATCTATGCTATCTTTCTGTTACTTCTTTTGTGGCATTAGTCTTATCTCTTGATGCATCAAATCTGATATTGTTGACGTTTATTGTGCAGGAGAGAGGGCGCATTGGCTTCTTGGACCAAATCGATTTGCATAGAAACTACCTCAAAGCTTCCAAATTGATCGGGATTGCATAGATCATCATCATCAAGGCATCTACAAGGTTATCCAGGTAAGATCCACAGGTTTGTTTCTCTTTCCTTTATCCAATCCATTGACATAACTCATAAATTGTTAAAACCCTAAATATTTCAAAAACCCCCAATTTACGTTTTCTCAGATCTACTTAGATCTAGTGGGTTGTTGGGCATGATATTGAAAACCCACCTCTATAGCATCCACGGCATCCCGGATCTATAGTTTGGTGAGGATTGGCTGCCATTTGATCCCCTTCCCAGGCCAACTTAGCCTCTCCCAAGCAAGGCGCACTTCTTTAGTTGGGCAAGTTGACCTAGATCTAGGTGGTGGGTGTTTGAGATTCCACTTGATTTGACATCTACATATCCAATAACATACACCCAGGTTGTCACTTTTCTGAAATTTACCTTGTGGGCCCCATTCCACATTTTAATGGATTTAATCCCCATTTTGGACCACTTGGAACACTTAAACTCAGATCTACTAAGATCTAACCGGTGGATTGCCACGAAATTATAGATCCATACCCCTACCTGACCGATCTACCCGGATCTAAAGTTTGGATGCCATCCGACTTGATTTGACCCACATAACCCCACTTTTAGGCCTCCTTGGGCAAAGTCGCACCACCTTGGAGAAGTGAGTTCACTCACTTCTAGGAACTGGGTACTTGAGATTTTTGGAGATCTGAAACCGGAATAATTCAAAACCTAGGTCTAGACTGTCACTTTGTCAAATCTTGCCTTGGGGACTGCATTCCTTGTTTTAAGGGATTGTGGTCCACTTGGGTCAAACCTAGATTTAGACATATTCAACCATCAAAAACTATATTGCCCACTTATCTCATGTTGTAGGAGTCCTAAACCATAAGTCAACCCTACTTTGACTCCACTTCCCAATTCCCAAGGCACTAGTTTCTCTACAAGGTAGTTCAACTTTCCTAGATTGTTGGATTGACTTGTGGTTTGACCTATGCATGGTAGACTATACCTTTGAAGACATCATGAACCATGGTCAAGCTTGTCTCATGTACTAGTTAGCCGCAATACAAACCTTAACTATCCTGCATTGGACACAGTTCCCAAGGCAGTGGATCTTTTGACATTGACCTAGTACACTCAACCTAGATCTCACTCCAAACATTATAAGTCACTCTTACTTCAACTATGAACCAAAGCTATACCTATTGAACCCCTCACTTGGCTTGTGACTTTACCCTTAGGTCTAGGATAAACCATACACCTAACTTCACTTAGAAATACCCTGATTTGGTGTCTTGGTTTTGATCTCTCCTGTCGGGAGTAGATCGGGTCTCCCCCTTTGTTGTCTGGGCTAGATAACATAAAGCGAAGGTTGCCTCGACTGGCGTGACAACCATATATATTGGAGGTCGAGGTGATCGTGGTTGCACCTTTTGAGTTGCCCTTCTCTATTGCCATCCATGACTGGATCCATCCATAGGGGTAACTACAGCTTAGGTGATAACATTTTGGCGCCGTTGCCGGGGAGGCAATAGCTTGCCCTAGTCCTTCCCGCATATACTACGACACATATCTTGGTAGAAGAGTTAAATCTACCTGGCGACTCCCAATTGTGACTCCGCTGAGGAGCGAGCTCATTTACATCCTTACAACACGAGAAGTAAAGTAAACTTAGATCAAGTTGAAGGAACCCCAATTACATATCGCAAAAGAGATCCCAAAGCACAACCATCTAACTTCCTTTGGAAATTGGTTAACGATTCTCCAAACAGAGCTTCAGGATCCCCTTTGATTAATTCGGTTCCTCCCTCATTTCCTAGTTCAAACTTAAACATAAACTTACCAAATCCAATGGCCGGAACAAACCCGGGAAACCAGAATGTTCCTCCACCACAAGCTCCTAGGATTTTTGGAAGAAAGGCAAAACCATCTCCTTTAGAATTTTCCCAAATCCAGGGTGCACCCCATGACATGCCTGAAAAGTATTTTGAAAAGGTTCCCAGATTTGATGGAGTATCCGCTATATCAATTGAAGATCACATTGATAAAGTATGGGAACACATGGAAGCATATGGAGCATCTGAGGAAGATGTGTTCATGAGGGGTCTCCTGGCATCCTTGGAAGGAGATGTTAGGAAGTGGTTTGATAGGTTGCCTGTCTCATCCATTGATGGGTATGATAACTTTGTCAACAAGCTAAACAGTGAGTGGTCCCGAAAGTTAGATGGGAAATTTCTCTTACACCAACTTTTTGACATCAAGAAAAGAGAAAATGAAACAGTCCATGAGTTTAAAATAAGATTTGACAAGACTGTAGCTGTTATCCCTGAAGAAATTAGACCAAAAGATCAAGCAGTTGTCATTCACTACTTGAATGCTTTTGAGGGATGGGTTGGTTATCAACTAAAGGATAAAAACCCAAATGACTTAAAGACCGCTCAATCAAATGCTAAGATGGCTGAGCAAAATGTAGCATCCATGGGGAAACAAAACTTTTTTGATCAATTTACCCCATCCACTTCCAGATCTGACCCTAGACTCCGAAAAACAAAGGAACCTGTGAGTGTGCCAAAGGATTCCAAGGACACTTTAGAAGTCATGCAAGAAATGATGAAACAATTAACTGTCTTAACTAAGAATGTGGCAAGTTTGAATGACCCCGAAAGACATAGAAATCCTTATGGCCCTAAACCTTACTGGAATAATAATAGAAGGCCTGATGGGGATAGGGATAGACGACGACCTGAGTATCCAGAAAACTCTGAAAAGAAGGAAGTCAATTGGTGTGATGAAGAAGAAGAAGAACCCTCTGACACCATTGACCATGATGACCAACCAGAAAACATCAACTTTATAAATGACTTATCTTATGATGAAGACTTTGGAAGAATCCTTTTAGAAGAAGAGCCATGGGAGAAAGAAGATGATGTAGTTGAAGAACCTAGTTCCTCATGTTGTGCCATAGAGCTCCCAAAACCTAAAGAGCAACCAAAGTATCAAATCTATAAACGAGGAAGTACTTCCCAGCCTTCTTTTCTTGATAAACATAAAAAGATTGATGAAGATAAAAAGGAAGAAGAAGATCTTGCTATAGATGATTATGATCTTAAGATTGATATGAAGAAAGAGCTAAGCAAGATAATGTGTAACATCCCTGTCACTGAATTAATGAAGGTGCCTTCTGTTAGATGCCAAGTAGAGGAATTTTTCAATGGTATTGGCCAAGAGAAAACTCCTGAACCGGTCCTAGAATCATGTCATATCCAAAAGCTTAGTGGAACACAACCTAGTGAAACAGAAAGGGATCCACCAATAAACATCCATTCAGCCATTTATGAAAGAAAGAGCGGTGGTCACTCTCCCTTTTACCTTACCTTGCATATTCAAAACATGCTCCTTCATAACTGTATGTTGGATTCTGGAGCAACAATGAACGTTATGCCTTTACAAGTTATGAAGGAAATGGGACTTGAAGTGACTAGGCCTTATGGAAATGTTTGTGGTATAGATTCCCGACAAGTACCGTCTTATGGCTTGATTAAAAACCTTAGGGCTGATCTTTTCGCATGTTCAGACATTTCTACTATGATGGATGTAGTTGTCATTGACTTACCCCCAGCATATGGAATGCTTTTATCTAGAAAATGGGCAGCTGGTCTAGGTGGATACCTTATGATGGATTTATCATTTATTTGTGTTCCCAACCCTGATGGAGCTTTGATTCGGGTTAACAGAGAACCTTGTTATAATGAGCATGTTGAGTCTTTTGATGAAGGGTTAAAAAACACATATGGGGATGAATTGTTAAATAATGCCAAAACTAACCTTGTTGAAGATGAGGATGAATTATATGAAGTTGATCAAAATATGTGTATGGTCATGGAAGATTCTGATTCTTTTTGGGAAGATAAGCAAATGATTGAAATAACAAGAACAATTGGAGATGAACTTGTTGAGGAAGTAGATGAATTGAGAGGACATGAAAATCAACCCCAAGATCACGAACAAAACAATGAAAACATTCAAGAACCTTCTATAGAAGATCACACACTTGAAGGGGTTGAGGATGGCATAAGAAATATAGGAAGAGATGAGAGTTTGCTTGATGATCAAGGCATGGAACAAGCTCCCCCAACAGAAAACCTTCATGATCAAACAAACAATGAGGAAAACATTGAAAACCCAACACATGAAGATGAATTTGATGATATTAGGAGGGGAGAAAGAATTCCTTTCACTGTTAGGGAATGGTTTGCCTTGACTGATCACAATAGAGAGAGATAAAGCCAAGGGCTTGCACCTATCTACCCATGGGAAAACAATCTTGCAACATCTACTAGGGTTGAAACAAATGAAGAGCCTGAAGCCACCTATTATTCTGATACAGAAGATTCTTTGTCTCATTTATCCTTAGAAGACGGTATCCTAATTCAAGTCCATGATAACTCTCTGAGTTGGGAAGAGGATGCCCTAATTAATGATGCTCCTGAAGGAGACTATAATCTAAATAGCCTGGCTATTTTTCAAACTCCTTCAGAGCCTCAAAGCCATGCTTTATCTACATATCCGCATATCCCTAGTTTCCTCCTACCATCTGAGTCATATAGTCATCATACTCATGATCTTTCTCACATTCCTACTTCCTCTACATTTCATTCTGAGTCAGTTTCTCCCAGACTGGAAAACATGGTTATTCCTGTTCCTTCAGGGGAAGGTTCAAGTCATAACACTATCATATCTAGAGAGCCACCTCCCTTGGGAGAACATAGAGACTTCTTGACTGTAGGTGAAACTGTTAAAAGAGTTGTGTCTCCCCATGGGGAAGAGCCAAATGAGGTAATCCAAGAAACAAGAAGGGAAGTTAGAGAAGTCCTTGTTGGCACAATTGCTATTTCCTTAGATGGTGGTCCACCCAGAATTGATGCAGTTCCTTCTAGGGGAAACTCGAGGATTGTCACACCTCAACCGCAAAACCCTGCTGAAATCCACCCCATGCCTATTCGTAACATTGGAGTTATCCCTGAGTCAGTCAATAGAAATAGGTTTCCTACAGGAAGTCAAGTCATTATCCCCAACCATTTACTGCATATAAGATCGGGGCAAGCTGATGACTTATGGGTTGGACCTTTCACAGTAGAACGATGCATTGATGGCATGTGCTTTCTGACCACTGGTAGTGGACGACGTATTTTATATCCTGTCCATCAGAGGGACTTGAGGGATCACATCCCTGATCCCACATAGTTGGGATCTCTCCGCTTGCATTGCCTGGTAGATTAGGGTAGGTAGGAAACCAAATAAGCCTACTTAGGCAGTAGCTAGTCTTTTCAGCCATTGAGTCTGGCACCTTCTTAGTCTCTAAGCTCCTTTGTAAGCTCCTAGTTTAACTGAGTACCTGTCACTTTTTCTTTTCCTGCACAATAAATTTCAAATTTGGCAAATTATGTTAGTAGTTTAATTTACTTTCTGCATTTGTACTTTATGCATTTATATTTCTGACATAGAGTAGATTTTATTTCAGTTGATTTTATATTTTTCCCACACATGCGGCATGAGGTATTTTCTTTAGATGTTTGTGAATGCAGAAAATAGGTTGCAAGAATAAAGATGGAAATAAAATGGTAGAGTGTTGGATCGTGGATTCGAGTAGCAGAGTTCGAGGACCAGAGATTCTGAGGTTCTCAAGCGCTCATTTCAGCAGAGCACTTGTCCCAGCCGGAGCCAGATGTTATCACATATATAGTAGCCGGGCTACCATACATTATTTTTCTCATTCCAGTACACTATTCAGCCAGTTCCCTTACATTTGAGATGCCGAGATGAGCATCTACATTGGATCACTATCAGATTGTGGACAGCAGTTGTATTCCCCATGCCATGACTGAGTTTCAGGACACTCAGAGAGATGACCGATGTAGCCATTATATCATTGGTACAGAGCAGACAGTAGTGCCCAGAGTTACAGCAGCAGTTCCAGAGGACAGATGATGGTACAGGTTGATGTGCATTCAGGTATATGACTCAGCAGGTATATTATTGTGTTATGGTTAGATTGCTTTTATACTTATTCTTATAGCATGTCTTAGCACTTAGTGTCATGATCTGGCGATCATATAGATACATGGACCTGGTTAACCTATTATTTATATTATATTGTCCCTACTCAGACTTAGAAGTTCACTATTCATACTCATTGGTACATACCCTCCTTAGGGAGAATAGAGGTGATCATTACACCATACTCTGGCTTGCTAGTGTTGGCTCCATCATGTCATTGTCTTCATCCATCCATGGCCTACCTTTTAGATTATCACCCTGACTTACTACTTGACTAGTGGCATGGAGGACCTTTCCCCACTGTAGCCTCTGTATTGGATGAGCTTCCCTGTTTATTGTGTCTCGGCTCTAAGTTGGTGACAAAACTTACCTATGGTGAGTTGGAGTTCCTTGTGAATTCCCCCTAGTCATTAAAGTTGTGTTGGCTAAACCTGAAACTTTTAGTGCTGCCATGAATACAAAATCTGGAAAAATGAAATGCTATATCTTGTATGTGAAAGAAATGCCAATTGAAAATGGCCATGAAAAATAAAATGTTATATCTTTTGGAAAAATAAATACCTAGGTAAACAAGTTGTCCATGACACACCTAGAAGTGCTCAGGTAAACAAGTGCCTTAAAAACACACCTGCAGCAGAAAGCCTAAAAATAAATGTAAATCTATGCAATGTGTTTGTAAACACACATAGATGAAGGCTATGGAAACTTCAGGCCCAAAAAGAAATGGAATTTAAATGTTATATCTAAACAATTGCTGGCCTTATTTGTATTATGGATTGTGCGCATCTGTGAAGGTGAATAAACCCTCTTTAAACAACTCATCCATTTGTGAGGCACCGCCATTCCCTGTGTTATTGCTCATTCAGTATATACTATGGTGTATTCCCTTTCCCTTGACAAAGTGTCACAAAGTCAAGTCACCCCTTAGCCTAGCCAGTTAATTCAGCCCTCACCCTTCACTAGCAAATTGATCACAACTATGAAGTGAGTATGATCCTGAAAGTCTAATCTGAGTAATAATAATAATTAACGACATTATATATTTGGATTTAGATCGCCAGTCATGATTACTCTGTGTTATAATTTCTATTTGAATAAATTGTAAAGCATGTATTAACCTTGATACTTTTCAGCAGCCTTGGATGATGGACTGAGTTATATTTGGTCATGGTTAGACCTAGTTTGACCATGGAGGACCATGGGACATGAGATGTTAGACCTTATGATGATAAGGATAGATGATATATGGTCTATGTACACATACATGATGGTTCTATGCAGCAGCTACAGGGTTATGATGATGATTCTTGGGTTACAGCAGTGTTTGGCCATTTACAGATCATTATTATTGGCCTTGTTCCGGTATATTGGATATTTATTTTGATCATGCAGAGATTCATATGGTGTATGAGTACACATCTTGGATGGATTTGGACCTTCTGAGTCCAATGGGACAGTTTGTTTTCAGTTCCGGGCACTTACAGTGATGATTTAGCCTCAGTAGGCTGTCCTAGTGCAGTTTTGGTCTGTTGGAGGCCCTGTCGGAGCAGAGATGACTTTTATCCGGTTGACCTAGGGCGCTGATGATGGAGGGGGTGGTCCAGCCACTTATTTTTACCATATTACCCCCCTCCCGGACACATTGGTGCCCTCACCTTGACAGCGCCATCACTCCAGGAGGCTGTTTGGGCAGTTTCACGCTTCCCGAGGCATTTCAGGATTGGTAGAAATGGCTATTGAGGAAATCGATTTGGGCTACTGAGGCAAAGTTATGGCATGGGATGATCAGTGATGATAGATCGGGACCTTCCACACCTTCTCCAGCAGTTTCAGCTTCATCGGGGCCCGCATCCATCACTTATGGCATTTTCTGTGGATTTTTTGAGGTTTTTTGAGGACCACGACTTCACTAGGGAGGCACGATTTGGTACTTTCATGATTATTTATTGGTTATTGTGCCATGGGGATTGACCAAGGAGGGATAAAATTACCCCTTGGACCCACCATGAGCCTCTTATGATATTTTGTCATCATGATTTGGTGGGATTCCCCTCTCCTAGGGCGACTTTGTCCACTTATGTTATATTTTATGTGTGATCCATGTATTATATTGTTGAGCTCATCTCAACCATTGATTAGACTTTTGTATCTTATAATCTTAGCCACTCATTCAAAAAGTGGTTAGGGTTTTGGTGCCTCTCGTTCCTATTTAAAGGAGAGAGCCTCTCATTGTAAAGGGTCTTTGGCTCTTGGATTATTGGTATAGAAAAATATTCTTGTGGAAATTCTTGTGGTCTCCTTTGCATCTGGTGTTCTTAGATGGTGATTGGAAAGTCTATTGCAACCTAGCATTTGGAAATTGTGGTAAGATCTATCTTTTTTTGGAAATCATTGTTTGTCTACAGGAGGGCGACTTCAACAAGGGCGATTTTGCAAGGCTTCTTCAAATCGACTTTCTTGGCATTCGCTTGTATCAGGGGGTTATCATTAGTATCATTGTGATCTATGCTATCTTTCTGTTACTTCTTTTGTGGCATTAGTCTTATCTCTTGATGCATCAAATCTGATATTGTTGACGTTTGTTGTGCAGGAGAGAGGGCGCATTGGCTTCTTGGACCAAATCGATTTGCATAGAAACTACCTCAAAGCTTCCAAATTGATCGGGATTGCATAGATCATCATCATCAAGGCATCTACAAGGTTATCCAGGTAAGATCCACAGGTTTGTTTCTCTTTCCTTTATCCAATCCATTGACATAACTCATAAATTGTTAAAACCCTAAATATTTCAAAAACCCCCAATTTACGTTTTCTCAGATCTACTTAGATCTAGTGGGTTGTTGGGCATGATATTGAAAACCCACCTCTATAGCATCCACGGCATCCCGGATCTATAGTTTGGTGTGGATTGGCTTCCATTTGATCCCCTTCCCAGGCCAACTTAGCCTCTCCCAAGCAAGGCGCACTTCTTTAGTTGGGCAAGTTGACCTAGATCTAGGTGGTGGGTGTTTGAGATTCCACTTGATTTGACATCTACATATCCAATAACATACACCCAGGTTGTCACTTTTCTGAAATTTACCTTGTGGGCCCCATTCCACATTTTAAGGGATTTAATCCCCATTTTGGACCACTTGGAACACTTAAACTCAGATCTACTAAGATCTAACCGGTGGATTGCCACGAAATTATAGATCCATACCCCTACCTGACCGATCTACCCGGATCTAAAGTTTGGATGCCATCCGACTTGATTTGACCCACATAACCCCACTTTTAGGCCTCCTTGGGCAAAGTCGCACCACCTTGGAGAAGTGAGTTCACTCACTTCTAGGAACTGGGTACTTGAGATTTTTGGAGATCTGAAACCGGAATAATTCAAAACCTAGGTCTAGACTGTCACTTTGTCAAATCTTGCCTTGGGGACTGCATTCCTTGTTTTAAGGGATTGTGGTCCACTTGGGTCAAACCTAGATCTAGACATATTCAACCATCAAAAACTATATTGCCCACTTATCTCATGTTGTAGGAGTCCTAAACCATAAGTCAACCCTACTTTGACTCCACTTCCCAATTCCCAAGGCACTGGTTTCTCTACAAGGTAGTTCAACTTTCCTAGATTGTTGGATTGACTTGTGGTTTGACCTATGCATGGTAGACTATACCTTTGAAGACATCATGAACCATGGTCAAGCTTGTCTCATGTACTAGTTAGCCCCAATACAAACCTTAACTATCCTGCATTGGACACAGTTCCCAAGGCAGTGGATCTTTTGACATTGACCTAGTACACTCAACCTAGATCTCACTCCAAACATTATAAGTCACTCTTACTTCAACTATGAACCAAAGCTATACCTATTGAACCCCTCACTTGGCTTGTGACTTTACCCTTAGGTCTAGGATAAACCATACACCTAACTTCACTTAGAAATACCCTGATTTGGTGTCTTGGTTTTGATCTCTCCTGTCGGGAGTAGATCGGGTCTCCCCCTTTGTTGTCTGGGCTAGATAACATAAAGCGAAGGTTGCCTCGACTGGCGTGACAACCATATATATTGGAGGTCGAGGTGATCGTGGTTGCACCTTTTGAGTTGCCCTTCTCTATTGCCATCCATGACTGGATCCATCCATAGGGGTAACTACAGCTTAGGTGATAACACTATCACCAAAAATCTGATCAACAAAGGTGAGTGCTTCATAACCATAAAGTGCTTTGAAATGAGACATGCCAATGGACATATGGAAAGTAGTATTGTAGCAAAACTCACCCAAATGTATCCATTTAACCCATGCTTTTTGTTGTTCACCAACATAGTATCTCAAGTACCCCTCCAACCATTGGTTCACCCTTTCTGTTTGGCCATCAGTTTGAGGATGATAGCTTGTGCTAGGAGTCAATTGAGTTCCCACCAATTTGAAGAGTTCTTTCCAACAAGCACTCATAAATTTGCTATCCCTGTCACTTACAATGTTTTGGGAAGTCCATGCAATCTGAAAATATCTCTAAAGAATAGCTCAACTACTTGTGTAGCAGTAAAAGATGATGTAATAGCAAAGAAATGAGCAAGTTTGGTGAGTCTATCCGCCACAACATAAATACAATCCTTACCAAAATCCTTGGGAAAACCTGTGATGAAATCCATGGAGATGCTTTCCCACTTTTGTTATGGAATAGGAAATGGTTGTAAGATACCAGCAGGATGGGTGTGTTCAACTTTGTTTTGCTGACATTTATTGCATTCATTCACATACTTTAAAAAATATTCCTTCAACCCTTTCCAAGAAAACCTTTGTCTTAGCTGCCTATATGTTTTAAAGAAACCAGGATGGCCTGCTAAAGGAGAATCATGAGCTTCCTTCAAGATCTTGTGCTTTAAATTCAAACCATGAACTAAGTATATTCGGCCTTTATAGTGGATTAGACCATTCAATATCTTGTACATATCATCTCCCTTGACCCCATCTAACAATTCACAAGTAAATCTATCTTTGGCATACTCTACTATTAGCACATCTTTCCAATCTTTTGAAATGTCAATAAGGGAAAATGAAGGTCTCCTATACAATGCGTATGCTACAATATTATTCTTCCCTTTTACATATTCAATGTCAATATCAAAATCCTAAACCTTACTTACCCATTTTTGTTGCCTTTCATTGAGATCTTTTTGTGTAAGGAAATGCTTTAAACTGTTATGATTAGTTTTGACCACAAACTTGTTCCCCACTAGATATTGTCTAAACTTGGCCAAGGCATGCATGATGGATAAAATTTCCTTGTCATATATGGAGTAGAGCCTCTCATGTGGCTGCAATTTTCTTCTCTCAAAAGCTATGGGGTGTTGATTTTGCTTTAGGACAGCCCCTATGCCTTCCCCTGATGCATCACATTCCAAAACAAATGGTTTAGAAAGATATGGTAATGCAAGTACTAGACAACTACTCATTACCCTTCTCATTCTTTGGAAATCCTTTTTTGCCTCTTCATCCCATTTGAAAGCATCCTTCTTTGTCAAATCAGTAAGGGGAGCAGTCAGTCTGGAAAACTCGACCTTCACAAACTTCCTATAGTAAGTGCATATCCCAATAAAGCCCCTTAACTCAGTGATGTTCTTGGGTGATGACCATTCAAGGATAGCCTTTATTTTCTCCAAGTGCACATTTACCCCATCTTTTCCAATGATGTGCCCAAGATACAAAATTTATGCCAACCCAAACTCACACTTGGACAATTTAGCAAACAAGGACTGTTCATGCAAGATTTTCAATACAACTTGTAAATGATGCAAGTGTTCCTCCCATGTCTTATTGTAAATCAAAATATCATCAAAGAAAACCAAAACAAACTTACGAAGCTGCTTGCAAAAGAGTTTGTTCATGCATGATTGGAAGGTTGCTGGAGCATTGGTCAAACCAAAAGACATGACAAGAAAGTCGAAGGGGCCATAGTGACATCTGAAAGCAGTTTTCTGCACATCTTTTTCTTCATCTGAATCTGATGGTAACTAGATCTAAAATCCATTTTGGAAAATAAATTTGCTCCAAATAGCTCATCCATGAGCTCATCTATCCGAGGGATGGGATATCTATTCTTTATTGTCTTTTTGTTTAAGGCCCTAAAATCAATGCACATCCTTAAAGTTCCATCCTTTTTCTTCACCAAGACAACTGAAGAAGCATAGGGACTTCAGCTTGGTCTGATGAGCCTCAATTCCAATAGTTCTTGAATAGCCTTCTCAATTTCATCTCTAGACCTTTTTGGGTGTCTATATGGGGGTATTTGGATAGGTGAAGTACCTACCTCCAAAACAATGGTATTCTCAACTCCTCTGTCAGGTGGCCTTCTAGGGGGGAGGTATCCAAAAACCATTTCATACTTGTGTAGTAGTTTCCTTATATCCCTTGGATGTTCTGCAATCTTTATGTTTGGTTTGGGGGAAGTGATTAAACATTATGCAACCCATTTAATGTCCCCATGTCTCAATATGGATCTCATATTGTGGGAAGACACCACTTGGTTAGGATAGGTGTGTATCCCTCTCACTAACATTTGTTTTGCTTCTGAATCTTTGAACTTCATTTTAGGTATTTGGTAGTTCACTGTATGTTCTCCTATAGAGTACAACCATTGTACTCCCAAAACCACATTTGTATCAACAACATTCACCACATAGAAGCTATCAGAAAATGTGTAATTTCCTATGGTAATTTGTAGCTTTGGAATCCATGTGTTGCATTCCATAGAATTGTTACCTGAAATGATGATTGTGAACCCTTCGAATGCTTCAGTAGGTAACTTTCTCCTCTCTGTCAAGGCTGCATCAATCAAGTTATGATTTTCTCCTCCATCTACCAATACCGAAACTTTCTACCCTTGTACTACTCCCTTGCATCGGATGGTGTGAAAACGAGGCACTCCCGAAAGCATTGCCATTCTCCCTTTTTCGGGTGATGGATGATCTTCTTCTGCTGTGTCATATCCCTCTTCTTGGGCTGAAAGTTGTTCTTCTTCCTCCATGTTCCCTTCATCATTAGAAAATACTTCAATGAATTATGCTTTCTCCTTAACACATTTATGCCCTGGTGCCCATGCTTGATGACATGTGTAACATAGTTTCTTTCTTTTGAGTTCTTCCTTGCTTGGTCCCTCATTATTATCCTTCTCAAATGAATATTTTTGCCATAGTCTCTTGTCAAATATGAACTTGGAAGGAAAATTGGGCTTGGGAGGATACTTTGTCTTGGGTATCACATTTTGCAGATCTCTTGCCAAATTCATGGCATCTTTTAATGAAGTAGGTTTGTGAGCTTTAACTAAACCTTTCAAAGGTTCATCCAATCCTTCATTAAAGAGAAATACCAATCGAACCATAGATACATCAGCCACCATAACTAATAGTTTTTGGAATTCCAACATGTACTCCTTAGGGGTTCCAGTTTGCTTCAATTGTGCTAGTTCCTTGAAAGACATTTCATGGTCTTTTTGTTCAACTATCTCCACTAACTTGTTAACAAAATATTCATATGATGTGACCTGATCATGTCCCAAGGTTTTAATTCCATGGAACCACAAATTATTTGCTTCTCCCTCAAGATGCAAAATAGCCATTTTTAAAGCATCCTCTTCAACCATTGGATTCAACTGAAAATATACATCTAACTTTTGTACCCAAGTATTTGCAGAACTTTGGGATGAGCCATCAAATGTGGGAAGGGACATTTTACCTATGGCATAATTTTGAAAAGGAGTTCTATTACCTCCTCTCATTTTGAGCTTGTTTGAGATAGTAAAGAACTGATCAAATGGTAAGGTCCTCCTACAATATTCACTCAAATGTTGCCATTCTGCTAGAAATTCATGCATTCCATATTGGATGTTAGGATCCTCTTTAGGCTCAAGAAACTTGGGTGTGGTAGCTCTTGTTGAGATATGGAATTCATTGGGTCGGTTGTGAGGCCATCTCTTTGAGAAAATGTTTTCACCAAATGCCTTCTTTTCCTAATTCCAATTTGCTTCCAATTTAACTATCATCAATTTGAACCCTTGCATTATCTGCCTTGTCATGTCCTCAAAAAATGGTTTCATGAATTTCCTAAACTCCTCTTTCTCCTCCATCTCTGAGTTTCCTTTCTCATCCTTAGTCATAGTTTCAACAAAGTGCACCTCTTCTCCTGCTTCATCCTCTTCACCAAAGGTACTTTCAATTTCGATTTCTAAGGGTGGGGGATGAATTCTTTACCTCATAAATGGTCATCCAAATCAGGTGCAAGGACCATTCTCTGATACCACCGTAATATCCCTCCAAGGAAAAGTACTCGGATTCACCTTGTTTCGACTCTAGGGGTGTAGTTTACAACTGGTTCCAAACACCTCCAAATGATTTTGAATTTGGGGAGGAAGGTATTGATGGGTAATAGGAAAAATTAACACATCTATCATGCACCCAAACAACTGATATACCCATCCATGGTCTGCAATTTTCAAGGAAATAAGTTTCGGGACAAGACTAGTCAATTTGAGTAGTGGAAATCCCCCCTAGGTCTTCCATTAATTTCTCTTCCAAACACTGTACGGACCTCACTAATTGATCCAAGTGGATATTGGTGGCCACCCACCTTTCCAATTGGCTCATAACAGTTTTCTGGCAATTTTGGTAATTTACTATTTTTAGCAGTTTTTTCGGGTCCTAAACTTCTGGGGTCGTTTTGAGGCCCTAAACGACCTTTTTTGGCGATTTGGGGGGCCAAATGGTTGCCTTCGACATGAATTTCACTATAGTTGAAAGATGTAAATCTCGGATAGACCTTTCCAACGAGATACCAAGCGCCCCAAATGGAGATCGTATGCAAAAGTTATGACCCCGGGAAGTTGACTGTTCAACTAACCACCTTGGGGCCGCAAACTTTATGACGATTCATCTTCTAGGGTTAGGTTTTTGGATGTTTGGGATTATTTCCCTCATGCTTATGATAAATAGGCCCTTTGGGCCTCTCTTTGTATTCATCTTCTTGCGAATGAGAGCAACCATCACATCTCTTCTCAAAGACAAGCCGCCACCATTCCAACAAGCTTCTTTTCCGCTGCATTTTACAGTTTTAGCTTATTCCCTTATTGAATAGAAAACCGGTTTTACTATATCTCTGTTATTTTGTGTTAAGCATGTGATAATAATCTGTATTCATTTCGTTCTACTCATAAAATCCGGATCACTAATTCTTGTTCTGAAACTTGGCTCTGTTAGGGGACATTAATGAAAACATATGTGCAACATTATATTTGGGTTTAGGGTCAAATAGGTATCCCAATGAACAACAACTTCTAGAGTCTAGAATTTGGGGTGAAAATGGTGGACAAGGAGTCTCGAATTTAGTCATAAACCATAGTGACACTTTAGGGGTATGCAAACATAATTTGGGCCATCAAAGTAACTTCATATACATCTCATGACATGAATAAATATCTTAGAAAATTCTGATATAAAATAGGTACAACATCATCCCAAAATTACTATGAAAATGCTATGAGGAAAATGACTCAAATCTCATCTTTGATTGGAAATATCACTTGAAGTACGTGGTATTTAGATCTGTGGATATCATGATATGAATATTACAGAGATATGCAGCAACTAACATGTCCATGGAGTCAAAATAGAAATCCTCCACTAACTATATGCAAAAAGAACTGCGCCCTTGCACATTTACATGACATTGAGAGAAAGATAGTAGAATCGGCATATAGAAGAATGAGAGAAGATGAACTCGAACTCAGTTAGGGTTTGAACCTGCATCAAAAAATATCCATGAAGTTGTTGAGAGGTATAAATGGCCTCTCCATCAACCAACTTGGATGGGAATCTTTCACCCTCGAAATTGGTTCTAAGGCAGGGAGGATGAACATCCACTGTGCAAGGACAAGCTAAGCTCTCCAATTGTGTCAAATGAGAAATGATCAAAATATGGTGTCCTTCTTTCTTCTTGTCTTTTATTGACCTCCCAAGGCCTCCATGGATCGAATTCCCTCCAAGAGCCTCAATTCAACTTGAATTAGGGAGAGATTTCCATGAATGCCACTTGTCCAACACTTTATAGCCTTCCTCTTCCATCAATTCGAATGGGGGGAATATTGGCTTCCATAACTCCCCTTGTGTGCCCCCTTGGAGGCTATTTTTATCCTTGACATGTCATATAGGTCAGATGTCAACAATAAGGTCTGATAGTTTTCATAAGTTTCATAGAATCTTCATCATTGTTTTCGTAGAGGTTAGAGAATCTAGCTCCAAGTGTCACAATACTTCTAAGATGCCTCTTCCTCTTCCATGGGAGTTACTCTTCCACTCTAATTCGACCCTCATAGATTCATGCCATGAATAATGCCTATCCAAATCCCCCAAGAATGTTAGACTCCACCTTGGATTCGAAAGGGTGAGAATAGGATGCCATGTGGCATGGAGAATCTTGCCTTATGTGGGTCCCACACCACCTATGGGCCCTCATGACCAAGTGCCACCTTATTTTCTTCTTATTATTATTTATTTAGCCCCTTTAATGTATATTTGTCAATCTAATGTCCATTTGGGGTCTAATAGCTCCCTTATTCCAAGTCTAAATGTTTCCACCCCAGCCTAGGGAACTCGCAGATTGGTGGAAATTTCTCTTAATGTGATTTATTTGGATGGGGACATTACATGTACTCATCATATGGCTAAGGATGCTTCTATGTTCTCTTCCTTAAGTGGAGCTCTAAAATATAATATTTATGTCACTGATATTATGCTCTCATGGTTGTTGGAAGTGGTGATATCGAATGCCAACATGATCGAATATCCAATGTATATCATGTGCTTATATTGAGTGCTAATTTGATGTCAGTCGCTCAACTTAGACAAACTGAGAAGACTACTGAGTTTTGGATAGATCGCTTTATCGTAAAGGATCTAAGGCTTGGGGGGGAAACTATTTCTTTAGGATTTTTGGATTGCAAAGATGGAATTTACAATTTCTATGATATCCCCGACCTCCTGTACTAAGTGGACCGAAGGCACTCATTTCTCATAACGACGATAGAAATCGAATTTTGCATGAAAGACTTGAACACCTAAAATTTCGAAGTTTGAAGATCATGGTAACTAATAATATCATTACTAGTCTCCCAAATATTATTCCACCCGATGGAGTTTGTAGAGGATGTGTGCTTGGAAAGCATCATCAGGTCTGTTTGATTACGAGAAAGCATGGAGAGCACATAACTGACTTGAACTTGTTCACAATGATCTATGTTGCATGAACAAATCTTCATTAGCATTTCCAAAGTAGATTTTGACCTTTATTGATGATTTCTCTAAATTTGCTTGGATATATTTCTTGAAGAATAAAAGTCGTGTCTTTGAAAGATCCAAGGAATTTAGGAAATTAGCTGAAAAGCAATGTGGCCGACCCATCAAATTTTTGAGATCAGAAAATGGAAGAGAATATGTCAGTCGACAATTTGAAGAATATCTCTTGCAAAATGGTATTTATTGGAAGATATATCTCCCTCACACCCCTCAACAGAATGGAAACATGGAGAGGAAGAATCAAACTTTGGTGGAAATGGCTCAGTGCCTATTGCAAACCAAAGATATTTTGACTAAATTTTAGGCAGAAGTTGTTTACTGTTCAAACTATCTCATAAACCTTGTACCAACTAGAGCTATCACCGACATGACTCTAGTCAAGAAGTGGAACGGAAGGAAACCCTCTACTGGACAACTGCAAACCTTTATATGTGTTGCTTGGGTGCATATTAGTGATAGTTGTGGGAATAACTTGGATGCAAAAAGTCATGCTTGCATCATGATGGGCTATTCAGATGAATTGAAAGCCTATCAACTGTTTAACTCTATCAAACAACATATCATTTTGAGCAAGAATGTGATATTAGATGAGAATATTTCCGTTAATAAGTTGTTGAATTCCTCCTCTGGTCCATTGCACAATGATCCATTTAATATTCTTGAATAATATGGATCAAGTATACCATCCTTTGGAGTTTCGAACAGAATGAAAAATTCTACTCCTAATTTGAATGGAAGTCAGTCTACCATGACTGAAGACATCAACACACTGACTCACTCGACTCACAATCACTGACCTGAATCACCACCGACTTGTTTACCATGGTGGGATACTAAAATAATTGAAGTTGTTGGAGATGCTAGAATTGGTCAGCAGACTTGCAGTCAGAAACAACATGGCATTGTTGCATTGATGACATCTATTCTTGAAACTTGTGATCCTAACACTTATGTTGATGCTCAAGGTGTGCCTAAATGGGAAAATACTATGGCTACTGAAATCGATTCTTTGAATAATAATAAGACTTGGGAACTTGTTCCTCAACCATAAGGAAAGAATGCTGTGAAGTGTTGATGGGTCTATAAGACCAAGTTTACTTATGAAGGTGTTGTTGAATGTCGCAAGGCTCATTTGGTAGCCAAGGGATTCTCTCAGCAAGAAGGCATTGAATACACTGAAACCTTTTCCCGCGTATAAAAGATGAATTCTATTTGACTAATTCTTTCCCTTGATGCCCATTTTGGATGGGCACTTCATCAAATGGATGTTAAAATTGCTTTTCTTCATGGAGACTTGTCTAAATAACTTTAAATGGAACAACCTCCTAGTTTCGTGATAGATTCTAGTCTTGTTTGTCGACTCAAGAAATCATTGCATGCTTTGAAACAAGCACCTCATGCTTTATATGAGAAGATTCAATAGTTTCTTTATAAATTTTGGCTTCAAATATTGCGAATCTTATCACAGTATTTATGTATGACATGTTCATGGTGATACTTTTATTGTGGCATTATATGTTGATGATTTAGTCATAACTGGAAATAATGTCAATCTGATTTTGGGTTTGAAGAAACAACTTATAGATACCTTTGAAATGACTGATCTTGGTCTATTGCACTTCTTTATGGGCATTCAAATTTTGCAAATGGATGATGGTACCTTTCTTTCTCAACCAAAATATGCTTTGGATCTTTTGAAACAATTCAAGATGGACGTATATAAGTATTGTCCTACACCTTATCAATCAGGTGTAAATTTATCAAAAGACTATGACTCTCCATGCATCAACACCACTTTTTATTGACAGTTGGTCGGTATCCCGATTTAATTAACACGTAGTCAACCGAATCTCTCCTTTGTTGTTAGTGTGGTCTCTCGGTTCAAGTAGGATCCTTTATAAATCTACTAGAAATCCACAAAGAGAATTTTTCTCTATATTAAAGGAACTTATTAGTATGGTATTAAGTATTGTTTCAGTGCAGAACCACTAGTCATGTTCACTAATTCCGACTGGGGTGTTAGAAAAACAGGATCGCAGAGCAATAAAAATAAACAGAAATGCAAATATAATCACACACACACATTACAAGAGAGACACAGATATATCGTGGTTCACCCAACTTGGGCTACGTCCACACTGAAGTTTCCAGTCCTTATTCTTATTCCATCCAGCAAAGTGAAGGGATACAACCTGCAGCACAACCGCTGCACTTCCTCTTCAATGTCTCACAGTCTCTCTTCTGATCTCAGAGATCTTTACAATGCATAAAACCTAATACATCCCCCCTAACCGTGTTACAATGTCTTTATTTTATAAGGGAGATACAATGGGAAAATACCACGGGTTACCCAAAACCATGGGCCCGTAAAACAACCCCAAAAATTTCCTTCGGGGGCTTTGCCCCCGGACCCCCCACACCCCCCATTGGGGTGAGTGTACAGTCCTTTTTACATATCATATAAAGCTGGGGTACAAACATGGCTGAAGAATAATATCTTTGAATTTGGAGATCAGGCTCCACAACCAACATATGGAGCTGACATTGATGACCACAAGTCCACTTATGTCTATGTGTTTTGATTGATTTATGGACCAATGGTATTTACAAAAGGTAGTCTCTATTTTGACTACAAAAGAAGAGTATCGTGGCATTATCAATGTAGGTACAGAGGCTGTTTGGATCCATCAACTTTTAGAAGAGCTTGGTTTTCCTATTTAGGCCTCCACTATTATCCATTATGACAATAAGAGTACAATATAGGTTGTTGATAATATTGCTTCTAACAACAAGATGAAACATATTGAACTTCATGTTCATTATTTGAGACAGTTGGTATGGTACAATGTTGTCTCACTTGTTTATTATAGGACAAATGATCAGATCGTTGATATCTTTATGAAGCCTTTACCAGAAGCTAAGTTTGTGAAACTTTGGATATGGTTGGGATTTAGGTAGTTGCAATTATGGGGGGGGGGTGTTCATAGAATGTAATTTCATCTCCTAAATATCCAAAGCATTGTGCTAATGGGGGTTGTTGGAACCTAAGGTTATGTAATTTAATCACACTCTTAGATCTTCTAGAGACAGCCAGTCGATAGACAATAGTTGAATAGCAAAGCAGTCGATTGGTGGATCGACTAGAAGAGTCAAAGGCTTGAATCTATGGTTGACAAGGCCATGGTTGGATCAACTACAATAATTGACTAAACTATGGGATGTTCTGAATTCCATGGAAACGATTAGAACCAACGACCCCTATTTGTGGACCAAATCCTCCTCACTTCAAGGAAGTTTGTTAGAAATGGAGAATATAAAAGAAAAACCCTATGGTTTGCGTTGATATGCTTGATATGTTTGATCATGATGCATTGAGATGTTTTGATCACAATATAGTGTGCTTAAGTGTTGTAACAGTGTCTTTATGCACCGCCTCTCATATTGCAATATTGTTCCCTTATGCTATTTTATTTTCTGTTCTATGATTCATATGAAGAGATTCCCCAACCTAATATACTTCCTACACTAATAAATGAGAGAAGAATGTGTAGAAAACTAAATAAATGTAGTGGTAGTAATAAACAACACATAAACATGCAACCATTAAACAACATGCTTTCTTCGGAAAAACCCTTTCGAGAGAAAAACCCCACACTCTATAGAATGCTCAATGTATTATTCAACAACTAGCAAATGGTTACAATGCATTAGAGAATCTATGTACTCTCAACAAGATTATTCAACAACGTAAAGGTTCTAGAGAAATTTTAGTAGCATAAGAGTAAGTTAAAAACTCTCTCACTACCTCTAATCCAAGCACTCAATAAATAGGGATAAAATACCATAAAACATTTATGATTTTTAAATGTTACATGCTAGAAACCACTGGAAATTAATTGGACAACTACTACTTCTCAACATTCATTTCCTCTACTACACAAATTTTATTCCTTTCTATTGTTCAATGAGATAACTGCTCTACTACGAAACTAGAAAATGCATGGCACACTAGTCCCGACCTTCTCCCACTTGTCATTATATACATTGTAAGAGTATAAGGGAGAATGAATCAAAATATGATTTAATTGCCAGTGGCCATAAGAACCATAGATTCACAACACCACTTAAATTTACCCATGGTCAATAGTTTCATCAATACATCTACAACATTTTGCAAAGTGTCAACTTTCTCTAGTATCACCTTTCCATCCTCTACCATGTCCCAAAGAAAATGGTATTGAATATCAATATGCTTTGTCTTCACATGAAAGGCAAGGTTCTTAGCTAGAAAAATGTTGTTAATGCCACACTGAATTGTAAGCTCTCCGACTTAGACCTACATTTGAACATAGTTTCATAATCCAAATGGCCTCCTTACAGGAATGCATGGTTGGCATATACTCTTCCTCTATAATGGATAAAGATACCATAGCTTATGATTTGCTCATCCAACTCAATGCTCCACCAAATAGTGGAAATACATATTTTACAACCCCCAAGCCCTTCATGTCGAATTGTGTTGAAAGACGAGACTTCAAATTATGAGTCACATCCTTATTGTTACCAAAAAATAACATATCATTCACATACAAAGTAATAACAAGGAAATGGCCACCATCTTTCTTGTAATACACACACTGATTTGATTTGGATCTCAAAAATCCCTAACCCAACACAAAATAATCAAACTTTAATTGGTAGCACATTCTAGGACACCGTTTGAGACCATATAAATACTATTTTGATTTACAAACCAATGACTCTATTTTTTTCCAATGTGGTGTTGTGGTTGTGTCATATAGATCTCCTCCTTCAAGTCACCATGTAAGAATGTTGTTTTCACATACGTTTATTCTATATTTAAATCAAAATTTGTTTCTAGAGACAATAGACACCTGATAGATGTTAACTTAGAAACGTAGGAAAAATCTCACCAAAGTTTATCCCCGCAACTTGGAAATATCCTTCAATAACAAACCTTGCTTTATACATTTCAAATCCACCATTTAAACCAATCTTATTTTTGAACAACCATTTACATCGAACATGTGTTTCCATCCATCAATAAATGGTACCAAGTCCCCTATATCATTCTTTCTATGTGAAACCATATCCCCATCCATGTCTAATCTTTAGGCATCCTTATCTTCCATATCTATTGCCTCTTTCACACTTTTAGGCTCATCGTTGTTAGTAGACAAAGAAAATATATCTCTGAAATCAAATAGACTATAATTATACCTATTTGGTTGCCTTCTTTGTCGAGTGGACCTCCTTAAAGTTTAAGTTGGACTTCTATGGTACCCTTTTGAACTCTCTAAACCCTCCTCCTAATAAAACACATCATGAACTTCTTGTTCAGTTTTTGGTTCAACATTCTCGATCTTGGTTGGTAGCTGAACAACTGACTTATTTTCATCCTCTTTGGTTGCACCATTGTGGGAGAAGACTAAAATTCTCTAAAAATAACACTCCTACTATTCAAAAATTTCATAGACACTTAATCCCAAAGCTTGTACTCTTTGACACTAGTTCCATGGCCAATGAAGATACATTTCATTGCCATTTTATCCAACTTCAACTTCTCCTCCCTAGGCACATTAGCATATGATTGACAACCAAAAATATTAAAATGCTTAAGTGAGGTGTTCTTTCCTATCCAAACCTCCATAGGGGTATTATCCACAAGGGATAAACTAGGAGACTTGTTAATTAGGTAACATGTAGTGGCAAGCACTTTTTCCTATAACTTATTCTTTAAGATAAATACACTAAGCATGCTTATAGCTATCAAAATCAACACCTATCCATCCATTCTACAACTCCAATGTGTTGAGGGGCATATGGAGTTCTCATATATATTTCAATGCCATTCTCCTTACAAAAATGATCAAAATTTGCAAACCAAAACTCACCACCATTATTAGTCCTACCATTATTAGTCCTAGACAAGTTAATATTCCTACTAAATTAATTTTCCAAATGAGCTTTAAACTCAAACCAACTAAAGACCTCATATTTAGTTCTGAAAGAATACACCCATGTCCTTCTAGAATAATTGTCAAGGAATAACACATAACACAAAGCCTTAGAAATCGAAGGAACTTTAACAAGACCAAATGCATTAGAATGAATTAAGTCCAACTACTCAAAAGATTTGTGAGAAATAGAATAAAATTGTACATGGTTCTATATTCCATATATGCATGGTTGGAAAAATTAAATTCAAGAGAACAATGATTCAATGCATCCACAAGATCATTATTTTTCAAGGCTTGTAGGCCCTTTCTCACCTATATAACTCAATCTCTAGTGCCATGGCACTATTTCTCTATAGATAACTTGCTTTCTAAAGTGAGATTTTGTTTAGGCACCAAGAGATGATGCAATCATAAGAAAATATAGGTTATGATTGTGAAGGTGTAGATTCTACAGACCTCTTCACTACAGATATTAAAGAACTATTGTAGTGAATGGTGCATGCATTGATATGAAACAAAGTTCCCATACAAAAACCTTTAGAAACCACCATAGCTCCTGGGACCATTTACACCCTTTTTCAAAGAAAACAACCTCCACACCCGCATCATTAAGTTTTCTTATTGATAGTAGGTTTGATGCCAAACCCAGAATGTACAAAACTCCACTAATCCCCTTCACTCTCCCATCAGGGAATATGATCAAGACGCTACCATGATAAACTATGCTAAGAGGAGATAAATCATCAAGGTATACCATCCCACCATCATAGCTATCATACACTAAAATCCAATCCCAATGGGAAGTCATTTGGAAGGAAGCTCCAAAGTCCATCAACCACACAGTTTACCTTGCATGGTTTGCTAGAGGTGCAACAAAGGCATCTCCTCCATCTTATTAAGAATATTTTTCAGCTTTATAATCATAATAATCCTTTTCCTTCATATTATTCTTTTTTGGTTCCTTACATATTCTAATCAATTGCATTACCTTGCTGCAATTCCAACATTTTTCCTTGAAATTTCTAGGAGACTTAGGTCCCCAAGATTTGGATCTTCCCCTTTATATCTTGTTTCCTTTCTCCTTTTATATTCCACAAACAACCAAAACCTCATTTGTGGATTCAAATGTTTTCTCATCAAGCACCAATGTCTTTATAGTGCTTCCAATGGCCATTACTAGGTTATCCCATGAATATGAAAAATAACACAAAAGGGTCATCCAACGATCCTCCTCATCCATTATCACTACAACTAATACCAACTGGGACACAATAGTATTAAAAGCATTAAGATGCTTGTATATAGAATCACCATCACCTATTCTCAAGGTGAACCTTTTATGTAGTAAAAATTTATTAACTGGGGAGTTCGCTTGGTTCCAATCCCCCAACTTATTCAAAGGAGTTGTTGTAGACCGAATCAACCAAATACAACCTGATAGGACTTTTCACTTTATCTTCAACACTTCCCACTTGTCATATTTTATAACAACAAGTTTGGTTCCATATACTACTACCCATAGATCTTGATCTATGAGTAAATCCTCCATCTTGAGTTTCCATAACACAAAGTTAATGCCATTAAACTTCTCCATTGCTAAGCTAGACATGCTTGTGATTTCATTGCAACACAATTTCCTTCTGTACAAGCTCCCACTCAAACGAATATTAGATAATAAAATATAAAATAAAAAACCTTGTCCCTAACGCCTTGGATTCAAGTTGATCAAGGCCGTATACCAAATGTAAGGGAGCATAGGTGTGAAATATGCTTCTTACACTGATCAATGACATAAGAATGTGTAGAAAAATAAGTAAATGCAGTTGTAGTGATGAACAACATAGAAACATACTATCACCAAACAACATGATTTCCTAGGGAAAACCCTCATGGGAGAAAAAACCCACACTCCAAAGCACACTCTATATCTTGTTCGGAAACTAACAAATGGTGATAACATAACAATAAGTTTAAAACTTTCTCACTACCTCCAACCCAAGCACTCAAGAAATAGGCATAACAAAACCATAAAGCATATATGGTTTTCCAATTCTACATGCTAGAAACCACAAACAATTAATTGCCCAACTCTTCGCTTAACATTTTTTTTCTTCTATTGGTCAACATTCATTCCCTGCTATTGCTTAGTTTTCAATTATCTAATTGCTTTGTTGCAAAAATGCAATGTGTATGACACACATATCCCAACAATCTACAATTGTTCAATTTTAAATAAAAAAATGAAATTATTATTTTGGTTCATTTATATGACATTATTTAACATGCACTATAGGGACCTTTGCAAATAATCTCTTAAGTAGTTCTCCTCCTCTAGTGGAGTTGGGGATGTGAATGTATGATTGTGTGTTCTTTCTAGTAGAGTTGAGAATGTGGATGTATAAAGGTGAGTTCTTTATCTATGCTTTGTGTCATATTGGTATTTTCCTCTTACTCATGGAAAAAGGTCTTAGGTGGTTGCATTGAAGACATGTGAATATCCTGCTACTCATGTTGGAGTGTAGTGGTGTTAGGAATTTCAACAATTAGAATATATATAGATTGAGTTCGCTTAGTGCCTATAACATGCCTGACTGTAGTCATCTAATAGAGTAGCCGTATGAATAATTAAATACATGGGCACTCTACTTACTGACTTGTATAACAAAGTCTAAATTTAACCCATTATTTTTTGGCAATCAACATGCACCTCGTAGGGCGGCATTTAATGCATCGGCGAGGTGCATATACACAGTTGGATGTGATGCACCATCGCATCCAACTGTGTATATGCACCCCATTAGTGCATGTTGATTGCCTTTTTCCATTAATATCTTTCCTTTCTCTTGTTCTCCCATTTTTATGGAGGTAAACCCTTTTCGGTGAAAATGGCCTCGTCTCATCTATTTTGAATTACCATCTTAGCTTTATCGTAATAAATAACCAACATTAATCATGTTTTACAACTCATTCATTCAAGCAATGACTCAACGAAAATGTAAACTTCTCTAACTTTTTTAGATACCTTGATAATGATAAGGTTGTGGTCCATCTCATGAAGGAACTTAGCAAATTTAAATTTTACCATGCTTTCAACAACTCTATGTATGTGAGCAAGAATTTTCAACAAAAATCTACCCCTAGAGAATCATAAATCATCAAAGGAATGAACAAATGCCAAATACAGAATGAGATATTGTTAATTGTTTCAGTCTTAAGTAGATTTGACAATTTCTTACCTTGCAAAGCTCATAGATATCCTCTCAAATGTGTGTCATCTTTATAAGGAAAAAATTAGATTTCGGGATCTAGTAATCACGTTCAATTGAAAAATGAAGACCCTCCAACTATATTTGCAACTATTAGATTTCATTGCCTTTATAATACTGTTGCCAAATTCTGATGAAACATAGAGTTATAGAAACACTATCTATAGTTGAAGACTTACACGTGTTTTTATCACATTGATAGGTGTTATAATTATTACGCCGATAGGTGTTAGAATTAATACCTATTAGTGTTATTTTCTCCACTTTTAGGGATGGAGGTCGATCTCCAGAATTCCCCAAAAAGATTCATGGTAATTGTCCTTGGTTAAGGAGCATAACTAATGCTAACTAAGTCAAATAAATTGTTAAGGATACAATTAGGGATTAGCATAACTAATGCTAACTAAGGCAAATAAATTGTTAAGGATACAATTAGGGATTGGCAGCCGTTTTGTAAAAGTAGAGGAGAAGAGTTTTGTACAATGAATTTAAGTGCTTTGAATATTCTCCATTCAAGAAGTTGCAACGAGAGAGGTACAACAAATTTGTGTTTGAATATTCTCCATTCAAGAAGTTGCAGAGCAGAGCAGAGGAGAGGAAAGGCGAAAGGATGGCCCATAAATCGACCAGAGGGAAAGCACCGAGAAGGCAGCTTGCAACAAAGGCTACCAGGAAATCTGCACCAGCTACAGGTGGAGCAAAGAAGAGCACCGAGATTCTTATAAGGAAACTTCCCTTCTAGCGTCTTGTGAGAGAGAAAGGTAGATTTGAGGTTTCAGTCTTCTGTTGTTTATGCTGTGCAAGAGACGGCTGAGGCATATCTGGTTGGCCTATACGAAGACACGAACCTATGCGCCATCCACATCAACTAGAGGGCCACCATCATGCCCAAAGACATGCAGCTCGCTTGTCGCATTTGTGGAGAGAGGTGCTAATATTTCTCTGCAAGATCAACACTAACACAATTTGTGTGTTTATCTTTGTTCATCTTCTCAGATTTGTTCATCTTTATTATCTTTTTCTTGATTTGATAATTGGAAGCTCTTTAGCCATTCCATTGGAAGCACTTTCTGTATCTTGCAGCGCCATCCACACTAAGACGGTCACCATTGTGCCCAAAGACATGCAGCTCGCTCGTCGCATTCATGAAGAGAGATAATAATATTTCTGCGATATCAGCAAGAACACAATTGGTGTGTTTATCTTTGTTCATCTTTATTATTTTTTTCTTGATTTGTTAATGGGAAGCACTTTCTGTATTTTGCTATTAAACAAGATTCTGAGTTCTTTAATCCGTTGTTAATTAATCTACCATGCTCTTAAACAACATTGTGAGTTCTTTTATGTAATAGATTGATATAAATCAATAGAGTAGCGGAGCATTGTATTCTTGGTTCTAGACATGGTTTGGTTTCAGTGTTCTACATGTAATCCATTTCAATGTTAATTTTAATTGAGATTATTATTCATAAAATGTTCCATAGTATTGTAATTGCTTCCATCTAATCATATATTTATTATATTATGGCATTTGTTTTATGAATCAATTTATGATCACATTGTGGATGAGTTTGTTTGTAAGATTGTCATTATCAACATTGATGAACTCGGATTGAGTGGTTGTGCTAGTTTAGAATTTCAGGTGGGTATAAGCATGTTTTTCCTAATTTAGAATTTGGGGTGGATATCAAATATGGTTTTACTTGATTTGTGGCCTATCACCAACTACAAGTTAAATGAATGTGCTAAACTTGTATGTGCTAGTAATACAAGGAAAGAGAAAAAAGATTGATAACCGACAATGCACATTGTATGATACAAAAACACAAGGAAGGAGAAAGAAGATTGATAACCGGCACTGTACATTGTATGATACAAAAACACAAGGAAGGAGAAAGAAGATTGATAACCGGCACTGTACATTGTAGGATAGATTTAAAAGTGCACTTTTTACCAGCAACAATATGCTCATATTGGTTTTCATCATCCAACTGAACATCTCCAATAAAGATCATGAATACATTCCATGAAACATGATCTATTCCATGTGTAGCCTTTTAATGTTAAGAATTGAACATCGGTAAGCATCATACATGTCTCATCCATAATCTAGGGGGCAAGGAAAAACCCTCCTTCGGGCATTAGTAATATACTATAAGGGTTTTCTTCGAAGTTCACAATTTATTTAGTGTTCTTGCATGCTTGTATTCCAGTTACAAGGATCTGCATCCTGCAACATTTGCACGACTTCTCTCATAGACGGCCGCAAAGTTGGCTGTTTGTGTGTGCAAGACACTGCAATTTTCAAAGCCCGAATCATTTCTTCCTTGAACGAGTTGGAAATCTTCGAGTCGAGAGTAACAAATGCCACATCGTTCTTCTCATAGATTTTGTGTGAAATCCAATAGACAATATCCTTGTTTTCCCCAAATTCCGGTTCAATGGGTCGTTTGCCAGTTATGAGCTCCAGCAAAACCACACCAAAACTGTAAACATCGCTCTTCTCCGTGACCTTCGAGGAGTATGCATATTCTGCCAGAAAAAGAGATAAACAAGGTAAAATTCAGGGTTCACCCATTTGCGAGAAATATCAATAAAATGATATCAATAATGTTAAAGGTCAAGGACTTCAAAACCTGTAACAAAAACACACTACTTGAGAGCAGAAATCCTTGTGTGGAAAACATGGAGGAAGAAAATGGAGCACATATGCCGGTCAAAAGAGCGGAAAAACTTACCAGGAGCAATGTAACCGGGAGTGCCTACAAAACCTGTGGTTGAATCACCTCCTCTGTCGCAAGCTTGAAGAACTTTTGCAACACCAAAATCAGCGATCTTGGCCTCGTAAAATTGATCCAGCAAGATATTGGTAGACTTGACATCCCGATGGATAATTGCAGGGGAGCAATCATGATGAAGATAAGATAATCCATGAGCTGCCCCTAATGCAATCTTGTGTCGCGTTGGCCAATCCAAATCATTTTTGCTATGCAAAGCTTCAAACAGGTTCCCATTGGGCATGTACTCGTAGACCAACACATTTGAATGCCTGTTCGACAGATAACAATAAAGCTTCACTATGTTTTTGTGGAGAATGGTTCCCAAAGTTTCAACTTCTGCCTTGGCAAATAGATCATCATACTCTATGTAAACGTTGTCATTTTTGTTCTTCTTCTTATGTTTGTCCATATTGATATCGTCCATATCCATTTTGGCGGCCGTCCAAAGGTGCTTCACTGCCACAGTTTCATTATTGGGTAGGTCAGCGCGATAAACCTTGCTGGATGCCCCGCTTCCAATTACATTCTCTTCATATTTCAGTAATAAAACCCTGGAAAGCTCTTTTGCATTGAAGCTCAAATTATGAAAAACTGTGATTTTCCATGCTATGTTTTCCTCTTTCTCCGGCATATCTGCCTGGTGATGAACATACTGCCGGAAAAGTATCAGTATCAGTCCAGCAGCCAATATTAACACGACTCCCCCAGCAATGAAACCGGCTACCAGTTTCATTCTTCCGGATTTCTTCTGGGTATAAGAAGAAGCCGAGCAAACTGCAATTGTATCATCGCTACTGAAGTTTTTAGCACAGAGCCCTGGATTTCCTGAAAAGCTTCCCCTGCTTCCAACGCTGATGAGTGAGTTGGGAACGGTGCCGCTTAACTGATTGTTGGAGAAATCAATAGAGCTCAGGGTCAATGCGTCGAGACTGCTGGGAATCGATCCGGAGAGCTTGTTATTTGAAACATTCAAATAATTCAAAACACCAATAGATCCCAAAGAGTCCGGAACGGCTCCGTCCAGACGGTTTCTCGCAAGATTTATAATGGTTAAAGATTTGCAGGAGCCGATTTCGTCTGGAATGGGTCCCTCCAGCATATTTTCTTGCAAATATAGTGCATTCAACTGCTTCAAAATCCCGATTTCCTTCGGTAATTGACCCGTAAACTTATTGTTTTCCGCTTGAATCCTGATCAGTTGTAGCGCCGATCCAATCTCTGGCACCAAATTGCCAGAGAATTGGTTGTTTTGAATGGCCAACTGCGATAGATTCTTTGCCTTTCCGATCTGGGCACTAATTTCGCCCACAAAATTGTTGAAGCTCAGATCAATAATATTGACAATGGGCAGACCCCAGATTCGCACCGGCACTCTACCGCTAAGACTGTTGTTATTGACTCTGAAGCGTAGCAAGCTTTGGCAATTGCCGTATGAGAGGGGCAGTTCTCCCGTGAAGTTGTTTTCGAGAACAAGAAAGTACTGCAGGTTTCCTCCTCTGCAGATGTCTTTAGGCAACGAACCATTGAGCCGATTTTGCGACGCGTCCAGCATGTTGAATTTGGACAGGCTGCCGAGCTTCTGCGGTAATTGGCCTGTAAGATTGTTCTGGTAGAGCGACAAGCCTTCCAGAAACGGCAATTCTCCAAAGCTCTCCGGAATTTGACCCGAAAGACTGTTCTTCTGGAGCTGTAAGTACGATATCTTCTTCAAATTTCCGAACTCTCGAGGGATGCTGCCGGCAAGACTGTTGCCCGACGCATCCAAGTTCTGCAGTAACGTGAGATCGCCCAATTCGGGAGGAAGACTCCCACTGAAATAGTTGTCGTAGAGCTCGAGTGTATAGAGCTTCTTCAGGTTGGAGATTTCCTTGGGAATGGATCCGTTGAGGCTGTTGTTAGAGAGATCCAAGAGGCCCAACTCTGTGAAATTAAAGACGAAAAGTGGGATTTCTCCTATAAAATTGCAGGTGGCCAAGTAGAAGGTGTTGAGTTTCTTCAAACTCGCGAGTTCTAGGGGAATTGTGCCAGGAGTAAATGGATTCTCTGCAAGGTTGAGGGAGGTGAGCTCTAGTAAATTTCCGAGAGAAGCAGGGAATTGGCCTATGAAGTTGTTGGTCGTGAGGTCGAGTATCTTCAAGGACTTGAGTCTAGAAAAGTCTGGCAAAATGCCGGAGAGAGAATTTGTGGTGAGGTTGAGGGATTGAAGGTTGCTGCAATTCATGAGAGGCTGTGTCAGAATCCCATACAAATTATTGAAACCCATATGAAGCTTTTCCAAGCTCAGCAAATTGCATAGGCCGGAATAGAGAGGGCCGTTGAGAGATTTGTCTTCGAGTGTGATTTCGATGACCATGCCTGTAGAATTGTCGCAGGTGATTCCATCCCAGTTGCAAGGCGCATCGGCAGAGTCTAACATCCAGTTGTCCAATGCATTATAGGGATCATCCTGGAAGCTTTTCTTCATTTGCAAGAGGATTTGAGCTTCTTGAGAAAGAGCGTGGCACCATGGATAAATAATAAATGAGGCCAAGCTCCATACACAAACCAGCCAGGTCAGCCGTGAAATCCAAACCGCAATGCAGTTTGTCTCCATCTTCTTCAGTCTTCGGTCAATAAAAAACTGCATTTAGCTCTGAGGCCCAGTTTGCTAGCTGCTGCAGAGATATAGATAGCTTTCTCCAAGAATTTTCAAATGATGCTGCTATTATGGCTGCAGATTCTCATTAACTTACAGATGTAGCTACAATATTTCGAAATCAAAGGCGGCAACAAATTGGGTGGCTTTGGCTTTAATGAGAAACGCAGAGGCAGAGACAAAGGCAATAAACCTGTAGATCTGTGAATTAGCATTTGAGTTGTGTATGATATGTATGTTACTTTGCTTGGTGGATGAATAGAATCCAGTCAAAGACTTCTTCCAGGGAAATTCGGTGGAGTCTCCTATACTCCCGCTGACTACAGAAGTCGTGAAGCATAGAGATATAACTGGATAAGTAGTGGATGAATATGAATGAGGTTCTCCTGGATTGCAAATTTCTAAGGTTCTCTGTGATTGCAAATATTTCCATGGACTTATGATTGAAGCCGTACCATATATGACACGATCGTTTGATAAAAATTTAGTTGGATTCAACATTATTCAACCAAGGGGAATCTGCTAGAAGCAGCTATGTAGCGTGTCCTGCTTGTGATTTTAGGTCAAGTCAAAAGCATCTAAGTCAAGGTTTTAGGTCAAGTCAAAAGCATCTAAATCAGGTTTATGTTTCCATGGGCAGAAATATGGATTATAGGTTTTATTTTCAAGTACTTCATCATAGATGATTAATTATACTTGACTATATTAGACTAACCAAGCTTTACCAAACATTATTCTAGTGCACAAGCTTTTTCGATTTTATTAGTAATAAATAAATTGAAAATGGATAAAAAATAAAAAGAGTAGTTTATTTATTCTAAGTTTTGGATTTTAGTGTAGGTTTTAGTCGGTAAATTTATTTTTGGTAAAATTTAAATGTGGAAGTGTTTAAATTGTATTTTTAAATCCATAAATAAATTCAACACCTCTTGATAATCCAAATTATGCAATTGCTATAGCTAATATATGTGATTATAATTTTTTTTAAAGATTTCCAGAATACCCCAAAGCACCCAAATTATGCAATTTTCATAGTTAATATATGTGATTATAATTTTTTTTAAAGGTTTCCATATTACCTCTAAAGCACCCAAATTATGTAATTTCCATAACTAATATATGTGATTATAATTTTTTTTAAAGATTCCCAACCAAACTCCAAGTGAAAATATGTTCGAAAAAAGTTGAAAACATAGAATATTTAGTTACACTAAAAATAAATAGAAACAATGAATGCTTTTGACAAAACCAATTGTCACTATTAATGTGGACTTTATACTTTTCATTTGTCATTAGTATTTTTAGTTATAGTGGAGTCATTTTAGCTTATACTCTAATGAAAGATCATTTCTTTCCTGTGGGTAATAGGCATACATCTTTTAATTGCAGTTTTCTAGTTTTTCATTGTTGTTTTAAGTATTGATGGAGATAAGGAACTATCTAGGATCAGGTTTATTGTCATAGTTTTCTAGTTTTTCATTATTGTTTTACCTATTGATAGAGCTATGGAACTATCTAGGATCAGGTTTATTCTCATTAAATTTGTGAGCCTAGTTGGATGTATGTAGTAGCTTCTAGGTTTCACAAATATTTGAAGAAAGGTTGAAAATGATTTTTTGTGAGTAGGATTAATAATATTATATATCATGCACTTAACACAATGGTTTAGTGATAAGTTCATATGATGTGATTTAAGTATCTAAGTTATAATGGTTATGGTAAATGTTATGTAGGGTGCAATGAAAAAAGTTTGAATGAAATTTTGCATTAATGCAAAAATAGGATTCTAAGATTTTGACATAGACAAACAACAACCGCCATTGTTGTTATATATTCATTATTAATAAATATGATTTTTTTATGAGGCCATTTTCTTAACAATTTGTTAAAGAAAATGTTGATTAAAGCTATGTAGGTTAGAACTATAAATAAGTGAAATTTTAAACTTGATATTGATCACTAGTAGTTAATCATGTGAAGCTTCATTATCAATTTTCCAAGTAGTTGCAAGATCACTAAGCTTTGGATTTTTATGTCTAGTTACACTAAATGAGGAAATAACATCATATAGGAATTGACCAAGTTGAGTTAGTCCCTCTCACACTCAAGTGAAACCTATCTTTTTGTGCTAATCAAACATGTCTTCACCAAGATACCTCAAGAGCACACTTTATCCCTCAATATTAACATGTGAGTTTTGTGAGTTTTTACATTGATACCTCAAGAACACACTTATTCTCTAATTATTGCTATGGTTTTATCATCATTGCCCAAAAGAAAGAGTAAGCAATAATTGAGGTTGTATAGGCACACAATGGTGTGACTGTGGAAGAAACCATCACACAACACACAACTAGAATATTTTTTGTCGAGATTAAGTGAGGCTTAACAACTATCACTAATTAGATGTGTGTCACATAGCTAGAAGTTTTGTTGTATATTTACACCGGTAGGTGTTTATATTTTTTATAATTTGGTGTGGACCAGGAAGGGTCCTCTTCTTAAATTGCATTCCTAAATTACAGGAAGATGAGGCAAGTGTAATGCCAAGATTTATTTTATGGGTATCTTCCAAATTCGAAATAAACAATTATAAAATATAAAAATATAAAAAATATCTCAATTTACATGTGATAAATGATAACTAAGACATAGATAATGGGCAATTCAATGCACTTAACTTGTGATCTATCGATATCACTGACCACAAGTTAACTAGTTGTGCTAGTAATTAATTATCATAGAGTTAAAAAATTAAAAAATATTTCTAATATTTGTAAATTCTATTTTTAAGATTTCAAAATTAATATGCCATGTCTGCCATCAAAGTTTATTATTATGTAAGTGTGCTACTAAGGTTAGTATGAATTGTCGTTTGAAGGGGGATACCTGGACCATACTTGGTAAACCATTGGCTAGTGCACTACGATGTCATATGGAAGGTGAGTTTGTTCATCCTAGTTGTACTCCTGAAATAAGGGGGCTCAATTGAACTCTTAGACAACTGCACCCAAAAAGAGGAAATTGTCGGACATGCTAGTCGTACCATTGCCACGTTAGGTAAAGAGGTGGTGAGTGAAGGGGAGCCCAGTCCCCACCAATGCGGCAGTAGTGAGGAGTCAGCAATGAGCTGGAGGAATAAAGGAATCTCAAATCATTGGTCATCAAGTCGGGAAATCCCTCTAATTGTATAATTCCTCTTGAAATCAGATTGCCACAACGATACATAATAAGATGTTATGCCAGTGAATATCGGATGTGTAATATTCTATTTGTCTCGAGCAATAAATTAATAATGGCATGCACTATTGTTAATAAATTAACAAGAAAAATAGAAACTAAGCTGCAAGTACCTGCCTAAGGAAATGGAAATTTTGAAAATTAGAAAAAAAATTAAAAACTAAATATAAAAATTACATACTCATATATAGAATTATATAGAAATAGAACATTGAATACTATTGAGGTTGTTGAATACGATCATCAAAGGACTAGGACTTGGTTACATTGATAATGGTTATCTAATGCTAAAAATGTTATAAATTTCTATATTCAAAACAATCTTTAAATGGTTATCTAATGCTAAAAATGTTATAAATTTTTATATTCTAAACAATCTTTAGTAATAGTTACAGGAAGTTTGGAAATTATCCAAAGATAACATAGATAGCAGCAATATTAAGGAACATTTTTCTAAACCAAGGTCAACTCAGTAGTGTAGATATGTTATAGTAATATGAACTTAAAATATAAGAAAAGAAGTGACTAGTTATTTCTATATTGAGCACCTAAAGGATGTTAGACATTTTGAGACAATGATCAAGTCCTGATGGTCCCTACACCAAAGACCAGGGTTCCACTCCTGCTCCCTCCACGGTTCAATCGCAGGTCTGGTCCCTGGTATCTCTGAATGCGTCCCTACCTTCCCACTTGCTGGTGAACCGGTTCCAAATTTAGGCTGACCCCGACTCGAGGTTTGTAAACTGGCCTGCTCGGGTGACATAGCGCAGAAGGGAGGATCCACTTAATTCCTCGGATATCAAAAAAAAAAAAAAATTATTAAAGTCTCATTAGTAAAGCCCCATCCTCTCTCTCTTCACATCTTACAAAATATAGATAAAAATTTAACTGATTGATTATTGTAACAACCTAAATTACTCTAAAATTTAAAAAAATAACTTTTATTACATTTAGTGAGACTAACATTCTGCGTCATTTTCTGATACTAAAAAAGAACATTTAACAGTTTCAATGAACTCATTATTTCCTTCTTCAACATATTTAAATAAAGTGTAGTTTTCATAAACCACGAGGCATACCATCATGTATAACAATCCATGGGGCTTATAGTCCTATTATAATTTATATTCAAAATATACATAGATTTTCATACTCAAAATGCTTAAGGTCATTCCCACCTTTACAAATCTTACGTCTTTTCCTTCTATAGTAATATAATGATAATTTACTCCCTTTACTATATCTTATTGAGTTTAAACATATACGTAAAGGAACCCTATTCTCCACATACAATTATCACCGATCACTTAAACTTATAACTTTCATGGTCTTTTATTTCATCAAAATCAAAGTATGATAAAATTTTGCAAGATACAATTTCAAGTAAATTTCATAAACACAAGACAATTTAACAGTTGTTCTCTTGATATGAGATAACCTCTTTATCTATAATGTAACTAAACATTCTTTCTCATGTGATGTCTTTAACATAATTTTACTATTATGCAATCAACAAGACAATTCTGGCATATATATATTTTCATGATTAAGGTGTTAGGGTTAACCTTGACTCGAGAATGAGCAAGGATGTAAGTGGTTTCGGGCACACGGTTTTGGTATCCCGTGGTTTCTTGCTAGTTGTATTTGCATGTAAAGAACCCTATTTATAGGGTTGGATTCCTCCATTGTAATGTGTCAATATGAGCAAGAGAGATGCTCTTGGCGGCCTTGACCTAGTTTGGCCAGGGACTAATAATAGATCTATTATTGAAGGTTGGTTTTTCCCTACGGGGTTTTTTAGGATATATTTGGTGTTGCTATTGTGTTTGCTTGTCTTTATATTTATTTCTCTCTTGCATATTTTATTCCTAACAGTGGTATCAGAGCAGGTGTGTGTGAAAAGGATAAGAGAGGTTATATCTATTGCTTGGACACTTGGATCTGCAAGGAGAAAATGCAAATCAACGGGTTGAAGTGTAGATATGTTCATCAAGAGTTTTGATCTCACGAATCTAAAAATGGATTTGGTGGCTGAGTTGAAGCTGCAAAAGAAGGTGTTTCCAATGGTCCATTGGATTTGATTGAAGCGAGAAGGAAGGAGTCAAATCCTTGACGATGAGCTACGATAAGGCACATAGCCATCCATAGCCTGCATTGAATATTGATGTCGCCCACGTTTGGATCTGTTGGCTGATATGCCTTACGCGGCTTGGATGAATGGTTGAAGAAATCATTGTTGTTGTGGAGTTGTTTATCCACATGAGTGGAGAAATAAATCGTCTCCCATGCTATTGTCGAGAGGAGAACAATGGAGCAGCATAATGTGGACATCACATGAAGGGCAAGTCAAGGCAAGCGAAATGAGAGTTGAAAGAAGCAATGGTTATAGCAACAATTAAAAAATAATAATGGAGATGACAATGTGTAATCTACATGTAAATGGGATTCGTGAGTACTCTAGTTTTTTTGGGGGGGGTTAGATCCGAAGCAATTCCCCAAGTCAAGTTTAAAGGGGGGATTGTTAGGGTTAACCTTGACTCGAGAATGAACAAGGATGTAAGTGGTTTCAGGCACACGGTTTTGGTAGCCCATGGTTTCTTGCTAGTTGTATTTGCATGTAAAGAACCCTATTTATAGGGATGGATTCCTCCATTGCAATGTGCCAATGTGAGCAAGAGAGATGCTCTTGGAGGCCTTGGCCTAGTTTGGTTAGGGACCAATAATAGATCTATTATTGAAGGCTGGTTTTTCCCTACGGGGTTTTCTAGGATATATTTGGTGTTGCTATTGTGTTTCTTGTCTTTATATTTATTTCTCTCTCGCATATTTTATTCCTATTTTATTCCTAACATACGGGACACATCATTCCGATGCGACTATAATCCCAAAAACTCCTATATACACGGTAATTTAATATGTGGAGCGACCCTTCTCATTTTGGTTTTCTTTATTATAATTCATTACGTGTTAGCATAATATACATGCATATTTTCCATATAATTATCTAACATTCTAAGAAGTAAAAAAATTATAATCTCGTTAATTAGAGGGGGCACCACTGCTTAACTGCAGTCCTACATACAAACAAAGAAGAAGCAACACTTACGAGGAAGAGATTATAAAAAAGGAGGGAAGTAGATACCCATCATTAACCGGTCTTCTAATTTAACGCCTAGAATTGGTGTTGGGTATATTTAGAAAAAAATGAGTTCTGGAAGGGTCTATAAGTTCGAGATAGTGGTAGACTGGGTTGACACTCTATCACGACGTAATCAACAATAAATACCCGAGATGGAAGGAACAATGGCTACACATTTAATCGTTTAAGGAGTTCAAAACGGAAACAAGGATTCTGTGTTTAAGAGGAAATTCAGAACAAAGAATTTACCGCAGAGATGGTAAGTATGGAAACATTGGATACTTCTCACAGAGGTTTACACAGCCATTTAATTCAATCGTACACGAAATTATCTCAACCATTATACAAAAGACCAGCATTAACCATCGAATTCAAAACTCCTTCAATCTCTAGATCGAAAATACTATTTGAAAGAAACGACAGGGTACATGATAGAAAAATCAAGTTTATAAGTTCATATTTTACAATTCTCGGGGCCAATACGCTTCCACCAATTTATACAAGTTTTTTGTAATCACAAAAGAGACCACTATAAAACCGCTCAAACAAAAGAAAAATAGGGATAAGAACAACGAAGGACTTGTGATCACATTACCAAATCAAAAACTAAACTTTATCAGGATCTGAGCTATCAAACTAAAACACCTATACATAATGATGGTTACGTTTCTTATAAGGGATGACCTGAGTTTTTTTTGTTTTGTTTTAGTAGAGAAACGTAGGATAAAAATAACTTTCCGAAACCCAAAAGTATCAAAGAGCAGACCAGAGTCAATGCTCTTGAAATAAGGGCATGTCACTCGTAGTCATATGCCCACTCCACAAGACCGCACCTCATTCGTTAGAAAGTCATACATTTAAAGAATCTTCATATAAGAAAAAAAAATCAACAAAGGTGTAAATTTTCATTGATCTCTGTATTATACAATATTGACAATTACCAAATTGTAAAAAATAAAAAACACGCCAGGGGTACAATCAAATTCTAAATTTTTATATTGGTTTACACGGGATTTCACCGATCCCCGTGTAAATCGATATTGTAACAAATTATCATATTAAAATTGACAAAGATCCCGAAGAATTTTTCGTTTAATAATGGTCTACACAAAAAAATCCTATAATTACTAACCAGCGTCCCTAGGACCAACCGTGTATGGTAAAAAGAGGACCGACCTATAGATTTTTATAGGAATTTCATTGCCTTTATTTTAAAGTATTTTTACTTTGTAAAAACTACAGAATATGACCAAAACGAAATGTTAACCTGAGTTTTTATACAAGACAAAATTTAAATAATCTTAAACCCCAGTTTAACTATTTATTAATGTTTTATAATCTATAGAAAGTTTCATTCAGCAACATTATTTCCATAATCGCTCATGGTTGTCCTTAAATGATTCGATTTCTCATGCATTGAACAACAAATAAAAGAATACAACCTTTATACGAATTATAAAAAGATTAAAAAGAAACTCATCTGATTATTCCATAACAACCTTCAATTAAAAACCTTGCTATCCTTGACAAAACTATTAACTCATATTGGAAAAAAAATTACTTACTTGAATCAATGTAAATGACAACTTGGAGAATCAGTTCCTCCCAACCATAGGAAAGAGAATAACAAACGCTAACTCGATTCCACCCTCGAGCTGGATCACCACCATGCACTAGAATGCCAATCAACATTTCCATGCGGCACTGTCTCTCAGAGTCCGTAACAAGCTCAAATGTTGGACTTATGGAAGAGAGAAACACTCAGCCACAATTTCTCCATGCACAACACGATGTCCCATGCTATCTTAGTGCACCAATATATATAACTTTTGCCCAGGTCTTGTGCCATCTCAATAAAATATCAATAAATCGTTCAATCCCTCTGATTTAGGATCTTGTCTGGTAGTTGAGCTTTTAGATTGGATTTGATTGGTAAAAATATCCCTTGCTTTCTTTACACATGTTCTATGTGCCATGGTGGTGTTTCCTCATTTAACTGAATTCTCCAAGTGTCTTTTTCTTTTATTAATAATAAAATAATAGTTTGTTGTGCAAAGTGTCACTCACACCTATTGTGAGTATTTTTTGAGTATTTAAATAACTCTTACAAAAGTAATTGTTTTTTTAAATATTCTCAAAAATATTAAATCAAAAATAAAATAATAATGTGTTGGGGGTATCACATTTCTCCCCACCTTATTCTTATCACCATCTTTGGTGTTCTTTTATTCTGAGCTCTCTTGCCCATTCTAGAACATGAAAGGATATGCCTCTCGCATTTTATCCTCCATTTCCCATGTTGCCTCTTCAGGGATGAAATGCTTCCATTGCACTTTTATTTGAAGAATGGCTCAATTCTAGAGCATACGTTCCTTCCTATCTAGGATGTGAAAATGTTCGGTCTAGAACTCGCCCTTGGTTTCTACCTGAATCATAAATCAATTAATTACATGAGTAGCATCATCTACATATTTTTTTAGCAAATAAACATGAAATACATCGTGCACTTTTATAGTAAGGGAAAGTGCAAGACAATAGGCTACCGACCCTATCTTAGCTAACACTTCAAAGGGCCCACAAAACCTGGGTGCCAGCTTGGAACACCTTCCCAAGCTCAAGGTACTCTTCCTTGGTTTTACCTTTAGATACACATGATATCCAACATTGAACTCTCTTGAAGTTATTTTTAAATCCGCATAACTCTTCTACCAATCTTGGGCAACTTTTAAGTTTTGTTGCACCTCTTTCACCATCTATTCCATCTCATTTAACATGTCAAATCCTAGAACAATCCTATCAACAGGGTTAACCCAAGACATAGGAGTGTGGCATTTTCGACCATATAATACTTCAAATGGACTCATTTTTAACGAAACTTGATATCCATTATTATAAGCAAATTCTACTAAATACAAATAATCTTCCCATTTACCTAGTTTATCCATAACATTCATTCGCAACATGTATTATAACACTTGGTTAGTTCCTTCTGTTTTCCCATTCGTCTGAGGATGGTAAGCAATACTGAAATTCAGCTGAGTATCTAGACCTTTAAACAAAGACTTCCAAAATTTACTTGTAAATTTTGCATCTCTATCAAAAATCACAACTTTCAAAATACCATGCAAACAAAAAATTTCTTTCATAAAAATATCAGCTATGTTAATTTCTTTAAAGGTGGATTTCGCAGGTATGAAGTGTGCAACTTTACTTAACTTATCAAGAACCACCATTATTGATTCATGTTGTTTATTTATTTTAGGCAATCCCGTTATAAAGTCCATGCTTATTATATCTAATTTCCATTATGGAATAGGAAAGGGTTAAAGTAACCCAGGAGGATCTTGATGTTATGTTTTTACTTGTTGGCATTCAATGCATCTAGCTAGGTAATTTGTAGCACCATTCTTTGTGTTAGGTCAATAATAGTTTTTTCTTAACTTTGTTTCTATCTTTTGATATCCCGGATGTCTGGAATACGGTTTGTTATGTAACTTATTCAAGATTAATTGCTTAACTTCTTCAGAATTTGGTATATATAATTGATTTTTATAAACTAACAATGATTCTGAGCTTATAGAGTAAGCTGAGGATTCACTTCCATCAACATCTTTTTCCAATTGTTCTTTAATTTTTAAGTATTCTTCATCATTTTTAGTTGCATATTTTATTAAATCTTCAAGATTTGTCTTAAAACTGCTAAAAGCAGACGAATAATGAGGAATGCCATTCCTACTTAAGGCATCTGCCATTTGATTCTCTTTTCCTTTAATATGTTTAATTTCAAAATCATACGCGCTCAAGAAGGCTAACCACCTTGTTTGGCGAGCGTTTAAACTTTTTTGGTCAAATAAATATTTTAAGCTTATGTTATCTGACATTAAAGTAAATTTTCTTCCAATTAAATAATGTCTCCACATTCTTAAGGCATGCATTATAGCAGCTAATTCCAAGTCGTGTGTTGCATATTTGCGTTCATGTTCTTTAAGTTTTCTTGACTCATAGCTTATTACATAATCCTCTTGTAGTAACATGCCCCCTAATCCCTCTAAGTAGGAATCCGTACATACAACGAAGTCCTTGTACGGATCCACTATTCTTAGAATAGGTGCGATGGTCAACAAGTGTTTAAGATTTTCAAAGCTTTCTTGACATTTATTAGACCATATGAATTTAGTTCCTTTCTTTTGAAGTGAAGTTATTGGGTACACAATTCTAGAGAATCCCTTAATAAACCTGCGATAGTAACCCGTGTTTTATTGGTCAAAATGGCACTTCTCCGTCCGTGACTACATTGCCTTGTCGGTCACACAAAAGGACCTTATGGATGGAAGAGCCTATTTGATCATATATTCTTTGGCCTAGAGTTTGCAACATATCTCCTTAACACAACCATCTTTGTGACTTGTTTTGAGATATAACCACGACTCTCATATCAGCAAGCTTGTGGGTTAACCGCGACAGTCTATATTGACAACCCATGGGTAACAACTAAAAAGTTGCACCCTCGTGTTGTTGGGAACTATACTCGCGACGCACTCACTAGTTGTCAAGAGAAATATCCGTAGGTATCTCTAACTCACGATAAAAAAAATATTAAAAGATGATTAGAGATCAGTTATGGTAGTTATCCTAACTACCACAACCTCCCTAACTAATTTCCTTTCGAGTCTATCCTCTCAGCCTTGCTATAAATACAAGGGGAGGGCCTTGAGAAGAGAGAATCAATTTTTTCTAAACAAGTGCTGGAGAAAATTCTACTGAAGGAAGATGAGCAGGAAGCCAGGGTCAGGTTTCAACGGTGCCAGTTGCAGTGCAGGTTTGGTTGATTTCCTTTAATGCAGATAATACAGAAACTTCCTTTCCCATAAATAGTTGTCCATTGTATGAATGCATGTCTTTGAATATTTCATGTCTTTAATATATGAGTTTCTTATAAAGCATTCATTTCTATTTGGTCAGAAGCTTTGATAAAGGTATGTGTTTTATTGCAGGTGATCTATTGGGGGCAGTGAAGCAGGAATCTAAAGTTTGAAAGCTTGGATTGAACGCCAGTCATTCAGGTATTCAGTTTAACTTTATATATTAGTTCTTTTCATTAAAAGAATGATTTCTTGATGTACCTGTGTACTTTTCTATATTTGTAACTAAATTACATGTGTGTTGATGATCTATTGAATTCCCTATCATAGGTAGTTTTATTGCACAACACCGTGATTCCCATAAATGATAGAATCTCAGTTATGTCCCTAGGAACTGGTCAATCAATGATCGCCTTGATTTTATCTAGGTCTACATAAATTCCTTCCCTAGATATTACATTACCTAGGTATTGAATTTTATTTTGAAATAAATCACATTTACTAAACTTTACATAAACTTTATGTTCTTGTAAAGTTTGTAAGACTAACTTTAAATGTTCTTCATGCTCTTCTTCCTTCTTAGAGTATATTAAGATCTCATCAATAAATACTATCACAAACTTATCTAAGTATTTATGGATAATATTGTTCATTAAAGACATGAATGTGGCCGGACATTGATCAAGCCAATTGGTACAACCAAGAACTCGTAATGTTTGTACCGCCTTCTAAATGTCGTTTTATGAACATTCTCATCTTTAATTCTTACTTGATGGTATCCACACCTCAAGCCAATCTTAGAGAATACCATAGCTCCCCGTACTTGATCAAACATGTCATCAATGTGGAGGAGAGGGTATCTATTTTTAATTGTCATTTTATTTAATTGTATGTAATCAATACAAAGTCTCAATGTGCCATCTTTCTTTTTAACAAACAAAATTGGTGCTCCCCATGGAGACACACTCGGTCTTATATATTTCGTAGCTATTAATTCTTGCAGTTGTAATTTTAATTCCACCAACTTAGGTGTATTCATTCTATAAGGAGCCCTTGAGGCAGACACCGCTCCTGGTACCAACTCAATGGTAAAGTCAATATCTCTCCTTGGAGGTAATCTAGGTATTTTCTTTGGAAAAAAACTTTAAATTCATTTAAAAGAGGAAAATATTCGAAGCTAGGTTTTGTTTTATCATCATTATTTTCAATGATATGCACAACAAACAATTTACATCCTTTCCTAGCACACTTTTTCAATTGCAAAGCAGACATTTTCCTCGTAAGAACCTTTTTAGGATTCCCCTTAACATGTCTATTTTCACCCTTTTCATCAATACAAATGAAAGTTTTCTCAAAGCAATTCAATATTACTCTATACTTTTCTAACTAATCCATGCCCATTAATACATCATATGATTCTTATGGAAAAATGTTCAAATCTACTTTTGTAACCAAATCTTGCATATAAATTTCACAACTAGAAATAAAGCCGGTTACCTTTCTTTTTGTTCCTATGGCTAATTGCACTAACCACGACTTTTCAGAATCATACTTTTTCATTTTGCACAAATCTATTAGCTTAGGAGACATGTAACTCAAAGTAGATCCATAATCAATTAATATAGAAATAGGTTTGTCAAATATATTACCAAACTTCGATCATGGAAGGTTGATAATCCCCTTGATGATTGTCCAAGGTTGCGCTTATCTTCGGTATGTTCCAAACAACCTCTCCAACTGTGGTTGCTTCCCGGATAGTGTTAATATTTTGATTATCCTTCCTATGAGTCCAATCCCGATAGAAATGACTCTCCCCATAACCCCAACACTATAAAGGTTCTCTTTTTATTTCTTCTCTCTTATTATTAAAGAGATTATCTTTATACTCAGTTCTTATTGGTTGTTTATACTCAATTATCATTGGTTGTTGTCTATCCTTAAAAATATTCCTCTGAAAATTCTTATGTTTATTGAAGGGTTTGAATTCACTTCTTTTAAAATTATTCCCTTCCTTTTTCTTGAAATTATAAGGATGCTCATGTTTACTTTTAGGCTAATCATAAGTTAATTTGGCCTTCCTCATTTCTTCATATAAATTTTTTGGGTTATCAAACTCTAATATGTCTTTATAAAAGCTAGGTAAGCAACCTAGAAATCTCTGAATTTTAGGTTTTTCTTCATTTAGGTAAGGAACACATCTTAACAAGGATAAGAATTTAGTACAAAAATCATGCATTGACATTGAACCCAATATTAACTCATAAAACTCTTTTGCTTTTCCCTCATAGTAATACTCTGAAAGGTACTCTTTTTTAAACTCCTTTTTAAACCAATTCCAGCTAACTTTTCTATCATTAATTCTTTTAGCTCTTTTTAAGTCCTGCCACCAAATCTCAGCCTTCCAGACTAGATTGAAGATGGCCATTTTACCCTTCATAGAATTTGAGTAGTTATACATAGTAAATTATTTCTTCATCCTAGATAGCCAAGATTCAGCTTCTTCTCCATTTTTTACTTCACCATCAAAGGTAGGAGGCTTTATCTTTTTAAATTCTCATGTTATCTCATCTTTATATTTTCTCTTCTTTCTTCGTCTATCCTCAAAGTTACTACTAGAATCTTCTGATTCACTAGTTATAGGGATTTCGTTAGAAGAAGGACAGTCAGTTGATGAGTTTTCTCATTTACATTTCTTTTTACTTTTATCATTAGTTATCTCATTCAGTTTAGACAGTAAGGCTTCATTTAAGTCTTCTTAGGTTCTTAGTACCCTCTCATGTTCAGTTTTAAAGTTCATCAATTCAACTTGGAAGTATATTACTGTTTATAAAATATCATCATTAACATTGTTATTGTTTGGTTGATCCCCATCATTAAGTTCATCCCAAATATGTGGGGTAGGGGATCATCTTCCAGCCATTTCTTCCCGCAGTTTAGTAAAAACAAAAAATCATATATGCATGAAAGAAGAACATATAAACAAAATTAGTTTCTCATAACATGAATTGACACCATAAGGCCAAGTGTTGTTATCTAAGCTCTAGTACCACAATGTAACAACCCCAAATTATAGTAAAATTTAAAAAAAAAATTAAAAACTTTTTATTACATTTAGTGACACTAACACTCTGCGTTACTTTTTGACACTAAAAGAGAACATTTAACATTTTCAATGAACTCATTATTTCCTTCTTCAACATAGATAAATGTAGTTTTCATAAACCACGAAGCATAACATCGTCTATAACAATCCATGGGGCAGATAGTCCTATTATAATATATATTCAAAATATACATATATTTTCATACTTAAAATGCGTAAGCTCATTCCCACCGTTATAAAGCCTACGCCTTTTCTTTCTATAGTAATATAATCGAACTTTAATCCCTTTAATATATCTTATTGAGTTTAAGCATATAAGTATAAGGAACCCTATTCTCCACATACAACTATCATCGATCACTTAAACTTATAACTTCCATAGTATTTTATTTCATCAAAATCAAAGTATGATAATGATAATATTTCGCAAGATACAATTTCAAGGAAATTCCATAAGCACAAGCCAATTTAATAGTTGTTCTCTTGATATGAGATAACCTCTTTATCTATAATGCAACTGAACATTCTTTCTCATGTGATGTCTTTAACATAATTTTACTATTACGCAATCAACAAGACAACTTATGCATATATATATCACTATTCTCACGATTAAGGGACACATCATTCCAATGCGACTATAATCCCAAAAACTCCTATATACACCATAATTTAATATGTGGAGTGACCCTTCTTATTTTTGTTTTCTTTGTTATCATGCATTACGTGTTAGCATAATATCCATGGATATTTTCCAGATAATTATCTAACATTCTAAAAGGTAAAAAAAAAATATAATCTCATTATATCACTATTCTCATGATTAAGGGACACATCATTCTGATGTGACTATAATCCCCAAAACTCCTATATATACAGTAATTTAATATGTGGAGCGACCCTTCTCATTTTTGTTTTCTATATTATCATGCATTATGTGTTAGCATAATATCCATGGATATTTTCCAGATAATTATCTAACATTCTAAAAAGTAAAAAAAATATAATCTCGTTAATTAGAGGGGGTGCCACTGCTTAACTACAGTCCTAAACGCAAACAAAGTAGAAGCACTCTTATGAGAGGGAACTTGCTACCCATCATTAACTGGACTTCCAGTTTAACGCCTAGAATCAGCGTTGGAGTCTATTTAGAAAAAAATGAGTTATGGCAGGGTCTGTAAGTCCGAGATAGTAGTAGACCGGGTTGACACTCTATCATGACGTAATCAACAATAAATGCCCAAGATGGAAGGAACAGTTCCTACGGTCAATCATTTAATTGTTTAAGGAGTTCAAAACAAAAATAAGGATTCTGTGTTAAAGAGGAAATTCAGAACAGAGAATTTACCACAGAGTGGGTAAGTATGGAAACATTGGATATTTCTCACAAGGGTTTACACATGCATTTAATCCAACCGTACATGGAATTATCTCAACCATTATACAAAAAGAGAAACATTAACCATCGAATTAAAAATCCTTCAATCTCTAGATCAAAAATACTATTTAAAAGAAACGATAGGGTACATGATAGAATAATCAACTTTACAAGATCATATTTTACAATTCGCAGGGCCAATATGCTTCCACCAATTTATACAAGTTTTTGTAATCACGAAAGATACCACTATAAGACCGCTCAAATGAAATAAAAATAGGGATAACAACAGTGAAGGACTTTTGATCACATTACCAAAGAAAAATCTAAAATTTATCAGCATCTGAGCTATCAAACTGAAACACATATAAATAATGATGGTTACGTTTCGATCCAAGTTCGACATTCAGTACAAAACTGGTTCTTCTCATCTTGAGGGTTTCACTTATTTTTATTGGGCTGGCTCCGTTGATGATCAGAAGTCCACATCAGGTTTTTTCTACCGCCTTGGTTATGCTTCTATTTCTTGGTCATGTAAGAAACAATCAACAATTGCATTGTCTTCTGCTAAGGCTGAGTATCGTGCCACATTTCTTGATAGTCAAGAATTCCTTTGGCTTCGAAAGCTATTGACAGAGTTTGGAATTCTATAGGATCATCCCACTACTCTTTGGTGTGATAACCAGAGTGCCATACATATCTCTCACAACCCAATTGAGCATCAAAGGTCCAAGCACATTAAGATCCACATGCACTTCATTCGGTAGCCCATCTAGGATGGTGTTCTCAACTTGGATTACTTTCCTACTGAAGTGCAAGTGGCAAACATCTTTACTAAACCTCTTGCATCTCCTCGGTTTCTTCAGCTCCGTTCGATGCTTGGGGTGAAGGAAGTTGTCCTTGGGGGGTCATCTTGAGTCCTCCTATGCTTCAAGTTTTGGGAAGCACTTGGATTCTGAATGCCCTTCTTTTCTACAAAAGCTGTAGGTTTCATTTGATCTCTTCTTCCATGTCTTGGAGGAAGACCTATTGGACTTAGAAGTGTGTTGACAAGACTTTGGTTTCTGGTGAGACTTAGAGGGAAGCTCACTATCTTGAGCATAATTATTCTTCTTTTGAGAATGAGATTTGGATTTACCTTTTGAGGTATGTGCAACAAGTTCCTAAGAGCTAGAAAGTGCATCTAGCTACTGAATCTTAGATTGTTCTCTTGTTAGATGTTCAAAAAATAACTCGAAAGTAGGCATTTAAAAATTGCCATCAAGTGCATCCATTGTAGAATAAAATTAGGAAGAAAATACCTGATACATACCCTTCAGCTTGGATAGAATTAGGAATATGTATTCACTATTTGATTTAGTCTTGCCACATGCTTTCAGCTGTGCGACTAGTGACCTAAATTTGGTAATATAGTCTTCAATGGAAGCATGTTCATTAGGTATAAGAGATGACAACTTCGTCTCTAATTCTAAAGCCCAAAATTCATTGACTTTCCCAAATAGGGAGGCCAATTTTTTCCAACTTTCCTTTGGTGTTTTGCATCCATCAAGGTGAAACGGTAAGCTATCAGAAACACGAATCTTGATCAATCCCATTGCATCATCCAACTTATTTCGATAGGAAATTTTTCAATCTCTTTGGTGAATGTTGGATACTCCTCAACCAACATCTGCCATAATCCTTTTGATTGCAATATTTGTTGCATCTTTAGATTCCAAGTGTGTTAATTATGGGGAGTGAGGATATCATAGCCCTCGACTCCACCATATTATCAATACATACAACTGAAAATTCACAAAATGAAAAAAAAGGTAATTTCCAGGCAAATAAAACGAGTGCACAACCTGCTCTACATACCAAATCTGCGTGGAAGATGTTGTAACGAAAACCTGTAGGTGCAAAACATAATCTTTGGGAGGTAGATATTGTTATAATGTGATCAACTATGCTCAAGAAGACCACATGGGTTTAGAGGCCCAGGTGACATTGTTGCAACAAATTTCTCATATCCGATCCAAAAGGTGCAAGATTCCTTGCCTAGAAGAAAAAAAAATCCTCAAACAATGCTCCATGGATCACATGAAATCCTGAGTGTCTGGTCTCATGCCCAAGACGAATGGGATCCATCAATGCTTCTGTCGTTTCAAACAGGGGTCCACTGGGTTGTCCACTCACCCATCTAATGAGCAACATCTTGCAATTTCAGGACATACAACCTTAGCAATATGCGATCTGATTCTGGTTTTGGATCTGAAATAATGAGCAAGCTGATTGATCCTTAGAACATATTTGCTATGGAAAATCCCTTATGGTGATGGGAAACCGATACAAGCTTCTACAACAATGTTTGTTGTGTGTTGAAGCTGTAGGTTTGCAACAAACTTAGTAGATGGATGGTGCAAATACTCAGATCCTAGCAATATGGTTGGTCAAACACACACCTCCAGATCCAGGCAGGTGTTACACTTACTGCTAGTTTCTCATCACCTCGTGTTGATCCATCCTTGTACCGACAATTGGTTGGGAGTTTATTGTATTTGACTCATACAAGACCTAACATCTCCTTTTCAGTTGGTCTTGTATCTCGATTCTCTCAGGATCCTCATGAGAGTCATTGGAAGGCAACTAAGCGCCTTCTTAGGTGTCTTCAAGGCATTTCCGAGTTCGACATTCAGTACACAACTAGTTCTTCTCAGCTTGAGGGTTTCACTAATTATGATTTGGCTGGTTCCGTTGATGATCAAAAGTCCACATCAGGTTTTTTATACCGCCTTGGTTCTGCTCCTATTGCTTGTTCCTCTAAGAAACAATTAGCAATTGCATTGTCTTTGGTTGAGGCTAAGTACTGTGCTGCATTTCTTTCCAGTCAAGAAGTCCTTTGGCTTCGACAACTATTGATAGAGTTTGTAATTACACATGATCATCCCACTACTCTTTGGTGTGATAACCAGAGTGCCATACATATCTCTCGCAACCCAGTTGAGCATCAAAGGACCAAGCACATTGAGATCCACATGCACTTCATTTAGCAACTCATGCAGGATGGTGTTCTCAACTTGGAGTACTTTCCTACTGAAGCACAAGTGGTGGACATATTTACTAAACCTCTTGCATCTCCCTGATTTATTCAGCTCCGTTCGATGCTTGGCTTGAAGGAACTTGTCCTTGAGGGGTCATCTTGAGTCCTCCTATGCTTCAATTTTCAGGAAGCACTTGGACTTTGAATGCCCTTCTTTTCCACAAAAGCTGTAGGTTTGATTTGATCTCTTCTTCCATGTCTTGGAGGAATACCTATTGGACTTAGAAGTGGGTTGAGACGACTTTGGTTTCTGCTGAGACTTGGAGGGAGGCTCACTATATTGAGCATAATTATTCTTCTTTTGAGAACAAGCTTTGGATTTACCTTTTTATGCATGTGCTACAAGTTCCTGAGAGCTATCAAGTGCATCCATTGTAGAATAAATGAGGAATAAAATACGTGATACAGACCCTTCAGCTTGGATAGAATCAAGAAGATGCATTCACTATCTGATTTAGTCTTGCCACATGATTTCAGCTGTGCAACTACTAGTGACCTGAAATCGGTAAGATAGTCTTCAACGGAAGTATGTTCATCAGGTATAAGAGATGACAAATTCGTCTCTAATTCCAAAGCCCAAAATTCATTGACTTTCCCAAATAGGGAGGCCAATTTGTACCAGCTTGCCTTTGGTGTTTTGTGTTGGAATATTCACACCATCATTTTTATATTTTGCATGCCTGCATGCAAATCTGCATGCCATTGCATGCATTCAGTCATCATCATGGTGGTCTCCCCAACACCTAGAGCTTGCTCCTATCTCTCCAGAGCCTGTCTACATCCCTTGTTATAGGTCAAATCTACACTTTTCCGTCCGTGATCACATTGCCCTGTCGATCACACAAAAGAACACTATGGGTGGAAGAGCTAGATTGACCTTAAATGATTTACTGCTAAGATTACACCTGTTTAGCTGAAAATTATATTTTTTTGCATATTTCACTAGAAGTGCGCTACTCTTATAACTGACAACCGGCGCATTTTCCTAAAAGTATGCAGGTTTCAATACTGACAACCCGCGTACATTTCTGAAAAGTTGTATGCGCGAGTTGCTGAGAGACCTAGCAGCGCACCATGCGCAATTCCCCTAGTGTCATACCCGCACACAGATTAAGATGAAATTGAAAAATATATTAAGATTATAAATTGGGATTAGCTGAGTTTGGTATTGTAACTCCCCCAACTTCCCAATTCAATTGCCTCGCGAATCTAACTTCCTACCTTGGCCATACATACAAGGGGAAGCCATGAGGAGGTGGCCAATGAAGAAGAAGCTACTATTACGTTGAAGGATTTTCTAAGTCATTGTGAGGAGCAGGAGCCCAGGACTCGGTTGCATAAGTGTCGGGATAGATCAGGTATATATGTACTTAACTACATTTCTTTAACAATAAAAGGTGGAAATACCATTCCCGTCCCAATGAAATGTCTATTTTATTGAATGTCTGATTGTGATTGATGTTAAATTGCTTTCAATTTCATTATATATATTACAGTCAAGATACGTTGAGGAAGGTTGATTTGTTTTGCAGGTTCATTACTGTGGAAGATTGGGCAAAAGCTAGGACCAACCGTCTTTAAAAAAGTACTATTTTTGGATTCCTAATCTCTTTTCATTCATAGTAATTAGTGCAAAGCATAATGTATTTACCTGTCACCCCATGTAAGTTGTTGGAATACTCTCCCCATAATTTTGTATTTTGCATGCTTGCATGCATATCTACATGCTGCATGCACTTGCATGCAATTGCATACATCCAGTCATCATCATGGTGGTCTCCCCAACACCTAGAGCTTGCTTCTAGATCTTCTTTACCTGCATGCAAAACTGCATGTTGCATGCCACTGCATGCATTCAGTCATCATCATGGTGGACCTCCCAGCTCCTAGAGCTTGGTTCTAGCTCTCCACAGCCTGTCTACAGCCCCCAGGGGGCCTCCCAACTACCAAAGGCGCCCTTCTCCAGTCTTTTGCATGGCTAGTGTGCCTTTCTCACCTACCATAGCCAGTTAAGCGCCTTTCTCACCTACCAGTCAGTTATCTCTCAGTTCTTCCTTGATTTGAGGCTAAATTGACTCCCCCACTAACTGTTTCACTCTGATGGACCTCCAGTGAGACTAGTCTTCCCATTCTGAATCCAGTTAGCTCCTAATTCGCCCTCCACTGAGCCTCCTTCATTTAGTTCATTCCTACCTCACTCAGTTAAACTCTGCATTCACCCTCCACTGAGCATCCTTCATTCAGTTCATGCCTACCTCACTCAGTTAGACTCAGTTGACTGACTGTTACCTATGATGACTGATACATTGACTGGATGATGACTCCACTATCATTCAAGCCACACTCTGAGTTAGGAATTTGAATTCCCTACTTGGCCTATTCGAATCCTATATTATGCTCCTTACTGTTCTATTGTATTCATTCACTTACATTCTTATTCATTGTATAATACTGAGATTATATTCTATTCTACTATGTTTATGAGTGATCATTGAGTGTCTCCTTCTCTTCTTCTTTGCAACATGTTTGTGAGTTTGAATGTGAGTTGCTACAGCTGTCAGATCCTTGCATATTATTACATGGTATCAGAGCAGGAATCGGCTATTTGAATTGCAGCAGTTGCAACATTTCTTTAAGCAACTATCTTTCACTTGTGCACCAGAAGCCTCTGAGTTTCCACAGCAAATCCTGGTGCTATTATTTGATTTCATTGGAGAAATCCATTGAGTTCTAGCCAGGTGTGAAGGACTTAGTCCATGTGCCAAGTGTCCTTAAGGTAGTGTTCAGTCGAAGTGTAGCATTCTCCATTAGCACATCTTTTATTGTTTTGCAGGTTTATTCACCTGTTCGGAATCTTCTTCAACTATTGACTTTGTTTGTTTAGATGGATCTAAAGATTACATCTTCCAACTATGTTGAGTGGAAAGCTAAGATGGCTCTCTTCATGAGATCCAAGAGCTTCACTCGAATACTCAACGAAACAATGGTAGAACCTCTCAGTGCAGTTGAAAAGTCCAAGTACTTGGATCGGCTTGATGAAGCAATTGGTCTCCTCTTTCTCTCAATTTCTGATGAACTGCTCTTTCATGTTATTGATCTTACATCTCTGAAAGAGGTGTGGGACAAGCTCGAATATCTGTATGGGCCAAAAGATAATATGGAAGCAAACAAATTGGAAAATGAGCTCATATGTTTGAGTCCCAGCAGCTTCGATTCTATCAATGCCTTTCTCACCAAGTTCAAAAGCTTGATATCACAGATGAAAGATATGATATTGTGAAGGAAGATAAGCAGCTTATACTTTCCGTTCTCTCAAAGTTGGGGGAAAATTTCTCAGTTTTTGTCTCTACTTTCCAGTCAGCTAGGTTGTCCATTCCAAGATGGAAGTTTCCCTCATTTGATGATTTCACACAATCTCTTACCCAAGAGGAAGAGAAGATGATTTCAATGGGAATGATCATACCCAAATTGGATTCAACCCTTACAGTTGTAGAGAGAGCGAATGATATAGGAAATCCAGAAATTCCTGGTGATACAAGGCCTACTCACCAGTCAGATAGAGCTTCGTACTCTAAGAAGGCCAAACATTCTCAAGATTTCGGTTTTGATCTCACCACTATTGGTTCAAAGAAGATCTTAAAAAACCATCCCCAAAATCTTGGATCTGATTTGAAGTTCAAGTCATCACCATTATATGGTTCATTTTGTTCTTATCTCACCCCTGCTGGTTCAAAGGAGATATCAAAGAACTACATACACTTTCATGGAGTTGATGCACCTGTTGATATGCAAGATGGTGAATTACTGAGTACTTTGAAGGTAAAATCATATTTGGAAGGTAATGCATTCGATCCTCCTTATCATATGCTTTCTTTGGATTCCTATTTGGTCATTGGCACATGTTTTCAGAGTTTCACTGACGATGGAAGACTCTATCATTCGCTTGGGTTCATGACTCGTGCACATTTTTGGGATTTTAGTTTTGACTTCATCCCTGTTGGTTCAAAGGAGATCATGAGAAACCATCTTCCAAGTCTTGGATCTGATTTGCTTGCATCCATTATTGGAGAAGTCAAGCACTTGTTTTTGTAGCATGATATATTTCTTCCCAAGAGGAAGATAACTCTTTTTGGGAGAATGCTAGATCCATATCCACAAGAACCTGAAGATCTAGCACCTATTGGTTCATGGGCCACCACCACTATTGCATCCACTAGTGATCTTGTTGAAGATTCACCATCATCATGTCATAGTTTCTTTGGTGACAATCACACCTATGTCGGTTCAAAGGAGATATCAAAGAACTATCTGCACATTCATGGTTTTGATTCTACCTCAGTTGGTTCGAATCACATGATTCATGATGATCTTCATATTATGTTTTTGCAGCTTGATCCACTTCTTCCCAAAAGGAATATACCTCCTTCCTTGATTGATGATCAAGAGAGAGATGCATCATCACATAAGATTTCAGATTCAAAGTTTGGATATGATGATGACCCATCTATAGATACATCTTCACATGATATTTCAGATTCTGAATTTGAAGATGAAGATGGAAGAATGCTAGATCCAGATCCACAAGAACCTGAAGGTCTAGCAACTAATGATGAAGATGAGAGAATGGGAGATCCAGATCCACAAGAACCTGAAGATATCTCAACTGATATTCCTCCTCTTCCTCAATGGGAAGACACTACACTCCGATCTGTCGGTGATTTGGTTAGTGATTCACATGATCATAGAAGAGCCAGAACAGATTTTCAGAATGGAAGGTTTCATCCTTCTCACATTGCTAATCCGTTGCAGATCGATTGATCCTTCTTCGGAAAAGAATGACACTTGCTTCCTTCAGGGGTAAGTCATGATATGCTACTTTTGCACCTTCAATCTATTTTGAGGGAGGGCTTTCTTCCCATTGGGTTTCCCCTCTTTTCTCACTTAGTTTATTTAGATTGATTGTACGGGGTGACCTTTGCTCTCAGTAACTAGGGCCCTATTCTTCAGTTATTTCCTCATAGTATAGCTTGTAGGGGGGTGTTGGAATATTCTCCCCATCATTCTGTATTTTGCATGCTGGCATGCAGATCTGCATGCTACATGCAGTTGCATGCATCCATTCATCATCATGGTGGTCTCCCAAGCACCTAGAGCTTGCTTCTAGCTCTTCTTTAGCTACATGCAAAAATGCATGATGCATGCATTTGCATGCCACTAATTGCATCCAGTCATCATCATGGTGGACCTCCCAGCTCCTAGAGCTTGGTTCTAGCTCTCCACAGCCTATCTACAACCCCCAGGGGGCCTCACAACTACCAAAGGCACCCTTCTCTAGTCTTTTGCATGGCTAGTGCACCTTTCTCACCTACCACAACCAGTTAGGCGCCTTTCTCACCTACCAGTCAATTATCTCTCAGTTATTCCTTGATTTGAGGCTAGATTGACTCCCCCACTGACTGTTTCACTCCGATGGACCTCCAATGAGACTAGTCTATCAATTCTGACTCCAGTTAGCTCCTGATTCGCCCTCCACTGAGCCTCCTTCATTCAGTTCATGCCTAGCTCACTTAGTTAGACTCAGTTGACTGACTGTTACCTTTGATGATTGATACATTGACTGGATGATGACTCCACTATCATTCAAGCCACACTTTGAGTTAGGAATTCGAATGCCCTACTTGGCCTATTTGAATCCTATATTATGCTCCTTACTGTTCTATTGTATTCATTCACTTACATTCTTATTCATTGTATAATACTGAGATTATGTTCTATTCTACTGTGTTTATGAGTGATCATTGAGTGTCTCCTTCTCTTCTTATTTGTAACATATTTGTGAGTTTGATTGTGAGTTGCTACAATTGTCATATCCTTGCATATTATTACATAAGTTGGTAGTGTCATCTCCCCCACTATAGGGTATATTCCTGCACAACAGCCCCCATTTGGCCTCCTACCTACCTAATGTGCCCTCCTTGACTTCTCTGCATGGCAAGTGTGCATTTCCCACCTACCACAGCCAGTTTGGGTGCCTTTGCTCATCTACCACTAGTTATCACTCAGTTAGGGTGCCTTATCTCACCTACCAGGAGTTATCATTCAGTTAGTGCATTGATTGAGTAGTTCTTCCACTGATTGCTCATACTGACTACTTGTAGCTTCTAGCTAGCTAGTTCTGGAGTTCCACTTGACTATTTGACAGCCTCATGCGCCCCCCTTGGAGTCTCCATTTCCTGATTTATGCCTAGATGGTTATGTTAGACTCAGTTAGACACACTGGACTAACTATTACCATTTATGACTGATACTATTGACTGGATGATATCTCCATTGTTATCCAAGATAGACTTTGAGTTAGACAGCCTCACGCACCCACCTTGGAGTCTCCATTCCCTAATTTATGGCTAGATGGTCTTGTTAGACTCAGTTGAACACACTTGAATGACTCTTACCATTTATGACTAATACTATCGACTGGATGATGTCTCCATAGTTATTCATGCTAGACTTTGAGCTCAGATTCGAATGCCCTACTTGGCTAATTCGAATCCTATATGATTCCTCATCATAGATTATTGTAATACATTCTTTACATTCATTATTCATTGTATGATATTGATATTGTCCATTATTCTGTGTTTATGAGTGATTATTGAGTGCATGCTTCTCTTCTTCTTTACAAATAATCTTGAGAGTTTGATTGTGATATAGTTAGAGTTGCTATATCCCTGCAGATTATCACATGGTATCAGAGTAGTTAGCAGCTATTCAAATTGCAGCCATTACAGCAGTTGCAACAGCATTAGTTACAACATTTATTTGAGCAGCTATCTTTCACTTGAGCACCAGAAGCCTCTGAGTTTCCACAACAAATCCTAGTGCTATTAATTGAATTCATTGTAGAAATACAGTGAGGTCTATCCAGGTGTGAAGGACTCAGTCTATGTGCTCATTGTTCAAAAGGTAGTGTTCAGTCGAAGTGTAGCATTCTCCGTCAACAAAAACTTCTCTTGTTTTGCAGGTTTATTCACCCGTTCAGAATCTTCTACAACTATTCGACTTTATCTATTCAGATGGATCTAAAGCTCACATCTTCCAACTATGTTGAGTGGAAAGCCAAGATGGCTCTCTTCATGAGATCCAAGAGCTTCACCCGAATACTCAACGGAACAATGGTAGAACCTCTCAGTGCAGTTGAAAAGTCCAAGTACTTGGATAGGCTTGATGAAGCAGTTGGTCTCCTCCTTCTCTCAATTTCTAAATATCTTCACTTCCATGTCATCGATGTTACATCTCCTAAAGAGGTTTGCGACAAGATCGATTCCCTTTTTGGACAGAAAGATGATATGAAAGGACACAAATTGGAGAATGAGCTCATATGTTTGAGTCCTGACAGCTTCGAATGTTGATGTATTTGTAACTTCGGAAGATATTCACTTGTATATTGTATGTATTACATTTGTATGTTATTGTATCCCCAATGGAGATGTATTATTCCTCCGATTGGAAGTGTCGTAACTTATATTTGATGGATTATTAGACCACCTTGGTGGGGTCGGCCTTGTATGAGTCATGTGGGTTAAAGGGTTATTAGACCACCCTAGTGGGGTCGACCCAGTGTCAAGTGGTAGTGGGTTATTAGACTCTCCTAAGGGAGATCGGCCCAGAGTCAATTGCAATGGGGTGTTTAAGTCCCATAGTGGGGTCAGCCCAGTCAGCATTATGTTAAGTGGTTAAGTTGGGGAAGACCTAGTTAGAGTTAAAATTCAAGTGAAGTAAAGTATAAATAGAGAGTGTGACTCTCTCATTTATTCATTCACATACTCACTCACTTTGCATTAGTGAGAGAGAGGAGGAGCACGCACAAGTGGAGGAGGAGATGCTGCTAGGAGGATATCTCTTGTTTTGGGGTTTCATCTTGGTGATCTTTGTATTGGTGCTTATTCTATCTCTAAGGAAGTTGCATGGTTTTTCACCTTCTTGGTTTTCCCTGGTGAAATGCTTTGTGTCTCTTGTCTCTTGTGTTTGATATGTTGTACATGTTGTTCTCTTAGTTAAGATCCTAGATCATATTGAATTAAATGCTGAAAAACTAACATGGTATCAGAGCTAGCTTGAAGGAAGGCATGGTATGGCATTTATGACACTTGTTGCACTTGCAACAAATTGGAAGCTAGGGCTTGGTATAGTAAAAACCTGTCATCATGGAACTTTCGCTATAAATTAGTTTAGGAGAAGGTTAAAGATCTGAAACTTTTACAGGTAGAATATGAAATGTCCATGTACCTTGTGTCCGAAGGAAAGCCTCATATTCATTGTACTTTGTGAGATATGATCCGTACAAGTTAGGGTTTCTGCCTCTTCCATAATGCAGTCCTAAACAGGTGACCTAGGAAAAATGTCATATCTCGAGATAGGAAGCTCCAAATGGAATTCCGTAAAAATTTACAGTTAGGGAACGGATTGTAGTTTCACAAGTCCAGGATTCAGAGGCCGAAGTTGAAACAGTGAGACGTGGAACGCCGTACAAGTTTTCTATACTGTTTCATCCCATAAATAGGTCACGTTGCGACACTTGGTATATCTCTCTCTCAGAGAATCCATTTGAGCTCATATCTATGGGGTTGGAAAGATGACAGGTTAGTCTACCAAAGGCCGAAGTTTCAAATCCAGAGGATCTAAAATTTCAGAGATACATCAGAAACAATATGGCATATATTTCTGTTCAGACAAAATTGGATTCTGAGCACTTTCATTTTTGGTTTGTCACAGTTGCAGGAAATTAGGGTTTCGAAGAAAATTGGAATTTTTGGAATCCGAGAGCACGGCTGGATTCTCCTCAAGAAAATCAAAGTTTAGAGACCAATATAAAAAATTTTGGTTGGGAAGAACCCCGAGCATCATCAAACCCTAGTTCGGGATTTTGATCGGAAAGGTGGAAAATTAGGGTTTCTGCAAAAGTTGGAATTTTTGGAATCTGAGATCACGACTGGATGCTCCTCAGAAAAATCAAAGTTTAGAGCACAAGATCGAACGTTTTGGCTGGGAAAAATCCTAGGCATTATCAAACCCTAGTTCAGGATTTTTACCAGAAAACCAGAAATTGCAGATCCGAAAGTTTCAAAGGCAATTTTGAGGGGTCAAATTTTGCAGATTTCAAAATTGAAGTATACTAGCTTGATCTGCTCAACAAGGCACATTTTTTCATCCAATTAGAAGCTTGAAATTCAAAGTTTGGATTTTTAGGGTTTCTCTGTCAAACCCTAGCCAACTCCAGATCCAACTTCATCAAATCAAAGTGAATTGGGTTAATACTAGAAGAGAATAATTTGGACACCTACATAAGTGAAGAGATTCCAATTCTAGAGGGAGATGAGGTTAATTCCTTACATAAGAATACTACAAGTAATCCCGACAGGTATGACTTGAGGAGATATAGGTATGTTTTGAAATCTGTTCATGATTAAGTTTATGATATGTTTGTCTTCATATTATTGAGGTTAGTACAATCTTGATTAATTTTAGACTTGTCTTATCACCCTAGTAAAAGTATGAATGCATGTGAATGATCGAAGACATTCATTGATTAGGGGTATGACACTTATGGTTGTACTAATACACTGTGGTGTTGTATGAGGATGATGTTGTCCACTAACATGAAGGGTACATCAAGAAAGACAAATCAAGTTCTAGATCAAGAACATATGACCATGGTGACATGAAGACAAAGACTCATCTATAGTCATTGATGACATAGAATCTCTACTTACGAGGTATGTATAATTTGGTTCTACAATGCTTAACTTATGAGATATGCAGGTGACTAGCACAAGGTCTCTAAAGCATTGAAAAGAACAAAGAAGACATTGTTTGGGTATGTTAGACATAACTAGAAAACATGATAATCCAGGTATGTTAAAATCCTACCTTGTGTTAGGATCTTATATAATTATACTTGGTATGATTGATAATTCATGAAGTCATAAGTTTGGGCAATCATGGGTTTATGCATATTATGCTTCTTAGTTTGATTAATGATATGACAATCTACAAGAGTCCTATGGTCAAATAAGAATATGCATGAGTAAAAGAATTCCTCCCTGAAACCTTGAATACTAACGCTTGTGATAAATTTCCTGTGTATGAAATGATCATGACCATACATGTTTAAGATTATTTAGAATCATAATTTTTTGATAGTATTGATTTTATACTAATGAATGTATTATTATGTATGAGATATTGAGGATGACACAATGATGACACTAGTGCACACTTAAGCATACATAGTGGTCCAGGATGGACAGAAGTTCAAAGACATATAATCATGATGATATCATAAAGGAAGCAAATATCAAGAGGGAGCACACTTCAGTAGTTCCTACAAGGAAGCAAAGATTGAGAGGGAGTCCACCCAACAACCAAACAAAGATAAGTATTTGAATTGTTATTTATTATATATTTGATTACTTAAATGATGTTGTCGAGTCATGTACATGCTTATGTTCCTAAATTTATGATGTATATTATGCATATTAGAAAAGTTGCATTAATGAACAAGATACTACTAATATGCAAGTAATGGGTAAGTGTCCTATGGTATTGTACAAAATTCCATTGCTACTTATCTAGAATGAAACCTCTTTGTTGACATGTTGGGAGTTGTGCACACTCTTAACAATGTTCTGGTAGAGATGGAAGGCATCTAGAAAGTTACGGGATATGGATAAATGTTGTATTGAAGCATTGGCTAAGATAATTGCATGACCGTATGACATATATTTGTATGTGTAAGATTTTGTTCTGAAAACTATGAGAAGTTTCTAATCATGCAATTGAATTTGACTTGTAGGAAAGATCGTGTAAAATCACCTACAAAAGAAGGACAACAACATTTGTTCTAGCAACGAAGTTCAAGAAAATTATCTATTGAAGATATTGAAGAATTTGAAGTTCCCAGGATTCAGGATGCAGTAATAGAAGGATGCCATGATCGAGGAGTACCAGTCGATCATGAAAAATGATGTTTGGGATGTTGTCCCAAGACCAGAAGGGAAATCTGTTGTGACTTCCAAGGATATCTACAAGATCAAGCATGCTGCAAATGGCAACATAGAGAAATATAAGGCAATATTTGTAGCTCGTGGAAAGAAGGGATAGATTATGAAGAAACATTTGAACCTGTAGCCAGATACACTTCCATCAGAACAGTACGTTCTCTGGGTGCAGTGATGAAAGACAGCTTTCTTGAATGGTGTAGTCGAAGAGAAAGTGTAAGTGGAGTAGCCACTCAGTTTTGAGACACATGACAAGGAGTCATATGTGTGCAGATTGAAGAAAGCCTTGTATGGCTTGAAGCAAGCACCCAGGACATGGTACGGAAAGATAGACAACTTCTTGTCCAGTTTGGTCTTTACCAAGAGTAAAGCAGATTCCAACCTTTACTACAAGGTTGAGGAAGGAAATACAGTGATACTCCTACTGTATGTGGATGACCTGTTTGTGACAGGTGAGGATAGGTTGATTTTCGACACGAAGAGGAAGCTTGTTGTTGAGTTCGAGATGAAGGACTTGGGTATGATGTATTACTTTCTAGGTATGGAGGTGTGGCAGAGTATAGATGAAATCTTCCTTGGACAAGGGAAGTATGCAGTAGAGATCCTTAAGCGGTTCAGGATGATGGACTGCAAGGCCATGGCCACACCTATGGGGTCGAACCTGAAGCTATTGAGTGATGCTTCATTAGAGTCGATTGATGCCACGATGTATCGTCAGATGATTGGGTCCTTGATGTACCCGATGAACACGAGACCAGATATTTGCATTGCGATGAACACCTTGAGCCAGTTTCTGACAGATCCTAGACATGTTCACCTGATTGTTGTAAAGCATATTTTGAGGTACCTGAAGGGTACGATTGATTATGGGTTCAAGTATGATGCAAATCAAAAGTTTAACCTAGACGGTTATGTTAATTCAGATTGGGAAGGCAGTGTTGCAAATAGGAAGAGTACTTCGAGGTGCTGCTTCAGTATGGGATCAGGTGTGATCTCTTGGTTTAGCAGGAAGCAATCCCGCGTAGCACTGAGCACAGTCGAAGCAAAGTATGTCGCAGCTTGTTCAGCTAGTTATGAGGCAGCATGGCTAAGGAAGCTGCTGTCTGATTTATTTGATCTCCAGTTGGATGCTACCTGTATCTATTGTGACAACCAAAGTTGTGTGAATTTGTCAGAGAACCCGGTGTTCCATGACATGTCAAGGCACATCGATTTCAAATATCACTATATCAGGGATATGGTGCAGAGAGGAGCAATGAAGCTCCAGTATGTTGCGACAGATGAGCAGATTACAGATGTGTTGACCAAATCACTTTCCATAGTGAAGTTCGAGTACTTTAGAGAGAGGCTTGGTGTTCTTCAGATAGATGATACTTTGAGGAAGAAGTGATGGGACACATTTGCAGGAGCCATTCCAAGCATGGTGGTAGGAGGATCCTTCCCATGGCTATGGATGTAAGCGCCATGTGATGAGCATCAGGATGATGCTCCGGATGATGTTCTACATGACGATGATCAGGATGATCATATGATGATGATGTGATGATGATTATGATGATCATGTGATGATGATATGCATTAGGACGATGTTGTGACGATGATAAGGATGATCATGTGATGATGATGTACATCAGGATGATGTACTGTGTGATAATGATTAGTATGATCATGAGCGTCAGGATGATGCTTCGTGCGAGGATGATCAGGTGGATCATGAGTATCAGGATGATACTGTGTGGCCGTGGACAGGTTGTGCGATAAGCATATAATATTTCCCTGGGAGATTTGCAAATACTCTTGCGAGGTTTTTCCTATGGCATATAATAGCTCCCTAGGAGATCTGGAAAATGCTATTTCGAGGTTTTGCTTGGGAGGACATATAATCTTTCCCTGGGATATTTGCAGATACTCTTGTGAGGTTTTGCCTATGGCATATAATAGCTCCCTAGTAGATTTGGAAAATGCTCTTTCGAGTTTTTGTCCTGTGGCATATAATATTTCCCTGGGAGATCTGATAGGTTGAGCAGGAAGATCGTAATCAATCCTGGGATGCTCTTTCGAGGTTTTTCCAGACCACATGTAATCAGTCCTGAAGATCCGCTAGGTTGTGCTAGGCACGTTAAAGTCCTGGGATGCTCTTTAGAGTTCTTGTCGGTTTTTCTATGCACATAAACATTCCTGGGACACTCTTTTAAGGTTTTGTGGTGGTCACATGTAATAGCTCCCTGGGAGATCCGATAGGTTGAGCAGTAAGCTCGTAATCTATCTTGGGATGCTCTTTCGAGGTTTTGTTGATGCACTTAATCAGTCCTGAGGATTCCACGGGATGGCCAGCTCGCAAAGATGATGAAGACCTAGAGGAGGCTAGGCCTACAACTAGCATGAAAAAGCGCTGGCTCTGTAGAACTTCCTATGATGAGAAGAATTGAGAGATAGCCCAGTGATCCAGATGATGAGTATAGCAGCAGTGACGATGATGCTCTGTGATCCAGTGACGATGATCCAGCTCCAGAATTGAAGACTTGTGCCTATATGTATTGATGACCTATGTCAAGAGAATACCTTCCTAGTTAAGAGGGAGTGTTGATGTATTTGTAACTTCGGAAGATATTCACTTGTATATTGTATGTATTACATTTGTACTTTATTGTATCCCCAATGGAGATGTATTATTCCTCTGATTGGAAGTGTCATCATTTGTACTTGCAAGTGTCACAAGTTATATTGTAAGTGTCGTAATTTATATTTGATGGGTTATCAGACCACCTTGGTGGGGTCGGCCCTGTATGAGTCACGTGGGTTAAATGGTTATTAGACCACCCTAGTGGGGTCGGCCCAGTGTCAAATGGTAGTGGGTTATTAGACTCTCCTAAGGGAGGTTGGCCCAGAGTCAGTTGCGATGGGGTGTTTAAGTCCCTTAGTGGGGTCGGCCCAGTCATCATTTTGTTAAGTGGTTAAGTTGGGGTCAACCTAGTTAGAGTTAAAAGTCAAGTGAAGTAAAGTGTAAATAGAGAGTGTGACTCTCTCATTTATTCATTCACACTCACTCACTTCGCATTAGTGAGAGAGAGGAGGAGTGCGCACAAGTGGAGGAGGAGATGCTACTAGGAGACTATCTCTTGTTTTGGGGTTTCATCTTGGTGGTCTTTGTATTGGTGCTTATTCTATATCTGAGGAAGTTGCGGGGTTTATCACCTTCTTGGTTTTCCCTGGTGAAATGCTTTGTGTCTCTTGTCTCTTGTGTTTGATATGTTGTACATGTTGTTCTCTCATTTAATATCCTAGATCATATTGAATTAAATGTTGAAAAACTAACATCGAATCTATCAATTCCTTCCTCACCAAGTTCAAAAGCTTGATATCATAGTTGAAAAGATATGAGACAGTGAAAGAAGACAAGCATCTTATACTTGCCATTCTCTCAAAGTTGGGGGCAAACTTCTCAGTTTTTGTCTCTACTTTCCAGTCAGCTAGGTTGTCCATTCCAAGATGGAAGTTTCCCTCACTTGATGACTCATCCAATCTCTTACTCAAGAGGAAGAGAAGTTGATCTCTATGGGAATGATCAAACCCAAATTGGATTCAGCCCTTACAGTTGTAGAGAGAGCGAATGGTAAAGGCAAGCAAAATATTTTTGACAAGAGATCGAATGATACAAAGCATACAGATACTCCATATCAGTCAAATGGGGCTTCGAACTCAAGGAAGACCAAGCATTCTCAGAAGGGAAAGACCAAGTGCACATATTGTCTTAGTGGTTTTCATCCCAAGAGTACTTGCATGAAGAAGACAATATATTTGATGGCTCAATTACTTGAGAAGAACAATCTCCTGTACCATCATGTGCAAGGAAGAAAGATGATGATACTGAATCTTCTAGATCCAAAGGCAAAGAAAGATGTCATACTCTCATAGCAAGTGCATCAACTGATTCTTCTTTCATCATAGATTCAGGAGCATCATGCCACAGGGCTTCCTCCAAAGATCTCTTCTCTAGTTTTGAAAGCTCAATCGGCCCTTCAGTCAGTTTGGGCAATGATTCAGAAGTCTCCTCTTAGGGGATTGGAAGAATCGATCTTGATCATGGTTACTTTTCTTATATGCTTTATGTTCCTTCTCTTGCAGCAAATGTTATTTCAGTGTATGAAATGACTCATACTGAAGAGCCCAAAAGAGTGATCTTTACTCCATATGAAGTCAAGGTACAACACATGGTTTCAGGGGAAATCATTGCAAAAGGAGTTGCAAATCATGAGACAAAACTCTATGAGTTGTTGAACTTCTTACCTCTCTCAAAGGAGTCTGCTCTTCACTCTCATACTCGTGAAGAGAGTAGACTATCTCATCTCAAGCACAAGATAGCTCGGAATGTGGTTGATGGTCTTCTAAGTGGCAAGTTTGCTCATGGCAGTTTCGAAAGCTGCCTAAAGGGAAAAGATACACCAAAAGAGATCGAGAAAAAGAGGACTCTTGAAGAAGTGTGAATGCTAGATCCAGATCCACAAGAACCTGAAGATCTAGCACCTATTTGTCCAAATCCTATTTCAAAATGGGCCTCCACTGCTGCATCCTCCTTTGATCTTAATGAAGATCCATCATCATCTAGTATTATTTATTCTATTGATTACAGTCACAATGGTTCAAATGAGGACTACATGCATATTCTAGAGTAGTTTCATGACATCAACACTTTTGGATATGTTCCTCCTTCGAGTGATGATGAGCCAGTTTTACTTGAGCTTTCAGATTCAGAGTTTGCATGTGATGATGAGCCAATTTTACTTGCTTCTTCTGATGAGATTTCAGATTCATAGTTTGGATGTGTTGATGCATCTTCACATGATATTTCAGATTTAGAATTTGAAGATGGAGATGATGATAAGAGAATGCTAGACCCAGATCCACAAGAACTTGAAGGTCTAGCAACTAATGATGAAGATGAGCGAATGGGAGATCCAGATCCACAAGAACCTGAACATCTCTCACATGATATTCCTCCTCTTCCTTGATGGGAAGCCACTACACTCCGATCTGTCGATGATTTGGTTGGTGATCCACATGATCATAGAAGAACCAGATCAGATTTTTAGAATGGAAGGTTTTATCCTTCTCACATTGCTGATCCATTTCAGATTGATTGAGCCTTCTTCGGAAAAGAAGGACACTTACCTCCTTCAGGGGTGAGAGATGATATGCTTCATTAGCATCCTTCAGTCTATTTTGAGGGAGGGCTTTCTTCCCACTGGGTTTTCCCTCTTTCCTCACTTAGTTTATTTAGATTGATTGTACGGGGTGACCTTTGGTCTTAGTCACCAGGGCCCTATTTTTCTGTTTTCGGTTATTATCTTGTAATATATCTTGCGGGGGGGGTTTTGGAATATTCACACCATAATTTTTATATTTTGCATGCCCGCATGCAAATCTGCATGCTTTGCATGCATCCAGTCATCATCATGGTGGTCTCCCCAGCACCTAGAGCTTGCTTCTAGCTCTCCAGAGCCTGTCTACAGCTCCCATTTAGCCTCCTACCTACCTAATGCACCCTCCTTGACTTCTTTGCATGGCAAGTGCACCTTTCCCACCTACCACATCCAGTTTGGGCGCCTTTGCTCACCTACCACCAATTATCACTTAGTTAGGGCGCCTTATCTCACCTACCAAGAGTTATCATTCAGTTAGTGCATTGATTAGTATTTATTCCACTGATTGCTCATACTAACTGCTCGTAGCTTCTAGTTAGATAGTTCTGAAGTTCCACTTGACTATTTGATAGCCTCGTGTGTCCCCCTTGGAGTCTCCATTTCCCGATTTATGCCTAGATGGTTCTGTTAGACTCAATTAAACACACTGGACTGACTATTACCATTTATGACTAATACTATTGACTCGATGATGTCTCCATTGTTATCCAAGCTAGAATTTGAGTTAGATAGCCTCATGCTCCCACCTTGGAGTCTCCATTCCCTTATTTATGGCTAGATGGTCCTGTTAGACTCAGTTGGACACACTTGACTGACTCTTACCATTTATGACTGATACTACCGACTGGATGATGTATCCATAGTTATTATGCTAGACTTTGAGCTTAGATTCGAATGCCCTACTTGGCTAATTCGAATCCTATATGATGCCTCATCATAGATTATTGTAACACATTCTTTACATTCATTATTCATTCTATGATATTGACATTGTCCATTATTCTGTGTTTATGAGTGATTATTGAGTGCATGCTTCTCTTCTTCTTTGCAAATAATCTTGAGAGTTTGATTGTGAGATTGTTATAGTTGCTAGATCCCTGTAGATTATCACATTTTATAGCCATCAAGGTGAAACAGTAGGCTATCAGAAACACGAAGCCCGATCAATCACATTGCATCATCCAACTTATTTCGATAGGAAAAATTTTCAATCTCTTTTGTGAATGTTGGCTGCTCCTCAACCAACATCTTCCATAATCCTTTTGAATGCAATAGTTGTTGCATATTTAGCTTCCAAGTGTGGTAATTATGGGGATTGATGATGTCATAGCCCTCGACTCCACCATATTATCAATACATACAATTGAAAAATCACAAATTGAAAAAAAAAGTAATTTCCAGGCAAATAAAACGAGAGCACAACCTGCTCTACATACCAGATCTGCGTGGAAGATGTAGTAACTGAAACCTGTAGGTGAAAAACATAAGCTTTGGGAGGTAGATATTGTTATAATGCGATCAACTATGCTCAAGAAGATCGCATGGGTTTAGAGGCCCAGCTGACATTGCTGCAACAAATTTCATAGATCTAAGCCGAAAGGTGCAAGCTTCCTTTCCTAGAAGAAAAAACGATTCTCAAACAATGCTCCATGGATCACATTAAATCCCGAGTGTCCAGTATCATGCCCAAGATGAAGGGGCTCCATCAATGCTTCTGCCGCGTTAGACGAGGGGTCCAATGCACTGTCCACTCACCCATCCAATGAGAAACACATCTTTCAATTGCAGGACATACAACCTTAGAAATACGCGATCTGATTCTGGTTTTGGATCCAAAATAATGAGCAAGTTGATTGATCCTTAGAACATATTTTCTATAGAAAATCTCTTATGGTGATGGGAAACCGATACAAGATTCTACAACAATGTTTGATGTGTGTTGAAGCTAGAGGGTTGCAACAAACTTAGTAGCTAGCTGGTGCAAATCCTCAAATCCTAGCAACACGGTTGGTCAAACACACACCTCCAGATCCAGGCAGTTGTTACACTTACTGCTAGCTTCTCATCACCTCACGTTGATCCATCCTTGTACCGACAATTGGTTGGGAGTTTGTTGTATTTGACTCATACAAGACCTGGCATCTCATTTGCAGTTGGTCTTGTATCTCGGTTCTCACGGGATCCTCATGAGAGTCATTGGAAGGCAATTAAGCGCATTCTCAGGTATCTTCAAGGCACTTCCAAGTTCGACATTTAGTACACAGTTGGTTCTTCTCAGCTTGAGGGTTTAACTGATTATGATGGGCTGGTTTCGTTGATGATCGAAAGTCCACATCAGGTTTTTTCTACCGCCTTGTTTTTGCTCCTATTGCTTGGTCTTGTAAGAAACCATCAGCAATTGCATTGTATTCTACTGAGGATGAGTACTGTGCTGCAGTTATTTCCATTCAATAATTTCTTTGGCTTCGAAGGCTATTGACAGAGTTTCGCATTCCAAAGGATCATCCCTCTACTCTTTGGTGTGATAACCAGAGTTCCATACATATCTCTCGCAACCCAATTGAGCATCAAAGGACCAAGCACATTGAGATCCACATGCACTTCATTTGGCAGCTCATCCAGGATGGTGTTCTCAACTTGGATTACTTTCCTACTGAGGTGAAATTGCTGGACATATTTACTAAACCTCTTGCATCTCCTCGGTTTCTTCAGCTCCGTTCAATGCTTGTGGTGAAGGAAGTTGTCCTTGGGGGGTCATTTTCAGTACTCCTACCTTCATTTTTGTTTATGTTGTGTTCTCTCTTTTGGGGAGGATTTTTTTTTTTCGTATGGGTTTTTCTCCTTTTCTCCAGTTATGAGAGGTTGTACATGGGTACCTTATCAGGCCTAGTTGTCGGGACCCATCTTTTTTTTTATCCTAACGTTTCGCTTATGGGGGGGTGTTAATGTTTCATTCCCGATGCATCCATCTTGGGGTGATTTAAGCTCACATTGGAAACCATATCACTTGGATATTTTTAGCAAGTGGCTTGGATTCTCCATTAGTATAAACTGAGATACTTCCTCATGTATTTATCAACTCAGATCAATAGATCATTAAGTTTTCTCTCTAAAAAAAAAAATTAAGGTTTTCCATTACACCAAAACCTGTAGACCTTGATGAACATTTGAAACCAAGCACATAGCCCAAGGATCTCAGCATGGGAGATCATCCCACGTTATATTCCTTGAGTTACAATGGCTATAACCGATACTCCAACACTAGCCAGATGTCAAAAGGGTTCGGCAGGCTTGCTGACATTATAGATGATCTGTCACTTGAAATAATTAATGCAACGAACATGTTTGAGTCCTTAATTTTGAAGGCATCAATAGAGGGTTGGCATAGTCCATCATATTTTAGGTCCATCCCTAGTCAACTGGATGGATTGGCGGAACAGGATAATTCTAGGCTCTCCAAAGAGAGGGAAATAAATATTATTCAAGAGTACTTTTGTTCTGATGATATCTTTGAAGTCGTGAGGGGTTTGGAAGATCTTGTTGCTCCTGATTTCAATGCAATATTTGTTAAGAAGCTTATAAAATTAGTATGGACAGAAATAATAGAGAGGAGGAAATGGATTATGCCTTACTGTCTGCTCTCTATACATAAGTAGATATCGTGAATGGCTTTATTTCGCTACTAGAATCTGCGGGGGACACTACATTAGACATACCTAATGTTGCAAATGAACTAGCTCTTTTCCTAGCTAGAGTTGTTATAGATGATATTTTGGCTCCACTAAATTTGGAAGAAATTAACAACCAGTGAAAGCCAGGATCTACTGGTAGTGAAATAGTGTGCATGGCCTATTCTCTCCTAGGTGCTCGCCTTGCTAGTGAACGTATTCTTAGGTGTTGGGGTGGCAGCCCTAGTTAGGCAGTTGAACATGTAAAAGACAAAATAAACAAGTTGTTAGAGGATTTTGATACAAGAGGAGATATTGGAGAAGAATGTCAATGTATGCGGGATCTTAATATGCCATTCTTTCACCATGAGGTTGTGAAGAAAGCCTTGGTAATGGCAATGGAGAAGAAAAATTATAGGATGTTAAATTTTCTCCTTCATTAGCTCACACCTACCCCAGTTAGTGTATACTAGGCATGTACTTTATTTAGGAATTGAATAATGCTTGCTTGGTTGAGCCAGCCTGAGATGTGGGTCGGTGGATGACACATTTACCGTGCGGGGGCCATAAATCCCACCAGGTTTTGATAAAGGAAACCATTACAAGCTAATGAACGCAGAGTAAGATGAAAAATTGTCATGCACTTAATGATCTATTGTTGGACCATGATGAGAATGTATGTAAGCAATTTGTAGCAAGAATTTGTGATGTTGACAACTATGCCCTAAAATTTATGCTGATGGAGGAAATTAAGTGTGTAGTTGAACGTCTTCGTGACAAAATGGTATTCTCCTTTGTTATACTTTTATATTTTTCCTTGATATAGATTGTTGCATTTTTTCTGTTGGAGAATTTATGATTATCTGAAGTGAGCATATATCGAAGTCAAAAGTTACTGCAAGTTTCTGATTGTAAGTATACTCTGGAAAGGTTGGAAAATATATACAAAGTTTATTGTTTGAAGTGTTCAGATGGTTAATTTATTGACTATGAGTTTGAATGGATCCCACGCAAAATCATAATGTGTTGTTATGACAAAGGTATTAGCATTTAGACTAAAAAATTATGTTACATTTTGAAGTGTCAAGTTTATATCTCATTTATTGGACTCTGATTATTAAAACAAATTCATGTTTCCAAGTCACAATGTAATAAACCTAATTGGTTATTACAAATGTATTTATTATTAGATTAGGAAAATTAATTAATTATTATTAAATGACATGTCTATTCCCGTTAGGCCATATTTAATATCGGCCATTCCTATGTAATATTCATCATTCAATTATACTATATATATATATATATATTATCTATTAAGATAATCATGTAAGCCTGGTAGCTTACAAGTGGTATGAGAGCATCTACACCCATGCCAGAAGAAGGGATTCCTATCATAAAGGAACAAGCTATGTCGACTTCCGAGTTCTCAGGTCAAGCAGAGATGGGGTCTACATCGACACTCACGACAGAAGAAGGGACTGCGACCATAAAAGAAGAAGCTATTATGACTTTTGAGTTCTTAGGTCAAGGAGTGTTGGGATCTACACCCACGACATAAGAAGTAATTGTGACTCTTGAGTTACCAATTCAAGAGGAACAAGGGATTACTACGACTCCTACGTATTCAGGTAGGGAAGAATATAAGGTCGCTACTACCCCTAGGAAATAAGGGAAACCATGCCGACCGCCTCCTTATATCCCTCCTCACAAAATATCTTGGACTTCAGACACCAAGAGGGATAAGAAAAGACATCCCAATGTCAAACCTCAAAATGTGATACTCAGTAAAAAATATGCACGCCTTCCAAAATTTCGTTGTGGTTTCTTACAAGGTATGGAAGTAAGTCGCATTAATGCACCAATCAAAAAGTCTATAAGGATGTCTAGTGGCACTCAAGGACAAACCAAAGACCATGTTGGGATTCCCAGTCAAAGCAAAGTACATGATAAGGAAGACAATGAAATAGAAGCTGTAGAAGACAAAGATATGGAAGATCAAGATGATATTGACAATCACAATGTCAATATCAACTGTAAAGAAAATAACGATGTCATAAAAATCAAGGAAATCAATAAAATCAATGTTAACAACAATTATGAGAGAATTAAAGTTGTAGAATGATACAATGATGAAAATATAAAAACAAAAAATGATCCTAATGAAGAAGGAAACTTCGAAGATAAGGAGACACTTGAAAAGGCAAAAGTTCTACAAATTATCGCAAGTCAAGATATTTGAGAATCTCAAGATGGAAAGGATCCAAGGGAACAATTAAAGACAAACTTTTCAGACAAAGAAGTAAGTACATTATAAATAGTTGCCTCTACAAATAAGAAAACCATATCAAAACATGCAGAATTATCAAAGATCCACATAAAATTAGAAGAGCAAAGGAACACCGTCAGATTAGCAGATCCGAAATATACGTCGATTAGTTGTTATGCGTTCATCTACAGAATCATAAGCATGATAAGATTTGAATGGAAATGTGACCAATTATTCCAAGAACTGCTACACTGTGGCACAGTTATTCGTGGCAAAAATTCTAGTTGCAGCATGCTCATAGAAGATTCGTGGTCGAATATTTTTAGAGCGGGATGACTTGTAATAAACCTAATTGGTTATAACAAATGTATTTATCATTAGATTAGGATAATTAATTAATTATGATTAAATGACATGTCTATTTATCAATAGACATGTCTATTCCCGTTAGGCCATATTTAATATTGGCCATTCCTATGTAATATTCATCATTCAATTCTATATATATATATATATATATATATATATATATATATTAAGATAATCATGTAAGCCTGGTAACTTGCACACAAGGACTGGATCGTGGTCTCCATTCCATTAAATTTATTTTACATCAATCATTGAAGATTGAGTTCTTTTTGGTCCATTCCTAGGATCTATAATTGAAGAGATTATTGGTTGATTTATTATAATTTGATATCTGATTCTTTTATTGGCAGACCCCAAGCAATTGAAATGGTATTCTCTGAATTGATCTTCCCATCTAATCTTTCAGTTGTGGAAAGGGTGAATCAGTGGATTATGATGTATTCTGAACTTGAAAAAATTGAGATGGGAGACTTTTGAAGTAGTTCTGGTACAGAAGCAAAGGTGATCGTTTATTGGATTGAAAGGGTTCATTTCTACTTAAAGATTATGGTTCTACCTTATCATAACAGGCAATGTTGTTTTCCACATCTCTAATAATTCAATAGCTTTTGGAAGGATTTTTCAGGGCATTTCCTCTTCAATTGTAGGTTACAACAAGAAATGTAGAGATATTTGTTATTACGACAAAAATTGAAGGTTGATATTTTTCTTCCAGTTGATAGAATGTACTGACTTGCACTAGATAATCTAGTGGGCGAAAAGGTAATCATTTCAAGAAATTAGTTGAATGAAGTATGAGAATGAACCGAACTTCGAAAAACGAATTTTGAGCTGCTTTAAAACCATGTCGTTGTCCTTCAAGGATCTAGTAAAAGCAAAGGAAAATTTTCAAAACCTACATCAAATGAAGGATATCAGTATTTGGAAGGCCTTAACATGTTTACTTATATGTTTTTATTAGTCATGAATTACAAAGTTTAATAATTCCATATCACTTATGTTTGTAAAAATTCTATAGCATAGCATTTTTTGTGTTTTTTGGTGTCCATTCATATTTAAAAAAATATATAACTATCAATATGCAAATGCTAAATGTTAAAGGACGAAACTTAATCACTAGACAAACTCTCCTTCAGGGGAGAGAGCCTGTGAGGTTAGAACCATTGGATGGGAGATCCAACGTTGTTGCTTTCACAGGGTCTCTCCCTAGGGAAGAGTTTGTGTGGTGCTTAAGTTTCATATTAAAAAACTTAGTTTATCCAACTTTTCACGAGTTTGTAAGCTTTTCACTATACATTTTGGTAAATATATATTTACGTATTTTTTTCCACACATGTCTGTTTCATATTACTTTATGTCTTAGAGATTCGATAGAGATGTACACGTGTAATATATGCTTACATAGATTTTGAGACATTCAATCTTATGCAAAAATGAAAATGTTATATACATTTCTCATAAAAATTAGCCACGATAGGATGTGAGAGTTCAAAGTTTAGTCGTTGTAGATATTACTTTCAAGTTTTTAAAAAGTAATTATTATGCATATGTGGAGATATATAATGATGGTTCCACTTTTTTAATATGATCTTACATTGATTTCATTTTTTTTTGTCCATCTATATTTTAATATAAAAGAAAATTTATTTTAGTTTTTACTAAATTATTGATTGTGTAGTGATGATGTTTTATTCATCGAATTTTGGAGTGAGGATGCAACAATCTGCCAACATCACTTCTAATTACAACTTTATATCAAATAAAATAAATTTTCATTAAATTTTTCTATGTCCTTTTTAACAAATTATCTCGTATGATGATCTTTTCAATATCTTAAAGTGTCTTTTTTTTATGTCTTTATATGAGTTCTACAAGTAGGGAATAGAGTATATGAGGTCATTTTGAAGAATAGAAAAGGGAGCACGATGATCTTTTCAATATCTTACAATGTTTTGGTTTCTCATGCCCTTATCTGAGTTCTATAAATAGGAAATATAGTAGATGAGGTCATTTTGAAAAATAGAAAAGGGAAGAGGATTAAGCAAGACAAAACAGAGTATAAGGATCCCTTTCCTACTCAGTTTTTTCTTATATTAGTCCTTTAATAGGGTTATCGCCACCAAGTTCATAGTAATAGTTTTGTTTGTGTATATAACATTCAACATAATCATCAAGCAAGCCAATGAAAAGAATCTGTGTCACTTAATGCATCTCATACACTTCATCCATTAAATTGATTATGTCATTTCATTAATTTACTAAACTCTACTTTCTCTATATATTGGTCCTATTACAACACTTAGGAAAGTGAGTGAGACATATATAATGGTTTATTAAAATGTTGTGTCTATTGCTCAAGCACAATGTGACCATGGGGAAGTTTGGAGGTTGTAGGGAAAAGTTGGGTGGTTTGCATGGATCAGCTGGAAAATTAGGGGGTTCACATGGGTCAATGGTGAAGATTGGGAATTCCCATGGATCCAGAAGGAAATCTAGAGGTTTGTGGAAGTTCACTTGGAACCATGTAGGATAAGTTGGGGGACAAGAAGGGTAGTTATCACAAAAGTATGTTGGGGAAGTTGGGGAGTGAGATTTTGACTAGTTTGCAAGAGCACATGGTTGCGTCAATTTGCACTTTTTACAGCCCAAGTGGGTGATATGTGTTAAATATGTAACAATGATGTAGCATATGTTGGCTCCATATATATATATATATACACATAGCCCAAGTGGGTGATATGTGTTAAATTTGTAACAATGATGTGGCATATGTTGGCTCCATATATATATATAACCAAGCATGTGTGAATTCCAAGCTTAAATTGGCAAGTGGGTGAGATGTGTTAAATATATAACGATGATGTGGCATATGTCGGCTCCATATATATATATAACCAAGCACATGTGAATTCCAAGCTTAAATTGGTTACATTGTATTAGTTAATATTGCCTTGATTTGATCTATACAAAAGAGACATATATTCGGAATAGAATCACTACATTTAGATTAAGGCATGACATATGTGTGTATCCTACAAATAGATAAAAGTTGACTTCATTAATTAATTATGAAGTTAAATAATTATTGTGCCATAACTCTATAAAGTTTTACTCTTATATATAGATGTGTCAAATTTTTATTTGCCATTATTTCGTGTTTATGGCCTATCTCTCAAACCAATTAGTGGAATTAGGGATTTTTTTTTTTTGTTGTTGGCAAAGTGGTGGAACCTCCTTGACTAGCAAGTTTGCCTTTGGCTAAGTTACCACGAATCAGGGGCATCTAAGCCGTCAAAATCACCCAGGGATCGGATCGCACCCGGCCTGGACTGCACCAACCCTTAACATGGTTGGATTTTTTGGTATCCGCGGGATTAGAACCGGCGACCTTTCCACTTAGGACATCTTAACCATACCCCCACCAACTATTCTACATCTCACGGATGTGGAATTAAAGATTTGAATATATAAAAATAAGTTCTTTATGTGAAACCTAAAGATGTGAATATATAAAGGTGAATTCTTTATATAGAATTTCTATCATATTGATATTTTCCTCTTAAACCTATCAAAAGGTGGTTGCAATGAAGATATGTGAATATCCTTATGCATTATAGACATGTGAATATCACATCCTTCAACTCATGTTCGAGTGGAGTAGTGAAGGAATTTCAACCATTAGAATATTAGAATATATATAGATAAAGTTAGCTTAGTGGCTATAATATGCCTGGCCGTCGTCGTCCAATAAAGTATTTGTATGAGCAATTAAATAGTAAAGGGCACTTTACTTACCATTATTTTGCCAAAAAGCTCTTTCATTTATCTTGTTCTCATTTTTATGAATTACCATCTTATCTTTATGAAATTGGGTCTTAAAAGTATTTAATATTTTAAGAACATTTAATAAATAACTAACATTAATCATGTTTTACAGCTCATTCATTCAAGCAACAACTCAACCAAAACTGCTCAACCTTTTTTAGATACTGTGATAATGATAAGCCTGTGACCTTTATGGCCTATTTCAGGAAGGAACTCAGCAAATTTAAATTTTACCATGCTGTCAACAACTCTATGTATACGAGCAGGAATTTTCAACAAAAATAGTCTCCCAAGATAATCCGAAATCATGAAAAGAATGTTCAAATACCAAAAACAGAATAAGAGACGGTGTTAACTGTGTCAGCCTTAAGTGGATTTGACAATTTCTTACCTTGCAAAGCTCACAGATAGCCTGTCAAACAGGTGTCATCTTTATAGGGCCAAAAATAGATTTCAGGATCTAGTAATCAGGTTCGATTAAAAATGAAGACCCTGCAGGCTGCATCAACAGTACAACATATTTCCAAATATATTTGGAACTATCAGATTTTATTGCCTCTATACAATTTGTTGCCAAAGTCTGATGGAACATAGGAACACTATCCATAGAAGAAGGCATACAAGTGTTTTCAGATTCTGATAATAGAATGATACATAACCACAAGGAAGGAGAAAGAAGAAGATTGATAGCCGGCACTGTACACTGTGATAGATTTTAAGGTCCATTTTTTACCAGCAACAATCTGCTCATGTTGGTTTTCATCATCCAACTGAACAGCTCCATTAATGACCAAGAATACATTCTATGATACATGATCTGTTCCATCTGTAGCCTTTTTATGTTAAGAATTGATCATCGGCAAGCATCATACATGTCTTATCCATCACCTAGGGGAGCAAGGAAAAACCCTCCTTCAGGCATGAGTAGTTTACAATGAGGGTTTTCTTCAAAGTTCATGATTTATTTAGTCTTCTAGGGATGTCAGTTATAAAATTTGCATGCTTTGAGTCCTTTACTTGCATGCTTGTATTCCAGTTACAAGGATCTGCATCCTGCAACATTTGCACGACTTCTCTCATTGAAGGCCGCAAAGATGGCAGTTTGTGTGTGCAAAACACTGCAATTCTCAAAGCCCGAATCATTTCTTCCTTAAATGACTTCGAAATCTTCGAGTCAAGAATAGCAAACGAATCGTCCTTCTCATAGATTTTGTGTGAAGTCCAATAAACAATATCCTTGTTCTCCCCAAATTCTGATTCAATGGGTCGTTTGCCAGTTATGAGCTCCAGCAACACCACACCAAAACTATAAACATCGCTCTTCTCCGTGACCTTCGAGGAGTATGCGTATTCTGCCATAAAAATAGATAAACAAATTAAAATTCAGGGTTCATCCATTTGCAAGAAATATCAATAAAATGCATATTAATAATGTTAAAGGTCGAGGACCTCAAAATCTGTTACAAAAGCACTGCTTGACAGCAGAAAGCCTTGTGTTGAAAGACATGAAGGAAGAAAATGGAGCACAAATGCCAGACAAAAGAGCGAAAAAACTTACCAGGAGCAATGTAACCGTGAGTGCCTACAAAAGCTGTGGTTGAATCCCCTACTCTGTTGCAAGCTTGAAGAACTTTTGCAACACCAAAATCAGCAATCTTGGCCTCATAAAATTGATCCAGCAAGATATTGGTAGACTTGACATCCCTATGAATAATTGCAGGGGAGCAATCATGATGAAGATAAGATAATCCATGAGCTGCCCCTAATGCAATCTTGTGTCGCGTTGGCCAATCCAAATCATTATTGCTATGCAAAGCTTCAAACAGGTTCCCATTAGGCATGTATTCGTAGACCAACACATTTGAATGCCTGTTCGACAGATAACAATAAAGCTTCACTATGTTTTTGTGGCGAATGGTTCCCAAAGTTTCAACTTCTGCCTTGGCCAATCGATGATCATACTCTCTGTAAACATTGTCATTTTTGTTATGCTTCTTCTTATGATTGTCCGTATTGATGTCATCCATATCCATTTTGGTGGCCGTCCAGAGGTGCTTCACTGCCACAGTTTCATTATTGGGTAGGTCAGCGCGATAAACCTTGCAGGATGCCCCACTTCCAATTTCATTCTCTTCGGATTTCAGTAATAAAATCCTGGAAAGCTCGTCTGCATTGAAGCTCAAATTATGAAAAACTGTGATTTTCCATGCCAAGTTTTCCTCTTTCTCCAGCATATCTGACCGGTGATGAACATACTGCCGGAAAAGTATCAGTCCAGCAGCGAATATTAACACGGCTGCACCGGTGACGAAACCGGCTACCAATTTCATTCTTCTGGATTCCTTCTGAGCATAAGAAGAAGCCGAGCAAACTTCAATTGCATCATCGCTACTGAATGTTTTAGCACAGAGCCCTGGATTTCCTGAAAAGCTTCCCCTGCTTCCAACGCTGATGAGCGAATTGGGAACAGCGCCACTTAACTGATTGTTGGAGAAATCAATAGCGCTCAGGGTCAATGCGCCGAGACTGCTGGGAATCGATCCAGAGAGCTTGTTATTTGAAACATTCAAATGATTCAAAACATCAATAGATCCCAAAGAGTCCGGAATGGCTCCGTCCAGACGGTTTCTCGCAAGATTTATAATGGTTAAAGATTTGCAAGAGCCGATTTCATCCGGAATGGATCCCTCCAGCATATTGTCTTGCAAATATAGTGCATTCAACTGCTTCAAACTCCCGATTTCCTTCGGTAATTGACCCGTAAACATATTGTTTTCCGCCTGAAACCTGACCAATTGTAGCGCCAAGCCAATCTCCGGCACCAAGATGCCGGAGAATTGGTTGTTTTGAATGACCAATTGCGATAGATTCTTTGCATTGCCGATCTGGGTACTCATTTCGCCCATAAAATTGTTGAAGCTCAGATCAATAATATTGACATTGGGCAGACCCCAGATTCCTACCGGCACTCTACCGCTGAGACTGTTGCTATTGACTCTGAAGCGTATCAAGCTTTGGCAAGTGCCGTATGAGAGAGGCAGTTCTCCCGTGAAATAGTTTTCGAGAACAAGAAAGTACTGCAGGTTTCCTCCTCTGCAGATGTCTTTAGGCAACGAACCATTGAGCCGATTTTGCGACGCGTCCAGCATGTTGAATTTGGACAGGCTGCCGAGTTTCTGCGGTAATTGGCCTGTAAGATTGTTCTGGTAGAGCGACAAGCCTTCCAGAAACGGCAATTCCCCAAAGCTCTCGGGAATTTGGCCCGAAAGATTGTTGTTGTAGAGCTGCAAGTATGATATCTTCTTCAAATTTCCGAGCTCTTGTGGAATGCTGCCGGTAAGGGTGTTGCCCGACGCATCGAAGTTCTGCAGTAACGTGAGATCGCCCAATTCGGGAGGAATACTCCCGCTGAAACAGTTGGCGTAGAGCTCCAGTCGATAGAGCTTTTTCAGGTTGGAGATTTCCTTGGGAATGGATCCGTTGAGGCTGTTGTTAGAGAGATCCAAGAGGCCCAGCTCTGTAAAATTAAAGATGAAAAGCGGGATTTCCCCTATCAAATTGCAGGTGGCCAAGTAGAAGGTGTTGAGTTTCTTTAAACTCATTAGTTCTACGGGAATTGTGCCAGGAGTAAAGGGATTATTCGCGAGGTTGAGGGAGGTGAGCTCTGGTAAATTACCGAGAGAAGCAGGGAATTGGCCTATGAAGTTGTTGGTCGTGAGGTCGAGTATCTTCAAGGACTTGAGTCCAGAAAAGTCTGGCAAAATGCCGGAGAGAGAATTTGTGGTGAGGTCGAGGGATTGAAGGTTGCTGCAATTCATGAGAGGCTGTGGCAGAATCCCATACAAATTATTGAAACCCATATGAAGCTTTTCCAAGCTCAGCAAATTGCATAGGCCGGAGTAGAGAGGGCCGTTGAGAGATTTGTCTTCGAGTGTGATTTCGATGACCATACCTGTAGAATTGTCGCAGGTGATTCCATCCCAGTTGCAAGGCGCATCGGCAGAGTCTAACATCCAGTTGTCCAATGCATTGTAGGGATCCCGCTTGAAGCTTTTCTTCATTTGCAAAAGAATTTGAGCTTCTTGAGAAAGAGCGTGGCACCATGGATAACTAATAAATGAGGCCAAGCTCCATACACAAACCAGCCAGGTCAGCCGTGAAATCCAAACCGCAATGCAGTTTGTCTCCATCTTCTTCAGTCTTCGGTCAATAAAAAACTGCATTTAGCTCTGAGGCCCAGTTTGCTAGCTGCTGCAGAGATATAGATAGCTTTCTCCAAGAATTTTCAAATGATGCTGCTATTATGGCTGCAGATTATCATTAGCTGACAATATTTCGAAATCAAAGGCGGCATCAAATTGGGTGGCTTTGGCTTTAAAGACGATGATTTTGGAATTTCATAGCAACTGGGCAGAGGCAGAGGCAGAGGCAGAGACGAAGGAAATAAACGTGCAGATCTGTGTTAGCACTTCAGTTGTGTATGGTATGTATGTGACTTTGCTTGGTGGGTAAATAGAATCCAGTCAAAGGCTTCTTCCAGGAAATTTCCATGGAATCTGCTTTACTCCCTGTGGCTACAGAAGTCGTGAAGCACTTTGATGTACGGTCCAAAATCTTTAATAAAGTGGTGGATGACTGCTTAAGAACAGATACAGATGGATAAGTAGAGGTTGAATATGAATGTGGTTCTCCTTGATTGCAAATTTGTACGGGTGGATGAATATGGTTCTCTGTGATTGCAAATATTTCCACGGAATCTTGACTTATGATTGAAGCGGTGACATAACAGGTTCATAAGATTTTTCATTCGAAAAAAGGTTCTTAAGATTTTAGTTGGATTCAAAATTATTCAAACAAGGGGAAGCTCAGCTCTTTAGCAGCAAGTCGCTGATTGTGATTTTAGGTGAAGGTCAAAAGCATCTAATTTAAGGTTTCTATTTCCATAATTATATGTTTTATTTTCAAGTACCGCATTATCCAAGGTAATAAAGTGGATGATTAATTATACTTTTATGAGCTTAACCTAGCTTTACTAAGCACTGATCTGTACAAGCTTCATCAATCTTAGTAATAATAAATAAATTGAAAATGGATAAAAAATAAATAGAAACCATCAATCTTTTGACCAAATCAATTATCATTATTAATGTGGATTTTATACTTCCCATTTATCATTAGTATTTTTAGTCATAATAAGGTTATTTTAACTTTAGTGTTTTTATTGTTGTTTTATTTTACATATTGGTGGGGTTATAAAATTACTTAAGGTTAGTTGGTTTATTATCTTAATATTTATGATGTTAGTTGGACGAAGGTTGGCTTCTAAGTTTTATAGTTATTTGAAGAAATGTTGAAAATGATTTTTTGTGGACATGTTTGGTAATCTTGTATATCATACATTTAACATAATAGTTTGGTGATAAGTTTATATGATATGATTTAAATATTTTAATTATAATCGTTATGGTAAATGTTATGTAAAGCTTCATTATCAAATTTTTAAGTAGTTGCATGATCGTTATCACTAAGCTTTGGGTTTTTATGTCTTGTTATACTAAATGAGAAAATATCATATAAAAATTGACTAGTTTAAGTTATTCCCTCTCACAAGCAAGTGCAACCTATCTTTTCAGACTAATCAAACTTGTCTTCACCAACACTTCATCCCTCAATATTCCCACAAACAAATGCAACCTATCTTTTCACTCTAATCAAACATGTCTTCACCAAGATACCTTAGAGCACACTTCATCTCTCAATATTAACATGTGAGTTTGTAAACTGTAGACCTCAAGAGCACACTTATTCTCTCATTATTGCTATGATTTTATTATCATTGCCCAAACGAAAGAGCAAGCAATAATTGAAGATGGAGAGGCACACAATGATGTGATTGTGAAAGAAACCCTAACACAACATACAACTCCATTAGTTTTTGTGGAAACTAAGTGATACCTAACTACTATCACTAATTTATGCATGCCACATAAGTGGGAGTTTTGTTTTTTTTTCAAGCGAAAAAAAAACGTACTATTGCTATTCTTTAAATCAAATAGTACAAAATATTGTCACCTTTCTGGCGAAAGGTATGTACAGCCATCTATGACTTTTATCTTCCATAAACATCCTCATATGTTCAAAAAGTAAGACATCCTGGGAGTTTTGTTGTATATTAATTGATTATAAAATATTTAAAAAAAATTATAATATTTTGTAAATTCTATTTTTAAGACATCAAAAGAAATATGCCAAGTCTGCCATCAAATATTAACATGTTCTTAATATTTAAATTAATATTAATATGTCTTTAATATTTAAATTTAAATATGTTCTATGAATTCACTCAATGTTTAAATTTAAATTTAAATATGTTCTTGAATTCACTCTTCCACACCTTATTGGAACCCAATCAACCAACATTCAAAGTGGAGTCTATGGGCGAATTCACTCTTCCACATCTTATTGGAACCAAACCATATCAACCAACATACAAAGTTGAGTCTACGGGCGGCTTCTTGCATACACGGTTTTCAAAAGCGATTTTAGGGATTTGCTATGATATTTTGAACTTAAAATTATTTGTTAAACTTACATGAATTTGTATTTTTATTATTATTTTAAAGTGAAATTAGAATGTAAAGATGAACAATGAGCATTTGCTTTATTCTTAAATCCGAATGCACATTGTTCATGTACTTTATTATAATTGTCTAGTGCTACTAAGGTTATGAGCTGTCGTTTGAAGGGGGTACCTGGTAAAGCACGATATGGTTCTTTCGATATATAAAGTTGAAATGCTTCCTCTAATGTTATTCCGGAATCTGCGTATATGGATCAGATCCTGCTAGAAAATGTTGCTAACTTGCAAGCATTTGGAAGTAGGAGTTTGACCCCTACGAAACTCTACTATTATGAACTTGTTGGACATCCACATAGTGCTTGCTTTTCTATGCCATTGTTTATATACTTTTGGCTATGTGGGATTTTCACCATTGTGTTTTAATTACTATCTATAGGTTTGGGATTTCTTTGCCAAACTCCCAATAATTACTATAGGACTATGTCTTTTGGATTTCCTTGCTTAACTCTTGAGCTTTCTTTTTGCAAATGTTTCAAAGTCTTAATAATGAATACCTTGTAGCCTTGTGAGTTCGGTATATTGTGGCATGTACAATACAAACTCATTTTCATATTTTGGAGTGAACAAAATGAATATTGAGCCAGAATGTGAAAGGTTTGTTCATGTTTTTCTCTTTTTACCAGGTTGCAGTCAAATCAAATACTTATTTTTAATTCAAATCAAATTAGCATCCACAAAAACACTACAGTCCCAATCCATCGAGCATAATAGAAAGAAGAGACATGAATTGGGCTAAGGCATAGGACACAATACATAACAATGATGCAACAACATCCATTAACAATATATAACAATGATGTCTAGCATCAATTTAAGAAGGGGGGGAGAATCCTTGGAGCTTAATATTGGAGAAGATTAGTATATTTTCAAATTTTCAGAACCAGATATTTCAAAATATTTCCTAACCTAGTAAAGTCGATGTGTTTGTATCCTAATCTCCTTACCTTCAACATTCAGCTTAGTTCAATGTTTGTTTCAGTTCCACCAGCATCCCTTGCAGGTATCCGTTAGTGTTAGTTCCACCAATAGTCCTTGGACGTACGGCCAAACACTAAAGGCAGTTAATTCTATTACAACTTCCCTTCGCACAATTCCATATCCCAACTCCCCTTCGCACGGTTCCATATCCACGAGCAAGAGAAGCACAATCCGTTCCCTAACAAGTAGTTCCATCTCCAGTTGTTTACCCATAAGCAAGACTGGCCTTTACTTCACACAATCAAAGGATATGCAGGCTCATAGAGATTTAGAATCACCAATTCCAAGGAATTGGCATGGAGAGGCAATGTTGGTGGCTAAATGGAGAGGTTGTGGCTAGAGTCTATTTCAACACATTAATGTAATATTAATGTGGATACACATGAAACAATAAGTATGGCACTTGGCCATATGAGTGAAGGGTATGCTCCGGGTATAGTCATTACCAAAAACTAATAAGTAGAGCGACATAAACATTTAGTGTTTTATCCAACTTCTAAATCATAAACATAATTGATGCAATGTTTTTCAAATACATACACATACACATACACATACATATACATACATATATATATATATATATATATATATATATATATATATATATATATATATATATGTTGTTGTTGTTGAAAATACCAACTTTCAAATCTAAGTGTAAGTGCTGATTTCTAGTTTTTTTTAAATGAATTTTGAACTCTAACAATTACGGGAAAAAATAGAAAACACAAAGTGTATCTTAGTCGTATCACAAAGTTTTAACTAACTAAAATTATTTTTTCAAATAAATTGAATTAATAAAGTATTTTAATAAAACATAGGAGATATTTACAAAATGGCTAAGGTGATAGCTAATTGAATTCTAACCGAAAACAATAGTCATGTTCTTTGACCATTCATCCACATAAAACAAGCCATTTTCAAATCCTGGCTTTAAAGTGGAAAAAACAATTTATTTAGGAGTGATAAATTATGATTATAAATCAATTAAAAGTTTGGGGTGGGGGTTTATATGATTCCAAAGGAATTTTAGTAGCAACTTTTGAATGGGGGTTAGGAATTGCTACCGATAATCAAGCTGAGCGATATGCCCTGTATCAAGGTCTGAAAATTGCTATTTCCTTGAGAATTCAACCACTGGTTGTCATAGGTGGCTCACTATTAATCATATCTCAGTCTAGAAGGAGAAAGAGATCGAATATAAGATCACAGGGCCATTGCAGCTTTGCATAAATTCTCTCCTTGACTAATTTATCAGTATACAACTCTTTCAAGGGGATTGGCTCGAGATAATTCTGCAGTTTGGGTGGGAGAGGTCTTCGCAGAAAGCAGTTTTTAAGTGATGTCTTTATTTTCTAAGAATGAAGTCCATTGGCAAGCTAGAGGGGTTTTGCGAGTTGTCCGAAGAAATCAAAGTTTTAAGGGATGATCTAAGGGACATTCAATCTCAATTGGGCCATATGAACTCTCAGATGGAGAGCTTCATGGACGTTGTTCATCAAATCATGGCTCAAATTCCTAGTATAGACAATAGACTTAACAATTATGTTCAAGTCATGCATCAACTCTCATCGAATTTCACTAATATTGACATTCGTCTTGACAAAGCTGAGGGTAATATCTCTGTTAATGCCGATGACATTGATAAAATGAAGGTGAATTTGGCGCGTCATGGAGAGCTTCTTATGGACCAACGCTCCAGTACTGTAGATTATATTGGAAGTAGGGGGTCGGATGTTTCTGTTTGTCATCCTACACATTCTGCAGTGGAAATCTCAAGTTCAAGTTCGGAGGAGCAGGATATTGAAATTTCAGAAGGAAACCAAGCTGGCATTGTTGATGCATAGGTCATTCATAGTGATCATAGTTCCAGTTAGGCATTTAGTTTATGCTTAGTTTTTGCTAGCTTTTGTTCAGCCAGTTTATCCGTGTCTATAGTATTATATAAATAAGTAGTTATATCGTTATATCGCCAACTTTGAAGAAAACTATGTATGGCATCTTTGTCTCTTTCATAAACTTTTTGAAGCTTGACTTTGGACTACTTTGTTACACCGTATTTTGCTGTAAATTTTATTGTTACACATTTTTTTGTAAATTTTGCTACTAAATTTATTCAGACTTTATAAATACAAAATATTCATTTATTTAAAAAAAATCAATTAAAAGTTTTACAATGCCATTTTCAAAGCAAAGCATGGGTTTATTGTGGTCAAATGCAATTCATTTAAGAGTGATGAATTATGATTATAAATCTTTAATATGGATATACATTAGGTGGATTGTCGCTTGTCCATCTAAAAAATTATACTCATTAAATAATAACTACTCCTATGTTGGTGGTTTCTCGGTTGGTGCCTCGCCCTGGGTTGGATGGTTATTTTTTCCTTGGTATTTCTCTCGGTATTCTCTCATTCTGGACTTTTGCTGGTCTCATGGTACTTTTGGGGGATTGGTATATCCTGTGTATTTAGTTTACTTATCTTGATGGTCCTTGGTTGGTGGATTGTGTGACTTGGTGTTATCTTGGTTCCAATGGAGACTTGGTTGGGAGTTTTTTTTGGGTATTCTGACTGGTTGTATGTACTTTTACACTTCTTATATGTAGTATAGTCTTTTTCTTGTGAAAAAAAAACTACTCCTCACAAAAGAATAACCATGCTGCGTTTAACGTTAGAAAAAATATAAGAAAATCCAAATGTAAAGAATAATCATATGGATGTGAGAGAAAATATTAGGAAATCCTAAACTTTAGTTGCATTTTAGTTCCAAATTAAGTTTAAAAAAAAACTATGTAGTCACACAGCTAACATGTTTTTCAATTATTATTATTATTATTATAAATAACAGATTTCTTCTAACTATTTCCACTTATTCACAAATTAATATGTTTTTTAATGTTATTTTTATTATTAAATAATTTAGTTTAGTTGAGTTATGGCTATATAATATTAATATTAATAGCAATAGCAATAACGTAACAAATGTTTGGGAAATAAGATAGGTATATCATATAGGTTATGTATTACGATAAAAAACATTCATAGTATGTTAGGTCTTGTCCATTTTGCTTTCACTATGAACTTTATAAGAGTTTGTTTTGGTTTAGCAATATTAATTTTGATTTTTTTAAATAATTTAGTTCTGATTTGTAACACATCAAACATCATAATTATTTTTAAAATTTAGTTATTATTATATTATTATTAATTTTGTGTACTTACCTTTAAGTTGGAGAATAATGGAAAGAATGAGGTCGATAACTAGGTTTTACCCTAGCCAACCTTAGTCACATCATGCTCCCTCTCCCAAACTATGCATTCAATAGATCACAACCTGTATGTCGAGGGAAGTACCTCTTGCAGCATCATGAGTTCAAGAAATTGTGCCCTTACCATGTAGACCACATCTAAGGTTCCTAGGTGTTAAGAGTATAAGGCTTAAGTAATGTTGGTAATAAAATGATAATTAGATAATAAGTTGTAACGATGTAACTGTAGAAGAACTACCTATGGAACTACCTTGTCGATGACATGAAAGGGGATCAACCTCGTTATATCAATGATTTCATTGCAATAAATTATATATCTTGTGCATGAGTCCACTAAGTCCATGGCTTATCATTGCTTATCATGTTTGCAAGTTGTCTTGATTGTCTCGAAAACTAAATTGTATCAAAGCTAAAAGATCTTGAATCTTGTTTAGCAATAGACATAATTTATGTTAGCTGCTACTATCAGAGGATATCAAACTATTATAAAATCATAAGTGCAACCATACTAGTATAGAGAGAGAAATCCAACTCCCATCATTGAAGTTTGAAGTGGCCACTTCATCGCTGCTACTCAGAGCCGCCATTGTTGTGCAAAGAGAAAGGACATGACTGTGTTGGGAGATACCGAATCAATTGATAAAGATCCAACACTCTATGGTGGACGATGATTTGTACCAAGTCGTCATTGTGATTGTGTGAATAAGGGTGTTGTAGCGGTACTATCGTACCATTGTGATTGTGTGAATAAGGGTGTTGGAGCGGTTTTTGGACGAATCTTGGAAGTCGCGCACCAGAGATGGACAGTGTGACAACTCGACAATTGGAACAAAACCACACAGAAGGTGGAAGTTAGTTGGGAGTTGTGTCCACTTTGTAATGGGGTCTGCCCAGTTTTTGATGTATAAATATGTAGGGAATCTAAGAGTAAAAAGTTAGCTAGTGGTTGTTGGCAGATAGTAGTTACTGTATTGTCATTGTGTTGCCATGTAATGTTGGGTAATTGAAGACTAAACATAGTATTGATGTGCACCGTGCAAGCTATGTAAGATTGTCCTGTTGGTAATGTGAATGCGTACATGTGATTACAGTAAACAAATTTGTGTTAAATGTGATGAATGCGTGTGTTTGTTACACATCGATGATATACTATGGTACTATCATAAATGTTATTTTTGTTATGCTTGCAGGTGATGCCCAAAGGGCTAGTATCTGGGGTTTTATTAGTGCGATTTATGTTGAACCTTGGGTCTTCCCGTGCGCCAACAACCATGTTTGACCATAGAAGATAACAGTGGACCAAGGATGACCATAGAAGAATATGTTTGGCCACAATTAACCTTGTTTGAATATGGTTGACTGTGGATAACCTTGTTTGAATATGGTTGACTATGGATGACCATGTTTGATTATGATTGAGCATGGTTAACTTTGGTTGGACATCGTTGACCTTGGTTGATTATGTTTGACTATGATTGACTTCAATTGACCATCATCGATTATGATTGAATTTGACTTACCATGGCTGACCATGTTCGATTTTGGACAACTTTGATTTAATATGTTTGACTATGATTATTTGGTTAACCATGGTTGACTATAGGTGTAACAACCCGAAAATCACAAAAATTTTAAAATAGCAATAATTGTTGTACTTGCTAATGCAGAAATAAAATAAATGATAATCTTTTAACTAATAACAAATTATGATAACGACAATTCATACTTCATAACACAGAATACGTCATTAGTTTTGCTTGTGTTTAATTGTAATCTACATGATGTAATTAAGTTAATCTTGTGCTATATTTTCTTTGACAAAGAACTGATAGTTGCTCTTGGATGATGATGAAGGGGTCCTACGAGGTACCCTGAGGTTTACTTAGCTATGTTTAACTAAAGCATTTGAACCTATTTCTTTGCGCAGATATGCAGTTAAGAGTATTACAACAATTTCAAATGTTACAAGCAATTCTAATTATGTTTTCAGTTAGCCGTCAATGCTTATAGTAACTCTAAGTACTTCCATGCATGAGTTGTTAGCGGTATAGATCTTTGTCCTATTTCTCGTTTTCGTGCTAGTTTACAAATTATAAGTGCTATTAGAATCCTGCCATCATTTCTCCATTTTGCAAGGAATGGTAATATCATGTGTATTTATTACATGAATAGTTCAACTTATATGCCACTCTATATTATAGAAACATGAGCCAATTTTTATTTAAATACATGGATTAGTTTGAAATCATAACTATAGTAGATTATGCATTTCTCAATTTATAATTCATGGAAACTCATATTAATATAGCAAGGTTTTCTATAATGCTACTATCATAATTTAAATGATATTATTGCCATACTATAGGGTTAGACTTTTCTAAATTAATATTTATACATTATGATATGCTATGTAACTTTGTAAAAGAGTTGGCAATGAGAATACATATTACGATGTGCAAAAATAATGAAATCTAAACTATACACTAAGTATCAATAGCCTTCTATGAAATACGACCTTTGTCTTTTGAGAAATATGCAACATATATTAACCATGCGTTCTATTGACAATATAATGGAAATGAAATGGATTAAATGTTGTAACCCTAAGTATTTGCACTGACATGTGAAATTGACAGGCATTGAATGTAATGGCGTTAACGTGTTGACAGACTGTCGAAACCGGTCGTAGCATTAAGTTCATCTTCCTACTGTGTTGAGTGGAATCCTTATGGGTGCCATCGTGGCTGTGATTCATGTGATAATAATTCCAAAATCTACCAATATGCCGAGTTGTACACTGCTTTGTCCCTTGGTCTATTGAGCTAGCATCGTGGTGGATGTGATAATAAATATGGCATTTAAAAATGGTTGTTGCCCAAACTTCGACGTGCCTTGTTGGCTTCTTCTCCATCATTGATCTCACATGTTCTTGGGTTTTGAAATGGAACCCTAGTCCTTTGTTATGAAATGCATTGAGTTGGTTTCTAGGCTTTCATTTTTTGCTTGGGTGGTGGTAAGGTGGAGAGGTCGACCGTCTGCAGTAATGTAGGGTTTGGTAGTTGATTGTTTGGAGGACTCCTCCCTCAGTTTCAATATCTGGACCTATAGGGAAAAACTTAAATGTTTCCAAGCTTTGTTGTTCCTTGTAGAGCCGAGCCACAATACAGCTTTTGAAGTAGTTTTCAGGGTTTTTCTGTTAGTTTCTTAAAGTGCAAGGTTGGACCAGAGTTCGATTCTCCTAGCGACAAATGGTTGTTCTCAAATTCTGAACCCTTATTCTCTGCATTTGCTAGATGGCTCTGTTGTCTTGTTTGCTTACGGTGTCTCTATTCCAGGAGCTCCATCGCCAAGGTAATGTTTCAAAAAGAAGTAGTAAAATTATTTGTATTGTTCAAAGTTACACCTTGCATTTTCTTTGTTTAACCTCTCAAAGCTTGAAATGGCAAGTGATACTTCGTCGAAGGATTACTGTGTTTGAAGTTTGGTGGGAGGATGCTGCTCAACCACCTGGTAAGCCTCGGTGGTTCTTAAACCCTCGTAGGTACTCTCAGCACGGTTTGGCCGATGCTTACTGTTTGACGAGAGTTGGGAAAACTGTCCCTGGCAAGGGTAATGGCCGAAGTTATGATGCTTTTATAGCGATATGATGCAAGAGGATAAATCCTCAGCCTATTTTGCTATTCTGCCCAGTAGTAATCTGCTGTGGCGTTTTGTTTTAAATGTAAACTTGTTTTAAGATGTAGTGGCTAAATGGATGAACCCTATGTTGTTTACAGTGTTAGGAAACTTGAAATGGTTCAGTACAAACTCTGTATTTATCTGGATAGATATTTTGACTGAATTATTACAATGTGAAAACTAGCCGAGAGTCGAGGGCTAACTCGTTTCTGCGAAACATAGATGGTCTTGTGCTACAATATTTATTCTTTTGTTTGAGTGGTGAAATGGAATAGAGTTTGTATTGAAACATAACTTAAAAAATAGTTTTTTGCGCGGTTTCTATGTTTATATAGATTGTTATTTGGCTAGAAAATACAGTGTTGAACCAAGCTGAGAGTCGTGGGCTCACTTTGTTTCATAAAAGTGAAACCCTGTATTTGTATTGTTTAAGTTAAAGTTGGGATGGTGATGAAACTCAGCTTTTTTGTATTGAAACACCACTTAATTAAATATTACGGTTTATAATGATAATAAAACTCCTGTCTAAGTTTGTAGATAGCTACCGTAAAGTGATTGTTGAACAATAGTAATGCATTTGGTTTTGGAAATTTGATATAACTAAATTAGGTTTACGATTCAAGTGTTCGACTGTAAGCTGGCTATAAAATGGCCTTAGGATTTAAAAAACGAACCTGCGGGTGTTTGCAAACTTTGTACAGTTGAAAATTAATCTTGTAACTTCTTCTGCATAATGATAAGTGTTTTAGCTTATAAAACTTGATGGAAGGTTTTTGGAAATAAAACCTAGAATAATCCTTTTCTGCAAATTTTGGAAATATAGCAGATTGTTTTAATAATGGAAAAAATGCTAAGTTTAATTCATGAATGTTTGATGAAAGAAAGGAATGAGGTTATAGTCCTTCTTTACAATTTTTGGATGAAATGAGAAATAAAACAAAATGCATGTGTACTTTGAAATGAAGTAGATGATCTAAAGTGTAAACCCTAGATTTTTATACAGAACTGGGATATTTAAATTTCTGACAGTAGATAAAAGAAAAATATAAAAATGCCTGTATTATGAAATGTTTCTTTCAGTCCTGCATCCTTTATTTATCCTATTTAATTCCTATAGTACAACATCTCTGATGCAATGATAAATACAGGAAAGTAATTTATTTAATTTAAAAACAGAACTATCCTAACCTATCCTAACTTAATAAAATATACAGTTCAGCTAAATAATTTAGTCAATAAGTCTTCATTTTCAAACCAGGAAAGAGGTTAGAGGTTTAATAAAACAACTTCATTCATTCAATTGAAAATAAACAAGACAACACAGTAGAACCTGATGAATGTAGGAGAAACAAACAACCCAAGGAGCCTGTTCCACCCAACCTATTCTGGAAGGCAGCCAAATTACTTTCCTTAGGACCCCCGAGCCTATTCACTGAACCACTAGGAAGAAGAATATGTAGAAGCTTTAGGTCATCAACTTGCAGCAACAATGTAGATCAGTCAGTCATATAGACTTAGAAGTCAAAGAGACCTGCACCAACACCTCTGGTTTCCTTCTTATAATATTTTCAACAGCCTCACAATGCACTTCCACTTAGCCTCCCTATTCGAATCTCTCAGTGATCACCTGATACACTTGAGGAATTATTTCTGCAGAAAATAATGTGGAGCTCCCTGCTCAATTCGAATTGCCTTCTCTAGGTTGCCTAGGCCTTTTTAGTGGTTAGCCTGGTCATTAATGAGCTAACAGCTCCCTTCCACCCACCTGGGGGATAATGCCACAAATTTAGGGGTAGTTGTCCCATAACCAACAGCTAGTGGTGGAGTGCAAATGCTGACACTTGTCCCATGCCTTCTAACAACTTCCATTCCTCCTAGTGGGTCAGTGAACACTCATTTAATAGTTCCCTTAGGTGTTTGTCTCCTATTTTAATTTATTAATTAATAATAATGTCATTACAATCATCCTTGACCAGATTTGGTCATAATTACAAAACTTTGTAATTATAATTTAACATAATGTTTTTGCAATAAAATAAATAGTCTCAATATTTGGGTAGGTGACAATAGGTAACCATGTTTGACTATGGTTGCTTATGGTTAACCATGGTAGGAACTAGTGGACTATACTTGGCATTTGGTTGACTATGATTGACCATGTTTGAATTTAGTTGGCCTTGTTTGACCATGATTGATTATGATTGACCATGGTTGATATGTTTGAATATGGTTGACTATGGTTGAGAATGTTTGACGTTGTTCCACTATAGTTGACCATTTTTTACCATGGTTTATTTTGGTTGACAAGTTGACTATGGGTGACTGTGTTTGACTATGGTTGACTATGTGTGACCATGTTTGACTATGGACAACCATGCTCTACTATGGGTAACATGGCTTGACTATTATTTAGCTTGGACCATTGTTGTCCAGTTTTTACTATGGTTAACCATTTTTGTCGTCATTGGCCATGGTTGATTATGGTGGACCAAGGTTGATTATGATTGATCATGGTTGAGTATGGTTGACCATGTTGATTATGGTTGACTTTGTAGACCATGGATCACTATGCTAAACTTTGGTTCATTAAATTTAACTATGGTTGAATATGGTTGAATTTAGTTGAGTACGGTTAGTTTTATTTGATTTTGTTTGACCATGTTTGCCTTTGCTTGACATTAGTTGACCATGGTTGACTATACTTGACTATGGTTGACCATGTTGCCTTTGGGTTTGACTTTGATTATGTCACATTGCAATCTTCACCTTGGTTGACTTATGTTGAATTCATACATTCCTTAATGGTTGTGTTGCATTCTAATGACCATTAAGGTTTTTGTCACAATGCAACATTCCTTAAGGGTTTTATTGGATTGCAACATTCCCCAATGGTAAATCTCTAAAATTGCATCAAAACAAAACGGTTGTCCACACACTTTTCTCTTCCAGTAGTAATTGAGAAGCTCTTGATCAATGTTGTGTCAAACATGAAATCTTTGTGGAGAGTGTTCATGTCCAACATAGATGTCATGAGTTGAATGTCCAATAAGGAGTAGAAAAGCACCTGTGCATCAATAGACACCTCTATGTTTGCTAAAGTTGAGTGATAATCTAATCTTAATCAAAATCCTCTTACTTGCACTCTCCACTTAATTCTTTTTCGCTAATTGCTTTGAGAGTAGCTAAATGTTCTACAACTCCGTATGATAGAGAGACAAATTGAGAGGTCTAAATTTACACAAAAATAAAAATACTATAAATATGATATGTACATAAAAATTGTTATCCTTTTATCATCTTTGCCTACATATCCATCTTAAATAACAATAAAATTTTCCTATCAAGAGATTTCATCCTTCTCATAGATTTGATCCTTCTCGATACTTGATAGATCTAGAGTTAAGATGGATCTATGTTGGTTACTTCTCAGCCGGTAGTAACCATAACAAGAAACTCTCAATTCAAAAGTCTTCCATTGACCATACATTAGATTTAATGTGCTTGAGAAATCCTCCACCAGCAATACATTAGATTTAGTGTAGGCATTGAGGTACCTATACCTTTGCAAAATCATTTCTTAGGTGAGTTTTTCTTCACTTGAGTTGGGGATGTGAATGTATGAAGGTGAGTTCTTAATGTGTGCTTTGTGTCATATTGATAATTTCCTCTTAGTCATAGCAAGAGGTGGCTGCATTGAAAACATGTAAATGGACTTCAACTCATGTTGTAGTATAGTGGCGTAAGGAATTTCAATAAGTAGAATATATTGATTGAATTCACTTAGTGACTCTAACATGCCTGACCATAGTTTTCCAATAGTGTCTTCGTATAAGCAATCAAATACTAAGGGCACTCTAATTATTGATCGTAGTTGTCAAATAAAGTCTTTGTATAAGCGATCAAATACAAGGGACACTCTAATTATTGACAACCATATGTAACAAAGTCTACATTTAATTCATTATTTTTCAATTAATTTCTTTCCTTTCTCCTGTTCTCCCATTTTTATGGATATAAACCTTTTTCGGTGAAAATGGCCTTGTCTCATCTGTTTGAACCACCATCTTAGCTTTATAAAATGGGTCTGAAAAGTATTTAGTATTATTAAAAAACTTTATAAATAATCAACATTAATCATGTTTTATAGCTTATTCATTCAAGCAACAATCAAAACCCAACCAACTGAGCCAAAATGTTAAGGCCTAAACTGTTAAAAACTTTTTAGATATCTTGATAATGATAAAGCTGTGGCCCATTTCATGAAGGAACAAACCCGATGCTCTCATCACCTTTACCAAATTTAAATTTTACCTCCTTTCAACAACTCGATGTATATGTGAGAAGGAATTTTCAACAAAAATCTTCCCCGTGGAGAATCAGAAATCATCAAAGGAATGAGCAAATGCCGAAAACAGAATAAGATACAGTGTCAGCCTGAAGTGGATTTGACAATTTTTTACCTTGCAAAGCTCATAGATGATAGATAGCTTGCCAAACAGGTGTAATCTTTATAGATAGCCTGTCAAACAGGTGTAATCTTTATAGAGCCAAAAATAGATTTCAGGATCTAGTAATCACGTTCAATTGAAAAATGAAGACCCTCCATCAATAGGCCCACACACTTTCAAATACATTTGCAACTATCAGATTTTATTGCCTCTATACATTTTGTTGCCAAATTCTGATAAAACATAGAATTACAGGAATACTATCCATAGAAAAAGACAAAGTGTTTTCAGTTCCTTGTAGTACAATTATACATAAGCACAAGGAAGGAGAAAGAGGACGATTGATAGCAGGCACCGTACACTATATGATAGATCTAAAAGTATATTGTTTACCAGCAACAATCTTCTCATATTGGCTGATATTGGTTTTCATCTTCCGACTGAGAAGCTACATCAATGACCAAGGATACACGATCTATTCCTGTGTAGCCTTTTTATTTTAAGAATAGAACATCGGCAAGCACCAATCATGTCTCATCCACCATCTAGGGGGCAGGGAAAAACCCTCATTCAGGCAGTAGTAGTTTACAATGAGGGTTTCTTCAAAGTTCACAATTTATTTAGTGTTCTAGGGATATCAATTATAACTTTTGCATGCGTTGTGTCCTTTGCTTGCTGCATGCTTGTATTCCAGTTACAAGGATCTGCATCCTGCAACATTTTCACGACTTCTCTCATAGGAGGCCGCAAAGCTGGAAGTTTGTGTGTGCAAGACACTGCAATTCTCAAAGCCCGAATCATTTCTTCCTTAAATGACTTGGAAATCTTTGAGTCAAGAGTAACAAATGCATCTTTCTTCTCATAGATTTTTTGTGAAGTCCAATAAACAATATCCTTGTTCTCCCCAAATTCCGGTTCAATGGGTCGTTTGCCAGTTATGAGCTCCAGCAAAACCACACCAAAACTGTAAACATCGCTCTTCTCCGTGACCTTCAAGGAGTATGCATATTCTGCCAGAAAAATAGATAAACAGGGTAAAATTCAGGGTTCATCCATTTGCAAGGAATATCAATAAAATGCATATAATAATGTTAAAGATCAAGGACATCAAAACCCGTTACAAAACACACTACTTGAGAGCAAAAAACCTTGTGTGGAAAACATGGAGGAAGAAAATGGAGCACATATGCTGTGGTTGAAGAGTGGAAAAACTTACCAGGAGCAATGTAACCGTGAGTGCCTACAAAAGCTGTGGTTGAATCCCCTCCTCTGTTGCAAGCTTGAAGAACTTTTGCAACACCAAAATCAGCAATCTTGGCCTCATAAAATTGATCCAGCAAGATATTGGTAGACTTGACATCCCTATGAATAATTGCAGGGGAGCAATCATGATGAAGATAAGATAATCCATGAGCTGCCCCTAATGCAATCTTGTGTCGCGTTGGCCAATCCAAATCATTATTGCTATGCAGAGCTTCAAACAGGTTCCCATTAGGCATGTATTCATAGACCAACACATTTGAATGACGGTTGGACAAATAACAATAAAGCTTCACTATGTTTTTGTGGCGAATGGTTCCCAAAGTTTCAACTTCTGCCTTGGCCAATCGATGGTCATGCTCTCTGTAAACGTTGTCATTTTTGTTATTCTTCTTCTTATGATTATCCATATTGATATCATCCATATCCATTTTGGTGGCCGTCCCGAGGTGCTTCACTGCCACAGTTTCATTGTTGGGTAGGTCAGCGCGATAAACCTTGCCGGATGCCCCGCTTCCAATTACATTCTCTTCGTCTTTCAGTAATAAAACCCTGGAAACCTGTTCTGCATTGAAGCTCAAATTATGAAAAGCTGTGATTTTCCATGATAAGTTTTCCTCTTTCTCCAGCATATCTGCCCGGTGATGAACATACCGCCGGAAAAGTATCAGTCCAACGACAAGTATTAACAAGGCTGCACCAGCAATGAAACCGGCTGCCAATTTCATACTTCTGGATTCCTTCTGAGCATAAGAAGAAGCCGAGCAAAGTGCAAGCGTATCATCGCTACTGAAGATTTTAGCACAGAGCCCTGGATTTCCCGAAAAGCTTCCCCTGTTTCCAACACTGATAAGCGAGCTGGGAACAGGGCCGTTTAATTGATTGTTGGAGAAATCAACAGAGCTCAGGGTCAATGCGCTGAGACTGCTGGGAATCGATCCGGAGAGCTCGTTATTTGAAAGATTCAAAGAATTCAAAACATCCATAGATCCCAATGTGTCCGGAATGGCCCCGTCCAGACGGTTTCTCGCGAGATTTATAATGGTCAAAGATTTGCAAGAGCCGATTTCATCCGGAATGGATCCCTCCAGCATATTTTCTTGGAAATATAGTGCATTCAACTGCTTCAACCTCCCGATTTCCTTTGGTAGTTGACCTGTAAACTTATTGTTTTCCGCTTGAATCCTGACCAGTTGGAGCGCCAAGCCAATCTCTGGCACCAAGTTGCCGGAGAATTCGTTGTTTTGAATGGCCAACTGCGACAGATTCTTTGCATTGCCGATCTGGGCACTCATTTCGCCCACAAAATTGTTGAAGCTCAGATCAATAATATTTACATTGGGCAGACCCCAGATTCCCGCCGGCACTCTACCGCTGAGACTGTTGTTATTGACTCTGAAGCGTATCAAGCTTTGGCAAGCCCCGTATGAGAGAGGCAATTCTCCCGTGAAATAGTTTTCGAGAACAAGAAAGTACTGCAGATTTCCTCCTCTGCAGATGTCTTTAGGCAACGAGCCATTGAGCCGATTTTGCGACACGTCCATCATGTTGAATTTGGACAGGCTGCCGAGTTTCTGCGGTAATTGGCCTGTAAGATCGTTCTGGTAGAGCGACAAGCCTTCCAGAAACGGCAATTCCCCAAAGTTCTCGGGAATTTGGCCCGAAAGATTGTTGTTGTAGAGCTGCAAGTATGATATCTTCTTCAAATTCCCGAGCTTTTGTGGAATGCTGCCGGTAAGGGTGTTACCTGACGCATCCAAGTTCTGCAGTAACGTGAGCTCGCCCAATTCAGGAGGAATACTCCCGCTGAAATAGTTGTCATAGAGCTCTAGTTGGTAGAGCTTCTTCAGGTTGGAGATTTCCTTGGGAATGGATCCGTTGAGGCTGTTGTTAGAGAGATCCAAGAGGCCCAGCTCTGTGAAATTAAAGACGAAAAGTGGGATTTCTCCTATAAAATTGCAGGTGGCCAAGTAGAAGGTGTTGAGTTTCTTCAAACTCGCGAGTTCTAGGGGAATTGTGCCAGGAGTAAATGGATTCTCTGCAAGATTGAGGGAGGTTAGCTCTGGTAAATTTCCCAGAGAAGCAGGGAATTCGCCATTGAAATTGTTGGTCGTGAGGTCGAGTATATTCAAGGACTTCAGACCAGAAAAGTCTGGCAAAGTGCCGGAGAGAGAATTTGTGGTGAGGTTGAGGGATTGGAGGTTGCTGCAGTTCATGAGAGATGGCGGCAGAATCCCATACAAATTATTGCAACCCAGGTTGAGCTTTTCCAAGCTCTGCAATTTGCATAGGCCGGAATAGAGAGGGCCGTTGAGAGATTTGTCTTCGAGCGTGACTTCGATGACCATACCTGTAGAATTGTCGCAGGTGATTCCATCCCAATTGCAAGGCGCATTGGCAGAGTCTAAAATCCAGTTGTCCAGTGCATTGTAGGGATCATCCTTGAAGCTTTCCTTCATTTGTAGGAGGATTTGAGCTTCTTGAGGAATAGCATGGCACCAAGGATTAATAATCAATGATGCCAAGCTCCATGCACAAACCAGCCAGCTCAGCCGTGAAATCCAAACCGCGATGCTTTTTGTCTCCATTTTTTTCTTCTCTTGGATTAATAAAAAGATGTGCATTAATCTCTGCCCAGTTTGCTAGCTGCTGCAGGGATATATATAGCTTTCTCCATGGCAATGGCGAATTTCCAAATTAAGCAGCTATCAGCTATGGTGGCTGCAGACTATCATTCAGTGACTGCTGTAATTACCAAATTTCGAAATCAAAGGCGAGCATCAATTGAACGGCCTTGGCTTTAAAGATGATGATTTTGGAATTTCATGGTAATTGGGCAAAGGCAGTGGCAGAGCAGGGAACAAAAAAACTGCAGATCTGTGTTAGCATTGCAGTTGTAAATGATATGTATGTCAATTTGCTTGCTGGGTGAATAGAATCCAGACAACGACCATCAGCTACCTCCAAGAAAGTTCCGCTGAGGCTGGCCTACTCCCGCTCCCGCTGACTGAGAAGTCGTGCACGATTGAGTTTCATAAAAAAAATCACATTTATCTTGAGTTCAACTTTTGTCTTTTATGTATCTTTTTTAAAGCGGTGGATGACTTTGACTGCTTAGGCGGCTATACAGAGTTTATGTTTCATCCAGAAGGATTGACAAGTTGTGGTTCTTGATTGCAAATTTCCACGGGTGGATAAATCTGGTTCTATGATTGTAATTATTTCGACGGTATTTCCACTGACTATTGACTTGTGATAAGATATGCGGGCCCTAATATGATATAATAAGATTTTAGTTGGCTTAAAATGCCATTTTAAGATCATCCAAATTATAAGATTCTTTGACCATTCATCCACATGAAATTATAAGTTTTAAAAGATTCTTTGACCATTCATCCACATGAAATTAGAAGTTTTAAAATGCCATTTTTAAACATGGCGTCAATCAGTGATAAATTATAATTATAAATCTGAAATATGGATATACAGTGAGTGGACTCTATCTTTCCCATCTCAAAAATACTACTATGAAATAATAATAATGTAAGTGGACTCTATCTTTCCCATCTCATCTCAAAAATTCTACTATGAAATAATAATCATGTGGATTTGAGAGAATGAAATAAGCAATCTTCCACTTACTTTAATTGCATTTTATAATTTTATATTGAAAAGAAAAATAAAGAAAGCTTTGTAGTGATGAGTAAGGTGGAGCAAATAAGTTTTTTTTTTTTTTTTTAATCAATAATTCAAGCTGTATCAGCGGAATTGAACCTGAGTGGATGGACTAAAATCCATCAAACCCACCAATAAACCACCCTATCCTCGACAAAACAAGTTTTCAAATTAACTAACATATTTTTTATTTAATTATTATTCATATGAATAACATATTTTTATATTATTATTTATTATTTAGATGAATAATAAATATTTTAATTGTTATTTAGTTAAATTAATATTTAATAAATAATTATCAAATTTTTAATAAATATATTTTATATTATGTTGTTTATAATATTAATTTTTTTTAAATAGAATATTTTATTTTTTATAATGGATATATTATAGATAGTAATGGTGGGCTAAATGTTTTGAAAATGAGATAATTATACATTAAATATTTTAAAAGAAAATGATTTTTTACTTTTTGTTAAATTTCTTTTAATTTATATTATTTTAGATTTCATCTATCTCCCTTTTTAAGGGAAGCTTTTAAAAGTTTGTTTTGAGTTTTGTTATATTTATTTTATTTTTAAAATTTGTAACACAAAATTTGATCTTCTAATATAATAGTGTTTTCTTGATTTATTATTTTAAATGTTATTTTAAGAGGTTTTCCTAAACACATCACACTCCCTCTTCCAAATCATGCATTCATTAGATCACAACATGCATGTTAAGGGAACTGGCTCTGGTAGTAGCACAAGTTGAAGGCATTACACCCTTGCCATATAGACCATTTCTAAGGTTCCCAGGAAGGTAAACCCATATCAAATGTTGCCCTCATTTGGATGGTAGTGAAAGCCTTGAAAAGGCCTAGAGTTATAAACAAAACTTCCCAATTTGTCAAGAAAATTGAATTTTTTTCCAAGTTGAATAAGTGGTCTTTGGGTTTGAAGGAGATTACATTTTCGTATGCATACCATGTCTTAATAAAAAAATTTAGGGTGGCTTGACCAACCCTAAAATCTCCAAAGACATGGATCCAATCACATTGGGTTCATTGCTTGAAAGGAGGCATTCAATTGTATTTTTGCAAACACGGCTATTTCAAATTCCACTTTTATTGCAAAGAGGAGCGTCAGATAATCTTCCATAGAAACCCTTGATTCGTGGGCTTGTTAGGATTGCACCTCAATAAGAGGTCCTTAGAATTTAATTAGAAAATGAGACCTTGTCCTTATTACTTGTATGGATAAGACTCTCACATCTCCCGCTCAACCTTTAGGGAAAAAGAACCCTTGAGACCATAGGGAAAAATATTGGGAAGCTAGTATACATCATTGACATGAAACATGGATTGTTTACTTGTGCTTTCCTTTATGTAGAGGTAAGACTTGAAGAAGGTCTCTCGAATGCAATTGATCTCTAACTTGACAATTGGATTCATGTCCAACCCTTGGACTATGAATAAATACCCTTTAAATGCAATTGATGCATATGAACACTTCAATTGGAACTACCTAAAGATATTGTCATTGCTTTAGAGAAATAAGAAATGTTTAAACATGCCCCTAGGAGTAGGAGGAGGAAAGTAACTTTGGCCCCTCAACCCAAAATTGAAGAAAAAATTGACACCAATCATAATAATTTTGCGGCCTTGGATAGTAAGTTAGAAGAAGCTACTCCCAATAAAAAATCAACTTTCCATCCCTCGCATGAGGAGATGGAATCGCTATCATTGACTAAGACTTAGAGTTTGGAGCAAACTCGATAGCAAAGGGAAATGTCAATAGAAGATTTGAGGAACCTTAAGATCTCGGGGTTCTAGGCAAAGGATGCAAAGTTGATTCTTTGCATCTCCCCCCACTCCCAAACCCAACCATCGCCCTAGTGTAAGCCTCTCTTATGTAGGGGTGCTAAGGAAATAGGCAACACCATCTTTTAGCTCACCCCTACTTACCGGGGGAATAATTCCAATAAGGAATGTAAAGAAAGAGAGCCATAATGGAATAAAGTCTTGGGTTACCACTTCTTGCTTGCTAGATACGATGAATTCTTGGAATAACATAACGTGTTTTTTTATGTTTCGTCGAATAATGTTGTTATTATTTTAGTTTGTTAAGTAGTATCCTTGCTAAAATTTTAGTAGAAGGAACCAAATAGGCATTCATAATGCTTTTTTGGATGGTTTTACTCATTAGTGGATTTCAAGGCATGAATGCTTAAAAACATATCATTTTTAATAATAATAATAATAATCTATTTTTAAGGTCACGGCCAAGCTAGACACCAATTTGGTGTATGAGACCCCCTTATTTGTGGGACAAAAAACTCCCCTTCACACAAATATTTGACTCACATATTGTAATGTACATTCACATAATTTTTAATATGAAATCTTAACTATTATTATAAAAAACAAATAATATAAAAATTTGACAGTAATAATAATGATCTAATGACTTATTTATTGTCTTAAGCTTTGAGTTAAGGTTTTATTAGGGTTTCTCCTTCTCTAGAGATATAAATAGAGATTTCTTTACATATCTAATATTTTAGCAATACAAATCAACTAATTTTTAGTGTTTATGGAGACATCTTTCTCTACTATTCAAATTCATTAAGCTAATTATTATTATTAATAATAGCTAATACTAATGTTAATGTAAATTCATCTTAATTTTTGATAATAAATCTATATATATCATTTTCCAAAATTTTAAACACATTTCTATAAATTTAATCATTTTTCATTTTTAGATTACTATATATCGGGAATCTAACAAAAAATAATAATTAAATATAACTCAATTTACTTAATTTACTTAGTAAAAAGTGAACAATATTAATTCATAAAGTATCGTTTAAATATTGGATAAAACCGGCGACCAAAAGTAGTTAGTTCCAGTGAATCCACAATATCCAAAGGATGGATTAATAGTTTTTTAATGTGGTTCTCTATGATTGCAAATTTCCACAAACTATTGACTTAGGAAAAATGACAAGATATTAGTGTCCAAAGGATGGAATAGTAGTGGAATCCACAATATCCAAAGGACGGAATAGTAGTGGAATCCACAATATCCAAAGGACGGATTAATAGTTTTTAATGTGGCTTTCTATGATTGCAAATTTCCAGAGACTATTGACTTAGGGAAAATGACAAGATATTAGTGTCCAAAGGATGGATTAGTAGTGGATGAATGTGGCTCTTATGATTGCAAATTTCCCACGGACTATTGACTTATGAACGAAGGGGAACATGATAAGATATTAATGTGGATAAGGTTTTAATTGGAGTCAATATTATTTCTTTGTAAATTAATATTCTTTTCCATTTTATTCATATAAAGTTTTATTTCATTAATGTAAAGTTTCAATTAATATTCTTTTCCATTTCATTCATATAAAGTTTCGATTAATATTTTTTCCATTTCATTCCTATAAAGTTCTATTTCATTCATGTGAAGTTTCAAAATGAGGAATTTTTTTTATGTACACATAAAATTAATTAATTTAAAAATAATAAATCATAATTTTAAATATTTACAAATCATGAATTATAATTACAAATCTTTAATATGGATGTAGAGTGGCTAGATTCGCTTTTTACTTTCAAACATTTTACTAAATCATCAAATAATAATTATAATAAAGTTTAACAAGGGTAGTTGCTAAAGGTAGCCCGTCTTTGTTTTTAGAGATGGAGTGTTTATGTAATAGTCTATGTATATTGTTTTTTGTTAGGTGGCTTTAATGTTAAGAAATATCGGTGATCCTAACTAAATAAAGTTATAATTACAAAGTACAAATAAAATATTAAAATCTTAATTTATAGTCATATTAATTACTTGATTTATTTATTATATACTTTTTTTTTTTTTTTGGTAAAGTGGTGGAACCTCCTTGACTAGCAAGTTTGCCTTTGGCTAAGTTACCACAAACTAGGGGTATCTAAGCCATCAAAATCACCCAAGGATCGCACCCGACCTTGACTGCACCAACCCTTAACATCATTAGATTTTTTGGTATCCATGGGATTAGAACCGACGACCTTTCCGCTTAGGAAGGAACAACTGTTTTACATCTCACTAATAATTTATTTACTATATACTTTATAATTTAAAATTTAAAGTATTATTTTTCAATTAAAATTGATATATTTACAATTTGATTAATGATCATTAATATATTTAATTTTTTTTTTTAATAAAGTGAAAACTTATCGAATCATAAACATGAGTAAGATGTAGTTAATAAAATCATCCACCATTTAAATGCTTAGGACCTCCTATTGCCTTGAACATTGTACCTCCAATTAAAGTTTTGGCCAAACTTTTAGAACACCTCCTTATCTACATTAACTATTTGTCAATGGATGAAGGTTTCTTCGTCTCGTTGACAAAAGGATAAGCTGCTCCGTTTTTTTTTCTTTTCTCAATATAGTGAGCTTAACCTTCATCCTGAGTTCGGGCAAGATTAAGGTTACTAAAAAAATACCAGCCCGTGGTTATGTTGAATTTTTGTTTTATTTCGGTTTAAAGATCCGTACAATGAAAACCTTTATTCTGCAAGAGATTTTTCGGTTTGTGATGTATGAAATTAATTACATGAGTGTGGATGAATTTCTAAGATGGAAATTGCCATGGTTGTATTTTTTGGGGTTTGTTATCTTGAGACATGTTGTTCCTTTTCTCAATAATATTTAGAGAAATTTAATATATTCACCTTTTCATATTCATATGTAAAAAATTAAAATGCTATTAAGGTTCTTATGCTATGCAAATATTACAAATATGCTTCTTGACGCAAAAAATCCTCTCTGGCTCATGCCTCCATTATTCAACTAGCATTTCAATTCTTCACACATCATACCTCTAAAAATTCAAAAGCTTGACACGTCATTCGTTTTAAATGTGTGCTTTGATTTATTAAATTTAGATTGAAGAAGGTAGAATCTGAAATCCAAGTTTCATTCCACCTTTGCTTGAACTTAAAAAAAAAAATTTAAAATTTTTTATTTCCGAAAAAGATTGCATGCAATTTTGGCAGTATTCCAACTTTCAACTTGCAAGATTTTAAACAACAGAGTTGTATCACTAGGAGGGAAATAATTGCAGAGTAATGAAATATAAGTATATGCAATGACGCGCACACTTAAATGTCATCCTTTAATTATTAAAACTCTATATTAGAGAAACACATAAGTTATCTATTGTAATTATTTCCATTACTCTGCTTATTACAAAATGTTGAGACAAATTTTTCCTCCCTGACATAAAATACATGCCATGGATAAGGGAATAACCATTATTCATTGTTGGCATAACATTTTCCAAACACCAAAAGCGACACTGCTAACTACTAAAACTGGCCGAGACTCCACTTACTCTACACGTGTGTCTATATGTGTTAGCAAAGAAAATGAAGGCATTAACCCACCCAAACTTACTACTATTCCATCTTAATTAATATTTCTTTTGTAAAACTATCATCAACATAGACTTTTTTAAGAACAACAACTTAAACAACACAATGTCTCTTCCATAAACTTATTACTTGAGCACCAATTTAAACAACAAAATGGCTCTTCCTAGAAATGATAATCGCATAATTAACCTAAAAATCCACCTCACCACTAGGATATAACAACCATCATACATTTAGCTATATTGAATTTATGTGCATATTACTAGCTTAAGCCAATATTTGTTTAAAAGCCTATAATGAAATTCAAAAGTAACCGAGTGTGATATTTAACCTTGTATCTAGTTAAGGTTTAAAATATTTTATTATTTAAACCATAGAAGGTTATAACTACACGTGAAATGCACAAACTAAATTTCTGTTCTTATACCAAATTCCAGGTAAACTAAATCTAGGACTTTTAAACCCTGAATGTTTGGCTCCTGGGGAAACAAAGTTGGTCATATACTCAATCCATATGTACATTTATAAGAACCTACAATTAAAAATGCAATGTAGTAAACAATAATTGGTAGTATTAAAAATTAAGGGTAAAACCAATAATTGGACCAGAAAAGTCCATTCAAGATAGCCCTTATGTACATATATGAAAGTTACTTAAGGAAATAATATTTGAAAGTAAAAATCAAGATTTTCTCTAAAAGAATCAAACAAGAAATATATTGAAATGAAAGTTACTTAAAGAAATAATATTTGAAAGTAAAAATCAAGACTTTCTCTAAAAGAATCAAACAAGAAATATATTGAAATCACATGATGAAACAAGTGACCTGAATTTCTAAGGATTAAAGTTGAGAGATCTAAAAGACTTAGAATAGGATCAATTAATTAAAAACCCATTAAACTATTTCCATCATAAAACCGTAAGATTGCATTAAGAGAAAGATAAACATTGGCAAAACTTTGCCCAAAACCATGGTGTGATAGTTAACTGAGCAAAACCAAAAGTTAACAAGATGAGCTGCAGGGAAGCAAGTCCCTGCCACCAGCTTGGTAATATATCATGACAAAGAGTTAACATAGAAGAAATTAAAAAACGATTATATATTTATATACTAACTATAAGCCAAGAATTAGAGCCAAGGATACGACCTCTCTACCCTAAGATTGTTGCGGCCTCTTTAGGATCCTTTTCGAGGCTTAATGCACTATAAAAATATAAATTAAATTACTAAAAAGCATTGATCCTGGGTATGCCCTCAGTGGCTCATTCAAAGCATATTTATTCTATATATTAATTGCAGCCAATAAAATGGATTTTCCCACATGAAGAGAGGCGATCTCTGTCACAAGAATTCAAACAAACTACAATACAGTGGATATAAGAGGAGGGAGCCTACGTTATTCTCCTTCTATGTCAAAAGCAACCAAATAAATGAACTCTGCAACAAATATCCCAACAAGAAACTGGAAGAGATGATTATCGTGGCTCCTCTTGGAGTTCGCCTCTTTTCACTAGGCTCTGACAATCATAAAAATGGTAAGAGGTAAACACAATGAACTCTAAGGACTTACTATAAACCCTACGCAGAAGCAAAAGCGTAAGGGAGAAGGCTAGAGCACGTGAAAGAGAAAGTAAACGTGTCAAAGGGTTAGAGCAGGTGTCATGCTAGCGCGACGTGAAGGTAGAAAACATAACAGCGAAGAGTCTCCAAACCAACTTAGAAGCCATACTTTGTCCTGCAGCTGTGCGGCCTCAGTCCTTGCCAGTTTCTGTTATCCATTAATTGCTGAATTTGAAGAGAACTTTAGGTCGTGGAGTGCTTCTGCCAATGGTTCCAATGGCCTGTCGGAGCTTCCGTTTAGTATAGTTGTTACAGAATGTCGTCCGTTTAGTATAATTGTTCTGGCATGTCGAGAATTTACTGAATCCCGTCGTGGTAATGAACCATTTTCGGAATATTTGCAGGTATTTCGTTTTGTTTTACAAGATTTTACCATTTGTTAGGAATCTAAAACAAACTATTAATATCATAGTACTATTAAAACAGTGTAATTTGAAATTAGTTTATTTTTGAACGCAAATTGTTATTGTATTCTATATATTGTTCGTTCGTGTCTATATTGTGGTGAAAAGTGAACCAGGGTTACTATTGAATGGAACAATTTCTTAACCTCCGGGTGCATGTAAACTCGACACTCAGGAACTCGTAAAGCTTAAATCATTGATCACGCTTTATTTTCATTTACTGCAGAGACAATTTCTGTTTTTTTGGTAAAGTTCAGCTCAGTAACAATGACAATATCGACCCTCGACTTAAGTGTCCATGAAATTACATAAATATATCTTTATAGTTATGGAACTAAGAGTTATTGACAAAATTTATGTAAATATTTTGAAAAATATCTAAATCAAATAAAAATGGAAAAGATAAAAGGATTTTAGAGTGTGTATTTATCTGGTTTCATTTGATGATTGAAAACATGAAAACATGAAAACATGGATTTCCACACCTTTTACGGGCAGTCCCATTCCCGTGTTACCTTCTTCATTTCGGGCAAGCCGATTCCCGTGTTACCTTCTTCATTTCGACGGAATAAGCTTAGGATTTGAGCAGCTAGCCATTAGGGTTCGAATTCCCGCTTGCTATTTGAAAATTTTAAAAACCCAACAAACTGCAAAAAACCATAAAAGTTAGAAAATTCGAAAACCAGTTGAAATAGTAACATAGAAACAATGGAACTCCGAATCAAAACATGGAGACTGGAAAACATGGATAGGATCGGAGACTGGAAAATATAGATACATAGATACATGGAGACTAGAAAACATGGATCTCCACACCTTTTACGGGAAACCACGTGCTTCGTTATCCCCCTGGTGTATTTGCGGCGTGGGGTTACAACAGATCTCCACACCTTTTACGGGCAACCACGTGCTTCCTTATCCCCTTGGTGTATTTACGGAGTGGGGTTACAGCAGAGAGTCAAACAAAAGTAAAATCTTTGAATGTCTTAACATAAGTTCACATATCATTTCTTAGACCACTGTGAGGTCTTAGGCAATCATATTATTTGTTTCAGAAAGTGGTAGATTATTTGACCCTTCATCTGCTACCTGTGAATTATAAATTTTGTATTTGCAACTGCTATAAGTACAAGTAGCTTTGTATTATCTGCAGAGTATAATTTCCATGAAATGAACCTTGGTGGAGGTTTCATATTCGATTCTACAAACACAAGTTTTTATGGACAACTGGTTTGAGATTGCTCATGGAGGGCCACTTTTCTGTATTTGAGGTAGAACATTTTTACTGTCCATAAGAGTCGTAATGTCTGTATGACATAAAAGATAGTAGTACTGTTCTGAATTTTTTAGGTCACAAATAATCTTATTTTTTAAAGCACTTTTGGATCAAAAATATCATTTATAAGCAGTTATCTTTTCTTTTCTTTTTTCCTTTTGGAAATGTTAGTTGTGATTCGTGAAACCCTTATTTATGGCTTCGGTTTCAAATTAATATCTATCCGATAAGTCACACCAACAATTGATTATTGAAAGCATAAGTGCAACAGAGGCGAGCTGAGAATTAAATAAAGCTTTCACTATTTTCTTGCAAAGAAATGCTGCCACTCCTAAATCAATATTAGATCATTAGACCCTGTATCATGAGAAAGTACAGGAGGTATTTGACAGAGTCAATCATTTCAGATTATTTGGCTGGATAATGGAGGGGATTTTGTATGTGTAATGCCCTACACTGGTTTTTCTTCAAATCTCATTTCATGAGGAAAAATATCTACTGCGCAGGCAAGCATGCAGGCAGCCACAAACCAGCCTTTCTTATACAAAAAGCAGTGCAAGAAATTCATGGTGGAAAACCGGTACAAGAAATTTCCAAAGATCCCTATACAACAGGGAAAGCACTGGATAGATTTTTTTTAATTTTCTATTTGGAATTACTTAAACCAACAGTCATATACAACATTATATCAATATCAAAAACAACTTATAAAAAGAAAACAAAAAACGCGAGGTTTACCAAAAACCTGAGAAATACTCGTGATAATTTTTTAAAAACCACACTGATCATAAGACAAAAATAGATACAGTTTTCCACAAACAAAAAAACTATTTTCCTTTGTTCTACCCATTTATGAGTTTGTATCCTCAAATAACCGAACAAGGTAAGCCTCCTGTAGTGCTAAAACGACATGTCTATGGAAACGCAAAGGTAAGCCTCGGCAGTCTCCTGCAGTGCTAAAACGGCATGGCTCTGGAAACACAAAGGTAAGCCTCGGCAGCCTCCTGCAGTGCTAGTAATAGTACCCAGTAATATTGTTGATGATTCAACAGACATAGCCATAAGCAACAGTCACTAGTGCCCGATACCCGGCCCCAAAGATTCTTGGTAATATATAGATAGAAAAAGCACTTGCTTTAATTCTGTTCCCCGGGCATTGACCATATATTCATTATATATAGGCAGGACACGGGGAATATAGGCTCAGCATTGACAACTCGTCAATTGCATAATTTAACATAGGTTGGGCATGGCTCTGGAAACCCAAATCCGTCTATAACTATAACAACCCAAACAAAATTGAAACAACTTTAGCCATAAATAAAAACAAAAAAGGACTTTGGAAGATTAAATTTAAAAACAAGCCAAAATATAACAAATTGAAAATTGAAAAGGCAACTTTCTCGAACCAGTCTATGAAAAGGCAGCTTTAGGATCAGAGGTGCCCACTGCCCACAAACAAAAAACTATTTTCCTTTGTTCTACCCATTTCTGAGTTTGTATCCTAAAATAACCCAACAAGGTAAGCCTCGGCAGCCTCCTACAATGTTAAAACGGCATGGCTCTGGAAACGCAAAGGTAAGCCTCGGTAGTCTCCCGCAGTGATAAAACGACATGGCTCTGGAAACGCAAAGGTAAGCCTCGGCAGCCTCCTGCAGTGCTAAAACGGCATGGCTCTGGAAACCCAAATCCATCTGTAACAACCCAAACAAAATTGAAACAACTTTAACCATAAATAAAAACGACTTAATACTTAAGGAGAGGTCACAGCTTCATGAAGAGATATCAAGTCGTAGCTTCAATGCTTAACCATGAATTCACTATTCAAGGAGAAATACCTCACACACCAACTATTCAGAGGATCCAGTCTTCAACAAAAGATCGCAACAACAATTGAGACACAGACTTCGCATCTCCACAAGCAAATATGAATCAATGTAACAATGGAGAGGGAGACATTCTCACAACAGGAAGCTCTCATAGAGGCGTTAAAGTATTATGAGTGGGATAGTGCAAGCCACGGTGTAGAGAACTGAGTGCACACAGAATTGAGCGCAAATCTACAGGATTGAGAGTAGCTCTGACAAAACCGTTTTGTTGCAGAAATGAAATGAGATGAAACTGGCAAAAGGGCAGAACGAACGGCTGTAAAGAAAAAGGGCAGCTTTAGGATCAGAGGTGGTCGGGCTATGGAAGGGAAGGGGAAAAGCAGAGAAAAATCCCCTGTAAAGGCCTTCCCGAACAGCTTGAATCCAAGGCAAACCTACCATGGACGAAGCCTAAGCTGTTGTTTATATACACCTCTCGCGAATGCACATGGCCATGTACGTGGCGATGTGGCGAGAGATACTAAAACATCTTGGTATGCTTGCCACACAGTAGCTTCTGAGAAATGTGTCCAATCTGCCTCGAAAAGGTCGTGAATGCAAAGTGTCACAGGACATATCTTTCGCATGATATTTCTTCCTGGTCGTGAATACGTGGCGATGTGGCGAGAGATATCTTTGGCCAGGAAGAAATATTAACATTCTGTGCAGATGAAATTGTGGGCGTCATTCGGCAATTGAACAGGATGTCGGTGTAAGAGTCCCCTTTCGAAAGAGCCATAAAAGACCCGCGGGAAACACAAAGCAATAGAAAGCTTCCAACTGCCCTGTTCACATTCAAATTGCGTGCAACTGAAGCTGGAAATTGTTGTCCTCAGTTAGTAAATTGAGTGTATGAGTGTACAACATTTAGTATGTGTTTGCAATATGGAGAACATGATTGGCAATGGGGAGCAGCTAGTAAGTAGGGCATTTAACTATGTAATACATTAGGTGAAATTGCGTAGGGAAACGAGAATTTGAGTTAAATTTTATGTAGGATTTGAAGTCAGTCCGCCGCTCCCTTTTGGACATAAAAAAAAAGAACGTTCTCAACTTTCTGCAATCAATCAGATTTTAAAAATCATTTTTAATAATTTTATTTAATATAATAAATATTTCAAACTATAACAAACTATAATCAAAATAAAAAATTATAAAATCTAGACCAAAATTAATAGAAGTAAAAAATTATAGAATCTAGACCCAAATTAACAGGGGTTGAGCTATCCTTATATATCCCCTCTGGGGCACATAATAAGTACATCTTATCATCTCATTATGTAAATAATAAAATTATTGTAAAGGCGAGCTTATTTAGACGTGAGCTGCATGGCCAATCTAAAGCCTCTCCGTCTACTGTCAGATCTTATTTAATTCACGTTGTATTCTTCGATGTCAGCAAAGTGATATGCAAGTCTGTGTTGCCACCTTCTTGAAAGGTAAGTTTAAGATCCTATCACATGCATTTGACAGATCTTTAGGTGGTAGAGACTTTGACGAGGTTTTGTTCCATTACTTTGTGAGAAAATTGAGAGAAGACTATCGAAGTGATGTAACCACAAAACTTCGCAGAAGCATAAGGATGCAGGCTATTTGTGAGAAGATCAACAAGGTCTTGAGCGCCAATGCCGAGGATGCTCTTAATATGGAGTGCCTCACGGATGAGAAGAATGTTAGAGGTAAATAGTAAATAATTATGTAAATAGTGAAATTGATGAATCTGAATAAAAGTACTGAAGTGTTCATTGAGTAGTCACACACCCCAAAAAATGCAGATCCATAAATTCAATATAAAAAATGGACTGCATCAATATAAAATAAACCAGAACTTTGATATCAAACAACACTAAAATCAATTTTCTTCTGAAAACAAAACACAACACGGTTACCGATTTATTTCAAAGAAAAGAAAAAACAGAGTATCCTCTGTTTTCTTAAAAAAAAAAAAACACTTACAATAGCTCACAATAAAGCCACCTACAGCTCAAAACGCTTTCACTTCTCTTCTCACAATACAAACAACAACACTACTAAAATGAGGATGAAACACTAAATAAATAGGAGCGGATGGCTCCAGTTGGAGACCCAACGCAACAGACAAAGATAAAAAAAAAATGGCATAAGTTTTATGACAAATGGCATAATTATTTTGGTGACGCAATGATCAACAACACCGAGTGTCCTATTCATTCCTAAAAACTAAGCATCAACAGTTTCAATATCCCCCTTGATGTCAAATTTTTGAATTCCTAACATCAATCTAAGTTTCTCTAATTTGTCTTTTGGAAGAGCCTTTTGGAAGAGCCTTAGTAAAAATGTCTACAAGTTAATCTTCAGTTCAAAAAAATTTAAAGGAGATAAATTGTTGATGTACAAGATCTCGAATGAAATGATGTCGAATATCAATATGCTTGTTTCTGATGTGGAAGACTAGATTCTTTGTCATTGAGATTGTACTTTGATTTTCACAATAAATTTTGATTGGTTGACAAATTTTCATTCCCAAATCTTCAAATAGCATTTCCATCCAAATTGCTTGTGTGCTTGTTGATGTTGTTGCTATATATTATACTTCAGCTGTGGATAAAGCAATAATGGGTTGCTATTTGCTGCTCCATGAAACAAGATTTTCTCTAAAGAAAAAGACATATCTTGAAGTACTCTTTCGATCATCCAAGTTACTTTCCTAATCTGCATTTGTGTATGCTACAATATTGTAATTATTAGTAGCATTATAAAACACTCCAAAAAAATTAGTACCACTTATATATCTGAGAATAATTTTGGTTTCCTGCCAATTAGAATCATGTGGTTGATGCATGAATCTAGCAACTAGATTGACAACAAAAAGAATGTCTGGTCTTGTGGTTGTCAGATACATAAGGCTTCCAATCAAAGATCTATAAAGTGTGGCATTACAAAGAGGAGTTCCATCTTCCTTTATCAATTTACTCCCAACAACTATGGGAGTGCTCATAGGTTTACAACTTTGCATGTTAAACCTCTTCAACATGTTTTCCACATATTTGGATTGGAAAATATATATACCTGCATTAGTTTGTTTGATTTGCATGCTCAAAAAATACTGTATTTCTCCCAAATCAGACAACTCAAATTCAGATTGCATTGCTTCTTTGAACTCCTTCTCAAGTGAGGATGAGGTACTCATAAATATTAAATCATCTACATATAAGCAAACAATAATTAAATATGATCCAACAACCTTTTTGTACACGCCACTCTCGCAAGAACATTTAACAAAACCTTGATCATGAAGATAGTTATCTATTCTAGAGTACCAAGCTCTAGGGGCTTGTTTAATACCATAAAGTGCCTTCTTAAGCCTATAAACCTTATCTTATTTTCCTTCAGCAATGAAACCTTGAGGTTGTTCAACATAAACTTCTTCCTTTAAACATCCATTTAAGAAAGCATATTTAACATCCCTCTGATAAACTATTAACTTTAACCGAGATGCAATGGAAAGAAAAGTTCTTATAGTTTTCATTCTTGCTACAGGAGCAAACGTCTCCTCATAGTCAATGCCTTCTTGCTGCACATATCCTTTTGCAACCAAACATGCTTTATATTTTGAAATGCTTCCATCCATATTAAATTTTAGCTTGTAAATCTACTTTAATCCAATAGTGGATTTTCCAAGAGGGAGATCAACCAACTCCCAAGTGTCATTTTTCTGAATATGTGATATCTCATCCTCCATGGCTTTCATCCATGGCTCATCAATACAAGATTCATTGAAATTGAATGGATCAACATGTGCCGAGGAAAGAAGAGAAATAATATCATTAGCATACCTGGATTACTCATATATTTCCTTCAAACTTCTTATTTTTTTAGGAGTACTAGATGGAGATGTTACTTGTGTATCATCTTGATAGTTTGCTGGAGTAAAATCATTTGATGGAGAACTTCTTGTAGGTGAACCTGTATTTTCCACTGTAGAGGGCCGCAAAGACTGATCATTATTATTAAGTATTAAATCTTCAACATGTGGATTGATCACTTCATCTTCTTCTTCATTCTTGAAATAAACTCCCCCTTCATCAAAGATCACATCTCTACTAACATAAAGCTTACTAGTAAGAGGATCATAACATCTATAAGCCTTACTTTCTTCTGAATATCCAATGAGAATACATCTCATTGACTTTTCATCTAATTTTTTTCTTTGTTGACGAGGAATATGAACAAATCACGTAGACCCAAAGATTTTCAAATGAGAAACACTTGGATTTTTACCAAACCAAGCTTCATAAGGAGTAAATTTTTTTACCATCATTGTAGGACTTCTCTTGGGAATATAAATATCTGAATGTACTGCATATTCCCAATACATGTTTGGAAAAGACATGTATTTCAACATACACCTGGTCATTTCTACAATTGTTCTATTTTTCCTTTCTACTATTCCATTTCTTGTGGAGTATAAGTTGTGGTTAACTCCTTGATTCCATGTGAGTTACAAAATTCATTGAATTCATTAGAGGTGAATTCTCCACCTCGATCAGTTCTCAAGACTTTCAAATAATATCCTGATTCTTTTTCAACAAGAGATTTGAAATTTTGAAAACAACTAAAAGCTAGAGACTTTTCACTTCAGAAATAGATCCAAGACATTCTTGAAAAATCATCTACTAAGAGAAAAAAATACCTATTCTTCCCAATAGAAAATGTTTTCATGGGTCCACAAATATTTGCATGTACTAAAGCCAATGGCTCATCTTCTCTAAAATGATGAATATAAATTTTTTCTATGTGTTGTTTCCCAATTGCATAGACTTCACATATCTTGTTATCTAGCTCTATAGAGGAGGAAATACCTCTCACCATATTATAATTTTGCATGGAAGAGAGAGATCTAAAATTAGGGTGTCCAAACCTTTTGTGCCATAGCCAAGACAAATCACTTGATGCCTTCAAGCAAGTTACATTTGATTCCATTTTTAACAAAAACATCATATTTTTTGTTATAGGGACTTTAGCAACTAAACCATTGTGGTTAAAAATATTACAAAACTTTCCCTCAAAAACATTCTTGTAGTTTTTAGAGTTTAACTGCCTTATGCTAACCAAGTTATACCTTAAAATTGGAACAAACAAAGTGTCTTGTACATACATGATGCCTCCATTCATGACTTTTATGGAAAGTGTACCTTCATCCTTACTAAAATTTGTTTGAGATGTGTCTCTTTTCTTCTTAAAACAATAACTTTTAAGATGTCCATATTTACACTAGTACAAAATGAGAAATTAGTGACTAAAAAAATTACTAAAATTCACATATAAACGACTATTTTTTAGTCGGCGACTACTAGTATCTAATTTCCACTATCTTATAGCACGACTAACTTAGTCGTATTTATTTTAGTTATTAATAGTTGTCTTATTTAGTCGTATATTTGGTCATTAATTTAGTCATTAATTGCCACAATTAATGACTAAATCAATGACCAAATATACTACTAACTAAGGAAACTATTAATGACTAAAATAAATACGACTAAGTTAGTCGAGTTATAAGATAGTGGAAATTAGCTACTAATAGTCGTTTATTCATTCACAAATTTATCATTTGTAGTAGTCATTTATTGTTATTAATTGGTCATTTATTTAGTAATTGATTGTAGTTAACTAGTTATTAACTGTAGTTAACTGGTCATTTTTGTAGTCATTGATCGTTGTTAACTGGCTATTTATTTAGTCATTGATTGTTGTTAACTGGTCATTTAATTAGTCATTGATTTTTGTATATAGGGCAGGGAGGAATTGAAACACCAACCTCTTACCTTTAAAGCAAGTTCTCTTCCATTGAGCTAGCACCCTTAAATAGAAGAATCAAATTTAATGGATTAAAAAGAAAAATCATGCGAGCTATTGAAACTTTATAGTGCTTGAAGATAATTATGTTGCATAAGTATTGACATGATCAAGTTTCCCATTAGTCGCCTTGACGGAAGACACAATTCAATCCCACCAAGGCTTTGTATATTTAAATACTTTTCTATGCAAAATGGACCTTTTTGTACATTTTCAAAAGGGACTTTGGGTCTTATTTTGAAAAAATATACATCGCCAGGTAAACCAAATAGCTAGAAAATAAAATATTCTCCTGGTCACCTCGAATTCTGAAGTTCCATGCAAAGCCTTCAATGTTTCTCATACACATAAGATATGATTTGTTGGTCATAAGGTAAGTCCACATTGTTGAAAAATGACAAAACTCAGAAATCTGCTCACACACAGTTCATGGACAGATTTGTCAAACACTTAATGAACAACTGATATCACCCTTCAACAGTAAGCTAAGCCAATGTAATTTATCCAAGCATTAAATAGACATGTGCTATGGCTGATATACTGTTCATAAAGTACATTTAGCAGCAGAAAATCAATTAAAACAGCAGACTGTAATGACAGTTTAACACAGGAATTTTTGGTCAAAAGTTGACCCTGGAAAAACCCCTCAACCCCTGGGGAAAACCAGCATGCAAGAGAGTTTATATTATGCTGAGAATTCAATGATACAATCAAAGGAGAAACTTCAGTATACAGAACTGTACCAGCACTTGAAAAACGTGCCAAACCCACACTCTGCTTTCCTCAGCAGTACGGCCTCCCTACCCTGATTGCTACCTTGAAATCTGTGTACAAATTCAGCCACAAAGTCTGTGCACATTAATACTAAACCAACAACATTAAAGGTACCTTGATTTGTGTGCCAACTCACAGTTGTACAAGCCCTCGATTTATGTGTAAACTCAGCAGTACGGTCCTCTGGGAATGAAGTACAGCCAGCATTAAATGCTGTGTCACAGTCTGGGAAAGCATGCTCACTTTCTTCTCCTGGGAACTGCGCCTCTCCTCTTCTGCTCTGTCTTCATCAACAACAGCAATCACTTCAGGAAATGCATGCACCACTCAGCAGCTCTCACCTTGAAGTGCGTGCCCTTCTTCTCCTCAGCTGAACTCTCTCTCTCTTGCATGGAAAATCGTGCCTCTTCTCCTCCTCTTCTATTGGAGTGCGCCCTCACCAAAAATCTCTCTTGGATATGTTTAAAATGAAGTCTCGTGCACTTTTATTTACCCTATTAGGGTTACCCTCATGACTTTTCAAATTCAACGGACGAGATTAGATCTTGGTCAAGAGATCTATGGCTGGGATCTAATCTCTCACTCACTTAAATCTCCTAAGTGAACTTTAGAACAAATTTTTCCTTTTGAAAAGTCATATTACCCTAAATATTTAAAAGTACACTTTATGACTTAAAGTCACTTTAAAAACATAATAAAGTGCGGCTCACTTTTAAATCATAAAGTCACATAAAAAAGGTACTTTAATAAAAACACATTACTAAAGTCACTTTAAGAATATAACTGAGACTTCAAGTTATTGACCCCTGCACCTAGGCACCTGATGCAGGAGTGCCACCGAGCTATCAAATGCTAACACACATTGGCATGTAAAATACCCTCTAAAAATATGAACTTCAAGGTGTTATGAGTTTAATAGTGCACATATATTATTGAACTGTCATGGAAAATTTTAAGTTTGGATATTATTAGTTTTCTGCTCATGGGTTACATTGAAATCAGATTTCACTATCAAGTCTGTTCACATACCTGCAACAGTAATGGTTGATTACAATCATTGCTTGCCAAACATTGTTAACATATCTAATTTGCAAAGTGCCATATACAAATTTGAAACATAGGACTCATGTGTACATTGTTGTTGCAACAACAAACTCCCAAGCTTGTTGAATTCATATACAGTTGAAACTCATACTTCTATTGCCAAAATCTGCTCTCATCAAATTTAAACTTCAAAACTGAGTTTGCATTCACCATACTAGCTTAAATTCTGAGCTGATCTCTTTGATTTGTACTGAACTATGGGTCATAATCACTGAGATTATGATTGTATACTTCTATTTAGCATATTGTTTATGTCAATAACTATTCTAATATGACGAATGATTGCATCCCAAGCTGCCAATCATAAGTCCACTTCTCAATAAAATGCATTTTAAAAAATACTTCACATAAAAAAACACTATGCAAAAGACCAAAAATTCAAAAACACAGATGGTATACACATGCACAGATATTTCTGCCTATAAGCATGTGCATGTGTGAGTGTGTGTGTGTGTACATATATATATACACACATATATGTTTTCCATCTCACTTTAGAGTAGAAAAGAGTCAAATTCAGAATGAGAAGTTATGTGTTGAACAAGCAGTCAATGCCTACCTGCGTATCACATCAGGGAAATGAATAAGCATCATTAGAAGACAAAATTATCATGGCTTATTTCTCTTTAAATTATTGTTTATTTTTCTAACTATTCCACCATGTCAAATGAAATCATCCCAACTGTCAAATACCGTTGAAATGTGTCAACTTCAGTAAAATACATCACATAAAAAAAATTAGACAAACAATTTGTAGTATATATCTGTGTGTTAGCCATGAGGGTTAGCTCAAGCAATCGTAGACGTGAAATCTCTCACCCAAAATTTGGAGAGATCCCGCATTTGACTCGCTTTATCCCCTCATAGTTAGCCTCCCTAATCAGGGCAAACAATTTACACGTTTTAGGAAGGGTTTTCCACAAGAATATTCTTTGGGAGAAAAATACTGTGTGTCACTCATGAATATAGGAAGAGAGGAACATTTAGAAAGAGAGTATATATTTTTTGAACAAGCTGTCAATACCTACCTATAGCTCACACTTGAAAGGGAAATGAATAGATTTCATTTAGAAGGGAAATCTCTAGAAAGTTCTACTTTCCAGCTTAACTCATATCCTAGAAATCTCTATTGAGATCCCTATTCCTTAATATAAAATAACTACTATCACAATCACAATCTAGTAGGTTTTAACTACATAACTGCAGATAGAAAAATTAAAATACCTCTTGCAATTTATCAACTTTAGTAAAATGTCGACCAAATGAAGTGTAGCTCATCCCATGTATAAACGGTGCAAGATAAACCTTCAATTTAGTCTGCACATTTAACAACATAAAATGGCCAGCTTGATCATAAACTTTAATAATAAAGGAGCGCAGAAGACATAACAAACCATTAAACCAGTATCTACGACATATTATGATTTCTATTGTAATCAACAACAACTAAATTTTTATCAAGATTATAAAAGAGAAACAAAGTCACGAATATTTAGCCTGACATAAGAGGAAAGTGTAAAGTAATTGAACTAAACCTAGATACAAAGAGCTGCATATTCATTCTGTGAACAAAACTCCCTTTCCTTGTTACAATATGAGGAATAGGAAAGGCATCACATTATGTTTCAATTTCATGAGATTTGCATTTATTATTTCAAATAATAAAAAACCAATGTCTCAATGGGTACATCCATGGGCATAAAATTACATAACTCCATCATGTAATAAAGAAAACACATTTTAATGAGTACCCACAACTTTTAAAAAGGCAAGAAAACCAACAATAAAATGTTAAAGTGAGTTTCCCTTAAATCCTCTAACTAGAGTTACCCAAGAATGCAAAAAAATATAGATCAAGGAAATCCATTTTTTAGAAAATAGTATTCAACCTATCAACAAATACTCTCTTTCTAAATGTTCCTCTCTTCCTATATTCATGAGTGACACACAGAAATTAAGTTATCACCTTTTTCTTTCCTGGTTTTGCGTTCTCTCTCTCTCTCTCTCTTAGTTTTTTCTTTCTTTAATTTAACTAGAATGGCCAAGGGAATTAAATTTATCCAATTGTAGTTTAAGGTATGTTCATCTACTTGTTGCATCTCAGATCCATTCTATTTGAAGATACAGATGATGAACCACAACGGGCTTGATATGATCTCATCCCAAATAGGATTTTAATATACTGCAGGTAAGCAATTCAGTTCTTTGATTCATCCATAATTGATAATTCTATTTAACTGCATGTTGTTGCTTTGTATCAAATCATATGATTGTCCTAAAGTAGCTTATGTATGTATGTATGGAAAAGACGTGTATGTATGTATGTATCAACAAAAAATGCATGTACCAACAAAATAACATAAAACTACACATACCTTGATGTAGAACATAACATTCTTTGATGCAATTCTTTCTCTTATGTAAAGTTGACTGGCCTCATTCAATAAATCCATTTGGATCCTCTTTGTTGCTAATTGTCTCCATTAATCTCTCGTGCTCTGAATGAGGCAGGTAGTAGCGTACCTTGGTTGAGCTCTTGCTTGACATTGTCTGTAGATGGATGTTTGTGCCAAAGATAGAGTTTGTGAAGTGATACACCATTGAACCTAGTCTGTAATCCATGAATACATGCCCACTAGTCTTTCTTGACTTCCCATCTAGTGTAAGATATTCCCCCTTAACCACCATTGATCCAATAGGAAATTCAATGCCTTCATCGTCGATTAATGATCCGTAGAGGGTTTGCTTACCTTGGATGCACCGTGCCAACCAATAATCCATGCCCCATTCATTGTCTTTCAAGGCAACAACTGCGTATATGTGTCCTGTTGTACAAGATCTGAGATATGGTCATAGCCTGTCGAAATCGCTGACTGACCCTCCTCTAACTGGGTTGTTTCAACAACTGCACGTTGGTCTACTGCAAGTGACACACGATCCCATTCATCAACCCAGTCCATGCATTCGCATTCATCCCATTTGCCACTGCTGCAAGGGCTGCAAAAGCAAGCAAGATTTCGTGTCCATATTTCAAATAAGGGGTTGTTTGAGCTTCGAACTGAATGAAATCCACATGTTCCTTGTACCGTGCCGCAACTATAGGAACACGATCGATCTATGTCAACCACTCGCCAAAAATTTCTTACCACACGTCCTGCCACTGAGGGTGTTTGTTGATCTCTTGCTCGGTCTGACATTGTTGCAGAGCACCATTGAACTATGGATTTTGCATCTCGGAAATGAGGTTCCTTGTTAAACCTCATCTCTTCCCTTCGTAGTGTGGTCTTGATGCATGCACCGGCCCCATCATGCTCGCCTTTGCTGTGCCCAGTCTCAAAATAGTTCCATATATACGGCACATTATAAGTCTTATGCAAAATACTCATCCATTGGAATACTCAAGCATTTTTGAATTGGCCCGCACAACCATTCGACCATATCCAACGCTGATCCATATGTATATCTCTCTCCTTCAGGATCCACGGGGGGTTCACTAGTGAGGCAATATCATATCACGTCCATTCATATTGGGGGGTTGAATACTCTTAAAAACCTCAAAAATATATTGCCCCGTATTAAGGGGTCAAGGGTTTTTTTTTATTTGACATAGTAATATAAATATTGGGGGTTATTTTATTTGGGAGTGTTGAGGAATAACCTCCAAATCGTGGGATGGATTCATACGTCCAAATCACGGGCTCAATTCATACCCATCTAAGACTTAAGGACCTTCCATTTTTATTTGATATTGCTTATGATCCTAAGTTTTGAATAAATTTGATAATATTGTACCAATGATAATATCAATGGAAGTCTCTTTGGATTATTGTCCTTGAGCAATGTAACATCCCGATAATTTCATAAAATTTAAAAAAAAAATTATACCAGCATTAAATGTTAAAATTGTGATTGTGGAAGTAACAAATGCTTGTTAAGGCAGTATTAAATAATAAAGTCATTAATGTATATAACAATTTAACTACTATGTCCTTTTAACTAATGATGCTTTAAGACAGTGATGTGTCTTACCTCCATAAAAATGATTACGACACTAATTTGTTTCTAGTTGTAATAACTGAAATTTCAAAACAATATAAGACGGAGTTCTCCTTGACAAGGTACTGACAGTTTTAATTTCGAGATGGTGATGAAAGGGTTCCTGCGAGGTGCCCCGAGACTTACTTAGCTAATTAGCTAAAGCATTTGTACCTGTCCTTCTTGCGAATATTCGCAGGTAAGGATAACAATGACAAAACAATGTTTAAGAGTATTTATATTTTCCAATTAATCATCTTATTTGGTTAAAGAAATTATAAGTACTTCCTTGTTTCAGGTATGGAATTCTATCCAAGTTCTAAATGTATTATTTCGAAAAAAAATACAAGTTGCAGAAGTTAATAATATTTAAACAGGGTTCAAAAGTACATTATCTTGGTAGAAATATCTATGCTTAAAAATCTTAAGATTAATTACTAGATTTGAAGAATGAATTGCTAATATGATTCTGCCAATATTTTCCAATTCATGAAACCTTTTACTACCAGGTGAAATGATTGATGGACAAATTCAATTTGAACTTTATTCCTTTATTATAACATCAAGTTTCACTTACTATTTCAATGCTTGGTATTTTATTTAAGACAACTATGGTAGCTTCTACTTTCTCCATTTATAATTTATATATATATGGATATAGTCTTGATATTTATAAAGTCAAAAACATATTTTATTTAAGAACATAATACAATATAAGTGTGGACCCTTTTTAACTATAGGGTGAACCATTCTAATGTGATATTGGTGCATTATTATAATAAACAACTTTTATATGGTTTATTGTAATAATATTACAATGTACCGATACTATTTTCTAACCTAAGTTCTAACTATCTAAATCTTATATGCATGCGATTATTACCAATACAACCTTTTGATTTATGTAATCATGCATTCGATGGTTAATACCATAGCGATGAAGCGATATACAATGCAATCCTGACCTTACTCTATGTATTGATAATGAACGACATTACACCAAGCATTAAATACGACACTGGTAAGGAAGTGACGGTTATTAATGTCGCTGCTGCATCGATCTGACAGGTTGATGGTGTCTTGTCCAAACATTAATGGTTCTGAACCAACTCTTTAGTGGAGTGTAATGTTGTCTATCCACATTGTCAAACCACATGAAGCCTGGTTAAAATGTGACTCATGAAATCGAACTATGCGTAGTGAACAAGCAGCTCTCCTCCGAACTGTACATGGGATTGACTCCTTGGCATGCAACGTTGGCATTGTCATAGCTGTTACAATAAATGAGGTATTTATGTTATGGTTGCCCGATTCTCAAAGCATAAGGCTGTCACCTTCTCGCTCGTCAATCACAATAGATCTGGGTCGTTGAATGATAAACCCTAAATTCTCGTTGTAAGTAATGCTAGAGGGTTTCTCAGTCTTCACTTTCACATTTTGGAGTTAGAGTGTGAGGCCGACACGCTGCTAAAACTTAGGGTTAGCAAGTTTGCTTGGAGTTTGGAACCCGCGACCTCTGCATTATTTTAATGGTGTTTTGCAGACCTGTAAGTGAATGCTTAGTAGTTGATACCACGACCTTGGTGTGGTTTCTATTTCAGGGTGAAAGTCTATTTTTACAGTGCTGGGGTTGGATCTTTGGCCTTTCCACTTAAGGTAATACGTCTCTATGTTCCATCATTGAAATTTGAGTTTTCATAAATCCTTTATTTTGATTCATTCTAATTTATTTAGATGTATGTTTCACTTGCAGGGTCAATCAAAGGTCTAACATCCAAGCTTGCTAGACAAATGAACGTCGAGGACTCTGTCGTCCTGGTAAGTCTCGGGTTCATCCATAACCCTGGACTCGTCGGAAGTTAAAACGTTCTGCTCAGTAAAAGAGTTGGGTTAATCCATAAGCAATGATAATGTTTAGACTGAGTTTTTGTGTTGTTGAGGCTTCAAGCCTGCATTGTAAACTGAAAATATTTTACAATGGCATCTTCGCCATAGTACAACTTGCAAGCTTCGCTTTAAAGGATTGAAATTCATTTGACTTGGTATTATAATACTGGTTTTTAGTTACAGAAGAAAAGAAATGTTGCGTTGTTCTTTTTTTTGTATTCGGTACTATTAAAGTTGTTGCGAATACTGTAGTTTGATGCTCAATCTAAAGAAATGAACTTCTGTAGTTAGATTCTGGAAATAAATAAGAATGGAGGTTTTGAAGATTTCGATTTGAACTATTAGAAAAGTAATTTAATAAATAGGCCTTAAAGTTTTAGTGACAAAGTATTGTTTCCAAAGTCGTAAACGAAATTACAATATAAAAAAAAAAAGAAAAAAAGTATTTACAGGGTTGAAACCTTGTTCCTGTGTGAGCATAACTTGAATTACTTCTTGCTCGGTTTGATATGTAGAAGATCTGGGTTTTGAAGCTCAAGTACTGCCTGTGTGTCTTCTATGTAGTAACTGATTAATCTAAGGAAAATGTTTGACTTGGTTGAATCTTTGCATTTGTTTCTGACTTAATTATGGTCTTGGCTCTTAATTTCAAATGCCAAATTGGTTTCCTTTATGCAAATCGATGCCATGGATTGGGGGATTCTATGCGCTGTTAATGCCAGCTTGCAATATTATAACAACTTTCAAGATGGACATATTCTTATATACTAAAAAGTTTTGAACAAGCTCACATAAATATAAAATATGTTTCTCTTTCGTATAAAATATGATTTTTTGACAATTTCATAGAACCTATGGTAGGTGTGCTAAAATTTCCTCATGATTGGAAATTATGACAATTTGACCTCCAAATTCTACACTTGATGTCATGTTAAAGATGTTAACACACCTTGTGGTCAATTCTAAGATGGTTAGAGAGAGTAAGATATAGGTTCATAATGTGATAATTTTAGTTAGAAGATTTTGGATTAAAATTGTTATAATTTTTTCATTCTTTTATTAATAAAGATTTAAAATGAAATATTATATTTTTTCATTTTATTGTCCAACGAATAATAGACCCATTTTCATTTACCATATTAATGAAATATGATAGTATAAAAATATAAAGATTAATATTAATCTAATAAAATTATAATGGGTCTCGCACTAAGAACTAATTTAAAGTGATTGTGGCCATCTGCATTGCCGACAGGATTGAAATTTACTGTTGGCTTTTAATGGGAATTAATACAAATAACATGCTTTCCTCGTACCATTTTTGTTTATTTTAATTTTTCAAAGGGCAATTCAACCTTAAATATTTCATAGATTCCAATAATTTAGTTATTTAACATTTTTAATTAAACTATAAAAACACTATACATTACCAAGTATATAGATAACTAACGATCAATTCCATAACCTTCAATATAATCAAAATCTCCATTATTACAATACTCATATATTATAGATTTCTCCAAACTTTGGTCTATACTCCCAAGGAATGCATTAATTATCATGACCACATGGACTAATACTACATGTATAATAACATCACGATTTTCCTTATGATTTGATACCACATCTCTATAAACTATAAATTGGATCGTCTGCTAACGATATCATATAATAATGTTTAGTAATAATTATCCAGCATCCTCGTGGTATTTACCAATGTATTTATGTTGTGAGTTAGGTCACCACATAGTAAACCTACAATAATTTGACACCAACACCACTAAACATTACAACTGGAGCATTGATTAACCAGTACAAGGTTTAGGTGGACTGACAAAGATTTTTTAATGGAATTCTTGGTATTTTATCCCACGCAAGTTCCATAGTTCGCCATCTGTAACTATAGTACCTAAACCATAAAGGCCTTGACCTCGATGTTCAAAAAATATTGTAAATTTCTTGCTCTTCTTTTACAAATGCGCCAATTGATTATTGGGTTTCTTCCTCTGCGAGGACTCAACATAGAAGGAATACCATCTCTGGTATGGAATACGATTCCAACTCTAGCATACACATAGTTCACTTCCTCTGCATGGATTTTAGGATGGAGGAGGACGGAGGTTCATGTTTTTAATTTACGAAATTATTCGTGAACTGATGATTTTAACTTGCAAAATAGAGAAAAGAACACTCTCTCGCAGGTAATAGTTTTGCAATAAGTTTTTTGTCTCCAGATATATTATTCACGTATGGTTCACATGATACCTCGTCAAGCTAACTCATTTGTATTTATTTGTTACATAGGTTTGGCTGGAGTTTGAAGCCAACCATGGTCATATCCTTCCATATCCATATCTCCCTTCGGCAGCCTTTGTAGATACAACACAACTCGCGTCCAGTCATATTCACGGGTTCTATTGGCAGGTCAACTTGAATCCAACGCAAATACTTCTTAATTCATAATATAAAACCTAATCTTTTTTTTGTAAAGAATTTGTGTCCATTATAATATTTGGATATGACAGTGTTAACGTCTTCACTGTTTATTGAAAACGCAGATTCAACTTGGGCGCTCTTGGGTTCTCCGCATACAAAAGGAGCAACTTCCTGGGTAAGTGAATTCTTTTTTTCTCTGTGTTCTATATGAAAAATTGTAGTCTGCTCTTAAAAATTCAGCTGTAGGGTTGTTATATAGTTCCACTAGGATTTATATAATGTATAATAGGGTCTTTAGGTTTCCTTTCTTGTTTTCGGTTTTAGACCTTTGTTAAAACCACTTGTAAAAAAATAGGCTATTGCTTTGGATTTTATTTAAGCGCTACATTGCTTTCAACAGTTATTATTGTTCTTTATCCTTGACTTGTATAATAAATATATGAGAACTTATTGTAAAAGAAACATGTCTTCTAGTTAGCCAATATTTTGCAACCAATACTTTCCTTTCTGACTATCTGAAATGGTTAGCATCTACCCATATTTAATCTGGTTATCCGTTCCATCAAATAATAGTGTTGTATGTGGGAAGATACTATTTGGAGAACACATGTAGTTAAGTTCGTAGTTTAAAAGTTCCTTTTCCCACAATCTAGATATGAGAAGAGCACACAAAGAGAGTTTAGGAAGTCGAGATATTTCCAGATCAGGAGGTCCCGGTTTCCCAGTTCCTCAAAGGCGAAACCCAGTTCCTTAAAGGCTACAAGGCTAAGATCCCATTTTTCCTATACCTCTCCTAAAAGGGACAGATACCTTTACAACCTAATAAAAAAAGTGGGTCAATATATCTTCCAAATGAACCCTGTGATAGTCTAGATATATTTCTCGATCCATTGGAAATGATACCATACCTTATAGGGGGCGGATATAAACCCGAATTCACTTCCAACTATTCTTTATAGAGGGAGAGCTACTTCTTGCCGGCTAAAAATAGTTCGTTCTTTCCGGCTAAAAATAGTTCGTTGGAAATGCCAAGTGCCCCTGCGGAGAAGTTTTTAGGTATATAATGGAAATTGGGGAAATTTGTCTGAAATATTGTGCCCCGTAGGAGTTGGAATTTCTTTTACATATGAAAATAGTTTGGGATACACATCATTTTTCTACTATTTATTTAGAGGTTTGTAAACATAATGGCCCAGGAGGATCATTAGCAGCAGGATAAGGCCCAGGAGGATCACTGGCATTTCCATGAGTTGTACGCATTGGGTGATCGCTTTGCCATCCAACCATATGCCTCTTGCAGGCATGGGATTGTCATAAAATAGCCATAAAATTAAGGATACCCACGATATTGTCATTGAATCGATAGTTTAGACTTCAAATATCTCGTATCAGGCTTGTAAATGGAAATTAAAATGTGAATTTAATAGAGACAGAGAGAGAACTCGAAAAAAGTAGAACTACGTCTATGCTCCAATTTCCGAGTCTAATTGTTATCCTTCCTACATTCTCATCGAGTTCATTGCTATCCTTCCCTACATCAGAGGATTTTTCATTTTCAGCATAATACTTTGTTTGAAGTTTGAATAAGTTAGTTTTGGAGAAAAAATAATTTTTTTCGTCATAATAGTATGTATTAAATTTTAGGGATGAGCACCGTTTTTTTAATGATTCAAATTTCATTTATAATATTACTATGCTTATAGGATTTTGTATAATATTAAGATCTTAATTGTATTATTTTGTTTAAATTTGAATTTATTTCGTTTGTTTAAAATTTGATAAGGAATTTTGTTTAATTTTAAATATATCAAAATTATCTAAAACTCAATTAAAGTTTTAAATTCGGATGCAACATTGAATTCCACAATAATATAAAATTAAATAAAATGTGTTAAATATAAACAAAAATTTTAATTATAGACAATAAAATTAAATAAAACAATTTTAAAATTAATATATGTTAATTATAATTAATAAATGTTTATTATAAAATAAAATTAATGGTTTTAACATTATAGTTATTTGTTTGCTAGAATTTCTCTAATTTGGCCTTTGGCTTAAGAAACCATGATGAGACCCACACCTTAACCAAACGATCTACCGAAAATTGATAACATCATAATTATAATTATTTATTAATATTACACTTTATTAATCCTCGTTCCAACTTGTGTTTAATGTGCCATGAAGTGATGGAGCTTACCTTTACATTTAACTCTGAATGATTCCCAAAGGTGTGGTGAATAATATGGACTAACATTATTACCTTCAGATCAAGAATTTAGGCTTCAAGACTCCTACTTATGCTAAATATATTGTGCTCTACCTCTTATCCATTTGTACATGTCAATTTGATTGTTGGATGTTTTATTCAAAGAAGGATCACGGTATATGGCTTAATGAGATGGTCTCATTTATTTTGAGATACCCTTCATTACTTCGAGTGGCATTGTTTTCCCTTTCATCACCTTTCTGGTTTTGATGATGAAGAACATGGAAGAAATTGAGGGTGTTGAGGTTCTTGATCTCATAATTTATTCTGTCAATCCATCTAGGGAGAGTGATGTATTTGAGAGAGGTGACACCATGAACCAAATTGATTATAATTTATGAGTCTCCAAACACTTCGAGGCATTCTAATACTAGAAGACAAGCTTGTAAGAGGCCTTGATAAAGAGCAGTAGCTTCTGCTTGATTGTTTGTGTTTTTTCCCAGTTCTCATTTGTAGTGTAGTTCTTATTTCCCACTGGGATCCAAAAGTATCCCTCTTGCACCTATAGCCCCTGGGTATCCCTTTGAGGCTCCATCAAAGAACATGATGCTTTTTATTTACATAATTTTCCCATTTTGGAACTCATCATTGAACAACTTCAATTTCCATTTCTTGTCTACTTGAGAGATGATGACTTTTTTTTGCAAAGAGGGTGGTTCCAACATATCCCTTAACTAGTCCCTTTCATTTTTATCTAACTGTTGCATATTCTGATTTAAAGCCTTCTTAGTTTGAAGGTAATCTTTTAATAGCCTGCGAGCTTTTATGGCTATTCTTCGAGGGTTGTCACACTGCTCTTGAAAAATAGTGTCATTCCTAGATAACCACACATTCAAGCAAAGATACTTGGGGAGAATATTCTAAACTCTTTTAAGAAGAGGTTTCATTTGAAAATTTCCTTTGTGTTCGATATTCTAGAAGGGCTCGAAAGTCCTCTCCGCTATAAATATTAGTAGTTAATAGTTTGTCATGCACTAGAATATGGAATTGATTATATTAACTTTGTAAATGCCATTTGGATTCCACACATACTTCCACATCCTGGAATTCCAAGGAAGAGGAAGATTTTGTAGTTCTGAATTGTGTCCTTCTTTTACGGAGTACCCTTGCTTACTGTAGCCCCTTGAATCCTCTCTTTTGTTACTAGGAGCACAACCGTCCAAGGATATGTGTAGCTCATTCAAAAGAGGCATCAATTTTTAATGAGTGTTAAGAACTTTCTAGCATATCCATTTATCATTACTCTCATTCCAATTTGAAATATCGCATGAGCTTTTCATTCCTTGCTCATCCATCCATTGTTTCAGATGTATAAGATTTTGTTTTTGCTTCAGAGGAGGCCTCCCCATTATGTTGTTTGCTTATACTAAGATGCGTAAGGGCTCCTTTTTGTTACAACTTGATAATATGATATAAAGGGGATATTAAAAATGGGTTGATAAAAATAGATACGTGCAATATTTGGTGAAAGTTGGGGTTTTCTTAATTGGAAAGGTATATTAGGAGGGGGGTTCAACAATACAATTTTAGGAGGATTTTTCCAATATTTAGTGAAATTAGGGATATTCTTTAATATCCTATGAACGGTCGTGCTATGTAACAAGTTCATTGAGTGAACCCCCCGTGTCAGGATCATAGTTGGCTTAAAATACCATTTTAAGATCATCCAAATTATAAGATTCTTTGACCATTCATCCACATGAAATTATAAGTTTTAAAAGATTCTTTGACCATTCATCCACATGAAATTAGAAGTTTTAAAATGCCATTTTTAAGCATGGCGTCAATAAGTGGGCAAACACCATTTATTTAAAAGTGATCAATTATAATTATAAATCTGAAATATGGATATACAGTGAGTGGACTCTATCTTTCCCATCTCAAAAATACTACTATGAAATAATAATAATGTAAGTGGACTCTATCTTTCCCATCTCAAAAATTCTACTATGAAATAATAATCATGTGGATTTGAGAGAATGAAATAAGAAATCCTCCACTTACTTTAATTGCATTTTATAATTTTATATTGAAAAATAAAGAAAACTTTGTAGTGGCGAGTAAGGTGGAGCAAACAAGTTTTCTTTTTTCTTTTTCAACAGGTAATTCAAAGTTGTATTAACGCAATTAAATTCTAGTGGATGGATTGAAATCCATCAAACCCCACCAATAAACCACTGTATCCTCAACAAAACAAGTTTTCAGATTAACTAACATATTTTTTATTTAATTATTATTCATACATATGAATAACATATTTTTATATTATTATTTATTATTTAGATTAATAATATATATTTTAATTGTTATTTAGTTAAATTAATATTTAGTAAATAATGATCAAATTTTTAATAAATATATTTTATATTATGTTGTTTATAATATTAAATAATTTTAAAATAGAATATTTTATTTTTTATAATGGATATATTATAGATAGTAATGGTGGGATAAATGTTTTGAAAATGAGATAATTATAGATTAAATATTTTAAGAGAAAATGATTTTCACTTTTTGTTAAATTTGTTTTGTTTATAGTATTTTAGATTTTACCCCTCTCCCTTTTTCAATATGAAAAGGGACGCTTTTAAGAGTTTGTTTGAGTTTTGTTATATTTATTTTATTTTTAAAATTTGCAACACAAAATTTGATCTTCTAACAGAAGACTGTTTTCTTGATTTATTATTCTAGATGTTATTTTAAGAGGTTTCCCCTAAACACATCACACTCCCTCTCCCAAATCATGCATTCATTAGATCACAACATACATGTTAAGGGAACTGGCTCTTGTAGTAGCACAAGTTGAAGGCATTACACCCTTGCCATGTAGACCATTTTTAAAGTCCCAAGAAGGTAAACCCATATCAAATGTTGCCCTCATTTAGATAGTAGTGAAAGCCTTGAAAAGGCTTAGAGTTATAAACAAAACTTCCCAATTTGTCAAGAAAATGGAATTTTTTTCCAAGTTGAATAAGTGGTATTTCGGTTTGAAGGAGATTACATTTTCGTATGCATACCATGTCTTAATAAAAAAGTTTATGGTGGCTTGACCAACCCTAAAATCTCCAAAGACATGGATCCAATCACATTGGGTTCATTTCTTGAAAGGAGTCATTCAATTGTATTTTTGCGAACACGTCTATTTCAAATTCCACTTTTATTGCAAAGAGGAGCATGATATAATCTTCCATAGCAACCCTTGGTTTGTGGGCTTATTGGGATCGCACCTCAATAAGAGGTCCTTAGAATTTAATTAGAAAATGAGACATTGTCCTTAGTACTTGTATGGAAAAGACTCTAACATCTCCCTCTCAACCTTCAGGGAAAAAGAACCCTTGAGGCCATAGGGAAAAATATTGGGAAGCTAGTAGACATCATTAACATGAAACAGGGATTGTTTACTTGTGCTTTCCTTTATGTAGAGGTAAAACTTGAAGAAGGTCTCTCGAATGCAATTGACCTCTAACTTGACAATTGGGTTTATGTCCAACCCTTGGACTATGAATAAATACCCTTTAAATGCAATTGATGCATATGAACACTTCAATTGGAACTACCTAAAGATATTGTCATTGCCTTAGAGAAATAAAAAAGGTTTAAACATGCCCCTAGGAGTAGGAGGAGGAAAGTAACTTTGGCCCCTCAACCCAAAATTGAAGAAAAAATTGACACCAATCATAATAATTTCGCGGCCTTGGATAGTAAGTTAGAAGAAGCTACCCCCAACAAAAAATCAAATTTCCATCCCTCGCATGAGGAGATGGAATCACTATCATTGACTAAGACTTAGAGTTTGGAGCAAACTCGGTAGCAAAGGGAAATGCCAATAGAAGATCTGAGGAACCCTAAGATCTCGGGGTTCTAGGCAAAGGATGCAAAGTTGATTCTTTGCATCTCCCCCCACTCCCAAACCCCCCAATGTAAGCCTCTCTTATGTAGGGGTGCTAAGAAATAGGCAACACCATCTTTTAGTTCACCCCTACTTAATTGGGGAATAATTCCAATAAGGAATGTAAAGAAAGAGAAACATAATGGAATAAAGTCTTGGGTTACCACTTCTTGCTTGCTAGATACGATGAATTCTTGGAATATCATAAAGTGTTTTTGTTTTTGTTTTTGTTTTTTTTTATATGTTTCGTCGAATAATGTTGTTATTATTTTAGTTTGTTAAGTAGTATCCTTGCAAAAATTTTAGTATAAGGAACCAAATAGGCATTCATAATGTTTTTTTGGATGGTTTTACTAATTAGTGGACTTCAAGGTATGAATGCTTAAAAACATATCATTTTTAATAATAATAATAATCTATTTTTAAGGTCACAACCAAGTTAGACACCAATTTAGTGTATGAGACCCCCTCTTTTGTGGTACAAAAAACTCCCCTTCACACAAATAATTGACTCACATATTGTATTGTACACTCACATAATTTTTAATATAAAATCTTAACTATTATTATAAAAAACAAATAATATAAAAATTTGACATTAATAGTAATGATCTAATGACTTATTTAATGTCTTAAGCTTCCAATTAAGGTTTTATTAAGGTTTCTCCTTCTCTAGAGATATAAATAGAGATTTCTTTACATATCCAATATTTTAGCAATACAAATCAACTAATTTTTAGTGTTTATGGAGACATCTTTCTCTAATATTCAGATTCATTAAGCTAATTATTAATAATAATAATAGCTAATATTAATGTCAATGTAAATTCATCTTAATTTTTTATAATAAACTGACATATATATCATTTTCCAAAATTTTAAACACATTTATTATACCTGCCAAGGCAGGTATATAGCAATCGGTTGGTTGTTATTTTTGTATTAATAGCAAAAAAAAACTAAATTGTTTTCAAATGTTTTTAAATAATTTTATATTAAATTTAATATTTGAAATTAAAATTTTTGTTTTACTCATAAATTGACAATTTATCCCTGATGGATGTGAAATTGTCAAAAAAAAAACAAAATTAGTTAAATATTTTAAAAATTTGTTAAAATGCCACTTGTCTTTTGTACTGCATAAAAATCAAAATCTGTCTTTTGTACTGCATAAAATCTGCCTGAAAATCATAATCTGACTTCCTTGTGGAACTGCCTGCTAAAAGACCAAGCTGTTCCCGTCTAACTCGCTGAATCAACAGCCATTAATAATCCTCGACTAACGTTCCTATCAAATTCAATTCAATCCATCAGATATCTTTCAAACAAAAGCACCCCCTGCAGGCAAGAATATAATGAACACTATTCAAGAACGGGAAATGAAATCCTCAATACCTCGGATCGAGATAAAGGAAAGAATTGAAGCGAGGGAAGTCTCAGGAAAGCGAGAGAAGGAAGATGGGTAACAGATATGGTGCTCGTCGACCCAAAAACTGAAACTCGACATTAATAATTTCGTACTTTTTGCATGCTACGTGGCCTCAATGCAACCAGGTCCTGTGCTGCAACAAAAACAAATATCCACGCAAACAACGAACCAACAAATGGAGGAGCTTCGAACAGCACTGTGAAACGGCTCCAATGTCTTTAGCGGGAGAAAAAGTGTTTGCTGTTAGCATGGACTTTTCATTCATTTCAAAAGCGTTTGGTTCCCTTTTACTTTTCAATTTCTTATAAAGCAAAAGAATGGACATTGGCCAGGTTATTGTTTTTTTTGCTTAAATTGTTGAAACAATGTACTTTAATTTGTTATTTAGAAAACAAAAAAAATTAGAATGTGTGACTTAAATATGTAATTTATTTTATTTTTATAATTTAAATAAAAAATATTAATTTCATTATTTTAAAAGTCAAAAGGATTTTGTATATAATTAAGTTAATTTACAAACATGATATAAAATTAGTTTTAAGTTAATTTTTAAAGATCTAGTAATTTTGATTTAAAAAGAGTCAATCATTATAATAATAAAATTGATATTTTATAGACATTTTGTAATAATTTAAAATGTTGATTTAATCTAATCAATATTCTATACCAAATTTAAATATAAAAAATATGTAACTAAAATTTACATTCAACAATTTCAAAGAATAAAAGTAAGAACATGGATTGTATATTCAAAAAGTATGATTATGAAATATTTGTAAAATGGAGATGGAAATAATGCAACCTTAGAGACAACAATATTTTGTTTTAGCCTTCCTTTGTTTTCTACCATGTTACTTGAGTATGGTTTGAAATTTTCAGCAACCATGTCACATAGCAATAAATCCAATGAACTAGTGTAGTTGGGAGCCCGTACAATAAAGATGGTGAATATGAATCTAATATTTATCATGCAATGGCAATGATTATGATTATGTCTATGGTGCTAGCTAAGAAACATTAGGCTTGGGTGATGGGGCATGTTAGATGATGTGATAAAAGTCACTACCATATTTATATAACTTTAAGTCGGTCTTTATTTGCTCAAGTCTCTTTTGATTATATGCATTTGGTTCCCAAGGTAACATTGGGGTATTCCAATGGTTGCTAGCACATAGGTCAAGAGTAACCCATGAGACTATATACTCTCCTCTTCCTTGTGATTCAGAGACCAGTATATGGATAGGAGTATTATTGGCAATACTTGGTTCTAATCAATGTTTACTTATCATTTGATATTTGTCAAATTGGTAATACTCTTATGGAACTATTTCTTATTGGTTGTTGGACATTGGTTTTGTCTCATTTCCTTATAATAAAAAAATTCAATTTATGCAAATGTGAGGACATTAGAAACCACACTAGTTCTATGTTGTTGGTGTTACACCCATAGACATAAAGCATTGTGTCTGTAGTGAGGTGTTAGCACAAGAAAAATGACAAGATATCAAAATTCTTTAGACAACTCTTGTCATTTTGCATCATTAGAGAAACATAGTACCACTGCTAACCATGTATCTTTCAAGTACTTAACACAAATTTTTACATGCTCTGCTTTCTGGATTTTTCTACCCTTTGTTTCCTAGTATCACGTGTCATGGACATTGCCACCTATCCATCATATCACTACTCCAGCTGTCTCCTTGCCCACATATTTGAACACGTGCCTCCCAAACGTTAAAGCATGCAATAAAGATGACGACAATGCCACCATAGTAGCTCTACTGGTTTCCTCAACCCTACCTTCACAAACATCTTTTGCATGTCGCCAAATCGAATGGTCTTTAGGCCACCTCAACTAGATTTTATTTCCACAGATTGACTCAGCTGTAATAAATTCTCAGAAATACCAAGAAGAGGCCATGTCGAGCGACATGTCCGTTCAGTGCACTACATGTAAGAGAAGCAATAAGGACTAGATAACACCTCGTTCACATGTAAAGGCCTCCATATGATGTCAGTGGATTTAATAATGCCTTTGAACCCTATTGAGATAAATTGTGATTTCAATTATTTTAATTTTTTGCTATTCTTTAAACTAGCACAACCACTTCTATTGCCACTTACCGCAAGTGCTATAAACAAGTTATATGTTACTTGTTTTCCATCATTAGTTGTAATCGCCATTTGTTTATGTCTTAGCTATTATCACCAACCTTCTTCTAGTTAGCTATTATCATCCTCCTGTAATCTAGCAAACATACTTAATACTCCACCTCAAATTCTAAAATATAAATGTCTATCGATATAATTATACTTAATGATGATTAAAACATTAAATTTTAATTATTGTCATTTTCAAGATCGGATTTACCACGACTTGGTAGCATAATGAGTGAGTATCAGGAAGAGAGTGTTCCGAGTAATGCTTATCCCATGTTATTGTTGTTGTATGTATTTTCAAAGGCGTGCTTGCAGCCTTGCAATTGGAAGAGCAAAGAGCTTTGCAAATCAACTCTGCTAGTGTTTAATGGAAAATCATATATTCCATATGATGTTATACAAGAATCTGGCTTGGTGTCCTTGCTACACTGCATGCATCCATTAACATTTGCAATTTTCATTTGCATGTGTATGCATGCCCGTGCATCTATGCTTCAAGCTAATGTCATAGACATTGCTGCTTGAGCTCTTGTTTATTATTATTCTTTTTTTCATTTTTTTCTATTTCACACAGTTCCTTATTGTTTTAATTTTTAAACATTGATGGTTTTATTTTTAAAAGTGGGCCATCCATAATAAGCAAAACATTTTTCTATCTTTTATTTCACACAACAATTATTGTGCATCCGAGATGCACTAATTATAAAATAAAAATATTAATTAAATAGCATTACTGAAATTAATTGATGTGGTATTACAGTTAATAAATTAAAAAATAAATTAATGAGCAACAATTTATTTATTTATTTCTAAATTAATTTAATTATTATTTTATTTTCTTCTTAAAAGGAACGTATAAGCAGCTTTGTTGCTATTTTTACTTGTTTAATCATTTTTCATTTTTAAATTACTATATGTCAGGAATATAACAAAAAATAATAATTAAATATAACTCAATTTACTTAGTAGAAAGTGAACAATATTAATTCACTAAGTATCGTTTAAACATTGGATAATATTAAATGATTGCTTAACCAAAGACAAAGAGTAGTTAGTTCCCGTTAATCCACAATATCCAAAGGATGGATTAATAGTTTTTTAATGTGGCTCTCTATGATTGCAAATTTCCACATACTATTGACTTAGGGAAAATGACAAGATATTAGTGTCCAAAGGATGGATTAGTAGTGGAATCCACAATATCCAAAGGATGGATTAATAGTTTTTTAATGTGGCTCTCTATGATTGCAAATTTCCAAAGGATGGATTACTAGTGGATGAATGCGGCTCTTATGATTGCAAATTTCCACGGACTATTGACTTATGAACGAAGGGGAACATGATAAGATATCAATGTGGATAAGGTTTTAATTGGATTCAATATTATTTCTTTGTAAATTAATATTCTTTTCCATTTTATTCATATAAAGTTATATTTCATTCATATAGAGTTTCAATTAATATTCTTTTCCATTTCATTCATATAAAGTTCTATTTCAATCATGTGAAGTTTCAAAATGAGGATTTTTTTATATATACATAAAATTAATTAATTTAAAAATAATAAATCATAATTTTAAATACTTACAAATTATGAATTATAATTACAAATCTTTAATATGGATATAGGATAATTACAAATCTTTAATATGGATATAGGGCAGGTAGACTCTCGCTTCTTACTCTCAAACATTTTACTAAATCATCAAATAATAATTATAATAAAGTTTAATCTTAATTCATAGCTATATTAATCACTTGATTTATTTACTATATACTTTGTAATTTAAAAGTTAAAGTATTATTTTTCAATTAAAATTGATATATTTACAATTTGATTAATGATCATTAATATGTTTAATTATCATTTTCTTAATAAAGTGAAAAATTATCAAATCATATGTTTAGTATCATATGTTTAGTAAAATATAGTTAGTAAAATCATCCACCATTTCACTGCTTAGGACCCCCTATTGCCTTGAACATTGTACCTCCAATTGAAGTTTTGGCCAAACTTTCTCAGAAAGGCAATGCAAAGTCTAACTAGAACACCTCCTTCCCCTTTATCTACAAATGGATGAAGGTTTCTTCGTCTCGTTGACAAAAGGATAAGCTGCTCCGTTTTTTTTTCTTTTCTCAATATAGTGAGCTTAACCTTCATCCTGAGTTCGGGCAAGATTAAGGTTACTAAAAAAATACCAGCCCGTGGTTATGTTGAATTTTTGTTTTATTTCGGTTTAAAGATCCGTACAATGAAAACCTTTATTCTTCAAGTGAGATTTTTCGGTTTGTGATGTATGAAATTATTTACATGGGTGTGGATGAATTTCTAAGATGGAAATTGCCATGGTCCTAATTTTTTTGGAATTTGTTATCTTGAGACATGTTTTTCCTTTTCTTAATAATATTTAGAAAAATTTAATATATTTATTCATATTCATATGTAAAAAATTAAAATGCTATTAAGGCTCTTATGCTATGCAAATATTATAAATATACCTTTTATAGATTTTGTTTTTCCCGCTTTAAAATAATAATTATAATTCAAACTTTCTTAAATTATTTCACAACTCTCTTGAATATTTTATCCTCTGGCTCATGCCTCCATTATTCAACTAGCATTTCAATTCTTCACACATCATACCTCTTAAAATTCAAAAGCTTGACACGTCATTCGTTTTAAATGTGTGCTTTGATTTATTAAATTTAGATTGAAGAAGGTAGAATCCGAAATCCAAGTTTCATTCCACCTTTGCTTGAACTTAAAATAAAATTAAAAAATTTTATTTCCGAAAAAAATTGCAAGCAATTTTGGCAGTATTCCAACTTTCAACTTGCAAGATTTTAAACAACAAAGTTGTATCAATAAGAGGGAAATAATTGCAGAGTAATGAAATATAAGTATATGCAATGATGCTCACACTTAAATGTCATCCTTTAATTATTAAAACTATATATTAGGGAAACACATAAATTATCTATTGTAATTATTTCCATTATTCTGCTTATTACAGAATGTTGGGACAAATTTTTCCCTTGACATAAAATACATGCCACGGATAAAGGAATAACCATTATTCATTATTGGCATTACATTTTCCAAACACCAAAAGCGACACGGCTAACTACTAAAACTGGTCGAGACTCCACTTATTATACACGTGTCTATATGTTATACAAAGAAAATGAAGGCATTAACCCACCCACGTGTCTTCATTTTATGATGCAATATAAAACCATAAGATTGCATCAAGAGAAAGAACAGTGGCAGAACTTTGCCCAGAACCACGGTGCGATAGTTAACTGAGCAAAACCAAAATTTAATAATAAACATATTAATATGCCAGGCTTACACTTAATCGGGTGGTGTCGATAATTCCCTTCTTCCATGGAAATGACAAAATTTGATAGTGTAAGAAAAACTAGTGAAGGAAGGTGAAAAACGTCTCTAGGACAAAACCCTCAACCAGGCATGACCTGTAAATACTATGTGTAAATATTTACATGGAGAACAGGCTGGGAACTGAATTCCCAAGCCACAATTTTCTGGTAACCAATAGAAAAGAATCTTTCTGTTTTGGCAACTTGTATATCGAAATCATAAATTAAAAGAAATTTTCATTAAGACCCATTTGTACAGTGATGAACACGAATCGAATGTCGTGGTTAATTAAGCATGTTTTTCACAACTTAGTGATTTATGTGAAGTCTAGCCACAGGTGTGCCAGGGAGCTGGTAGCCTCAACCAAATCTGTGTAGAAAGAGAATTCGAAAATTAAGTTCAAGAGAATTCGAAAAGTAAGTTCACGCAAAAGAAAAATAGAGTCACCCAATGAACTAAGTAAGGTTGTCGGTTTAAATGATTACCCATGAGAGAAATGACTCTGCAACACCCGAACCCTGCAACAACAGTAGAAATGACAACGCTCAATGTAACGCCACAAAGTTTGATACTGGATGGAATACGCATTGGAATCTAAAGTGCAGAAAGGAATCAGAAATCAGAGCCTGGGAAATAATGATATATAAAAGCCTGCAACTCCCATACCCATTAACGTTTCAAGGAATGAAAGCCAACGCAAGGAAGCAAAGTGATATTAACATTAACGTACCCACATTAACACATTTATTTAAGTATGATATTATCTATACAGTAGGCTAAATGCAAGCAAACCGTTTATTGTGCCCAACCACTTCAATAATGATTCTCTTACAATTTAAATGAAAATAATTGATAAAAGAAAATAAATCTACAATTAAATAATTTTTTAATCATGTTCATTATGATGTTGAAGATAAATGGTAATATATGCAAAATTGAAAAAGGCAAAGACCGTGAAGCCATCAACAAATATAGAAATGAAACTGAACAAGTTCTTGGTATTTTTAAAATCAGATGCACTCTCTGAATTTTGCACCGAGTGAAACGAGGTGCTTTACAGTCCAATATGGGAGAGATCCTGTGACATAAAGTTAGTAACAAAATAATTAAAAAAATTCATGTTGACTCATAAAATAAAAAATTATGGAAAATATTTATAAAAAAAAATCCATGTTGGTTCATAAAATAAAATATTATGAAAAGTAATTAAAAAATAGATGTTCGTTAATAAAATAAAAACTTAAAACTTAAACCCAGATCTATCAATCAAGAAAGATCAAATTTCTTTAGTTTAAATTTTAAAAAAAAAATACACCTCAAGAAATTGGATCCCTCTCGGGGTGCTTGATAGATATGAGTTTAAGATGGATCTATACTGGTTAAGAATCAGATGCAAAACGATTTCACTTCTCTTCTCACAATACAAACAACAACACTACTAAAATGAGGATGAAACACTAAATAAATAGGAGCGGATAGCTTTGGTTTGAGACCCAACGCAACATACAAAGATAAAAGAATGTGGCATAAGTTTTATGACAAATGGCATAATTATTTTGGTGACGCAATGATCAACAACGCTGAGTGTCCAATTCATGCCTAAAAACTAGGCATTAACGGTTTCAATCTCCCCCTTGATGTCAAGTTTTTGAATTCTTAACATCAATCTAAGTTTCTCCAATTTGTCTTTTGGAAGAGCCTTAGTAAAAATGTCTACACGTTGATCTTCAGTTCGACAAAATTCGAAGGAGAGAAATTGTTGATGTACAAGATATCAAATATCTTGATATGTTTGTTTTTGATGTGGAAGACTGGATTCTTTGTCATTCAAATTGTACTTTGATTGTCACAATAAATTTTGATTATTTCCATCCAAATTGATTGTGTGCTTGTTGATTTTGTTGCTATATATTCTGCTTCAACTGTGGATAAAGCAATAATGGGTTGCTTTTTACTGCTCCACGAAACAATATTTTCTCCAAAGAAAAAGACATATCTTGAAGTACTCTTTCGATCATCCAAGTTACTTTCCTAATCTGCATCTGTGTATGCTACAATATTGTAATTATTAGTAGCATTATAAAACAATCCAAAAAAATTAGTACCACTTATATATCTAAGAATTATTTTGGTTTCCTGCCAATGAGACTCATGTGGTTGATGCATGAATCTAGCAACTAGATTGACAACAAACATAATGTCCGGTCTTGTGGTTGTCAAATACATAAGGCTTCCAATCAGAGATCTATAAAGTGTGGCATTACAAAGAGGAGTCCCATCTTCCTTTATCAATTTACTCCCAACAACTATGGGAGTGCTCATAGGTTTACAACTTTGCATGTTAAACCTATTCAACATGTCTTCCACATATTTGGATTGGCAAATAGATATACCTGCATCATTTTGTTTGATTTGCATGCCCCAAAAATACTGCATTTCTCCCAAATCAGACATCTCAAATTCAGATTGCATTGCTTCTATGAACTCCTTCTCAAGTGAGGATAAGATTCTTATAAATATTAAATCATCTACATATAAGCAAACAAGAATTAAATATGATCCAACAACCTTTTTGTAGACGACACTCTCGGAAGAGCATTTAACAAAACCTCGATAATGAATATATAGTATCTATTGTAGAGTACCAAGCTCTAGGGGCTTGTTTAACACCATAAAATGCCTTCTTAAGCCTATAAACCTTATCTTATTTTCCTTCAGTAATGAAACCTTGAGGTTGTTCAACATAAACTTCTTCCTTTAAACATCCATTTAAGAAAGCAGATTTAACGTCCATCTAATCAACTGTTAACTTTAACTGAGATGCAATGGAAAGAAAAGTTCTTATAGTTTTCATTCTTGCTACAGGAGAAAATGTCTCCTCATAGTCAATGCCTTCTTGTTGCACATATCCTTTTGCAACCAAATGTGCTTTATATTTTGAAATGATTCCATCCATATTAAATTTTAGCTTGTAAATCCACTTTAATCCAATAGTGGATTTTCCATGAGGGAGATCAACTAACTCTCAAGTGTCATTTTTTTGAATCTGTGATATATGATCCTCCATGGCTTACATCCATGGTTCATCAATACAAGCTTCACTGAAATTGAATGGCTCAACATGTGCAGAGGAAAGAAGAGCAAAATTATCATTAGCATACCTGGATTACTCATATATTTCCTTCAAACTTCTTGTTTTTCTAGGAGGACTAGATGGAGGTGTTACTTGTGTATCATCTTGAGATTTTGTTAGAGTAAAATCCTTTGATGGAGAACTTCTTGTAGGTGAACCTGTATTTTTCACTGTAGAGGGTCGCAAAGACTGATCATTATTATTAAGTATTAAATCTTCAACATGTGGATTGATCGCTTTATCTTCTTCTTCATTCTTGAAATAAATTCCCCCTTCATCAAAGATCGCATCTCTACTAACATAAATCTTACTAGTAAGAGGATCATAACATCTATAAGCCTTTCTTTCTTCTAAATATCCAATGAAAATACATCTCATTGACTTTTCATCTAATTTTTTTCTTTGTTGAAGAGGAATATGAGCAAAGCATGTAGACCCAAATATTTTCATATGAGAAACACTTGGATTTTTACCAAACCAAGCTTCATAAGGAGTAGAATTCTTTACCATCATTGTAGGACTTCTCTTGAGAATATATATAGCTGAATGTACTGCATGTTCCCAATACATGTTTGGCAAAGACATTTCTTTCAACATACACCTGGCCATTTATTTCTACAATTGTTCTATTTTTCCTTTCTACTATTCCATTTTGTTGTGGAGTATAAGTTATGGTTAACTCCTTCTTGATTCCATGTGAGTTACAAAATTCCTTGAATTCATTGGAGGTGAATTCTCCACCTTGATCAATTCTCAAGACTTTCAAATAGTATCCTGATTCTTTTTCAACAAGAGCTTTAAATTTTTGAAAACAACTAAAAGCTTGAGACTTTTTGCTTAAGAAATAGACCCAATACATTCTTGAAAAATCATCTACTAAGAGAAAAAAATACCTATTCTTCCCAATAGACAATGTTTGCATGGGTCCACAAATATCTGCATGTACTAAGGCCAATGGCTCATTTGCTCTAAAATCATGAATATAAAATTTTTCTACGTGTTGTTTCCCAATTGCATAGCCTTCACATATCTTGTTATCTAGCTCTATAAAGGAGGAAAGATCTCTCACCATATTCTTATTTTGCTTGGAAGAGAGAGATCTAAAATTAATGTGCCATAGCCAAGACTCATCACTTGATGCCTTCAAGCAAGTTACATTTGATTCCACTTTTAACAAAAACATCCTATTTTTTGTCATAGGGACTTTAACAACTAAACCATTGTGGTTAAAAATCTTACAAAACTTTCCCTCAAAAACAGACTTGTAGTTTTTAGAGTTTAACTGCCTTATGCTAATCAAGTTATACCTTAAACTTGGACAAATAGAGTGTCTTGTACATACATGATGCATCCATTCATGAATTTTATGGCAATTGTACCTTTTCCCATTACATCAACTTCATTATCATTGCCAAAATTAATTTTCCCTTTCACACTCTCATCTAAATTTACAAACATATTTTTATTTCCAGTCATGTGATTTGAGCAGTCACTATCTAAATACCATTCAAGATTGTCTTTGGCTTCAAAACTATTGCATGTGAGAAACAAAGTTTGAGAGCTCTCTCACCTTCATCCTTACTAAAATTTGCTTGAGAGGTGTCTCTTTTCTTCTTAAAACAATAACTTTCAAGATGTCCATATTTATCATAATAGCTGCAACAAAAGTGTCCTCTTCTAGGATGGTTGCTTCTTCCTCTTCCACGGCCTCTACCTCATCTATATGATTATAAAGAAGAAGTAGTAACATCATTCATGCCAGTGAAAGACTGCTTCTTTTCCTCATCAACCTTCAACTTACTTTGGAAAGCTTGATCAAAAGATTCCTCGTTCTTTTTCAACATGTCTTCATGAAATTGTAGACTTCCAAACATATCATTAAGAGTTAGAAAAGATAAATCCCTTGATTCTTCTATGGCAATAGTGACAGGATCAAAATTTTTAGGAAGACTTCTTAAAAACTTTTCAACAATCCTCCTATCTTCAAGTGATTCACCATAAGCATGAATAACATTCACAATATTTTGTACTCCAGTAAAAATAATTCAACACTTTCATTTTCTTTCATAAACAGAGACTCAAAATCTCTTCTAAGCATTTGGATTTTGACAACTTTTACCTTAAAAGATCCCTTGTAGGATTTTTCCAATTTTTCCAAGCTTTCCCAAGCTTCATGAGACCTTTTACATTCTGCAATCTTCAGAAATATTGTAATGTCAACTCTCGTTTGAAGAATAAATAGAGCTTTGGCATCCATTTTTATATTCTCTTTCAACTCTGTCTTTTGATCAGTAAATAGCACATTATAGGTAGCTTGATCAGTTGGCTCTGTGTAACCTATAGAAGCAAGCATCCATAAATTTGGGGAAATAAGCAAAGTTCTCATCTTAACATTCCAATACCCATAGTTTTCTCCACAGAAAAGAGGAATTTGATATTGGACTGAACTATTATTTTGGGCCATTGTATCCTTCTCCTTGAAGCTGTAATCAACCAAAATCCAATGCTCTGATACCAAATGATGAATCTAAATAAAATGACTTAAGTGTTCACTGAGTAGTCACACACCCCAAAAAGTATAGATCTAGAAATTCAATATAAAAAATGACCGCATCAATGTAAAATCAACCAGAACTTTGATATCACACAACCCTAAAATCAATCTTCTTTTGAAAACAAAACACAGTTACATATTTATTTCAAAGAGACAAAAAAACAGAGTATCCTCTATTTTCTTAAAAAAACAACAACTACAATAGCTCACAACAAAGCCACCTACAACTCAAAACGCTTTCACTTCTCTTTTCACAATACAAACAACAATGCTACTAAAATGAGGATGAAACACTAAATAAATAGGAGCGGATGGCTCCCATTGGAGACCCAACGCAACAAACAAATATAAAAAATGTGGCAGAAGTTTTATGACAACTGGCATAATTATTTTGGTGACGCAACGATCAACAAGGCCGAGTGTCCAATTCATGCCTAAAAACTAGGCATCAACAGTTTCAAAATTGAATAGCCATGTTTGTAGGAACAAGCAATCCTTTGAAGAAAGTAGTACAACCACATATCTAGGTGGTGTAGTTTTTGACCTAATTATTATTTTTCTTTGTACACAAGCTTGATACTGCAATTTTGGTTGAGTAATGAAAGACATCCTTGTGATCCTCCCTCGCTTTCCTGCACTAGAACCAGATTCCCTTCCTATTATTGAAGATTAACCAACAACATCTCATTCAGTTCAAAATTGAAATCTCAATCCAAACTATTGGTTGAGTGTTCCATGCAATTGCACCTGAGATCCCATCAACAAAATTACATGTAAGATCCCATAAATCAATGGCGAATGAAGCAGGAGTTGAGATGGATAGGCGATTTGAAGAAGTCATGGAGATGGATATATTTCTAATGGAATAGGCACGTGAAAAAATCTATGGCTATAAGATGCTTGAAACAGAGGCAAACATGTCAAGGGATCTAGGTTATATGATGCATGAAGCAGAGGCAATGCAACAATTAAGTTTCAACTTAAAACTGATAAAATATATCTATGCCTTGAAAAGAGGCCAATAAGGCCTCCAAACATGAGATTCGCCAGAAGGCAAAAGAAACCAAAAAATTTGGTTAAAATGGTTTGGAAATAGTGCCGAACTAATAGTTTAGGGAATAACCAATTTCAAGAGTCCATGCTGTTAGCGAGAAGAAAAAAACAAAAAATGGTTTGGAAATAGTGCCGAACTAATAGTTTAGAGCATAATTGATTTCAAGAGTCACTATTTGGTTTAAATGGTTTGAAAATAGTGTCGAACTAATAGTTTAGGGCATAACGTTTTTTTCAAGAGTCACTAGTACAAGGTAAGGATTAATAGGGCATGTACACGTAAAATTTATGTAAGAATGATGAATGTAATTATAAATAGTTAATATGGATATCACGAAGTGGGTGTAATCTCGCTTCCCAATATTAGACATTCTAGCAACTCAATTAAATAATAACTAAGGTGCCTTCATTCTTGGAAAATCCAAGAAAAGCTAAAGATAAGAATAGGCATATAGATTATAAGTAATACAAAATCAATATGGTGGAATTTTTTCTAAATTATATTGAAAACAAGGGTAGCTGTATAGAAGCAAGTCCATTCCTTTAGTGTTTGTATTCTATTGACTATAAAAATAAGTATATTGTCAAAATTACATTAAAAATGAGCTATGACCATAGATTGAATAGATAAGTAATGAGTGAGATAGTAAAAAAAACCTATTCAATAGAAAAACTCAAAAATTTAAACATAAAATGCAACTTTGTTCAATAAAGTGTGAAATGCTAGCATTCACTCGTTACCTAAGAAAACAATATAAAGATATTTGTGATCTGGAATCTTTTCTATTGCTTAACGTGTCTCATATTTGTTGAATATTAGGGAAAGATAATTGCATGGGTTATAACTCTACTATCCTCAAAGGTAATTGCCTAGATGACACTTCACATACTCCGTTGCCAATCGATACTTCACTATAATATGTCTCTTGAATGCACAAGAGCATATTCAAAGAACTCTTCCATGGAGAGAAATGTGTGGGAACCGTGCAATAGTATGCTACAGGTTCTAATACGTAGTAAGAATTGTAAAGATCATGAAAGACTAGATACACGATGGATAAAGGTTAGCTAAACCTCTCCATTTGTTTAAATAATAGGTTCTTGAAAAATAAAAATTCTAAAACAATGAATATTTATAATACTGAATTTTGAATCTTGCTTATATCTAATCCAATATGTGTTAGGAATTCAATTTAAAAGGAGATGTAGAAGCATTCTAGTTATGAAATAATGGGTTGCTACGTACAAAAACAGAAAGGTGAACCAATACCAGTAGAAGTAGCAACCACAATAGTGTTCTTGATTTGATGCAAGCAGAAGTAATGATCCAACACCAAAAAAAGCAATAGAAGTAGAGGTCGGACTTGGACATGAAATATAGGAAATAATAGGGGAAATTTGGCTTTCCAAATGCCTAGAAAGGTCCATGCGTCAAGTAGTGTAAGGCGGTGTAAGGTTGATATGTGTCAATTATTATTTCTAGTTGGAGCAAAAGCATCCCACTATGTCACCACCATGAAATGATCTGAACCACAAACATTGAACATTAAATGTTTGTGAACTAATGCTAATATGAACCTAGCATTAGTTCATCAATACACTCTCATCTAATACTTCATCTCTGTTTGAAAACAAAATTTGATTAAAAATACCTCTCAATTGCCCCTTGCCTTGATATGAGGCCAAATAAGACATCAAATGATTGTATTTGTAAAGAAAAGGTGATGGGAGTGTGTGATTGGTAAACAAAAAGTGTTCAAATGAAAACTTAGGATAATGTTTTTTGATATGCATGTCGTTTAATGAAAAAAATGACAAGACGATTCATAAAGTCCCTAACAGCTTGAAGGCAAAGCCTAATAAGAAAAAATGAGGTAGTGTTTAGGAAAGAGAAAATTATTATTACATTCAAAGAAGTGAAGTGAATTATACAACCTAGTATTGAAGAGACAACAACATTCGTCCCATATAACATATATTCTATTAATCATAATGTTGATATTAGCATAATATATCAAGAACTGAATTAGGAACCCAAAACCCAAAACCTCAGCTGGAATAAAGATGGAAGAGTGTATGTTGAACCTACTTAAGCATCTTTTTTGTGCCCTATAATGCCCCCGTGTTCTCGTCTAATCGCGCGATAGGTACGTCCCTCGAATTTTCTTGTCTTCTAGTACTCATTGTTGTTTTTTCAGGAGGTCTATTGATATGGGTGAGCCATTCTTATTCCTCCACGAGAATATAGTAACAATGTTCCAAGGTCTACATACCTACAATTCCTCAATCTTATATACCCTCAAACATCACCTAAATCCATTATGTTCTCACTAGTTGACAATAAGGCACTTTTTCCCTTGTCCTTTACCTTTTTACTAGGAGTTGAAAATTTAGGGATTCGCTTGTGGAGAAGAGAATACCCACTTCCCTAGCTTCAAAACTAGAAAGGAGAATTTCAATACCGAACTCGCTTTTGATCCTTGTTATATATATTTCAATGCATTCAGCAATGTTGGTGGGAATATACTCTTAGGATAGGCTATGAGGTAACAAGGGAAAGTTCTTGATAATGTAATGTCATCTTCCTATGACCGTGTATTCATTCCCTTAGTCAACACTAAGTGACATGCTTAATAGGTTAATAAATGAGTGAAATGCTTGAACAAGGGGGATGTCTTATTAATGTATTGTTATCTTCGTGTGAATGTGTATTTATTCCCATAGTCAACATTTCAAGAAATGTTATAATAGGTATTTATTCCCTTAGTCTCCACTCATTACCTTAGGTTAACAGTTCATCTAGGAGTTGTGTGCCTTAGTCTAATCGTTCCTTAGGCCAACAGTTCCATTAGGCTTTCCACCTAATGGAAATGGGTACACTAGAAGGGGATGCAGTCATAATTTCAAAATTCTATAAGAGCTTCTCATGTTTTCAAGATGAATTTATTAATATATATTGAACAAGGTCAACCATGTGAAGGTGGAATCTCATGCCCCCCCCATACACACCTCCCACATTTCAACAATTCAATGTCATTAACCTTCTTCTTCTTCCAATTCAATATATGTATCATGATCAAGATCATAATTATTGAAAGGATTGGCCATATGCACAACATCATCATCAATACCATTCTCGATAACAACACACTAGTACAAAATGGTTAATTGGTGACAAAAACAACTAAAATTTGCATATACATGACTATTTTTGTCTCGGTGACTAATAGTAGCTAATTTACAGTCTCTTATAACGCGACTAACTTTTAGTCATATTTTGCTTAGTCATTGATTGGTTTCCTTTATTTATCATCTTGTAATATATTTAGTGATTTATTTGGTCATTAATTTAGCACCATATGTACTCATTTTTTTGGTCATTAATTGTCACAATTAGTGACCAAATAAACAAGTAAATACACAATTTACAAAATGATGAATCAAATCAAACCACTAATGACTAGTGAAATATGACTAAACGTTAGTCACATTATAAGAGACTGTAAATTGGCTACGATTGCTCGCCAATGCAAAAAAAATTGACTCATCTGCAATTTTTTTTTGTTTTTTTGGTCACAAATTAGCCATTTTGTACTAGTGACTTATCTCTAGTTTAGTAGTTTCATATCCATTTTATTTATTAATAGTGTAGTATTTTTATATTCATTTTATTTTCATTCATCGTTTTTTTTAACAGAAACGGTTAACTAACTTTGATTATATAAAAAAGTGGGAATTACATAACAAAAGTGGACAAATTGCTCCCATAATAGGAAGGCATCCATCACTCCAAGTTCATCCTTTTCAAGTTTATAGCTAACATGGTATCTTCCTGTTCTATGGAAACTATAGCACCTTATGAATTTTCCTAGGAGGATTATACAAAAATAAAACATTACTACTGTATTGCCTTATACAAAAGCTCAAAATTGGAGCATTCTGGAGAATTGCCAAGCCTACATATGGCTCCTATTCTGTGGATTTCAGAAGTACTATGCATATAACTTAAAAACAGAGTTGGAAACATAACATAATCAAAAGAAGAGGCCAAAAGACAAACTGCTACTGGAGTCCAATGTCCATATTAGCACCTTTAGAATCTGCTATCCCATTCTTTTTAGAGCTGAGGTCCAAGAAATTCCTAGCATGAGCCATAAACTTCTTCAACTTTTCCATCTTCCTGCCAATGTCAGCCAATTCGTTGATTGTAGCCTTAGGTTTTCGGGATTTGGGGGGATAGCTGAGCCCCAGAGTCTCTTCCAGGTGTTCAATCTTCTCAGCCACTTTACTGTTATGAGCCTTCACCTCAGAATGTGTTGCAGATGCCAAAGTATAGAGGCAGGACAGAACCCGCTTAAATTCCAAATTTTCACTGCGAATCAAGCGAACTTGCAGCTCCAGCTCCTGCAGATGGTCCATAAATTATGCTTCAAACTTTGAAATATCGTGGTTTCCATCGTGCCCTTGTAAATCTCCAACCCTGGAATTCCTTCGACAGGGGCCGAGCCCAGGGATAATGCTACGAGACTTACCCACTGATTCGTTGTTAGGAACCTATGTCAACCCTTCTCTTTACTATGTTAGTATATTGTTGTTGGACGCATATGCTTTGTAAGTCGTCCCGTAGTATTTGTTGATCCGTAATTTATATTAGCCCATAGTATTGGACACATATGCTTTGTAAGTCGTCCCATAGTATTATATGTCCCATGGTTTTGACTCATAGTATTGGGTATAGACTTAGTATATAAGTGTGTGTTGAGGTCATTGAAGGTACCGTGAAGTTAATTGTATTGAGCTTGCTCAAAGGAGGTTGCCCCCTCGAAGTGGCCCGTGATCAATATAAAAGTGATTATGTTCTATTATTTCTGATATCTCGTGTATTTGCATTAATTAATTATTGCAGGTTCATCACATCTAGTATCAGAGCACTTTCTTGGGCTCGTTGGGTGAAATTTCTGCCAATTTTTTTTTTTTTTCGCATCTGTTGCAGGTTCGGATTTGAGAATAATCCCTATCCGCTTAACTGTGGGAAGTAATTGGGCATAAGCCCTAAAACTCATTGTGAGGAGTACCACAGGAACCCCGAAGTAGCTAGCCCATTGAGAGGACATGCCAGCGAAAAGGGCAACGACCCCTACCTGATTGACTAGTTCCCACCCGTAAGGTAAACCAAGAGCGGTCGTTTGTGGCAAAGCGGTTATCAATTTTACCTGAGCCGTGGAGTGAGGGGTACTGCCCCAATACGCAATCCGTCAGACAACATTGGTGGCCGAGTGAAACCCCTGAACTGTTACATCCGCCATTAGAACTTCTAACAGGCTTACTACATCTTGCACATTCCAGGAAAACGTCGCCCCCTCCCTGAGAACGCCCAACAATATGATGTTCCATTCTCACGATACACTGACTACCAACACAAAGACCGTCACTCCAAACAGAAAGCAAATTCGGGCAACAAAAACCAGCAAAGGAGTGAATGCAAAAATGAATCCTTCTGTCTCATTTTAAACCATAATCAAGAGCTCGCATGCCGACCAACTGGCAGACTGGTCGGATGGCATAAATGCGGAATTGAATGGGGATCCCTCGAGGATTAGGGTTTCCATCAAAAGGCCATGGTGCGGTTCCCAAAAACTGAATTTTCATGCTTCTATAGTTATAGCTCAAAAGATTATGGAGGTGCCATAATGGAAAATGAAGAGCCCAAGTTCTATGGAGGAACCATAGGCTAGGGGATCCAAGAGTTTTCATATATGACATTGTCGCAGTTTAGGGAGCCATAAGAGAGCCCGAATCCTTTGTTAGCCATGCCATTGGATTTCCCGTTTAGTCCTCTTCGGATATGTAGGAAGGTGATTTCTTGGAATTTTTTACTAATGCTGAGTAAGAGACGGTGCATCTTTGAGGAGGGGTTTTTCCTATTGGTGATGATGTTTCTGGATTCTCTAATGATAATTAGAGAGTCCCCAACAACCATCAAGTTCTTATTTTCCAGGTTTATAGCAATCTCCAGCCCTTTGATGAGGCTGAGCCATTCCGCTCCGTTGTTGGTTTTTCTTCCAATACCCCAAGCAAACTCTCTCTGCTTGTTCCCCTTGGAGTAAAAAATTACTCCCCCCGCTCCTGCCAACCCTGGTTTTTTCCCTGTAACTATTTTCATTCATCATTATTATTCAATATAAATTAGTGTGAATAATTTTAAAAAAATGTCATACAATTTCATGTTGATTTAATATCAACGAAATAAATTATATACTTAAAACAATAAATATAAATTTCATAAGTGCAATAAATAGACTTGCATTAATTAACATATATAATTTGAACGAGTTAACAACACTAAGCTAAATAATATCAAGGACACACATTATATATAATTTGAATGATGTAATTATATTATATGAAAAGTCAAGTACTACAATACATATAAGTTTCCAACTAAATATCCACTTACACATGATCATCACTAATATAGTAAGAGTCCATGACAAAAATCCATTACTGGTCCATGAAGAAAACTATCTCCATAAACTACATGGAAAAAACATCTACATCAATGACTTTTCCAAATATTACAATTGCCACTAACTGAAACTTCTTTCCTTCTCCTTGAAATGGCTACATCCATCTCATTTATCTTCATATATTGGAAAGGGGATGTTACTTGTGACCTTAATAACTTTGTTGCATTCAAAGAATATTCCACTCTTAACTTATTTTCCTTCAACTATATCTATGTTTGCGTTGCCGCCTGCCAACAATTATGAGCATTATCATATACCTAATTCATTTTTGCTTTGGAGAAATATTCAAATACCATATATTTGAAAGGGGATGTTACTTGTGACCTTAATATCTTTGTTGCATTCAAGGCATCTTCCACTCTTAACTTATTTTCCTTCAACTGTATCTATGTTTGTGCTCCCACCTATCAACAATTATGAACATTATCATATACCTAATTCATATACACTAGACAAAATTCACATGGTGTGTGCACAAGACAAAAGTTTTCGAGTGTGTGCATAGTCCAAACTTTTAAATAAAGTGGCATTCAAAAGTTTAAAGGTTTTGTTAAATAACAATTTGGCCTTGGTCTTATTGCTCGTATCATTGAGGACATAATTGCTTCTATAAATCCCATGGGTTCAATAATATTCAAGGTTACATATCACCCATGGCAAGGTGTTTTTCGACGTTTGTTCAAACTAAGAGGATTTCAAATTACAAAACTTGGGAATATGAGAGTTATTCAGGAAACCAATACTGACATTCCTTCCCTTGTTGAAATTGAGAAAATAGTTGGCATCAATTTGATTTCTTCATGGTCCTGGCTAGTGATGAACTTACATGTGCTTGGAATACTTGGACTTGTGCAAATCTAGAGGGTGAATTTCACATGCTTTGTCAGTTTACAGTTGTGAATTGTGCCAACCAAATAATGTCAAAAAAAGTGACCAAATGCAGAGTGATATTTTGAAGCAGTGACAGTAATGGAAGCACCACATCGATTTTATCTAATGATTGAATTGATAAGGAAGTTGAAACACAGATGTCACCTAGATTTGAATCTATAACTTTTGAATTCTTGATTTAATTTTAAAAATCATCAAATGAAATAACAATATTGTTCTTGTTTGTGTTTCCAGGTCCTTCAACCACATGTTTGTGAAAATAAGATGAGAATCATTGAAGATCCAAGAAACTTTGAGTTGATAATCCTTGAATCTCATGTACCAAAGTTTATAGATCCAAAATGGTTTAAACACATTGAGAACAAAATGAAAATGCAGAGATCACAATGGAAAGATCCGAGAGAGTGGAAATACTAGTGCTATCAAAGGAACAAAGAAAAGACTATTAAAAAAACATGAATTTTTGAATCACTGATCCACAAATCCTACATATCCCACAAGTTGATGTGTATTAAGTTATTCGAAGATATTGAGATCACATTGAGGAAGTGCATAAACTGAGAAAACAATAAATCTTTCTTGGATGCACCAAAGGAATGGAGCTAGTCATTGGTTCACATGGAAATAAACACTCAAAGGTGGTAACCATCAATTTAACCATTCTTTTGCATTTATTTGCTTCAGGTAACTGCAAATCGGAGGGACGAAAAACTAGAAATAACGAATAAAGCCACAAATATGATGCATATAGGAAACCTAAATGGTTTTGCTTGTAGTGTCAAGAAAATAAACAAATCCCCATCAAATTGCCTATAGTTTTCTGCCATTATATTTTTGCTAGTATGCCATCAAATTGCAAAGTGGTCAATCCCATGGCCTATTGAGTGTTGGCATATCTCTCTAATATTACACCTCCCAATGCTTTCTTTCCTTTCCTACCATGTTACACTCGAAGCTCGCTCTTACTGTACTGTCTGTTTTTCCACTATCTATTTTTTCAATACATAACAATATTTTATGTATTTTTTTATTTAACATATTTTTGTACATGCTTTTAACTAGTTTTCGTTTGGTTTTGCACTTGAACCTGTTTTCTCATAATCTGGTCCTACTCTAATAACTTTGATAAGTAGTACACATTCAACATCCAATATCTACAATATTTCTTGGTCATGGAGACTAATAATCTCCTAACTGGCCCAATTGGGTAATTTCCATCAAATGCAAGAATTTTGGAGATAAAAGGGCATCTTGAGAGATGAGTTACACATAGCTATACATGCAAAGAAAAGAATATATCATGCCTAGGATTCATTTCCTCATTCTACTAGAAATAGGGATGTGGCCTAAGAAAGGCACTTGATCAATAACACGAGATTTGGGTTCAAATCTTAACACCCTTTGTAATATTTTATTTTGTTTGATATATAAGATCTATTAGGTGGTTGTGTCCCTTAAGACTGCTGAGTTTTTGAACCCAAGGCCTTGATGCCAAATGTAAAATTTGTAATGAATATACAGACTTTAACCATATTTAAAGATAGATTTTTTGCAAATTTTCAAAAAAAAAAAAAAAACTAGCCTATCAAGTGTATATCCATCAAATGCAAATTAAATAAGATAACTAGCAGAAAGAGAAGAACTATAAGACACAAAGAAGAATATCCACTTACCTGATCGATGACCAGCTTAACTGATGTTTGTGTGCATACCTTATCCTCAACCACTCACCTGCTCCATTATCCACACCAACATTTAAGGGGACAACTCTCCACCCAACCAACACCCAACCAAAGGTTGATGCCCCCAATCCCCCAACAATTAACACTATGCCAAACCAAGTAATACCATAACATTTTTCACTATTTCTCCATCCCTCTGGGTTCCACCCTCTCCTCCTCCTTATACTCTCTCTTAATAAAGACACACATAGAAACCATAACCAACACAACAAGCAAGAAACCCCAAAATCCACCAGCAAGACCGAATCCCTCCTCCTCTTGGCCTTGCCCCCTTTTTATTACTTAATTTCCATATTTTATTCAATTTCTTACTTTTTGCATGCATGACACACTTGTCACTCATGCACCTAATTTAAGTTATAATGCACATTTTCCTTTTTAATTTGTTTATATATTTATTGACATTTGTTACCATTATCATAATGCCATACACTAATGTCCAATGTTGGGTTGTTACACACAGTTTCAATCCTAGGATGCTTTGTCTTTGTAATTACAAACAATCATATCAATTTAGTATATATATATCAAATGTTAAAATGATAGAAAGTTTTATGGCGATAAATATAGAATATATAATTATGAATAACTTAACAAGTGAAAATAATCATTCCCCCATTCAAAGTGCCCATAGTCATTATATGTTTTTTAGTTGTTTTTATTTGGACTCTTCGCATATTGTATCCCTTGCAATCATTGTAACGGCAATAACATTTACCATAACCTAATGCCTCCCTTATCCTAGCAATGGTCCTTAAATTTTCATCACTATCAAAATTTGACATTGAAATTATCTATTAAAACAAAACACACTAAGCAATATTAGTACAAGATATATATATATATATATATATATATATATATAAGCATTCCACACATAGAGAAATACAAAATTGTTTACAATTTTTTTACCTAAAGAGAATTTCGATTAATATGTAAAGAATCCAAAATATGTAGATAAAGAATTGGTCGTTGAAAGTAGATTGAAAAATAGTGTTTCATGCGTCAAAAAAATGACCAGAAAGCTATTACAAATTAGGTCACAAGTACTACATAATCATTGACACTATATAATCAATCGGTTTCTAATGTTATTTATAATGTAAAATGTCATTGTTATTTCAACAAATTATAGACCTAGTCAAAATGTTCATAGTAAACAATATTGAGCATTTAGACAATGCTAATGGTCATTTGGATAATAAAATAGGATAAAATGATGTTTGTCGGAAGTCTTGACTAAATAGTGTCGTAAGTTCGACGATAAGCTATGTCAAAATCATTGCCCATATGGACGATGTTAATTATCAATTGGATAGACACTAGTACGTAAGTATTATGACAAACGGTCATCGTGATTCTAGCGATATGTGGATTAAAGTCGGAAGTGTGATAAACATCGGGGCACATAGAATTTTTTTTATAAAATTGATTAGTTTCTAATAAATTTCAATAAAGTTGGAAACCAACGTTGGATTTGGAGCTCGAATGTAGTAGTGGGATCTTTATTCATTTTGGGTACCTCGTCAAATTGTCATAAATGGAGGATCTAAGTAAACTTCTCACCCGATTAAAAAACTTACCAGAGAGTACCAAATTCAACACATAACTACCTCACCATATCATCCCCATGCCAATGGACAAGTAGAAGTACCAACAAAGTGTAAGAGTCTATTCGAACAAAGACCATGCAAATTCACTATGGTGATTGGGCTGCTAGACTTCTAGAATCCCTTTGGTCTTACCAAACCACATGGCGAAATGCCATGGGCTTCACTCCCTATGCCAACATTTCTATGGTAAATGTCATTTTTCCAATCAAATTTGAGATAAAGACATTGATGATTGCTTTACAAGCGGGTGTAGATCTTACTGAAGCACAACATCACCGCTTAAATCAGATTAATAAGCTTGATGAGTTGCATCAATCTACTTTTCATCAAATTGTTGTTTTTCAAAAGCAACGAGCAAAGTGGCAAGATAAATTTTTAAAAAATAAGGCATTTCAAGTAGGCGATTGGGCCTCGTTGTATGATTATGGATTTAAGGACTTCAAACTAAAACTATATACACATTGGCTAGGTCCCTATGAGGTAGATACACGGGGGCTTCACTAGAAGGAAATATAATATCACGTTCATTCATATTGCGGTATTAAATATTCATGAAAACCAAAAAATTATATTGCTTATATATTAAGGGGCAAAGGGTTTTTTTATTTAATGTAACAATACAAAAATAATTTGGGGTCTTTTTTATGTGGGCGGGCTGACAAATATCCGCCAAATGGAGATGGTGGGATCACGACCGGATGAGAAATCAGGTTGAGGAAAGGCTCGGGCTTACAAGTACATAGGGAAATCGCGTTTTGAGGCATGCTTGAGGCCAGGGGTTTCGTGGTGAAATGGGTTTCCAATCAATCATAGTCGAGAGACAGTGGTCATTGACAACCAATTGTTACCAATAACACTTAGCCAGTTGTTACCAATAGCCTTGGGAGGCTCTAAGCCTTCAGAGCTTGTTATAGGCCCTCGATAGGCCTTAGGGGCTTGAATACCCAACCACTCGTGCCTATTACAGGCCTTGGGAGGTTTAGTCAGCCTCCTAGAGCTTGTTACAGGCCTTGGGGGATTAGATACCTAGCCCACAACAGGCTTAGTCAACGGTTGGGGAAATGAAACATACAATCTAAATGTTGCACTATGTACATTGGCTCTAGTGACATACAAGAAGTGATCTCCTATCTCTTCATTAGACCATTATATGTTGCAAATCATAATGAAATGTGGTTGATTAATTGCATTGTGGGTGAAGTAATGTGCATCCACAATATACATCGAAAGAAGCAAGGTGCATTGTAGAATGCATGTGGGGTCATATAAGAGGGGTATCATATCAATATACTAAGTATAAATATAAAGGGGTATAAAAAATGTTAATGAAAAAATTGATACATATAATATCTAGTGAAAATAGGGGTTTTTTAAAATTGAGAAGGCATATTGGGAGGGGGTTAAAAAAATGATCTTGGAAGGTATTTTCCAATATTTAGTGAAATTAGGGGTATTGTTTCATATGCCACGAACGAACGTGCTATGATAGCGGTTTATTGAGTGAATCCCCCGTGGGTAGATATAGTCTTTGATAATGTCACTATAAAGCTCAAGACTATTTATGAGATGATAATTCCTTTGTTTACTAATGGACATTGGTTGCGATTATGTCAAAGACCACTATCCAAGGAATCTTTTGTTCAATGGTTTGTTGCTTGTTCATATTTCAAAGTTGTTGGTGTAAGGGCTCAACCATTTACACATGTAGCTAGTGTTTTCACACCAACTATTGCAAAAGGGCACCTGCTGAGGATTATGGAACTCTTAGTAGTAGCTTGTGAATGGACAGTGTGTGATTGAAAATAAAAGTAAGCAACTAATCTAAATAATTATTGCAATAACATAATAAACAAAAATGGTTTACAATGGATATTTACCTCAAAAGGTGAGTAGGTGGGAGCCCCCGTAGTCGTACGAAGAGTGGTGCTCAGGGTCTCCAAGGTTCCTTGCTCTTCTCCAAATTCTCTCATAACAGCTGAAGCTCAACCAAAATGGGGAAACACAAGCTCAAAGGGAAGATGTGGTTTCAATTGGAATTTCAGCAACATAAGGGTAGGAAGAGTGAATGTTGTCTATGGAATGGGGGCCTCCACCACTTTTTATAGTAATTTTGGGTGGTTGTGCATTGTCCCATGGTATTGCGAAGCCACTAGAATTTGTCAGTGGTATTTGATGGTTTCCCTCTTTTTTAATTTTATTTTAACTAGTTCCCCTTTTTATTTTTTTGGGGGGGGATTTTGACCTTTTTTGAAGGATTTTCATTAATTGATGAGGGAAATAATGATTTTTTATTGATGGAATGAAGTTTCAAAGACATCTAGTACAATACTTTGTGGCCGGTTCAACCCCTGAGAATAGGAAGTTTATGTGACCCTACACAGTTCTCAACATTCTAGGTTCACTCGAGCAAAACCGAGACAATGGGGATACTACACACTCAAATTGTGCTAACAATAACTAGCACGCATGAAGGCGTTAATCATAAAATATTAACAAGAAATTACAAATGCGTGCATGAAAACAAAACATACCTCTGGCAGAATAACACTCTACCTTGACCCTAATGGATGGACCTGAAATGTAGTCTTACCTACAATCGTCGCCTGTTAGGCTCATGGACAATTGAGTATGAAAGGGAAAAATAACAGCAGTGGTAGTACAAACCTTTGACATCCGGTTGGAGATCCCAGTTTTGGTAGCTTCACTGGGATTTTAAAGGTTGTCTACATAGGTATATATGTGAAGTGTGTGACTAAAGGTGAAGTTTTTCGGCAACCATCGAGAGCTAAATATTTGTTGCGTCTTTTGGTTTTCTAAATGTGTCATGAAGAGGGTGAGTTGTAAGTAATCGACGCTCACCCTCATACGCAAGATGAAATTATGGTCTTGATTTTCCTCCTCAAAGAACTGAAGGGTTTTTTAGATACTTGGGCACTCAGTGCATCACGTTCAAGAAAATTGTAGGCCATGACAACAAACGCAAACAACAATTAAATCTAATTGTTGCAATTTGATAAAAAATGTGTAAGAGATTTTCTCAATCATGATAATATGTGCTTGTCCTATGAGGTAGAAAAATGCTCCAGCTTCCTTAAAAAATATTGACAGTCTGTTGTCGTAACTTTCTTTTTCGAAATACTTTAGCTAGGATGAAGTTTACTATACTAGCTCTCTAAAGCATGTGGTACTGTCGAATATCTGGCCTCATAGTTCTGAGAGTTCGACCTTGTATCAAAGTATGCTCGTGGATCATTTCTTCCTTTAAATGACACTCTGTCGAGTCATGATGCTTCATTATGCATTCTCTCTCTCTACATGTTGCACTTTTGATCGATCTTTCCATGATCAAAGAGTACCCAATTGACAAATATTTGTGCAATTTGGGAGTAATATTATTCTTCCATTCTACTTTGTCTCTCGACGTTCAGGATGTTGTTTTCTTTGTTCCCCTCTTCCTTGTGGCGCCTTGTGGATGGCTCTAGCATGTGATTTTTTTCCTCCATGATTAACTGTAGGGCCATCCCCTAGTGGATTTAAAACATATTCGACCGAGGAGGGTGGTGTAGGCTACTTCCTACAGAAGTTCCTCGTTGAGATTTCAAGAAAGGACACAACCATAAGCATGGCTGCTATGGGTTATTTCTCCCTCTTCCATGCCAAATGATATCCCTCTATCTACCTGCATAAACTCTACGTTGGTGATTGAAAGAAGCAATAGTAATAATCCTCCATTATTTTGTTGCATCTGCACTGTGCATGAGATAATGCCTGGACCATGGATTAGGGTTTTGCATGAATAATCTCGACCCAATGTTGTAGCTCAATGGTTCACCATCCAACGTTGAGCTCATCTCCTGTGCATTATGGAAATCCCCCTCTCCTCTGCTATTTCACTTTCCGTTGGCCTCTGGCATGTCTCTACGTGGCATATCGGCCCATGGACTCTTTGTTTCGTGGATTGTGGGGTCTTTTAATGGTTCTTTGCTACATGGCATCGTTTTCCCTTGCTGGTGATGTGCCTTCCACTACCAATGTAGATTTTTCCTTTTTTAATTATTATCATTTTCTACCTTCTATCGTGTGGTTGGTATCCTTCATCGAGTATTTGGTTGCTGTGCACTCGAGCCATTTCTCTTTTCAACGATCATTTGCTGCGTGAGGAACTTGGTTTTCTCCACCTTCCCATTGTTGTGTTTTCTCCACGTTGTTATTAGTTCCCTCTGTCATGTAACTTCGCACTGAGCTTCTAGATGGCCTCTTGCTTTGACGTTTCGAAGTATCCTTCAACGTACTTCTGCCACCGCCATTACGTATTTTTCCTCTGCATGAGTTGCATTATAATGTCGCTCCTTTCTGTTCATTGGGCTATTTACCTCCTTTATGCTCTTTTTCCATCACAGGACAACTCTCTGCCAGATGCCCATATTCTCTTATCCCCAACCCCATCATCTCTCTTGTAACCACAGCCGTGCGGTTCATTTTCCTCCGGGCCTACTTTCTTAATTGTTGCTTGGTGCCTTCCCTTTCTAAACTATGTGCCTCCAAAATTTATCCAAAGAATTAATTTAATTCCAACATTATGCCAATTCGTGGGTGTAAAATATTATGGTAATGTTTAATGTTTAATGAGAGGGGTTTTATGAAAGGGGATTTTTTTTAATATTTTATTATTATTATTATTTAAAATAATTGGGAACATGATGGAAATAAAGTTAATGGGAGGGGATAGGACTTAGAATAAAGGAAAGTAATGGGGAATTTTTAATAATAGAGAAAAAAAGAAAATTTAATGGGAAATTAGGAAAAGGGGATATAGAGTTAAAAGGGAAGGAGAAGGATTTTAATAATGAAGGTGAGCATTTTTTTCTATCAAAATGATAAACATTGGAGCCTTCGAGCAAGGAGGTACCCAATGGGATATCATTGACAATTTAGACATAGTAGTGATGAGAAGACTAGCGGAAAGGCACAACTAACTAATTTACAAAGGATGCAAAATTGGTGAATCTCACTGACAAACATAAAAGGCTTATGCTTGCCGAAATTTTGACTGAGTGGCGAAAGGGTCAAACAACGACAATTTTGGCCAAACGAAATATGAGCATGATCAATGCAACGAGCTGAATGAAATGACACTGAATCCTTGGCATGACGATGTAATCGACAAGAAACGAAAAAATGCCAAGAATTTACTCGACCATGACATGGCGATGCATGAGATGAAACTTGGCAAGTGTGTTGAAGGCATCAAATGGAATACAAAATGGGGAAACAAGATATGGATGTGACAAGCACATTACCTTGGACAAGGCAATGAAGACATAATGATCAAGTGACAAGGTCACTCCTCCAACATCATTTTTTGACACTTCGGAATCATGTCGATGTTGAACATCAACAATACCCCTCATTTTGCTTGTTTGGTGGGATATAAGCACACTAAAGTGTTCTAGTAAAGTGACAGGTCCTAGGGTGACATCACTTTGTTAGAATATCTATTCTATGTGATTTATCTGGACTTGTGATTGTTCCTCCCAATCGTCGATTATGAAGTGGTAACCATAGTTGCTCTTCCTAGAATATCACATGGGTCATTGCTAGTGGGGAACACTTGTGGTACTTGAGACAAACATATAATCTATGTTTCATCTCCTTGGGAGGGTGTTGGACAAAGGATAGTACTTGCACCTTTGGTGATTTTTGTGTGGAATTTTAGTGTAAATATCTCTCTCACCTTCATCTATTAATTGTTGAGGCTTGAGACCCCTTAGTAGCTACTATTTCAGAAGGCTCGACCCTAATTTGGATTTTCACTTTGGTTTTTTGGAAAAGTGTTTTGATTGCTGAATCTCTTAGGACTTTTTAGTTGGATGAAATTTTGTTTTTGTTGAGTCTAGTTGGAATTAGGATTGTTTGATTGTATTTTACCTATCATAAATTATAAACAATTCCTTATTTAAACTTCAAAGTGGATAACCTCTCGATCCACCATTCAAGGATGTTGGAGTAGTAGCTGCGTGAGGCATCACCTCATAGGTCGACCCAAGAAGGAAAAAAATTATAATACTGTGTCTGAAGAATACCTTCCTTGTTAAGAGGGAGTGTTGGGAATAATGTAACTTTGGAAGTTATTCTTATCTTTATTGTACCTCCTTCGGGAGAAATTATTAATGTAATTGACCATGTAAAAGATCATGAAAGAATCAATGTAAACATTGGGTTGGAATTACCCAAAGAAAACATTTATCAAATGTAATTTTTTTGTTCCCCAAGACAAGTCGGCCCAGTGGGTAAAATGCCCCAAAACAGTGGGCAGTCTGCCCCAAACAATGGGCAGAACTGTCATAGACAGGTCGGCCCATTAAGGGAAAAAGTCGTCTTTTGATGTGTATAAATAGAGAGGTCAAACCTCTCATTTGGTCATTCACTCAAGACAAGTTCTCTCTACTAAGAGAGGTTCATTATTGCAGCTAGGAGACTGATTTTTTGGGGTTCTCCACTATTGGAGAAGTTTCTCTCTTTTTTTTCTTGTGTTTGCGCTACTACTATCTGGATGTACATCGTTCTCTATTGGAAGGTGTGAGCTCGGGGGAGACAAATAGCTTTGTATATGGTTGGGAGATGATTATTCTTATTATCATGGTTAAACGAGCTCCACAATCATTTTGTTTCTATGCTTTGTCATTATTTTAGTGATCCTGGTTATGCGGCTATAAAAATTAACATGGTATCATAGCAGTACTAGAAGAAGCCATTGTTGGAAACTAGGGTTTCACATTTCAGGGCCTTCCCTCATCTGTTTGACTTGAAACGAGCATCATAAATTTTGCCCTAGGGAAGGCGCATCTTTTGGTGAAGGAAAAATCCATTTCGAAAAAAATTCAATTTTGACCTAATTCTATAATTGCTGCAGTTACTGTAGAAATTAGGGTTTCAAGTTTTGTGTTGTCCAGTTCACAGATTTGGATCAATCTTACCTTCTCTCAACTCGCCTTGGTAAGGCGCAACTATATGTGAAAGCAGATTTCAGATCCATAAATTTTCATTTCTGACCTATTCTCTGTCGGAATCGGGAAACTAGGGTTTCCAATTTTGAGCTATTTTGTCCACAGATATGGGAGAAAAGGAGGTTTTATCAACTCACCCTAGGAGGGTGAATTTAGTTGTTTAATGAGTTTTCCAATAATCCCAATTTCAAAATTGACCTAGCTCCTGCTAAGGTTTCTAACCCAATTAAGATGATTGGGATGAAGGTTGAGGATAGGTTGGACGGGGATTCCAACTTCAGGTCTTGGAAGTCTAGACTTCTTCTAATTCTTGAAGAAAATGACATATTAAAGTTTGTAAATGAGAAGGTTCCGGAATCATAAGAAGAAAAAGGAAAGAACCAGTGGAGAAAGAATGATGCTAGGGAAAGAAGGATTTTGGTAGATTCAGTAAGAGACCACTTGGTTCCTCAAATTTCTCAGAAAAAGACAGTTGGGAAGATGTTTAAAGTCTTGAATAAGTTGTTCGAAAATAGAAATATCAATTGTGCCCTTGCCTTGACAACAACTCTCAAATCTCAAGATGTCAATGTCGGATTCAATTTCCACCCATTTCATGAAGGTATCAGAATTGAGAGATTAGTTAAGCACTATTGGAGAAACAATTGAAGAAACTTGTTATGTCAACCCTTAATGGTCTCCCTCCTTATTTGGAATCGTTTATTCGGAGTCTCAGTGGACGAACAAAGTTTCCCAAGTTTGACATATTATGGTCAGATTGCACTCAAGAAGAGACAAGACTTGCGACTAGAAACAGATTGCATGGCACTCAACATGAAGAGACTCAAGCCCTTACAACTCACACCAAGAAAGGAAAAACTAAGGGAAATAATTTACATGGCAGAAATGACAGAAGTGAAATATCAATCCCTAGACAAAATAAGAAGAAGAAGAAATATCTTCTCATATTCAATGCTTCAAATGCAATAAGTATGGCCATTATGCCATATATTGTCGAATTTCAAACAAAAGGAAGCATGAAGCATCAACTATTGATAGCGATGAAGATACTCCACATAAGAATTCAAGGAATGATGATTCTGAAGAAAGTGCAGAAGATCATCGAAAGGATTTCTTCTTTTAGTGCTCCCCATGTTGAGGTGATGATATGAAGATCCAGATTGCAATGATATCCCGACAATAAAATGAAGAACGAAGGTCTCTCATGGTTCCCACAAGGAGGCAGTGGGAGCCCACCCACAAAAAAAATAAAAGATAAGTATTTGGATTTATTGCTCACATAGATATGTTTTGTCTTATATATTTTCGTAAGAAATTGTATGCGGATCCATTAGGAAGTTTTTTGAGCATTTGATATAGTCCACTTATTGATGTACTGTAGGCACTTGTTGTACCTATTATGCATATGAGCTGCACAACACCTAATGGAGCTATCCTAGATGATATATCCTTCTTACATGCTTAGAGTAGTGCACACTCTTGATGGCATGTTGTAGTGGAGATAACATACATCTAGATAGTTATCATATGTGTTTGGGATACATTTTATTGATTTTTTTGTAGAAGCATTAACTAAGATGCCTACATACCTGTGTAAACTATTTCCATTTCATTGAAATATAAATTGGTTAAATTTGATTATGCAATATTGCTAATCATCTGATGGGATTTGACTTGTAGGGAAAATACCATATGATATGGCCTACAAGAGAAGGATGATGATACTTGTTCTGATGAACAAGTGGTGGACACATGAATCTTGTTGATGTTCATATTATTCAAAAGAAGGAAGCTTCTAGGAGCATGACTCTCAGCCTAAAAGGATGACTCCTAGACACAGCAGTTAGATGGAAGTCAATACTATAGTAGTGGATAGACGAGGACCTAACACATCCATGCATATTTGATACATGACCCACAAGCCCAGAGGATCTCATATATAGATTGGTGTTTGGGAGTAGAAGGCTCCAATGGATGTCGATATCTCTTTACTACAAATTTCTAGTTCTTCAATGAAAGAAATTGGTTTCCAGTGAGAAGCATGTCCTGAAAGACGGGAGTTGCTCAGTTAATTTCTGAGGAGGTATGCCTCAATGTCCAAAGCATATTTCTGATGATGATCTCTTGTTCATGATGTCGTATACTAATGATATGTTCCTCACCGAGACAAAGGGAGGTATCGCTTTAGATGAGGATCTTGGCCTATTGATGGTATGGTAGAAACCTGATGATATATTCCTAGGTTAAGGAGGAACACAATTGAGATCCTGAGCAGATCCAACATGATGACTTGACTACACTGATGGAGTTGTTGGTTGATTTATATGTACTTGGTCATCACCAGGATGGATACTTACATTTTAGTAAAGAACTGTGCAAGCTGGTGCTCAGATTGGTACCTGAAGTGATAAGCTAATGGAATTACCTGTGGATATCTATAGAGAGGGAGCATGATGCTCAGATGCAGAGGGAGTGGTACACTCTAGCACAGAGGGATATGTGATGAGAATTATTTCAATATCAGACAAATATTAGCCATGTGTCTTGGATAAGGGTGAGTGGTCTGATGGTAGTACCATATTTTCTCCCAGACACCCTGTGATGGGGTGGGGAGACTAGGTTCTTGATACTCTCCCATATAGGTGCATGAATTTTTTCATGCGATTTTCTATTAATCCCATTTATTTGCATTTCATGACTAGATTAGAGTAGGACAGAAATGTATGCCCCAATATATTTGATGTCTCTGTTAGCTTATATGTGTGCAGGTATATTCTCCTTGTCACTCCGAGAGGGAGTGAGGATATTGGTTCCATGATTATATCCCTTGCTAAGAGGGAAGGACAATTATGCAGATACCAAGCATTCTCCCGATCACTCCGAAATGAGTGAGGAGATCTCTCAGACATCCTGATAGGATGGAGATGCCACTGCATTCTTCGGATCACTTTGAGATGGAGTGGGGAGATCTCTCAGACAACTTGATCGGGTGGAGAGGAAACTAAATTCTCCAGATCACTCAAAGATAGAGTGAGGAGATCTCTTGGACATCCTGAAAAGGATGGAGAGGCCAACGCACACTCCAAAACACTCTGAAAGCAGTGATATATCTCATGGAGATATTTAGTGCATTCTCTATATCACTCTAAAAAGAGTGAGGAGATATATCAAACATCCTGAGATGGGATGGAGAGGCCGTTGCACACTTGCACACACTAGCGCAAACCGGTACTCTTGGACTCACCAATAGACTTGTTGAGTTGGTGCATGTTCAATGATGGAATGGGTTGAGCTAACGCACACTGGTACGCTTGTATGGACTCACCAATGGACTGTTCGAGTTGGTCCATGTTCCCCGATGGACTAGGTTGAGATGATGCACACTGGTACTCTTGTATGGACTCACCGATGCATTGGTTGAGTTGGTGCATGTTCACCAATCGACTAGGTTGAGCTGATGCATGATGGACTCTTTGATGGACTGTGCAAAGTTGTTAAGATGATGCATGATGGACTCTCTGATGGACTGTGTATATTTTTTGAGTTGAGGCATGTGTGACTCCCCTATTGATAGGGTAGAGTCATGGAGCTAGTGCATGTTCTCCGATGGACTGGATTGAGATGATGCACAAAGATTGATTTTTTGACACTTCTTGACAAACTGAGATTATGTTGGAATACCTTCCTTATGATATAGAGATGTTAGAGATAACCGTGATGTACATATGATATCCAAATGTGTTCCAGTAGGATAATATAGATGGTTCCTCCCTAGCTAAGAGGGAGTGTTGGAGTAGTATCTGCGTGAGGCATCACCTCATAGGTCAACCCAAGAAAGAATAAAATTAGAATACCGTGTCTGAAGAATACCTTCCTTGTTAAGAGGGAGTGTTGGAAATGATGTAACTTTGGAACACCTTTGGAATTTATTCTTTTCTTTATTGTACCTCCTTCGAGAGAAATTATTAATGTAATTGACCATGTAAAAGATCATGAAAGAAGCAATGTAAACATTGGGTTGGAATTACCCAAAAAAAACATTTATCAAATGGAAATTTTGTATTCCCCAAGACAAGTCATCCCAATGGGTAAACTACCCCAAAACAGTGGGTAGTCTGCCCCAAACAACGGGGTTGGTCCAGTTAGGTAAATTCAAGTCGGTGCAGTAAGGGAAAAAGTCACCTTTTTATGTGTATAAATAGAGAGGTCCAACCTGTCATTTGTTCATTCACTCAAGACAAGTTCGCTCTAATAAGAGAGGTTCTCTATTGTAGCTAGGAGACTTATTTTTGGGGGTTGTCCACTATTGGAGAAGTTTCTCTCTTATTTTTCTTGGGATTGCGCAACTACTATCTAGAGGTACATCATTCTCTATTGGAAAGTGTGAGCTCAGGGGAGACAAATAGCTTTGTATATGGTTGGTAGATTATTGTTCTTATAATTGTGGTTAAAGTAGCTCCACAATCATTTTGTTGCTGTGATTTTCCATTCTTTTAGTGATCCTGGTTATGCTGCTATAAAAACTAACAAAGGAGACAGCGTGGTGAGTGACAACAATCACATCACAGTGACTTAGAAACGGAACTACCTTTGGACATAAACAATACTATTGGATAAGTATTCCATCAAACTAAATCTTAAGAATCCTCTTCATATTACGAATCAAACACGGACTTAGTTGATGACCTTGATCCTTTTGACATTGAAACTTTAGAGGACATATAAACTGCTCACATAAATCCACCTTTAAAAAATCCCTCATATCCGGTCATACTTGTTGTATGTGAGTCATAGTGGGTCACAATTCTCTTTTCAAAATTTGGAGAGACTTGAAACATACATCATTTGATATTATGTCTTCATCAGGAGAAAAAGGGTTCACACCCACACAACCTCAAGTGGATATAGGAGGTCATAATCTTCCACATTGACCAATACACTACATAACCAAAATATTTTTGGAATTCTATCCATAAGTGGACAAATCCTCTCAATTGATGTATTTGCACCTAGCATTCCTCCAACTAGAACTTCAGTGTCGGTTGGTACATTTCCAAGTTCCAATCTTGGAAATGTATCTATTCCATCGACAGGTATACCAACTGGTGGGTCTTCCCTGCCAAACATGGCTTTTCCCTATGGTTGGTATGGTCAATCCCACACCACACACACATTTGGAGGATCTCCAAATCTTCAAGGTATTCCAAATATTTGGTCAGGTTCTACTTCTGGGGGAAACCCTTTACAATGGAATTTCAATATTCCTAGCGAAAGTTATGGACCTTTGAACATGAACACTGCATGGAGTCATTCTCCATAAATGGGTGGAAGTGTCTCAAGGTGTCATTCTACAACATATCCTAGCACAATTCCTGGGGAAAATCCCATGCCCCCAACAGGTACCATTCCAGGTGGAAATCCACCTATCAACCCCATTCCGCAATGGAGTGGTCAAGTTCCAGGAAGTACCCAATCTTCTTGGCGCCCACCTCCACAAGGGGAAAATCCACCTTGGAATGCTACATAATTCCAAGGACAAGATCCATGGGTCCACCAGGATCCACCTATTCAACAAGATTATGTGGTGGAACCAATGAGGTCACCATTTTTTGATACTCTAAATCTACTAGATTTATCTCGGCTGACAAGTGATCATTTTCTCCATATGAATGGGTGGCCAAAAATACAAACCAAACTCCCATCATATATTCCCAAATTTGATGGAAAACCAGGAGATGACCCATCTAACAATGTGATAACATTTCACTTATGGTGTTCATCTAACTCCCTAATTTACAATAGTATTAGGTTGTGTTTGTTTTAGCGAACCCTCACAGGAAGCACTACAAAATGGTACATTTATTTTCCTCGTAGTACATTCATGAATTTTTCATCATTAGATATGGTATTCATGACAATTTCCAACTGCCTATATTTTATGAAACGGGTACATAACTATTGACTTCACTTAGGCAATCCACTTCTACTCATATATATGAACATATTCATGAGTGGATGGGGCATCGAAGGCTTATCAAAGAAGATATCTCAAATCAATTATTAGCAAACTAGTTTGTAAAATCAATATTGCCCACTCTTGCAAAATACGTAGCTATGTCAAGATCCATGACCGAATAACAACTCATTCAGAGTTCCCAAAAAATGGATTTGAGTTATTCACAATTTGGCACTCTTTGTGATTTAATACCCCATATCGCGAGACCTAGGTCAAATCTAGCTAGGCCACCCTAGGGACCTCATGTCAACATTGTGATTGGTTTCGTTAATCAGGGTGATCAAGTTACCAAGCAATTGGGAAACATGTCTATTCAATATTCGCAACCCAAAGCTGTCCAGGCTTAGCAGTAACCTCCTAGTCTTTCCCAAATTTATGAAGTCCTTATAGTCCAATCCACAGACCCTAAAGGAAAGAAGAAGAAACTAAATAAAAAATAAAAATGTCAATTCTAGGATAGGACCGACACCAAAATAGAATACTCTGAGAGAAGGCATGCAACAACAATGGAAATTCAACTTGCCTTGTAAAATTTTCCAGGGAGATCATCCCACTCATCGGTGCCATTTTATGGAGGATTTTCATCAAATGATTGCTCAATTTGGTGAGCAACAACAAAAACCATTCCCACAACAAGAACAAAAAATGGTTGTTGTACTACCAATACCTCCACGAGGGGGAAACCAAGCTAACTCCTTGTAAGGGGGCATTCCTCCAAATGATAATGTCTTCATGTGTGATCATGAGGTGAACATTCAAGCAAGAGCTAATTATTATGATGTCCCTCCTATTACTTTGGATACATCAGCATCACAGTTGAATAGTTCTCTCATCATTGAGAAACCAACATTAGGCATAGTACATCACCGTCCAAAAGGGGTTTTACGTAGAACAACACATAATCCTAATGCAAGAGATGCTCACAACTACAATGTTGTGAAATATTTATCTCAAGTACCATGTTTCATGTCGGATCTAAAGGTATTGCAATGTTTCCTTGTGAAAAGAAAGGTACTATTGTCTACAATCGGGGTTGTAGAGCCATCCAATACTAATTTGATATCATTTGAATTAGACCGGTTATCATGTAGGATCCCTTCACAAATTGCTTCTCAAATCAGAGTATCATTTCATGGTAAGAATGTTTTTTGAACCGTAGTTGATGAAGGGGCCTCAACTTGTCTCATGTCATTAAAATGTTGGCAAGCATTAAGAGCACCCACCTTAGATTCATCCCACGCTATGTTAAAGGAAATTGATGGATGTTTGTTCCCTCCTCACAGACCTACTGTAGCATGTCCAATTGAATTAGGAAGCAAAACAGTCATTGTTGATGTTGAGGTAGTAAACGCACCCATAGACTACAATTTCCTATTAATACGCAGTTGGATACATGCTATGATGACTATAGTATATTCATTGTTCCAAGTGATTGTTCCTCACCAAGGGAATATCATGACTATCAACTAGTTATATTATTGTACACTTGAAAATCCTATCCAATCAAATGTTCCTTTTGTTGAGGATTCGCAAACGGTGGTTCAATACATTGGGGTAGGATTGTTCAAAGATGCTTGCCTCATGGGAACTTTTACTCTCCCACCACCAACACCCAATCAACAAGTTTCTCTAGTATTCACTATCACCACGGAGGATTACTTCATGCTATCATTTTTTCCCAAACCTATTCCAATGAATGACATACCTTTATTGAAAGAGGTCTTGACAGGATGCTTAATGGTGGAAAACGATGCCAAAGTAATTGCCAATTTTGTAGAATGTGATGCCTTAAATAAATTACCATTATATGATGTATAAGTTTCATGCAAATCTATTCAAATTCCTTCAGCGGATGAGGATCAAAATCCTCCCCCATGGGAAGAATATGATCCTTATACTTTTCCCATATGGGCCATCAATCCCCCGGAATATCATGACATCTTAGACCAAACTTTTTCATCGGATGAGGCTACCTTAGAAGTCATGAATATCTATGAAATACCATGGGATGATATGCATCATCAATCATCATTTCTACCTACTAGAGAATCATTGGAAGTTAGTCCTAAAAACCTTACACCTAATGATGATACAGAATGGTACCAATGCCCCATCCAAACACAAGATGTATTTACGTAAGGGAATCTGGAAAACATTTCACAAACTAATCCTATCAATATCTCTATCAAACCAAGCGCCATAGAAAACATTAATAACAATGTCAATTTCTCTCGGGAGGAAATTATGCAATATACAACTCTTTTCAAAGAGTTTCGAGATGTTTTTGATTGGTCATATGAAGAAATTCCTGGAATTGATACCAGTATAGTTGAACATGAGATAAAAATATACATCAATTTCAAACTTGTACGGAAAAAATTAAGACTTGTCAATCCTAAGAATATGTCCCGTGCCTTTAATGGAGTGGGTATCCAATGTTTTTCCTATTGATAAGAAGCAAGGGACCATCTGAGTTTGTACTGAATTTAGGGATTTTCATTTGGCATGTCCCAAAGATAATTATCCCACCCCCTTTATTGATCAGATTATATATTAGTGTACTGGAAGTGAAATATTTTCCTTTGTGGATGGATTTTCCAGATACAATCAAATACAACTAAAGAAGGAAGACTAGCACTGGACTGATTTCATTTTTCCATGGGGCACATTTTCATATCGAAAAATTCCTTTTGGAATTAAAAATGTTGAGGCCATTTTTCATAGGGCCATGTCATATTCCTTTCACAATATTAAACACATTGTTGAAACTTATCTTGATGACTTGGTATCTAGATCAAAGGTGAGGGTTGAAAATTTGGCACATCTTTGTGTCGTCTTCACGCGTTGTCATTAGTATAACATAAGGTTAAATCCACATAAATGTGTGTTTTCTATGGTAACTAGTTGTTGAGGCCTCAGGGGTGCAGGGTAATTGCAAGGTGCTGGAATGGGTCCAAGGCTCCCAACGGAGGGGGAAAACCCAGAATGAAAGGCTTCGAAAGACCCTACGCAAGGGCAGTTCTATCCCCAGCCTATTTGGTATGGAAATCTCCTAGGGATATTTGGCCTCCGCTGGCACTCTATGAGTTGAAATTTTTCGATCAAAGGATCGGCTCTCCAATTAAGGAGAACGAGGTGTGGAAAAAAAAATTAGAAGTGTACTAACTTAACCTATTTAAAACAGAAAGATCTACTCTAAGTTAGACCTATTCTAAGATGAAGGCTTGTTGTTGTGCAGATCAATCTTGATGTGAGAGGGACAAGTGTGTTTGCCAACTTCAACAAAAATGTAAAATATGCATGTACTTGTTACTTATATCACGATCAATTAATGGAAATTAATGACAATAACATAAGCATATTAGCCTGTTCAAGACAAATCTGTAATCACTTTGTTAATTGAAAAATTAACAATGATTATTTGAATGTTGATCATTTGCAGAAATTGATAAAGAAAATAACTTAATTGACAGAAATTCAATTAAATATTTTCACACACAGACCAGCTATAAAGAGAAATCAATACAACAGATCTCTATGTAAATCAATTACTTGCAAAAATCAAACACAGTAGATGGCAATTCAAAGTAAGAAATCAAGCATCGTCAAAGAAACTTGAACAATAAACAAGAGATGATTCAAAATATTACTTGACTGTATTAAAGAAGTTCTGTAAACAAAATTGCAAAGCCCTGTAAAGACAAAGTATCTCTAAAGACAAAGTATCTCCAGTTCATCTCCTGTTGATTCCTCAACCAAAAAATCCCCACACACAAAGAGAGGCATTCCTCTTTAAATAAGAAATTACAATAGAGCACAAAAATAGAAATGCCGCAGGATAGGGATTGCAAAATCGGATTGAGCTACCAATCCAGGGAATTCTGCCAAAATAATCTAAACAGTTTAGCTTGAATGAATCCCTAAAATCCTGAGATAAAATTTGAAATATGGATCATCCTCTTATTTAGGGACAATCCTGTAACAAAATTGTGGTAACAATCATCCCACTAGCTGTTGACAACAGGCAAGAGTCGGTCCAAGAAATATTCCTGTTGAGTCGCCACGGGATCCTTTGGCTGATCTTTTACGTCGTCGAAAACAGAAAAGTTAGATAAAGGATCCTGCTTCTCAAGAGCTGGCGGAATATCAGGTTCCTCATTGATTATAAAATCACGGATAATGGATTCATCTCGCTCATGTTGTTGTTCATCAATTTCCTCTTCATCCTCCTGAGGGAGTGGTATGCAAAGGGGAAGGATTTCAGAATTTTCCTTTTCACTATCAGTGCTGCTATGAAAAACACCTACGTCAAAAGGTGGCAACATAGGTTTTGGAAATAACAAAGCATGAAGTTCTTCTTTCATATAACACCCATCAGAGGATTCATGACTTGCCTGCATATTACTCATCAAAACGTCAGGCAATAAAGCTTTAAAAATAAACTAGCAACTTATCTAACAAATACAAACGACGAACCAAATGCTTCATACTTGCGATCATATTTAAGAAGGATTATAGGAAATCAAAATGATTTAAAAATGATAAGCTACTATGATTAAAATCATACGAATTCAAGACTGTAATCATTTGAACTGGAATGAAACGACGTCGCAGCATGTGTTAGCCCAGATTGGATCACGACGAAGTATATTTTAACAGAGTTACACACGATTCGAAGTAGGATCTGGAAACTGTCATTACGAACCAATCTAATCAAGCAATCATATCTTGAAAAGCGATCATGAGATGAGAATTGCAGCGAAAAATTTGGTCGTAAAACAACGTAAACGAGCTATCAAAATGGCAAGTTCAAATGATGGAATTTCATCCACCAGATCAAGTGAATCGATGGCCAGGATTAACCAAAACAAGACGCGGGATGAGGTCTTGGAGATTTACTGACAACTTTTATTCATGGTTTCCGAAAGCCGCAACCCGAAAGTTGCGGGTTTCGGGTTGGAAAACCGTGCCAAAACATACATAAAGGGGTTTTCGAAAGCCGCAACCCGAACTTGCGGGTTGCAGGTTTTTCCAACAGGAATAGCCGGTAAAAAATAAAAGAACTATTTCCGCACCCCGCAACTCGACACTTGCGGGTTGCGGGTTTCGCGAGCAAACAATGCAACTTAAAAACTAATTTTCGAAATTCGAAAGCCGCAGTTGCGGGTTTCAGGTTTCAGGGTGGCAGATTATTAAAATTATTGGCAATGACTCCCGCAACCCGCACCTTTCGGATTGCGGGTTTCGGGTTGGCCAAAATCAAAAGACTCAAAAATAAATTCCACTAACCCGCACCATTCGGGTTGCGGGTTTTCGGGTAGTCGAAATGTCGGGTTTTGGATTAGCAGGAACTAGTGCCAAAATACTCAAAATTTGAATCTTCCTATAGCCAAAATACGTAGAAATTTCCAAGAAAAAGTGGCAATCAGGCCAAACAAAGGTACAAGCATAAGATCATAGAAAACAGATTCAAAATCCGGTGTTCACAAGAACACTTACCCAAATACCTTTGTGTTTATTTAAAATCGGGGCTCCTATGCTTAGGTGAAGCATGGGATCTGTTGTGGCCAGAACACTAGGATATGACTTGGATTCATCGTATCTAGACATGGGATTATGGTTTATGATCCCTTTAAGGTTGAGGCAATGAATTAGTTGCGGCGCCCCCCACCCCAAAAAAATTAGACAGCTTCAAAGATTGCAAGCAAAAGAAAAATTTCTTAGGAGATTTATCGCCAAGTATGCTAAGATTGCTAAAGGTTTCATGTGTCGTATTAAGCAATATGTACCATTCATATGGGATCACCAAGCTCAATGCTCATTCGATGCATTGAAAAATGCTTTAATGTCAGCCTCGATACTTAGTCCTCCGGACTATACTAGATATTTTCCGCTATACTTAGCTGCCACCAAATCCACTTTAGGGATGGTTTTGGTGCAAGAGGATGAATCATTACGAGAACACATTGTGTATTACCTTAGTAAGGGCCTTGCAGGCCCTCAATATCGATATTCCCCATGTAGAGAAGTTGGCCTTTCCAGCAATTCATGTTTTCCAATGATTTAGACATTACATACTTCCACGAAAAAACATTTGTGGTGGTAGATACTAACCCAACACAACATATCTTGTCCCATAGACTCTTCAGGGAAAAATATTTGAAATGGATAGTCATCTTTCAAAAATTCGATCTTGAATTCGTTAATGCCAAATCCAAGAAGTCCTTAGCTTTTGCTGAATTAATGTTTGAATTACCATGTAATGAACATGGAACTATAAGTGCTGCGAATCCATTCCATATGAATATTCGTTCCTCATTACATCTTTTGATCCTTGATATGGAACCATTGTTGTATATCTCCAAACCCAACAGATCGATGCTCAATTTTCTAGTGTTAAACGATGTCACATTCGATATTAGGCACAAAGATACCTCATCCTTGGGGACACTTTTCATCATTGAGGAATTGACTTAATCTTACGACGTTGTGTAGTTCACACAAAAGTAGAGCAAGTTTTGAATGACTACCATGTTGGATCATGTGGCGATCATCTTTCTAGGTTTTCTACATCTCAACAAATATTGTGTGTAGGATACTTTTGGACCACACACTTTAAAGATTGTATTAATGATGTCAATAAGTGTCATCCTTGTCAAATCTATACAAGGAAAATGTGTGCTCATCCTGCCCCATTACATCTTGTGGTAACCATGGGTCCATTTTCGAAATGGGCCATTAATTATATGACATATAATCCTCCTTTAGTTGATGGACGTCGCTACATCATAATGGCAGTGGGCTACTTCACCATGTGGGATGAAGTGATTCCTACATTTAATAACTCGAGGAAAATCATAGTGTACTTTTTGTTCAATCATTCCATTACCAGGTTCGACGTGCCAAAAGAGATCATGACTGATAATGACTCTCATTTTAGGAATTCCTTCATGGATGAATTCACTGCTAGGTTAGTATTACAGCAGGAATTTTCCTTGCCATATTACCCTCAATGTAATGCTCAAGTAGAACCCATCAACAAAGTTTTGAAAACCATGATGCAACAAATGGTGAACAAGAACAAAACTGACTAGCACTTGATGTTGTTTTCCTCTCTCTGGGCTTACCATACCTTGATTAATATTGTGAAAATCCTCACAGCAGATATAAGAGATGATGTGTACCTCACAAGAGTAATTATGATTAAGCAGGAAAATAGAAGAAGAGTGAACAATACAGTATAATGAGCAACAGAATAATATGGTACAGTATAACTTAGATAGAAGCAATAATACTTCACACACACTAATTAACTAATCACAGTATGTACAAATAAATAGCACAATGGTAGAGAGGATTCGAATGCCTAAGGTGGCAATTCGAATTATCCTCTCAGAGTGATCATAAGATCAATAGAGTGTCATCGGAGCACAACTAGGTGTCATCATGATCATCGGAGCGCAACTGGAAGTCTTCATCATCATCAGTGGAGTCATCAATGCTCAAGTAACTGTCAACCATCAGTCAAACTAACTCTGGTAGGTGTAACTGAGTGTAACTCAATGTAACTAAGTGTAACTGAGTGTAACTGACTGTAACTGAGTGTAACTGAGTGTAACTGAGTGTAACTGAGTGACAACTGGACTGGTAGGTGAAGAAGGGCGAGTTTCTCCCTAAAATCAAGGAAGAAGGGCACATTAAGCAACTGGAGGGCTAAAACTGAATAGTGAGAAGCTCCTGGGGGCTGGCTAACTGAGGGCTAGGGGCTGGACTGATGACTGGGATGCATGCAAACCCTAGAATGCATGCAAACCCTAAAGGTGCATGCATGACTGAAAATGTAAATGATCAAAATACTGGTGGGACTAGGATGGAGTATAGGAATATCCTAACACCCCCCCTTAATCCATCTTGGGCCCTGGTAACTAAGACCAAAGGTCACCCAATACAATGAATAATAACAATCAATAAACCAAGGAAGTGGGAAAATTTCATGGGAAACATACCCCCTCCTCATAAAATAGACTGTAAGGCACACATAAAAATAAATGCTCCAAACTCAAGCATGTGTGATGCTTGGTCATATGTCTGGAGGTATCTTCTTCTTGGGAAGAAGTGGATCATGCTCAAAAAGCATGTGCTTGTACTTGCTCTTCAGATCGAATGTGATGAGAACAAATCCAACAGTATGAGAATGATCCTTGAACCTATGATTCGAATCAGCTGAGGTAGGATCAAATCTATGAAAGTGCATATAGTCTTTTGTCTTCTCCTTCGAACCACCATGGGTGAGATTATGCCAAAAATAACTATTACATGTTTGCTTGAAATAAAAATCAGATTTAAGACTTAAAAAACAGTTTCTTGAGATCTCCTTTGAACCAACAGGGGTGAGATCAAAACTATCATATGCATGAGAAATTATCCCAAGCAGTAATTGCTTAGAATACAAATTAGATCCAAGACTTGAATCATGGTTTCTTGATATCTCCTTTGAACCATGAGAGGTGAGATCAAAACCAGTAATTGCATGAGAATTTATCCCAAGCGAATGGAAATGGCCATAATATTCAATAACCTTCTGAAAGCATGAATTTATGATCATATAGTAGTATAAAAGAGGAGATAGCTGGAGAGGAGCGAATGCATTACCTTCAGTAGCTGTTTTGACCTATGAAATAATCATTTGATCATGATGCAAACCAACAGACTCTGGTGCAAGAGAGGATTTAGGACCTTCTGCAATATCTAGAGTGTGAGCTGGCACAGAAAGAGAAGAAAGTTTGAGCATGAGTGGAGAATCTGCAAGTTCTTTGTCAACAACTTCAATATGAGATGATACTGGTTCATGATCTGAGAGACCATCAAGAGGAGCAAATGCATCACTTTGCTTGTTTTCGAATGGGTTTGGACCAAATCCTTCATTCTTTCTGCCAAATTTTTCATCCAGGTGAGCCCATAGCTCTTTTGGAGTTTCAATATCAATAATGATTGGGAGCAATATGTAATCCAACATAGTAAGCTTCATTCTTCCAATGTGCATGTCACCTTTATTCAACCAGTCAATCTTCTCATCAGAGGATTCGAACTCTCTTTCAAAATAACAATCAAAGAGATCATGGCTCTTTAAATATGCTATTATTTTTGGTTTCCATTCATCATAGTTGAATAGAGAAAGAGGAGTGATTTCTTCTAATTCAGGATACATTGAAGCTGTAGAAGACCTGCAAAAACAATATAGAATAACTGCAACTGCTACTGCTGCAACTGCTGCACTCGAAATCTTGGTAATAACCTACAAAAAACTCTCAAGAATGGAGATAAACAATACTCTCAACATGCTCTGATACCATGTGAAAATCCTCACAGCAGATTTAAGAGATGATGTGTACCTCACAAGAGTAATTATGATTAAGCAGGAAAATAGAAGAAGAGTGAACAATACAGTATAATGAGCAATAGAATAATATGGTACAGTAGAACTCAGATAGAAGCAATAATACTTCACACACACTAATTAATTAATCACAGTATGGACAAATAAATAGTACAATGGTAGAGAGGATTCGAATGCCTAAGGTGGCAATTCGAATTAGCCTCTCAGAGTGATCATAAGATCAATAGAGTGTCATCGGAGCACAACTAGGTGTCCTCATGATCATCGGAGCGCAACTGGAAGTATTCATCATCATCAGTGGAGTCATCAATGCTCAAGTAACTGTCAACCATCAATCAAACTAACTCTGGTAAGTGTAACTGACTGTAACTGACTGTAACTGAGTGTAACTAAGTGTAACTGAGTGTAACTGAGTGACAACTGGACTGGTAGGTGAAGAAGGGCGAGTTTCTCCCTAAAATCAAGGAAGAAGGGCGCATTAAGCAACTGGAGGGCTAAAACTGAATAGTGAGAAGCTCCTGGGGGCTGGCTAACTGAGGGCTAGGTGCTGGACTGATGATTGGGATGCATGCAAACCCTAGAATGCATGCAAACCCTAAAGGTGCATGCATGACTGAAAATGTAAATGATCAAAATAATGGTGGGACTAGGATGGAGTATAGGAATATCCTAACAAATATTACAACTAGTTTCACCCCTATCCAACTTGTTTATGGAGAGGAAGTCATGTTTTTTATTGAATGTGAAATCCCATCACTAAAACTGGACATTGAACTCCTACCTAACACTTTTGCAGAAGAAAAGAGACTCCTCAATCTTCATTGTGTTGATGAAACTCAAAGAGAGGTCTCTTTGAATGTGGAAGCACATAAGAAACGGTTCAAATCCCAATATGACAAATATGTCCACCCCCGATTCTTCTCAGAAGGAGATTTGGTTTTAGTTTATGATCAAGACCATGACAAAATAGGGGTAGGGAAATTTGAACGAAGATGGTTTGGCCTACTTGTTGTCAAAATTGTGTTAAATGAGGAGCTTATGAGCTAGTGAACTATGATGGGGCCACTATTGGAGATCAGGAATGGTCTCTATTTGAATAAAAAATCCGCATAGAATTTATTTCCTCATAACACTTGTTGTATTATGTTGTATTTTATGTATATCTTTTGTATATTCGTTGTTTCAAGAACACACTTATCTTGCTTAATTTTTGGCTTAGCATATATCACAAGAGACTTATACTTATATAGGATATGCAAATGGTGCCAGTCGTAGCTCACAGAAAATTGATTCCACTTCATGGGTGATATTTTCTACGAATAATCAATAGCAAGTTTGAGACCCTATACTATATCGTAATTTTCTACGACTGCATCTTCTGGAACACAATTTTGAATTTATTGAGTATATTCATGTTCCATGGACTCTAAATGGTCTAGCTTATTCATTAGCTAACCATGTGCTTGATTGGTATCTTTGACATTAGCACAAATTCATGTAAATAGAAAGCATGTACATTCAATCATGGCATTCACTTGCACACACCATTTAATGACATAAGTAAAGGCTGAAACAACCATTGCATGTATAAAAAAAAAAACGGTCACATCATAACCCAAAAAGTGTGTTAAGGGTCAACAAACAAAATGTCAAATTTCGAGTTGTAAATGGTGCATGTTGGACATGGAAGACCAATGCCTACATCACACACAATAATTTTCCAGTAACTTTGCACAAACAAAAAAGAAATAGAATAGTCTTTTCTTTATTTTTTCTTTTTCCTTCAAGATAAAACCCAAACAAAATCATAAAAATTTGAAATATTTGGAAAATTCATAAATCCATGAACTATTTATACTTCCCAGACTGACATGAAGACTTACCTACAACTATAAAATCACTAAATAATGCCTCACAACTTCTGAAATCCATGCTTGAAGAAGTTTCCTCCTCTCATCCGATGGCTACACCTACGAGGAAAATGGTAAAAAATGAGTGTTTTACTTATTTGTTACTCATACATGTCTAGTTGTACCCATTTGAATAATAGAGTGATGCATAATAATATTATTCATTTTTTTATATTTTAGACATTAAATGCATGTATTGAGCATATCTTTTGACTAAACAGTTGGGTAATGAACCGGTTTTGATCACAGGACTTGGATATTTTAACATGTTCAAACTATTTGATTCAGGTTATTGGAGATAGACAAAAATCCATGATGTTTAATGCATCTGTCATTTTTCCTAATATTTAGTATGATTTAGACCATACTACCTCACTTCTACTTCTTTGTTTCGTCTAATTGAAACTAAATAGTCATTTGGTATTATTCTGCCATCCGTCGACACATAATCCTGCCTCAAATAGCCATATCCATGGAGGAAACATCCATACGAGTGTACATAACTAGCTCAACCCCTGTTTGCAATTTTATCTTTTCCTCGGCCTAGCCCATGCCCTTGGAATTTAGGTGCATTCCCTTGAGACACTCGTTTCCTCCAATGTACTATAGCATGCTTTATTCTTTTTCAAGCTTATAAATAAAAAAGGTATTAAAAATTAAAAAATCTAAAATCCAAAACAAAGGGTGATCACTGAATTAATTAATATTCCATCCTGAAAAGAGTGGCAATAGTCATTCCTTGTTACCCTTGGACACAACACAATTTTTTTCCATCAATTATCAATACACCATCTACATTTTCTGTAGGAAACTGTACCAGTAATTTGAACAGAACTCCACCGATGGGTTATCCTTCCCATCAACTATGGAAATTATGTTAATGCATCTAGAATTGGTGTATTTCATAAAGATCAGTTACTTGATTCTTATATTTCCAAGTGTCATTATGCATCATGTCATGTGTTGAAGGGAATTCAAAACATCAATCATTCCTCAAATATTCTTGACCAATCATGTCAACCATCCCTGTGTCAGTATACAGTGTTGGATCTCACAACACTACCAAATTATATCAAACTATTTATTGTTGTTTCGTGTCGGTTGATGGGATATGCATCAATTCCCTCCCTCTGACAGATCTCTTCCTATCGAAGGAAAATCATCATCTAGGAAGTAGATATAGGAACCTTGGAGTACCTTAGATCCTACAATCATTAGTGGAAGGTGTTAGCACTCAGAATTTTCCTAGATGTGGGGAGGAAATCCTAAGGTAACCTTATACCAGACTTTTAAATTGGAAGCTATCCCTTCCAATCCAGAGAGGGCTCTCTCTAAAACTCAATCACTCAATGTCACCACAGCAACTGGTTTTTATTGATATAATGGCTAGATCTTTAGTAATGTAAACAAGGTTTTCAAGATTTGGTTGAAACATAGATTATTTCATTCGGCATGGAGTCAAACTATGGAATTTATCAAGTTGCTCAGAGACCGGTGGTAGGAAATATCAACAACAAAGGCAAGTTAGGTATCACTTTTGCGGACAAGTTGATTTATCAAGTGTGGTGGTAGAAAAGGAAAACATTCATTAACACAGATCATTTATCATGAATGAATTATGTATCAATCACTAGAAAGAAAAACATTGACAATATTCAAATGTATGAATCAGAGCATATTTCATGAATTCCAACTCATATGATTCATTCAAACATGAAGAAAGATGGAAAAATGGAAAAGTACAGGGAACACATAACATGAGAAGTTTTACAAACTGCAAAAATGGTAACACATGAATCTTTGTATCAAAGAAAAACCAGTACTTCTGCTCTCAGCAATTTCTATTAATATAGTCAAAATTTTCAATACATCAAGTTTCTTCTCTCGGGTCCAACCCCAATTACATTGCAAAATTTTAGATTTATACAAAATGCTCTGCGAGCAAAACCCTAACTGATTATATTTCTAAAAATAGCTTTCATAACTAATTCCTGTTTTCTGGGATCATGCTTCATCTTCGTCTTCTACCATTTTCATCATAACACTTGAATTCGAACTTGGAATGCCACGTGCTCTCAAAATCATGCAGCTTTAATTATTTTGACTTAGGGGTGAAGCTTCTATTTCATTTTCCCTTATTTTTCCACAATATCCCATTGTTCATGAGAAGGAATTTCGTAATATGTCATTTCCTTGATCAGAAATTCTAACTCCACATGTGTTACATAAGATATCGAATGAATATTAGATGTAATCATTTGGAATTGATTAACCATCTCAAAATCTTAAGCCAATTTATCAATAATAATTTTTCCACTTAGTCCCTTGGTCACATCTTGAAACTTGGTATGATCCAAAAGGCCTTTAACTAACAAGTTGTGATAATTTGTTGGAGTGATTACTTTAGCATTTGCATCCCAAAAAGAAGGAAGGTCTCTCCCAAATAACTCAGTGAATAAAATTTTGAAATTATTAACCCGTTGCATCATTTGATTTGCTTTTCCATGTACATTCCCAATATGATGATGTTTTCGAATCATTTTTATTGCCCATATGATTGTGGTAGTTCTATCTCCAATCCCCATTGTTTTCATTTCAACCTGAGTTAGTGTATTCAGAAAGTTCACGGCATTTTGAGTTGTTTCCAGGGGTCTTTTATTCATGGTTTCATTTATTACCTTGCACCTCTGTAAAGATGAAAAGGCTACAGATTCTTTATCATTCATATAGTCCAAATAAGCTATAAATTTGGTTATCTATCCTGATATAGTGTCCCAAATAAGGTGTTTGGCCCCTTGTAAAGGTATTCTGCCTCTTACATGTGTTGCAAGATACTTATTTTTCTCTTCCAATTTGTCCTTCTCCTCCTTAGCTTTACTATTTTCTTAAGTTTTGTGTGCTACCTCTTCCTTTAATTTTTTATTTCCAGTTTTTAATTATTTGATTTCTTCAACTTTTAAGCTAATTTGGGACATAGCCTTAGTCAACTCTTCTGAAGAAATTTCACCTGCTGGTATTTTAGTTGATATTTCTTGTACCTTTTCTTTATTAGTCTGATTTGACTTTAAGGCTGTTATTTCTTTCAACAATTCTGATTTTTCTCTTTCCAATTCTTGCTTTTCATTTTTTAATCTCAACATTCTACCTTTGCAACTCATTAATTCTTGACTAACCTGTTCCTTTTCTTCATCCAAAGCTGTCAATTCTGAAGATTGCACATGTTTATCAACTAGAACTTTCAATTTCTTCTTCAATATTTGTATGGTGTTATCTTTCTCACCCAGGAGGTTCTTAGTTACTTTAGCATTGTTTGGCCCTACTCCCAAAGCCAAAACATATGTTTGCAGTTTATTTATTTCAATCTAATTAGCCTTGTTTTCAGCTTTTCCTTGTTTTAGTTGGCCTTCAATTATGTCTTGTGAAATTCTATGTCACAACAAATCTAAAGAGCTGAGGATACCTCACAAAGAAAGAATAAGTAGAAAATTTGAAGAAAAGTGAAAATTGCGGTAAAAAAGAGCAAAAGAATAATAATGCAGCATAACTCAGATAGGAGAAGAATAATATCACATGTTCCAATTATCGGTATAGTAAAAAATGATGTTACAATGGAGATAATTCGAATCATGCAAGAGAATTCGAACCTCAATTGGTCTAGCATAGGGATTATCACCACTAGAGTGCTCCGAAAGACTCAAACTCAACTAAATTGAACCTAAACTTAGCTAACTGAAGTCACAATCAGTTAACTGACTAAGGAGGGCGCAATAGTGAGTCTGTCATGCATGCCAGTCATAAAAGGGCGCATAAGGCCACAATCAGTGGCATCTGGAGCTCTAACCCCCCACAAGAGTCAGATAACTCAGGTGGACTGCACTGGAACACTCAGTAGGTTCCTATAAAAAGGGAGCTGACTGAAGTGGTCCTAAAATGATGCATGCAAGGCTCAGAAGGTGGTAGATGGATCCTGGATGACATCTTCACACCACTAGGGGGGAAATGACATCATCAACAACTAGGAAAAATAAACAGTGCTAGGTAGGACAAGGATGGAGTATTGAAATATCCTAACACTCCCCCCTTAATCCATACTTTGCATCCTGGGCCCTTGTTAGTAAGACCAAAGGTCACCCATACAATCAAATAAATGATAAAAAAATAAAGAACTGTCCATGAACCAAGGAAATGGGGAAAAACCTCATGGGAAAAATACCCCCTCTCAAAAAGAATAGCAGTAGGGAACTCAAAGAACCTTCATTCTAAGAAGAGAAGAAAAAAAATTTCCTCAGTGAAATCCTTTGCAAAAATATTGGAAAGTTGCTCCTCTATAGGATAGTAATGCAGGTGCTAGATCTAGATCTTCTCCTTTGATGTGCCTCCCACTGTGTAGAAGTTGTATTTTCCAAAACAAGTCTTTCAGTAACCCTTCTTGCTACTGGAGCGAATGGCTCATTGTATTCCAAATCATGAACCTTTGAGTACCTTTTTTCAGACAACCGAGATTGTTTCCTGGTTGTAGATACCCCATGGCAAGTCTCTCCAAGAGATTGTGGATCAAACCCCACCATCATGCAACACCTCTCTGAGAGAAGTGAATCTGCATGAAATAGTGCAAGTTTTGCATGATACTGATATCTGGTGGTTCTATGGTCAGATGGATCCCCAACTGTGTTCCCAACAACTACAAGGACTTTGTGAGCCCGTATTGGCCTTGGCCATGGATTGGGAGCATGTGTTGGATCTGGATCTGAATCTGAATCTCCTTGAAATTTATTCTCAACATCAAGATCTTGATCCTCATCTTCATTAGAAGAGGTATCACTCTGATCTTCATCAAAGTCCGATGGGGTAGGAAGATAGTATGGAAAAAAATGTGAGAATTCATATCCCTTGGAGGCATGGTTTGCAAACCCTTTCGCTATAATATTCCCAATGGAAATATCTGCAATCTCAACTGTGTCAGGACCAAAGACAACTTTCTTCGGTGAACATGTGTGAGTCATCTGATATACATACAAAAAATTTGTCGACAAAGAAGGCACAAATAGAACATTCTTGAACTTTCCATGCTCCATATGTACTATTCCCTTCCCTTTAGCAGATATTTATGAGTTGTCTCCCATGTGAATAATCAGACCATATTTGAGATCTAGAGAAGAAAATGATTCTCTGGAGGAAACCATGTGGTTGGAGGCTCCTGAATATATGAGGAGGGATTGTGATTTTGGAAATCCATCCTTTAGTGCATGGAAACTCTCATGACCATCAGACTCACTTACAGAATCAGTCTCTCTTGCACCTTTTGAGAGGGAAATGTTGTGTTGTTCAAGAAGCTTGGTCATCTAAGCTATCTTCTTCTGCATGCAAGATCTCTCTAGGTGGTTTCCTTTCTTGCAATAGGAACACTAGATTGCTCAAATCCCTTATGTTTGTCCTTCTTAGAGCTGGAGGATGCTTCTGATGGACTTGAATTGGCATTCTTCTTGGGTTCAGATTGCCTCTTATCCTTTCCTTTGTGCTTCCCATTCACACTTTTTGGTTCTCCATCCAGAAGAGATTGATCTTTGGAGACCTTCAAGGCACCCACATGGATCAGCTTATCTTGTTCTTGGATGAGAGATTCAGTGAAAACATATAAGGAGGGAATCTTCCAACCAGGTATTGACATTCTCCCAGAATGGAAGATAGATACAAAGATGGAGAACTCGGGACCTAGCTTGCTCAGAATGGATAGCACCGGCTGCTCATCCTTCTTCTCAATGCCACATAGCTTGCATTGCATAACCATACATTTGAATTTTGAAAAGAATTGTTGAATGGTCTCGAAACTGTTCAGTTGTAGAGAAATCAACTCATTTTCCAGAATATGGCCTCTTAGCTCATCTTGTTTGCCAAAGAGGGTCTCTAACTTCAACCATAACTCCCTTGGAGTCTTCAATCCTTCGATGCGGAAGAGTAGATCTCTGGAAATATGAATACACATGAAACCAAATGCTTCATCCAATCTATTCAGATACTTGGTTTTCTCCATAGCTGAATGTGGTTTGGGATCCTTTCCCATTGTCACCCTGTACAGTGATTTGTTGCGCAATACCATTTTCATATTAGCCCTCCAATCAAGATAATTGAAGGGTGTCAAGATCCTGGGAGAGAGAGGAGAGTTCTAATTTTCCATTACAAGTGTTGGAGTGAATACAAGGTGAAACTGCTGCTACTGCAGAAAAAAACTGTTGCAACTGCAGAAAACTATTGTAATTGTTGCAATTGCAGAAAACTATTGTAATTGTTGCAACTGCAGAAAACTGTTGTAACTGTTGCAACTATTACTGCACTCAAAAACTTGAATAACCTGCAAAAAAAATCTCAATAATGGAGGTAGACTAATACTGAGCACTGCTTTAGGACAGTAGGCACTTTTATCTGGATCCTTCACACCTGGCTAGACCTCATTAGATTTCTCCAATGAATTGAATGCAATGGCACCAGGATTTGCCGTGGAAATCTAAAGGCTTCTTGTGCACTACCGAAATAAGTTTCTCAACCTATTCGCTCAATGGCTCTGATACCATGTGAAATTCTATGACACAGTAGATCTAAAGAGCAGAGGATACCTCACAAAGAAAGAATGAGCATAAAATTGAAGAAGAGTGAAAACTGCAGTAAAAAAGAGCAGAAGAATAATAATACCGCAAAACTCAGATAGGGGAAGAATAATATCACATGTTAAAATTATCAGTATAATAAAAAATGATGTTACAATGGAGAGAATTCAAATAATGCAGGAGAATTCGAACCTCGGTTGATCTAGCATATGGATTATCAGAATTGGAGTGCTCTGGAATACTCAAAGTCAACTGAACTGAACCTAAACTCAGCTAAGTGAAGTCACAATCAGTTAATTTACTAAGGAGGGTGCAATAGTGAGTCTGTCATGCATGCCAGTCAGAAAAGGGCGCATGAGGCCACAATCAGTGGAATCTGGAGCTCTAATCCCCCACAAGAGTGAGATAACTCAAGTGAATTGCACTCGAACACTTAGTAGGTTCCTATAAAATAGGGAGATGGCTGAAGTGGTCCTAAAATGATTCATGCAGGGCTCAGAAGGTGGTAGATGGATCCTAGATGGCATCTGCACACCACTAGGGGAAAATGACATCATCAATAACTAGGAAAAATAAATAATGCTAGGTAGGAAAAGGACAGAGTATTGAATTATCCTAACATGTCTATCACTGTATGCAACTTTGAAATTTTCAATGTTGATTGCAACAAATATGAATATAACATCTCACATGTCTGCCTATACAATTGAATTTTGTCAGGAATATTAATTTGAATTAATTCAACTTCCATTTCGGACATCTTATCATCTGATACTACTGCAATCTTTAATACATTTCTATTAGCATACCTTGCCACTACAAAAGATACATTTCCATATGATATTTTCCTCACTTGTGGAAAAATTTGTTGATTTTCTTCTATAGATTGCTTCATTTTTGCTGCATATTGAGATATCAAGTCACTTCTAGATTTATATGGAACATTTGTTCCTGTATTTTGTATGTGTGGAAATACAAGTTGTTGAATGTTGACTGTAGAAAGCAAGGAAATTTCTTTCCCGGAACTGCTCTCCCCTAAATCAGTAATCTCTTATGAAGGATCAACTTTCCTTTTCTTACTTGAAATTTCCTCATCCACATCCATGTTTGTTACCTCTGAAACTACTCTTTTACTTGAAAGGTCTGTCTTGAGAGGAGTTTGAATTATTTGAAGTTAAGGATGTGTTTCTTCCACTCTTTCCTCTTCAATGCTTTGTTGATGCTCTTCAAAGATCATTAAGTTGGCCAATTTATCCAATCCTTCCATTGCTTGATGTTCAAATGCTCTGCTTCCATTATCTTGTCTTCTCTGAGAAATTATATGATGTGGATCATAATTGACCTTTTCTACAACTTGGAAATTCATTTCCTGTAGCAATTTTTCCACAATTGGGAGGGTTTCTCTACTTTTAATAACAAAAGGACCAACTTTAAAAGAAAACTTAAGCATTGAAGTCTTCTTGGAATCTACAAATTTCTTATTCTCAGAATGTATTCTCTATCTTATAAACTCTAAATCAAAAACCCTTGAAGTTAAGAAAGTTGGTAGTTTGTAGGGTTCCCTGTAAATCCATAAACTCTTAGTACTGTATAATCCTTATAGAGAAACCAATCACCAGTTCTATCATTTGGAGAAAATGACATCATGCCCTTCATGTCATCTATAAATCTAAGAAACTCAGCATAAAAAATGACTTTGCAAAGCTTTGGAATAACACCTTTTATGAAATTGAACATAGTGATTTGTTTGGAAAGATCTATAGTAGTCTCCAAATCCAAAAATTTGAACTCAGATACATTTGAAAATATTACCATGTTCAGCAGATAATTCTGGTATCTGAAGTGTCTCAAAACGTGTAAACTCACTAACTGGGCATGGATTGCCTCAGCTAGGAATTCATCAAATTTAAGACAAAAACCCGGACTGGACTCTAACTGATAGGATTTCAGAAGACACCCTCACATGACCTCAGAAATGGATTGGTTGCTGTCAAGACCTAGAACCTGACTCAACAAGGAAAAAAGTGATTGAACTTCTTCTTGAGAGGTAGCAACATCAAAAGGTAAAACCAAAACATCAATTGATATTTCGGGTTTAAGGATTTTTGACATAAACTCATTTTTTACTTCAGGAGAACAATATCTATAAACCCTAATCAATTTTTCTTCAACAATGAACTCAGAGCTGTGGGAAATGGATCCAGGCAAACTCAACGACTCTTTGACTCTCTGAGGATTTATCTTGCATAAAACTATTGAAGCACTGGTGTTCATTATGACTCTCGATTTTTGAATAATTTATCAAACACCAAATTACTAATTCTGGGAAGTGTGGGGTTTTCTCTAAACAAAAGTGACTGGGGGTTGACCCTAAGACATCTAAAAACCCTAACCCCTTTGACTTCAACTTTTTTATTTTTTCTTTGGAATGAGAAATAGTCCCCACGGACAAGATGGTGCCATAAACATCTCCTTCTCTATCAGCTATAACCTTTTCCTTTTCATCTAAATGCTTACATAAAACCAGGGATGTCTAAACTTGCTCCATTAGAAACAATAAGGAAATTGTTTGTGTCTGATGGTTACCTGGTGGTAATATTCGTGAAATTGATTTTGGTGTTGGTGGGTTCGATCCTTATAGTTGCTTGATCTCTAAGTGAGTTGGCAGACTGCTAGTAGGATTTGTTTGAATTTGAAATGATAAAACATTTCCACACAACAAATCCCTTTTAAAGTTGATTTGTTTGAATTTGAAATGATAAAACATTTCCACACAACAAATCCCTTTTAAAACAACTTTAAAGTGGTTTCATAACATTGGCTAAGTAGTTTCTCTTTCCACTTTTTGTAATGTGAAATAACCTCAGGCTTCCATGTGTTTGAGCGGTAAAAACTTCACACCGCTTTCTTCGTTTAAACAACACACAACTTCACGGATGCAAAAGAGATACAAACCGTCGATTATTTTGGGAATATCATGCTATTTCCTTTTATTCTTTGATTTTACTTCGATCATGATTTTCCTTTTGCTATTTCCTTCGATTATTTTGGGAAGATCATGTTATTTCTTACAACTACGGAAAATCAAAGTGCGAAGGAAATAAATGAAAGTAATGAATTGGGATTATATCCCACATTGTACTTTTTCTACTGGACACCCAAAGCCAAAATCTATTTAAGAGCTACTTGGGATAAGAATTTGGGAGGAATGATTAAAGAGAAAAGTTATGATAGCGAATTGGTAAGAGAATCTTTTGCTTCACACTTTTGGATATCAAATGCTTGGGAAGTGGAGGAGGAAACCTGGGACAAAGGAGGAAGAAAGCTTCTCAATGGAAAGGGTTGTAAGTATTTCATTCTTTTATATAATATGAATTAATTCAATTTCCCCCCCAATTTCTTGTGTTAATTAATTGGTAGGAAACTAGATCTAACTCTATTTCCTTTAAGTTTTGTTATTAGAAGAGTAGGAAGACATGTTGTGGTTTTATGTGCAGGTTTCATCGAAAAATTAAGGAGATGCAAATAGAAAATACCAACAAATAAAAGGCTTCACCAAATGGCACGCTACAACAAGTAATCCTCATTCTTCCTACCTTGACTCAAACTCTTAGGAAATTGTGCCTTGATCTTAAGGAAATTGCAATCAATTCTTTCATATCTTTGATAATGGAATTCACCAACTCATTAGTAAAGGAAGGATATATTAGCCTATATATCTAGATCTACTATTGATTATCCACCTATCATAAGCTGTAGAATTTTGAGTCTCTTGTGGAAGCTGCAAAACTAAGAGTTTGTTGCAGAAGTTGTGGAACCCAATATTGTTATACAAGCTACGAAATCAGGCAGTTGACACGAGACATGTCTGATGTGGTATGTCATGATTTTCAACCAATTATTTACAAGCCCATTTATCTATATAAGGAGTGAGTTTCATTTCTCCAAGGTTAGAATTTTAATCATCGAGAATCAAGCCATTTGAAAAGTTGTGTGGAATTTGTGTAGCAATTTGTGCTTTGGTTGTAATTTTTTTTAATTTTGGTTTGACGGTTGAAATAAATCAGAGCATATATTCTTAGCATGATCAAATTCTATATTTGATTATATGAATGCTTTATTATTTTTTGTATAAAAGGAGGTTCTCTTCCACTTGAGTGAGGGAGAGACCCAAAAGACACACTGTAATTATGTTGTGATTGATTAATTTGAAATTGATTCCATAAATTAACAACTATTCGTCATATGTGTCTATGTGATTGATTCGTAGAATATTGTAACCATTTATAATGTTTTTTCGGAGGAGGAGGACCCACTCCCGACAACAGGTATTGACCCGTTAGTTAGTAGAAGTCTTTAGTATTTGCTTGGTTGGTATTGGTATTATTTCATTGTTGCATTTATTTGTTGCACAATTTGAATCTATTGTTGATTGTCGAAATTCTAAGTAGTTGAAGTGATTTTGTTATTTGATTTGATTGTTAAGTTTGTCCATTAACTAAGAATATTTCTGCATCAAGGCCTTCCAGTGAAATGGTAATGAAAGATTGTTTCACAATTAATTTGATTTGATTTTGAGATTGCATCAAGTATTTCCACTTTACTACATTACATGTTAGATAAACCAATGTTTGATAATAAAAATTATAGCTCACACATATAGTGCATGATAACTTGGAAAACCATATGAGCATTGGTTTGAGAAGTTAATGAACTAGAAGTTGATTGTCTTTAAAATAAGAATTAACCAACTCTTCATGTTAGACACTTTTCTATATGTTGGTTGAGTTGATAAATACACTTCATGGAGGTTAGTGATGGACCTGGACACATATGTTGAGGAGTAGCTATCAGAACATGGGAATCCCATTGATACACATGAGGGTAATATTGGGCACATTACATGATATGTGGCACATCGTTGGAGAAGGAACCCATTTCATGAGGACACTCGGATACCATTGTGGAATAGGATCATTGAACTAACATCTTGTTAAAGAGTGCATCATCCTAGAGAAGGGGTGTTGATCCCTACAAGATTCATACTTGGAGGGTGTTTCATCTTGGGGGTTGTATAATCCCTATTGTGACTATTGTACATCATTGTATTATACAGTTATCCAAGTGGGGTTTTGTTGTTGGTTACTTGTATAGACATTTTTCCTTGTTTTATGTTAGCCTCCCTCACCTATTGTATATATAAAGGTGGGAGAGAGATTTCTTATTTAATTATTATAATTAATTGTATTCTATATTTGTATTACCTTGGAGGAGTATTGTAGGGAGTTGTAGTGAACCTTGGTAGATAAAAGATAAAACCAAATATTGTAGAGAAATTCGTATTCTTAAATTTGGAATAAAAAATTCTTCCAAACAAGAATAAAACCCAAGATTGTAGAGAAAAACCTTAAGGTAGGGTAACACCATCGATTAATACTTATGGAAGGAATCACTATACAAGCCATTATTGTTAGTATAATAAAATATCCAACATATTAAATACAATGATGTTCATGTGTATATATACTTTATCATGAGTATTCCTTGAGAGATATGTCGACTACTTGTTACCATATTATTCATTTTAATTACCTAGTGGGCCTATTTACTACCCACCAAATGCCAAGTGGAACTATTCCATTATTATGGCCACGATACATTTGTTATCCCCCTTAGGTACCTCCCAAGGTACATTACATTCCATCCCCCCTTTCATGTTTCATCCTTGAAATGTGAGTGGAAGCCATATAATATGATATGCTAAGCAATCTAGTCAAATGGCACCAAGCACGAGCATCCATCTATCCTAGTGAAATAAGGACATGGGATCTAACCTGATCTTGCCACCTCACTTTTGAGTTTGATTGCTCCTTTGGTTTCTTGTTTATGTTGTGCTACTTTGATATTTGCATTCATTTATTTTATTCCTCCATGTACCTCTATACTAGGTGCATTTCTAGTTCCATGTTGTCCCATAGTAAGTTTGTTAATGCTGACAACCTTACCTTGATGGTTGTTGTTTCTCAAGGTGGTGTGGGTGGTGATATGCAACAACCTTAGCTATTGATTCTTTCTTTGATGCTTCAACACTTTGTTCGTTTAAGCCATACAACTCTATATATTCTTGTTCCTTTGAGTCATACAACTCCTTATATTATTGTTCCTTTGTATTCCCTTCTTGGTGCTCTCCTTTATGTACTTTTGTAGACCCTTCTTCTAATTCAACCTTTGACTCTTTATTTGAATTATTTATTAGTACTACAATTGGATTCCCTACAAGGACTTCTTCATGTGTTTCCTTTGGGCCCTATTTCTAACTAAGAAAAATATCTTGCAATGTTTTTTTTCTTTTTCTTGTACCAAATCTTCATAAATTTCTTTAGCACATTAATATTAATTATATCAAATCTTTAAAACTTTGGATAGTATCACCCTCAACCTATGTGATTTGGATACAATTTGCAAGAACTTGCAATCTTTTATCCAAGAAAAAATTGATTAAATTATGTGTGTAGCTAGGATTTATAGAAATAATGACCTTCTAATGTTGAATACATGAACTTGTAATAGGAAGTTTTCACCTAAAATTAAACCCTTGGTGCTCTCATTCTCCTTCACAACATCGGTTCACTTGTCTAAAAACACTTGTTCATATGTCTCATCAAAAAGTGCATTCATATTGTCATCAAGTTAAGCAACCACTACCATATGGACACATCATCTCTATAATTAAATCCTCGCATAGTTGTCCAATGTTTTTTCTACAATCACTTTTACTATATATGTATTCTTTAATACTAGGACCATTAGGTTTTCTTGTAAAATACATCTTGCTTGGAAAATTTTGAAAAGAGAACTAGGGTTTTGAAGCAATAACTTATGTTTCGAATGGATCTCCATTATGCAACTAGGGTTTAGAGATGGTGAACCGAAATGATTGTAACTACCTCAATAGGGGTTAGAAGTGTATCACATAATATGTCAAATTGGAGCTATTGGATTGCTCTTTCACTTGGTTTTGGTCTAACTTTCATCTCAACAACCTTTCAAAATATATATGCATTGCTTAAATAGAATAAATCCATGGCCTTAACAAAAAAAACATTAGAACAGTTGGTTCTAAATAAGCAATACCTTCACTTCCAAACTTCAATTTGAATGATTTGTGTTTTTCAAATTGAGTATTTTTTCAAGAAGAACTCATATTTACATTCAATTTCTACATATCCTACACATAAATCTTCATAAATGGATCTAAAAATTGTGAACAAAAAAAAAATAAAACTTCCACTTTCTTTCCTAAGAAAGAGTTCTAATACCACTTGCAATGAACCTTAGTAAATAAAAAATAAAATATAAACCCTTAAGATAGGGTAACACCATCAATTACCCCGTATTGAAGAAATCACTCCAAAATCCATGCAATTAAAATATATCGATAATAATATATATCTAAGATTCAAAGATAAAGACCAAGGGATGGATGATGAGAGAGAGAGAGAGAAAGAGAGAGAGAGAGAGAGAGAGAGAGAGAGAGAGAGAGAGAGAGAGAGAGAGAGAGAGAGTTGTCCTTCCCTTTTTTGTGCAATATTTCCATATCGAAGGTGGAGAGTTTCTCCATCCATTTTTGTTGTTCAGTGGATAATTTTTTTTGTTGTAACAAGTATTGAAGGTTGTTATGAACCATATGTATTCAGAATTTACTTCCAATGAGATATTGTCACCACTTATCTGATTCATGTATAGTGGAAAGCATTTCTTTATCATGTGGACTTTAAGCTTTCCCTTTTGTTGAGCTTCCGGCTCTCAAAATCTATTGGGCGATCATCCTACATTAATACTGCTCCTATTCCAAAACCTAAAGCATCACATTCTACCACAAAGGGTTTCATAAAATCAAGGGTTGCTAACACAGGCGTGGATGAAATAACCTTCTTCAATGCCTCGAACATTATTCATCCTTGTTATTCCATTGGAAGGAATTATTATTTAATAGGTTTGATAGAGGTGTTGTTAAATGAGTGTAGTTCTTGATGAACCTTTGGTAGTAACCTATTAGTCCTAGGAACCCCCTTAGATTTGATATAATATGAGGTTTTGGACATTCCATAATTGCTTTGATCTTACTAGTAGCCACCTTGACCCCTTCCTTGGATATGACATGGCCTGGGTATTCTACCTCTTCCTTACCAAAAGTACATTTTGATCATTTAGCATAAAATTGATTTTCTTTTAAGAGAGAAACTACTTGTTCTAGATGCTTAAGATGTTCCTTTCATGTCTTTTTGTAGATAAGGATATCATCAAAAAAGACTAGTATGAACTTTCTTAAGTAGGGTTGAAAAATATCATCCATAGTTGCTTGGAACGTAGCGGACGTATTAGTTAAATTGAATGGCATTACCATTGAATTCATGAGTTCGGAAAGCAGCCTTCGCTAAATCTTCTAACCTTAATCGGATTTGATAGTACCCTAACCTTAAATCTAATGTTAAAAAATATTTTCTCCATGGAGTTTGTCCAACATTTCATCTATGAACGGAATAGTGAATATTTTTTATAGTTATTTTGTTTAGACCTTGATAATATAGGCATAATCTAAAGGACCCGTCTTTTTTCGAACCAACACTATTAGGGAAGCATATGGGCTTCTAGTTGTGGCAATAACCCCACACTTTTATAGGTCTTGAATTAATCTTTCTATCTATGTTTTATGGTGGTGTGGATAGTGTTATGGTTCAATATTAACCAATGTTGAGTCTGGTTTAACCTCAATTATATGCGCTATCCTTCTTTCTAGTGGAAACTTCATAGGCGGGTCTTGAAATACCTTGTCACACTTTTGAATCAAGGCTTCAATCTCTGGGTGTTGGGACTAAACTTCTTTTGATACTAATAACTCCATTTGACTGCATTATGCGATGTAAACCGGTGCCCCCTTTCGAATTAGTTTCTCCATTTTCCTGAAGGATATAATTTGGGTGGGGCATGCCTGGAATCCATACAATTTATATTATCTTCTTTCCAATTTGAATTTAATAAATCGTTTTTGGTGATTTCATAATTGGTCCCCAATATTTGTAGCCATTGAATTCCCAATACAACTGATGTCTACTCCTCCCAAGGGCATTGTGTAGGACCTAAATTCCAATTCATAGTCTTCTATTTGTAGCATGGCCTTGTGACACTTCCCAACTTCATTAATCATTTTTCCATATTCCACCATCACTCTTATATATGTTGTTAGATATACAAATAGATTTAATATTTTTGCAACATTTGTGTCTATGAAATTATGGGTGCTTCCTGTGTCTATAAGTATAGTGACATTCTCCCTTTTTATGTGCCCTCTTAGTTTCAATGTTTGTGGTTGTGCTACTCATGTCATTGCAGCAAGAGATATCTTGGGGATGGCCTCTTCAGGATCTATACTAGGGACATCGTTCACTTCCGCACCTTCTTTATCTAAATCACTGCTAGATGTATTGGAATCCTTTTCCACTTCACAAGTATACAATTTATTATTGTTGCATCTATGCCCCAAAGATCATTTGTCTCCATATTACCTGCATTTGTTTCTTCATTTTGTATTGGTATCTTGGTTACGGATTGCATAATCCATTAAGGGGGGTGGTACATACTTATTGGATTTTTTTGTTCTGTACTTATTAAATCTTCCATTTGTATATATGCTTGATCTTTATAGCCCCGTGGATGATGACTTGTTGACTTTGTTTTTCTGTTCGATTAGTTTTGTCGCATGTCTGGCATCTTCAATAGTTCTAGGGTTCCATAGTTTTATTATGAATATAATCCTGAAGTATACAAATATACATCTTTAGCAATTGCTCATCTGAGAATCCATCTTGTCTTGTTTCCAGAACTTACCATTTGTGTGTATAATCATTTACACTCCCTTTTTGCTTAAGAAGAATGAATTTGTTATAAAGGTCAACATCTTCTTCATCATGGAACCCTTATAAGAATTTCATGGTTAAATTTCTCTATTAAAAATAATGAGCATCACATTTTATGGTCTATAAAAACCAATCGTAAGCTTCCCTTTCTAGGTTGTTGGAGGTTGTGATTATCTTTTCTTGTTCACCCAGCGGAGGGTTTGATTCAAATTTACCCTCCATTTTGTTGACCTAGATAATTGCTCCTCTATGGTCTTTTCCGTCATTACTTTGATAACTCTTTTTCAATTTTTTTATAATCTATTTCTTGAAATATTGAGTTGAATTAAATCTTTCTAGTGATTCTTAACGTCTTCGGTCACTTGCACTTTGTAATTCTAGTTTTGATGGGGATCTTTGGTAGGTTAGAGGTTCTGCAAATAATGCGGCTACTCATTCAATCAATTGCCCAATTATTTCACCGTGATCATCAAGTCCCTTTGTTGCCTCATCCTTCTCTTCACTCATTGTTTGTAGTTGTTCTTGCCATTGTTTTTCAGAGAGTTTGATGAATTTGTCAATTTTCTTCCCATTTTCTAATAATTGATCCATTTTTTCTTTTAACTCGTGTTGTCCATTTGTTAAGTCCTTTTAACTTTTCTCAACATTACCGATACGATATGGTCTTACACTCATTAGCTAAAATTTGGGGTCTAAAATGGGCTTCCTAAGGAAAATAATAAAATAATATTTATGGATTTTTTAGGAAGAGAGAAAAAACTACTTTTTTTCTTCATATTTTCAACATATCTCCTTGTGGTTTTACTCAAATTTCGAGCACGAGCACTCATTGGATGTAGAATTAAATTTTTCATCCAATAAGTACCCACACTACTTACTTTTGATGGACCCCAAACCACAAAAAATGAGAAATACATAAAAAAAGGTGGTCTTGCACTTTGCGATTTTGGACTTGATGGTGGTCTTTGGTAGGTGGGGTCCATCAAAAGTATGTTGTGCGGGTACTCATGGGATGCATAATTCAATTTCGCACCCAACGAGTGATCCCACTCAAAATTTGAGTAAAACCATAGAGAGATAAGTTGAATATACAAATTTAAAAAGTAGTTTTTTTATGACAAATATGCCAAGTCAACCATTATGGTTGACTCTTTTTCTTGAAATTCTATCGGTTTTTGAATTCCAACTCATCAATGGCTCCTCTTTTTCTTATGAGGCCCATTTTAGACCCCAAATTTACTCTAATGGTTGACTTCATCTTTATAATGGTTTAAATAGGCTTATAATTCTTCATTATTAACCATCTTGGATTTTTTTTTCATAGTGGACCCCATTTTATTTTATTTTAAATGTCTGAATTTAATTAATAATATGTTTTTTATAAATTTGACCTTTTATTTTTTTTTAAATCCAACTTAATAAAAGAATTAAAAATTAAACATTGCCTTAGTCATAGGGACGTGACTTAAAAAGGGGTCATCATGGATCATACAGACGTGTACACCATAAATGGCGACTGTATAGACGCGGTCACGCGGAGAAAAAATTGTTGGGAAGTACGAATGGTTTTTCGTTGTTTGCTCTAATACCAAAGTGGCAGTGAAAGCATTAATTTGAATATATTCAGAATATTTATAAATCGGTAATAATATTTGAATAATGAATGATGATATGATACAATAAAAACTGGTCGAGTTTTTATAGGCCTTGTCGTCACCAGTCACGACTCCTTAATAATATTCTAGATTTATTAATTTAATTAATAATACAACTAAAATATTCATAACAGATAACATGTCTTATGATTTTGGGGAAAAGAATGTTTCATGTAGAAATTGAACTCATTTGAATTTCCTAGACTGTAATACACTATAAACAAATTGGGTAATATTTCTACACCTAATATTTTATAATAATATATATAAAGAAAAATAGATAAGCACGTTATTATTAACTACCATGCATAATTTGAGCATGAGGCTTGGAGGCACCTACACACCCAAATTTGAATGACCCTATAATTTCTAAAAGATGGAGGAAGATGTTTCAATGTTATTCTCTATTGAGAAAGAAAATAAGTATTTCCTCATTAATAATACATTGTTGATTACTAGAGAAGGACAATATTTTTTTGTGCGATTCTCAAGTAGCAACTCTTCACTCACTTAGAGTAGAGTTGTTAATGTGTGTAACTAACAACTCTTAACAAACTTAGTGATAAATCATAAATATAGTTATATAACAACTCTCAACTAATGTAAATTGTTCATGAATCAAACATGAGATTAATGAACATAAAAACGAGATAGCCAATGTACAAAATATGTTGTGTATAAATATGCAACATAGAGAGTTATGAATTTGGGGCTTCTATTACATCCATACACTAATAAAGCATTATTTGGCATTTTCTTTAGGATGTACAGGTTGGGCTTTTTATTAAAATCTTAGAACGAAGCACAAACCACCTCACTATATGAAGTATTTTACACCCAATGCCCTACACAATAGGGTTTTTCAAGGCCTTATTTCTCAAATCCCCTAATGATTATATCTTTATTAACTAAGGATTGATAAGGAGATGGAGGGTTGTCTATGCCTTGTTAACTACTTCTACGGAAATGGAGGGTTGACTTCTCCTTGTTAACTACTTCTAAGGAGAAGGAGAGTTGAATTTACTTCGTTAGATATTTCTAAGGAGATGGAGGGTTGACTAAAAGCCTAACATCACATTTCAATGTTTTAAACAAAGTATTCACCCATGACGACTTAATGCCTCTTTGTTAGCTAAGGTAAGGAGACAAAGGATTATCCTCTTCTCTTCAATAAGTAATCTAGGGAGAGACTCTCCCTAGTACTTGAAGCAATACATTCTTGGAGGGAAGTTCACAAGTTTGTCACGACATGGGATATTTCAAGGATTTTTCTAGGAATGAGTTAGTGAGTTACAACATTATGTTAGACACTCCAAAAAAAATTAGTGCAATGACTAGTAGCTAACTAAAACAAGTTGATGGAGGGATGATGTCAGATTAAAATCCTCTTCATTACCTAAGGATTGATAAGGATATATTTCCATGTGTTGAGTTCTCTACTTATTATCTCTCCATCATTTATGATCTATGAACTACCATGGATATTTCACTAGATATTTCCTTGCAACCTATCTTAAAAGCTACTATAAAAATGGTGAGGTTATACTTTATTATGTAATGATTTCTTAAGATTAAAATATAATATTACAAGCATAATGCTCAAAATATTGAAATTAATTGAGAACATAGGCAACATAACAAATTGAAAAAAAAATAGAATACCTAATGTAGGAGAACCCAACAAGAAAATGAGGATTGTTCCTTGATCTTTTTGTCTTAGATATATAATGGAAGATACAATGAAATATACACTCATTGTGGAGTTGCAATAAATGTTGTCCCTAGTGAATGCTTTCTATGAGGTCTTCTTCTTCATCTCTTCTACTCAACAATGGAACAATAAATCGTTGGAACAGGGATAGGCCCCCTTTCTTTCTTTGTGGCTCAATTTTTAATGTCTTAACGATAGTCTAGGGTCCAGGTTAGGATTTTTGCATGTCCTAACTCCCAATTAGGCATAGCATTTTGGACCCTCTATAATATTTTTGAAATTCCATGTCAATGGACCAACAAGTGTGAGAAATAAGAGTCGATGTGCCATCCACTTGGCACTACAATAGTCAAAGCAAAGGCAGACTTGTCAGAGGCATCAATTACTCATGTGAACTCCATTTTTAGAACTATTTAGCTTGTTGTAGAGCTCTCGACAACTTCTCCAAGGTCAAAGGGATAAGTATGAGGTATAAATGGATTGACCACAAAATAAAACTCTAGAAGTTTCAAGATACAAATCATAAAATAAAGATATGTCCCTAAGATGGGCCAAACAATGCCATGGCTCTAGTTTTCCACTCCATAAAGTACCAAAACAATTGAAAAATATATGGTGATCCATTTTAGGAGGCTTTGGTCCCTAAAATATTTTACTGAAGGAGATGAGTAAAATATTTTACTAAAGGAGATGGGGAAAATGCTCCTCAACTTTCTCTGTAAAGTACCACTCACCCTTCCTTGGAAGTTGACATTTTAACCCAACTAGCAAGAGCTATTGCTTCCCATGTCTAGTTGTTATGGATTTCTTCTGTAAAATTGTATCTTTTGTAAAATTTAAATGAGCTTCAAGGGCTAATTCATCTATGGTATGCAAGACTTGCTCCTCATTTTCCTCATTAAGCATGGATGGCTCATAGGGTTTTAAACTACACAATCTCTACTTAGCGAATGTGCATGTATGGGGGTAGACTAAGTCTATAGGACTATCGCCTACCTATTCCAACACTTTGAAAGGGCCATGTACTACAATCTTGTACGTCAATCCCCACAATATCTCTTTATTCAATTGCAATTCAAATCAGTCTCCTACCTTGAATATGTTCTCAATTATGTTTTGTCCATGCATGGTCTTGTACTTCCCATGTGATTTTTTTAATATATCATGCACCTACAAATAAACTTGTCTAATTGTGTTGATCATTTTTTCAATGTGTAGTGTTTCTCGCATGGTGCCTTCCTTTTATCATACATGTTGTCAATATACCACGTCTATAGGTGAAGGTGACAAATATCCAAACACGTGTTTCAAAAGGGTACTTCCTAGTGAAATTTTGAACTACTCTATTACAAGAGTGCTAAATGAAGATCAAATTCACATCCTAGATTCTTGAATGATTCTAATTGTAACCCCTCAAATGTTGAACCAATGTTATGTTCACCAATTATGTTTTCCCATGTTTGTGGATGGAAAGTTGTAGATCTCTTTGGTGTCCATATTCTCCTAATGTGTAGTCCAAAAGGCACTAAGAAATGTGGTATCTCTACTCAAAATTACGCTTGTTATCCCAAATTGTACTTGAACATTCTAAAAGAATGGGATTGTTGCATAATGTCCCCTAATGGTCTTGACAGCATGCTTTCCAACTTGTTAGTATTTCCCTTCTTATATTTGATGATCAAATAACATTAATGCAAAAATCTCATCCATGTGTAGTGTCTTGATTGTTGAAGTTACTAAGGGATTACATATTAGAGAGGGCAGTGATTGGTGTGCATCATGGTCTACTTTCCCATCATAGTGCTTCCATTCTTAAAAGGGTAGACTAGAGCATAGAGCTCCCGATCATGCATGGGGTAGTTCAGGATTTCTCGATTAAACAATTCCAAATGATAGCAAATTGTTTTACCTCCTTGTATAAAGGTTATTCCCATAGCATATCCACTTGCATACACTACCACTTTGTAGCACTTTTGCAAATTAGGCAATGCGAGAACTAGTGCTTAACTAATATTTCGTTATATTCTTCAAAATCTTCTAGTTATGTATTTCCCCACTAGAAACTTTTTCCACTCATTGCTATGGAATGGATTAGTATAGCCACAACCGAAAAGGATGTCATGAACATCCAAAGGCATTGTGTTGCTCTCACAAAGCTCCCAACCTTTGTGATATTGGAAGGGCTTGGTCATTTGATGATGCCCTCCATCTTTGTAGGGTCAAACATGAGCTCACTTCCACCAGTCACATAGCCCAAGTACACTAGAAAATGTTGGAAAAATTCACATTTCCTAAGGTTTGTTGGTGACTCATGCTTTCTTAGTCTCTAAGAACTACATAAGTCTTGAGGTACACTCTTCCTAGCTAGAGATAGCATTTAATAAATCATACAAGTACAATATTTCAGATGATCCTAAAAGGTATCCAACACATCATTGATTAAACATATATATGTAGCTATTGCATTACCGTAAACCAAAAGGCATTACCAACCACTTAAATAAATATTGCTTCATCTTGAAGATGGTCTTCCATGGGTCTTTTTCTTTGATTCATAGTTGGTGGAATCTCGAATTGAGAACCAATTTGGTAAAATACTTGGCATGGTGCATCCAATCCAACAAGTCATCGATCTTAGGCGAAGGGTATTGATTCTTGCAGGTGATCCCATTTAGAGCTCAATAGTCCATACACATTCTCCAAGTCCCATCCTTCTTGGGCACTATGATGATATGTGACCAATATGGTGAGGTATGTGTTCAAAATATTCACTCCTTCAGCCATTGGTGCGATTGTTTTTTCACTTCATTCACTTCTACTATGGATCGTCTACAAAATCCTATGTTTCACAATGGAGTTAGACAACATTTGTATCTCGTGCTCCATTTCCTTCTTAGGTTGTATCCTTTAGGTACTTTGAATACTTCTTTGTATACCTACAAAAAATTCTCCAATCGATGTTTCTACTAGTTATTCCATCCCTCTAAAGATGCATTCACATCTCTTAGTTCATCTCCTTGTCAATTTTGTCTCGAAAAGAGATGTGCAAACATCTTGCTTAAGCTAATTAGTTTCTAGGTTTGGTTGGCACTTAACTAGGGACATCTTAGGTTTACCTTTGTGTGCATTAAGGATGAAGGATTATCATCCTTGACTAGGAGGTATTTGTTTTCTCTCCCCATGAAGAACATGTAAGGGCTAACACTACACTGCACATTAAGTGGCCCCATATCTACCTCCATTGCATTAGTGTAGTTTGCACTTTTGGAAAATATGGTCTTGCACTACTTAGTAACTCTGACCGCCACATCCTTAATTAATAATCCTAGTGGGTATGGGTGAGAATGGTCATGAACTTCCAATCCAAGCTTGCTCACTATATCCCCTATTGTGAGGTTCCCCTACAAATCAGAGTCAAATAGAGCATCCACCTTTGTCTTCTTAACTTGGAGCTCAATTTTGAAGAGTTGACATCTCCTTCTCCTTCTTGGGATGGAGGCTTCTCATGTTCACCTACCTTTATATTGTAATGTAGACAATCTTCTCATCTACATCTTCACTGCTCTCTACTGAGTTAAATGAATACATGTTGAGCATGTTCTTATTCTTGGCCTCCTTACCATTTTTTGGTTTCAACTCCATATGTAGCTTACACTTATATTCAGTGTGACCATTGGTGTTCCAATGGTTACAGTGGTTTCATGGATCCTTGCATTTATCTGCAGTGTTGATGGTCATCTTGCCCCCTCCATTTCTTCTTCTCTCCTTAGAAGCACCCTATTGATCTGTCCACTTGGAACTATTTCGTTGGCCTTTCTTCTTGTCTATCTCTCGATAATATGTTTACATATAGGCTTCATGAATGGTCTTATGTTTAAAGAGCATCACTTACCTCCTTATATAGTTGTGTAGACCACCCAAATGCTTGGGGACTATTATTATGTACCTTTGACCTAAATATGCAAACACACACAATATATCCAAGAAAATAATAGAAGTGATACACACTTTATTAATATTAAATCCTTTAGTGTAGGGAAACACCTTACAATTTATATTTTTATGGAAGGAATCCACTCATGTTCACTTGCCTCTTCAAGGGGGAAACCACCTATGAGCTAAGCTCCAAATACAATATACTCCACACATGATTCATAAGGACTCCATTATATATAACAAGAGGGATTTAATCGTAACAACCTCCTAATTATCTAGTGTTCCTTCTTTAATGAGGCCACATTACATTTATTCAATACTAACTACCATAGTGGATTTTATTTACGAATAACAAACATAGTGGACCTAGTCCATTTTGGATTGAATGGCCTCCTCTATTATTTCCCTAATGAGCCTTTTGACCCCCCCCCCACAATACACCCCTAGGAAGAATCATAACAACTACATCCAAAATATTGGGAGACATTCCCAACAAAACGACTTATTTTCTGAACTCAGTGGTGTACACTTGCAAACTCTACCATTGCTTCTTCCAGTGGTAGTTGTCCCAATGAACCCATTGGTCCTCTTCGTACCCAATAGGGTAAAATTTGGTATATAATGAGAGTTTTAAACACCTCCCACTTATATATTAGTGGATTTCCCTCCAACCTAAGTGTCTTCATAGAAATTCCCCATGAAGTTTGGGCATGACCTTCTAGCTTTAGTGGGGAAAATGATATCTTCTACTTCTCTCCAATGTTATGCACGTTGAATTAGACTTCAAATTGTTGCAACCATCGATTCAAATTCATAGCATCGATCTCCACTTAATAGAGCTTTATGTCCACTTTTTTTTATTTTGTTTCTGCTTTGAACAAAGGTAAAGAAGATGTGATGCAAGAACTTGGCCTCTCCTTCTCTGGCTATTCATGTTTCCTATCAAACTCTCACAAGTTAGTGTTACGAAGCTCCCTGAACATATTAACTTGCTCTCTAATGCTGACAATAATATTGTCGTACAACATGTGACGTTAGAAACTTGTGTTTCTAGTCTTATAAATCTCTCCTCCGAGTCTTCCATTGGAATGTTATTGTACTCCTCTACCAAGGTTATAGTTTGACATTGTTTCCCTTACCCCAAACTCTAGATCATAAAAAAATCCATAGAAACCTCAAAGAAAACTACTATATTAACAATATGATATGTAAACTATTGTGGATATTCCGATGGCCAATTTGTCACAACAAATCTTAAATGTTACAGTAAACATTTTGAAGTGATATTATGTTATGCATTGATTGCTTATGATTAAAATGTAATATTATAAGCATAATGCTCAAAATATCAAAACGCTATAGCAGTAAAAATAAGCAAACCATCAACAAAATGAGTGCATAATGTAACTTGGGAAACCCCATCAAGAAGATGAACAGTGTGCCTTGTTCTTTTCTTCTTAGATATATAATGTAAAATAGAAATAAAGATAGACTCGCTCTAAAATTACATTAGGCAATGTCGAATGTGAATCAATGCTACATGATCTTCCTATGTTATACTAAATTATCCCACTACTTGCTCTTCATGGTAATGGAACACAAATCACTAGAATATGACAAGTACCCCTTCCTTGCTTGGAAACTAAGTTTTTAAAATGCACTAATAGTTGCATGAGCTTATCATTAGAGTTTTTACATGTCCAACTCTTAATTAGGGTTAGCATTTGGACCCTCTAGAAACTTCTTGAAAGTCCACATGTTACTAGCTCCACTTGTGTGAGTAATAAGTGTTGATATGTCATCCACATGGCACCATGGCACTACAATGATCAAAGCATGGGTTTGTTTGTTTGAGGCATAACTTTCTCATGCAAACTTCGTTTTAGACTTATTTAGCTCAATGAAAAGCTCTCAACAAGCTCTTCAATTTCAAAGTACCAAGACACAGTCTCAAAAGTTTGACCTCAAAAAGCATTGCTTAATCCCTCAAACAAGATCTAAAGCTTTTAAGACCTCGAATCACCATATTGGGATACAAGCTTAAGATGGGCTTGATGAAGCAATGTCTATGATTTTTCACTTTAAAATGTGCCATAATGAATAATAATTATATAGTAATCCATTTTAAATCACCTTATGGCATGTACAAGGACTTGTAATGCCTTTGTAATGCCTTGTGTAATGAAGCATTCTCCTAATGACTTTTCTTGCTGCATTCATTATGTGGATTAGGAGATACATCTCTTAATGGTAGCCTCACCAACTCACCATATATATATATATAATCAACTCCCACCTCATCTAACAAATACAAGTCATCTCTATGGTGGTGGTGTACTCCTTATTATCTCCTAGCATCCAAAGCAGTATACTATTGGAGGGAGATTCACAACTTTATAATAGCAATGGATATTTATGGATTTTTCTAATAAATACTTCAATAAATATGGGTATTTTCTCAAGAATTTTCTAGGTAGGACTTCATTTTGTTAGTGAAAGCTTCAAAGATTTGTGTAGAGTTGACTTACCTTAGCTAGCGAAGGGTTAACTTATATTTGTTAGTGAAAGGTAGTTAGAAAGGGATTAGCCCAACCCATATATCTTGTTGTAAACTCCCCCCCTTAGTTAATGTATACAAGTCAAGTACAATGTTATTCTTCTCCTTGTTATCTCCTTCATATCCAATGAGGTATACTATGGGAAGAAGATTCACAAGTTCATTACAGCAAGGGATATTTAAGAATATCATGTGATTGAGATAATTGATCACTTTCATTATGATCATTAAACTAAACAAAGATGAACTAACATTACTTATTTTCACAAGGTTTATACATTCCTTCCCCGTCATGGTCTTAGAAAGTGGCCTTCACAAGCATTGTCAATGTACCAAGTGGACATCAAGTTTGCTTTCTTAAAATTTAGACACAAGCATACAAGTTCAACCTTGCTTCAGGTAAAAAAAAATTGCTTTATAAGTGTTTCACAAATTGTTTGTCGCTTGGAATAATATAGCCATGGTCTACTTAAATTTAGCAAGATGGGTGTGTAAGTATACATAAGCTTGTTATTTGTTCCATTCTTTTCCGTGGTACTTTATATTACTTTACTTCACTTTCTCAAGGATGACATTTAATACAATTGTCATTTCCCTAACATTTAATACATTTGTTATATATCAATCTTTGCAACTTTGAAGTGCATCCTAGCACAAAATTAATAGAAGGATAATGGTAAATTTCCAATACTCCTACTTCATTAATAATGGTAACCAACCATTGTATTAGACCAAAAGGAATAAGATGTCTGGTGTAACCATCCATTGACATGACATTCTGTGTAACCAAAACTCACATGATCAATGCCACTTGTTCATTGATGTTATAAAAGTCCCTTTTACTTATTTTCAGTTTAACAACTAACCATTATTTTGCTCACTAAATATAAAGATTTTGTATGATAGGATCCGCACAGGGAATAGCTTGACCAAGTAAATATGGACTACACCTCAAAATAATAATAAAAGATCCACAAAAGGAATCCCTAAAAGGCATCCCATCTTATACCCCACAATGAAAGGAAGAGGGGATGACAGTTCAAAAAACAAAATAAGGCGATGGAACTGCTGCGATGAAACGCATGAGAGGTACCAACACAACAATTGAAAGTAGAGTCCAAGAAATAAGACTCATAATGTGTTGAGCATAAATACAATTTATTATAAAAAAAAATTATGTGGTTCACGGCTCCGAAGTATTGGTTGCTCGCTACATCCAGGAAAAACCACCCAAAATCTAGAGAACATTGGGAAGCCGAGTATTTCTACAAGTAAACCCATTGGCCCTTATTATGGGGTCTAACCCGGTGGGGGCTTTGAGTGAGGCCTTCAAACAAACTATACATAGCCACCTGGGGATTTGGAACATGTTGAATAGATTGCAGCCAATTTGGAACATGCATAGAAATAGCTGAAAGAGAAACTTGGTCATCAATTGTGCGAGAAAGAGCATATGCCACCAGATTGTCCTTACCCTTCGTGTAAGTGATTTCATAGGCATAACCCATGATTTGGCTAACCCCTTTCAGTTGTGCAGGGGAGGAGACCCGTTGTTCCAGGAAATATTTCAGACTCTGGTAAGCAGTCTTGATGCAGAAATAATTCCCTAATAGGTATGGCTGCCACTTCTGTACTGCATGCAAAATAGTCATCAGTTCCTTCTCAGATGTAGAGGCGGCTAAATTCTTACCGGAAGGGTCGTTAGAAGGCGGCAATCCCACTAGTTCAGCAAAGACACCTTCATATCTATCCAAAATGTGTGGTAGATCCAAGGGAGTAGTGGAGATCGTCGATGGGCGCATCTGAATGGAATGGCGCTGAGCGATGACACCATGTGAATTCTTCTTAAGGATCTTTTCCAGGGGATGTGAACTGATGATGCAGAGAGACCCTGGTTGTAAGCCCGTCAATGTGTGTTTTTTCCCATTGATTGAAAACTGCATCCAAAGTTCAGCAAAATCTCATAAGATGGGGCCAAGTGTGCGTAACCATTGAGTGCCCAAAACCACATCACATCGGCCTAAGAACAAGGCAAACATGTCGGAGTGCATGGTATAATCTTTCATAGAGATATGTGCATTGCGACACTTCCCCTTGCAAGGTAAGGTGCCCCCATTGGCAATCATGACTTCAAAGTTGGAGCAAGGATGGACAAAACAATCAGCTTGTTTGGCGATCCGAGGGTCAATGAAGTTATGAGTGCTACCAAAATCAATGAGTATTGTAAGAGGGAGCTTTTTGAAGTAACCCCTAACCCGCATTGATTGTGGGGTGGTGACTCCAGCTAAAGCATGGAGAGATATCTCTAGGTGGTTGTCCAAAGATAGAGAGTCAACAGGTGGCTGCTGAATGCCGACCTGATCATCTATGGTATCTAGAGCTTCTTCACCAAGTTCAGAGGTAGGCGGAGAATCCACATCCAAGAGATAGAATTGTTGCTCAACACATCTATGTCCCCAAGTGAATTTCTCATCACAATTATAACAAAGCATTTTTTCTCTACGTGCCTGCATTTCTGCTTCAGATAAATGCTTGATAGGAGTTGGTCGAGGAGCTGGCGTGATGGGAGGTCGTTGGGAAACCATATTTCTGAATGGAACATAAGTGGATTTGGAGCGTTGTTGGGCTGGGATCTTTTCCTCCGCCAACTTAGCCAACCCTAGAACTTTCATCATTGTGTTAAGACAAAACATTTTAACCTATGAGCGGATTTCATCCTTGAGACCACTGATAAAACAACTCTTGTAGAATTCATCAGACAATCCTTCTGTGTGATTGGCCAGTTTCTCAAATTGTGTCTGATATTCTCTCAAAATGCCAATTTGGAGAACTTTAGTGAGTGCTCCTATGAAGTCATCAAAAGCACTAGGACCAAATCGTTGCAAAAGGAGATGACAAAAATCTATCCAGTTTGGCTCGTCATGAGCTTTGATGTACCAACGGTACCAATGAAGCGCTTCATGTGCCAAATGAAAGGATGCAAGTGGAACTTTGTGGACATCAAAAGTATTATGCAGACTGAAATAGTGTTATGCCCGGTATATCCATCTAGTCGGATCAATACCATTGAAGCGAGGAAAATCAAGCTCCGACCCCCAAAAATTGCTGGAAGAAAAGAACCCAATCGCTACAAAAGATTATGGTTGTCGTTTATTGGTCATGGTTGAATGCTGAAGATGGAGGCTAAGAAATTTTCCATCCAGATCTTGGAGTTCGCTTTTGAGGGCTGCAAATTCTTCATCCATGATTTGTGCTCCTGCACGAGTGACAACCATGACCAGGAGTTTTTTTTTTGTGAATAGGTAGAAAAACAAAAACAAAAGCTTCTTTAGTAAAGGAAAATTTGGATTTGGAAAAAACTCTGATTGGTATCTAGGTTTTGACTAGGTCTTTCTGATGGACAGGGAAGCAGAAAATGAGGATTTAAGAAGCAGGGTGAAAGAATGAAAAAATTTGTCAAAGATGGACAAAGAAGCAGACATAGGAAATGAACACTGTGGCAAAATTTGAAGGCGATTAGGTGAAAATCAAATAAGTTATGGCAAACCCTAGAAATAAACAAATGGTGGATTTCGAGCTTCGGGAAGTGGAATTTGGGATAGGGTTCTCATGAATGAAAAATGCAGAATGGGATTGCAGAAGTGTCAATGGAGTTTCAAAGGAAACGAAGTTAAAACAAGAAGGATATGGCGAAAAAACAGAATTTTATACTAAAACGGTTGGATCTGAAACGGCTTTCGCAATGGATCTGAAACTGCTCGGAATGGATCTAAAACGACGAGATCTGAAATGACTTTCGGAATAGATCTAAAACGACGGGATCTGACATGACTTTCAGAATGGATCTGAAATGGCTCGGAATTGATCTGCAACAGCTCTGGACATGTAATCTGTGATTTATCAACTGGCAATAGATATGGACCTCAGGTATGTTTGGCTTCCTAACGGTTCAAAGGATTCACTCGGCCACCAATGATGTCTAACAGCTTGCGTATTGGGGCAGTACCCCTCACTCCACGGCTCAAGTAAAACTGATAACCGTTTTTCCACAAACGACAGCTCTTGGTTTACCTCACGGGTGAGAACTAGTCAATTAGGTAGGGGTCGTTTCCCTTTTCGCTGGCAGGTCCTCTCAATGGGCCAGCTACTTCGGGGTTCCTATGGTACTCCTCACAATGAGTTTTAGGGCTTATGCCCAAGTACTCCCCACAATTAAGCGGATAGAGATTATTTTTGAATCCGAACCTGCAATTGATAGGAACAAATACAGATGCGAAAAAAAAAATTTGACAGCAATTCCACTCAACGAGCCCAAGAAAGTGCTCTGATAGCAGATGTGAGGAACCTGCAACAATTAATTGATAAAATGCGCGATATATAAAATCACAGAATATTTTTATTGATCGCGGGCCACTTCGAGGGGGCAACCTCCTTTGAACAAGCTCAATACAAATAACTTCACGGTGCTTTCATTGGCCTCAACACAAACTTATATACTAGTCTATGCAGCAATACTTTGGGTCAATACCATGGATCATATAATACTACGGGACGACTTACAAAGTATATGCATCCAATACTATGGATCAATACTATGGGCTAATACAAACTATGGATCAACATATAATACTACGGGACGACTTACAAAACATATGCGTCCAACAACAATATACTAACAAAGTAAAGAGAAGGATTGACACGGGTTCCTAACAATCTCCTGCTTGCAAGAAATAGCTCTCAATCACTCAAGCTAACCCACCGGGCGAATATATATATTTATATATATAAAATAGTACCTTTTACAATATTCTTCATTGAAATAAATACGAGATATGAATTTAGACCTTTGATGTTATTTATACGAAATATGAATGCAGACCTTTGATGTTATTTTTATTATATATTGAAGTGCTTAATATTCAAGTTGCCCTTTTGTAATTATTTATCGCCACTTGGATTCAAGGTTTAAGTTTGTGATTTAAATAAATAAATAGAATAAAATATGGTGACCTTACACACTTAAAATATATAAGATACTGATTCATTGTTTTCTTCAGAGTTTGTTTGTGATAACATAATACCAGGCCACTTCCACGTACTCCTAAACTTCTATGGAATAAACCGTCAATAAAGCCATAATAGTTTAAGCAGGCAAATAAGCTATTATTTTGAGAAATTCATGATGTGATTTTTGAAGTCTTAAAATCCCCTTTAAAAAATATCCTCACAGAAAATGGAAGAATTTATGCTATATACTACATCATAAAAGAGGTGTACATACAAAATGCCACATTCATTTCATTGAGCTGCGCAATAACTGGGCTTAAAGCATTCTCAATAACCCGTCATCTCCAGTTTCAAGGTTGAAATAAAAGATGCATCTAAAACCGAAATTAAAAAGTACAGAAAATTCCATCCAAGAATAGAAAATAGTCCTTGTAAAGCAAAAAAATGAATTCATAAACAGGTAATTGCACTCCTTACATCCCTGAATAAATCCATTATACAAAAATAGTGGCCAATTGTTAATGATTCTGCTATGCCACCTTGCTGCCATGAGGTCCGGAGAGCAGTGAACCACTGGTCTTCTACAATCAATAATTATCTTGCCATAGAAAAGCCATTTCTACTCAGGTTGACACCGTATCTTGTACATAAGACATCAACAATACCTGTAAACCTGGCCAGACAACTTGAAAAAGCTGCCTCCACAGTTTAAATTACTTGAAAACAGATATGGAACATTCTTTGAGTATAATTAAGCATGTTCAGAAAAATCAACATGTTATTCCCAAATTTCCTTCTGGTTGCAGTAAATTTACAGATCCTACCATTGTGCTTACCATGGAGGAGATCAAGAATTTTTTATTAATTCCTCAAGTGTTTGATTATTTATTGTGGAATAGACATGTATGCCATTGCATGGCTGCGGAGCAAAAACACAATGCCATGCAATAATAAGATTTTATGTGTCAACTATGCATTAAATATATATCTTCATGAGAAGACTGGGAACAAATAAAGGATCCGAGTCTACCGTTCCTGCTAAAGATCCAGCTCTAGAAGAATAAAGATGATGGTTGTAAACGAAAGACTTTATCAAAGTCTACATAATCTTGCCTTGTAAAGCAGGCTCCAACTCCAAGTTCCTCATCCAGAAAATAAAAACTATGCATTGTTGACTCCACTTAATTCTTAATGCACATACTCTGAAAAATAACTAAGAATTATAACCTTCCTAGACATGGTGAGGGGCATTCCTGAGATAAAGCCCAATCATTTTCCCATGACGAAAATTTGAGGGAAGATGCCCTAAAAGCCTTTTGGTTCATCTTCATATATTTAAGGATGATCCAAGCCCATTTTGTTCTACAAAACTTTCTGGTGCCATATAACATTTCACCTATTCATAATCTTCCAACACATATATCTAGTGCCGGTCCCAAGCCCTGAAAATCAGTCCATTTGCCTTGAATCTTTCTTTTTGATATTATCAAGGAGAACCTGTCATTCCTGGAAATAGTTCCGAAATTTTATTGAAGACATCCATCACCTGCACCAGCACACATATAAGAAGAAAAGAACCTTAGAATTTGAATAGAGATGAGTAATGGCTTGTCTACCATCCATGCATTCAATAATAACACAAATTCCATTAACCATAGCTAAGACGACAATCATACAATTCTTCCAACAAATGGCAGTCATTTGTCTGGAAAACGTGAATAGGATAAGACAAAATATGATACTCAAATCAAAAGAAACAAAGCACACAAAGATCATATATGCAAGATGCACAGCAGAAAGCATCCAAACCTGCAAATACTTGGGAACTGATTACCCAGCAAACCTAAGTTAGAAACACAACTTGGAGAAATGCACTATCAAGATTAAGAGGATAGAGACCTTGTATTGAGAAGGAAATTAAATGTGAAGAGGCAAAATAATGGAAGTGGTCAAAAGAATTTAATAAAGTCTTCTTTGAAATCCCAGTTACAACAATCCTTCTATATGATTAGGAGATAAATATTCAAAAGCAAGTTTCTGTAAGATTGAGGAAATATCAAAATTCCCTATAAGAGTGATAATAAAAACCAAAGAAGTAAAAATCGCAACTTTTTCCTCAGGCCGAAAAATCAGCTAGGATAAAGCACAATTTTTTTAAAGTAAACATCGCGATTTTTTGGTAAATAGCGCGCCATAATGGAAAAAATCGCTAAGGATGCTTTTTCAGAGTTTTAAAAACTCAGATTTAAAAAAAAAATTGATCAGTATTGTACAAGTGACATCGAAGTCAACAATACTAAATGGCAATGTTTAAGAATAGTAAAAGTGACATTCTCTTCATCTTTCATTTTCCATCATTTTACTTAAATTTTTAACATTACCATTAATTGTTTCAGGATGTTTGAGAGTGGTTCCAACCTCATCGGACTTCATACGCATAAAGTAGAATTTTAGATCCCATTCAGAATTCAACAGACTTAATGGTTTTCAGGATTTCAGAATTGCAACGTTTCCACTGGATTCTATCATGTATGAGGGTAAGGGATTGAAATTTAATCAAGCACATCAAACTCTCCATGTACCTTGATGTTGGTGGTGTTGATGCCTGATTGTTGAAGTTGATTGAACTCCTCTTTCATGACCTTAATAAAAAATGTACCCTTCAGTCGAGCAAAATCACATATTAAGCATGGGAAGCTCTTTCTACCTTTATTTTAACGCTTGGATTAAGAAGTTTCATCAAAATCCTTGGAGGATCAACTTTGAGATTCGAGGTAGAGGCAAGGGCTAGAGCCTAGAGGAGGGAGGAATATGGTGTTATTGATGAATAGGATCCCAACATAGACAACGATTTTGATGATTATGTATTTTCAATTTTGATTTAGATATGTATTGCACTTGGTGCCATTTTGATATATTCACCCTTAGATGGTATATACATGAGTAGACTTTGCATATTTTGTCTCTAATGGTTTGGGACTATAGCTTGGAATCTTTAATATTTTTTTTTCATTAAAATTGTAAAATTTCATGTATTTTTAGTAGTCCGAGTCATTGAAATCAATGCTCCGAGTTATTTGCATCCAAGTACATCTATATATCAGCGCTTTCTCCATATTTTATATTTATGTGCCAATGTGTTTATCTGATGTTGTTGCTTTATGTGTTTAAAATTTTGAAAAAAATGAATATATTTTTTATTTTTTAATGTTTGCTACGGTTTGCGATTTTTTCGCCAATGTTGCCGAGAAGTTGTATTCGAGACCCTTGCCAATTTTTTGCCAATGCCGACATTTACTTTTTTGATAAAAACCATAACACCTTACCTTGGACCCCTCAAGAAAAATATGTATCACAAAAATTAAAGTAAAATACAGATTGATATCCTATGAAATGCAGAGAAGCAAGATGATACTAACATTTTCCTCAGCTAGAAACTAGGAACCAATGGATTGAACAAACATGCATAGAATACAGTATAAGACAATTAGTGCAACAGGGCATCTACAACTTCCCACTAGATCAAGTGGCATTCAAAAGCTATCTAAAAGATAAGGCCTTAAATCACAAGGCATCCCTCTTGATAAAGTGCAAAAAGAGATACTGCAAATAAAAGCATATGCAACTTATCCAAATGCTACTATTGCACTGTAACAGAAAAGAAGCTGGAAATACAAGATGAATATCAGTAAGATGTGAACCATATAGCAAACCTACATCACAAAGTAGATAGATGGACCATAGTTATCAGAATCAGACCGGTGATCGAACCAGCCAACCCCAGGAACCAGAACCAGAACCGAAACCAGATCAGAACCAGACAAAAACTGTTTTAAAAAACGGATCACAAAACCGATCGACCAAATTATAAATAAAATATTCAAATTCTGAATGTGTGTGTGTGTGCACACGCGCACACATCCATTAAAATTCAAACCATTATACACAAATATGCAAAGTTGCTCATGTATATAGCAAACAAGAGTGCATACAACCAAAATAGCACCGAGTGCAATCCATATCTGAATCAAAGTACATCAATAAATAGGCTATAAATAGCCTCCACAATCAAATTATAAGCATATAAGTATAGTCCAAACTCTAGACTCTACAATCTAATCCTCAAAGTCCTCAACAAAAGTAGACCGAAACATCCCAAGAAACTTAGCTCAAAAAATCCAAATCACTCAAGTGAATAGTGTGAGACAAATAGAGGGTGGGGACCTCTTTATATGGCTTTAGTCGGGGCCTGGGGTTAGTCCCCCCCCCCCCCTCACTTTACCTTTTAATTATTTTTCAGAAAAGAAACAAATAGTGCCCTCCATATGCAGTTGTACAAAACCACTCGGTTTTAAGCAAGTTGGCCGGTTCTGTACAGAACTGGTCAGCTTTGAGCAGGCCGTCTGGTTCTGTACAGAACCGGCCTTTTCCAGTTTGAGACACCAGTTCCGACCAGAAACCCATATGAACTGGTCGGACTGGCCAGTTTTGCCAAAACCAGTCCGGTTCCAATAACACTGAGATGGACAACTACTAAACAATCATGAGAAAATAGACTGCAAAATCTGCACTGATATATGCAATGAAAATAATTTACACTTACCCATAAAATGCCCTACCTAGAATAATATTTGATCAGATACTAGTGATGATACTAATGATCAAAGCGCTTGGTAGCCCAGGAAAAAATCACAGAAATCCTAAAATATGGGTTTTGTACCTAACATCAAAATATTTTTCTTTACCAGCCCATGGGGCGTAGAATATACAGTGAATGGGTGTACTGTTAAGGCACTCCTTGTGTTAGGTCACTGGTTCAAAACTCCATGGGTACTAGCTTATATATATATATATATACCCACTAAATCTACTTGGTCTCCATCAGCCAAACGAACTGTAAGCTGTTCTCTACCCCTATGAGATGCCAAAAGACATAAGAGTAAATTGTTGGTCAAGCTTATTGGCAATTTTAAAAATTTTAAGCTATCGTTGCTCTGTATCTAGTATCAACTCTTACCACATTTTAATTTTAAGAATTTATGTCTCAAAATGTGAAAGGGGGCTCCTCTACTCTTCAATTAAATGAGCAGCCATGAGAGCGAGCTTTTACAGAAAAGCAAAAACAAAAACAAGTAAAAGAGAGTGAGAATGTTACAAAGCATGTTAAAGAGCAAAGAGTGATGGCAAATGCCAAGGAGGTGCACAATGTTAAAGGACAGTCTACTAGAAAATGTGATGGAATATCATTCAACACACTCAAATTTTGTTAGTGTAGATCAGAAGTGTGCAGTATTATTGGCGCCATTGCAATCCCATGTGGAAACATTCTAGTGCAGAAAGTGCACACTTTTTGAAGGATTAAAGCCACGTGAGAGTGAACAGACACAGTTGTTGAGCTGGAAGATGGGTATTGATGTGGAAATAATTAATGAAGCGGCACAGGAGCAGGCTGTGGCAAAGATTGTGACTCAGTCAAACTTGATCGCTGGTTTGTTGGCACCTACCATAAATTAAGGGAAGCATGTAAAGACCTGGTTAAAAAATGACACTCCTCCAATGTGTACCAGTATTAGTGCTTTGCACAGTACACGGCTAATGAGCAACCGAATTAATATTTTGAGATACTAGTGATAGCCTGTATGGGAGGTATCAGTAAGCTGGAGTGCTGTATGAGATTCTTCTTGAGTTCTTGCCTTCACTACCCCATTGTTCATGTGAACTCATCCCTGAACAATGGTGAGAGATGGTGCTTTGGAAGCAATTTGACATCACTGAAAGCTCTTTGTCGTTGAAACAAATATTCCGGAAACCTTGTAATACTCGCAGCTTTGGAATAAAGGTGCATCTATTTGGCTGCTATATCTCACATTATTGCATATTTTGCTTTGTTTCAATTTATGAACAGGTTAACATCAGGAATCACTCTCTCTTAGACAATTTATGAATTGGTTAACATCAGGAATCACTTTTAAAGCCAGATTTTTGCGCCCTAACAGAAGATTTACATGTTTTACAAGGTAAAAATCCATCCCTAGGTGTAAATTGTTAGAATAGAAGGCTTATTATGTAATAAAGTCACTTTATGACTTTAGGTTGGGCTAATGTTCACTTTTTATATACAACAGTCTATCCCATATTCATAAGTGGAAATTACTTGCTCAGTGAACATTAGTATATGAGAAGGCAAACTACATTGTAATAGGTGTACAAATTATTCATAATATCATATTGTGTTATTGTGTTTATCTCACATGTGTTAGGGTTTTCAGTTTTTGTAATATCGTATCAAAGAGGGAGAGCACCTAGGACTAGGCCACTAAGTATGCTCTTCTCTTGCATTGCATGATGATCTAGATAATCAGAAAGGCATAACTATATTAACTCGTGAAAGTGGCTCGGTTGATTGTCCATTAGCCCTAGTTGCCAACAAAGATATCGATGCTATTCATGGTAGATCGTTGCCCAAGGAAGGAGCCACCATATGATTTCTAGTTGTCTTCAGTCATACAATTCTGTTGTACGAATTTGTGTTCCCTTTTTGCACAACCAACTACCAACCAGACATATGATCCTTCTATCATATGAATTATCTATGTCATACAACTCTGTAACCATACTACAGTCGTCGTACTTCAGCCGCTATCATACTTATCTTTCTGTTGTACTTCAACCGTTGCCATACTACAGCCGCCACCACACTAATATTCCTCTCCCACCATACACTTTATCTGTCAGTCGTACAACCTATTTTAATAGTCAGCGTACTTATCTTTCTGCCACCATACAATTTAACTACAGATGTACAAATCTGTCAAGCCATATAGGTTTCTTCTTTCAGAAGATTTAGCTGATTATTCAAAATCTTTTAGCAGATCAAATCTGAATTCAACAGACTATGTAGCTATCTGTGTATTTCTTTCAAGATTCTCATTGTATTTTACCAAATTATGGCAAAATTTTAATTTGTGTGTGAGAGATTTGGCTATAAAACAATGGAAATGCCATTAGAGAAATATTTTGGCATCAATTTTCACACTTAGAAGGTAAAAATTCAAATGCAGTTGAATAAAAACCTATGGGGGCTTGTAAAAACTAAAAGGGATTGAGACAGAGCCGCCAAATCCAAATCAATTATTGGAATGGAAAAGCAAAGATGATAAAGCCAAGGCTATTATTGGCCTTGCCCTCTCAGACTCTGAATTGCATCATATAGACATGGAAAAATTATCCAAGGTAATATGGAACAATCTGAATAAGTTATTTGGAGCACAAGCAGTTAATTCAAAGTTTTCATTGAAACTACAATTATTTAGATTCAAGATGTCTGCCAAGATCACTATGTCTAGCCACATAAATAATCTGAGATCTCTCTTCAGAGAGTCAGTTGAAGTCAAAGCTACAGTAGGGGAAGAGGATGCCAAATCCATTCCACCAAACAGTCTGCCTTCTCAATATAACAATGTAATATTTACTCTTAGTCAATTACCTTCTCAGACTCTACAAGACATGATTGCTGCTATTTTAGCCAAAGAAAAGAGAACCATTGTAGGAGATAATGAAAGTGATCCTCCACCTAAGACAACTTTATACGTAAGAAACAATCAGAGCAAATCAACCAAGGACAAGGGGGAGATGGAATTCTACTACTAAAATAAAATGGGTCATACAGCTTAGAACTGTAGATTTTGAGCCAACGCTGTCCTCAAGGGAAAAGTCAAAGACAAGTCGCATTCAACTAATGCAACCATTATTGAAGATGCATTAGATGTTGATAGTGTTGATGATCTTACTGAAGAAGGGGCTTTCTATGCATTTTAAAAAGTCTGCACTATGAAGACAGGATGCGATTAAATGTAGATACAACTCAGCATGGATGGTTGCGTAGTTAGATTGGCGGTTTGTGGATCTTCGCAATTATCCCCCATGAGGTTATGACATGCATGTGGATTGTTGTCCAGTAATTTAATTCAAGAGATTCGTAATTCAGGAGTTCAGGGAGGTGGAATCCAGCAATTTGAGAATACAACTTGGAAGCTACACCTTTACGACGGTTTTGAGGCAACTTGATGGAGCACTACTTGTTCCATGAATTGTTTTCAACATAGAAGCTTCTAAAGAATGTTGGTTCTATTTGGTTCTAATGTTTTTAGTTTTTAGTTAGATAATAATAAGATAGAATAATTGTATTCATGTCCAACAAATGACCACAAAATTAGGTCAATGGGACTGTGTGGTACAATGATGTCAATACAAAGTGGGAGCGCTAAGGCAGCTCTTATAAAAAGAAAGAGGTAAGACTCTAATAAAAAAACAAACAAAAAACTAACTCCAAAGATGGAGAGCCAATCCAAAAGAGAAATGTACAAAGAGAGCCTATACAAAAGAAAAATGTACAAGGAGAGTGGATCTGGAATCTATGATACAAATATGGTCATTGGTGAGTATGTCATGGTGCACTGGAAGCATCTTTCCTAACATCAAAAGCCAAATGAAAGAATCTCAAAATAGCACTGTCTGAAGGAAGAACCAGAAGAGGAGCTATAATGAATAGTGTGTTGTTGCATGGAGTGGGGAGCATGCTGCTGTGATCTATATGAAGTCGTCCGGTTGCTGGGATGGGGCCGAGACTAGCCACGTCACTAGTGTCGGGCGGAAGTGGAGGTTGTCCTCTGTGTCCTAACTAATCTGCGGTCAGAAGTAGTGAAGTACTCTATTGCTCTCTTGGTGCCCCTAGAGGAAGGGAGCCCCAGAAAGAAGGAAGTGATCGCCTAAGTGGAGGCTGGTCCAACTAGAAATGTCGCTGGAGGATGAGGGAGCGAAGTCGGAGGGCCTTCTGCAAGTATAAGGTCGGACATCTCTGATCGGGATATCTGAAGAAACTAGTCAAAGTCTGAAACTCCATGCGAAGAAGGCCCCCTAAAAAGACAATGGAATTGCCTTCAAATCTCATAGTAGATGGGGCACTGAAAGCTAAAGTGCTCCTCGATCTCAACCTCTTGAATATGACATACATGGCAGATCCTGTCTGATCGATCGATCTGGTGATCTATCTCCACCCTGAGACAATGAGAACCCACACTGAACTGGCCCAAATGAATATGAAGAGCCTGTGCCCAGTGGTGAAGTGTGTAATGGAGCCGAACAATGAGACCATCACTTAGATCCATGAAATGTACAGCTGCCAGCATAAAAGGACATCTTTGGATGTAACCCGCCCTGAGGGTTAATCCAAGTGACCTGCACGAGCTGTCTATAAATGTTGTCTCAGGTGATTGTATTCAACTCTTGCCTGGAAAGGTAAGAGTGTTTTGTCTTCAGTTAGTATGTTTTGCTTTTAGTATTGTAAGCCTTAGGAGGGGGTGTTAGAAAATAGAATAGAAGGCTTATTATCTAATTAAGCCACTTTATGACTTTAGGTTTGGCTAATGTTCACTTTGTGTAAAACAATATATCCCATGTTCATAAGTGGAAATATCAAATAACTTAATCAATGAACATTAGTATATAAGGAGGTGAACTCCATTGTAATAGGTGCGATAGTTTCTGATAATATCATATTGTGTTATTGTGTCTATCAGTCCCTCTTAATCACTTTTCTAACTCCATAACCCATAGGATTCAAGGCACTGTGATCATAATCATAACTTGATTCTTTTGACATTTTTACACACAGATCTGCACTTTCTAAGGCAGATTTTTGTGGCCTAACAGCAGATTTACATGTTTCTCAAGGCAGAAATCCATCCCTAGGTGTAAATCTGTACTGTTACTTGTTGTTTTTAGTGTTTTAATGCATATTAGAGGTCTGATATTTCATATTACACAAGCAGTTAATTCAACTTGGCAGCATAACTTGGTCCTCCTTAGGGCTCAAATTTCACTTCTAGATTGCATATGGATTCCCCCATAGTTAGCAAGCACTAACCCAAAGTGCAGAGAGACTGTCACTGCAGGGTGATAGCATACATTATCTAGTTACCTCGGAACCCTTCCAGTTTCAAGCATTAACAAGAACCATGCATGCATTTTTTCTACTGACCTACTCACATTGTAAAAACCATTGCATATTAATTTTATGATAATAGAAAGTTATTTTCAATATGAAAAAAATTAATAAGCATAGAATTACACTCTTTGGCAACCTGAAGAAAATGCCATATGCAAGTCCCAAATAGGGTTGCATATTAACGTTAATCCAAACTAAAGGTAGTAAACTATAATAATCACATATATTTCCTTTCGTCTTTTTATATAATCTTGGCCCATCTTAAGAGCTGCCACCATTCCCTCCATGAAAATTCCATTTCCTTCAGGATGCCTTGACCCTAGACCAAAAAAATTTCAAAAATTTTCGGTGTCTATTTTAATTCACTTGATAATTCCGATACTTAAAATCTCTCATTTTTTCGAAGACAATTATTTCCTCTTTGGTCATCCTTTTTCCTTCTTGAACATCTCTACCACTATTTGAGTCATAACTGATCCTACATTCTTTTTTCATTTATAGTACTTTGACCACTATTTGAGTCATAACTGATCCTATGAAGACTATAAAATAATATATGAATATCTTCATTTTTTCAATTCTAACAGGCTCCGGAAATTATTATGGTTTCAAATGGAATAGGTAGTCTGAAAAAAACAGGTCATCTCCTATTCAAAAGATCAAGAATGACTGAGATATATAAAATTACAATGTTCCACAGGGACACGTCCCGCAGGGTCGGGGACGCATTTCCTGCGTCTCGGGGAGGTGCAGACTCCTGGCGAAACGTCCCCCCCCCCCCCATCCCCCTGAGAAATTTTCTTTTATGTTTCTCCATTATTTTCACTTTTGACAATCACTACTTGGTACTACTTAGAAAAATAAATCAATATTTATTATTTTTGGTATTTCATTTTATTTTTAAAATTTGAGAGATGTCTCCCCCGAATTTCCCTTGAATTTGGAGGTGGTCTCCACACGTCCCGAATGTGCGTTTCCTCACTCCCGCATGTTGAAATATTGTAACTTCTAAGAATATTATATTTGTACTTTATTATTCCGGAGATGTTTCATTCCTCCGATGAGTTTTTGTCATGTATCCGGAGATGTTTATTCCTCCGTGGTAACTTGGGTTATTAGACTTCCCTAGTGGGGTCGGCCCTGTATGTGTTAGGTGGGTCAAAGGGTTATTAGACCACCCTAGTGGGGTCGGCCTTGTCCCATTATGTAAAGTGGTTAAGTTGGGGCCGACCTAGCTTGTGTAAAAGACAAGTCGGAGTTGTTTATAAATAGAGGAGGTGTGCTCCTCAATTAACACACATTGCACTCACTTGTGATTAGCGCATAAGTGAGAGAGAGATCTGCTATGGAGGAGAAGGAGCTCATGGTTGTGGATTACATCTTTGTATTTGTTGGTCATCTATATTGAGGAAAGCTTTGCTGGGTTTTCTACCCCAGGAGGGTTTCCCAGGATAAATCTGTGTCTCTTGTGTTTATGCTGTGCTTGTTGTTCTTTCAGTGATCCTGTATATGCTATTGTTGTGAAACAGAATATAATGTTGATATTTTATGTCTTAGCATATTAAATCTTAACATGGTATCAGAGCTAACCTGAAGGAAGGCAATGTATGGCACTTACGACACTTGCTTCACTTGCGACAATTTGAAGGTTAGGGTTTTGTATAGAAAAAACCAGTCATCGTGGAACTTTCGCTATAAATCCATTTTGGCGAAGGTTCAAGATCTGAAACCTTTACAGGTCGTATATTACATCCCCCTGTACCTTGTGTCCAAAGGACAACCTCTAATTCGTTGTACTTTGTGGTTTACGATCAGTACAAGTTAGGGTTTCTGCCTCTTCCAGATCTCAGTCATAAACAGGTGACCTAGGAAAAAAGGTCACAACTTGGGCTAGGAAGCTCCAAATGAAATTCCGTAAAAAGTGACAGGTAGAGCACAGACTGTAGTTTCTCAGGTAACATTTTCAGAGGCCGAAGTTTAACTAGTGACACGTGGCACGCCGTACAAGTTAGCTCTCCTGTTTTATCCCATACACAGGTCACGTTGCGACACTTGACATAACTCTCTCTCAGATAATCCAATTGAGGTCAGACCTATGGGGTTGGAAAGAGGACAGGTTGGGATACCACACGCAAAAGTTTCAGACCCTGTGGATTCATAATTTCGGAGTTACACCAGAAACAATCAGGTGCATATTTCTGTCAAAACAGATTTGGATTTTGAGCACCTTCATTCTTGAATCGTCACTGCTGTGGGAAATTAGGGTTTCAGAGAAAGTTGGAATTTTTGGAATCGGAGTCCACGGCTGAATGCTCCTCATCAAAATCGAAATTTAGAGACCAAGATCGAAATTTTTGGTTGGTCAGAAGGGTGGGCTTCATCAAACCCTAGTTCGGGATTTTGATCGGAAAGGTGGAAAATTAGTGCTTCTGCAAAAGTTGGAATTTTTGAAGTTTGTGACCACGGCTGGAAGCTCCTCAGAAAAATCGAAGTTTAGAGCTTTGGATCGAACCTTTTGATTGGGAAAAAGGGTGGGCTTCATCAAACCCTAGTTCGGGATCCTGTCCAGAAGATCCAGAAGTTTCAAAGGCAATTTTGAGGGGTCAAATTTTGGAGATTTCAAAATTGAAGTATGCTAGCTTGATCAGCTCAGCAAGGCGCATCTTTCCATCCATTCAGAAGTTTGAAATTCAAAGTTTGAATTTTTAGGGTTTCTCTAACAAACCCTAATCCAGCTCCAGATCCAGTTTCAGCAAATCAAAGTGGATTGGATTAAAAGCAATCCTAACAGGTATGACTTGAGGAGATACAGATATGTGTTGAAATATGTTCATGATTAAGTTTATGTTTGTCTTCATATTATTTAGGTTAGTACAATCTTGATTAATGTTAGACTTGTCTCATTACCCTAGTAAGAGTAAGAATGCATTGGAATGATAGAATACATTTATTGATTAGAGTTATGACACTTATGATTGTACTAATGCACTTGCGGTATTGTATGAGGTTGATGTCTGCTAACAAGATACAGGTACATCAAGAAAGACAAATCAAATTCCATGACCATGATGACATAAAGACAAAGACTCATCCATAATCTTTGATCACATAGAAGCTCTGCTTACGAGGTATGTATGACTTTGTTCTACTATGCTTAACCTATGAGATATGCAGGTTCTGGCACAAGGTCTCTAAATCATTGAAGAGAATAAAGATATTGTTTGGGTATGCTAGACATAACTAAGCATGTATTCTAATCCAGGTATGTTTTCCTATGTCAAGTTAGAATCCTACTTTGTGCTAGGATCTGAGTATACCTATGTATTGAATGATCATGACCATACATATTCAAGATTACTTAGAATCTTAATGTTGTGATAATATTGCGATTATACTAATGAATGTATGTTTGTGTATGAGATTATGAGGATGACACTAGTGCACACTTAAGCATGCATAGTGGTACAGAATGAATAGAAGTTCAAAGACATATAGAGATCAAGCGGGAGGCAACCACACAAACATAAAAGATAAGTATTTAAGTTGTCATTTGAATTACTTCTTGAATCTCTGAATAGTCAATGATATTGCTCGTAATAGTTATGTATCATGCTGAGTGTAAGCATTCATATAGCATTGAATAGTATACTACTAATATGCATATGATTGGTAAGTTGGACAAACATTCCATTGTTGTTTATCTAGAATGAAACCTCTTTGCTGACATGCTGAGAGTTGTGCACGCTCTCGATAGTATGTTCTAGTAGAGATGGAAGGCATCTAGATAACCATTGTATGCATACAGGATATGGAAAAGTGTTGTGCCAAAGTATTGGTCAAGATAGTTGCATAACCATGTGAATCATATTTGTATGCATAATAAGGTTATCATGTCAACATGATTTGATGATTATGAAGTATTTCTAATAATGTAATTAACTTTGATTTGTAGGTAAGATCATGAAGAATGATGAACACCGAACAAGAGATGGATGTTCAACAAGAAGACTTACAAATCAAACATACTATAGAAGGCTCGTGACTAGAAGATTCTCTTAGAAAGAGGAATAGGATCATGACGAGATGTTTGCTCCAAGTAAGACCATTCTCTTAATGGTGTAATTGAAGAAGAAGTGTGAATTGAGAAAAATCCCAGGATTCAATTGAAGAAAGCCCTATACAGGTACCCAGGATCGATAGTCATTTGATGAGCTTAATGATCACCATGGGTGATGCGGATTTCAACTTTTGCTACAAGGTTGAAGATGGTTCCTATATACAGATGACATGGATACAGGAAGGAATTCACCACAGAGTTCGAATGATCTTGAGGCTCATATCAGTAAACCCATCTGACAGGAGATGGCACGGATAGATATGCAGAAGATCACTCAAAGCTAAGTGTGAATGATGTCCAGTTACAGAGGGAGAATTGATAGCTTCTTGGAAGTAAAGTTGATCCTAACCTTTACCTTAAGGTTATGGATGATACTATTATTGTATGTGGATGATCTCTTTCTGACAGGGAATGAGAAACAGATCATGGAAAGCAAGAAGAAGCTAGCTACAGAATTTGAGATGAAAGATCTCAGATTGATGCATTACTTCCTAGGTCTGGAAGTATGGCAAGGCTCAGAAGGAATCTTTCTCAACCAGGGAAAGTATGCTATGGAAATCTTGATAAAGATTTGATATGTTGGAATGTACCACCATGGCCACTCTCATGGGCTCCGACTTGAAGCTGTTAGCTGATGACTCATCAGAGTTAGTAGATGTGACTCTGTGTAGACAGATTATTGGGTCATTGATGTATCTGACGAATACAATGTCAGATATATGCTTTGTTGTGAACACCTTGAGTTGGTATCTAGTGGAAACTGGGCATGTTCACCTGATAGCTGCAAAGCATGTGATGAGGTACCTAAAGGGTACGATAGACTTTGGTCTATGTTATCGTGGAGATCATGATTTCAGATTGTATGGCTACACAGATGCTGATTGGGAAGGAAGTGTATCAGACAGGAAGAGCACATCGGGTGGATGTTATCTGCCATGATCTCGTGGTTGAGCAGGAAGTAGTCTAGTGTGGCTCTCAGCACAACTGAAGCGGAATATATAGTTGCTTGCTCTGCTAGTTGTGAAGCGGTATGGCTTCGGAAGTTGTTATCAGGATTGTTTGACTTAGAGATGGACCCCACTGTGATCCTGTGTGACAACCAGAGTTGTATCAAGATAACAGAGAATCCAGTGTTCCATGATAATTCAAAGCACATAGAGATCCGATATTTCTATATACGGGATATGGTGCAGAAAGGAGCTATCAAGCTCGAGTATGTGAGCACTGACGAACAAGTTGCTGATATGTTTACCAAACCTCCGTCTCGAGTAAAGTTTGAGTATTTCCGAGACAAGCTTGGTGTGGTTCAAAAGGACCCTCCTCGAAAGGGGGAGTGATATGGTCGATGATATGGATACTGTATTGATGAGGATACTGTATCATTGATGTGGGTACTGTATTGATGTAGATACTTGTATTGATGATGAGGTTACCTGTTCCGACGATGAGGTCGATGATGAGGTTACCTGTTCCGACGATGAGGTCAATGATGAGGTTGTTGGTTACGACGATGAGTTCGATGCATGGTCCTTAGACCTTGTCTAACTGGACGAGGAGGGATTGTATCATCCCTGGACTTAGGTCCCTAAATTGATCCGTAGACATATGTCTCCGAGAAGTGGTCCCTAGTGGACGTGAGGGATTGTATCATCCCCGGACTTCGGTCCCTGAATTGATCCGTAGACTCTTGTCTTCGAGAAAGATGTTGGTGAATGATGTAATGTGCGCTCCTAGACTGCTCAGTAGTGGGTGATCATTCACGAAACCTGTAATGATGTAATGTTCACTCTTGGATTAGCAAGTGATCATTCACATGTTGTAAATCCTAGATTTGATCTAGGTCACACCCCAGTTGATATAGTATTGGCTCTGTGGTTGACTGGAATGATGTAATGTTTGCTCCTGGACTGCTCAGTGTAGCAGGTGATCATTCGCAGGTCATGTAATGATGTAATGTTCGCTCCTGGACTGCAGCAGGTGATCATTCACAGGTGATAAAATCATAGATTTAATCTAGGTCACATCCAGTATGAAAAAGGACTGGCACTGTGGTCGGGATTACATCGTCCCTAAACGCTTGGTTCAAAATGTACGTGATGGGGATTGCATCATCCCGGAACCACTAGTTCAAAATGTACGTGATGGGGATTGTATCATCCCTGGACTTCAGTCCTAAATGATCCGCAGACAGATGTCTCTGAGAGTGAGAGGATTGTATCATCCCTGGACTTCAGTCTTACACTGATCCGCAGACAGATATCTCCGAGAGTGAGAGGATTGTATCATCCCTAGACTTCAGTCCTAAACTGATCCGCAAACAGATGTCTTTGAGAGTGAGAGGATTGTATCATCCCTGGACTTCAGTTCTAAACAGATCTGCAGACAGATGTCTCCAAGAGGTGGTCCTTAGACTTTGTCTAAGTTGACGAGTGGACTGCATCGTCCCTAGACATGATATGGTGTCTTAAATAGATCATGTGTGTCGCAGGGTATGCTGCCATTGTGTTGTTGATCGAGAGGATCCAATTGATGCTATTGTGATGACGATGATGCTAATTGTGATGATCTAGATGACGATGCTGCTGATCGTTTAACACACATTGCACCCACTTGTGATTAGCACATAAGTGAGAGAGAGATCTGCTATGGAGGAGAAGGAGCTCATGGTTGTGGATTACATCTTTGTATTTGTTGGTCATCTATATTGAGGAAGCTTTGCTGGGTTTTCTACCCCATGAGGGTTTCCCAGGATAAATCTGTGTCTCTTGTGTTTATGCTGTGCTTGTTGTTCTTTCAGTGATCTTGTATATGATATTGTTGTGAAATGGAATGTAATGCTGATATTTTATGTCTTAGCATATTAAATCTTAACACCGCATCCCCCCGTCCCCGAAACTTGGGGGAACATTGAAAAATTATAAACAATTCCATTTTATTCAAGGGTATTTTAGCCTGAAAGCCAATGATTATTGTAAGAAATCTCAGATATCTTCGCGCCCACTAAAACTTGAGCCATGGATATAGGACATTCAGTTGACCAAGAAAATCCAACTTTGCCGGCGCAAAGTAGTAGTAGCTCTAGTTCAACCCAATGTAAAGCTCAAGATGTTAGTATTTGGCAAACAGTATCGGCTTGATCATATTGAGACAAGGGATCAAACACTTTAACAGACAGTCAAATGTTTTTATATTGCATCCAAAACATTGCCTCTGCCAAGTAGAGAACTAGAAGTGTCTATATGTCTTATTGAAATAAAAGCATCCAACTTTTCCCTTCTCTAATCAGAGGCCAACTTAAAGTATGTATATGTGCTACAGATCAAACATGGAATGCCAACTTTGCTGAAAAGTGAGTTTTCATAAATAGTCATGACACATGTAAAGAGACGTAGCACTAAAGCATTTCAACAAAACTCCATATTTTAGCAAATTAATGGGAAATGAAAGGACTTTTCATTAAGATGAAATAGATACGTTTTTCTGCACTTCATATTTCCTTCATGTCCACACAAACTAGGAAGCACAACGTACATGCTAAATATATCTCAAACATAAAAATAGAAACATCGAAGTAGAAAGAATAGAAACCTACCTCCTTATCATTTTGGTATTTGGTGATGCTCATAGGGTTCTGTGAGCACTGAACATAATGACAAAGAACAGCCATCGTTTAACCTCAAATAACACAAATTAGCATAAACATATATAGAAAATGCATGAGTCATTCTGTGAGAAAAACTTACATCCATAATGGCAGCTTGTACTTTTGGATTCTGAAATGCCATAGCAACATCAGGATTTGCCATAATTTTGGACACCACCTCTTCTGGACTAAGTCCTATTTGCTCTGCATAGAACAACCACCCAATATTATTTTAAAAAAAAAGATAAAATAATCATGTCTTGTCCCCATGAAAATCCAGATGCAATATCCATTGCATGCATAAATCTAAGCAACCTGCAAATAAGGTTCGGTGGTGGGAGATACAACAATATACTAATATAGATGGATCATAGGATGATCAAATCAATAATTTCAAAATTCAGCTCATTTAAACTTCCCTGAACTACAGACGATTCTGAAAACACAATATAGGGCCCAGATTTTTCATTTCTGCAGTAAACTCAGGTAGCAATTCTAGGTAATGTTTTGATGCCCTTAATATTCCCATGAAAAGAAGGTTCAGGACAAAAGCACATCCACATTTAAAAGCCAATACTATTGAGATGTCCTACTCTCATAATTTAAGGAAACACTATCATAAGCTTGAAACTATAGAGCAAAAATTTTAAGCAAACAACCTCATCCCCTATAATGGGATAAATCGATGTTGAAATTGCCCTTAATTTATCCCAATTTTAAAGTTTAACAATTTTTGTGTACTCCAAAAAATGAATTTATTCTGCCTTTTAATGTTTTCTGATATTTACCAATATTTTCCCCAATATGTTTTATATCCCAAGTTCATTGCCCCACAGATAACAATATTTGCAACATTGTTCAAAACATAGACTAGTTATATTCAATTATTAACACTCTGTAGTTTAGAAAATGACTTAACAATAACTTTTGTTCAAAGGAGTATATCTATAAGTAATGGAAATGGAAAAAGTCGGGCTAAAAATATGTTCTAGCTAAGTTTCAGGAAACTTTGTGCCACCATCTTTGAGCCCTAAAACAATTTTGGGGACATAAACATGGGTCTAACAACCCAAAGCATTTCAGGCAGCATATCAGGGATTTAGAAACACTGACCAATGAAAAATTTCTGAGTTCAATCCCAACCCGTTATCAAGTATGTTTGCAATTGTTTAATGCCCAACCCAAAGAGTTTAAGTGCTGCAACTGAGTTGTTATCTCATAAACATTTCAAGAACTGGAAACACAAGATGAACTTCACAATTTGTAGGCAGAAAAATTATATGCAAGCACACAGTTAAATTTTTCAGACACAATGTTTTGGCAAACTGCCCAGGCAAAACCCTCTAAGGGGAAAACCTGTAAGAGAGAGAGAGAGACAGTATTTATTTATTTTCAAAATTGGAAATGTACAGCATTTAATAAACAGAGAGACCACTTATCTCAACCACTGCAAGGACAACTACCAATCCTGGAAATTCTGGGACAGAATTTCTGTACATTCTCAGCAATACTTCAGCATTGGGAACCGTGCCTATCTCAGGCTGTACTGTCAGACTTCATACACAGTCAAAAATCTCGATTTCTGTGCACAGTAAACAGTCCTCTTGGTCTGCAAGCTCTCTGAATCAGCAGCGATTTGTATAGAAAGTCGTGCGCACTCTGTCTAGTAACTTGTGCCCTCTTTTATTTCTGGAAAATCGTGCCACTAACAAAGCCAAACCAAAATTAAAATTTAAATGCAGCAATAAATGACCTCGAATTTTGTGCCAAGCAGTACCAACCTCTTGCCCAGCCTCTTCCTCGATTTTCGTGCTCATTAATGTGTTGTACAGTCTGCTTTAATTGCTGTACCTACGTCTTGGGAATCGTGCCCTGGGTTCTCTTCCTCTTCTCTCAAATTCGACTTGCTCCAACCATAGTGGAAAAAATCGGCATCGGCAAAAAATCAGCGAGGGTCCAGAAAACATCTTCTCGGCAACATCGGCGAAAAAATCGGCAAACCGCGGAAAGCATTCAAAAATGCAAAAATTGTACTTTAATGAGGTCAAAATTTGCTTACTGATTTTTCCCTTGTTCACCGATTTTTCCCGATTTTTCTCGATTTTTGCCGATTTTTTCCCGATCTTCACCTTTTTTTTCTCGATTTTTTCCACGGTCCAATTTTTTGAAAAATCGGCATCCAGAAAAAATCGCAATTTTTTGGGACATCGCCGATTTTTTCCACTATGGCTCCAATGAACTCATGAAACAAAACAATGTGCTTCCTTGCCCTTTTATTTGTTAGTTTTTGTACCTACGGAAGTGTTCCCCAAGTGACATTTTGCCTAAAGTCACTTAAAAGGGGGGAAAAGGTGACCCTCACATTAAATGACTTAGTAAAAGCATTTAATGAGACTTTATAAACTCAAAGTCATTTTTTGATAGATTTAAGTCGGTGAGTGAAATTAATAATTTATGAGAAATAAATAGAGCATTTAATTTCAACCATTGATCTAAGTCAATCTCACCCATTGGATTTAGAAAACCCTAGGGTTTGAACAAAAAGCATTGAGGGAGGCATTTCACTTCACTTTTGCTGAATAGAGTGAAGAGGAGAGAAGAGAAGATAGATTGCTGGAGGTGGCACGAAATTCGAGGCAGCCATTTGAAGACTTCAGTTGGCACGAGATTCGAGGCACTAGTTTCAGCTTGCAGAGAGGCACAGAATTCGAGATATTTTCAGTACCGTACAGCGTGTAAGTGGGCACAAATTTCAAGGGTGAACTGGGCACAAATCCCGAGAAGGGCACAAGTTTCGAGGGTGACTGCTGGGCACAAATCCCAAGGCAGATTCACGGGTTTGCTGTACTGTTGCAGTGTGCACATTTATCGAGGCAGTAGGCACAGGTTTCAAAACTGTACAGTGGGCACAAATCCCGAGACAGCAATTATTGCTGCACAGTTTCCAAGAAAGGCACAGTTTTCGAGAAGCATTTATTGCTGCACATTTTCCGAGGACGGGCACAGGTTTCAAGACTGTACTTTGGGTACATTTCCCAAGGCATCATTTATTGCTGCACAGAATTCGAGGAGGGTACAGGTTGACTGTTTTGTACTTCCTGGCATGAATTTCTAGGTACTGTTTCAGCACAGAAATCCAAGCAGCGATTGCACAGATTTCGAGACAGCTCCTGGGGGTGAAATTTATGGTTGAGATAAGTACATGTTTGACTGTAAATTTCTGAACTGAATATTCTCTGAAGAAATAAAATATCTCTCTCTCTAACTGGTTTCCCCGTGGGGGTTTTTCCAGGGCACATTTGCCGAAAATTCTGAGTGTCAATTTTTTATGGTGTGCATGTTAAAAATTTATTTTCTGCCTGTTAGAGTGATTTTACAACGTGTTTAATTGTCTAAGAAAGTTTCATAAGTAGTTTTCAGCCAATGCAAAACAGGCTGGAAATGAAAACCACTGAAATGTTGACATAAACCAGCAAGCTGCAAACTCAGAAAAATTTACATTATTTAGATTATTTAGGTAGGTGAGGGGTCACCAAAATCCAAGGGCCCACATTAAATTTGATGAGATTAAATCAAATGGATGAGATTAATTCACTTTCTCTCCATAAAAAAATATGTTCCCTCAACTATCACTTACAATTATTAAAAGGTCACTTTAATCACTAAACTGAAATAAATGCTCATCTCAAGTCATTTAATGCAAGGGTCTAGGTATTTTCCCCTTTTAAGTGACTTAGGCACAAAGTCATTAGGGGAACATCTTCCCAGGTACAAAAATCAACAACCAAAACAAGCAAGCACATTTTTCCCTAACTGGTGCATCCCACCTTTTACCAGTGCAGTTTCAGGCAGATAAACCCCTAAAAATGAAATTAAACCCTTTTTATAATAGAAAAGGGTTAACAAGCATTCCTGATATTTACCAATTTTTCATTGAATTAAATAAAGAACCATCTAGAAACCCTTGCTCCCCTTTATTTTCATTTCCTATGAAAAAGGCCTGCTCTCTTTCAAGTCTCATACTTTCTTTAACAATAGCTGCTCTCCTACAGTGACAACAGGGGTTTTAGAGATTTTTGAGCAATCTTTAGCACAGTTCCAGCAAGAAGACTGCTATGGTCTTCATTATCTTCAGTGAGCAGCTTTTTTGTTCCTTTTGTATCATCAATGGCCTCTCGAAGTAGTGTTCGTCCATCTCCTAGACCTGCTGGTAACTGTTATACCAATTTATATGTGAGGATTTTTGCCCTCATTTTCGCTTCTCAGATCCGGTTGAGATTCAGTTGTCAGAGTGCAGATGTCATCTTTTGCTGAGTTTCTATCAATGGTTGCCATGAGTTTGCCTTGCGATGATCCCATACCATAGATGATATTTTTCCATTTCATGCCTTGAATATATGTTTTGTGGATTTATGGTTTTCATTGATGATTGTACTAGATGTTGTTCATGTTACTAACAATGGTTGATTTTGATAAGCATGGTTAGTTGAGATGATTCACTATGCTAGTAATTAGAAGGAATTTTTGTTTTATGCACATGTCATTGGCTAACAACTCTTGATCCTTGCAAGGACTATAAATCTCCTTTGGCTCCACTTATGACTTATCCATCTCCATATCATTCCACCCTGGTATCTTAAACCCATTGGATAAAGATTGACAGATTGACTCTTGACCTCCCCAAACTGATATTTTCTGCTTTTATGGAAATGTTGTTCTTTGTTTGATGTCTTGATACCCAAAACTCAAAGATAATATAATTGCAAGAACAAAACTATGATTGCATGATATTGCATGAGTATTGCATGGGGTTGCATGAACCCTAAAACCCAAGTAATCAGATCTATACTAAAAACAAGTTCGAAAGTGATGCATGTACATACAGATAGATTGTGCTTGCAGTAGACAATATGATAGAGCTGACATGCAAGACATGCATTGAGTTTAGATCCAGTTTCGGGAAGCTGGTCCTTGAGGTAATTCGCCCATGCAAAGGCCACGCCCTCTTTAGTCATCAGATCAATAAGAAGTGCTCTAGAAAGATGATGTAGGCTCCAGGAATCAACAATAAGGCTTATAGTAGCCTTCTCAACAAGATGGAAGAAGCATGCAGTCCATGCATCAACATTAGGTCAAGTGGTGAATGTGGATCTCTATGACAATTCGCCCATGCAAAGAAGATACACCCTACTTAATCTTCAATCAATGTATAATGCTCTAGAAAGATTATATGAGTCCAATGATCAGCAATAAGGCTTATGGTAGCCCTCTCAATAGTATAGAAGAGACATGCAGGTCATGCATAAGTATTAGGTCAAGGTATGAACTCACTCCGATGTGTGTAATTCGCCCATGCAAGGAAAGGCGCCTTCTGCTTGGTTAGATCTCTGGAAATAACCCTTGAATTGGTTGAATGGATCCAATAAGGAGCAGGAAGGATCAATTGTGTTACCTTTTAATTTGTACATTAGGTGGATTTTTTGCGAGCCGCCAGCGTTGTGAACATGTTCAATGTTTATCGTCAGTGTTCAGAGATTCATCAGGCCAAATTTTTGGCCCTTTGTAAATTTTGCATGTACCAGACCCCCTTGGGGGAATTGTAATAAGTTGGTCTAAGCATGGTCATTTTGTAAACGGCTTGACCCACCTGAGGTTTAGCTATCAAGGGGATACTCTAGAGTGTTTTATCCTTGGGAATTATGCATTGCGCTTCAGTGGCGTATAATTCCTGAGTTTTTCACTCACACCTCCAAAGCTGGAGTATTTACCATGGTGGTCGAACCTTGGGGGGTAATTAAAGCCCAAGTGTCTCTGTATTTTTACATGCTAGCCATCAGTAATAAGTTGTATGGACATGCACTAGCTCCCATAGGTCTAGACCAGTAGACCATTTTTTAGACCATTAGACCATAAAGCATGGTCTGGAGGTGGAATTTGACGTAGGGATGCTCGTTTTCACACTCAAAGCGTCCTCTTTAACCTAGAACCCACTTTTCCTAGGTTTCGAGAGATTAATTTGTCATTTGTGGCATTTCTTCTTAAAGACGCGACAAAACGACATTTAAATGCTAAGTGTGCTACAAAATGCACAAAATGACAAAGTTAGAAAATCCAAAAAAAATGATTAAAAAAATATGGGAAAAAGTGGCATATGGTTTCTAATGAAGGGCGACTTAGTTAAGTGGATAACACATGGTTTAAAAGTCAATACATTAAGGTAGCGAATGTATTAACTTTAGAAGTGCTCCTTCCTTCACATCATGGGCGACTTGCTCATTTGTTGGTCTCTTATTCGTTGGAGGAGATAACAATGTGAAAGAGGGGCGCCCCTCTTGTGAGGTGGCAGCCACCTCATATCACACCAACCAAAGCTCTAAGTTAGAGTATAGTTCAACGCCAATGCTTCAAGTTAACTCCCTCTTCACCCATTCACCCTCCATGGAACCATGCACACACCCTCCTCTTGTATTCGGCTATAAAAGCAAGGTCGAGTGTTACGATGGTATTAGCACCAGCGCACCTACAGAGGTTCCCCAAGGAGAGGGTGTCTTTTTTCTGACCAAGAGGGGTGTTTAGCCAGCTCATTCTGAAGTAGGGACATGGCCAGGCCCTCTGGCTTCTCTTCTGGAAGTACTATGGCTTAATGGCATCGCTGACTGCCTCATGCAAGGGTTTGAAACCCTGAGGTTGGTGTCTGGGTCTTCGAGGGGTGGGTCACTGGGTCACATGACGCCCACCTTGTTTCAACACTCCAAAGGCAGTTGTTCCAGCACTGAGACCCACTCTCATCCTTTAGAGGACCTCCAGCACCCTCCTGGCCCTCCAGTTCACCAGCGCCCTCTCTCTGAGCCCTCCTACAGAGGATGACGTCATCTTCTTGAGGAAAATGGTATTGCTTGATATGGGGGGCGCTAAGGGTTTTTCATCATTGTTGGGGTTAGATAGGGCATGACGAACCCCCTTGCACAGTCTGGCCTTTAGTTTCGCCAAAATTGGCCTTGTTTAGCCATTTTACTCAAGTGGGGGTCAAATCTGGGGAAAACATCCCAATTTACCCACTACTTAGATTATTTTATATTATTTTTGTTATGTTTCTAAGTTGACATTTTTAAATATTAAAGTGACCTTATTTTGTGTAAAGTGAGTGTGAGATCATATAAATAAGATCTCCTCACTTCATTTTTAGACATCAACTTTTGGGATAAGATCATTATGTCTGCTATTTGCCCTAACTAGGGCTCTTTGAAGGAAGGCTCTCCTTGATGAAGGTTATTTTGCGAGTTTGAAGCATTTCTTGGAAGTTTTTCTTTTGTTCATGCAATTGCTAAGGTGAAGCTAGAGTTGTTTGCTTAACACATGCACTTGGAGGTATCTATACTTTTTTTTTGTTTGATGTCTCTACGTCAAATGTATGAAAGTGATGCTTGTTAGGGTTGAATGGAAGCCATTGTTGCTTCATTTTGTCTTGATTTGCAATTCATTTTTGTCATTGATCACCCTAGCATTTAAGCTTGAGCTTTAGGTCTTCAAGTCTTGCTAAGACTAGGTTTCCTCAATAAATCCTAGAGATTATTGAGGTTAGCCCTAGTTGACAAGCTTGCCAAGTACCATCTCAAGGAGAGTACCTCCTCTCATTGATTGCCTAGGGTTTGGTAGCTAGTTTTCTCTTGATGCCCTAGTTGTTCAACTTCTTCATAAAAACCTAAATTTTGAGTTTTTAGTTTGTAAATATTATTCTTAGGTTAATTAGTTTACATTTCTAATTTTCTGAGTTAGTAGTTATTGTACATATATTATTTAGGTTAGTTTAGTTGTTAGTTGTTACCTTTTTTTAATGATAAAAATCTTAAAAATTAATGTAAAAACCCTAAACTAAACCCTAGTTGCGGTTACAGTCCTAGCTAGCCTTCGCTCTCTCTCCCACTCAACTCGTTGTCCCTTCCAGCCTCAATTTACACCCTCGGCTTCCCCTAGAACCTCCTTGCTCCCCCTTTTCTTTGGCATCCCCTTCACCCGAGCCTTTCCAACCTCGCATCTGCACCCTCGGCTCCCTCTTGCTCCCCTTTATCACACCTCGTAGCCACCTTATCCCTCCTTCGCTACCCCATCTGCAGCACCCCCGAAAACTTGTCGTCGTCGCTTTTCCGCTGCAGCCCACCACTCTCCACTCTATGGTCGTCATCTCCTCCCTAGTTGCGGCCTCCTTTCGTCTGCGGCCTCCTATCCAACCCGCGTCCTTCCCTCTCCATTCGCTCTGTACCCTCGATCGCGGCCTCCTTCACGCGATTCCTCCAAACCCGTTTTATTCCCTCAACTCGCCCGCGGCCTTGCTTCTCCTCCTCTCCATACCCTCGCTGCCTCCGGCCTCCTGCTATCTCCTAACCTGCACCATCTCTCATCCTCTACATGGGTCTGCCCTTTGGGCAGCCCTCATGTGCCTCTCTCCCTTATCCACTGCTACTTGCCTGCAAAACTTAAACAAAAAAACGTGTTAGGTAAAGCAGTGTTGATTTCTTTTTAAAAAGTTAAAAGACGTTAATTATCCATTTAATATTTGAACGTGATTGATATCTTTAGGTTGCATACACAGTAGCAAAGTGCAAATCTGTAATATGTCATTACTCCAGCTGTCCAATTCTATGCACTCATCAAGACAGAAAAACAAAACAAGTTAATTTTTAGTTTAGTTATTAATAGTTTATGTTTAGAAACGAATCTCCCTGTTATTTAAGCACCTTCTCAAATAAACTCACTAGGCAAGTTTATCTCATAGAATCTTACACAGTAATATTTATTCAAGTCAATTGTTAGCATTAGTTAGTGATTTTTTGCATGCCATGTTTGATTCTGCTAAAAATGTGATAAATGCTAATCCAATTGGCCATTGAATTGTCTTGGTTAGCTAATATTTGAGGTGAATTTAGTCAGTGGTTAATGAACATACTGTTGTCATATGAATGCATGAGTTACAATCTTTGGAATGAATAAGATAGCTATTTATCTTCACCGAGGTACCAAGTAGATAATTTCTGGAGATTACATCTGCTAAACTGAATACTCATGAAGTTATTAAGTGTTGGTTATAATCGTCATTGCATGCTTCATAATGAATACTAATTCAATCTCTGCTACTATAAAATCTGGGTTGATTATCTTTCATGACTTTTAAACTTACCTCAGTTTGATGCTTGATACTGATAAGGTCCTTCTATTATTGCCTACGGTATATGCTTATGCTTTGAATAAATCCATACTTGAATTAAACTACCTTTGGTGTACAATTATAATTCTCTCGTGGATAGTGTTCTTGGTTGCATATTGATATTGTTTAACGATCCTTGCACCATTCCAATTATTAGCTTCATTATCTGATTGAGGGTATTTCTGCTATAATTACATGACATGAATATTTCGACTTAATGCATAGTTGGGTTGGTTAGTGGTTTTTGGCAATATAGTCTTTTGATCCAATATTGTTTATCACGGTATACGCGCATGTACTTCAATGGTTCATTGGCTGCAATTAGATATACTTGACTCCATTAGGCACTGGTCTAACTACTGGATTGTAATAGAGAATACATTTTGTGGTTGTCTTAGTGTTCTACAGGATTCCCTAAGGATACTTCTCCTTGGAGGTTTCGACTTCCGAAGAAGTTAGAACAGTGATCGAGGTGACATTGGGTCACTATTCTTATTTGTGCTTACTGGGAATTAGCCCTGCAAATTTTCCCGGTAACAGTCGAGCTCCATTGTTGAAGGTGGATTAGCATCGAACCTATGCTCATGTAATGCGTGATATTTTGTAATAAGAATTTGTTGAGACTTGGAGTGGTGGGGATTGGAGTGAGGGCGCATCTCTCTTATGAGATGTGGCGCCTCCACATTGAGATCACATCAAACATATCCCCATTTTTTCTCTCTTAAACTGAAGTTAACTCCCTCATCTAGCTCATGCGCCCTTTCTTGGAGTGAATGCGCCCACTATCCTCCTTGATCTATTTAAGCATGGGCTTTGCCCCCATTTTCTCATGGTCAAAGAGGACCGAAAAGCTAGTAAAGTCTGTACTCTTCTATTGTAATATTTTTGATGGAATAAAGAAAGCTGTGGAGGCAAATCTCCTGTGTCAGGCATTACTGTGTGTGGTTGAACATTGCATATTCTTATGAGGTAATATGTATTGCTTTAATTTCTTGCATCTTGTGGTTGAATGTTGGCCTTTGAAGGGAGCTATCTCCCGATAGGTAGGAGCATTTCTAGTTTGACTATTCTCTTTGCTAGTTTACTTTAAATCTCTTAGATGAGCATGTGTATTCTAGTTTGATTTCCATGCTTTCTAAGTTTCCATTGTAGGCGGCACCAATATTTGATTTAACCTTTGTATGCAAGAGTTTATGAGTTGATGCAGGTACCTAGCTCGAACACTTGGTGAATCTAGTTTGACTCCTCTGATGTTCAAACATTTTTTCGCATAGGCCCTCCGCCTTCCACTTGCAGGCTCCACAACTCAAATTTTCCCAAGCTTATGGCTTTTCTGCTATCTCTCTCTCCTTCACTTTAATTAAATTTTCTTTTGGTTATGGTTACTAACATGTTTAAGGAAATTAGTTTGCTTTTTAAAAGAAAACCTAAAGGCTCATTTATTTGAGTATGTTGTTAGATCTAGGATTTTAAAGCCTATTTTTTACTAGATCTAATTTGGTTAAGTACTTAGAATTATTGTTCATCTTTTAGTACTTCATTTTTTTATGCTTTTAACGTTTATTTGGGCACATTTGGCACATTTCAGGTGGCTGGTTTCACAGTTTTATTACCATAACAAGAGGAAGTGCTACCGGAAAATCAAAGATCTAAAGCCATCCAAGGATTCCCAAAGTAATTCACTTCCATCTTGCATCAATTATGAAACTTGTAAGGCCTTTGGATCCAGATCTATAAGGACCAAAGGCATCCACTTTCCTATTGAAAAATATTAAATAAAGGCAAGTGGGCTACTCAGCACCCACACCCCATCCCCCCTAGGGGGATCTCACAAGCTCAATTTTGTGGTTTGCATTTTTTCTAACCTTTCTTTATCTTATTTTATCATCACATGCACACAATCCGCCCCAATAGGGTTGTATAGTTAGCTTACCTTTTACTATTACAATCTTGCTTTCAATCTTGTACTTTACAATTAAAGAACATCAAAAACTAAATCCGGCTGTGCATTCCCGAAGTACCGAAAGGGAAAAGAGATTCTCAGCCGTCAATAACTTTGTTGTTACAATTTTTGTACATTATTAACAATAATATCTAAGGCCGCCCATAAAATAAAATTTATCCCCGGTTGGTAAAAAGAGATTATCGGCCATAAAATAAAAATAAAAAAAATTGTCTTAATAAAATTTACCAAGGCTTGAAATTCCGAGTATGCTCTTGACCGCTGCAGCTTAGTCTAATCGGTTGGTTAATCAGAAAGGGATTTGAAGTGACTAGTTTAATAGGGCAATCCAACGAAAACTTGATATCTAGAACTCGGGAGGTTGCATGAAACTAACTACAGAATCAATGGGCTATTTTAAGCAAGTTATGCCTTGCCCAGCTGGACCCATGGTCTAGTTGTCACTACGCTCAGTTCGAAGGACTAAGTTGGAATTGGGCCAAACCACGAACTAACCCACTCCTTAATCCACACATCATAATAAAACATTTAAAACTAACCCACAAGACTTGCAACACTTTCGCAACATAGCAACACTTCAATAATCTCATATGACTCCATTTGGCATTGGTCTAATCTGCAACAATCAAACATTTTAAGTGAATCAATGCGTTAGATGGATTTACCTTTATCATGCTATTGTTCTAATTCATAGTTGTTTTCTCTGGTTCAGTATTTACTTGTATTTCAAACTCCTGTATTCATTTTTCTCTAACTTAACTTAAAGGCCATAGTTTTATTTTCATAGGTGCCACCCCCCTTGGCTTCGCTAGGAATTGGCCTAGACGAAGGAGTTGAGTGTTGAGTGACAGTATCTCAACTCTGTGCTTTCCCCCAAGGACGCACCCAATGGCTTGAATATTTCTGCCACGCTAACCCCCTTTCCCTCGAGGTGCGTATCCGGCGGCAAGAATTATTACCCACTTTGGAAATATCTAACAAAAATTACGCATATTCCAAGGGGCTGCTGATGGGAATGGAAATGTGATCCTTGTAACAAGCCCTACAAGGGCTCTTACACAACAGTAACCTTTAAAGGCACATCTTCCACATGAACGGGGAAAAGGTGTTGATGCTGGAGGAAAACCGCAGATGCAAATGAAAAGGCAAAATATCAAAAGGAGCATAACAATCCTCAAATTCTAAAAAATAAGGGGACCTGAATTCAACACAATCATAAGTATATCATTTGGTTCCAGTATTTGAAATCAAGCCAAGCTCTATTTCCAAAGATTTTAAAGCGACAATGGGAAGCCATATTTAGTGCTTCAGTTGAATCTTCAGTTCTATTTTTAGTAGGGTTTCCCATGCTTGCATGTTACATGCAACACATGGAGCATGCATGGGAAATTGATTGCTTCAAATGGGTACTTTCCAATTTTGAGATCTGATATTTTAAGAAGGATTTTATTTTTACAAACTTGTTATTTTTAGTTGTCGGTTGCACTTTTGGGTATCCATCTAATGGTTTTCCAATAATATTTTTCAAAACATACTATTTGGGAAACCAATTAGGTTTTTGGATGCCCTTTATGGAGGAGAGCATGTGTGTGACTTTTGCTGATGATCAGAAACTATGTTTAGGGTTTCTATTTTTGGAAAATGTTATACATAAGATTAGTTCACACCTATGTTGCGCAGGGACCTGTCCCCCCCAAAATTTCATCTGTTTCCTGCGTTCTCGCGTTCTAGGGACTTTGGAACTCCTCGGAAACTTCCCCAATTCATCGGGGACTCCATCGGGGACTTGGGAACTTCTGGGCCATACCCTAACCATACCTGTCAAAACCGGGAACATTTCAAGAACGTCCCCGAAGTCCCTTGACCAATTGGGGACTCCTAGACGTCCCTTAACCTGCACAATTTAAAAATAAATAAACAAATTGAGTTACAGAATTTAGAGACTTCCTTTTTGTTGTCTTGAGGTTTCAACAAGTTTATGACAGTTTTGAGGAATCTGTTATATATCGTTGTGATTTTATTAATTCTCCTCCTAGGCAAAGGCTTTGGACCAAATACTATATATCCAGTGCCATTAATAGACCAATGCAATCGTTTGTACGTTTGGGAGAACAGATTGGTTTTTCTGTCTTCTCCTTCCTAGAATTACAAAGTAATAAAGAGATTGTAGTTGACGATGTTGTTTCAACCACGATTGTAGATTGAAGAGTGTAATTGACATGTTTTTAGCCATTGCTCATCGAAAGAATGCCAAGCGTATATCGAAGGCCACACATGGGGTAAGATGTGCATGTCACACTATAGTTCGTAGATGTTTTGTTAACCTCAAGCTACATAGAGTTGACGTTAGGGGCAAGGTGGGTCAAACACCCATGGGTCATGGCGCGGCCATGCTTTAATACACCTATAAAGGGTTTTCTAATGGCCCGTCCACGCTTTGGAGGGTTTGTCTACATATCCATTGTGGCCATTTCTTGGACTTTGGCATTTCATTTCCTTTTCATGTGGCAATTACATGTCAAGTTCCTTTCAAACTTTCCCGCAGGCTGCAAACATGAACTATGGTCACCAAAGGGAAAGGCTAAAAACATGAACTGTGGTCACCCAAGGGAATAAACACATCATAAACAATATATTTGCTACAAAAAATATGATTATAAGCAGTAAAATATTTTATATTTCATTTTGTAATTTGAATTTCATAATTAGCGCTAATTTTTATCTCAATGTTTTTAATCGTATCTATTATAACTTATTATATATATAGATAATTATATATATTTATTTATATTATATAAGTGTCGTCCCCAACCTGTCGTCCCATGAAAAATTGGGCGTGCGCTTTAGCCGTCCCGGAAACTCGTCCTGGCATCCCCCCCACCCCCCCATCCCTGAGGCGCGTGCAACATAGGTTCACATAGACCAAGAACACTACCTAGAAATTTCAAGAAAATGCAAAATTAGTTCAAAATTAGGGCACCTTGTCTAAAAATAGCAGCAGCGAGTTTAATAAGTTGTACATGGAACAGCGAGTTATGTTTCCCTATGAGTGCAGGGTACCATGGCTTGGTAGACCAATTGAATCAATCCACAAGGAAATATAGGGAATCTTATCCAGTATGCTTTTTGCTTTTGGAAATCTTATCTAGTGTGTTTTTTTTAATCTTATTTTGTTTATTATAAGCTAAAAAGAGTGCACACCCCTTGAGGTCTATTATCAGTAGTTGCAGTTTATTCTTGGCACAAAAGGAGTGCCCCACTTAGTGGTTATATATTCATGCCTAGTTTTAATTCTATTCCAGGAAAAGAAAGAGGTTGCATGTGAAGACAAAAGGAGTGTTTTTTGCATGTTTTATTTCAAATAGGTTTCATCTACTCTTAGCCAAAGGAGTTCACCTTATCTCAGGAAAGCAAGTTATTATTGGCATGAAGAGGGTTCCCCCATGTTACGATGGTACCAGTACCAACGCACCTGCAGAGGTGCCCCAGGGAGAGGGGTCATTTTTCTCGCCGGGAGGGGTGTTTAACCAGCTTTCTTTGAGTAGGGGTTATGGTCAGACCCTCTAGTTTCTCCTTTGGAAGTACTATGGCTTAATGGCATTGCTAATTGCCTCATGAAAGGGCTTGAAGCTCTGAGGTTGGTGTCTGAGGATTCCAGCGGTGGATCACTACGTCACATGACCCCAACCCTGATTTAGCATTCTGGTGACGGTTCTTTCAGCACTGAGGCATCTATTTCTCCTCCAGGTCACCTCCACTACCCTCTTGGCCCTCTAGTTCACCAACGCCCTCTGTCTGGGGTCTCCTTCTGATGATGACGTCATCCTTGGAGCCAGGCTGTAATGCTTGATTAAGGGGGGGCGTCGAGGGATATTCACTTCTGTTGGGGTTAGTTGGGGCATGACGACCCCCCCCCCCTACGCAGTCTTGCCTTCAGAACGGATCGATATGCTCATTTTTAGCCATTTTGCTCATGTATGGGTCAAATCTGGGGAAAACACCCCAATTTACCCACTACTTTGATTATTTTATATTATTTTTGTTTTAATTTTATGTTTGCATTTATAATTTTAAATAGACATTTTAAAAGGCATGTCGGCCTGGATTATTTTTTATTTTTGTAAAGTGAGTGTGAGAAAAGTATAAATACACTTCTTCTCACTTCATTTTAACAACAACTTATGGGATAAAACATTTATTTTTTAGTTTTACCCTACTTGGGCTCTTTGAGTGATGCGCACCTCTTGAGGATGGATGTACTTGCTAATTTGGGGACAAATCTTTGAAGTATCTTTGTTTTTGCTCTTTGCTAAGGTAATGCTAGGAGTTGTTTGTTTAACACATGCACAAGGACGTATCTAAGTTTCTTCTATTGATTTCTCTTTGTTAAATGTTGAAAGTGTGCTTGTCTAAGGTTGAATGGTAGCCATTAATGCTGCATTTTGTCCTAGCTAAGTCATTTTTCAGCCTTTAGTTACCCTAGCATTGTGAAGCTTGAGCTTTAGGTCTCCAAAGTTTGTCTTAACTAAGGCATATTCAACCAACTTTTGTGGTTGTTGAAGAAAAACCTAGTTTTCCAAACTTGGCAAGTACCATCGCAAGAGGAGGGCCATCCTCCTTAATGCCCTAGGGCTAAGGTAAAACCTTAAAACTCTAAGTTTGTCTTTTTTCTCTACAACAAACTGTAGTTTGTATTTTTGCAAATGTTATTGTTAGGTTAATTTTGCATTTTCATGTGTGAATCTGCATTTTCATGGTAGAATTAGGGTTAGAATTAGGTCTGCAATTTTATGACAAAAACCCTAAAAATCAAAAAATTGATTATTTTGCAATTTTTGGCATCCCTAAAATTTCGGCCCTTCCTCCTATAAATTTGGCCTGCCCTTTTTGTCCCTAGAAACCCTAGGGCGAAAATGTAGGAGCCCTAAATATTTAAAAAACTCAAAAATCCTTAAAAAACCCTAATTTTTGTGATTTTGTTCATATTATGTTAGATTAAATTTTAGTTTTTTAATTTACATCATTTTTACTTTTATTTTTCATAAAATTAAATTTTAAAATCCTAAAAAGCCCTAATTTACTGTTGTCTAACCCTAGCTGGAGACCTAAAGTGCCCTAGCGGCCTCCCTCTACTCCGTCTCCTACCTTCTACGCTTCGCCCCTCTTTGCTCTCTGTTGGATGCCTTCTTCCTTACCTCATCCATTCGCAGCCCCTTTTTGACTGCCCCAACACTGTGTTTTACAGCTGTGCAAGCAAACAAGAAACAAGGTTAATTTCTATGATAAACATTGCATAAGCACAAGTTTGTCTTTACTTAAAGAGAGCTCTGATTTTCATGTACAGTAGGTCTGATTTTCTACATACAGTAAGCTAAAGTTTGCCTCCATTGATCAATGAGACGTGCTAATGTTTTTGGGTGTTGAATGTCCTAGTTAACTTTATTGCAAGATCTGAATTCATAGTTCATTAATTTCATACAACCATAAACATTGGATGCTTACATTTGCTAAGTGAGTATATCAAGAGCATTAATCTCTCACGACTGCTGTTGCAAGATTGCTAATAGAAGTGACTTGGCATACAGTTTACAAGCTTACTTTGTTGACAGTTGCAAGGGAGTGGTGATTGGTTAGACTTTTATTGTTTATTTTATATGCTGAAACCTACGGCTGCTAACCATTACAGTATAATAAACAAGTTCTCAGTGCCACAGTTCCTTCATATATTATGTGGATATAGTTCTTGGGTGGTCAAAGCTTGAAGTTACGTGAGTTGATTTTTCCATGTTTTCTGTTGCTACAAATTGGACATATTTTACATACAGCAAAACTAAGACTTGTTGTCAATGATTGATAGGAAGCACTTCTGATTTTTCTGAGTTTTGGTGTTGAATGCCTTCATCATAATCCTATGTTCCAGCCCTGGTACTTGTCACAATTCTTGCATTTTAATGCTGCTAATAAGCCTGAGATAATGTACAGTGAGCTATTATTTTCTGAGTGCAATACTGGTGGATGATGCGAGATTTGGTACTCAGGATTTTCTGAATTATTTGTTTTCAGTAGTTAAACATTTGACCCTTGATGTAATTTGGTTGGAAAGTTCTTTGTTCTAAAAATATGCACATTGATTATTGAAAAGGGCAAGTTAATATTATTTTAGTGCATAACATCATTAATGATATTGTACAAACCCTATGTTTGATTATACTACAACTTGTAAGAATACTCGTTACATCAGAGGATAATATTGTCACTTACTTGTTGAGTGAAGTTTCGTGGTTCTTTTATCTTATCCATAGACTCCATAAGGCACTGGTCGAAACTAACATCTGCATAAAGAACATAGTCTTTTGTTAAATAGGTGTCTTGCAGGATATTCCAGGGTCCTTCCGCTAGGAGGTTACGACTCTCCGAAGAAGTTAGGACTGTGATCAAGGTGACATTGGGTCACATTTCTTATGATTGCTTACTGAGCACTAGCCCTGCTAGTTTGCCCGGTAACATTTTTGGCACCGTTGCCGGGAACGTTTCGAAACTCAAAGTGGTTTATCCGGAAGTCATTGACACCCTCGGCAAAACAACACTTGGTAAGAAACTCGAGGTAAGTCTTGGATTCGTATTTTGAAAATATTGTTGAGGACTAATCTTGCAGATCTTACCTGGCAACTCCACTCATTTAAGGTGACTCCACTCATCAAGAAGCAATTCGGAGCAATCACCATTATCTCAGGTACATATTTGTTTAGTGCTTTCGGTGAGATTTGTTTAAGTCTAACTTGGCAGGTCTCTCCTGACGACTCCTACTGAAGAAAATTAAAAGGAAGTACTCTACAAAACTGAAAGTCAAGAGATATGGGGATCCTCGATCCGTTCGACTTCTCAAATATTCTGGGATACCCGAATAGGTTCAACAAGCATCGCTGCCTGAAGCTTATCCCGATGTTCCATGAGGAAAAACATACTGCTACAGCACATGTCATAAAATTCAAAGAAATTTCGACGGCATGGGATATCACAGATGAGGATACCATTATATAGCTGTTCGTAATGTCCTTCGAGCTAGGAGTTGATCAAGATATGGATGCTTGGTAATGTTCTTCGACTGTTGGAAGTTACTTATATGCTAAGTTGCAGGAAACGGGCTACCCCCCCACGTCCCCTGTCCGTTTCCATACGGAAACGCTGAAACACGTACGGAATGGTACCGAAACTCGTTTCAAAAAACTTGAAACTCGTTTCAAAATCGGAAACCCGTTTCATAATTCTGGAAACCCGTTTCAAGTTCGTATTTGGAAATTTCTCCACATTTCCGATCGTCAACGCTCAATCCGCCGAAACGTTAAGTTTTTAATGCATTTTCGATTTCCGGTTTAGGGTTTAGCAAGCCCGTGACTCCGTCCAGCATTATAAATTAGCTAGCCTGCGATTCATCTGAGTGTTGCTGCGAGTGTGAGCGTATCTGCTGCGAGTGTGATGCTACGAGTGAACCGTGAGCGTTAGGGTGAGTCGTAAACTGAGTTTGTGAGCGTGTGAGCGTTAGGGTGAGTCGTGAGCGTTAGGGTGAGCCAGAGCCTCCGTGAGCCTGAGTTTTTGTCAACCGTGAGTTGAGTGTGAACCGCGATTGTGTGAGCCGTGAGCTGAGTGAACCCGCGAGACTGATTTTGTCTGAGCCGTGAGCTGAGTGTGAACCACGAGTGTTTCTAAGTGTGACTGAGTGTGGGTGAAGTGAACAGGGAGTGTGAGCTGAGTGTGAGTGGCAGCGTGTGAGTTTTGAGCTGGGTAAAATACTAAAATGTGTTGTTTTTTGGGTAAAATACTAAAAATGTGTTGTTTTTTGGATATTAATACTTGCATTATGGAATCACTTATGAAATTATGAGTAAAATCGTAAATGTGATGTTACATGTATGACTATGACTATGATTTCTAATTTTGTTGAATTTAAAATTTTAATCTGTAAATAATTATAAAATATATATATATATATATATATATCGCGTTTCCCCGTTTTTTAAATTTTGGGGGGTCACGTTTCCTACGCGTCCCTGTTTCCCCGTTTCGTGCAACTTAGTATATGGAATTCAAGTAATTGTGTGTCCAAGCATTGTGAGAGTAAAGCACTTGAGAAGTGATAGTCCATCCCCTTTAGCCCTTTGGATTGTGAAGCTAATATCTTCAAACTTTGTACTCGCAGCTCTGAAATAAAGGTGAAACTGCTTTGGTGACCAACTCTTTATTGTGGACGAGTTTCATGAATTGATGTGGAATTTTTTGAATTAGTGAGCTTCCAGTAAGACTTGCCTCAATAGTTTGCTTCTATTTTCTATCCATGCCTCTTGGATTAAAGCTACTGCTCAAAACTCATGTAAAAAGAACAATTTTATTTCCTGATTTTGTGTATTTACTTAAAAATCTGCAACTTTTTGTCGCAGATCTGTAGTATGCTACTGCAAATTTAATAAAAGTTAACATTGATTTGCTATCTAAACAAGTAAATCGGAATCATACTTGTTGTTCTCAAGCACTGTATAACAGAAATCTGAACTAGTTTGGAGATTTCAGCAAAGTATGTTTTCCAGATTTGAAGTCTTTTGCATGGTACAGTTGAATATTCTTGACTTCAGATTAATAGGGATACCCCCCTATTAACCAATAGCCCAAAGCAAGGGTGAATGTTTGAGGTGACATTGGCACCTTCCCTATCTGTTTCATTCAATCCATTCCAATTTCGACAGAAAACACCTGCAAATCAAGTAGCCAGAATGGTTATTATCCTATTTGGAAATACCTGACAAAAATCACACATATTCTGAGGGGCGGCTCATGGGAATGGAAGTGCGATCCTTGTCACAAGCCCTGCAAGGGCTCTTACACTACAGTGCTGTCGCATCTTCTACATGAAGGGGGAAATGGTGTTGATGCTTGAGGAAAACAGCAGACCCAAATGAAAGAGCAAACTATGAAAAGAAGCAGAATGATGCTCAGAGGACAAAAAACAAGAGAACCTGATTTGGTCACAGTACTCCAGTGGTCGCCGAGAAGCCAAGAATTGTTCAAGAATCTAGGAAGAAGAAAGCGGTGCCAGAAGAATCATCAAAGGCTCCAAGCATGACTCAAGATACCAGACTGGTAAAAATTTTGAATGTTCAAGAGAAGGAGGAATCCATAATGAGAGTGACAAGTGCTATTTATGCACATGGAATCCCATTTAATGTGATCTGGTTCCCTACTAATAGCACTTGTTAGATTTTCACAATTTAATTCAAGATTATCTAGGATCTTATCTGAGAGAATAACATGCACAGCATTTAAACACAAGAGACAAGAGACACAAAGATTTTCCTCGGGGAAACCATAAAGGAGAAAACCCCGCAACATCCTCAGAGATAGAATGAGCAACAATACAATAGCAGAAATATCAACCCCAAAAGTAGAAATGGTCTTCAGCAGCTTCTCTCTTCTCCACTTGTGCAAACTTGTCCTTCTCCTCACTAATGCGAACTTGATGAGTGAGTGAATGAGTAAATAGAGAGGAGCACCCTCTCTATTTATACTTTTACTTTAACTTGACCTTAACCCCAAACAGGTCGGCCCCTAGGTGTAACTGACTGGGCCGACTTCTCTAGGAGAGTCTAATAACCAAATGATGACTCAACTCTGGGGTCTAAAGCCCCGACATACAATGGAGGGTTAAACTCAATGACTTTACATGACTCAAGTACAACAATGACTCTCCCGACCGGAGGAATAAACATCTCCGTCGGAGGTACGATAATAAAATACAAATACAACATAAAATAGACAAGTGAATATCTTCCAAAGTTACAATTACATTAACAACACTTGGTGCGGAAGATAAAAACAAACCCTCAAGGTTTCCTGAAATGAATTCCTCAAAAAAGGAGAGGCATAAGCCACTAGTCCACAGCATTGCCTCTTCACCAAAATGTGCAAAGTTTGTTAAGGTCGAAGATTGTCCAAGTGAGGTAAAAGATATCCATTTCATTGATGATATTTTAATTAATGTGATTAAGGAAGTAAGCCCCCCAACATTGTGCAAGGTATCATGAATAATGCACCAATCTGCAAAGCCACAGGCTTGATTGTTGAGTAAGTACAAGCACATATTTCAGACTCCATGTCCATATTATGAACCTGATTTTGAAATAGTATGAGTCTAGAATACAATGGATTTAGGAGCTCACGTGACAAGCTAAAGAAATTACAAAACTTATCACCAACCATCACTGGTCACGAGCAATTTTCCAAGATTACTCCAAGTGGAAGTTGTTGCATGTTATTGAGAGTCAAGAAAAGATATGCCTCAAACTTCAGCATGTTGTCACCTTGTAGAGATGAAATCTGCATTAGTGTCTATGGTGGTGATTGATATTTCAGCTGTTTGGAGACGGTCATGTTTTCAAAGGGGAGCTAATGTAATATCCCAAACTGATATTTTTTCTTTTTTCTGATATTGTAGATGACTAGTGGCTTATATCTCAACAGAATATGACAGTAAACCCAGATCTCTGCATGCATGCAGTTGCATGCAGAATTGTGCCCTAGAAAATATAGGAATGCTAGAAAGTAGGAGAAATTAATGCATGCACATACCAGTATGTAGATCTACTAATGTTGATGAAGATGATCCCAGCATGCAAAGAATGTACCGGAGGAATAGAGAGATAGGTCAAGTCGTCCTCCCACAGATAAGTGCGCCCTCCTCCAAGTTGAGAATGCTCCTAAATAAATGGTAGATCCCTGATGAAGCTCCGGATAATGTGCACTAGGGTTATAGTGCCACTCTGAATATAATGGAAGCTGCATGCATAAGAAGTAGTGGCTCCAAAGCCAAAAACGTGAGTCTCTCTCCAAGTAGATTCGCCCTTAGGCATGCAAACGTCCTCCTCTGATGATGATTGATGATAACTCTCTCAGAAGTCCAGTTGAGAGGCCCTTCTTCTAGGGAAAGGGTGATAGGGATGCTCTGAGAAGAATGGAGGTTGCATGCATAGAATCTGAGCCCTGGATGCTGCAAAACGAATAGGTGGCTATCTGGACAATGCGCCCATGCAAGGGAGAGCGAGCCCACAATATGATATAAAAGATAACTCTGCTGAAACCGAATGATGATAATACCTGATGAAGAACAATGTTGAACCTGGATGATCCAACCTGAATGATGAACTAAGGCAGATAGCTTTCACTGTCGGAATACACCAGAGAGTTGTGTACAAGCCTCAACCCCAACTTAGCTTGCTGAGCTTCTCCAAATCGAGATCACAAATCAATAATCAATAATGGTACCTTCTCCATTCGCTTTACCTTCTTTTATAACACTCAACTGCTCAAAACCCTAATTTCAACCTAATTAGGTTACTTTATCTTCTAATTTGAAGTTGACTTGCATGCAGGTGCATGGATACTCAATAAGGTGCATGCATCATCAAATAATGCTCGGATGTCATGCATGCAGGTGTCCTTGGGCTCAGATGGCCCATGTCCATCTAATGGTGATATAAAATCTATGCCCTAGATATTCTGATATGGCATAAGTCCTCGGCTGATCCCCTGACTGTCAGTGCCCGCTTGAACCTATGGGAATCAAATAGGTTAGCGGTATGTTCCTCAATGCCTAAGCAGAAGAGGACATCACAATCCTCCCCGCTTGAATTTGCTTGTCCTCAAGCAACTGTAAAGCTGGGTGCTGTAATACGTGTTCTCCCTCCCAAGTGACCTCCTCCAAAGGAAAATCTCTCCACTGAACCAAGTAGTCTCTGATAACTCGGTTTCTCAGTTTCCGCTCTCGCACCTCTAGGATGCGCTTAGGAATCAGAACCAATTGCTCCTCATCATCAAGAGGGGGTAGCTCGGAGGATGTGACAATCTGCTGACCAACCGCCTTCTTGAGGTTGGAGATATGAAATATGTTGTGAATCTTGCTCTCTGGGGGTAGTTTGACCTCATATGCTACCTCTCCAACCTTCCTGACTATCTTATATGGACCGTAGAAGTGAGGTTTGAGTTTTTCCGCTCCCTTCTTTTTCAGAGTCGACTGACGGTAAGGTTGGAGGCGTAAATAAACGAAGTCTCCTACCTCAAAATTGCACTCAACCCTGTGCCTGTCTGCATATATCTTCTGCTAATTCTGAGCCCTCTGTATGTTCTCCCTGAGAAACTTGAGGATATCCTGACCCTCCTGAATCCACTCTTTGGCCTTGGGAGCCCTGCTATCACCAAACATCCTATCTGCGAAAGTGGAAGCATCATATCCGTATAAAGCTCTGAAGGGTGGCATCCCAATGGTCATATGGTGGGTGGTGTTGTAACAATGCTCACCCAAGTGCAACCATTTGATCCATGTCCTCTGCTGGCCTGCCACATAATTTCTCAGGTACCCCTCAATCCACTTGTTGACAATCTCTGTCTGCCCGTCACTCTACGGATGATAACTGGTGCTCATAGCCAGCTCAGTACCTACTAGCCGGAAAAGCTCTTGCCAAAAAGCCCCTGTGAATTTACTATCCCTGTCACTGACAATAGTCTTGGGTAACCCATGGAGTCGGAATACCTCTCTGAAGAATAGTTCTGCCACTTGTGCTGCTGAGTAATCTGAGGAAATAGCAAAGAAGTGAGCAAACTTGGTCAGTCTGTCTACCACTACGTACAAGCAGTCTCTGCCCTGAACCTTGGGAAACCCTGTAATGAAATCCATGGAGATGCTCTCCCATTTCTGCTCGGGAATAGGCAATGGTTGTAACAAACCAGCTGGGTGGGTGTGCTCTATTTTGTTCTACTGACACAAGCTGCACTCTCCCACATGCTGCATCACATCATTCTTGAGGCCCTTCCATGAGAACCTCTCCCTAATCTGTCTGTAGGTCTTGAGAAACCCCTGATGCCCTGCCAAAGGTGAATCATGTGATGCCTGTAAAAACTTCTTCTTGAGAGAAGACTCTGGAACCAAGAAGATTCTGTTTTTGTAATATATGATATCATCAATCACCCGGTACCTGTCATCCTGCAACTGCCCATCCAATAGCTCGCAATGAAACTTGTCTTTGGAGTATTCCACCAAAAGGTGATATCTCCAATCTGATGAGATGCTCATAAGGGATAATGCAGTTGGTCGTCTAGAAAGTGCATCTGCCACTACATTGTTCTTCCCCTTCACATACTCAATCTTGAAGTCATAGGCTTGAATTTTGCTTACCCATTTTTGTTGTCTCTCGTTTAGCTCTTTCTGCTCAAGGAAGTATTTCAAACTGTTATGATCTGTCTTAACCTTGAATCGGCCACCTACTAGATACTGTCGGAACTTTGTCAGCGCATGAAGAATGGCTAACATCTCTTTATCATAAATCGAGTAATGGTGCTCATAGTCTTTGAGCTTCCTGCTCTCAAATGCAATGGGGTGATTGTTCTGCATCAATATTGCCCCAATTCCCTCTCCGGAGGCATCGCACTCTAACACAAAGGGTAGAGAAAAGTCTGGTAGAGCTAGTACGGGGCATGAACTCATTACCTTTTTCATCTTTTCAAATGTCTGTCGTGTTGTTTCTGACCAACTGAAAGCCCCTTTCTTGGTGAGATCGATGAGGGGTGCTATCATCTGTGAAAACCCGTTGACGTACCTCCTGTAGTAAGTGCAAAGCCCTAAAAAACCCTTTAGTTCTGTCACATTCTTGGGTGTGGGCCAATCCAGCATGGCTCAAATCTTCTCTAAGTGAACTTGTACCCCATTGGCACCTATCACATGCCCCAAATACAACATCTCCTGCATGCCGAACTCACACTTGGACATCTTGGCATAAAGTGACTGCTCTTGTAAAATTCCAAGTACCTCATCCAAATGTTTCAAGTGCCCCTCCCAAGTTCTACTGTATATCAATATGTCATCAAAAAATACCAGAAGATACTTGCGTAACTGACCTTTGAAAATATTATTCATGCAAGACTGAAAGGTAGCTGGTGCATTAGTGAGCCCGAATGGCATCACTAGAAACTCATAGTGCCTGTAGTGACAACGGAAGGCGGTCTTTGGAACATCCTGTTCCCTAACCCGAATCTGATGGTAGCCTAAGCGGAGATCAATCTTTGAGAAGTACTTAGCCCCCTGTAGCTCATCCATCAACTCATCAATCCTGGGGATTGGGTACCTGTTCTTGATAGTCTTTTTATTCAGAGCCCTATAGTCAATGCACATGCGTAAGGTACCATCTTTTTTCTTAACCAGCACAACTGAAGATGTAAAAGGACTGGTACTAGGCTTGATGTATCCCAGCTTGAGCAGTTCTTTGATAGTGTTCTCTATCTCGTCCTTGTATCTTTTGGGGTGTCTGTAAGGAGTGGTGATAACTGCCTGAGTCCCCTCCTCTAACTCAATGATGTGCTCAAATCCCCTATCAGGAGGTCGACCTGCTGGAAGGTCTCCGAATACTGCTTTGTGCTTCTGCAATAAGGCCTCTATATCTGTTGGATGTTGTGTGGCCTTATCTGGTGATTTCCTGAAGGTAACCATGCACTCGGCTGCCCACTTGATATCTCCCTGTCGGAGTACTGCCTCCATCCTGTGTGATGATACTGCTGTATGAGGGTAGGTGTTCATCCCTCTCAGAACTACCTTCTGTCCCTCTGCTCCCATAAACTCCATCTCCATGGTCTGGTAGTTCGTGGAATACTTCCCTATGGAATAAAGCCACTGAACTCCTAATACCACATGCATGTCAGGTACATCTACTACATAGAATGTCTCTATCACTGTATAATTCCCAAGTGTTACCTTGAATTTTGGAATCTGCTGACTACACTCCATGGTGTGACCTGCTGCAGCTACTGAAAATCCATCAAAAGTCTCTGTTTGAATACCTTTCCTTTTAACCCAAGCAGCGTCAATAAAATTGTGGGATGCCCCACCATCTACTAGTACTCCCACTCTGTGGCCCTATATTGTACCTCTGATCCGGAGGGTGTGGAATCTCGGAACTCCTATCATGGTAGCAATGGAACCACCCAATGGTTGTCCCTCCTCAGCTGTCTCATGGGTATCCCTCTGTTCTTGCTCCTGGTCATCCTCTTCCTCCCCACTGTCGGAATAAACCTCTATGTAGTAGGCCTTTCCCTTTCCGGAACATCTGTGACCTGGCTCCCATGGGTCTCTACAAGTGAAACATAATTTTTTCCTCCTCAGGTCTTAGCGGACATCATTATCCATCCTTTCTTTCTTTGGCCACTCTTTCTGGAAAGGTTTCTTTTCTTTATCTTTAATCGGAAAGTTGGTTCTGGGGTGAAACCTACTCTTGGGTACTGCTTCCTGTAAGTCTCTAGTCCGTCTGATGGCATCAGCTAGGGTCGTGGGTCTATAAGACTTGACCCGTCCTCGTAAGGGCTCTGTGAGAGCCTCAGTAAATAGCATAATCAACCTGCTCTCTGAAATATCTGTCACCATGACTGCCACCCTCTGAAACTCTGAAATGAATGCATCTGCACTACCTGTCTGCTTGAGCTGTGCCAGCTCTCTGAAATGTACCTCAGGGTCCTTTCTATCAAATCGCTCAATGAGCCTCTGTGTGAAGTCTGAGTAGGAAGTAATGGTATTGTGACCCAATGTCACCAATTCGTGGTACCACCACTCATGGGCTTCCCCGTCCAAATGTAATGTAGCCAATTTAATGGCATCTATCTCAAGCATGGAGTTTAGCTAGAAATAGGTATCCAACTTCTGCACCCAATTCCGGGTTGGAACTCCCCGGGAACCCTCAAAGGTAGGGATAGTCAGTTTCCCTATGGTGCGTTGTAACTCATAGTTCTGGGTGAATGGCCTAGTGTACGCTCTGGGTTTATTTTTACTTTTAAAATGGCAGAAGTCAGTGAAGGACATGGCTGATTGGAAGTCATCTCCCAAGGCCCTATATTCTCTCAAATAGGCAGTCATATTTTCTTCAGGTTCTACCTGTGCTAGAGGCACTGCAGCTGGGCTATCCAGGAAATGAGGCATAGTAGGATGACAAGGTTTGTTGTATAGGTGGGGATGGATGTGCATGTTGGTATGCAAGTGTTCTCCGCTACTACTGGTTGACACCCTATCACTATGGGGAAATAAAGGACTGTGTGGTGGGGGGGGGGGGTCCATTCTTCTCTGTCATCTGTTTAATGGCGCTGGCCATTTCTTTTTGGCCCGTGGTGAGTGCATTGATAGCTGAGATGAGACTACTGAAAGTTGTCTTCTCCTCGTCTACCATCGTTTCTTTACCTTTATTTCTGTCAAACTAATACCCCTTTATCTTCTAAATCTATATCCTCTAACTCTTCTTCTCTTCTAGCACAATCTCTAGACTTTTGTCTCCTATAGGTAATGTTGTATGGATCTTCTGAATTCATTGACTGATTATACTATGCGTGCCCCACAGCTGGCAAGGAACATGCTCTGATACCACTGTAATATCCCAAACTGATATTTTTTCTTTTTTTCTGATACTGTAGATCGCTAGTGGCTTATATCTCAACAGAATATGACAATAAACCCAGATCTCTGCATGCATGCAGTTGCATGCAGAATTGTGCCCTAGAAAATATAGGAATGCTAGAAAGTAGGAGAAATTAATGCATGCACATACTAGTATGTAGATCTGCCAATGTTGATGAAGATGATCCCAGCATGCAAAGAATGTACCGGAGGAATAGAGAGATAGGTCAAGTCGTCCTCCCACAGATAAGTGCACCCTCCTCCAAGCTGATAATACTCCTAAATAAATGGTAGATCCCTGATGAAGCTCCGGATAATGTGCACTAGGGTTATAGTGCCCCTCTGAATATAATGGAAGTTGCATGCATAAGAAGTAGTGGCTCCAAATCCAAAAACGTGAGTCTCTCTCCAAGTAGATCTGCCCTTAGGCATGCAAACGTCCTCCTCTGATGATGATTGATGATAACTCTCTCAGAAGTCCAGTTGAGAGGCCCTTCTTCTAGGGAAAGGGTGATAGGGATGCTCTGAGAAGAATGGAGGTTGCATGCATAGAATCTGAGCCCTGGATGCTGCAAAACGAATAGGTGGCTATCTGGACAATGCGCCCATGCAAGGGAGAGTGAGCCCACAATATGATATAAAAGATAACTCTGCTGAAACTGAATGATGATAATACCGGATGAAGAACAATGTTGAACCTGGATGATCCAACCTGAATGATGAACTAGGGCAGATAGCTTTCACTGCCGGAATACACAAGATAGTTGAGTACAAGCCTCAACCCCAACTTAGCTCGCTGAGCTTCTCCAAATCGAGATCACAAATCAATAATCAATAATGGTACCTTCTCCATTCACTTTACCTTCTTTTATAACACTCAATTGCTCAAAACCCTGATTTCAACCTAATTAGGTTACTTTATCTTCTAATTTCAGTAGACTTGCATGCAGGTGCCTGGATACTCAATAAGGTGCATGCATCATCAAATAATGCTCGGATGTCATGCATGCAGGTGTCCTTGGGCTCAGATGGCCCCTGTCCATCTAATGGTGATATAAAATCTATGCCTTAGATATTGTAATATGGCATAAGTCCTCGGCTGATCCCCTGACTGTCAGTGCCCGCTCGAACCTATGGGAATCAAATAGGTTATGCCTAAGCAGAAGAGGACAACACAGCTAAGGTGCACAGAGTATTGGTTGATGAGGACTAGTGAAGCAAGAATGATTTCTTGCTCAAGTCCACAGCACGAACATTTAAGCTTCTCCAAAATGCAAACACGGACAAGCCTTTTCTTGAAAGAGATTTATGACGGCATGAGAAACATGGTTGAGAAAACAATGGAAATCATTTTGCAGGAGGCTCCCATGCTTTTCCTTGCTGATAGGTCAAACGAATTTAAGACTCCCTTGCACACATTAACTCATGCTTTCAATCCCAAAATTTATGATAAAGACCTAACTGTATAAAGCAATGTGAAGAAGAAGGCCAGACATAAGGATAGGGCATTAGTTGCTGCAGTGAAGAAAGCCATCATGAGAATATCTCCAGCTTCTCTACAAATTGACATGAAGGAGGAATTTGCCAACTTCGTTGTTGGAATGGATGGATTTCTAGACATATTAGCCTTGGATGAAAGGACATATCACCAGAAATTAAGAGCCTTCAGGGTGACTAAGCATGAGTCCATGACCATTTTCAACAGATTTCTTTTATATACAAGAATGAAATTGGATTTTGCACGATGCAATCATCTATGGGAGTTAATATAGACATGAGTTTTCTACTAAATTGTCATCTATGGTTATCATTCTCTTTTTTTATCATTTCATTCTAATTTTCCTCATAATGTGGCAATTAAAAAAATAATTTTTTGAAATATTTATATTTTTTTAAATTTTAAATCCCTTGCCCGCACAGGTAGACCGAGTGGTTGAGACTCCCAGTGTTAATGCCCCCCCTCCTCGGTTCGATTCCCTAGACTAGCCTGGGGCGCATGCTTGCGGGCTGTGCATGAAAAAATGGGTTATTGTGGCAGCTATGAGATTTGTTCCCGGATATTGCAGGAGTGATTCTACACAATTACCGGTTCTTCCATCCCATCATACAAAAACAAAAAAACAAAAAAAATGAAATATCTTGTCGTAGTGAAACTAATTAACCAAATTGTTGATATTAATTATTATTAGTTAGCTTCCCTAAAGGTCACATCCCTTCACCATGACCCACCACATTAGGACTTTATAAGCCCAATCCATTCATTTTCTGCAATCGTCTATCAATCATATATGTATATACAATGTTGTGTATTGTGTGTGTCTTCTTACACTCTAAGCTTTGTGCTTCAGACTTCGAGTACATTTATAAAACTTCCAAGTCCACAACAATTGGTATCATAGCGGGGCTTTTTTCCCCACCAGCCTGTGGCCAAACCCCATTGCTGATGGAAACAAAATTTACACGGCTAGAGCCCCATCTCTTAACTACTCTTGGACAATTCAGAATATATATATATATATATATATATATTGTACCTGTGTACCTGAAACATGGTTGGGTACTTCTGCCACATCCCCCGGAGTACCTGAAATGTGGCATGATTTGGGGATGTTATACCTTGGATTTCGGGTACGTGGAGCTGTGGAACACTGTACCCCGATTTTGGGGATGTCATATGGGACTTCCACACATATTTTTTTGTTGTTGGGCAGAAACCAAGGAGGAAATGGGGCAGGAAAGGGGGGAGAAAGGTGGGGCCCCCTTCGCTCACTATTTACCAACCAAAACACTCACATTCAACTCCTTTTTATCCTCTAGCAGTGAAGAAGAGGAGCAGTACAGCCATCAGCTAAGAGAGACAGTCCATAACAGCAATCAAGGGTTTGATAGTTTGAAGGGTGGAACAATCCAGCAGTGGCAGTGAGGGAGAAACAGTCCAGCATTGGAGTGAGGTATTTGTCTTTCTCTTGACTCTTTGAATTTCCATTTGGGCATTGGCTGATTTTATAAATTCGTTGTTTGAATTTTTCAAATTATCATTTCTCTGTTCCCCTTATTTCTCCAAGTTTCCAACCAAGATGGCATCATCAAAGAGTCCAGATAAATCCTCAATATCCACTATGGAAATGTGTGGAGAGGACAAAACCAACAAAGGGTGGAGGGGCGACAGCATTGATAAAATGCAGCCTATGTCATGCTGAATGGAAAGGCAGCTATACTCGAGGTACATCCCATTTTATGAATATTACAAAAAAGGGTGTTGAACTTTGTACCAGAGATCCAGAGGATCCCACTAGACTACCTAGTGCACAAAGGGAGCAGCAAAGGGCTGATGGTAAGGCAGGCAAGTCAATTTCATAGCCATGTCATGATGACAGTGACAATGATGGGTATAATGAGGAAGAAACCCCATCCAGTGTAGAGGATTGTTTTCGTGATAAGAATGTGCCATCAAAAGCATCAAAAAGCAATACAACCTCATCACACAAGAGGCCTAAAACTGGTGGCATTTATGGCATGTTTGACATGAAGGGAAGGGAAGATGTTGATCTTGCAATAGCAAAACTTTTTCTTGCATGTGGCATCCATTTCAATGCAGCCCGCTCACCCTATTTTGGGCAAATGGTTTGTGCCATTAATGATGGACCTGCAGGGTATAAGGCACCTGGTTATGAGAAGCTTCAAACTGTGTCGGTGGACAAGGAGAAAGCACGTATTGAGAAGGCAATAGCACCATTGACAGCATCCTGGAGTGTAGATGGAATTCTTATTGTCATGGATGGTTGGACTGATTGTCAAAATTGTCCATTAATAACATCATTGTCTCTTCCATATCTGGTCCATATTTTCTAAAGGCCATTGATTGTTCTAGTCAAGAAAAGAACACTATGTTCTTGAAAGACCAATTATGTGATGCCATCCAATGTCGTTCAAGTTATCACTGATGCAGCCCCAGTGTGCAAAGCAGCAGGGATGACGGTCCAAAAGGAGTACCGGTTAGTAACAAGTCTGGATTTTTTTATTCTGTTTTTATTTTTTTCTATTTTTAATTTTTTAATATGTATTCAATGTTCACAAGACACAAATCTATTTTTTTCATTTATGAATTCTTGATGTAAAGTAGGCATATTTTTTGGATGGCGTGCGCAATGCCTTCTTTGAATAATGCATTAAAAGGCATTGGAAAAATTGATTGGATTCGGGTGCTAACTGAAAATGGGCACAAAATTCAAATGTTCATACGCAACCACCACCATTCATAAGCCATTTACCAAAGGCATACCAAAATGAACCTTCTAAAACCAGCAGATACCAGATTTGCAACTTACTACATCTTTCTTAGGTGGGTTGTGGAGATGAAGGGGGCTTTAGCGGCCACAATGATCAATGGCATCTAGGACTAGTGGAAGCAGTCTAGCTCAAATGCTGCTATGGAGGTGAAGTAGTTGATATTGGATGATCACTTTTGGGTTGATGTCAAATTTGTTGTGGAATTTGTAGAGCCAATATGCGATACGCTACGCCATGCAGACACAGATAGTCGATGTTTAGGTGAGATTTATGAGAACATGGACTCTATGTGTGAGAGAATTAGATCCATCACAAACAAGAGAGATCATCATTTATGGCCACAGTTGAAAACATTCGTACATAGACAGTGGAATAAATGAACACCCCATTTCATATGGCAGCCTCTACAGTTAATCCAAAATGGTATGATCCCTCGACAGGAAAGAATCCTCCTTCGCAAGATAGAGAGGTGGTGAAAGGGTTTATGACTGTTGTTAAAAATGTATGGTTCTACAGAAGAGGCCTTTGAGATACGATCTCAATTTGCCCAATTTTCACATGGGTGAGGTGTCTTTAGTTCACATGCTTCTAAGACTAATAAGCACAAGAAAAAGGATCCAATTGATTGGTGGTGGCTTCATGGTGTTGATGCTCCTAAGTTGCAACAAATTGCATATGATTACCTAGGAAAGTGGCTAGTTCAGAACCTCATCTTGTTTTTGTAATAATTTAAATTTTACATACTTAACATCGCCTTCCCCACACAATTTTATTATCCATTAACATTGCCATACGATTACTTGGGCAGGGAGCTAGTTCCTCACCTTGTGAGAGGAATTGAAGCACTTATGGTCTTGTCCATTCAGTGAAGAGAAAGAGGTTGGGATCGAAGGAGGTAGAGAACCTAGTCTACATTCATAGTACACTCCGTCTCATATTTCGGAAAGACCTAGGGTACAAGGAGGGTCTTTTCAAGAGATGGGATCAATACACAGATAAAGCCATATGTGTGGACGACGAGATACAACCAAACGGCCTTGTTGAGATACCTCCAATTACTATGGATGAGGAGGAGCCTCCACTTGAGAGTGATGCCTACCTAGAGAGCTTGTTGACTGACCTCGGTGATGTTAATGACAGTGATGTTGCAGATGTAGATGGCCTAGCACTAGCAAAGATGGCATGAGGAAAGCCAAATCATCCATGTTGTTCATTGTTCAATGTTTTTTTAATTTTCTATTTCATATTTGGAAATGCCACGAGGCAAATTTTGGATGTAGTATGACAATGGACATATATTCTATTACCAATATCAAATATGTAATTTGAACTTCCACTTAGTTTATCTATATCATATCCACACATGATTCATAATTTCATCTGTAATTTCCATTTTATATGAATGAACTTTGATGCAATGTGCATGTTTTACAATTAGTATTTATTATTTAATTATTTAGTCAGTAACTTTAACTTTGTATGTTAGACTTTATAGTGTGTTACTTGTTGAACAGTGAACACTGAAAATGATTTGAATTTCATATGTATCATACTTTATAAATTATATATATATATATACCTAAACATACCTAAATCCCTTGTTTCAAAAACAAGTGTCCCCATCCCTATACGCATCCCTAGCAACTTTATATATATATATATATATATATAGCCACCCGACGATTTGACCCCAAGACCTCTTGCTTGCAAGAAACAACGCTCAACCACTCGAGCTAACCCAACAGGCTCTATATATATATTAGAAAAAAAGGGAAAAAGAACAGGAAAGAAAGAGACGCATTCACACCCACATCAATAAACATCCTCAAGGAGCCTTATCAAATCCCAACATTTAGTGAACATTTACATCTATAATAGACATTGCTAGCACATCAACAACGTCACTTATTTGAAGAAATCGTGCCCCCTACAACTACCAACAAAATTGCTCAATAACTAAATTTGCGCAAGAAGGATTCAAAACTTGGTATAATCAAACAGACAAAGACACTTGTACTAACAAAGTTGTCCACAGTTTATTCGATTCTAGTTATAGTATATTCATAAATCTTGTATGCCATAGACAAAATTTTCTTTCATTACCGCCAAGAAAGCATGATAGAAGCAATGTGACAATTGTCCAATTGGAAACTGAAAATCACTTTAATAGTTAGGGTCGTCATCGTGTTTTTGTGGTTCACTATGTTGCCATTTATAAGAAGGTGTTGATGCCCCGAAATTCGCAGCACCAGCAGTTAGGGATTCTCCCCGATAAACAAGCCCAATTAGATCGCTCACCATTTGGTGTGGGGAATCCGTCCGGTTAACGGCCCGGCTACCGTGTGTGATTTAAAGTTTTGTTTCACCGGTTGCGGCCCGGTCCATCGTTTATGTATTTTTTTTTAAACATGAGATGCAAGTGCCCTAGTTAAATGCATGTAGTCTATCTAATCTATCTGATATAACTAAACTAATCTAAACTATCCCTGTAGGGAGCAAATCTGAATTAAGAGTAATAAACTGGAAATGCACATAAAAGCCTCACAGATAGTTGTTTCAATATAATAAGCACATTTACAGCAGAAAGAAAAGACACCAAAGATAACTCTGATATAATTAAAGCATTTTATTACTCAATAAGCACATCAACATTTACACAGGAAATAAAATCATTCACAACCATGAATTAATTCAAGACAGATTAGAACAATCTCACAGTATGCATATGAATGTATGAAGAATTAGTTCCACATGACATTCCACATATTCCGAGCAAAATCTCTGTGCTAGCTTTCCCCAGGCAACAGATCCTTCTTTATTAAGCAGAAAAATAGTCCAGCTCTATTGTACCTACCAAAAGCTCTTTCCTGTGTACTCCCTTCCTTTATTTATATTACAAAAGTTTTGTCTTCTAGTGCCTCTCCATCTACCCTAACCCTAAGATTCCCAAAATTTTGTCTTCTAGTGCTTACATCAGAAAATACAAAATATATTTACAAATTTGAAATTATGTGGGCCCAGCTAAACTAGAAAAATGTTCCCCCCAAGCATTAGCTTCTTCAGAAATTATATTAAGCTTGTTTGGCTCCAAAACTTGTAAAGAGACTTCATGATATGATAATTCAGTCTCAACGTGGGCCCTCCATGTTTTTGCTGCTGTGCAACTATCTTCCATGAAATATGCATGTATAGATGCTTGCCCCACAAAATGATGTATGTCTTCCTCAGTGAGAGCATCCAGTTTTTTGATGTACTCTACCTCCCCTTGTAATCCACTCTACAGCTCTGCCATGCGCAAATCTTCTGAAGGAAGCTCGTCCATTGGTGGGAGCGGAGAAAGATGGCACTTTTCATGAACTTGCTGGATTTTCCTATAGAATTCTTGACACTTGTGAACAGTCCTTAGGATGTCATTATTCAGTTTTATGGAAGTTGTCCTACAAAATTCTAAAAGTTCCATCTCTGACTTCAAATCTACTGTTGTTTTAGGACGCAAGTTTTTAGGGTATTCAGAGTTTGTCTCTCTCCAGACCATTTGGCTTTTAATCTTTTCTGCAACATCATATTGCTTTTGCCTAACTGCCTGTGACTCCGCAGATATCTCGTCCATTCATGCCATCATTTTCTTCATCTTATATATCTTCTCTGTGAGAATCATCTGAGAATGTAATATTTGTTCTTGGGTTTTATAGGATTGATCACAAAACGGAGATATATCTATCTTTCTTTTATCCGCCAACTCCAGTTGTCCTGTTAAAGATTCTTTCTCCCTTTCCAATTCCTCTACCTCAGCTTTTAACCTTTCAACCTGTTGGTTGCCAGCAGCCTCTCTTGATTCTAGCTGAGTAGTCTGAGCTTCAAGATCATTCTTCTCTCCTTCCAATATCATTAACTGAACAGTTAAGGCCTCCTTTTCCTCATCCAAGCTCTGGTATTCATTTATTATTCTTTCTTTCTCGGATAGCAGGGTGTGATATTTCCTTTTCCATTATATCCCTTATGCTCGCTCTTTCACCAGATTACCCTTTAAATTTTTAATTTAAGGACTTTCTCCTTGCTTCGCTCAACATCATTCATTATCTTGCTAATATTATCGTCACTTGCTTGAGCAGCAGCCACACTGACAGATGCCATGAATTTGGGGTCTTTGTGTGTACCCTCCTGGACAGTGTTTTCCTATACAGTGACGGCATCCGGTTTGGAGCCCACTTTCAGTCTCTTTTCACTCCTTAAGATGGTTTTTTATTACGGTCAAAGACGATTGTGTCCAATTAAGCCACAGTGTATCCCTTTGATGGGGTAAATGGCACGAGTTTGAGCTCCTCCAAGGGGAGGTGACCTCCTGTGATTATTTCATTAGATACTTGGGGCGGGTTTGTGTCCATGTTCTGCATGCTTGGGCTTCCCATTTCCACAACTTTCTTGGACTTTTCTTCGTCTTTTTGTTTCTTTTGCTATTCAGCTGCTTCCTTTTCTGCTCTCTCTCTCATTACTTGCAACTTCTCAGCTTCTTCTCTCTGAATCCTGTCAGCTTCTACTTTCCTAACTCTTTCTGTTTCTTCCCTCTGAATCCTGTCAGCTTCTGCTTTCTGAATTCTTTCTGTCTCTTCTTTGAGCCTTTGTTCTACCTCTTCTTTCTGAATTTTTTCAGTTTCCTCTTTTAGCCTTTGTTCTACCCTTTCTAATTGTAGAGCTATTGCCTGCTTAGCAGCTTTGGCAACAGTGCTGGAGCCGGCTCCACCTTTGGGGCGAAAGCGCTTGTTGAGCTCAGTCATGTTGCTAGCTCTTCTGAATATCTCTTGATCTTTGTCAAAGTAATAGGCATACTCAAAATGTATTTTGATTGCTCCACAATGCTCAGCAACTTTGTTGGCACTGTCATTTCTTTGGAAACTCATCTCGCCAAAATAGAAAGCTCCCAATTCTTGAACAAAAACTTCAACAGTTTTAAGTTTGGAGAATTTGTATGCTCCAATACAAAAAGGCAATGATGGGAATGAAGCCTTTTTATGATCATGCAAGAAACCACCAATCCTGTCTATGAAGACTTGCCTTACCGCTTTTTTTGTGAACTACATAATCAGTCGCATACTTGGGTAAAAGAGATGGAGGTTTGGAACCTCCATACATCCTGAGATATGTACCCTCCTGTAAAAGATAGTAGTCCCCATACTGTTCTACAACTGCCATGGCATTTTCAGATAAGCAATTGGGTTCTTTATTAAAAATTAGCTCATAGAGGGGCATGATAAATTCTTCACAGATGAGCTTATAATAACCTTTGTATTTGTTGGCCCATAAGATCTTGTAAGCAACATAGATTGGGGATTCAATTCTGTTCCAGATGCATCCCAACTTGGGGAATGGGTGCCTTGATAAAATGCAATCTACGAGATATGAAGACATGTAAAATTATGCCTTCTTCCGAGTCAAACCTCCTTTTGCAGCTGCTATTGTCGATGACAGACTATCTGAGATGATGTCTTCCAAGTTAAAGACTGTACCATGGAAGGCTACTTGGTGAATTAGGGGTATCCAATTCAATTTGTAAACAGTCCCTTCTGCCTTGCCGAAAATCCTGCTCGGCATCAAGGCTATGATCCTAAAGGGGGTCCTTAGGCTTTGGCACTCATATTCCCTACTTGCTTTTGTCCTTAGTTGCTTTCCAGTTATTAATAACTTCTTAGCATACTCAAGAGTGTCCATGTTAAGACTTTGAAGCCATTCTTCAGTGAGCAGGACCTGAGCATGAGGTAACTTGTACACTGCTGCTATGTGGGCTAGATGGAACGAGGCAAATGCTTCTCCTTTGTTGTCTGACATGATTCTCGACGTGGCATCCGCTTGTGACAGAATCCACCCAACGACCTCTGCGCAAGGAAAAAGCTCCGGTTGGGTGGCTTCTTTGGCAATGCCAGACTTCCTGATGTTTTGATATAAGAACATCTCCTCAAGAACTGCACCGGCGACATCCTGATCTCGGATCATCTTATATAATTCTCCCCATTTGAATTCAAGGGGAGTCCCTGACACTGCATTAGTATCCTCGAACACGGCCTCTACCTTGGTCTCCAAAATAATCTCAACATCTGACTCTGGCTCAGCTACCTTAGATTTCCTCTTGGCTCCTTTCTTAGTCATTGTTTAAATTCTGATAAAATAAAGCCATGTATAAGCAGAAATCAAACAAAATTTCATCAAACATTTTCTTTCTTGTTACTACAGATAGGCAGGGTTGAGAAAAACAAAATTACAATGTTCTTAAGTTTTTTTGTGTTTGTTTATCAATGTGCAGATGGGCAAACATAATCATATGTAAACAAAACCCATTAACCATGTCACTTGTTTTAACAATAAATATAACCAACTGCTAAAATGGAAAAAATGAATGCAACTTGGGGTGCGAAGTGAAAAGTGAGCTTAAAGGGGTTATGAACAGTGTTGATTAGGTCCAAACTACGAAACACGGGTGCGCGAGGAAGAACTTTTGAGGGTGTTGACCAATACTTTTGTCGAGAGCGGAAAAAGGGCCTGGGTCTGTGGAGCAACAGAGCAATCACCATGGGTCCACTTTGGTCTCATGGCCGCAAAGGTTCAGCTCATGCAACCGGGAGCGTGTGTAATACCCAATGCTAACAACTCTACGACGCCCGAAACAAAAATAAGCCCAGCAGGGTCGTCGAAAGGTTCAACGTAAGTTTGAAACGAGGCAGGGTGATGGTCGAGGTAGGGAAACTATGAGTGGGTAAAGTTAAAACCCCTCAGGTAAGAAAAGATTAACAGCATGAACAACCTTCTCCTAACTACCAATCAGAAAACGAAAGAAAAACGGAAAGGGATGGTCTACCTGTCAAACGCTAACTGGCTGCAAAGCTTCGACGGAGTTGGGATGCCAAGTGCTCAGTGAGTGGTGGAGACGACAAACAACTCAAACGGCGTTTTTGCAAAGTTAAAATAATCAAAATAGAACCCCAACGCTATATATAACTTTTTGCAAAATAGAGCAATTAATGTCGAGGGGGCAGGGTTGGTAGCAAATTAAAAACGTCGTTAGTGCAGTGGGGCCTAGCGCCATTTTGGCGCCACAATCATTTCAAACTTCGCCGCCACTAAAGGTATGCCGCCAACGACTTCGGCAGAACTCGTCAAGTCGCTGTGACACATATCGACGGGATTGACCGAGTTCCGCTGAAACACATCGGCGAAGGAAATCAAACCATGTTGATTTCGGCTTCTCGACGAGTTTTCACAATATTACCACGTGATAGTTTGTCTGCGACCGTTTCGGGGGTTACTTCTGAGTTCCGCCAATGCATTGCCTCGAACTGATCCCTTCTCCCTTTTCGGCGTATCTTAGCGACTGTCGGCGATCGTTTCGATGTAGATATTCCAGTTCTCCGAAACAGGTCGCGGTGCTCAACATTCTTCGCCGACCTGGAGAAAAATCTAAGTGCCAAAGAAAACAAAGGACAGCGTTCCGATCATTTCGGCGGAGTTGACCGAGTTTCGTCGACCGTTTCGGCTTGGCTTGGCGAGTTCTGTCGAAACAAAAGACATCCAAGTTCAACACTTTAAAAGGAAACACTCCAACCGTTTCGGCTCGACTCGTTGAGTCTTGCCGACACACAAAAACTCAAAAAAAACCAAGTCAAGAGATGCAATCGTTTCGGCGGATATAACCGAGTTACTCCGACCGTTTTGGCTCTACTGGCTAAGTTTCACCGACCGTTTCGGCGCAAAAAGTTGAGTTTTACTTAGTGAGAAAAACTTTCCTTGCTCGACTTTTTTTTATTTTTGGAAAAACTAAGTTTGAAGGCGGGCTTTCTAAAAAGACTTAAACTTCTAAAAACTCTCTTAAGAGAAAAGGAGGGGCCCCATTATTTTCAAAAATTTTGGGGATCAGGTTGTAGCAACAACAGAAGGCTTGTAGTCACCAAGCACAATAATCTCCATCCTGGATATTAACAAAAGAATGTCAACCGATTGATGGATTAATCATTACCATATTAGGGTTGACATAGTTCACCACAAGTAAGGGCAGCAACAATTAAAGTCCAGTATTCTGCAACTATCCACGCTCAGTAATTCCATTGGTTCAAGGAGGATTTTTGAAGGTAGTGTTTGACAAAGGAGACAATTAAAGGTTACAAACTAGCATTGATAAAGTTATGAAAGGGAACGAAACAACTTGATCAGTCGAGAAAAGGGTCTATTCCTATCGCCTTGTGTCAATGGTCAAAAGAAAAGACGTCGTGAAAAATGCATCCATTGTGAACATCGCGACCTTTTATTAGTATTTTTCCATATATCAACGAAGGTTTTACATAAAGGTGGAAAGGTTGAAAGTGGTGCTAAAAGGGGGCTAGGAAACCATATCCCTTGTTGATTTATGGCTAGAGAGCCAATCTCAAACTAAACGGGGGCCAAGAAAAGTAGGATGGAAATGAAAAATAGAGCGTGGAATAGAGGAAAAAAAGGCAAAAGATTATTTTGAATACATAATGTCCAAAACGAAGGAGAGGAAATCAAAATATCATATATGCACTCTAATGGCCCAATATACCATTGTCACATGTGGTGGAAATCCTCAATGCCATACATCTCATTCAACTAGCATACGTTTAAAGATGAATTCTTCAAAAACTTCTAGGGTATACCAAAAAAAATTGCAAAACTTACCAAGTTACAACCATAAAGAGATTTTGATGAATACACACATGAATGGGAAACATTTGTGACACAAGTGCCCATGTTATGACAAGATCAATTACTCCAATCTTGTGTTTCAAAATATGAGAAAGTGTATTCAAGAAAAAAATCCTTCCAAACCACAAACACCAAAAAATGAATATATTGTCTAGGACATCAACAATAAGGAAATAAATAAAGTTTGGAAGCTTAAAGACAAAGGGAAGGTAAATGTAAGAAATGCATAGAGAAATGGGATCCAAGACATAGATGCAAGAAAGAAAATAATGCGAAAAGAAACCAAAATATCATATATGCACTCTAATGGCCCAATATACCATTGTCACATGTGGTGGAAATCCTCAATGCCATACATCTCATTCAACTAGCATACGATTAAAGATGAATTCTTTAAAAAACTCTAGGATATACCAAAAAAAAATTGCAAAACTTACCAAGTTACAACCAAAAAGAGATGTTGATGAATACACACATGAATGGGAAACATTTGTGACACAAGTGCGCATATTATGACAGGATCAATTACTCTAATCTTGTGTTTCAAAATATGACAAAGTGTATTCAACTAAAAAATCCTTCCAAACCACAAACACCAAAAAATGAATATATTGTCTACGACATCAACAAGAAGGAAATAAATAATGTTTGGAAGCTTAAAGGCAAAGGGAAGGTAAATGTAAGAAATGCATAGAGAAATGGGATCCAAGACATATATGCAAGAAAGAAAACTATACAGCTACAAATCCAAGAAAGGAGACAATTTAGATTGGAATTGAAGACATGGATGAAGAAGAGGAGAAATAACTATACCATTGCAAAATTGTAATTGGGGAGGAAGTAGAAATCTCAATCTAGGAAAATAAAATCACCTCTACGCTGATATCAAAATCTAATGATGATGAAGCCATGCCAAAAATATCATTAGCATCAATTTCATGCACAAAACAAAAGACAAAAGAAGGAAGCAATCCTAGAGTTTTGCTTGAAACCATGATGGAAAAGTTGCAACCTAGGACCTTGAATCTTAGTGGAATTATAAAAGATAGAGAGGTAAACAATACTAGTAGATTATGTCAGCCTCAAAATTGTGTAGACATCAACATCACTAGGTTAAACCTTTTTGTATATCCTACCAAGGATGCCAAGGTTACGATAGCTAATGGACAAGAAATCAAAGGGATAGGACAATGCCACAAAATTTCTATATAAATACAAAACTTGAAACTAAAATTAGGGTTCTATGCTAAGTAATTGGACAAGTCCTTCAGGGCCTCCGTGTCGTGTGGGCCACGTTTGGGCGTGAACACGATGGCCCCACGTGGGGGACACGAAAAAAGTCATGTCCCGAAATCAAGACATGCGTGGGGAATTTCTGTGCAGCGTGGGGAAATTCCAGGACACGAAAATCGCATGAAAGGCTGCCTGCGGGCCCATAAAAACGCATTTTTTGTTTTCTTTTTGTCATTTGCTAACTGATGGGAGTGTGAGGGAGAGCTAGAGAGAGCCCAAAGTCATTTTTTTTGCAGGTGAAGGAGATTCAAGAGTGTTTTCTTGCAAGTGAAGGAGATTTAAGTGTGATTTCACCATCAAGGTTGAAGGAAAATGTCTCAACCAGCTAGGGCAGCAGGTAGAGGGCAAAGGAAAGGGAAGAATGCCCCATCTATTCCCTCTCGTCCTATTCCTCCTCCAAGCACAACCCCTTCTGCTCCTAGTAATGCTCCAACTGCTTCTAGTGAAGCTCATCCTCATTATAGCCATGCTTTGGCAAAACAACAAGCACAAGAGAGTAAATACCCTTTGTGGAAGTATGTGACAAGGAACCAAGGTGCTGGAGCAAAGCTTGGTGGGGGAGGCAATGTGTGTTGGACTTGCAATTTCTGCAAGAATGCTTTCAAGAGCACATATTACCGAGTTAAGGGCCATTTGTTGGCCCTCCCTTGTGGGATTTCTTCATGCAAAGCAGTGAGTGTTAACCAAAGGAGGGAGATGGAAAGAGAGGACCATGTTGGGGTAGGGAAGGTGGCTGCAGCAAGCAAGACACAACATCGTGAGGATCCTCTTCCATTCTTGAGGAAACCCTCTAGCACTAGGAGTGGGGTTGATTTTCTTGCTTATCCAACAAGAAAGAGGCCAACTTCAAGAGGTCCAATGGATAGGATTTTCCATCAAGGGGCACGAGAAGAGGTGGACCTCTCCATTGCATTTTTCTTCTACCTCAACTTCATCTCATTCAATGTTGCACGGTCACTATTGTACTTTGAGATGTGTCGATCTATAATGGAATGAGCTCCAACTGGTTATGTGCCTCTTGGTTCAGAGAAGCTTAGAACCACATTGTTGGTTAAGGCAAAGAAGGAGGTGGATAAAATTATTGATCCAATTAAATCAAAATGGTTCACATGTGGTGTTAGTATTGTTTCGGATGGATGGACGGATCCAACACGCCATCCACTCATCAATTTCATGGTGTCTTCCACAAATGGACCGGTGTTCTTGAAAGCAGTGGATGCTCTTGGGAAATACAAGGATGCACAATATATGGGTGACTTGTTCAGCAAAGTCATTGAAGAAGTAGATGTTGATTCTTGTGTACAAATCATCACGGACAATGCACCTGTTTGCAAGGCTACTGGCATGATTGTGGAAGCTAAATATCCACAGGTATGTGATTGTTAATTTACTCATTTATTTGAAATTTTGAGTTGTTAGTAACTTAGTAGTTAGTTGTAGTCTTGTAGAGTCTAGGAGTCTAGACTCGCTGACTCATGTATACTTTCTTGTATTGATCTTACAGGTATTTTGGACACCTTGCATTGTCCATTCTTTGAATTTCGCACTGAAATCTATTGCTTCAGATGTGCCATGGATTGGCAAACTTATTGAGGATGCACGCCATATCCATAACTTTGTACAAAACCACACCAATGCCCTCACAATCTACCAAGAGTACACACATCTTTCATTGTTGAAGGTTGCAGATACTCGGTTTGCTTCCTCATTCATCATGCTCAAGAGGTTGAGAGAGGTCAAAACCGCTCTTGGGTCCATGGTGATTTCAGAGTTTTGGGCTTTTTGGAGAAAGTCGGATCATAGTGCTTCACAAAAGGTGAAGGACACAGTATTAGATGATGGTTGGTGGGATAGGGTAGTCCTTAGCATCAAGATCATGGAGCCAAACATTTCTTTGTTGCAGTTTGCAGACACGGACCAGCCCATCCTAGGAGATGTTTATGAGGGGTGGGATTCCATGATTGAGTCCATGAGGACCATTGTTATGGAGAATGAGTGTGCTGAGTATGAAACATCGGCAGAGAACTTATGGTCCATCATGCAAGGCATTCTTATCTCCAGGTGCGATAAGAATTGCACACCTTTGCATTGCTTGGCCCACTCATTGAACCCCAGGTTCTACGCTCAGGATTGGCTCAGTGGTGAGTCGGGGCCCTCATCCAGAGTCCCTCCTCACATGGATGGAGAGATCTCAGAGGGGAGGAAGATAGCATTTAGACGGCTACTTCAGGATAGAGACCACCTTGAGGTGGTGGAGGAGGCATTTTATGAGTTTTCTAGTGGCACTGGGAGATTTGGAGGATATGAGGTGGTTAGAGACATGGGGGTTAAGAAACCGCTTGTTTGGTGGACAACTCATGGGGCAACAAGCCCTCATCTACAGAAGATAGCCTTGAGGGTCCTCTCTCAAGTTACTTCATCCTCTTGTTGTGAGAGGAATTGGAGCACATATGGGAACTTGTACAGTGTGAAGAAGAGCGGGCTTGAGCAGTCCAGGGCAGAGACGATGGTATATGTGCACTCCAACCTTCGTCTTATTTACAGGAAGAGGGAGGAGTGGGCGAAGGGAAAGACACAGATGTGGGATGTCTTTCCTGATGAGATGGGTTTGGACAGCAGTACTGAGTTGCCAACATGGATCTTAATGATCCAGTGCTAGAGCTGGCCACTTTTGATGAGGGTGATCGTATGGAGGGCTCATCTTCCACACCAGCAGATGGAGTTAGTCAGATTGGCAGAGAGGAGGAGGAGGAGGATCATGGCAGTGATGAGTTTGTTGATTCAAGCATGGAGGAGGACTATTGAGTCATTGACAGATGGGATTCTTCCATCTTGATCCACCCCTTTTTTGTATTTACTATTAGACTATTATACTATTAGTCTATTTGGCATTTTCCAATGCCCAGTGGCATTCCGACATCTATGTAATACATTTTGATTTTGATGACTTAATGAGAAATATGGTTTCGAGTCTCCGACATGTGTCTCAATGTCTCGTTGTGATTTGTGATTGTGAATGACAAATGTGTTGTGATTTGTGAATGATCTAATTTCTATTGAATATTTCATATTTGTAATTGTAAATGTAATTTCTATTGAATATTTGTAATTGTAAATGTTAAATTTTATTGGATCTATATGTCTATATTTTTAAATTTTAATATATATATATATATATAAAACGTGTCCTACGTGTCCTGATTCCGGGGGTCACCGTGTCCCGTGTCCTCGTGTCAAGTGACTTAGGTTCTATGCCATATGACTTGATGGAATGGGTATGGTATTAGGTGTTGAAACATTGTTTCAACTAGCTGCTTACACCATCAATCCAAAAGAACAATTCCTGGAATTTTATTGGTATGAAAAATCATATAGCTTATGAATAAGAGAAGGTGATTCACAATGAATAAGAAAAGGTCCAAGAACATGGACAAATAGACAACAACGACATCAAAATGCATTGGAAAATCAACTTAAATCCTCTAACCTTCAGGTAGGAAGAATGTATTATACGAATGAGCATCAAGGTTTTGCGTTACACAACCAGGTCGAAGAAATTTAAAGTATGATGAACATGCTACAAAGGAACCTTCTTAGCTCTCAATATCAAATAGGGAACCAAGTCAAATCCTTTCAGCTAGATAAAGATAATGCCTCAACGAGACGTGCTCAACTATAGGAAATCCTATTAAGTATGTTTTGAGGACAAAGGATTTTGAAGTGTGAGGCAATGTCAAAAATTAAAAATAATAGATGTAGGAACATACGACTTTAAGGTTTAATGTAAATCAAATGTAGCATGTGAAGGCTCACCATGGGTATATAAAGCCATCACCCTCATTCATGTAATCATTATTCATCATCCATCACCTTATATATATATATATAGCACGGGAACTGCTCCCGGGTTTTAGGAAACTCGTTCCCGAAGTTCCGACGTTCCATGGAACTTGGGAACTTCTAGGAAACTTTCCCAATCCAGTGGGAACCATTCCGGATGGTTGGGAACTTTTACACTCTTAAATCGGGAACTTGGGGACTTCTTTTTGCGCGTTTCCTTCACTGGGAGCTTCCACGCATTCATGATCGCCACGTAGGTTGTTAACAACATTCCTATTTCCTCGCGACCATACTTTTACATAGTTGACTCGGAATTCTTTTCTCTAGAAAACTAAGTTGCAATAAAAGTCTATTTCGTGCTACCTTGTCGAGTTGGTGCACTGATCTCCATCTACCGGCCATGCTAGAGTATTCACTCATCCCTACGTTGAATTGCAATTACCACTAATCAATAATAAATGTAAATCGATTTTGACTTTTTATATATTAAATAAAATAAAGTAAATTTATATATTTTAGTATTTACTTTATGAATTAAAAAAAAAAACTTTTAAATAATTGGAAATAGTTTTAAATCTTACTTTAAAACTAAATTACTTTAAAACTAAATTCATATATTACATTTAAATAAAAATTATCTTGATTTCTACTTTATAATAATTTAAATTTGATTATTTATACAACTTTGCAAATACCCTAGCATAGAATATGTTGTAAACATATAATATTCTAATACATTTTAATCATAGTTGACACAAAACTGAAAACTTACTATTTCCACTTTAGAAAGATTCTATCTTATAATTATATAATCAATGGCGTGGATGGTAATCTTGATTTTATTACAATTTCTATCTGCTAAGAGGTTCTAGTTACAACCGTAATATAAGGAATAAACTAAGTCATTTGATTTGTGCTAAGTCATCTGATTTGTGCTAAGTCATTTCGTTCTCATGTTATTTTAATTATTTTATTTTTATATTTTTTAAAATATATTATTGCCGTTCCCAACCTGCCGTTTCCTGCAAATTTGGGGGAAACTTCTAGACGTATACAGTACTCGTACCCACGTTCCCTATGTTCCCACATTCCGGAAACTTGTGCAACATATATATATATATCAAATGTAGTATGTGAAGGGTCACCATGGGAATATAAAGCCATCACCCTCATTCATGTAATCAGTATTCATCATTCATCACCTTACATACATGCATATATACATCCATATATATATATATAGATATAGATATAGATATAGATATAATTTCAATTGGAATATTCAGATAATAAACTTAGTTTATAACATCATATAAACAACCTAATTTAAACAATTGTTTATATTTTTTTTTGAAAAATGCTTCCTTTCAACTCTATCAAAATAACATTTTTACAAAAAGGGTGTGCCATCCACAAGCACAAGCAAGAAAAGAACCTAGGACCAAGAACAACAAGAATCAACAACCATAGCCTATATGAGACTGTTACAAAACACACAACTTTCCTTTACAAATCATCAGCAACATGCAAAGGAGAAGCATGATCCTGAAGAGAAATTGTCCCCCGGGATTTGCTGATAGAGTTTCTGGAGAAGGCACACTACCAAGGCTACAACAAATAAGAGAAACACACCCTTTAAAAGAGCAATCACCAAGGACAAAACCACCATGAAGGGCCATAGCACTAGACAAGACCTTAAACACCAAATCACGGAATGAGCTCACATCACTAAAGGGGAAATCTTTTCATAAATTTCTCAATATCTCTACCGTGTCTTTGTTCTCACTCTTCTCCTTAACCTCTTAATAATGTCATTCTTGTTCTTGCTTGTTTTTCTTGCTCCACTGTGATTAAGCATCTCACAACATTAGTTGTCATGACTCTTGACATTGTTTGTGCCGACTTTCGATTGGTTGCCTGCTATTCTTGTTAACACCTTTGAGGTTTTGGCCTGCTCTTTAAATTCCTTCTCTAGTTCTTTTAATTTTACCTCTAATTCTTGTATCATTGCCAACATCTTTGTTTCTTTGTTTGGGTTCCCTAACTCCACCTTCAATTTTTCATTTCCAACATTTTGTAGTCTCCTATCCATTTCTTTAAAGCTCTCCTCCAACTATACCAATTGTCTGCGTACATTTTGTCTCTACCTCCTCTATTATTTCTTCCATATGTCATAACTCTTATCGTCTGCTTCTATTATTTTGGCTTTCCGGTTTTTAACAAGACAGATTAATTTTGTTCTTCCTATATAGACAGTTCTTCTAGGGGTTTGAGTTACAACGTTGTGGCTGTGAGGTCCTAGGGGATTTTGGGTGTTCCCATTTTAATCGTTGCCTTGCATTCCAATTCCGTCAAAGGGTTTTACAGGTTCCCCCTCTTCTGATGCTCTTATCTGTATGGGGTGTCAGAAGGGCATGTGTATCTTTAAACAATGCAGACGAGGGTGCACGTGTTTGAAACTTTGAAGGAACCAGAATGGAGCTCACAGTGGTGCACAGTTGTTGCAAACATATTTATTTGTGGGTTCTTTATCTGTGTTTTCCTTCTGGTCTACATAGGTGTTCCCCCAAGTTTCTGGGACGGCGGGACATGGGAGCGGGGAAGCGCACATTCGGGACACGTGGAGACCACCCACAAATTTTAGGGAAATTCAGGGGGGACGGGGAGGCGTCTCTAAAATTATAAAAATAAAGTAAAATACCAAAAATAATATTTCATTTCACGTATATTCATGATTGTGAAATATAAATACTAAATATATTGATTTATTTTCTAAGTAGTACTAAGTAAGGATCGTAAAAAGTGAAAATAATGGAAAAACATAAAAATATTCTCAGGGGCATGGGTGGGGGAAAACATTTCGTCAGGAGTCCCCGGGACGTAGGAAACGCGTCCCCAACCCTGCGGGACGCGTCCCCGTGGAACACTGGTTATCTTATGCCTCTGTGGATATGCTACAGTTCTCTCTACCTGGATCTACCACAGCAAAAGGGGTTGCGTCAAGGGCACTTTCTTCTAGTCTATGAATTTCAGGCTATGTTTCATGAAAAACACAAGTGCATAGGAGCTGGAGGCCAATGCAAGTGCACAGGAGCACAGGGCTGAGCCCAGGGCTAGCAGACACAAGGCCAATGCAAGTGCTCAGGAGGATCATAATCTCAAGCCTAACACAGGTACATATGAATGGGAACTTGGGACCGACAAAGTTGCACAAGAACAAAATATCAGGGCAGATGCAGGTGCATAGGAGCTCAGGCTAATGCATGTTGGTAAGGTGAGTGACTTCTGATAAAATCACCAAAAATAGTTCCTTTCTATATGTATATTGTATGCAAACATGATTACCTCTAAAATGTAAAGAGAGTTGCTCAAATTATACAATGTACAACTTATTTCTTATCAACTAATGAAGTGAAGGATATAACTAGAACTGATATTTAACGGATTAAACATCCAGAATCATGTAGACAGGTTGCATCAAATAATGTTATTAGGGATAGGTTCATGTTAAACAAAGAAAACAAACCAATGAAATTCAGGAAAACACTATATAAAATACCATGACATGATTTACTAAGTCTAAATAATGGAAGTCATCAATTGATGACATACTTACCAAATTGCTGCTTAACCTCATGACTGCTAAGATCAAAATTTTTCAATGAGTCCATCATTCGGTTGTCCCATGTATCATCTCCACTCATGTTATTTCTGTATAACAGGGGAAAGAAGAACAATAACAAGTATTAAGGAATCCTCACACTTAATGAAAGTTTCAAGAAAAGAGAGAGTTATGAACAATCAACATCAAATTTGAACTCACGGATTTTGAGAGGGAAAAATATAACAGCATGTCTCACAATTATTTACAGTAATAATATAAAAGAAACCAGTGACAGCAAAAACAGGAACATGGTAATGGGCAGCATTGTCAGCAACAATGCTTCATCAAATAAAGTCATATGAATCCTGAATTGCAAGCCAGATTATATTGATATGGGTAAAGGGACATGCAATATAATTTAAGTAAAAAAAATAGGTTAGGAAATCAGGAGTTTCAAAAAGCATACATATAAATAATATAATAATATATCCTAAAGACTAGATTAAAATGGAGGTTGAGGAGATGAAAATGAAATTGCAAGAGTGGTTTTGATTGTAGGTAACCTTAGCAGTTGTTTAGGATGAGTTCAGATTGCAGTGGGGATTGCTTAAAGAACACTTAGGCTGAGCAGGACAGAAATGACTGCTAGCAGAGCCTTATGCTAGGTGCATCTAAATTTATCACAGAAATATGACCAGGATATGGTCATGATGTCTCCCTCGGGCATCCTTGACAAATCCACATAAAGAATGTGTAACATTAGGATATTGATACTGAACCGTAAAAGAGTATATGATGGTACATAGCACAGAAGTATTCTTTATCCCAAAAATTAAGAATTAGCAAGCTAAAAATATCCCCTATTCAACTGTATGGAGTTTCATGTGTTGGAATTGATATTTTATCCGATTTCCTCTTCATATTCTATAACGTCATGGAAAATACTCAATAATAGAAAAACCAGGAATCAAGATCCCATTTTGCTGAGAATAAAAAATACAGAGATAGTGAAGCATAAAGTTACATATTCAAAACAATGCTGCAGTACAAAATGTTTAAAGAAAACAATTATTAGGAATGTTGAGAATTTGTAGGCAACACATCATATGGACAGGGATATCTGGAGGAGAACAAGATAAAACAAGAGACAAAACAATAAAATTGTTGAACAAGTTTTTAGCACTTGAATGTGGCATATTGTTTGGACAGGTATACCAGGAGGAATACAAGAGAAAATGGGAGAGAAAATAGTACAATTGTTGAACTAGCTTTTATCACAAGCCCCACCAATCACCCTGTTACAGCTCAAACTAGCATGTGTGATTAAAGCCCAAAAGAACAATGCTACCCTAACCACAACCTAGAGGGGTTACCCACTTTCACCCCAATAACTCCCTCTCTACACTTTAGGTTGGCTCTTCTCCAACTCAAGAGGGGCTTCCCTAGGATAGGATTGCTATGGCTATGGCAATAAAGCACAAGGTGATATGAAATTGAAGAGATACCTTAGCAAAATGGTTTGTCTTTTTGTAGTATAGTATAATAAAGGGTGATGGAAGGACCAAGAAGACTAGCGCCAATCCAACAAGGGCAAATGCAGTCAAGGGTGCTAGTCCAAGAAGGCGAGTTCATGAACGGCTAGGGAAATTAAGGCTGCTTACACATACCACATTGAAACCCTAACATGCAAAAAAATGATTTGTAGAGATAGACTAGGAAGTCCCAATAAGGTACCATATCAAAACCTTGTTAATTAAGGTGTGACTTGTGTAATGAAGTATCAAAGAGCAACAACTCTAGAAAGATGATGGAAGCAAATTAATGCATTCAAGCATAAGACAACAAAGGGAAATATAGGAAATACTTCTCACAGTTAACCCTTCCAATGAGGCAAATAAACCCTTATCATATGGCCATATTCAACAAGTTCTAGAAATTCTACAACTTATTAGCAACATTGAGAAATAGGAACAATAAGCCACACTTTGATTGGAGAAGAAAAACCTTGCACTTCAATATGCACCAAGAAAGATATGTTCATTAAGCTCCAAAAGAGAGAGAACTCTCAAAATCCAACCATGACAAATGAAGGAGAAAGCAAAGCCTTATATAGCTTTAAGCTCATCTTCCTTCTACAATCAAATATTAATAAACCCTAGATCTAGCCTAGCATGGAATAAACAAACCAAAATACTCCAGCAAACCCTAACAACATCCATGAACAAGGTGATCAAAAGCCACAAGTACAAGTACCTAACCAAGACAAGGCCCAAGAAAGAGGGTGCATCCATCAAATGAGGGTGAAAACCAAGTAGAAGTCCCAAACATAGCCTCCAAAGCCTCTCCAAGAGGTAGCAATCCAAGAAAATGGTCCAATAAAAAACGGGTGAAACCCTAGATCTAGGGTTTGACCCCCAAACCTCCTACAAATGTGAAACAACCCTCTCAAAATGTGTGAAACATCTTCAAAGTAGAATGCTCCTCCAAATATTGACCAAACATCATCTCCAAAGTGAACGCTCTAACAAAATTGAAAATGGCAAGAATAAGAGTGGAAACATCCTCCAAAAGTGGAACACTCATCAAACCATGAATAAGTGTGCAATAAGACCTCAAATGATGAACACTCCATCATAGATGCATAGGAAGATGTGTAAGTAAGACCATCCAAGCAACCGTCCCATCACATAGGGAATGCAAGTAACCCTCCATGTGGATGTCCCATCATAAGAGTGCAAGGAATGAGTGCAAGTCAACTTCCAAGGAGAGCATTCCATCAAAATAGGCTAGGAATGAGACAAGATACCTCTCCATGATGAACACTCTAATAAATATGGCATATAAAGAGTGAAAACAAACTCCCAATGGTGGACTCCCCCATCCAAATGTGAAATAGATGCTCCTACAAGTGAGTGCTCCAAAGGGATAGCTGAATGTGAAAGAAACCTCCAAGAAGTGGGTGGCCCTCAAAACAAGGAAAATAGATGAGCAATCGACTTCTAAAATAGGGTTCTACCTTTCTTTTGACCTCATCAAGTGTCAAACCACCAAATGATGTCCACATATCAACCACCTCATCAACCAATTTGCAAGGGATAGGTCCATGAAACAAGGAGACCACTTATCCATGCTAGAAGCATCAAAACCAAGGAAAATATGTTAACCATGAGGAAGGGGACAACCCCTTCTACAAGCCACGAGAATGCCTCTTCATGCGCCAAAAGAGAGAAATAAGGAGGGCGCTCAAGAAGAGATGATAGACAATAGTGCAAGGATGCCATCCAAGTGACAATCGTTGACACGCCAATAACCAATCCATTATCGATTGAGAATCATATGTTGCTACCACTGTAACCATCGCAACCTTCTATAAATGAGTGACTAAAACACGAAAGAAGATTAAGGGAATCCGATTCAAGTCAAGACATTCGACGAATGTGAAGAATTGATGCATTAGCTAAGTCGAAGTCGAAGCCAAAGCCTTGTTCCTTCCAACCGCCATTTGAGAAATCGCTCACTAATCCGCTATCAATCAATCAAAATTTGTAAGGGTTGAATAATTATTTGACCTTAGCATCAATGTGAACATTGGAAATTTATACCACCATCCAAGAAATAAAATGTATCAGTCATTTTTTGTCGAGGCATCTGTCGTGGGGAAGCATTCCACAACAAAATCATTATTTAAAAATTAAAACACTTCAGTCCACATGATACCGGATATTATTCCAAAACAAACTTATATCAAAAGGTGTGACCAAAAGTCACTCCACTTCCAATAACATATTTTGTGAAAACGGATGAAGGAAATTATATTAATGACTAGCGAAGGATAAATAGCCTTCTCTCCACAAAATTTATTGCTTCCTATATCAGAGTATTGAAGGTAATAATTGGTCGAAATTTGCGACAAAGGGAGGCGCATCCTCAAACTGTGACGGTTCAAGCAAGAAAAGTCATGACTATTTGTGCCTTGTGTTATAAAGCATACAAAAAAGAACAAGTTGGTGGATTAATATATTTAAGGCGCCATTACACTATAAAGTGAAGACGTAATTCGTGAAGAATATAGGTGGAGGAAAATATATATAAACTTTCTTTATACATAAAGGTTGTAATTTTAAAAAAAAAGTATCACTGTATTAGGATATTTAAGTGAAGAAATATATTTTTAAGTATTTTAAGTATATTAAAAAAAGGAAGTAATTATTAATTAACGTAAAAAGATATCGAATTTTCCGCATTCACAACATTTACTTACTGTCGAAGAAGTACGTCATAAAATCAAAGGTCACGGACTATGGCAACTACAAATTCACAAATGCAATCGCAATTACAAGTATTAATGAGCAAGATAGGACATCATAAAGCAAACAATAAACAATTACAATTTGAGATTAAGGAGAATTATTTGTATGAGTTAATCACAGAAAAGAACCATCGCCTAAAAAACCAAAATCAAAAGTTAGACCAAGCTACTCAAAACTTTGAGAAGAAATTATCAAAGAAGGATGAAGATATAGCACGCTTAAAAAATCATAGTCAAAATTTACCAACCAAAATCAAGAAGTCAAAAGACAAAAAGCAAGATGATAAAAATTTAGAACAAGAAAATAAAGGTCTCGAAAAGTAATTATCCAAAAAAAACGAAGATAACACCCGCCTAAGGAACCTTAAGCAGAGATTGAGTGAAAAAGATTAAGGGACAACAAAATGGAGAATCTAGAATCAAAAAATAAAGACGGCAAGTTATATAACAAGAACTCTTATGCTTACAGTGACATAATCAAGACTTAAAGAAGAGTCAAATCGTAAAGGATTGTTAGTCAACAAAGAAACGATGACTAACCCAATAGAGAAGTTATCAAACACTCAAATTCCGACATCAGAAAAGGGAACCAATATAGAGTCAAACGATGTTCAAATTCAGAAGAATGCTTATATTGACAAATCGCTACAAACATCAAGTCAAAGATGGTTCTGAGGAACAATCACAAAAGATTAAGATGCCTTATCAAGTTATCATCATCCAAATCACAAGAATCGATATGGACAACAACAAGATCAAAAGATATATAAACAATATTTTTCTTTCAAAAAGACAAACTACAAATGTGAAAAAGAAGAGAGATAAAATCAACAACTTATGTGGCAGCCAAAAATCAGAAGTTCCATAAAAACAGTCGATCAACAAAAAGTTCTAATAAAGATAAACTTGAGGTGGATCGATTCACAATCAGTGCAACAATTTTACTTGGGAATTTGTAAATCATATTATCTTGTTTCATCAAGTGTCACAGTTACAAGCACAAAAAATCTCAAGAAGACGTTGCGATCTAGAATGATAGTTAAAGGGAAGCTCTTCAAAAATTATGCTTTGGGGATAAAGCATTTTTAAGAGGAACGTAATGTAACACACACACACACACACATAATAAAGGCTAACTAAGGGACACATCCCTTCATGAACAGTTGCTATAAGTGCCCTTAGGATTTGTATTTATATGGATCATTGTATACTCAATTATCTCATATTCTCTCACATTATATATCCATGTGGATTCTTTTATACTGTCATATCTATTTTGGATATTTATCGTTTGAACCAGACTAGTTCTCCACAGGCAACAGTTACCAAACCCTAGCTAGGTCATTCACCATAAATAGAAAATGGTAACCAGCAGTATACAAAATCCTAGCAAGGCCTTTCACTAAACTCTCATGGCACACCAAAGGCTCCACAACAAGCTAGCATCACACCAACAAATCCACCCTTGAATCGCCCTCCGCATCACACAAGTCTTCAAGCATATTCACAAGCCTACATCACACAAGATCCACTAGTATCAACCACTCTAGGTCTTCTCTAGGTCTTCAAGCCACAAACCGTAGGTCTTTCTCACACCGGAACTTCAACCCTAGTGCACCAAGTCTTCACCTAAGCCTTTCAACTCTTACATCACACAAGCATAAGGACTAAAACTCACAAGACAATTACATCAAGAAGATACAAATGATCTAGTAAGTTGTAATTACAAAAACACACTCCTCAATGTATAAGATAGGTGATCGAGGCCAACCCCGAGAGTTAGCTCAAGTGATCATCAACCAAACGTGAAATCTCTCCCCTCGAAGTTCGGGAGGTCATGATCAACTCTCTTGATCCCCTTGGGGTTAGGCTCCATAATCAGGGTTGACGATTAACCCTGTTGAGCATCCATGGATCATGGGGGAAGTACTCAAAAGGGTTTTCCATGATGTGCATTTTATCGAAAAAAAAGAGAGGTGAGCAACGACAACAACAGAAAGTGGACTAAATCCACAAGCAATTTAATCTAAGCCACTAGAGTACGTCCACATGAGGAGCACTCTACTCAAAATGGATACATATCATGTGGTAGTTGGACACCATATCCTACCTGTTGTACTCTCCAAGCTAAGTCTCCACATGTCAAGTGCACCTCATCACAAGGTCGCATGCTCTCCAAGCAAGGCTTCAAGCTCCAATACTCCTCCAAATGTGTGTCCAAAGTCCACACAAACTCCAAGTATTGCACCCTCCAACCAAGACTCCCTCAATCCAAGCAATCAACCTCCTAGAGTGTGCCACGTGATCCTGATGCTCCTAGGGCTTAGAGATTCAAAACAAGATAGTTCCCCATCTTCCTCAACGCATGTGCATGTAGATGATGTCAATGCCACATAAGATAACCACCTCCATAAGAAGTGTGCCTCCTCTACCCCAAGGACAAGTATTCACCGAAAGTAAACTCTCCAAATGTACATCAACCAAAACAATCTAAGATATAACAAGGGGCTACGATTTCACCATGCACCACACATCACTTGAAGCACACCCTTGGCATAGTGTAAACACTTGTAGAGCAACCCAAAAGCTAACAAAAAAAAAGCCCTTTATTCAAGTAAAACTCTCAAGAAAATTCTCTAGCAAATGTTTTTGTTTGTCATCAAATCATCCCTTCAAAATACGAAGAACAATCAAAGTAAACCCTGCCTCATCAAAGACTATGTCGATAAGAATGATCTTAAACTACTTTTAGATCAAATCATTTTAAGCAAAGATGACTTGTTCTGTAATGTTACCCCTCAGTTTAAAAAGGGTTAATGAGGGGATCGAATGGTGTACCGAAGATTTGTACCTACTAGGCCGCTTTTAAGCAAAAAATTTAAGTCCTATGGTCATCGGTATTTGTGTCATCTACAGTTATGATGTAAAATGTTGTAAAAAGTGAGATAGCACTTGTAATTGTTTATAAAGGGCTAGTCTGAAATGTATAATAGGCTCAATTATGACAGGTGTACTCTGCAAGTGTCTCATGAGTGTTCTATTTACTGAGAAAGATTTAGATCCTCATAATCTAAATCTTTTGAAGTTTTTTCACTCAATAAAAATCTTCCAAAGTTGTGAACTCGTCCTCGTACAACTACCCTTGTCATGGAGCTTTACTATTCCCTTGGTCTATTACGTCTCACTCTCGGTCACCATGGACATGTGTCAAGTTACTCCTAGTTAGGATAGAGTCTTGTAGGGATCCCTCTTGCATTTGCTCTTGATTATTAAGGTGTGTTGGTGGTTGAAACACAAGTTGGATGGTTAGAGGTGCCTCTTCATAGCTCAAACCTTGGTTTTTGTATTGTTTTTTTCTCAATTACCTTTTAAAACCCATTCCCCCTTTCATCATGTTAGACCCTCCAACATATTTTAATGCAATCTCACATCTATCCATGCAAGCCACTTGGACGCCTCATAACCTAGCTTTGTGTGCATTAATTAATCCAACTACTCTAGCCCTAGAGTGGATTCTAAGGAAATCAACACGTACAGCATCCTACGTCAGCGTACGGCCTCCCTACGTCACCCATATGGCCTCTGCGTCACTCGTACAGTCGCCTACGTCACGCGTACGGTCGGCCCTGCGTCAGCTTGTACGGCCCTCTGCATAGCTTGTATGGCCTCCCTACAGACTTGTACGGCCTCTTCGATTTGCCTCAGTCGCCCTGTCAATCTTCGGATAGAAGTTCTTCAGTCTCACCCTCTACAAACTTTATTTCTCACTCTCCGGCTGAAAGCTATTAGCAAGAAATCTCAACTGTGTGTATGTGTATCCTCTCCACCAAATCAATCCTTCTTTTAACTCAATGACCAAGCGAAAACCCTAACTTCCCACTATGGATCAATGGAAGAGATCCTCCGCTGAGATCAATGGCCAAGATTAGATTAGCCATCACTTAAATTATTTTCACTTTAACTTTATAAAAAGCAAATCCATTAAGTCAATTAATAATTAGATCACATAATGCACTTTTCCTAAGTCTAAACTTTGGATAAAGGCAATAATCTATTTGGCTTCATGTTTTATGTTTTCTAGCATGCAAGGACACATGCAAATGATAGAAGACCTTCCTTGTTGCCACTTTCTAACACTCCCACTCAACAAGGAACGGATTCGGTAGCAACCCCAACTTGTATCTGAACTTCACAAACTTGTGCCTGCAAAGTACCTTGGTGAATATGTCTGCCACCTACTCATCTGTCTGAATGTACTCCAACTGAATGGTTCCTCTCTGTACATAGTCTCTTAGGAAGTGATATCGGATGTCTATGTGTTTGCTCCGATCATGGAACACTGGATTCTCAGATAGGTTAATGCCACTCTGATTGTCACAGCGAACTACCGTAGTCTCCAACTCACTCTCGAATAACCTGAGAGCAAATTTCTCAACGACATCCCCTCACATGCTTCCATACTGGCTGCCATGTACTCAGCCTCTGCCGAGCTTAATGCAACTGATTTATGCTTCCTGTTGAACCAAGAAACAACCCCTGACCCAATGTTGAAGCAACAACCTGAAGTACTCTTCCTGTCTTCTACACATCCTTCCTAGTCAACATCTATGAAGCCTGCTAACTGTATTCTCCCACTGCGCTCATAAACCAATCCATACTCCATTGTGCCTTTGATGTAGCGAAGCACATGCTTCGCAACTGTCCAATGCACTCTCCGAGGGTCCACCATGAATTGAGTCAAAGAGACGACTGCAAAGCTAATGTCTAGTCGTGTGTTGACCAGATACATAAGTGACCCGATAAGCTGACGATACAATGTAGGATCAAACTCCTCTGAACTCGATGCATCAATCTTCCTCCAGTTGGTAACTAGAGGCGTGGACATGGGTCTACAATCCTCCATCTTGAATCTCTTCAAGATCTCCACTGCATACTTCCCCCGACCAATGAAGAAGCATCCATCTCTCTGCCAAACCTCCAAACCTAGGAAGTAATGCATCAACCCAAGGTCTTTCATCTCAAACTCTACTGCAAGATTAGACTTGCAGTCCTTGATCAACCTCTCATCTCCTGTAAGAAAGAGATCATCATCATATAATACCAGTATGAGAGGTACCTCACCTGACAAGAAGTACAGGTTGTGGTCTGCCTCACTCCGCTAGAATCCCATCTCCCGTGGATATATATCGATCCTTGAGTACCATGCCCGAGGTGCCTGCTTGAGCCCATAAAGAGCTCTCTGCAACCTGCATACATACGACTCCCTACTCTCCTCCTCGAACCCCTGTGTCTGCTCAATAAATACCTCCTCGTTTATAACTCCGTTGAGGAAAGCAGTCTTTACGTCCATCTGATGAACAAGCCAACCCATCTCTGTTGCCAATGAGAGAATAGTCTGAATAGAAGAATATCTGGCAACAGGGGCGAAGGTCTCCTCATATTCAATACCTTCCTTTTGCGAAAACCCCTTTGCCATGAAGCGCACCTTATACTTCTCCACGCTTCCGTCTGCTGCATGCTTTACTTTGTAGATCCACTTGGATCTGACCACCCGTTTGCCTTCTGGCCTAGGCACAACCTCCCACACCTGGTTTTTCATGATGGAGTCATACTCCTCAACAATGGCCTCTTGCCACACATCATGTTGTGTAGCCTCCTCGAAACTGGAAGGCTCGGAGTTAATCAACTCCGTCATTAATGCCATATAGCTAAGTTTATCTGGTGGTTTGCTCTGCCTCATGGAGCTCTGTGGAAGAGTCACCTTCCTGGAATCCTGAACTGTGGATCTGTACCACTTAAATGGCCTAGTGTTTACATGTTGCGGCTGTTGGATATCCTCCTACTGCGGCTCATCCCTCATGTCAATGACCGAAGGATCCTGTCCACCTGACTCCCTCTGACTATCAGAACATGTGCCCTATGTCTGTACTTGTACCTGTGGCTCCTCCAACTTGACTCCCAAGTCCTGTGTTGGCTGCTCCTGTGCTGGTAAGTCCATAGATCTTCTTAAGGCTTTGTACTCATCAAACTAGACATCCCTGCTCACAATGATCCTCCTACGAGCCGGAATATATACCCTGTATGCCTTAGAAGTCTCAATGTAACCAACTAGTAGCCCCTTCTCACCAGAAGGGTCCAGCTTCTTCCTAGTGTCAGCATGAATGTGACAATAGTAGACACTGCCAAATATGCGTAGATGACTCACATCTGGTCTAGTGCCTGTGAAAACCTCTTCGGGTGTCTTCTTCCCCAAACTTGTGTGAGGACACATGTTTTAAATGTATACTGCAATCTGAAATGCCTCAGCCCATAAGAATAGTGGCAATCCCTGATCAAACAACATGGCCTTGGCTGCACTAACTAGTGTCCTGTTCTTCCTTTCCGCCACTCCATTCCGCTGCGAGGTACGAGGAACAGTATGCTCCTTCTTAATCCCCTCTGATGAACAAATCTCCAAGAACTCCTTGGAGATGTACTCACCCCCATTGTCCGTCCTCAATATCTGAATCCTCCTCCCTGTCTGGTTTTCCACGAGTCTTGAACTCCCGAAACCGCTCGAAGACCTCTGACTTGGCATTCGCGAAATAGATCCAAGTCTTCCTAGAATAGTCATCAATGAATGTGACGCAATAACTGTAGCCACTGAAAGAATGGACACTCATAGGTCCGCAAACATCCGAATGCACGAAGTCCAAGGTCCCCTTAGACTTGTGCTCACTCTGTGGGAAAGGCTTCCTAATGTTATTTTCCAATGCACAACCCTTGCAATGGTTATGCTTCTCCTCCTGTACCTGAGGAACTCCAATACCTGCCTGTCTGAAATGCATCAGTGCTCCATGGTGTAAGTGTGCCATCCTCCTATGCCACAACTCACTCTCACTGTCATTGCTGCTAACTAGAGCCTTTGCAAGCTCGAAGTATAGTATGTACATCTTCCCGCTCCGGACCCCAATCATCCGATCCAACTTCTGCTCTAACCCCTTTGGCCTGATATACACTTTCCTATCTCGAAAAGTCACCAAAAAACCCTTGTCCTCCAAGGTGGAAACGGATATGAGGTTCTTTGTGAACCACGAAACATTAAATACATCAACAAAATTGAGGGGTTTGCCAGACTCCCTCTGAAACGAAACAGTACCAACTCCCTATGCCTGATACCACGCATCATCTCCCAACTCAATGTGGAGCTTTACTCCACCCTCCTGCAAGCTCTTGGAGAATGCTCTTTGTTTTGTCATATGACACGATGCTCCGCTATCAATGTACCAGATGTTGCTGCTTATGGAGGTTTCCATGCAAGCTATCAAGCAAAAGTCCTCATCAAAACTCTTGTTGAACTCGTCCACCTCTGTAGAACTTGCCCTCTGTGTGTTATTCTTCTTCTTCCTGTCTGGTCACTGGGAGGCAAAGTGTCCATGCTTGTGGCAGATGAAACACTTGACCTTCAATGTACCAGATGTTCCTGCTTATGGAGGTTTCCATGCAAGCTATCAAGCAAAAGTCCTCATCAAAACTCTTGTTGAACTCGTCCACCTCTGCAGAACTTACACTCTGTGTGTTATTCTTCTTCTTGTCTGGTAACTGGGAGGCAAAGTGTCCATGCATGTGGCGGATGAAACACTTGACCTTTGACATGTCAATGTTCTTCTTACCACCCTTCTTCTTCTTTGCCTTGCCCTTGCCCTTGCCTGCTAGGGCTAGAGCCTCTTCATCCACGATCTGTGGGGCACTGCTGGATGAACCTGAACCTTGACCCATGCGAATCTCCTCCTGCACAAAGTCGTCCCATAATCTCTGCCAGTCAGGGAGCTTCTCCCTAGCCACCACGCTTTTGACAAAGACGTCCCATGGCTTAGAAAAGCCATTGAGTGCTATCTGAACTAGCTCCTCATCTTCAGTCTTAGAGCCTACTGCTCCAAGCTCATCCCTGATCTGTGTGAGCCTTGTGAGATAAGGCACCACTCCTTCCTTGGCCATCTTGAGACTACGTAAGCACCATCTTCCGGTTTTCCTTCTTACTCTGGTAAAGGCTTTCAAGAGCCTTCCACATTTCCTAGTCTTCTTCCCGAAAAGGTGAGGGACTATGTGATCCTTCACCCCATCCAAGATAATCAGCATGGCCCTAGAATCTACCTTCTTCCACTTTGCCAACTTTGTCGGATCTGTGGGTGTAGCCTTCTGATCGTCAATGTGCTCCTCTACATCACTAACATCCAAAATCCCTGCGATCCTCTCTTTCCATGTAGGAAATTTCTAAGCCCCCTGGAGTCTATCCTCGACTCTCAATTGTACGGCCATAATGAAGTGTACCTGTCAAACCCTTAGAATAGATCTTCCCCTGATCTATCCAACAAGTGTTGCTTTCTCTCAGATCTACTCAGAAGAGCTCTGATACCATGTTAATTTCCTTCAAACCCAATCTTGAGTTACAGTATGCAAGTTGTTTTTTTTGCTTATAACCCCAAATTAATTACTGTTAACCACAAATGGATTTCTTCACAAATATTGTAGCGGAAAATAAATACTGAGAGAAATAGAACAGCAATCACATCAATAGAGACACCAATATTTATGGGTATGAAAACCCCCAGAAAAACCCAAGATGGAAATACCGGTGCAGCAGTCTGAGGAGATTTTTATTAGCAAGATATAGAACAGTACAATCCAGAAATCGATTTTACCCAACCTGGAAAAACCACACAACCGAAACTCACAGAGAAAACCCGAACAAGATCGTACGGACCCTCTGCGTCAACGTGTACGGCACTAGCGTCAGCGTACGACCTCCTGCGTCACCCATACGCCGACCCTGTGTCATCTTGTCCGACCCTCTGCGTAGCTTGTACGCCCTCCCTGCAGACTTGTACGGCCTCTTCGATTAGCCCCAATCGCCCTGTCAATCTCCGAATAGAACTTCTTCAGTCTCACCCTCTACGAACTTCTCCTGCAAACTTTCTTTCTCACTCTCCGGTTGAAAGCTATGAGCAAGAAATCTCAATTGTGTGTATGTGTATCCTCTCAACCAAATCAATCCTTCTTTTAACTCATTGGCCAAGCGAAAACCCTAACTTCCCACTATGGATCAATGGAAGAGATCCTTCGGTGAGATCAATAGCCAAGATTAGATTAGCCATCACTTAAATTATTTTCGCTTTTACTTTATAAAGCAACTCCATTAAGTCAATTAATAATTAGATCACATAATGCACTTTTCCTAAGTCTAAACTTTGGATAAAGGCATTAATCGATTTGGCTTCATGTTTTATGTCTTCTAGCATGCAAGGACACATGCAAATGATAGAAGACCTTCCTTGTTGCCACTTTCTAACAGTTCACGCCACTAAATCCTAGTGATAAGCACCACTCATAAAAGTGGTTTTAACATTGTTTTCTTGAGCTTAGATCAGCTAGTTTCTAATATATAACTACTTGGAATATTTAGCTCAGTTCATTGTTACATTCTTGAAACTAATTTACCTCAACTGATAATTAAGTTCCCTGCTTTGATTAGAAAAAGTAAAGAAATATCCATTAAGTCTAATCATCCTCGTGCTCATTATAAGTTCTAGATTTTTTCCCCAGACCTTGTTCTTAGCCTTGGACATTTTATTAATTCAAACTATGAATGTTTAATGTTTATATTTTTATTCTGAATTAGTAATTTGTTTCTTTTATGCTTCTAGTTTATCTTGCTATATTTATTTGAAGCATTTCCATTTGAATCAAAGTATTTCATTGAGCATATCATTTACTTGTGGATTTATTTGGCATCTTAAGTACGTGGTTCTGTTTCATATCTATTGTGCTTAAGCTAAAATTAACTCTCATCATTCACTCAAAGTGATATCATCTAGTTAGGGAAGCCTCTCTTGGATTTTGAGAGTTGCCATAAAGAGAAGGGATTGGTTGTGTGGTGACATTGGCAACCAATCCAAGGTTGCATTTCACATGTACCTATGGGTTGGGACTTTCTCCACTTAGGTAGAAGCTGGGAGGTGTTGCCGCCGAGATGCACACCTGGGGGGCAGCGCAGCAAAAATCTTTCGAAGCTACTCGGTGTGGCCTTGGGAGCAAGCAAAGAGTCAGGTGTTGTCACCTGATCCTGACTCCTCTGTTTAGGCAAACTCCTAACAAAGCCAAGGGGGGTAGACCCTAATAAAGAGTTTATAGGGCTCTTAAATTTATTTCGTTGTTACGGATGAAAGTAAGTTGTTTTTAGGAGTTTTATAATCATGACTAATAATCGGCACAAGATATTGCAACTTTAAATTGAATCAACGGCATAAATATGAATGCATTCACGACACAAGATAGAGAACTTAAAATATAGCAAATAAAAAGACCAATGCCGTGGAGTCAAAATAAAATAGTGCTTGTTGTTGTAAAGAAAAATGCTGTGCAATGCTCTTGGTCAATTTTAGATTATTAGGGTGAAAATGATTAGGGGAAAAATGGGAGCTCCAAATATACCGTGAGGTACAAGGAGTAATGTCCCAAAATTACGCAAAGATGGCTCCTCATGAAGACGTGTGGGCTGGAGTGGAGTCTCGAGGGCGTGTTCAACACTACACCAACAAGGATGTAGTCTAACGGTGCCCTGAGGTCACTCTCCAGTTGTTTCCACTTCTTCTGAGAAATTTCCCCACACAATACTTAATGTTTGAGTGTCGGATTTTCACTATGTTAAGGGTTGTTAATTTTATTAGTATGAGTCCTTAGTTAAAATGTGATAATTTATTAAGTGCTACAGTTCCACCTGTGGATGGAAGAGAGCAAAATTGTTTATTCAAGTTGTTTGTACAAATATAAAATGTTACACTAATTACTAACGACTATGTGTCAACTTTCTGATCATCCACCACTAATCGACAAAGCCTTTAGGTAGTGGCGAGAGCATACTTCGTGGCAACGAGTCAACTTATTTGATTGCGAAAAAATGAAACAAAGATGTAAACCAAATAAACAACAATGATACAAAAAACTAACCCAAATAATGAAGATGCAAAAGAATTACAAGTTTTCTAATTATCTACCCAAGAGTCTCTTTCAGGTCGGAAGACCGTACTCGGGAGAGCAAGGGGGTTAGTATTCAATTTATTCCCAAAATAATGTAAAGTAAAACTTGAAAGAAAAATCTAGATCTAGTTGCAATAAATTGAAAGAACTAATCTAGCAAAAACTAATCTAAAGCAGAAACTAAAGGGGACAGGTACAGGCTTCCTTAAATGGGGGAAGGGGGTGTGGGAGCCATAATCCCACCTGCTCTTTATTAAATTATTACAAGTTTAACTCTCCGGCAGAGAGCACTCTTGATCCGAAAAAACAAGATTCAAGAGACTTTAAAAGCTTGAAAAAAGTTGAGAAAATGCAAAGAATCAAAATAGGATCTTCTTTAATGGTTCAAAATTCCAAATTTGCTCGAACACCTTCGCTTTCCAATGACAAAAGACAAAAAATCAGCGAACAGAAAATTCGATTAAATGTTAGTATTTTTCAGATAAATCACATAAAAAATTACAACCTTGCTACTTGCAAATACTTGGAAAAATTATACTTTAAGTAACAAAGAAACCAACCCTTAGATCTAACTTTAAATATGAGTTTGAAGCACTTTTAGATCTAACTAAGCAAGCAAATGACTTAATGATAAAAAAAACTTTTTTGCTCTAATTTACTTGCAAGAGAATAGTAACCAAGAAGAAAGAGTTTAGATTTTTGAAGGGATGGAAGGAGGGATTCAAGCACCAAGCTTGATCTTTATCGAAGACTTTGGAGTGCCTGCAAACAAAAGTATTAGCACGAAAGTGCTGAAGAGGGGAGAGGATGCAACGGAGCTCAACTCCTCCTTCAGATCTGTAATCCTGCACAACCCTATGAAATGCTTGCCAATGGTGGATTAGATCTAGTGTGCATGCAAAAAAGAGATCAAGAGAGCCTCAGTACAACCGAGTACAGTTGGCTACTCCTGTGTCTCTTGAAAACAAAACACAAATAAACAACTTCACAACCGTAAGTGTTTACTCTATGATTATGAACAACCTTCTAAGCTAGATACATTACCAATATAGAAACAAGAGAAAATATGTGGTACAATATCACCTCAATAACACAGCATCATCAAATGGCACAGCACGGACCTCCAAAGTCTTTCAATATATATTCATCTGATACAATAGTGTTACAATGGGCAGGGGCTCCACAATCCATCACTATGGAGAAAGATTGCCTTGCTTAAATAGAGTTAGCGAGAAGAAGAGGGGCGCATTAGAGGGAGGTGCGCATCCCTTGATCCATGGAGAAAAGAGGGCGTGAACTACACTCTAACCTAACCTTGGTAGTTGTGATTATGGTGAGGTGGCTGCCACATTGGAGAGGCGCCCCTTTTAAACTTTGGAAACTCCTCCATCGCATGGGAAATATCCACGTGATCCAAGTCGCCCACAAATGAGTTATGACGCACATGTGAGATATGTGCATCCTTAAATTGATTTCATTCACAACTTTAATACTTTGACTTTAGAATATGTGATTTATGCCCTTAATGAGGTCGCACATCATAATAAAACATATTGCCACCTTTTCCCATATTTTTTATTCATTTTTTGGGATTTTCTAACTTGTGTCTTTTGTGCAATTTGTAGCACACTTAGCATTTAAATGTCGTTTTGTCATGCTTTTAAGAAGAAATGCCACAAATGACAATTTAATCGCCTGAAACCTAGGCAAAGTGAGTCATAGGTTAAAGAGGATGCTCTGAGCGTGAAAACGAGCATCCCCACGCCAAATTCCGCCTCCAGACCATGTTTTTATTACACTTTGAAATTTTCCATTTAAACCATTAAAAAATGGTCAAATTTTACGGCAAAAAAAAAAATATATATATATATATATATATCGGAATCGACTCAAACTCCTAGGGGACCTAGTACATGTCCATACGACTTATTATTGATGGCTAGCATGTAAAAATACATAGACACTTAGGCTTTAATAATTTCTCTAGGTTCGACCACCATGGAAAACACTCCAGCTTTGGAGGTGTGAGTGAAAAACTCAGGAATTATACGCCACTGAAGCGCAACGCATAATTCCTAAGGAAAAAACACTCTATAGTATCCCCTTGACAACTAAACCTGAGGTAGGCCAAGCCTTTTACAAAATGACCATGCTTAGACCATCTTATTACAATTCCCCCAAGGGGGTCTGGACATGCAAACTTTACAAAGAGCCAAAAATTGGCCTGATGAACTTCTGAACACTGATGATGAACATTGTAAAGGTTCACAACACTGGCGGCTTGCAAAAAATCCACCTAATGTACAAATTAGGAGGTAACAGGAGGTAACAATCTAATACGATAAATACTATTAATGGGCATGTTCTTTCCCATGTGACCCTTATCGTATATTGAATTTAATAGCAGCCCATTGACTGCACATACTCATGAAATGTTGTATCCATCATCTATATTCTATACCTCAGATATTATTATTGAACTATCTAAGTTTGTGATCATGTCTACACCACATATGGACTATGAATGTCGAAAGTATTTGATCTTTGTCCTTGTACCTCATCAAAAGTGGAGGGTATGATGAATCTAGCAATGGGTTACAAACTTACAAGAAATAACTCAAACAGCAAATGTATAAAACAAGTTTTAAAATTTGTTACAATTAGCTTCAAAGCTTCCTGAGCAAACTAACATCACTAAGTTGAATTGTAATGTTATCCACACAATGGTTGTTGCATTTATCTAAAGGAAACACACAAGATAGACTGTTTTCAACAATTCTGCAGAAAGGAAGAACAGCACAAAAGCATTTGAAAGGGATGCATCATGCTCAATGAATGTGTCGATAGTAAATACTGAATTAACTGATATCCATCAAAAAGCAGGTCAATGCAGCATAACTACAGAAAAAGGCTAAAGCAAACACATTTAAATTAAAAGCAATAAAGATATCAAAAACAAATGTTATATGTATACCAAAGGTGGAATGAAGGGAATCCACAAAGAAGGGAGAACTGCATTGAGCCAGAAGTGAGCTAGGTTAGGCGGGATAAAGAACAAAGTTAACATGAACAAGCACAAAATACTAATACAGAACAGAATTGCATCCTTGTCCCCAAACACTAAATTTTAATAGCAGAATAGCTGACTAACTTAATTGTCTAACAAGAATTTCACCAAAAGACAAAATTAATAGGATGCCTACAACAACACTCCAACAGGTTTGCCAAACATGAATTCACAATATACAAAAATCTCAGCAAATTTACAAATAGGTCATGCATTTTCATAAAAAAAAATTAATTTTTTATAAGAATATTAAGGGACAGATAGTATTACAGCATTTCCTCCAGCTGTTTACGATACTGTGGATTTTGTAGCATCCCTGCATAAAAGGAAAAATGACAAAAAACTTCAAAACTAATTCCAAAAATCACAATGTTTCATCAATATGATTCTAGAAAACACATTTCCAAAAAGCTTCCAAAAATCTATTTGACAGAAGCCCAGATGGATAAAGCACCTAACCAAAAGCTTACATTTAAAAGTGGTTGGATTCTGCATTTCTTGGGGCAAATAACTGCAAGCAAGCTCAGTTAAAATAAATAGTTTAGATCATTAAAACATTCACATTGAAGAAAGCATGACATCGTCATTATTATCCACATAAATGACAGAATAACCATCCTATGATAGTTTCCCCTATTGTCTCAAAAAATAAACAAATGCAATCTCATATATCAAATATTATATTGTGTTTTACAACGCCTGAGAAAGAAGATATGGCAAAGAAAGAATTCATAAAAAAAAAACTATGCTTCCAATATCATCAAAGAACGCTAATAGATATAAAAGGAATGTTAAACCTAGTATCAAATTCTTACGGATAGACCATCTTCTGAACTACAGGATCCTCCATCATTTTCTCCAACGCTTCTACACTTAGAATCGGGCCGGATGTCCCTGGTTACAAAAAAAAGAAAAGAGACTGCATCATTAACGAATAAATGACAGTTCTACGGATTTGTGCAAATTAAATTATCAGGATTGGAATTAAAATTGTATCAATGTCCTAAAATGACCAAACAACACCCAACATTACTAAATGTTGAAATTTGTACCTAGGAAGTGTTCTCCTAGCTAATGTTTTGCCTAAGTAATTAATGACGAAAAGCTGAAATGACCCTTGTATTAATTGCTTGAGATGAGCAATTAATTCACTTTAATGTTATAAAGTGACTTTTGATTTATTTAAGTGGTGGGTGAATAAAATTAATTATGGAAAGAATTGAGGGCATTTATTCACATCCATAGATCTAAGCCAATGTGGGCCCCTGGATTAGATGTCCTTGACTCCTTTCAGCTACCCCAGGAAGGTGAAATGAAAAGACAAGGGAAAACACAATAATTTCTGCATTTCTCATTCCTCATTCCTCACTCAACCAAGAGAATTGGAGAGGAGGACGAGTTCATGAGAGGTGAAGTCGAGTTTGAGAGAGGAAGACAGCACGAATTCCAAGAGCTGTGATAGCTGGCACAATTCCCAAGATATTTCAGTACAGTAGTTATTGGTGGCATGATTTTCTAGAGAGATTCCGGAACTGAAATCAAGGCAAATGCACCAGCACTGAAATCGAGGAGTTGCACAGAGTTTGAGGAGAAACGCTGGCACAAATTTCGAGGGTGACTGCTAATTTAATTGCAGTCCGTACAGGAAGCCGTAGAGCACTGTTCTGGGTTGGCTAGCAATAAATTTTGAGGCTGAGATGGCAAGAAAATTGAGGTACTCTGCTGCTGTACCAGTGGACACACATATCGAGGCTGAAGACTGAGTCTGGCACAAAATTCGAGGAGCAGAGAAGGGCACAAATTTCCAGAAATTCAATACACAGAATTCAAGGCATTGTTTTTGGTCTTCCGTGGTAGAGATAAGTTGTACTCACTGAGAAATTTGACTGCTGTACATTCCTTTTTTGAAGAAGAAATAAAAATACTATCTCTCTCTCACAGGTTTTCCCTAGTTGGGGTTTTGCCTGGGCCATATTGGCTAAAATCCCTATGTCTGAAATTATGTGTGATGGCTGTGATTTTCTGCTCTGAATTTAATGTGGTAGAACTTCTCATTGTACTTTAGGTTCAGATTGTTCATGTGTAATTCTTAATTGCAGCAGGTAGTAAACAAGAATTTAAATATTGAACTGATATCTGTGAATAGCCTAAAGTCCGTTGGGAAGTGAAATTTCTACAGGGTATCAGAGCCCTGTTGAGGGCAGATTGACAGACAGTGATTTTCAGACATCAGAGGCAGATTTATTTTGTTCACCAGAGAGGTAGTTTTGGACTTGCATTTTCAGTGAGATGGCAATTGGGTCGAGGTTGGAGGACAGGCTGGATGGGGCAGCCAATTTCACTCCTTGGAAAGCAAGGATAATGTTAATTTTGCAGGAGAATGAACTGTGGGATGAAGTAGCGAACAACACTCAAGCGAATCATGTTCAAGTTCCCGCAGCCACTGAAGCAGTAGCATTGGCAGCCTTCAACAAGAAGGACATCAAGGCGAAGAGGATCATCCTTGATGTGGTAAAGGATCAAGTGATCCCACACCTGACCTCCAAGACACGTGCATATCTTATGTGCGATGCCTTGACCAAGATGTACCAAAATTCGAATGAAAATCGAAAGATGGTACTGAGAGAGAAGCTGAAAAGCATATGGATGGCAGAATCTGAGAATGTGACTACTTACTTAACTCGGATCACCCAGGTGAGAGATGAGATTACTGCAGTTGGGGAGGTTGTGCAGGGCAGCGACCTAGTGAGGACGGCACAGAAAGGAGCATCCAAGCATTGAGTTCTCTTCGTGGAGGCGGTTGTTGCACGAGAGAACATGCCTTCCTGGGATCGTCTCTGGGATGACTTTGTGTAGGAGGAGACCCGGAGAGGATTTGTACAGGGGAGCTCTTCAAATAGTAAGGAGGATGAGGAGAACGTTGCCTTATCAGCTAAAGGCAGGAAGTCCAAAAAGGGCCCTATGGGAAGGGCTAAGCAGCAGAGGGCTGAGTAGAAAAAGGAGTTGAGTAGAGTCAGGTGCTATGCATGCAATGATTTTGGTCAATATGCTAGCCAATGTCCTAAGAAGATGAGAGGCAAGCAAGAGAAGGAGGAGCATGTTGCAACTACAGCAGAGATTGAGAGATATGCTACACAGTTCGAGAAAGAGTTCTCTCTTGCCAATGTTGTTTTAAGTTGCGGTAGTAGAGGACCAGTGGATGCTGGGAAGTGGATTGTCGATAGTTCCTATTGCAGTCACATGACTGGGAGGCAAGATGCCTTCCTCACTATTGAGACTATTCCAAGGAAGCTCATTCAGGACAGAGATAGGATAGTGCATGCAGTCAGAGGATTGGGATGAGTACGGTTCCAACTTGAGTTTGGAGAGATTCTGGAGATTTCAGGAGTACGCTATGTTCCAGGGTTGTAGGATAGCAGGCTTTCAATTCCATCCTTGGAGGGAGAAGGAGATGTTGTATTGTTCAAGAGTGAACATATCTTCATTTATGTACTGGGAGTGGATCCGGTTGACCCTGTGTTGATAGTTCATCGGAGAGATGGAGAGTATATAGTGCGTGGTCATCCTACAGTAGGAGGATCTGGGTGGATAACAGATCCCGAGTCTGAGTCAAACGATGTGCGAGATGCTTCGAGGATTGATGTGGCGTCGAGTAGTCAGTCTGCAGTTCAGAGGAGAGAGCGAGATGCTCCAGAGATTATTCTGGTACCAATTAGTTCATCTTCTATTCAGGGAGTCAGCGAGAGGCTACTTCCTCCAGTGTTGGCAAGAGGGTCAGTTGGTATGACTTATCACTGATGGATGAACGAGATGAGATGTCTCGACATGAGGCATCAGTGCAGGATGCAAGACAGCTTCTAGAGACAAGGGGAGCATCTACTGCTGACAGTGTGAGACTGGAGTGTGGTTCTAGCAGACGATATGCCAGAAGGTCTTCCCGCGCGAAGTGGAAGCAATGAGCATTGCAACTCAGGATGTCCTTCATGTGATGATGTCTCACATGAAGGGACACTTGATTTGACCTTTATAGAGCATAGTTTAGAAAGGGTGGGTATCACCGATATTGTGCGCGAAGCACAAGAGCAGTTTACCAGCTTTGGTGGGGAAGCAATTTATCTTCTTCAGGGATGAGATGGTTGTCAAGGAGAACACCTTCCTTGGTAAGGGGGAGTTTTGAAATTTGTACCTAAGAAGTGTTCTCCTAGCTAATTTTTTGTCTAAGTAACTAATGAGGGAAAGTTGACATGACCCTTGTATTAATTGCTTGAGATGAGCAATTAATTCACTTTAATGTTATAAAGTAACTTTTGATTTATTTAAGTGGTGGGTGAATAAAATTAATCATGGAGAGAATAGAGAGCATTTATTCTCATCCATAGATCTAAGCCAATGTGAGCCCTTAGATTAGATGTCCTTTCAGCCTCCCCAGGAAGGTGAAATGAAAAGACAACAGAAAAAACAATAAAAAGGCACCTCATTCCTCATTTACACACTCAACAAAGAGAATTGGAGAGGAGGTCGAGTTCATGAAAGGTGAAGTCGAGTTTCAGAGAGGGAGACAGCACGAATTTCAAGAGTTGTGATAGCTGGCACAATTCCCAAGATAGTTTAGTACAGTAATTAATGGCGGCACAATTTTCTAGAGTGATTATGGAACTGAAATCGAGGCAAATGCAACAGCACTGAAATCGAGGAGTTGCATAGAGTTTGAGGGGAAATACTGGCACGAATTTCGAGGGTGACTACTAATTTAATTGCAGACCGTGCAGCACTGTTATGGGTTGGCTAGGCATGAATTTTGAGGCTGAGATGGCACAAAAATTGAAGTACTATGTTGTTGTATGTAATGTCCTCTTCTGCTTAGGCATTGAGGACCGTCCCGCTAACCTATTTGATTCCCATAGGTTCAAGTGGGCACTAACAGCAGTGAAAGCTATCTGCCCTAGTTCATCATTCAGGTTGGATCATCCAGGTTCAGCATTGTTCTTCATCGAGTATTATCATCATTCAGTATTCAGCAGAGTTATATTTTATATCATATTCAGGGCTCGCTCTTCCATGCATGGGCGCATTCTTCAGGTAGCTTCCTATTCGCATTAGGGTTTACAGAAGGCAGAACTTGTGCATGCATCTTCCATTCTTCTCGAAGCACCCCTATTACCCTTCCCCTGGAAAAAGGGCTTCTTTGTCGGACTATTGGAGGAGTTATCAGCATTCCAGATCATTGGGGGACGTGAGCTTTATTGAGGGCGCATTTCTTAGGGAGGATCTCCACATTTTAGGCTTGGAATCCATCAGAGTCTCTGCATGCAGGCTCTATCATCTTTAGAAGGGCACTATAACCCAAATCCACCTCATCAGGGTCTTCTTCTGCGGAGTATTTATTATATTTGAGCATTCAGAGCTTGGAGGAGGGCGCACTTCTCTGTGGGAGGACGATTTGACTTACCTCTCTATTCCTCCGGCACAATCCTTGCATGCTAGGATCATCTTCATCAACATTAGCAGATCTACATACTGGTATGTGAATGCATTAATTTCTCCTACTTTCTAGCATTCCTATATTTTCTAGGGCACAATTCTGCATGCATGCAGGGATCAGGGTTTACTTTCATATTCTGTTAAGATATAAGCCCACTAGTCATCTAGAGTATCAGGACAAAAAAAAAAAAAAAAAATAAATAAATAAATAAATAAATAAATAAATAAATAAATAAAAAATAAAAATAAAAATTGGGATATTACATTGTACCAATGGGCACACATATCAAGGCTAAAGAATGAGTCTAGCACAAAATTCGAGGAGCAGAGAAGGGCACGAATTTCCAGAAATTCAATGCACAAAATTCCAGGCATTGTTTTTGGTCTTCTGTGGTAGGGATAAGTTGTACTCACTGAGAAATTTGACTACTGTACAATCCTTTTCTGAAGAAGAAATAAAAATACTCTCTCTCTCTCTCATAGGTTTTCCCCAGTTGGGGTTTTCCCTGGGCCATATTGGCTAAAATCTCGTGTCTGAAATTATGTGTTATGGCTGTGATTTTCTACTCTGAATTTAATGTCGTAGAACTTCTCATTGTGCTTTAGGTTCAAATTGTTCATGTGTAATACTTAATTGTAGCAAGTAGTAAACAAGAATTTAAATATTGAACTGATATCTGTGAATAGCCTAATGTCTGTTGGGAAGTGAAATTTCTACACTAAAGACAAGTACAACTAATCATTTAAATGCATTAAATTAGGGAGTGTTGGATGCATTTCTTTAGAAATTATATTTAAAAGCTAAGCATAAGCGTAAAACAATAATAAAAGAGGAAAAGTGAAGAAAAGGGAGAATTCAGGTAAACCAAATCAAGGTTACTTGGGAGCGGGAAGTGGAAGCGGCAGCGGGAGCGGGAGCGAAAAGCGAAATTTTCATAAGCTTCCGGTTTGGGAGCGTTGCGGGAGCGTTTTTTATATAATATATATTTTTTATATATTTTGATGCATATATGTTAACAAATGCTTGTAGAATGTTGAATTAGTTATGGAAACTCATTGGAAAGCATGAAAAAAACCATAATACCATATAACATCATTCATCAATCATATAGTAGTGAATTTGTCAACCACAGGTCTAGACTCTAGTTACCAGTATCTATAACATCAACCTTACAACTTCAAATTTTCAATATATAACATTTTGTGATCACTAAAGTTGTACTTGTAACCAAACTATAGTCTAGAGTCTAACCATGAAATGAAAGTTGAACTTTGAAACAATTCACAAAGCATCATATTCATTACCAAACAGTTATAACTTATCATAATATGCTTTTATGCAGTCAATGACTCAATAATGCGAAGTTGCAAATAGTAGACTTCAAAGGTATGTTCAACTTCAAACTTCAAACTTTAATTGCCATGTAAGGTTCACAAAATATACCATAATAAATATAAAAGAGTCAATAGTGCAGAAACTTGAAACTTGAAAGTACTATAAACAAGAAAAGAGTGCAAAAGTAGATTTTATGGATGTTTCCTCTTGCCACGGGAAATTTCTAATTTATTTTCCCGTGGTCTAGGAACAATGGGAGTGGGACTATCATCCCCAGTAGCCACCAATGTTCAGCCACGTCCAAGACTTGCTCCTACACGACCCCCCCTCACTGATGTAGATGAGGGTCGTGAAGTTGAAGTTGAACCTCTAGGCAAAGATGGTGCATCTGGAAACAAAGTAGAAGATGGTGATGGCATCGTTGCTGCTGCTACTGCATGGCCATGGTAATGGTCATACTCATCGCCCAAAAGCTCTTCCTCCAAGCGCTCTAAAGCTAAGGCTCCATCCTCCAAGTTATGCTCCTCCGAATTGTTGTCCCAAGTGACATATGATCTATCAGTTTTGGCCCGCTCACAATAATAAGTCAACAACCTCAAGTTGTAATGTACAAAAACCAAGCTTTCTGCCCGATTTTCATTTAATCGGTTTCTTTTCACTAAGTGGATGAAGCTATAGGTGCTCCAACACCTTTCTGCAGAGGAACTGTTAACCACCTGTGAAAGAACTTTGGTTGCCAATTTATGCAAGCGTGGGCATGATGAGCCATACATGTTCCACCATTCAATAGGAGACACCCTATCTTGATCTTTTCTAGCATGCAAAGTATGAAACGCACCAATTTCACTGAGGTATTTGCTTAATTCACTACGCAGTAAGGCACATTCTTCTTCATCAGGGACCAGCTTGTCTATAGCATCTATGTACCCAACCTATACCTCTGGATCTGTGTGGGGATTTCTCCTAACCCCACCCCCAGGTGTTGGTTTGGCCAACCAAGATGGAGAATAATATTTTGGTGTCAATACATATGCTAAGGCATGCAGTGGAACGTTGAGATGTTCCCACCTTTTGACCACATGTTTGTGAATATGGTCATACAGGATGAGATCTTTTGATTCAACGATATCTTTAATTTGGCCCAACATGCTATCCATCTCCTCATACACCTCCCCAATCACCGGCTTATCTGTATCTGCAAACCGAATCATGTAATAAATGGGCTTTGTGAACTGCAAAACAAACTTGAAACTTGCCCAAAATTGACCATCAAGAACGGTGCCCTCCACCTCCTGAAAATCAAGCCTGTCAGATGTGGATGTAGCCCTATCTTTCAAGATATGCCACGATTCACTAGATACCATGCTATCCAATGCCTCCCTTACCTTCAAAAGGCGCCTGAAGGTGAAGTAATAGCTAGCAAATCTAGTCTTTGCTATCTTCAATAGCTCTAACTTTGAGTGAGTGCAGAAAATGCCATGGGCATTGCTATGGTTGGTAATAAATCTTATCATGTGCTTGCCCTTTTTGTATAGTTCACCAATCCATTTGTAATGATTTTCCTTCAACTTAATAATGCCATGCATCAGAAGGTTCAATGTGTGAACAAAACACCCGGACCAAAATATGTTGGGGTATTTATCTTCAATGATTGCTCTCGCTGCCTTACAATTAGCAGCATTATCGGTAATGACTTGGATGACATTGTATGGACCAATATCTTCAATGTTTTTGAGTAGGAGTTCTGCAATGTTCATGCCGGTCTTGAATTTATCTGAGTAGTCATGGGCCGAAAGGAAGACTGCACCAGTAGCAGACACACCAAGCACATTTATCAATGGCTTGCCTTTTACATTTGTCCAACCATCTGATACAATTGATACCCCATATTCATTCCAAGCATTTGTGAATTGCCCCAAAGCATTTTGGATCTTGGCTTTTCCTTGCCAAGCCCTACAGTTCTAGCTTTGTCATACCCGGGGCTCTTGTATCCTGCTGGGGCAGTGCGGATGGCCTCTACCATTTCATGCCAATAGGGTGAGCGAAGAACATTGAATGGTATGCCACATGCATAGAGAAACCGAAACACTTTTGAATCCACGTCATCCCTACCACCTTGGTCAAGGAAATCTGATATTGTCCTGCCACGTGACTGCCCCATGGGAGAGAATCCACTGCCTTGGGTGGATGGGCCTCCAGTTCTCGGTGAGAAAGAGTGGTCATGGTCATCCATTAATCGTTTTAAATCTTTTGATTTGTTCTGTGCTTCAAGTTCTTCCTTCTTATAGATGGCTCTTTGTGTTGATGTCACATTTGGGCAAACACAAACTCCTATAGTATTTTTCATCACGTGGCATGTGCCCACATAGATGTCTTCTCACACGGGTATATGAACCTGTGTACATCTTTTACAATGGGGGCAACCAAATTTGGTGGTTCCACCCCCTCTACCTCCTCCTTGCTTTGTGACATGTTTCCATAAGGGTGTGGGTTCCTCTTTGGTTTTCTTTCGGTTTTCCTCCTCCTCCTCCTCCTCCTCTCCACGGTATGTGCCACTTCCCATTTCTTCATCCTCTCCCTCATTCCTCCTCCGATTTCCAAGCACCATCATCAAAATAACAAATGGAACCAAGAAAATAAACCACATACCCATCATCATGTTTGATGGAACTAGAGATTTAACCTATTGCCTGCAATAGATTGAGGAAGGAAGCATGAGAAAGAGTAGGAGAGGAACATCTACAATGTACATTCTAGTGACTAGATTCCAAGCATTCATGATTAAATACATAGATCAAAGTTCAAACACAAAAGAAATCAACAAGGAAGGTTTTAGACCCTACCTCTTCGGCTCTCCAATGGTAGTGACAAGTTCAACCTTCTTCAATCTCCAAGGATGGCACTTTTTGAACCACGAGGCTTGAGTACGTTGGGGTACTGTATGTGTGTGTGATGTAACTTATTAATTATAATCCAGATGAAATTCAAATCAATTTCATTTTTCAGCAAGTAGCACACTATAAGTCAAACATACTACGTTAAAGTTCCTAACTAAATAGTAAAGTTAAAAAAACTAATAGGATGTGACCACATGTAGAGATTACACCTAAGTTTCCAAGAAACTTGGGTTCGAGGATAACGACGAGAAGGAGGATGCCACTTTTTGAACCAAGGGGCTTGAGTACGTTGGGGTATTGTATGTGTGTGTGTAACTTATTAATTATAATCCAGATGAAATTCAAATCATTTTCATTGTTCAACAAGTAGCACACCATACTAAGTTAAAATTCCTAACTAAATAGTAAAGTTAAAAAAACTAATAGTAAAACACGCACATTTTGTCAAAGTTCAATCATATAAAGTAGAAATTACATATGAAATTACGAATCATAAGTGTGAACATGATATAGATAAACCAAGTGGAAGTTCAAATTACATATTTGATATTAATAATAGATATGATATATATCCATTGTCAAACTACGTCCAAAATTTGCCTAATGGCATTTCCAAATATGAAACAGAAAATTCAAAAAACATTAAATAATGAACAACATGGTTGATTTGGCTCCCTCAAGCCATCTCTGCTAGTGTTAGGCCATCTACATTTGCAGCATCATTGTCATCAACATTGTTAAGGTCCTCAATCAGCAAGCTCTCTAGGTAGGCATCACTCTCAAGTGCAGGCTCATCCTAATCCATACCAACTGGCGGTATCTTGACAAGACCATGTAGTTGTATTGCCTTGTCCACACATATGGCATCATTTGTGTATTGGTCCCATCTTTTGAAAGGACCCTCCTTGTAACCTGGATCTTTCCAAGATATGAGACAAAGTGTTCTATGAATGTAGACTAGGTTCTTTGCCTTCTTCAATCCCAACTTGTTTTTCTTCACTGAATAGACAAAACCATTCATGCCCCAACTCCTCTGACAAGATGAGGAACTAGCTACTTGCCCAAGTAATCATATGACAAATTTAGTGAGATTTAATTCAATTCTCGCTAGCTCACTCGGTTAAGCTGTGGGTCTTGTCGACAGGGCAGCCCAAGTTCAATTCCCCTTAGGGGTGAGCTAGTTGGGATGAGACACCCAAAATCCAACCAGTTGAGGGTTGGTGTGGCCCAAGCCAGGTGCAATCCCCGGGTGATTTTGACGGCTTAGATGCCCCTGGGTCATAGTTTCTTAGACCAAAGGCCAATCCCACAATTCAAGGAGATTCTAGCAAACAAAAAAAAGTATGTAAAAATTAAATTAAAACAAAAACAAGATAAGGAACTCTAATCTAGCTACCTGCCCAAGTAATCCTATGGCAAATTATTGCTACTTAGGAGAATCAACACCATGAAGCCACCACCAATCAATCGAATCCTTTTTCTTGCACCTATACGTCTTAGAGCATTTGAACTAAAGACACCTCACCCACATGAAAATTGGGCAAATTGAGATCATATTTCAAAGGTCTCTTTGGTAGAACCATACATTCTTTTTACCACCAGCCATAAACACTTTCACCAACTCTCTATCTTGGGTAGGAGGCCTCTTTCTTGTCAAGGGATTATACCATTTTGGATTAACTGCATAGGCTACCTTATGAAATGGGGTGTTCGATTTATTCCACCATCCATGTATGAATGTTTTCAACTGTGACCATAAATGAGGATCTTTCCTCTCTGTTGTTGGCAATATGGCAGTGGCAGGGCAGCAAAGATACATGGCAGAGTATTGTCATTGATGGCAATCATAAGTGGTAATGGTAACTAGCCATGACAAATGTTGAAAACATATGCTCTACTGGGACACACTGCTGTTGAACTCTCTGATCTCAAAACAAGGTACAAGTTACTATCGTTGAAAAGCTAACAACAATATCCAAAAAGATGAAAAAGTTAAAGAGAAGAAAAAAGAGGTAGAAGCAAGGTCAAAAGCTTTGAAAGAAAGAGAGAAGACTTATAAAATGAGGAAAAAGAAATTGAAACAGAGAAGAAAAAGTTGGAGGAAGAAATAGAAGATATTAATACTGAAAAGCAAGAGCTTCAAAACCTTAAGATTATTATCAAAGAAGAAAAAGAACAAATCCTCAATGCACAGGAAAATCTAAAGGTCACATAAAAAGAGAGAAATGAATTGCTAAAAAACTTCAAACTGAATTAAAAGAAGAGATTGAAGTTACAGGACTCGGAAACAGCAAGTAGAAAATGAAGCAAAGGAGTTAAAACTAGAAAGGGAGAAGTTTGAAAAGAGTGGGAATTTCTTGATGAGAAAAGAGAGCAGATCTTCTTCGAGATATTGAACTTCAAAGAAGTGAACTGGAGAACACCATTTGTGTCTCATCTTCGTTATCTTCATTCAGTTCATCTGCAGGATACTCACCATCATTCTGTCCAACTTCGTTATGAGAATGAGACTAGTGATATGTATGCTCAAGCACATGGAAACAATAAAGGAGTTTTGTACACTGCAGAAGACAGACATTGAATCTCGATTGTTTGCTAAGCGAGTTTTTGTCATTGGTGTAATATCTGTACAGAGCTTGTGGAGATTTACAAAAATTGTAGCAGAAATGGAGGATATGTTGTGCTCATGTTTACCAATCCTCTTGCAATTTATAGGTCTTCAAAGAGGAACCCTAGTCGAACTCGGCAGCATATTATGAGGATTTGAAAGCATTGAAAGGCTAGAGAACGCAGAGAAGTAATCTGCTGGTCATCGTGGATGATCCTTGTGTAAAAAGATTGTAGTGTAAACCCAAGGAGTGATGGCTCGTCGTGAAGGGACCCATACCCCCAAGCAGAGGAAAATACACGCAGATGAAGCGTAGAGGAAGATCGAAAGTCTGTAGAGGCGTTGGATGGACCGGCTGCTCTGGAGAGGAGCCCTGCGATGATCTCGATGCATGCTGCAAGGCCCACGACGAATGCGTAGATGGAATGGAAGTCAAGGAAGACAAAAGTTCTGAAAAACCTGAGGAAAGATTCATGCTCTCAGAAGAAATGGCGAAATGCTGCAAGCGACGCTCAGGGATCGTTCGATCGTGATGATCAACGGCTGAGATTGTGTTTGGTCTGGGATTTATCCCACATTGAAAAGGGAAAACACTTTGTATGTGTTTATATACGTCGGTCAATACTAATCCCATTGACGCGTAGTGCAAAGGTACTAATCCCATTGATGCGTAGTGCAAAGGTATGGTGGGGGCACTGGGTGTTTGGACTCCACGAGAAGATCACCAGCTCGGCGCCCGGGACGACCTGTCAGGCACCCTACCTTTTGGTACATGTGGCAACTCAATTGTCAACATGGATAGTGACTGGACAATGACGTGGCAAACTTGAGGCACTGATGAGGATGAAAGTGTTGTCGATGTGGACAATTATATGGAGTTGATGTGGCAGACGTGGCTAGAGTATTAGAGAACATGAAGACTTAAGTGCAAAATCGACAAGTTTTAAATTAATTAAAAAAAATGTATATAGTTTAATAATAAAAATCATTTTAATGTAAAATCATTTTTTGGGGGGGTTAATTAAATAAAAAACAGATATAGTTATAAAATAAAAAATAAAAATGATTTTAAAATGTAAAGTCATTTTTTTTGAGAGGTTGTATTGTTTCGAAAAGGTGTGACATTTCAAAAATGCACATTGGAGAAGTATATATTGAAAAGACAAAATCATTTGTAGAGAAGTGTCTCTCAATTCTTCATCTCAATACTTGAAGAAGAAGTAAGGCCAAAGGAAGAGATGCAGTCCTAGAAGCTTGTGGAGACTTAATATCTTAAGGGCGGCAGGGTGGTGCTAGGGCAGGTCGGTGCCTGCGAAAGGGAGTTGTTGCCTCCTTGTCAGTCGTAGATGACTAAACAGGGGATCGTAGCCTCCTACCAGTTGGTGCTGGTGAATCAAGGGTGTGGGTGCATCCTGATTGGTTGGTGCCGATCAAATTCTATTGTAACGTGTAAAAACAATTTTGCAAATAATAGAAAAGCTTTGGTGGTTTACCCATTTGGGGTTCCACGATAAATCCATGTTTCTGTTGTTTCCATGTTTTTGATCAAAAGTTAATTAAGTGGTTAAAAAGAAAAAATTATCAATACTGATTCACCCCCCCCCCCTCTCAGTATTGACCAATATTCCATCATCTATGATGGATCTAATCCTCACACATACAGTCCATGTTCAAATAAATCTCACCTAAACATGGACTATCTATGTCTGCATTGCAAATCATGTCACATATTGGCTCTACAAATTCCACAACAATTTTGATATCAACCCAAAAGTGATCATCCAAACTCAACCGCTTCACCTCCATAACAACACCTAAGCTACACTATTTCCACCGGTACCACATGTCACTGATAATTGTGAAAATAAGTAGGAGAAAACACCCAGCTCTTGATATGGTCCTTCCTCAATCAATATATAGCAGTAACAATCGAAAATGAAGGTAAATATGGGCCACACCCTCTAAAATGTCAGTGTGTTCCTCCCAAACACTGAACTATGTGATGAATACGTCTTTTTGCAGCAGTCCTTAAGCAAACTTGGCCCCCAAATTATGTCTTGGTACTCTCACAAGGAATGCATCCTCTCCAAAAATGATGGGTGTGTCCTCTTGCAATAGATCTGAAAGTGTTGGTGAAGAACGAGGTTCATAAATATGGCAGCATTGGATGGCATTAACGTGAGCATCTATCTCTCTTCCCAACTCGTCCTCCAACACAAGCTCCTCTGCACCAACTTTCCCCAAGTCTTGGCTAGGGTCTACGCCCTCTTTCCACTCAAATCTCAGTGGTGCGACCTCCTCAAAACAGTCCCCAAAGAGATCATACAGAATTACTGTCAGGCAACAGGAGCAATGGTAAATAATAGAAAAAGTGTTATTTATGGATTGAATGTAGACCAACTAACAATTCAGCGAATAGCCCACCATTTGGGCTTCTCAGGGTCCACTACATGGGAAAAAATCAATTATCTAGGGTTACCCCTTTCTTTGAAAACAAATAAAATCTCCCTTTGGACAGAAGTTACGAGAAAGATCAAGGCAAAAATTCATGACTGGGGGGACAATGGCTCAGTTATGCAGGAAAGCTAATCCTCATAAAATCTGTAGTGTCCTCCCTCCCTATTTACCAATCATCTATCCTCATGGCGCCTAAGTCAGTTATGGATCAAATCTCAAGATTAATAAAAGAGTTCCTCTGGAAAGGAGGGAAAGGAAACCAAAATAAGATTCATCTTGTCAGCTGGGATATTGTCAAAAGACCATTGAAGGAAGGAGGACTTCAGGTAAGAGATCCCCGCTTAGTCAATCTGGCTCTGGGTGGGAAAATCCTCTGGAACTTGATCTCAAATCGTACCCAACCGGTGAGTAAATTATTGTGGAAAAGTATCTCAAAGGGGGGAATATTCGTAACCTATGCTCTGAAAACATTCCTAGAGGTACTTCAATCTGGAACTTATACAGAGATGGAATTAAATACTTCCAAAGGCGGATCTATCGCATCCCAGGAAACGGAACTAAAACCTATCTCTGGACAGACAAAATCATGGGAAACGCCCCTATAGGAAACACAGACTCTCTCTCAGACATTAGGGACTGGTTCATTCAAAGAGGTCTAGTCACATTGGCAGATATATCCAGTTGGGATAATAATGGGAATTGGGAGGCCTGGTCCATGCCAGAAGTCCATGATAGATTATCAACACAAAAGGCAACGATACTACTCAGACTTACGGGGCTAGCCCTGTTGCCGCCTGGTTCCACACCTGGGAAAACGCAGCAGAAGTCTTCAAGCTGCTGGTGTGGCCTTGGGGGCAAGTCAGAGTTAAGTGCTGTCACTTGGGACTCGACTCCTCCGTCTAGGCTTTCCTAGCGAAGCCAAGGGGGGTGGACCCTAAAGATAAAAAGAAACTAAGGTGTCTAATCTAGGAGTTAGGAAATATTTTTGGTAACCAAGAATAAACAACACATACATTTGTCAAATAAAATTTTCATTTATCATTTACTCCTATTTAGAATAATCATCATTTAACAGCACATTAGTCAATAATATGAAAATAAAATTGAAACAAGACCAGTGCCTTATAATGGAGTCATTAAACAAATGCATAAGCAGGAAAAGTAAATGTTGTGCGAGTGTTCTTGGTTTATTTTAAAAAATTAATGTGATGGTGATCTTTTTATTAAGGCAGGTGGATTCCCGATATACGCAAGGTACGGGGGAACATGTCCGGAATTTTGAAGCGTGGCTTCCCTCTCAAGCTTTGGGCTGAATCGGAGTCTCGAGGAGGTGTTCAGATGCTATACCAACGAGGGCAAGCCTAACGGTTTCCAAGAGGTCACTATTCAGTGTTATCCCAAGCCTTCTGGGAAATTTGCCCACGACAACAAAATGCGTGTTGTGCCGGATTTTCACAAAAAGGATTTTTATTGGGGCGGTGTTAGATCCTATTACTAGTCATCCACTCCTTTCTGGTGTGTACCAACTGGATCAGACTGAGCTGCAAGTTGGCCACAGAGCATACGGGAGAAGACCTTGGTATTTTTATAAAAAAATTTATGAACCCAAATTTTATCTTTTTTAAAACCCCAGGAGTCTCTTTTCAGGCACGTATTTTGGGCAAGCCCTCATACAGAAACCCTGCTTCGGGAAAGCAAGGGGGGCGTTATGAGTTTGTAAAAAAAATGTGAAAAACTATGTTATGAGTGAACTTGTGGCCCGCCAGTGGAACGGACCAACAAGGTTTATTTTAATCCTAATTGATTTTATTAAATGCCAGAAAACAGAGAAATAAACTACTCTAAAAATCACGCCATGAAAATGAGACGACACAGGCCACCCCTGGGGGGATGGGGTATGGGCGCTGGCTAGCCCACTTGCTCTCGTTTAAAAATGTTTACAATGATTTAGAGAAGTGCCCCAGTCTACTTAATGTGACTTGGTGGCTTACAAAATTATAGGAAAAAATGACCGGTTTTGAAAAATATGGAAATTTGTCCTCCGGATCGCCTGGATGCTCGAAATTTCGGCAGCACTTCCTCCTACCTGTTCGTCTTTTGCTGCAAACCAGCAAGCAATAATTAGTATAAGATGCCCAAAAACACTTTAAGAGTGTCTTTGGAACACCTCCTAAAAAAACCCAAAAATTCTAAGTTAAAAACTAAGTAAAAATGACTAAAAATAACCAAGTAAAACAAGCTATGGGGCTTGTCTACTTGGGATCTTTGCTAGCCTTTACTGGCTGCAAATTTAAAGCTCTAGGGCAGCCAGATAATACTTTGAAATCAGATCTAATACTACTTTAGAAAAACTTGAAAGATTTTGACAACTTAAACTAGTTTTTAAAAGAAAGTACTAGATAACCATAAAATTTGATTTTTTGCTGAATGAGAGAGAGAGAGAGATGGAACAAATCCTTGTTGAAAATCGAAGCTTTGAAGATGGTTCAGTGATGTTTGAAGGGACTATATCTGCAAACAATGATTAGTAAAAAGGGGAAACAAACAAGATCCTCCTTCTTGCCAACTCAAGAAAACACCTGCACATCACAGATCTCACCAAAAAAAATATCAAGTGTAGATATATACTCACAAGAAACTATGATTGCATATCCATAAACAAATGAAAGACACAAAAATAATCTCTTACCAAGCACACATCACTAAGCTGCTACAATAAACAAATTGAAAATAACTTATCTCATAGATGAGCACACCACACCCTTGAAGAATGAAACTTATGCACAAGTCATCTTGGGAAATGAATCAAGATATTACATCCACATGTGAGAAAAACACCACAAGCTGACCTCCAAAGTCTTCTTTTATTCAAATGAGAAAAATATTACAGTCATAAGTCTCTTGCTCCAATTCTCACTAGTGAACAATGGAGAGAGTGCTTCAATTTATAGAGCAAAAACCAAGTGAAGAGGGGGAGTGGTGGCATAGATGGTGGAGGAGAAAGGGCTGCCCACTCCCCCATCCTAGCTACCAAAACGCAGCACATAAAGTGCTCAACCAGCAGCATAATAGGTGCTGCAAACACCACACGTGGGGGGTCCCATAAAGGTGAAGTGCGCCCAACACAAAGAAGGGAGAACGCCCATGCTTGTGGGGAGTGCTACTCCACGAAATAAGCTGCTGTAGCAGCTGCTATTTAACACAAATGACAGCCCAGATTGTATGCTGCCATTTCCTTAAGACGTGGGCATGCCCACTACCTCAAGTGCGCCCCTCTTGTAGCAAAAACGCCCCTCACACATGGGCACGATTCTCTCCACACATGGGGCTGCCAAACACTTACCAAATCAGCCCAATATGCTCCATAGATGATGCAGACCCAAAACTGAGTTGTCATTACTCCAAAAATTTAATAATTTTTTAAGTCATTTTTTCACTTTTTTGATTTTTTTATGACTTTTTTTGGGATTTTTGATTTTTTTGGATTTTGACAAAAGTAGAAGCACCCAAACATTAGGAAAAGTGGGTTTAGGGGTTTAGGGGGTACTCTGAGTTGGAAAACGAGTACCCCTAAGGCAAAAAATACCTCCAGACGCCCCAGATAGGCCAATTACAAATTTTTTAATTGAACCATTAAAAAATGGCCCAATTTACGGAAAAAATAAAACATGCCGAAAATTAAAAACAACCTAGGGGGACTTAGCACATGTCCATATGACTCAAAATTAACGCCTAGCATGTTCATATACACTGACCCATAGACTCTAATAACTCCCTAAGGCCCGTCAGCCTCCCCAGGCATTCCAGCTTTGGAGGAGCAGGAGAAAAACCAATTAATTATGCTATGCACTAATGCAAGACATAATAGATAGGTGAAAAAACTCCTTGGAATACCTGACTTGGCCAAAAAGTCCTAAGGAACCGAGTCTTTTACAAAACACCATGCTAGCACGTTTTATTACAAACCCCGCACGGCCATGGACATGTGGAAAAAAATAAAAAACAGGGCCCTTTAAAAGGCCAGCTGGTCATCAAATCACCAAAATTGAACATGTATCATGTTCCATTCTGCCCGCTCGCTTGATAATCCAACCAAGTGCAACTTAGTTGGCAACAAGCCCCACTACATAGGCTTTCAATTGGTAGGTGGGGTTGGGGGAAATCGGGATACTACACAGCTTCCCAAGGATTCAATGAGCTTCAGGCAACTCAGAAATCCCTGCACACCCCCTATCTTTGGAAGCTTGTCTGGAACCCATATGGCATCCCAAAAATCAATTTCTTTGTCTAGATCTTAATGCATAAGAAAATTTTGACTGGAGAAAATTTAGAAAAAAGAGGAATCATCGGGCCACATAGATGCCTTCTTTGCTGCAACAGCCCGGAAAATAAAGACCGGAAAAATAAAGACCACCTGTTAGTTGAATGTCCCTTTGCAAATACAGTTGTTGGGAACGTAGAGTGAAGCGGGGAGCGGGAGTGGGAGCGAAAAGCGAAATTTTCAAAAGCTTCCGTTTCGGGAGCGTTTTTTATATAATATATATTTTGATGCATATATATTAAAAAAAACATGTATTATGCCAAATTGGCTATAGAAAACATGAAAACATAGATATTCATATAACCATTTAGTACACATTGATATAACATCAATCATCTGGGAGCTATAACTTATAACATTGTCATTAAATGATCATCATCAAATTATCAATCATCAATCATCAACAACATCAACCTTCAAATTTCAACATATAATATTTGCCATCAAACTAGGCCATAATGTTTACAAAATAGGCCAAAATAAACATGAAACTGAAATACAAAGTACTATGAATCTATGATCCTATCTACTAAGCTTTCTGCTTGCCACGAGAAACTTCCAATTTCTTTTCTCGTGGTCTAGGTGGAATAGGAGCTACTGGAAGTGATCGTGGAACATGAGAAGAAGATGAATGGCCCCCACGGGCTGTTGGACGTTGTGAAGCTAAAGGAAAAACTCCTGCATCCGGAAATTTGTTGTTGCTTGGGGGTGGCATCTGTGTACGGGTACCTGTAGTATGAATTGGATCATCATGATCACCCAATAGTTCAGCCTCCAAGCACTCTAATGCTATGGCTCCATCCTCCACATTAGCCTCCTCTGGATTGTTGTCCCAAGTCAAAAATGTTCTATCATTCTTGGCCGCCTCACAATAATGGGACAACAACCTCAAGTTGTAGTGCACATAAACCAAGTTTTCTGTGCGTTCTACATTCAAACTGTTTCTCTTTACACTGTGGATGAAGTTGTAGGTGCTCCAACACCTCTCTGCAGAAGAGTTGTTAACAACCTGCGAAAGCACCCTCACCGCCAATTTATGCAAATATGTGGCTCCAGAGCCACACATGTTCCACCAACAGATAGGATCCAATCTATCTCGATCTTTGATTGCATGCAAGGTACCAAAGGCTCCATGCTCACTGATGTATTCGCTCAATTCACTCTGTACTTGAGCACACTCATCCTCATCAGGGACCAACTTGTCTAATCCAAGCATATACCCATTTTGCACCTCTGGATCTGTGTGGGGTTTTTTCCTAACTCCACCCCCGGGTGCAGGTTGGGCCAACCAAATTGGAGAATAGTATTTTGGAGTAAGGACATATGCAAAGCCATGGAGTGGAACATTTAGATTATCCCACCTTTTGACCACATGTTTATGAATATGGTCATACAAGATTGCATCTCTTTGCTCAACAATGTCTTTGATTTAACCAAGCATGCTATCCATCTGCTCATATACCTCCCCCATCACCGGCTGATTTGTATCTGCAAAACGAATCATGTTATAAACTGGCTTGGTGAACTGCGGAACATACCTAACCTGTGACTAGAAATGACCATCAAGAATGGTGTCCTCCACCTCCTGAAAGTCATTTCTACCAGATGCGCTTGAAGCTCTGTCTTTCAGTTCCTGCCATGGATCACTTGAGACCATACTAGCCAATGCCTCTCTTACCTTCAAAAGCCTCCTGAAGGTGAGGTAGTAGCTAGCAAATCTAGTCTTTGCAATCTTCAATAGCTCCAACCTAGAGTGATTGCGAAAAATGTGGTGGGCCATGCTATGATTGGTAATAAATTTGATCATTTTCTTACCTCTCTTGTACAAGGCACCAATCCATCAGTAATTAGGGTCCTTTATCTTAACAATATCATGCATCAAAAGGTTCAATGTGTGAACCAAACACCCTGACCAAAATATGTTGGGATACTTATCCTCAATGATTGCTCCTGCTGCCTTACAATTAGCAGCATTATCAATGATACTAATGACTTGAATGACATTGTATGGCCCAATCTTTTGAATGGTTTTAAGTAAAGGTTGTGCAATATTAATACCGGTCTTGTAGCAATCTGAGTAGTCATGAGCTGAAAGGAAGATCACACCGCTAGCAGAAACGCCAAGAATATTTATCAATGGCTTGCCTTTTGTCCACCCATCAAATACAATGGATACCCCATAGTTGGACCAATCATTTGTAAACTTTCCAAGAGCACCATTGATTTTGGCTCTTTCCCTGTCAAGTCCCAAGGTTCTAGCTTTTACATACCCAAAGCTTTTGTATCCTTGAGGGGCACCATTGATGGCTTGCACCATTTCATGCCAATAGGGTGAGCGAAGAACATTGAATGGTACACCACATGCATAGAGAAACCTATATACTTTTGAATCCACATCATCTCTACAACCTTGGTCAAGGAAATCCAATAATGTTCTTCGCATAGGCGAGATTCCATGGGAAGATGAGGGTCCCGATCGAGTCGATGATGATCCAGCTCCACTACCAAACATTCTCTGTGAGGATTTAGATTCAACCCTTGATCTCTTGGAATTGTTTTGAGCGGCCTCTTCTTCCATCTTGTATTTGCTTCTCTCTTTAGCTGCCACTTTGTCACAAGTTTTGACTCCAATAGCCTTACCTTGATCGCATGGCATAATCCCACACAAATGCTCTCTCACCCGGGTATATGAACCTGTGTAAGTTTTATTACAATGGGGGCATATAAACTTTGTAGTTCCACCCCCTCTCCCTCCCCCAAGCAGTTTTATTACAATGGGGGCATATAAACTTTGTGGTTCCACCCCCTCTCCCTCCCCCAAGCCTTGTCACATACTTCCACAAAGGTGTTGTGTCTTTTTGTTTTTTCCCCTAATCACTCTCATTCTCATCATCATCACCCTCTTCCCCTTCCTCCTCTTCTCCATGGTATGTGTCACTCTCTACCTCTTCCCCCTCATCACTACCACCACCATATCTACTTCCCAACACCATCATAATGAGAAAAAGTGGAATGAAAAGCCAAAACCACATACCCATCATGTTTCTTGATTCAAAATGAGAGTCAATTGTTGCCTGCAATCGAATGATGGAGAAGAAGAAATTGGAAAGAGTAGGAGAAGAGAACATTGCAAGGTTTAAAGTTTTTAACATAGTGAAAAAATAATTCAAAAACAAACAAAGATTGATTTTTTAGAGCCTACCTTTTAGCTCTTCAATGGTGGTTGAATGTCTCTATGGAAGCTTCAATCTCCCTTGCAAGCTCTCCCAAATAGAAGCCTTTAATCTCCCCTCCAAGCTCCCATAAATTTTCTCTCAAACAACTAGCAAACCCACTCAAAGCTCAAAGCCCTAGCAAGAGAAGTGAAATCAATGAAATGAGTAATGGAATGAGTCCAAAAGGAGTCCAATACCCTTTATTTTCCCAAATTAACCCTAGCCCATCCCTAAAAAACAAAAACAAAAAATGAAAAAATGAAAAAAATCTTCATGAAGTCCGCCAATCCCGCAGAATCGGTCAGGGAGCGATTTTTTTTTGCCCGGAATCGCTCAGGGATCGATTCCTGGAAAACCAGGGATCGTTTTTTTGCCCCCCGGAATCGTGAATTACCGAATCGCTCCCGGGAGGAATCGATAAGGAATCGCAATTCCAGGATCGATTCCTCCTGAACCGCGAATTGGGAGCGAAGCGATGGGGGGTAGAGCGATTCCCAGTTGCTTAGGTTTGGACCATCTCTCTACAAAAATTGGGAATTCCTCCACCTACCCAGATTACTATCACTGACCTCTTTTCGTCCTGGCAGAATCAATATCCAACTACCTTCTCCAAAAAGCGTGTTTGGAAAAACATATGGTTAACATTGCCCAAATTCATTTGTTAGAACATCTGGTTGGCCAGGAACATCAGCATCTTCAATAACCTGGAGCAAACCCCGGAACAAGTGGCCGCCAAAGCCAAGGCTCACCTCATTGAAGCAACTAGAAATCAAGTGAAGGAGATGGATCATTTTCTCACAAAACTTGAGAAAAACTGGATTGAACAGCCCAACTATTTTCAAAGGGAGAGCACCAACAGAAAACCTACAACCACACCTCCTTGGATCATCAGATTACTGGATAAGGATTTTCAGAATTGGTGGAAGGTACAAGAGAAAGCCACTATATTCTTTGATGAAGCGTCTAAAGGAAATCCAGGAGCAACCAGAGCTGGTGGGGTGATATTTTCTCCTGGAGGAAAACATGAAGTCAATTTCAGCTAGGGGCTTGGCATTCGCTCTAATAGCCAAGCAGAAGCGCTTGCTCTACTAAAAGGTTGCCAGCTGGCTCTGAAAGAGAATCATAATGAAGTCCAAATCTTCGGAGACTCTCAAATGACATATACTGATAAACAAACTAAAAACCAAGAATCAATCAGGAAATTTTAAGTTCAATAGGATCATTGAAAGGATCCAAAATACTCTTTTAAAATTTTCAAAGCATCATATCTATCACATCCTACAGGATTCAAACAAAGCAGCAGACAAGTGGGCTAATATAGGATACAGTTTAGTCCAGGAACATATATCAATAAGCAAGGGTAATGACATTTCAGCACTCGGCAACCATCTGGATTCTGGAAACACTCTTAACCTGAGCATTGGCCACTATCAGACAATTCCATAATAAAAGTGACTGCAGAGATACTCACATACTCGGGCAATACTCCATACTCAGACATTATCCAATGAAGAGATACTCAGACATCTCCCACCACAAAGATACAGATCAAGCAGATAAAGGAAGAAGAGCGTTCTGCAAGCACTGTGAGATAGTCCAAAAGAGATACATGGTTCTGAAATTAGGCGTTAATGGAAAGAGAACAGTTAAGCACAACAAACATTGTTGATACGTTTATCTGAAATGTAGGAGATGTAAAAATCATATTGCTAATCCAATCGTAGACAGACAGAGGAAAGGAAAGCAGAGCATCTTGACATTTTATCATTTTATTATTGAAGGCGGAAGTATGACAGAGGACAACAAACGATTTTGATAGACAGAGTTGGTTAATTATAGATTTTGCTGATGTTACAAATTCTGCAGATTAGGCAAACATGTTGTAGATCGTATTAAGCCATGGCTGCAATTCATTCTTTTATTTTTATTTTTTCCCTTTATAAAATTAAACGTTTTAGTGAAAAAAAAACAGTCCCCAAACTATGTAGTGTACCACATTTTTTACTCAAGATGATGTATTTGAGTCTTCAACCATGAATACCAGTGAGAAATCTACTTGATCTCTCCAACTTCATCAGCTAGGGTGGATAGTTTCACCACCAAAACCAATTTCTCCCTTAGGGTTTTCATCCCAAGAGCAAAAGCCACAAGAGCTCTACAAATTTATTTTTCGAAAGTGAAAATGACATGAATGAATGAGAGAATAGGTCGAGTTGGCCTTTTATTTCCACTTTCATCTTTTTTCCTCATTTTTACCCTTGTCCGCCTTCAATTAATAAAGTGACTTTTTCCGCTCCCATTAAATAATATAAAGTGACTTTATGAAGTACTCATGTAATATTTCCCAAAGTCACTTTATAACACACATTTTTAATTTAATTACTCAATGTCACTTTTTAACATTGCTTTTCACCCAACTGACACTGAATAATTAATTAATCCCCTATGATCAGGCTGAGACAAACCCAAAAGTCATCCATAATTGCAGAGCAAGAGAACCCAAAAATGGGGACACTACCATCCTCCCTTCCCAAAGATTGCTTGTCCTCAAGCAATGCCATCACAACCCCTTGATCAACAAGCTGAACCAAACTGAAAATGAGAATGATCCTAGGGTCCCAAACCAACCTGGAAGATGTGAAGCAACCTCTGCTCAAAGCACTGTGCTATAAGGTGCTAACACAAGAGGCCTCTTAAATCCTACCGATAAGTAAAGCAATCAAATACTGCAAAAACTCAATCAACCCCTCAGAGAATTGCGCTTCTGGAAACCAATCCAATGCACCATAAGAGTAAACTTTTGATGGTAAAAACTGGCTCTTCCCTCTATATCAGTAGCTGAACTATCAAACCATGTAATCCCAAGGTTCCAAGAATCCAAACTAGTCTCAGAAAAAAACCACCATGCTGGCGCTGCGCCAACCTGATCATAATAGTCTAACCGTCACGCCCAAACTGCATTCTCCTCTCCTGGAACCCCAAAATGTAATCATTATCAAAAACCAAACTGAATTATCTGTGAGGGCTGAAATCTATGTCATGAAAAGTATACTACCAAGATGCCATAGTGAGGCTCACATCTGCAATCCCACTATTTGATACGATCATGGGCAACAAAAAATATAAACTACTCATTCTCCCAGAATATCTGTCAGCATATCTCCTCACAGAATCCCAGAAGTAATGCTAATCAGCCTCTAACCAGAAGCTGATAAGGAGGAAGATAACAACAGTGGCATCCCTGGAATCATACATCCTGACAATACATTCCCGATCATAGGCTGATAACCCCTCACCGACATGTAATCTCCAGGTGTCAACATGCCGATATCGAGCACACCAACTCATCCAATCGACTGCAATCGTCACAATAATGCCTGTAGATATATCCATCAACACCTCAAACTAATTGCAATAACCATCACTCATACTGGTGGGAGCTAAAAATAATTGCTCTAACTCTGCAAATCCTCCCACCATATGCTTCCAACAAACCTGTAGGCACTTGAACTTCATCTGGCCATAAACTGATGTTGCCATAATCAACATGAAAATGCAAGGACAGGGATTGTCATACAAAATTCCCACTGAAAACATAGGGGATGTGAATGTGGAAATGACCATAAAGACTCCTCCAGTAAACAAATTACCGCTATCAATCCACCCTAACCAAGAATTACTCCACTACAGAGCTGGAGGTATTGGCCAAACCAATTGTATGCTAACATTCAAGGTCCTATGTAGGCTGATTGGTAAGTGGACAGTTGTACCATCTTTCAAGTTTTGTCCACCACTCCAATTCCGAGTCGACATCCCACCACTGAAGACTGTACCTGGATCCTAAATCTCGTGATTATCACCAATCATACTCACACATGCATACTCATGGCTGCTAGTACAAAATATGACAGCAGTGTTAAGTTTGAAAATCTGATTTATAAACCTCCTTGAGAGTGCTTCTGCTGTCATAGATTGGTGATCCTTTATCAACTCTCAACCTCCAATTGTTAGAGTGACAATCCAGTGCACACACACCCATGCAATCAGCTGCAGTCTTCAAGTCATTTACTTTTGCTTGCCATGGAAAATTGTCCCTGTGCTTGATCGTGTTGGGACTTACTGAAATCATCTGTGAGTCCTTACCATCTTGTCTTATAGCATTAGCACTTTGTTTTTCCATACCTTGAATAACAGCCTCTCTCACCTCAGATGCATTATAATTTACCTGATGAGAAATTTGAGTTTCATCTATTTGCTGCTGCACTTGATTTTTGCTAAAAGCATGCTTCTTTTCTCCAGCATCACCTAATCTCTCAGCAACATCAACACATTTTGGGATGTTCACTGAACTAACAATCAAATTTGAAGAAACAGTTGGAACTTGTTTCTGCTTTCCTATTCAATTTCCTTCATCATTCTCAGGAAATCCCTCTTGTGGTGGTGAATGGCTCTGATTTTGGTTCTGATTTCTAATGGGTTTCTTGTCTTCTGGCTTATGTTGATTTTCTTTCTCGAAGTGTTCAATCATATTTTCTATCCCACTAAACACATTTGTCACACACCTTTGAGTTGAGTCATCCAACCCAGGTAAAGCATCATAAGCTTCTTTAACAATAACTGTAGGAGGCCGAACAGAAGAGGGACCACCTTGGGGTGTTGAGTCATCAATTTTAGTGTCGGAACTTTGCTTATTCTGATCTTCTTGACTATTCATGCTCTTTCCATCGTTTTTCTGATCACAAATTCCTTCTCTTTTTTACATCTGCTTACCTGCATATTTTCTATCGGGTTGTGTTTTCTTTCCCTTTATTATGCTCATATACACCCATACCAACTTGATGAGACAGGTCATCGATTTTGGCTTCAGAATTTTGCTTTTGGCTTCAGAATTTTGCTTGCTCTTGTCATCATTCTTTGGATCAGGAGTTCACTCTTCTTTAAGGTGCTGCTCAGATGTATATTTTCCATCTATTTCCACAGTGTTATCCTTCCCTTTGTCCTGTTCATCTGTACACACTTCACTTGCATCTGTTTTCTCACTCTTTTGTTGCCGATATTGATAATCAATGCCTTCATTACCTTCACTTGATTTCTCTTGCACTCCATTTCTCAAGGCATTGCCTTGCATGTCTTCTTGTATCTTCTTACCTGGTGAAGAATTCCCACCAACTTGCTCACCGATATTAGAATCCACTTTAGGGGTCTCTAAATCAGAATTAGAACTATTTTCTTCAGTGTTTGTTTTCATGTGTGTATTTGGAAGCACTTCTTCATTTTGATGCACACCCAAGCCTTCAGCGTTAGACTTGATATCCACCATTTCTTGTCGCCTTGTAGTGTCAGCCTCTGCCGCATTTCTCCTTCAGAAACTTTAACTTCAAGACCACGAAAATTGTCCACGCCATTGCCTTCTACTTTTACATTATATTCCAGAGACTTTCCATGTCTATTTGACTTCATATCCATTGGCAAACTTGAAGTTAGAAAACCCTTGCTAAGCCCAATTAGTTTCAGATTTATTCCCTGAGCCTGGGCCCTGGACTGCTCCAGAAACAGCAGCTGTCAGCTTTCCACAGACTTCTTCAGGCACTGCACCTTGCAATGCTGTAATAAGTGTCTCTCCTCGTCCCACAGCATTTAACACCTGTTGTCACTGTTCATCGGCTAGAGTACCAGGCATAGTTACATCAAGCATCCCCATAATAGTTTCTGCTGATTGTAGAACTTGACCTCTCTCGACTTTTTCTTGGCCACTCTGATTCTTCAACTGTACCTGCTGCCTCTGTTCAGTATCCTTCCTTGGACAAGCCCATGGGCTTTCCTTCTGTAATTTTGTGTACTTCCTTTAACACTAACATTTTTTTACCAAGGCATTGGTGATTAGGCTCCCAGGGCCTTTTGCAGGGAAAACAGAGATTTTGTCTCCTTAAGTCATTCTGGCTTTGCTGATCTGAATACATTGCTACCGCTGGCTCTTCTCTTTTCATTCTATCCGCTTCCACATAGCGTCTTATGTAAGGATGATGCATCAACTTGATAAAGTTCAGCTGATATTCCAAACTAGTTTGCATAAGTTTTTGCATCAGCTTTTCCATATCTGCTTTAAACTTCTGATCCATCTTCAGTTGTCACCCTCAGGCTGGGAGGATCCAAGCTCTGATACCACTGTAATTTCCCTGGCTAGAGTTGATCTGATTTTTTGAGTTAACTACTTTATATTTTGGGTTGGGAGTTTAGTCAAACACTTTGTCAACTACTGCTGCATATCCCTGTAGGATTCCTTCCAAGTGCAATCTGATTTTTACGTTGGTTTGGTGGTTGTTCTTTGATTTAAAATTCAGAATTCACTCAATAAGCCAGTGGCCATAAGAAGATTGCCAACTGAACATGACTTTACTTTTACACAAACTCCAAGTTGCACATACAGTTGAGGATAAATGATAGTACTTGTTTAATGACTGAAATATCAGTTCTATTAGCAAATCTCAGTCAATACTACAGCTGTAACAAAGGCCTAAACACAAAAAATTAATCCTATGTTAATCTTCTTTCCTGAGCTGTAGGATTACAACACTTTTGCAGCCCATTGGTGAAGAGAGAGGTTTCCTGTAGGTTGCTATCAGTTTCCAGCTCCTTCAACGTTAAACAGTTCCAACTTCCCACCATGGTCACGAATTGGCTGAGTCTGGGACCTGGGTGTATGCAGCTGGTATAAGTAGGAGAAAACGCCCAGCTCCTGATATGGCCCTTCCTCAAGCAATATACAGCAGTAACAATAAAAAATGAAGGTAAATATGGGCTCAGCATCCTCCAGTGGGCCACACCCTCCAAAATGTCAGTGTGTTCCTCCCCAAGGCTGAACCATGTGATGAATACGTCCTCTTGCAGCAGTCCTTAAGCAAACTCAGCCCCCAACTTATGTCTTGGTACTCTCACAAGGAATGTGTCCTCTCCACAAATGATGGTTGCATCCTCTTGCAACAGATCTGAAAGTTTTGGTAACGAATGAGGCTCATAAATATGGCAGCGTTGAATGGCATTAACTTGGGCATCTATCTCTCTTCCTAACTCGCCCTCCAACACAAGCTCCTCTGCTCCAATTTTCCCCACGTCCTGGCTTGGATCTGCGCCCTCTTTCCACTCAAATCTCAATGGTGCAACCTCCCAAAAACAGTCCCCAAACTCTGTAGTGTACCATGTTTTCTGCCCAAGACGATGTATCTAAGTCTTCAAACACGAATACTAGTGAGAAATCTGCCTGATCTCTCCAACATGATTGGCTATGGTGAATAGTTTCACCACCGAAACCAATTTCTCCCTTAGAGTTTTCATCCCAAGAGCAAAAGACACAAGAGCTCTCCAAATTTCTTTTTCGAAAGTGAAAATGGCATGCATGAATGAGACTCTGAGAGAATAGGTCGAGTTGCCCTTTTATTTCTACTTTCACCTTTTTCTGCCATTTTTACCCTTTTCTGCCTTTAATTAACAAAGTAACTTTTTCCACTCCCATTAAGTAATATAAAGTAACTTTATGAAGTACTCGTGTAATATTTCCCAAAGTTACTTCATAACACCCCTTTTTAATTTAATTCTTCAATGTCACTTTTTAACGTTGCTTTTCACCTAACTGGCATTGAATAATTAATTAATCCACTCTGATCAAGTTGACACAAACCCCAAAAAAAGTCATCCACACTTGCAAAGCAAGAGAACCCAAAAATTGGGGCATTACAGTCGTACAATTGGCATACCAACGTACATGATAGTAGCTCCAGAAGGTACATCCGCATGGACTGCAGAAGAATCGTGGGCTGAGTAGGTAGAGTCAATGGTGGTAGGCGGAGGGCTATGAGAACCAACAGAGGTAGGTGGACAGGAGCTACAGACTGGTCCACATGTGGAGCAGGGCAGAGGTAGAGGCACGGGCCGATGGGAGCAAAACCAGCAGGGGCAACAGCCGCAGGTGCCAACAAGAAGCAACCGTGGGAGGAAGTGGTCGGGAGGAGCACCAACAGAGAGAGACGACAGAAAGCGGGCTACAGCCTCCATGCACCGGGACAGGGGAGAAGGCCCCGCATGGAGCAGCCAATTGGGCGAAGTTGGGAGAGGCCACGAGTAGCAAGACACAGGGAGCTAGAGCAGATTCACCAACAAGTGGTGGAGTCGAAGTCAAGCTAAAGCTGACAAGCAATCCACGCGATGTGGAGCGAGGTGCATCTAGGCACAGGTGACGATGTGGAGATTGGACCGAAGCAGAGTCGACAAAGGAGAAGGGACACGGCCAGGCAACGACAACAGAGAGGAGCCGCCAGTCAATAGAGAACGTAGAGTTGGCAGCCGCTAGTGACAAGTCAATTGACAGGCCCAGCTGCCAGGAGGGCCGCTAACACAGACAGCAGTCGTCGGGACAGAAGACAATCATCGAGCAACCTCCGAACATTAGCTGAAAGCAAGGGCTGGTCGTGAGCAATCCTAGCAGAGTCGTCAAGAAGCCCAAAAAATTCAAGCAGCCCAGAAAGTCCTTGGGCAGCAGCTAAAGGTTGTGGGAAGCCTCGGGCAGGAAATCTGAGCAGTGGGCAGCAGATCCGAGCAATGGGCAGCACAATCCGGCTACAAAAACTTTTGTTGGCTTGCAGAATTCCGAGCAAGGATCCAAGCAGCCAGCAAGGAGATCTCGGATAGCTGAAGAAGGATCGTCACCTAGAGATGTAAGCCACGATAGAGCATAGAGGAGCAAAGAAGGAATTTTGCACATGTGCCTGTATTGGTCCAAAGGAGAAGGGAAGCCGACAGGGTAGCAGTCGACATATTTGAGCAACAGAACTGAGCTCCAGGAGTTGGTTGTATTTATTTTCTAAGTGGACAGAGAACATGACGAGGACAACATAAGTTGTTCATCAGTTGGTCAAAGACAAACTCAGATCTACATGTCATCATGCCAAGTGTGGTGTAGAGGGAGTTGGGACAGTCAAGTTCCAACTGGAGTCCAGAGATTTTCTAGAGGTGGTAGATGTGTTGTATATCCCAGAGGTGAGGAGGAATTTGCTCTCAATCTCAACTCTAGAGGACAAGGGTTATGCAATCTTGTTCCAGAACAGACAAGTGTTCATGCATTAAGCAGGAGCTAGCCCTGACACACAGTCAACATTGGTGTCAAAGAGGGCAGGGTATACAGGTTACATGGAAATCCTGTAGTTGGATCCAAAGGGATCTTGGATCATGGATCAATGTCAATGGCAGAGAACAAGGAGTAGATGGCTTCGAAGGGTGAGCAGATTTCACAAATAGCTACTTCCACAGGATATGTGTCTAACTGGTAGAAGTCGTCACTAATACCTCTCAAACTTAGGAGATTCACCTTGATAAAGTAATTATTAAAGTGAATGCATTTTTAAGTCAGATGTCTAAGTGATGGCATTAGTGTGCTAATTAAATCCTAGCCATCATATCATAAAGTGAAGGTGAGATCTAATCTCCCTCATCGAGCACTTTGGAGATTTAGGGTTTTGGATTTTGGGTAAACTCAAGGTTATAAAAGGTAGCCTAAGTAAGAGGAGACACATAGATACACACAAATTGAGTGAGATCTCATTGATTGGGTGGAGAAGGACTTTCATCCACGTGTGCAAGGGCAGGGTTTGATGAAAGGAGCAAGGGACAACAACGGAGTAATAGCCAGCAAGATCAAAGGACAAATCTTGAGGTGTCATAGGCCAGCTTATTTGATGTTTTTATAATTCCTCAATGGGCCATCTTCTCAGGATGGGAACCCAGATTTTATCTTAATAAAATCATTGAATGTTGGTTTTTCCCTATTAGGGTTTTCCAAGGTAAACGCATGTGTCAAATTTGATTGATTTGCTGTCTATTTTCCACTACGTTATTAGTTAAAAATATCAATGTGTTTCTATTTATAATTTCGTAATTATTGAGAACAGAGATCGTATCTGACATTTAGAAATTAACACTTTTACCCCCCTTTCCTCGATTTCCACCCAACAACAAAAAAACCCAAGCGAAATTCCCCTGTGATGTCTCCAAAATCGGGGTACGGCATCCCCAAACAGCTCCACGTACCCAAAATCCAGGGTGCGGCATCCCTAAATCATGCCACATTTCGTATACTCCGTGGGACGTGGCAAAAGTACTCGACCCCATTTTGGGTACACAGGTACATGTACCCAATACAAGGACTTGTATCCCACCCCTGGGTACGTGTACCCTAGCAACTTAGGATTACACCAATATTTCCAACACTTCACTCTCTTGTGTAAGAAAATAAAAGGCAAGGCTCAAAAATATCCTCTTTGACCCCTTTATATACCTTGTTTGGCTCCAAACATATTTATTATTTGAAGGTGTGTAAAAATGATGCATGAATGCTTTATGGGATTCACTTGCATCATACTTCCCCTATCTTCCCCCATAGCAACAGTCTAAGTAAGGCTACTTAAGTCCACAATGTCTAAAAATTGTTGTTGAGTATTCTTGCTTCATTAGGACTCATGCAACACTACTTTCACCTCAAGATGCCAAGAAAAAACCCAAGAGAACTTAACTGCCAATGAATATTTGAAGTTTCTAAACTTTAAGCAACGAAATATATTGGTCCCAAGCTGCCCAAATCTCTTGGTCTCGACTCTCTCTTCAATGAATTATTGTCAAGCTCCAATTCGATATTCCTTGAACCTTTGCTGCTACCCACTGGAAGCTCCAACCCAGCTGGAAAATAATGCTCTCCAGGGCTTCAACACTCACAAAATACCACTCTTAGGACTGCCCAGAAGCCTATTTCAATACTGTGTTTTGAACAGCAAGGGCAGCAAATAGTGAGTTAGTGAAGGGTTACACTAGTGGGTTAGTATGTTAGTGGTTAGTCAGTCAGTTTTTTTGGATTTTTTTCAAGTACCTAAGAAGCAACAGTTTGGACAGGAGACACTTAGATGTCCATGGGATAGTTGAGAGATGCTATGTGCCTCTCGGACCGTCTATCAATGTTGTGGGCATGCCCTAAATGTCCCCTAAATGGGGTGAAATGTCCCCAGGTCAAGGGGGCATCCACAAGAAAATAGGGCGATTTGCTCAATTGCCATGGGAAAGAGAAATGTTGGGGATTTGTCCCCACTGCAACAATGATCAGAATAAATACTGGGCCAAAAGAGTCATAGTATAACTACATATGTGCCTGGTTGTATAGATATCTAGTAGAGATCAACTCATTATTCAAACTATAGTAGCATAGTTTTTAAAATTCTACCGTATTTTGAAGCCAATAATGTAGCATTCATTCTTATAAAAAGATCTCTAATTAAAGGGAGGGAGATTTTACAAGATGTATAACAATTTGAATTACAAATAGATATAGAGAACTCTCAAGTTTCCATCTACACTAAGCCTTTCTATTCCTTCTTGGTTGCTGATCTTGTTTCTGTGGTAGTAGGTAGTGACTCGAGTTGCTTAAAGCTTCATTGCGTACAGCCTTAGCTGTTAGGTGGTATGTCAAATGCTTGAGATTCAACATTAAGTAGTGAGCGGAGTCCCCTAGAGTTTATTGACAATGGTTGGTGAAATTGTGCTGCGAGAACACATAAAATTCTTACTTCTATTTCAATAAAATCAAAGCCTAAATTTAAGACTATGTTACAGGAAACGTGGGCCCCAACCCCGTTTCCAGTGTTTCGCCGTTTCGAAACCCCGAAACGTGTACCGTACGGCCCGGAAACATGTTTTCGTATGCATCAAATGTGTTTCCAAGATGGAAACACGTTTCATTCGTATGGAAACGCGTTTCCGGTACAGATTCAGACAATGAGGTCGCGTTTCCAGTACGGATTCAGACAATGAGGTCGCGTTTCCAAACAAAATATCACCATGGTGCAATAGTATTGGGTAATATTAATGGTTTCAGGATGTTTGAGAGTGCTTCCAACCTCATCGGACTTCATATGCAAAAAGTAGAATTTTAGATCCCATTCAGAATTCAGCAGACTTAATAGTTTTCAGGATTTCAGGATTGCAAAGTTTCCACTAGATTCTATCATGTATGAGCATATGGAATTGGCATTTAATCAAGCACATCAACCCCTATATGTCCCTTGATGTCGGTGGTGTTGATTGTAGAACTCCTTTGTCGTGACCTTAATAAAAATGTATTCTTCACACGAGCAAAATCACTTATTAAGCATGGAAAGTTTTTTCTACCTTATTTTAACGATTGGATTAGGAAGTTTCATCAAAATTCTAGGGTGTTGAGCCATTAACTAATGTCCTTGGAGGATCAACTTTGAAATTCAAGTTAGAGGCAAGGGCTAGAGCCTAGAGGAGGGAGGCATAGGGTGCTATTGATGAATAGGATCCCAATATAGGCAATGATTCGCCGACATGTATGATTTGTGATTTATATTTCACATTCATTTTTTTAAATGTTCTTGCTCATATATATATATATATATATACCACGTTTCCCCGTTTCCAAAATTTTGGGGGGTCACGTTTCCCCCGTTTCGAATTTTCCCCATTTCCCCGTTTCATGCAACTTAGATTTAAGATTACTAATCAGTAGAGCCACATGGTAAATGTCATTGACAAGACCAATTAAACTTCAAGTATACTTTTGAAGTTATGGAATATCTTAAAGAGATCAAATATTTTACCCAACAAAGTAGAATAAATTGGTTATTTGCACCTCATTGGAATTTTCTTAAATTTTACTACTACAGTTCAATGATAATTCGTCTGCAAAATGCAAAACATTGAACATATAGAAAATTATAAGAAAAAAGACTATCGTGATTCGTAACAAATAAGTAATATATATTTGTCTAATGGTGATGTCTTATAGAAGAACGAATTACAAATTTACAACTAAGTTCACATTTTAAACTGCCAAATGATTTTTAGGTTTCTGGCTTGTAGAGTTCAACATGGAAAGAAATAGTTAACTGTCTTTTTTGCAATTTCACTTCGCAAATGCATATTTTGTTGGACCAATACATTCATGTTGTGCAAATGTGTTTCTCAGTTCAACCCACATAATGAGAAGAGAAGCATTGCAAAATGACACCTCCCCTAACGAAACTAAACCTAGCAAGGAGCCGTAACCATAACAAGAAGTGCAATTCTTCTAACAACAAAGCTTTATGGTTGATGGAGAAACTTTATGCTACAATTCTTCACTTACATCAATTACAGCATTCTTTAATCATCACAAATCAGATTTAGATATAATTTTCTTAATCAACGAGCCCTGAACTATAGAGAGCATTCAAGATTAGGAAGAACCTTCATTTCCTTATATCTCAGGATAGTTGTCAAAACACAAAAGCACAAACACATGCCTTTGATGAAGATATGCTAATAGAAGAAGAATGCATACCAGTAAAATTAGAAGATTTGCCAGTCGCTCCTCCGTCTGCCTGGTTTTCACCTTCTGAACCCTATCCAAGACAAAGAAATGTAAAAGGAACTTTATTAGTTGTCTGTAGAATGTGCTATTCGATCGTAATAGCAAATGAGTGCTTTCCAAGGGCTTATCAACACAAGTCACCAAAAAGAAATTAACTTTGGAATTTTAAAAAATACTCTACCTTAGGAGCATTCTTCTCTGTTGAATCTTGTGGAGATTCTACGTAAGATTTCTGATCTAACACTTCCTCCGGGCTAACATCCACAAATGCTGCAGATACAATTTAATGATAATATCAGATATTGTTCTCAAAGTTCAGAAAAGCTTCATTCCATTCAGATAAGAGAATAAAGAACATAGAAAGATAACTTCTTATGTAATCAACCAACATGAGCTTCTTATGTGAATGTGAAAGAAATCTGTCCTCTAATGCACAGTTACAAATTTCACTAACAAAATCAGACTTCAAACTCTGTCTAAATCACCTAACAAAACTCTGATATCAGTCTTTAGACAGTCAAAGATTTTACTACATTTCTCATGCACATTTCTTCATCTTACTGTAAGCTGATATACATTATTAGGTGCACATTATCAGCAGAATTAAACTCAAAAGATATATCAGCAGACTGTGAAATAGATAACACACAATAAATTTTTGGTCAAACTTAGACCCTGGAAAAACCCCACACTTTGGGGAAAACCAGTTGCAAGTGAATTTATTGAGCTTATGGAGAGAAAAAATTCATAGTACAGCAGTAATACATCACAGGAATAATCAGATTTAGATAATCAGAACAGAACCTTGAGAACAGTGCCCTCTCACCACCTTGAACTGTGTGCCCAATCTGCTACAGGAAAACGGGCTGCTACAGGAATATACAGTCTACAAATTTTCACTGTGAAGACTCCACAGGCAGCATAACTCACATCGTTAACATGCACAAATTCTCCTCAAATCTGAACTGAAGTTGCAGGCTGTAACTGTGCATAGGGAAGTGTGCAGACAGCAGTAAACTCTTGCTGTACGGACTCCCTCTTCTCTGCAGTACAGCCCTCCTTTTATTCTGTCCCTTCCTCAAACTGTGTGCCACAAGTTCTTCTTGGAAAGTATGCTCAAACTCAGCCTAATCACTGCTGTCCCTTCCTCAAACTGTGTGCCACAAGTTCTTCTTGGACAACGAGCTGACTTCTCTCAGTCTGGTGTGCCCCTCTCCCTCCTGGAAACTCGTGCTGCTCTCTCGAAAATTCGAGCCCTAGGTTTGGCTGCCCTCTCTCCTACTTGACTCAACCTCTTTCTCTTGCAAATATGCTCCAACTTGGAACCCGTGCCTCTCACTCTCCAATTTCTCTTGGATGTGTGTAAAATGAAGTCGCAAAACTCTTTTTATTTACCTCATTAGGGTAACTCCCATGACTTTTCGAATTCTATGGCTGAGATTGAATCTTGATCTCAAGATCCATGGCTGGGATTTAATCACAAGTTCACTTAAGTTTCCTATGTGAACTATACTCTAAATCTTTTCTTTTCAAAAAGTCACTTTTCCCTAAATTTTAAAAGTACACTTTATGACTTAAAGTCACTTTAAAAACATAATAAAGTGCAACTCACTTTTAAATCATAAAGTCACATCAAAAAGGTACTTTAATAAATGCTCATTAATAAAGTCATTTTAAGACATCAAATGAGACTTCACATCACCTCGGACTCCTGCACCTAGGCACCTGATGCAGGATTACCTCCGAGCTACAAAAAATGCTAACAGAATGAACCCATTTAGCTATCTTCCTCGTCTTGTAATATTAGTTGCCTTTTAATGGTAGTTGTTCCTTGGTCTGATATACCACGAGCAAGTATTAAATACACATCTTTAATTAACTTGTTCAATGTGATATTGCTTTAAAATTTATACACATGCATCAAGAGGGAGATTCCCCAAATTAAACGTTAAGAAATATTTCAAGTCGTCCATTTTTTAGTATTCCTAATTATCAGTGACTGCCCTGATTCTGATTTTTAGGAAATCCGTATCTTTTACTAGGTTGTTCAAACTTACCTTATGATATTGCTTGTTCAATTTGTATATTGCCTTCTGTTACCCCTTTTTCAGCAAGAGGTGATTTTGATCAGTTGTTCCTGAGATGAGATCTGTGGCTTCACTATAGATCATTGGTCAGAGGTCCTTCAGCAAATATCAGATGGTCCATATGGCTTGGATATGCCTAGCCAGAGACAGTGTCTGATATCCATGTTCTGTGACATTTCAAACCCTCACTTACTCTTAGCATATTTTCTTATATGACGATATGTTTGTATGGATAGTTACTTTTATGCTCGTATAATGATTCATATGCTTAAAACAATTACTCTTGTCATAGTCTTTCTTTGGTGTGCTCTGCCTTAGAAGTGTGTTAGTTCGAAGGTTAATTTGTACCATAGTAAACTAAGTTAAAGTGTTTTCATCCATTTCATAACATTTTACCTAGCCATTTTTCATTTTTCCAGCCAATTCATCCATCCCCTTCACTTCCCCCTTTATGAGTGATCTGTCATCAATAATAATCTAAAGTCTCATTACTATTCCCATGTATAAAATTTGAATGCCACAAAAAAAGCTAAAAGAGTCTTGTACTCTCAAGGATGATGTTGATAAATTAAATGTAAAAATGCAAATGGAAAATTATGGGAGATACTCCCCTTGCAAAAAGCCAGGTTCCCTTGTCCCAAGTTATCAAAGCCAAATCTAAAGCAAAAGGGGACTAAAGCAATGAAAGGGCTATGAAATGTAAATAAATGAAATACCAAAGGAAAAAATGAAAAAAGGGATCACAATATGAAGTCGCAAGAATGGATGACCCATACAACATCTCCATAGGCACACATTTGGAATAAACATCTGAAATCCTAACTCTTGAAAGTTGAGGATAAACCTATCATTCCTATACTGCTATTGTAGCTATTTTCTAAAGACCCATTTCTTCCCTAGTACCTAATTCACTTCATGCAACCTCACTTGACTTAGGTAGCTAGGCTATGCATCTTAACTTAGGGGCATCACATCTAATAAGGTTTTAATAGGGTCACAACAAGGTTAGACTGGATGAGTAAAGGTTAAATAAGCCATTGAATTGTTAGAAATATATGATTGTAACTTTATTTCATATAATATTTTCATGTTTGATAACATTGCCTAAGTTGAATGATGGGTTATCCTTTATGCACTAGAGTAATTTATCTTGTATACATGATATGACACTTGAGTTGGTATGTTTGATGGTTATTAGGCATATCTCTATGGAGCACTACACTTGATAATGACCACACATGATGTTTCCTAGTACTTTGAGAGGGACGTCTCTCTTTCTACATGTTGGAGACCCTCACTTCTGGGCCTTGGCACATGAGAGGCTTGAGCCTTGTTTGGACAATTACTACATCACATTTGGACCTTGCACTTCACCTTTCGAACATTGGCATGACACTTGGAAGCTTATAGAGGGTCGTTGGGGCTTATTTTATGGAGTCGTCCCACTTTTTGGCACTTGAGAATGGATCATTGAGCATATTGGGGAGGGAGTTTTAGGGTTTTGACCTTGGGATAGCCCACTCCACCACTTGGCACCTTCTTGGAGTAGAACACCCCCATTTTTGAGGAAGGCGTTGCATGTTTGGAGTCTGGACCATCATTTGACGTTGACATCACCTTTGGAGATCATTTGAGCCACACGTGAGGCAAATTTTGAGGGAGCGTTCTAGTGTTTTGAGTTATATTGATGTATATCAATGGGTTTTGGTCCATTATTGTTGGAGCGCCCTTGCTTTCGGGGCTTGGTTGTCACATTTAATTGGATTGAGGACCATTTCTCTTGGAGTGCCCTCACTCTTTAGACCTATTTTTTGCCATGTCAGTCATTTTGACCATAATCAGATGGAGCAGCCTCTCTCTTCGAGGAGATTGTTGGTTAGTTGAGATTTGTTTATTATTTTTTACCATATCTTGGAGGTCCCTAAACTAGATTTAGGGTTTTAGCTCATACATTATTATTTTATTGTAAAGGAGGTTTAGCTTTTCTCCTATGTAAGAGAGATCACTCCTCATTGTATCTCGCTGTCATTTTGTACTCTTTCCTCTATCCCTCTTGGGATTTCTTCATATGGGGTTCAACTTGGTGGCTTAATCTTTGAGGTAAATTTGTTTATTTTGGCATTGTATTATTTATTTACCTAGTCCATAAGAAGGGTAATGTTACTACATTGGTTTATCATACTTTAGTTTTGTAGGTTGATTGAAGTATTTGGCATCCGTAGGAGGGGTGCTCATGAATTTTGCATAAGCTAAGGGTGAGCTAGATAGATAGTTTGAAGGTGTAATCTTAAATGCTACTCTTCCTTAGTAAAATTTGAAAATAGATTCAGATTGTTTGGGGTAGGAATTTGGCATGCATTTTGCTAAGGTTCTTGTTAGACACATACAAACAAGGCTTCAAGAAGGATATTCTAAAGACTCCATTTGCCCAAGGGTTTGAAGGCACTAGTCCTAAACTCTCTAACTCTACAACAAAAATATCCAAAACATTTTCTTTCTGTTATTTTATTTTGTTTAAGGGTAAAAAATCATAAGAAAAACATTTTCGGATTCTTTTTCCATTTTGCCTAGGTAAATTTCTGGTTTTTATCTTTTATTTTTGTAAGCTTAACTTTCATTCTATTTCTGTTTTAAGTTTATTGATTTTATGCAGAAAAAACAGAAGTAAAAAGCAACCCTAGTTAGCTCTAAATTCCATATTTCTCACAAGGGTTTATGCTAGAAATGATCACTGAAATTTTTGGTTTGAATATCTGATTTTTCTTGTAGTTTTCAGTGGTTTAATGTGGCTAATCATGCATTTAATTAGTTCTAAAAATTACTACAGCTATATCAATGAAGTTTTGAAATATGATTACCGAACCACATTATTTGTCGGATTTTAGTACCTTGCATACCCACTTAATATTAAAGGTGTGATTGAAAGAATCTTATAGTCATCATGGTGATACCAACAGAAAAATTGATGGAAGTATGTGGACAAATAGAATGAAATCGCATTGAATCCAATCGCTCAACACAAGAGTTGGGAAACAAAAAAAAAGGAACATGTAATACAAGAATCAGATAAAACAAAATCCGACTTGCAAGTAAAGCATCAAGCATCATTGCTACATGACATCGCAACCCGATGTAATCAATATTTACAAGTGGAGAATCAAAACCTCAAGATAGAACTTGAGAAGAGCTTAACAGAAAAAGACAAATAAAATTCTCGCCTAAAAAATCAAAATCAAGAGTTGCTTGCTCAACTAAAGGAATAAAATAGTGAGAAACAGTTGAGTCAGAAATTACAGCAAGAAAATCAAGATCTAAAGAAAAAATATGACAAGATCATAGTGAATTAAGATTAAGAACTTTCTCGTCTAAGAAAGCATAATCAAAGTTTGCTTGCGAGAATCAAGACGTTGACGGTTGAAAAGAAAACACAACCAAATTTAGATCCACAAGTCAACAAAGAACCACCACTCGACAAAGGAACAATGATTGATCCAGTTGAAGTAGGGATATCGTCAAATGTTGAAGTACAAATGATCGAAATTCCAAGTATCTCTACCAATAAGCAATTGATAATAAACAAGGCAACACAAGTGTGCAAGTAAGACATACTACAAAAGGTGAAAGAATAAGACTTTACAAATATGAAGAAGAAAGATCCAGTTATTAAGACACCTTATCGACATCCTAATCATAAGAGTTGATTCCTTAACCAATTAGTATAATCAACAAAAGCAGTCGACCTATGTTCTAAAGAATACTCATACCAGTGTTTTAAAAACCGGTCCGACCAAAACTGGAACCGATCGAGTGAAGCAGCCAAACCATCTCCAACCCCGAACCAGCAGAAAATTCGACCTGGGGACTAGTTCGATACCAAACTGACCAGCCCAATGCCTAAACTGACCGAAACCAACCGGTTCGATACTGAACCAATCCAAACCAGCCAAGCCCATCATGAACTGGCCGAGTCGCCTATCTCTCTGCCTCCATTTTATGCCATTTTGTGACCCAAGATTGCCCTCCCACTTGGTCAATTGACTAATCTGTGTTTTCACTCATAAGCTCAGATACCAGACACGTCCATCTAGCCCCCCGTGTCCCATGTTATCATGTCGGACACGGGCAAGGACACGACCAAAACAAGTGTCCGACACGTGTTTTGGTCGTGTCCTTAACCAATCAGTATATCAACATCAACAAAAGCAGTCGACCTATGTTCTGAAGAAAACTCATACCAGTGTTTTAAAAACCGGTCCAACCGAAACTGGAACCAGTTGAGTTAAACGGCCAGACCATCTCCAACCTCGAACAGGCAGAAAATTCGACCTGGGGACCGGTTAGATACCAAACCGACCAGCACGATGCTTAAACCGACCGAAACCAGCTGGTTCGGTACCGAACCGATCCAAACCAGTCGAGCTCATCATGAACATGCCAAGTTGCCTAGCTCTCGACCTCCATTTTGTGCCATGTTGTGACCCAAGATTGCCCTCCCACTTGGTCAATTGATTGTTCTGTGTTTTCACTCATAAGCTCAGATACCGGACATGTCCATCTAACCCCCCGTGTCATCGTGTCGGACACAGACATGCCAAAAACACATGTCTGACACATGTTTCTGGCATGTCCCATCCTGTCACCAACATGTCACATGAAAATCGCAGAAAAGGAGGGCCCGCATGAGTAAAAACCAAATTTTTCACATTCATTTGGTCATTTGCAAGTGTGGAGAGAGGTGTGAAAGTGATTTCTTTTGCAGGTCAAGAGGATTTGAAGAATTTGCAAAGGTTTCCAAGTGCATTGAGGGTGGATTTTCTTGGGAGGATTGCAAGCTTAACCATCAAGCAAGAAGAATAATATCTCAATCAGCTAGGGCAACAGCTAAAGGGAAAAGGAAAGGGAGAAATGCCCCATCCAGTGTCTCCCCTCCTCTTCCTCCTCCAAGCACAGGCTCCTCTACTCCTGATAGTGCTCCATCTGCCGCTAGTGGAGCTCATGCTCAATTTAACCCCTTTTTAGCAAGACAACAAGCCCAAGAGATAAAATACCCTTTGTGGAAGTATGTGACAAGAAAAGAAGGGCCTGGAGCAAAGCTTGGTGGGGGAGTCAATGTGAGTTGGAGTTGCGATTCTCACAAGAACGGGTTCAAGAGCACATATTACCAGATTAAGCGGCATTTGTTGGCCCTTCCTTGTGGGATTTCTTCATGTAAAGCGGTGAGTGTTTCCCAAAGGAGGGACATGGAAAGAGAGGATCATGATGGCTTAGGGAAGGTGGCAGCAGCAAGCAACATGAAAGAATAAGGATCCCCTTCCATTCTTGAGGAAACCCTCTAACACTAGGCCTCCACCTAGTAGATATGGGAGTGAGGTCGATACTCATCCAACAAGAAAGAGGCCAACTACAAGTGGTCCAATGGATAGGATTTTCCGAAAAGAGGCACAAGAAGAGGTGGACCTTACCATGGCATTATTTTTCTACCTCAACTTCATTTTGTTTAATGTTGCACGGTCACCATTGTTTATTGAGATGTGTCGAAGTCCCATTGAACGAGCTCCAAATGGTTATGTGCCTCCTAGTTCGAAGAAGCTTAGAACCACATTGTCGATGTAATATCCCAAACTGATATTTTTTCTTTTTTTGTTGTATTGTAGATGGATAGTAGGCTTATGTCTCAATAGAATATGGAAGTAAACCCTGATCTCTGCATGCATGCATTTGCATGCAGATCTGTAACCTAGATAATACTAAAATGCTAGAAAGTAGGAGGAATTAATCCATGTACATACCAATGTGTAGATCTGCTAATGTTGATGAGGATGATCCCCGCGTGCACGAGAAGAGGTGGACCTTACCATTGCATTCTTTTTCTACCTCAACTTCATTTTGTTTAATGTTGCACGGTCACCATTGTTTATTGAGATGTGTCGAAGTCCGATTGAACGAGCTCCAAATGGTTATGTGCCTCCTAGTTCAAAGAAGCTTAGAACCACATTGTCGGTGTAATATCCCAAACTGAAATTTTTTCTTTTTTTGTTGTATTGTAGATGGATAGTAGGCTTATGCCTCAATAGAATATGGAAGTAATCCTGATCTCTGCATGCATGCATTTGCATGCAGATCTGTAACGTAGATAATATTGAAATGCTAGAAAGTAGGAGGAATTAATGCATGTACACACCAATGTGTAGATCTGGTGATGTCGATGAGGACGATCCCCACATGCAAGAATTATGCTGGATGAATAGGGAGATAATCTAAATCGTCCTCCAATAGATAAGTGCGCCCTCCTCCAAGCTATAATTGCTCCTCAATAAATAATACTCTGCTGATGATGGCCCAGATAATGTGTACTAGGGTTATAATGCCCTTCTGAATAAGATGGAAGCTGCATGCAGAAGGTCTGATGGCTCAATAGCCCAAAACGTGATTATCCCTCCAAGGAGATTCGCCCTCAGGCATGTAAACGTCCTCCACTGATGGTGAATGTTGATAACTCTCTCAATGGTCCAACTAAGAAGCCCTTCTTCCAGGGGAAGGGTAATAGGGGTGCTCTGAGAAGAATGAAAGTTGCATGCAGAGAAACTGAGCCCTGGATGCTGCAATGCGAATAGGAGGCTATCTAGACAATGCGCCATGCAAGGGAGAGCAAACCCACAGTATAATATAAAAGAGAACTCTGCAGAATCTGAATAATAGTAATACCTGATGATGAACAATGTTGAACCTGGATGATCAAACCTGATGATGAACTAGGGCAGATAGATTTCGCTGCCGAAATAGACCAGTTAGTTGAGCACGCACTCAACCCCAACTTAGCTCGCTAAGCTCTCCAATTCGAATCCTCAAATCAATAATCATATAAGTGTGTTTCTCCATTCACTTTACCTTTCTTTTATAACTCTCAACTGTAAATAACCTAATTAGGACACTTTACCTTCTAATTTGTAGTTGACTTGCATGCAGGTGCCTGGAGACTCAATCAGGTGCATGCATCATGAAATAATTGCTCAGATGTCATGCATGCAAGTGGCCTTTGGCTCAGGTGGCCCCTGTCTACCTAATGATGATATAATATCAATGCCCTAGATCTTCTTATATGGCATCAATCCTCAACTGATTCCCTGACTGTCAATGCCCGCTAGAAACTATGGGAATCAAATAGGTTAGCGGGATGGTCCTCAATGCTTAAGCAGAAGAGGACATTACAGTCCTCCCCGCTCGAATTTGCTTGTCCTCAAGCAACTGTAAAGTTGGATGCTGTAATACCTGGTCTCCCTCCCAAGTGGCCTCCTCTATAGGCAGATCTCTCCATTGAACCAAGTAGTCTCTAATGATCTTGTTCCTCAGTTTCCGCTCTCGCACCTCTAGGATGCGCTCGGGAATCAGAATCAATTGCCCCTCGTCATCAAGGGGGGGCAGCTCTGAAGATGTAACAATCTGCTGACCGACTGGCTTCTTGAGATTGGAGACATGAAGTACGTTGTGAATCTTGCTATCTAGGGGTACTTCTAGCTCATATGCTACCTCTCTGACCTTCTGAATTATCTTGTATGGACCATAGAAGCGAGGTTTGAGTTTTTCCGCTCCTTTCTTTTTTAGAGATGATTGTCAGTAAGGTTGGAGGCGTAAATAAACGAGGTCTCCTACCTCAAAACTGCGCTCAATCCTGTGCCTGTCTGCATATATCTTCTGTTGATTCTGAGCAGACTATATGTTCTTCCTGAATATGCTAAGGATGTCTTGACTCTCTTGAATCCACTCTTTGGCCTTGGGGGCCCTGCTATCACCAAATACCAAATATGCAAAAGTCAGAGCGTCGTATACATATAGAGCTCGGAAAGGAGTCATCCCAATGGTCATATGGTGGGTGGTATTGTAGCAATGCTCACCTAAGTGTAGCCACCTGATCCATGTCCTCTGCTGGCCTGCAACGTAATTCCTCAAATACCCCTCAGTCCACTTGTTAACTATCTCAATCTGTCCATCGCTCTATAGAAGATAACTCGTGCTCATAGCTAACTCGGTTCCCACCAATCTGAAGAGCTCTTGCCAAAAGGCTCCCGTGAATTTGCTATCTCTATAACTGACAATGGTCTTGGGTAACCTATGGAGTCTGAATACCTCTCTGAAGAATAGTTCTGCCACCTGTGCTGCTGAATAATCTGAAGGAATGGCAAAGAAGTGGGCGAACTTGGTCAACCTGTCCACCACTACGTACAAGCAGTCTCTACCTTGAACCTTGGGTAGCCCTGTAATGAAGTCCATGGAGATACTCTCCCACTTTTGCTCTGGAATAGGCAAGGGTTGTAATAAACCAGTCGGGTGGGTGTGCTCTATTTTATTCTGTTGGCACAAGCTGCACTCTCTCACATGTTGTATCACATCATTCTTGAGGCCCTTCCATGAGAACCTCTCTCTAATCTGTCTGTAGGTCTTGAGAAACCCTCGATGCCCTGCTAATGGTGAATCATGCGATGCCTGTAAAATATTCTTCTTGAGGGAACACTCTGGAACTAAGAAGATTATGTTCTTGTAGTATATGATGTCATCAATAACCCTGTACCTATCATCCTGAATCTGTCCATCCAATAGCTCGCAAGCAAACTTATCTTTGGTGTACTCAACCAAAAGATGAGATCTCCAATCAGATGAGATGCTCATAAGGGATAAAGTAGTTGGTCGTCTAGAAAGTGCATCGTCCACTACATTGTTCTTTCCCTTAACGTGCTCAATCTCGAAGTCATAGGCCTGAATTTTGCTCAACCATTTCTACTGCCTCTTGTTTAACTCTTTCTGCTCTAGGAAGTATTTCAAGCTATTATGATCTGTCTTAACTTTGAACCTGCCACCCACTAAGTACTGCGTGAACTTGGTTAACGCATGGAGAATGGCTAACATCTCTTTGTCATATATCGAATAGTGGCGCTCATAGTCTTTGAGCTTCCTGCTCTCAAATGCAATGGGGTGGTTGTTCTACATCAACACTGCCCCAATTCCCTCTCCTGAAGCATCACATTCTAGCACGAAGGGTTGAGAAATGCCTGGTAGAGCTAATACTAGGCATGAACTCATTACCTTTTTCATTTTCTCGAATGTCTGTCATACTGTCTCCGACCAACTGAATGCCCCCTTCTTGGTAAGATCTGTGAGGGGTGCGGTCATCTGTGAGAATCCGTTGACATACCTCCTGTAGTAGGTGCGAAGGCCCAAAAATCCCTTCAATTCTATCACATTCTTAGGTGTAAGCCAATCCAATATGGCCTGAATCTTCTCTAGGTGCACCTAGTCCCCGTTGGCCCCTATCACATGCCCTAAATATAACATCTCCTGCATGCCAAACTCACATTTGGACATTTTGGCATATAATGACCAGTGTTATAAAAACCGGCAAAACCGGCCGGTCCAACCGGTTCCAAGGGTTTTTCAGTCCGACTGTTTGATTCAACCCGTTTTTGGCCGGTTATGTATGGAACCTGCTGGTTTCCACCAAGAAACGCCCGGTTCCGTACGGAACCGGCCAGTTTTCTCAAACTGATCGGGTTCCGTATGGAACCGGCCGGTTCCATACCAAGTCTTTAAAGGGCAAAAAACCCACCTTTTGAAAAAAAAAACCAAAAAATTTGGGCACATCGACCACATCTGCTAACAAATTACCATACAACCACTATATATTGACGCAGGGACCCTCAATTGCAATCACGATTCACAATCATCTTTGGATTTTTCTAGGTTGAGCATATGAATTACAAAGTCAGGGCAGCAGGGCGTTCGGGAGTCTAAAATCGAATCTCAATTGTGGACCATGGCACAACCGAATTTGGTTTTATACACTCTTACTTGCTATGTACATGAGAAACTTTGCAGATTTGTGTATAATGGTTTGGATTCACATGGATGCACATGAATATATATTTATTTTTTGAAAATATGAATATTTTATGTATTTTTGCTCAACCAATCTTTTGATCCCGTTTTTTTACCGGTTTTTTTCGATTCTGGTCCAAGTCCGGGTCCTAAGGCCGGTCGGTTTGACCACCAGTCTGGTTCTGATAACATTGATAATGACTGCTCCTGTAAGATGCCAAGTACCTTGTCTAGATGTCTCAAATGCTCTTCCCAAATTCTAATGTATATCAATATGTCGTCAAAGAATACCAAAAGATGCTTGCGTAACTGAGCCTTGAAGATATTCTTCATGCATGACTGGAAAGTGGTTGGTGCATTAGTGAGCCCAAATGGCATCACTAGAAACTCATAATGTCCGTAATGGCAACGGAAAGCGGGCTTTGGAACATCATGTTCCCTAACCCGAATCTGATGGTAACCTGAGCAGAGGTCAATCTTGGAAAAGTACTTTGCCCCCCTGTAGTTCATCCATCAACTCATCAATCCTGGGGATGGGATACCTGTTTTTTATGATCTTCTTGTTGAGTACCCTGTAGTCGATGCACATGCGTAGGGTTCCATCCTTTTTCTTCATTAGCACTATTGAAGAAGCAAATGGACTGGAGCTAGGTTTGATGTACCCTAGCTTGAGTAGTTCCTTGATGGTATTCTCAATCTCATCTTTGCACCTCTTGGGATGCCTGTAAGGAGTGGTGATAACTGCTTGAGTCCCCTCCTCTAACTCAATAATGTGCTCAAATCCCCTATCTGGCGATCGACCTGCTGGAAGGTCTCTGAATATTGCTTTGTGCTTTTGCAGTAAAGCCTCTATATCTGTTGGATGTTGTGTGGCTTTATCTGGTGGTTTCCTGAAGGTAACCATGCACTCTGCAGCCCACTCAATATCTCCCTGTCGGAGTACTGCCTCCATCCTATGTGATGTCACTGCTGTGGGAGGGTAGGTATTCATCCCTCTCAATACTACCTTCTTTCCCTCTGCCCCTGTGAACTCCATCTCCATGGTCTGGTAGTTCGTGGAATACTTCCCTATGGAATACAACCACTGAACTCCTAATACCACATTCATGCAAGTACATCTACCACATAAAATGTCTCTATCACTGTATAATTCCCAAGTGTTACCTTTAATTTTGGAATCCTCTGACTACACTCCATGGTGTGACCTGTTGCAACCACTGAAAATCCATCAAAACTCTCAGTCTGAATGCCTTTCCTTTTAACCCATGCAGCATCAATAAAGTTGTGGGACGCCCCACCATCTATCAACACTCCCACTTTGTGGCCCTGCACGGTACCCCTAATCCGGAGAGTGTAGAATTTAGGGACCCCTGTCATGGTAGCAATGGTACCTCCTGAAGGCTGTCCCTCCTCAACTGTCTCTGGTGTCTCTCCCTGCTCCTGATCATGATAATCCTCATCCTCCCCATTGTCTGAATTGGCCTCTATGTAGTAGGCCTTTCCCTTCCCTGAACATCTGTGACCTGGTTCCCATGGGTCATGACAAGTAAAACATAACTTTTTTCTTCTAAGGTCCTGGCAAGTATCTTTATCCATCCATTCTTTCTTGGGCCACTCTTTCTGGAAGGGTTTCCTCTCTTTTTCTTTGATACGGAAATTAGTTCTGGGAGGAAATCTATTCTTGGGTACTGCCTCCTGCAAATCTCTAGTCCGACTGATGGCATCGGCTAGGGTGGTGGATCTATAGGACTTGACCCATCCACGTAAGGGCTCAGTGAGAGCCTCTATAAATAGCATAATCAATTTGCTCTCTGAAATATCTGTCACCATGACTGCCACCCTCTGAAACTCTGAAATGAATGCATCTGCACTACATGTCTGCTTGAGTTGTGCCAGCCCTCTAAAATGCACCTTCGGGTCCTTCCGGTCAAATCGCTCAATGAGCCTCTGTGTAAAGTCAGAGTATGAAGTGATGGTGTTGTGACCCAACGTCACCAACCCGTGGTACCACCACTCATGGGCCTCTCCATCCAAATGCAAGGTAGCCAATTTAATGGCATCTGTCTCAATCATGGGGTTGAGCTGGAAGTATGTATCCAACTTTTGTACCCAATTCCAGGCTGGGCCACCCCGGGTACCCTCAAAGGTAGGGATAATCAGTTTCCCTACGATGCGCTGTAACTCATAGTTCTAGGTGAATGGCCTATTGTAAGCTCTGGGTCTGTTCTTACTTTTAAAGTGGCAGAAGTCAGTGAAGGTCATGGCTAAATGGAAGTCATCTCCTAAAGCTCTATACCCTCTCAGATAGGCAATCATGGATTCTTCTGGTTATACTTGTGCTAGAGGCGATGCAGTTGGGCTATCTAAGAAGTGAGGCATGGTAGGTCGGGATGGCTTGTTGTATATATGGGGATGGCTCTGCATGTTGGTATCTAAGTGTTCCCCACTAGGCCACTACTACTGGTGGATATCCTATCACTATTGGGAAACAAAGCGTTGTGTGGGGGGGGCCATTTTTCTCTGTCATCTGTCTAAAGGTGCTCATCATCTCTTTTTGTCCAGTGGTGAGATCTTTTATAGCTGTGATGAGACTATTGAGGGTTGTTTTATCATCCTCGACCATTGTTTCTTTACCCTTTCCAAAATGATACTCTCTATCCCCCAGTTCTATATCCTCTAAATCTTCTTCTCCTCTATCACTGTTTCTATACCTCTGTCTCCAGTTAGTAATGTTGTATGGGTCTTCTGAATTCATTTACAATTTTCCATGCCCACAGCTGGCAAGGAACATGCTCTGATACCACTATAATATCCCAAACTGATACTTTTTCTTTTTTTGTTGTATTGTAGATGGATAGTAGGCTTATGTCTCAAAAGAATATGGAAGTAAACCCTGATCTCTGCATGCATGCATTTGCATGCAGATCTGTAACCTAGATAATAATGAAATGCTAGAAAGTAGGAGGAATTAATGGATGTACATACCAATGTGTAGATCTGCTAATGTCGATGAGGATGATCCCCGCATGCAAGAATTATGCTGGATGACTAGGGAGATAATCTAAATCGTTCTCCAGTAGATAAGTGCGCCCTCCTCCAAGCTATAATTGCTCCTCAACAAATAATACTCTGTTGATGATGCCCCGGATGATGTGTACTAAGGTTATAATGCCCTTCTGAATAAGATGGAAGCTGCATGCAGAAGGTCTGATGGCTCAATAGCCCAAAACGTGAGTATCCCCCCAAGGAGATTCGCCCTCAGGCATGCAAACGTCCTCCATTGATGGTAAATGTTGATAACTCTCTCAATGGTCCAACTGAGAAGCCCTTATTCCAGGGAAGGGTAATAGGGGTGCTATGAGAAGAATGAAAGCTGCATGCTGAGAAACTGAGCCCTGGATGCTGCAATGCGAATAGGAGGCTATCTGGACAATGCGCCCATGCAAGGGAGAGCAAGCCCACAGTATAATATAAAAGAGAACTCTACAGAATTTGAATGATAGTAATACCTGATGATGAACAATGTTGAACCTGGATGATCCAACCTGATGATGAACTAGGGCAGATAGATTTCGCTGCCGAAATACACTAGTTAGTTGAGCATGCACTCAACCCCAACTTAGCTCGCTGAGCTCTCCAATTCGAATCCTCAAATCAATAATCATATAAGTGTGTTTCTCCATTCACATTACCTTTCTTTTATAACTCTCAACTGTAAATAACCTAATTAGGTCACTTTACCTTCTAATTTGCAGTTGACTTGCATGTAGGTGCCTGTAGACTCAATCAGGTGCATGCATCATGAAATAATGCTCAGATGTCATGCATACCGGTGGCCTTTGGCTCAGGTGGCCTTTGGCTCAGGTGGCCCCTGTCTACCTAATGATGATATAATATCAATGCCCTAGATCTTCTTATATGGCATCAATCCTCAGTTGATTCCCTGACTGTCAGTGCCCGCTTGAACCTATGGGAATCAAATAGGTTAGCGGGATGGTCCTCAATGCTTAAGCAGAAGAGGACATTACAGTCGGTTAAGGTAGAGGAGGAGGTGGATAAAATTCTTGAGCCAATTAGATCAATTTCATGGTGTCTTCCCAAAATGGACCGGTGTTCTTGAAAGCGGTGGATGCTCTTGGGAAATACAAGGCTGCACAGTATATGGGTGAGTTGTTCATCAAATTCATTGAAGAAGTAGGTGTGGATTCTTGTGTACAAACCAGCATAGATCCAAATCCTAGGCTCTATCAAGCGCTGAGAGGGATCAAATCTTCCGAGGTGCAAACCTCTCCTTGAATAGCTCCTTGAGTGCAATACTTGTGCCACCTAATCCTAAGCTCTAAAGTCTCTAGTTTAAGTCTCATATTTACTTTTTACTTTGTATTATTCTTTTTTGTTTATGGCCGACATAATATTTATTACTTTTTACTTTGTATTATTCTTTTTTGTTTACTTTGTATTATTCTTTTTTGTTTACTTTGTATTATTTTGTTACTCGACAAACACTCTAAAATCTCATATTTACTTTTTACGTTGTATTAAAAATAAAAAGTAAAGTCTCTAGTTTAAGTTTCATATTTACTTTTTACTTTGTATTATTCTTTTTTGTTTATGATATTTATCACCTAATCCTAAGCTCTAAAGTCTCTAGTTTAAGTCTCATATTTACTTTTTACTTTGTATTATTATTTTTTGTTTATGGCCGACATAATATTTATTACTTTTTACTTTGTATTATTCTTTTTTGTTTACTTTGTATTATTTTGTTACTCCACAAACTCGACAAACACTTGACAAACACTCACATGTTACAAGATCTCCCTCATACTGGGCTGTAGAGCGCCTCTCGACGCAATCATCACAGACAATGAACATGTTTGCAAGGTTGTTGGCATGATTGTGGAAGCTAAATACCCACAGGTATTTTCATTTTGGACACCTTGCATTGCTAATTTGCTCATTCTTTGAATTTAGCACAAGATTCATCTAGGCCCTAGGGGAAAGGTCATTTAAATTTTATAGATTTATCATTTGATGTGTTAGTTGTAGAGTCTAGAGTCTAGACTCATTTATACTTGCTTTTATTGTTCTTACAGGTATTTTGGACACTTTGAACTGTCCATTCTTTGAATTTAGCACTGAAGTCTATTGCTTCAGATGTGACATGGATTGGCAACCTTATAGGCTTATTGATGATGCACGCCATATCCGTAACTTTGTACAAAACCACACCAATGCCCTCATAATCTACAAAGATTACACACATCTTTCATAGTTGAAGATTGCAGATACTCAGTTTGCTTCCTCATTTATCATGCTCAAGAGGTTGAGGGAGGTCAAAACCGCTCTTGGGTCCATGATTATTTCAGAGTTTTGGTCTTTTTGGAGAAAAATGGATCACATTGCTTCAAAAATGGTAAAGGACACAGTGTTTGTTGATGGTTGATCGGAGAGGATATATCTTACCATTAAGATCATGGACCGGTCATTTCTTTGTTGCGGCTTGCAAACAAAGAGATAGGGACCAACCCATCCTAGCAGCGATGTTTATGAGGGGTGGGATTCCATGATTGAGTCCATGAGGACCATTGTTATGGAGAATGAGTGTGCCGACTATGAGACATCAGCGGAGAACTTATTGTCAACCATACAGGATATTCTTATCTCTAGGTGGGATAAGAATTGCACACCTCTGCATTGCTTGGCCCATGCATTGAACCCCAAGTTCTACAGTCATGACTGCCTCAATGGTGGGTCGGGGCCCTCACACAGAGTCCCTCCTCACATTGATGGAGAGATTTCACAAGGGAGGAAGATAGCATTTAGAAGGCTATTTTGGGATAGATACTTACTTGATGAGGCGGAGAGGGGATTTGTAGATTTTTCCACCGCCAGTGGGAGATTTTGAGGCTATGATGTGCTCAGAGACAGGGGGATTAAAAAACCCTATGTTTGGTGGGCAACAAGCCCTATTTTACAGAAGTTAGCCTAGGACGGGTCGGCCAGTCAATTAAAGAAGTCGACCCCAATGGGGAATTAGGTCAATCACACATAAAGTATAAATAGAGAGGCTCACTCTCTCATTAGGATATCACTCTCACTCAAGCAAGTTCGTACCAAGGAGGAGAAAAGACAAGTTCGTTGGAGAAGAAAGAAGGAAGTTGCAGAAGACATCTTATCTTTTGGTTTTGTATCTTGGTTTGATATTGTACTAGTGTCGAATCTATTACTGAAGAAGTTGCGGGGTTTTCTCCTTTATGGTTTCCCCGAGGAAATTTCTTGTGTCTTGTGTGTATTGGTGTGCTTGTCTATCTTTTAGTTTAAAGGTCTAACATAATTGAATTAAAGTGCAAACTCTAACATGGTATCAGAGCCACTCTGAACGAAGGCACTATGCAGCAACAAAAAACTAGGGTTTCCAAATCCATGGACTTCTCTCCACAGATCATCAAGAAAAGAGGGCTAGGCTAACTCGCCTCAAGGAGGCGCATCTTTTGGTGGAAGCAGAATTCAGTTTGGAGAAGTTTCATTTTTGACCTAGTCACTTGGACCGGGAGAAACTAGGGCATCATGTTTTTGGAGCTTCCATCCACCAATCCGAAAGGAGTACACTGGACAACTCGTCTTGAGGAGGCACATCTTTCTATCCAAGCAGAAGTTCAAGATTCCAAGTTTGGAAAATTAGGGTTTCTCTATCAAACCCTAGGTCAAACAGCTTGAGAACTAGGTTGGGCATCTCAAATTGGTAAGATCTAATTCATTGCTATTTCCATTTGAGGTTCTCATATCAAAATGACAAATCATACCAAGCTTGAGGATAAGGTTGAAGGAGCTGATAACTTTCGAGCATTGAAGTATAGAATTTCTCTTGTCCTAGAAGAGAATGACTTGGACAAGTATGTCAATGAGGAGGTTCCAGAACCAGAGGGAGAAGAGGCAAAAGCAATTCACAAGAAGAACATGATCAAAGCTAAAAGGATCATTGCAGACTCCATCACAGATCACCCCATCCCTCATGTATCATCCTTGAAGACTGCTAAGAAGATGTTCGATGCTTTGACAAAGCTATATGAAGAGAAGAACATCAATCGGAAGATGACTCTAAGGAACCAACTCAAGAATGTGAAGATTCAACACTCAAAAACTATTACATCTTAATTCACAAGAGTCTCTCGGATCAAGGAACAACTTGAAGCAATTGAAGAGAATGTTGAAGAAGGAGAAATTGTAATGACTACCTTGAATGGTCTCCCAAGATCATGGGACTCATTCATTCAAGGAATATGTGCCAAGAAGATGCTAATCACATTCAGCAGATTATGGGAAGAATGCACCCAAGAAGAAGCTCGACTAGTAGCAAGAGAAGAGAAGATGGGAGCTAATGATGACCAAGCTCTAACTGATCATACTAATAAAAACCAAAACAAGAGGTCCAGAAAACCCAATAGGAACCATGGACATAGAAGAGACCTCTCCAGTATCAAATGTTTCACATGTGATGAGAAAGGACACTATTCAAGAAATTGTCCCAGAAACCAAGGATCCTCCAGGAGAACCAACAAGAAGAGGCATCATGCTCACACCGCTAAAGATGATGAACCTATAAAGAAAAGAACTAGAGAAGAAAGGGATGATTCTTCAAGTGATGAAGAATATGTTTTAATCTCAACACTTACAGGTACCATCACCCATGGAAGCAATGATTGGCTTGTGGATAGTGGAGCATCCAAGCATATGACGGGGTACAAAGAATCTTTCATCAACCTATTAGAACATGAGTCACCCCACAAGATGAAATTTGGGGATGATTATCAATATCCCATCAAAGGAAGTGGAGAAGCCTCTTACAAACTGGATTTTGAAAAATCAATAAAGATGAAAGATGTTCTCTATGTACCAGGTTTGAAGAAAAATCTTCTCTCCATCTCAGCATTAGATGCTAAAGGAATTCGGGTTGCATACGTTGATGGCCAAGTTCTAATGTGCCCAAGAGGAAAGACAATAAATGATGCAATAGTAATTGGAGAGCAAGAGGGAGGCTTGTACAAGTTAAAAGGTCAACCAGAACAAGCGTTGGTCCATGACTCCATGGAACCAAGCGAATTATAGCACAGAAGGCTTGCACATGTGCACTATAGAGCACTACCAATTGCAAGCAAGGCAGTTTCAGGTCTATCAAAAATTCAAACAAAGCATGAAGGCATTTGCAAGGGATGTGCACAAGGGGAGAATGTGAAGAAGACATTTCCTAGCAGTGAAAGCAAGGCAAAAGGAATCTTGGAGGTTATCAACTCAGATGTGTGTGGACCCATGTCTTCCATCTCATTAAGCGGGAATTCAAAGCCTTGGTTGAAAATCATACTGAAAGGAAGATCAAAACTTTACGATCAGACAATGGCGGAGAATTCACCTCAGAATAATTCAAGGATCTCTGCATGGAATACAAGATTAAAAGGGAGTTGACCACTCCTTACAATCCTTAACAAAACGGCGTTGTAGAACGTAAGAACAGAACAATAATGGAAGCAGCAAAGGCAATGCTCCATGATCAAGACCTCCCAATGCACTTGTGGGCAGAAGCAGCAAGAACAGTTGTGTATGTACAAAACCGTACACCTCACCGGGTATTAAACAACAAGATTCCAGAAGAAGCTTTCTCGGGAGAGAAACCAAAAGTCAGCCATCTCATAATATTTGGCTGCCCTGTGTACATACACATCCCAAAAGAAAAGAGAACAAAACTAGATCCTTCGGGAAACAAGGGGATATTCGTGGGATACAATGACACTCAAAAGCTTACCGAATATACTTCCCATGATTCAAGAAGATCGAAATCAGCAGAGACGTAACTTTTGATGAAGACTAAGCCTACAACAAATCAAGGAAAATACCCACTGAAGAAATTGAAAAACCTGAAGTTCCCAAGACCAAAGACACAATCATGGAGGAGACAATCCAAGAAGATCACGAAGACCACAACATAACAGAACCGCAAGAACCCATAGATCCACCTTGTGAGAAGAACTCCCACAAGAGAAGACCAGCATGGGCATGTGAAGCAATACAAGATGCAGAGAAGTATGGTACTCCAGATGGGACACTTAGAGAAAGTAAGAGACCCAGACCATATTCCAGCTATGTGGCCCTACTATGCGACATCATTGATAAAGAACCTTCCAACTATGATGAAGCAGCAGAAAAGAAGGAATGTGGAAGGATGCCGTGATCGAAGAGTACCAGTCGATTATGAAGAATGATGTCTGGGAGATAGTTCCAAGACCAGATGGGAAGTCTGCTGTGACTTCAAAATGGATCTACAAGATCAAAAGCATGTTGCAGATGGTAACATCGAAAAACACAAGGCAAGATTTGTGGCACATGGCTTCTGCCAGAAAGAAGGCATAGACTACGAAGAGACATTTGCACCTGTAGCAAGATAAACTTCCATCAAATCTATACTTTCCTTAGCCGCAATAATGAAATGGAATCTACACCAGATGGACGTCAAGACAACATACTTGAATGGTGTAGTCGAAGAGGAAGTGTATGTGGAGCAGCCACTAGGATTCGAGACACATGACAAACAGACTCATGTGTGCACGCTGAAGAAAGCCTTGTATGGTTTGAAGCAAGCACCCAGGACATGGTACGGTAGGATGGACAGATTTCTGATGAGCTTAGGCTTTACCAAGAGTAAAGCAAGTTCCAACCTCTACTTCAAGGTTGAGGGCGGAATACCATTGATATTACCACTGTATGTAGATGAACTGTTTGTAACAGGGGAGGATGAGGTCATTACAGACACAAAAAGAAGGCTTGCCGTAGAGTTTGAGATGAAGGACCTGGGAATGATGCACTACTTCTTAGGTATGGAGATGTGGTAGAGTCCAGATGGAATTTTCCTTGGTCAAGGAAAGTATGCAGTGGAGATTCTGAAGAGGTTCTGAATGATGGACTGCAAGGCAATGGCCACACCAATGGCATCGAACTTGAAGCTACTATGTGATGTTTCTTCAGGGACAGTTGAAGCCATGATGTACAGGAGGATGTTTGGTTCGTTAATGTACTTGACGAACACGAGACCAGACATATGCTTTGCTGTGAACACCTTGAGTCAGTTCTTGACGGATCCGAGACATGTTACCCTGATTACTGCAAAGCATGTATTGAGGTACCTGAAGGGTACAATTGAGTATGGTCTCAAATATGCAACGAATCAGAAGATTAACCTGCATGGCTATGCTGATTCAGATTGGGCAGGCAGTGCCACAGACAGGAAGAGCACTTCGGAATGTTGCTTCAGTTTGGGATCCGCTATGATCTCTTGGTTTAGCAGGAAGCAGTCATGTGTGGCACTGAGTACAGCTGAAGCCGAGTATGTTGCAGCTTGTTCGACTAGTCGTGAGGCAGTATGGCTTCGGAAGATACTATCAGATCTGTTTGATCTCAAGCTAGAGGTGACTTGTATCTTTTGTGACAACCAAAGTTGTGTGAAGTTGTCCGAGAACCCGATGTTCCATGACAAGTCGAAGCATATTGAGATCAAGTACCACTATATCTGGGATATGGTGGAGAGAGGAGCAGTGAAGCTCCAGTATGTGGCGATAGACGAGCAGACAACCGATGTGTTGACCAAGCCGTTAGCAAGGGTGAAGTTCGAGTACTTCAGAGAAAAGCTTGGTGTTATCCAAATCGATGTTCCTCAAAAGAGGGAGTGATCTGACATGGCCGAAAGACGCAGGTGCACCAAGGCTGTATCTTACATGGTGGAAGATGCATGTGGTCTGAAAGGACATAATGCATCTGGGATGCTCCTGAGCTGTATCCACATGTTTGAAGATGTTGGTGGTCCACGGGTCATAAAGCATCTAGGATGCGCCTGGGTTGTATCTTACATGGTGGAAGACGCATGTGGTCCAAAAGGACGTAATGCATCTGGGATGCTCCTGGGCCGTATCCACATGTTTGAAGACGCAGGTTGACCAAGAGAGTTGTAATACATCTGGGCTGTATCCACAGGGTGGAAGATGCAGATGTTCCTGGACTGTATCCACTAGGTGGAAGACGCAAGTTGACTGATGGGTTGTATCCACTGGGTGGAAGACACAGATGTTCCTGGGCTATATCCACTGGGTGGAAGACACAGATGTTCCTGGGCTATATCCACTGGGTGGAAGACGCAGGTTGTTTGGTGGACATGATATATGCACCTGGGTTGTTCTTCGCATGAGATGATGAGATGATCCGGATACGATGAGATAATAGTAGGAGACGCAGGTGATTGTTGTGGCCATGTAATATGTGGTCCTGGGTTGTACCTACTTGATGGCTTGCTTGTAGAGATGATGAAGACCTAGATGAGAGCTACCTAGATGAGAGCTAGGCCTACATCCAACATGAAAAAGGGTTGGCTCTGGAGAACTTCTCATGACTGGTAGATTCGAGAGATGTCACTAGTCAATGATCAACAAGATGAGAATCGTTGCAGCAACGATGATGATCCAGTGATGATGACGTTGTCCAGAGTTTGTGTCCAGCTGTGATGATGACTGTGTCGAGAGAATACCTTCCTAGTTAAGAGGGAGTGTTGTTGTAAATGTAACTTCAGAATATATTCTTTTGTATATTATTAATATATTATTATTGTACTTTTATTGTACCTCCGTCGGAGATGTTTTTCCTTCGTTCGGGGATGTCGTTATTGTATTTGGTCATGCAAGAATATCGAGGTAAAACCTCCATTGTAAGAAGGGCCAATAGTTCCCCAAAAGATAAATGTAAAATGTATTTTTGAATCTCCCTAGGACAGGTCGGCCCAGTCAGTTAAGGAAGTCGGCCCCAATGGGGAATTAGGTCAGTCACACAAAGTATAAATAGAGAGGCTCACTCTCTTATTTGGATATCACTCTCACTCAAGCAAGTTCGCACCAAGGAGGAGAAAAGACAAGTTCCCAAGTTTCCTGGCAACTTAGTCAATAAATAAATGATAATAATAATGAGTTAATGAAGTGACATGACCTAATGGAAAGGCATGTCTATTCATCTATGGTGACCAATCAATGCTTATTTAAGCACACTGTCCCATGGCATTGTATGATCATCTCATATCTCATCTATTGTTATTCAATATATATTTTACTATCCTCTATGGATTACTATCTTTTGTCATATTTATGTTGGATGTTTCTTTAGGAAACGAATTGTTGTAATTCATTTCACGCTTTTCAATATAGATAGAAATCGAAGGGGATTTTTTGGTGAAGAAAGATAAGTTTATTTTGTTTTTGATTTCGTACTATTCTTGATAACATTGAATTTGGTTGATGCTCTTTTTTTTTCACACAAATGGTTAAAGAGCTTTATATTAAAAAGATGGAACATATTACATAGCATAGGGGAGACTGGTCCCAAAAAACAAGAGTTGTCGAAACAGTCTCTTCAACATTCAATCTTTGATCTTCAAAAAAGGCCTTATGCCTGCTATTACTGAAGATTTTAACAAACTTACCTAAGAGAAACTTGCAAGAGTAATACATAAGAGGGGGATTACAAAATTCAAGCCCAAACAAAGCTGCTAAAACGCCGAGACAAGAACATGGGGAAGAAGTCAATTGCCATGATGGGGACGAGTATCATTTTCCTTGCTTCCTGTAGCTGCACCTGCAATTTCATCATCAATATTCAGAATGACGGATGGGCTATTTCTGCCACTGGTTCTGATACAATCAACTTTAGCCTCCACGATCCTGAGGCAGCTATGGAAAGAATCCATCTTGCCCACCAGCTTCTCGGAATAGTCTTTCATTTTGACATTATTATTCTGGACTTCAGAGTTAGAAATTTGAACGAAGGTGGCGAGGTGGGAAATTGCTTTTTTCATGTCGAAGAAGTCACCCCGAAGCCAACGGACCTAAGCTTCCAGGTCCAGAACTTGAGAGTGAAGTTCAGGGGAAGGACTGGCCTTCCCACAAGGAGAATCAATGTACACCAGACCACCATTATCGCCCAACGCATGTTGCCAATATTTTTTGCCTCCCAGTTCTCCTGGCTGCCTCGAAACTGCTACGTAGGAGTCGAAATAAAACCAGAGTCAGGATTCGAGAGGGCCTTCCAATTCTTACTTCCAAAATCTAAACCGCAACGAGAATGCTGCACAGGACCCCTAATTCCCTGACCCAAACCAAAGTCGAGAGGAACCCATCTTTTACCACTGCCAGGGTCCTCAACATTGGAATGGTCGTGGCAAGCATGCTTTGTCGTGCCACCACGAGAGAGTTCATTACCACCAGAGCTGTGCCCATGAAAGATATCAGAGAGGTAGCGCTTCGAGCCAATTCCCCCAAAATGCCCCTGGGCAGACTTCCTACATTTGCGACATTGCAGAGCTGACAAACACAAATTGCTATCCTCCATGTTCAGACCTAATAACAGACTTCGGAGAAAATCGCAGGGATAACCTTCGCAGAGAGAGATATATGGGATACCGAGTGCGCCACCTTCATGCATGAAATAGCCACAGAAGACCTTGGGACTAGTCCGCATTAAACTCACGCATGCAAGACAAAAGGAGCTTGTCAAGGGTGGCCGCCAGTTCAGACGAGGAGACATTTGAAAGGAGCAAGAGAATCCCGAGGAGATATGGCCATTAAGGAGGTTCATCGAAAGGGTGAGGCTAAGGTTACGAGGATGAGAGGGCAGCAGGATCAGAAGGCTTAAGGACAAATCAAAGGGACCCAATTATGCACTAGGAGAAGGTTGTTTATCAAAGCATGACCACAATTCAAGCCTACACCAATATTAGCCATGGAGTCTGCAATTTGATTATTATGCCTTAGAATGTGAAGGAAAGAGATTGAGTGGAAATCCTTAGCCGAGTGGATGAAGTGGTGGTGCAACGAAGAGATAGGTTTTCGGCGATGCTTCATAAGAGCCCTGGCTTCCCTGATCACTAGCATAGAGTCGCCGCAAGCCACGAGATTCTTTACATCATCCTTCCTCGCAACTTCCATACCCTTAATAACAGCAAGCCATTCAGCCTCATTGTTGGTTTTCCTGCCAATACCCCAAGCATAATTTTTCACCGTATTTCCGTCGGAGTCCAATAGGACTCCCCCCGCATCTGCCAACCCAAAATTTGGTTGATGCTCTTATTGCATGACTTGGGAGCTTTAATGTTTGCAACTTCCATCGTTGAGATTGCTTGGTTGATAGCACTATGATTTTTGAGACTATTCATAATAGTACCTTTTTGGGAGACTTGTTTTGATCATTTGTGAATAAACTCTTGTCGCTTCACCTTTGTGTGTCGATATGTTTGGGAGGTTCAAGTTCTAGAGAACTCTATCATGTAAACCTTAATGCACGAGATTGATTCACTATGTTCCGAAGGGGATTGAGTGGAGGTGTTGGGGAGTTAACTGTTATGTCATACTTCATCATGGAAGAGTATTTTGGCTATCAGTATTCCTAGCAGGCTAGCCCAGTTGTGTTAATAGGGGAATGATGGAAAACATGATTTCTCTAGCGTTTTTACAAGACAAGTTGCAGCAGTGATGTTTACTGCAAGAAACTGTCATTGACCAGTGGTGCTAAGATAATGCCACCTTCAGATATCGTCCAAGTTATGTTTAAGGGAGGGCGTGAGAATATTTAATGTAAACCCAACTTCAAGGGTTTATTGGAAAGTTGGGACCATTTGATTATTTCTTCGTTTATGACTAAAGAAAAGTCTAATACTTCATTATGACATCATCTTGTGGTAGCAATTCAGATCTGATTTTTTGAGACAGATCTAGGGTTTTATAGCAGCCTTGTGTGGGTAACGTCTAAGGTTTCTACCCTCTCTATGCTTGGGCGCTCTCTTGTTTTATGCTCTACTACTCCTAGCTGTCCCACTTGAAGGTTAATCTCTCCTCCTCTCCCTCACACGTGTGAGCCGTGGACTGTTATTGGACTGTGAAAGGAGGCTGCTTCCCATGTGGACTGTCTTAGGGGCTGCCATCTGTCATGTGAGGCTGCCATCTGTTGTGTAAGGCTTCCCACTGCCTGTGGGAACTGTTTTGAGGGTTTGATCTTCCATCTTGGGACTGCTGCTGCCTAGATTGACTGTCGTAAGGGGGGGCGAGAGTCGGCCGCGAGACTTATGTGGAGCCTGCTGTTCACTGTTTGAATGTGTTAAGGGGGGCGAGGTCTGTCCTGAGCCTGTTGCTGCTCATTATGAGTAGTTCGCTGCTGATTTAGGGCTGCGACAGCCTACCAAGGTCTGGTTAAAGACTGCCGCCACCTGCTAAGGCCCGTTTAGGTCTGTTAAAGGTTGTTGCTATCTGGTTTAAGCCTGTTAAAGGCTGCTGCTATATTGTTTAGGCCTGTTTAGGCTTGTTTAGTGCTGCCGCTACCTCTAGTGAGAGGTCTGTCCACTGCCATGAGGGTTTGAAGGGTGTTGCTGCCGCTACCTCTAGTGAGAGGTCTGTCCACTGCCATGAGGGTTTGAAGGGTGTTGCTGCCACTTGGTCTGCTATGAGGTGTCCATACACTATTTTAAGGGTTTTGTGATTGCTACTTACTGTTGGGTACCTGTGGGGTCTGATCTTAGAGCTTCTACTGTAATTGTCTAACCCTATCCTACAGCACCTTATCTCTCTCTCTCTCAGGTTTGTACATACCCTCAGGTAAGGGTCAGTTTTGTTCCATTTGATTGACTTGCCTCTGATAGGCAAAGTCAGATCTGAAAGTTAAAATTCTGAGTATAAGGAAGTTCTATCTCATCAAGTAAGTTATCAGACTTGTTAAGATCTCTTACTGCTGCTATTTTTCCAGACCAGTTTATTTAGTTTACTTTACTACTGCTGCTGTTGCAGGTTATGATTTTATGAACTGCTACTGTCCTACTGTTTATGTTATTTCTGCATTTAGTTTTTTGACCCTAACTTTAACACAGTGATCTTTGGAAATGTTAAAGTTGAAAGAGATGAAAAATATATTTTAATCAGATCTAAACTTGTCTGCTGTACTATTTTGTTTTTCAGTACTAGTTTTGTAATTTAATTTTTTGTATTAAATTACAAATTTTTAATTTTCTGCTTAAAACCCTAACATAACCATAATTTTAACATGAAATACTGGCACCTCGCCTTTCATATTTCATAAAACAACTATTGTTCCAAAACAATTTAGGATTTTTCACAAATTAGATTCAATTAAAATTTCTGCAAATTAAAGAGGTTAGGTTGTCGATATCTGCTCTCTGACATCCTAGCAGGGCCTAGAGCTGTCCAGATGCCACAATATATGAAGTAAAAAGTCAAAGTTCCTCCCTCCGTAATCCACAATTTAGCTGTTTCAAAGAAATTGACACATAAATTTTCTCATGGGGACTCTCAGTTATTCAATTAATTCACTTGTTGGCAATAATAAGCATGACATTGCTCCCATCAATAGTCTCACATGGGTCATGGAGTGGAATATAAATGAAGACTGTACAACGTAAGACATGATAAATCTCGTAAGAGTCATAAACTGAGCTCCAGAAAAGCTGTTACTTTTTACAAATGTTCATAGCATACTTAGTGGTAAAGCACGTAATACTGATTAGGGAGTCAACCCATTAATAAAATAAAGGTAACCAAGATTTAGTAAGGCAAAAAAATTGTGATCATGTGATGTTAAGCTGCATAATGAAGAAAGAAAGCACATTTAGTTTATCTCCAAAGAAGTGAAAGATGACTTTTACAATGCTCAGAAAATCATATCACAAGGATTTTTATTTCTAAACAGGAATAGTCGGAAACAAGTGGAGCATAATGTGACAGAAAGCATCTACGGTTTGATAAACAACTATCCCCAACATTTTAATCTCTTCAATTTGGCATTCCCATCTATCCAAATGTACTCATAGTAATGGATGCTTTGTATAATTTAATTTTAATGCTTTGGAGGGAAATCGACATGAAAAAGAAATCTAAAATTTTAAAAATAAAACTCACCAGGCTTCTTGGGCTCCACTTTTGTTTCAAGTGCTCCATTGACCTCGGTAACCTCAGTTGCTACTTCAGTTGCAGACACATCAACTGTCGGCGTGGATGATGAGGGAGTTTCAACAGTAGGGAAGGGAGGAAATGGAAAACCAGATCCTGACGGCATAGGCATACCACCAGGCTGGCTAGTTTCAGGTGTAGCGAATGGAGGAAATGGAAATCCAGATCCGGGAGGCATAGGCATACCACCAGGCTGGCTAATGCCTGGACCTGTCTGGCCCATCACAGTTTTGAAAACCTGCTGCATTGCATACCTCTGGAAGGCGCATAGACAATTCACATCAAAGAAGGACCAGAACCATAGTACTGAAAACATAATATTGATGATTATCCAAACCAAAAAATTAATAAAATATATCAGAAGCTTCTGATGACTTATTTTCAATTGAACCCAATGTTTCATGAATTTCTCACAGCAAGAACTAGACTGTATACAACATCACAAATCTGTAGAGAAACGTAAGAAAAATTACTAGTTGCAACATCCTCTCTAGTTATAGTTATTTTCTGACATGATAAACTGAAGATGAAAAGAAAAATGGGCAACTGACTTTTTGCTAAAAGGAATTCTTCATAGTATGGAAATTATGACATAACTCAACACATGAAGTAATGATTACTTGCCAAACATTTTCTGAAGCATGTCTGAATTCAATTAAACAGAAAATGCAAGATAGATAAAACACGTACGGTTAATAGCTTTATGTAGGAAAGGTTCAAAATAGCTGAATTCATAAATTAAAGATTATGTGCTCATTATTCTTATTCAGGTCAGAGATCACATCAACACTACTAACCATAAGAATCAAATCATCCACATATAGGACAAGTATGAGAATATCACCATTCACATGCTAAATATAGAGATTAGGGTCTGACTAGCATTGGGTTAAACCGCAAGAGATGAACTTATCAATCTTCTCGTACGAAACCCTCCTAGCCTGTTTCAAACCATAAAGAGACTTCTTCAACTTACAAAAAAGTTTATAAGTACTACTATCATCAAAACCTGAGGTTGTTGCATATAAATCTCCTCACAAAGATCTCCATTGAGAAAGGTAGACTTCACATCCATCTAGTGAACTTCCCAATGAAAAGTATCAGCAAGTGAAAGCACAAACTAAAGAGTATCCATGGTGGCAACAAGAGCAAAGGTTTCAGTGTAGTTGGTACCTTCTCAGAGATTCCCAGAGTGACCAAGCCATCTTTATGATTCTCAATACTACCATCCAAAGAGAACTTCATTTTGTAGACCCATGTACATCCAACAGCATTCTTCCCTACTGAAAGAGGTACGACTCCCAAATACAATTTTTCATCAAAGAGTTGTATTCATCTTCCATGGCAACTTTTCACTCTTGCCTGCCACAAGATTCTTCACAGGACTAGGGATCACAGTAGCCATGGCCCTCGACATAAAAACAATGTTTGATGCTTTGACCAGCCTATTTGAAGGGAAGAACGTTAATAGGAAGATGACCTTCAGAAATCAACTCAAGGGTGTGAAGATCCTGAAGTCTGAGACTATGCACTCATACTCCTCCAAAGTATCTCAGATCAAAGAACAATTAGAAGCTATTGGAGACATGGTAGAAGACGTTGAAGTTGTGATGACCACTCTGAATGGTCTACCTAGATATTGGGAACCCTTTGTTCGTGGAATATGCACTAGGAAGACATTGATCCAGTTCAGACAACTATGGGAAGAATGTGTACAAGAGGAAGAAAGAATAGGAGTAAGAGAGGAGAAACTAAATGACAATGAAGATCAACCTTTGGCAACTCATGCCAAAAGTGGAAGCAAAAGAAAGAGTGATGTACGTACCTGTGATAACTCTCCCAAAAGATCTCAAAGACCTAAAAGGAGAAAGAGGTTCAAGAAAGACCTATCCTCGAGTGAATGTTACTCTTGTCACAAGATAGGACACATTTCTAGATATTGTCCACTCAAATCTGGACAACCTAAGAAGCAAAAGAAGAGATTTCATGCTCATGCAGCGAAAGATAGTGAATATGATGATGAAGTCAAAACCAAAGAAGATGAAGACTCCAATGAACAATATCTACTAATCTCAGAAGTAATACTTGGCTAGTGGACAGTGGAGCCTCAAAACACATGACGAGATATAAGGAGTCCCTTTCACATCTCATGCGGAAAGACTCTCCACACAAAGTAAAGCTTGGAGATGATTATCAATACCCTATCAAAGGGATGGGAGAAGCCTCTTACAAGTTGGACTCTAGAAAGTCCATGAACATGAAGGAAGTGCTATATGTTCCAGGTTTGAAAAAGAACCTTCTTTCTATTTCAGCATTAGATAAGAAAGGTCTTAGAATTGCATTTATAGATGGTGAAGTTCTTATGTGGCCAAAGGGGAAGACTATCAATGATGCAGTCGTTATTGGAGTAGGAGGAGGAGGACTTTATAAGCTTAAGGGCCATGCAGATTCAGCACTGATGACCAGTACCATGAGCGCATGTGAACTATGGCATAGAGACCAGCTCATGTACACTACAAAGCCTTACCAATAGTCAGTAAGGTGCTGACTGGACTACCAGAAATCCAGGTTGATCATGAAGAAGTATGCAAAGGATGTGCTCAAGGAAAAAGTACAAAGAATCCATTTCCAAGCAGTGACAGCAAAGCTAAAGGTATATTGGACATTATTCATTCTGACATTTGTGGACCTATGTCTACCACTTCATTAAGCGGGTATGTGTATCATGCTTCTTTTATTGATGATTACTCCCGCAAAACATGGATTTATTTTCTAAAGAATAAGAATGAAGTTTTTGAAAAGTTTAAAGAGTTTAAGGGTCTTGTAGAAAACCTTTCTGAAAAGAAGATAAAGATACTAAGGACAGATAATGGAGGGGAATACACTTTAGGTGATTTCAAAGATTTATGTAAACAAGCAGGGATTAAGAGGGAGCTTACTATTCCCTATAATCCAGAACAGAATGATGTAGCTGAAAGAAAGATGTCATGTCCCCAAATTTTTCATTAGGTCACAATGCCCTAAGCCCCTTGGCCATATTCATGATAGTTTGTCAAATTGATGCTAAGAGTCAAATAATTGCCAAGCATGATGTCCAAGTTAGTAATAATGTAAAATTAGATCCAAATGGACAAGGTGGGTTACATTAAGAGAAAATTCCCAATTCAAAGTTTGTAATATTCCCATCCAAATGAACTATCATGGAGGAAAATTACTAGTTCCCTAGGTTGGGGGTGGAAACATTAACAGTTGGATAAAAGAGCTACAAGACCCAAAATGACCTTAGACTTACAAATTCACATTAAAGGGGTCAATTAAATAATAATAAAAAGAAAATAAGGTGGCATTGGACCATGAGGGCACTAAATATGTGGGACCCACATGTGGCAATATTCTCATGATTCTCTAACCAATTCGAGTTCAAGATGAAGGGTGACATACTTGGGAGAGTTTAAGAGGTATTATTCATGGCATGAATCATGTAAGGTTGAAGTGGAGTGGAAGAGGAAGAGGCATCTTAGAAGAATTGTGACAATTGGAACTAGATTCCCTAACTCCTATGACAACAATGATGAAGATTCTATGACACTTATGACAAAGTTCAGACCTGATTGATGACATCTAACATTTATGACATGTCAGGGCTAAAAATAGCCTCCAAGAGGGCGCACAAGGGGAGTTATGGCAGCCAAGGTTCCCCCATTCAAATTGATGGAAGAGGAGAGCTAGCAAAAGTTGGACAAGTGGCATTCATGGGAATCTCTCCCTAAATCAAGTTGGGATGAGTCTCTTGGATGGAATTCGAGCTAAGGAGGCCTGGGGAGGTTAATAAAAGACAAAAAGAAAGAAGGAGACTAGCTTTTGATCATTTCTCATTTGGTAATTTGGAGAGCATAGCTTGTCCATGCAAATTGAGTGTTTATTCTACTTGCCTTAGCACCAATTTCGAGGGTGAAAGATTCCCATCCTATTTGGCAATTGAAGAGGTCATTCAAACCTTTCATTTGGAGTTGTATGAAGACATTTTGTTGCAGGTTGAAGCTACAGGGCTGCTCGTGACCATTTCTCCTTCAACTTGTTTCCACGTCTCTTCCAATTTTCTCTCTATATTCTTGCTCTTGGAGGAAGGGCGCACATGGAGAGATGTTGATCTCTTTGGGGGAGTCCAATGGGCCCCATTTATTTGTATTTGATGCTCAGATATGCCTCAGATCGAAACTCCAAGTAAAACCATGTAAAAATGCCAAACTATGTATGAATGGTGCCATTTTCCCATATATCTTGTTGAGAGAGCTTGAAGTTGTTTGGTATTGACTTGTATCAGTAAATATCTGTGGTTTTATTGTTGTTTGGAGAGCCATTAATATACTGAAGAAGTTTCATACACCTTATGCAAGTCCTTGTAACATTTATCTCAAATTTCATAGCAAGTTATAGCGTTTTTCTCTCATTTCCCCCTATGTTAAGACATGTTTACAAATCTCCGATTTATGGAAGTTGCAGCAACCTTTAGGAACTGATTAATGATGCATTTGGGTGCCCATTGAAGTCAACTATCTAATCTATGTCTCTGTTCTGAAAGTTGGGAGGTTCGTACTGCATTTGGGAAGCCTTTAGTGACCTCTACCCTTCGGGATTTGAACCTCGAATTTACTAGCAAATTTCCCTATTTTCTCCTGAACTTAAATGAATGTTGCAGAAGTATTTTGATAGTGTCTAAGCACCCATTAGATTCATTTTTATGTCCTAATACCCTTCAAACACTCTCAGACCCAATTCGAAATCCTTAGGAGTCTCTTGGAGCCATCTACCCTTGGGGGTTTCAACATCGATTTTCCTAGTAATTTTGCCTTTCATTCTCTAATTGTAAATGTAGGTGGTGAAGTATTTAGAAGGTGTCCAAGCATATAATAGCTACATTAATGTGTCCTAATACACCTCAATCCACTCTAGACATAATTCAAAACCACTTGGGATCATTTGGGACAGTTTAGAGCTTCATTAGTCCAAGGTTCGAAAATTTGGCCAAATTGGGTAAAATTATACTTTGGGGACATTACAAAAGAACAGAACTATCATGGAAGCAATGAAGGCCATGATCCATGATCAAGACCTACCCATGCATCTATGGGCGGAAGAAGCTAGAACCGCAGTCTATGTACAAAATAGAATCTCTCACAATACTCTTGGCAACAAGACCCCAGAAGAGATGTTTTTCGGTGTGAAGCCTGAAGTCAGTCATCTAAAGATATTTGGATGTCTAGTATTTATCCACATTCCAAAAGAGAAGAGATCGAAGTTGGAACCTTCAGGAAAGAAGGGAATAGTTGTGGGTTATAGTGAGCAATCAAAGGCTTACCGTATCTACATCCCAAGATTCCGCTAGATTGAGCTCAGTCGGGATGTTACATTTGATGAAGACATAGCCTTCAACGAGTCTAAGAAGACTCATGAGGATGAAGAGGAGCATGAAGCTCCTAGAGTTACAGAAATTAAGAATGTACCAGATAGAAATGCTGAAGAAGAACCTATTCCAGAAGATCATGATATGACAGAACTTCGGAGACCTGAGGAGACACCTCATGAAGAAAATCCACGTAAGAGAAGACCAGCTTAGGTACGAGAAATAATACAAGATGTAGGAAGATATGGTATTCCAGAAGGAAGCAAGAGACCAAGGCCATATTCCAGAGACCAACTTAGGTACGAGAAATAATACAAGATGCAGGAAGATATGGTGCTCCAGAAGGAAGCAAGAGACCAAGGCCATATTCCAGTTATCTAGCCTTGATTCGTAACCTTGTTGAAGAAGAACCCACATGTTTCCAAGATGTGGCAAAGAAGAAAGGATCAGGTCCTCGAATCACATGATGGAGTGGAGCACACTATTAGAGACTCCTGCAAGAAGACTAGGATAAAGAGAGATCCTACCAAACAAACAAAGATAAGTATTTGAATTGCCATTTTATGTATTGTCCTGTTGTTCACATATTTATGTTCCTAGATTTAATGTGTATTATGCATGTTAGAATGTTTGAATTGATGAACAGAATATGCATGTGATGGGTAAGTGGCCTATGGTGTTGTACAGCATTCCATTGCTACTTATCTAGAATGAAACCTCTTTGCTGACATATTGGGAGTAGTGCACGCTCTTAATAATGTTCTGGTAGAGATGGAAGGCATCTAGAAAGTTACCGTATGAATACGGGATATGGATGAATGTTGTGTTGAAGCATTGACTAAAGATAATTGCATGACTGTGTGAATTTGTCATTATTATTATGTTTTGGAAACTATGAAATGTTTCTAACCATGCAACTCAATTTGACTTGTAGGAAATATTGTGTACGAACACCTACAAACAAAGAATGATGAGATTTGTTTCGTAGAACAAGACTTATGAAAACAAGTATATTACAGAAGTACAAAGCAAAAAAGAGGGAGTCGACTATGACGAGATGTTGCTCCAGTGGCCAAACTCAGTGGTGGATGTTACACTAGATAGATGGTGTAATCAAATTAGAAGAAGATATCGAGCAACCTCCAGGACTCAGGCCTCTCTACAGAGAACCACGTGTATGCAAATTGAAGAAGACTTTGTACGAGCTCAGAAGGCACCTATGGGATAGGATGATCACCTGGAGTGATGATGATGATTGGGGCTCCTTCAAAAGAAGGAGTGGGGTCCAAAAGGACCTCCCTCGATAGAGGGAATAGATGCCAGTCCTTGGTGACTAAAGATCAGTACTTTCCGTCTGATAGAGTTCTAGTCCTTAGGTGACTGATGCCAGTCCTGAGGTGATTGAAGATCAATACTTGCTGAATGATAGAGTTCCAGTCCTTAGGTGACTGATGCCAGTCCTGAGGTGACTAAAGATCAGTACTTGTCGACTGATAGAGTTCCAGTCCTTAGGTGACTGATGCCAGTCCTGAGGTGACTGAACATCAGTACTTGCCGACTAATAGAGTTCCAGTTCTTAGGTGACTGATGCCAGTCCTGAGGTGACTGAAGATCAGTACTTGCCGACTGATAGAGTTCCAGTCCTTAGGTGACTGATGCCAGTCCTGAGGTGACTGAAGATCAGTACTTGCCAACTGATGAGTTCCAGTCCTTAGGTGACTGATGCTAGTCCTTAAGTGACTAAAGATCAGTACTTGTTGACTGAGAGTGTTCCAGTATTTTGCTTACTGATGATTGATATTGTTGTTCCAATATTTAGTTACTGATGGTTGTTGTTGTTGTTCCAGTATTCACTTACTGATGATTATTGTTCCAGTACTTGTCGATTGATGATTGATGTTGTTCAAATGTTCATACACTGATGATGTTGTTGATGGGGATGTTCCTGGAAATGATGATGTTGCTGACAATGATGTTTCAGCAGACGATGATGATGATGATGATGTTCCAGCAGACAATGATGATGTTGATGGTGATATTCCAGCAGAAGATGATGATGATGCTGATGATGATGTTCCAGCAGACGATGATGATGTTGATGGTGATATTCCAGCAGAAGACAATGATGATGTTGATGGTGATATTCCAACAGAAGACAGTGATGATGTTGATGGTGATGTTCCAGCAAACGATGATGATGTTGATGATGATGTTCCAACAAACGATGATGATGTTCCAGCAGACGATGATGATGTCGACGGTGATATTCCAGCAGAAGATGATGATGATGTTGATGATGATGCTCCAGCAGATGATGATGATGTTGATGGTGATATTCCAGCAGAAGACAATGATGATGCTGATGGTGATGTTCCAACAAACGATGATGATGATGTTCCAGCATATGATGTGATACCCCAGACATATGATGATCCAAAAACTTCCTACGACATATAGAGATTCACAAGTATTATCCAAGAAACAATACAAGGAGGCCATGAGAAATCAAATTGCTTCAAGATCTGGATCCGCAGCGGGAGTAGGGGCTAGTGGGACGAGTTTGGATACCTAATCGACACAGCAGTCCACAATGCCTTCGCCTTCGGCAACATCGCCTTTCTTTGTGCCAACATGCACACCTAGTGCACAACCTTCTCTAGGGTCCATGGTGAAAGTAAAGGAAAAATCAGAAGCAAAGAAACTTGTGGGTCGATGCTTGCTATGGAGTGATATTCCATTCATCTTTGCCGAGAACCCATTTTATGTGTCCATGTTTGAGGCGGCAGCTATTGTTGGACCGGGGTATAAGCCCCCCACTTATGAGGAGTTGAGAGGGCCCATCCTTCAAGATGAAAAGGCCGATTGCACTCGCAGGTTGGAGGAGCTTAGAAAATCATGGGAGTTAAAAGGATGCACAGTGATTCCAAACGGTTGGACCGATACGAAGGGTAGGACCCTTCTCAACTTCTTGGTTCATTGTCCCAGGGGGGCTATGTTTATGAAATTTGTGGATGCATCCACACATGTCAAAGATGTCGCCTTACTATGTAGCTTGTCGGATGAGTTCATCCAAGAGATTAGCCCACAACATGTTATCCAAGTCATAACGGACAACGCTGCAAACTATGTGGCAGCTGGCAGGATGTTTATGGCCAGGCATCCTACACTATTCTGGACTCCATGTGCCACCCAATGCCTTGATTTGATGTTAGAGGAAATAGGGAAGATTGATGGGATCAAGGATACCATTGATTCAACATGGAGCATCACAAAATTCATATACAATCATGCAGCGGTGCTTAGCTTGATGAGAAAGTTCACAGGTGACAAAGAGTTGGTGCATCCTGCCATCACACGCTTTGCCACTAGCTTTATTTCTCTTCAGTCTCTCTTGAGTTCTATGTGGGCCTTGCGAGCGATGTTTCTTTCACCTGAGTGGCATGCTTTATCATTTAGCACTAGACCAGAGGGGCAAGCCACTATCAGGCTAGTTACATATGAGGAGAGCTTTTGGGATGCGATGAAGGAGGTGTGCACCATCACCAAACCTTTGGTAAAGGTTCTCCGCTTGGTTGATGGAGAGAAGCCCGCAATGGGATACCTATATGAGGCCATGGATAGGGCCAAAGAATCCATTCGTGCCTATTATAAGGACAAGGGAGATGAGGGGCAAGAGAGATAACAGATGATATGAGGGGTGATTGATGGGCGATGGAACGACACACTCCATCGCCCAATTCATGTTGTAGGGTTATACCTCAACCATGTGTTTGCTTACTCCTATGGATTTAGATTTAATGGAGAGGTTATGTCTGGATTCGACGAGTGTATCCAGAGAATGGTGCCTGGTGCAATTGAGCATACACAGCTTTCCCAAGTGTTGGAAGTGTATAAGAGAGCCATGCGATTATTTGGGTTTTATATAGCAATAAATGATAGGACCAACCTGATGCCAAGTAAGCTTCACCTTGTTTTATCTTTCAAGTTTCAAATTTCATTTTCTCCTTCTAATTCTTTGTTTTAAATTTCATTGTCTTTTCTTATGTTTCTTTAATTTGTTGTAGATACCTGGTGGGAGAACTATGGCGGTTGCATACCTATTCTACAGAGCCTTGCCATTCAAGTGCTCAGCCAGACATGTAGCTCTTTCGGTTGCGAGCGTAACTAGAGTGTATTTGAAAAAGTACACTCCAAAAAGTGCAACAAGTTAGAGAATTTCAAATTCATTAAAAATTATTAAATTTTAATTTATAATTTTATGCCCCTTTACCTTCTAATTTATGTATTATAAATTTCTAATTTAATATTTATGATCCTCCTACAGGTTGGATACTCGACACCTTAATGATTTGGTCTAGGTCCACTACAATCTCAGGTTGCGGGTGAAGCATATGAGAGAAAAGTTGGCGCGATGACCATTTCATTGGATGGGATTGACACCATTGTTGCATGGAGGGCGGAGTGTGAGGAGCCTATTATGGAGGCAACCCTTAATTGGCTAGAGGATGATCATGATAGTGATCATGATGATGATATAGAGGCTTTGGATGAGGATGTTCCAGTTCCAGAGGAGTTTCACACTAAGTCTGGGAGTGCGCCACAATCAGAGCCACAGTCGGAGTTAGAGAGAGATAGACTCGATGGTAGCACTCGTACTGGTAGAGGAGTAGCTTTACCTCCTCGACCTTCTTCTTCTTCAAGACATCAGTTTCGGCCACATTCTCCAATTTCTAGAGGACATCATTTTGCAGGGTCTTCTTCTAAAGGACGCCAGAGTCCAGTACGAGGCCCACAAGCCTCAAGGACACCTACTTCTAGTTCTAGAGGAAGGGCCATTTCCACAGCGATTACCTTTGCTCGTAAAAGGGGTAAAGGGAATTGATAGTTTATTTACTGTATTTCATTGTAGATGACTCATGAGTCATGATGATGATCATGAGATACATTTGTTATATTTTTCATGACTCAGGATTCAGGACACAATCCATTTTTTATGTGTGGTGTATCTCTAGACATCTTATATATCTTATATATCAGTTTTATTTCCATATTCATCTGGCAATGTGTTTATTTGATGTTATTGTTGCTTTAGATGTTTAAAAATTTGAAAGAAAAAAATGAATATTTTTGTATTTTTGTAAGTTTGTCAATTTATGTCAATTTTGTTAAAGAAATGTAACTACGGAAGATATTCTAAATGTACTTGTCTATTGTATTATTGTATTCCTCCTTGGGGAGATGTCATTGATGTAATTGATAATGTAAGACTCATTGAAAGAGTGAGTGTAAACCCTAGGACTTGTGTCGGCCTAGAAGAATCCAGAAAAGAACATTTTATTATGTAATTGACAAGTCAGTCGGGTCAGTTAGGACAAGTCGGCCCTGTTGGGGAAAAGTCACCTCAACTAAAGAATATAAATAGGAGGGATGTGTTGCTCATTTGACACATTCACTCATCCACTCAAGTTCGCATAAGAGAGAGAGAGAAGTTCGCACAAGTAAAGGAGAGAAGTTGTTTTGTCTTCGGGTTTTATCTTGTACTTGGTGAATTCTATATTGAGGAAGTTTTGTCAGGGTTTTCTCCCTTGTGGTTTCCCCGAAAGAGATTTTGTGTTCTTTGTGTTTGGTGTGCTTGTTTTTCTTTCAGTGAGTTTATTGTTTAAAGTTATTATGCTAAACAAGTAAAAACTTAACACGGTGTCAGAGCAAGCCTGAAAAAAAACATTGTACAGCCTCTGCAACTGCAAAAACTAGGGCTTCTTATTTCGGGAGCTCTTTCCACAAATCAGCTAAGAAAGAGGGTGCATCTAACTCGCCTCACTAAGGCGCATCTTTCTGTCGAAGCAGAATTCAATTCCGAGAATTTTCATTTCTGTCCACCTTTGCAGCCCGGAGAACTAGGGCATCAAGTTTTTGGAAGATCTGCTCACAAATTTGGGAGAAAGAGTACTCTGCTCAACTCGCCTTGAGGAGGCGCATCTTTTCATCAAGTTAGTTTTCCAAAATCTTGAAGTTGTAAAATTAGGGTTTCTCTATCAAACCCTAGGTCAAGGTAGAAGTAGTTTTTTCAAAAGGACAACTTTTCTGGTAAGTTCTATCTCCATTCTATTTCCATTTGAGGTTCTCATATTATCAAAATGACAAGCACTAAGAAGCTTGAAGGAGCTGAGAACTTCAGGGCAAGGAAATATAGAGTCATGCTCATTCTTAAAGAACATGACCTAGAAGGCTTTGTAAAGGAAGAAGTTGCAAAGCCAGAAGGAGATGAGGCCAAAGCAAGACACAAGAACAATATGATCAAGGCTAAGAGGATCATAGCTGACTCTATCAAAGATCACTTGATTCCTCAAGTGTCCTCAAAGAAGAATCCAAAAGAAATGTTTGATGCATGACCAATCTGTTTGAAGGAAAGAACATTAATGGGAAGATGACCTTGAGAAATCAACTCAAGGGTGTGAAGGTTCAGAAGTTTGAGACTATGCATTCATATTTCTCCAGAGTATCTCAGATCAAAGAACAATTAGAAGCCACTGGAGACATGTTAGAAGAAGTTGAAGTTGTGATGACCACTCTGAATGGTCTTCCTAGAGATTGGGAACCTTTCGTTCGTGGCATATGCTCTAGGAAAAGATTAATCAAATTCAGACAACTATGGGAAGAGTGTGTGCAAGAAGAAGAAAGAATAGTTGTTAGAGAAAAGAAACTAAATGATAATGAACATCAAGCTTTACCAACTCATGCCAAAGGAGGAAGGAAAAGAAAGAATGATGTACGTACTCATGACCACTCTCCCAGAAGACTTCAAAGATCTCAAAGGAACAAGAGGGTCAAGAAAGACTTCTCCTCCTTTGAATGTTTCTCTTGTCACAAGATGGGACACATTGCAAGAAATTGTCCTCTCAAATCTGGACAATCCAAGAAGCAGAAGAAACGATTTCATGCTCATGCAGCCGAAGATAATAAACATGATGATGAAATCAAAACCAAAGAAGACGAAGATTCCAGTGAAGAATATGTTATAATCCCAGCCCTCGTTGGTTCAGTATCTCATGGAAGTGACACTTGGCTAGTGGACAGTGGAGCCTCCAAACACATGACAGGATACGAAGACTCTCTTTCACATGTCATGCAGAAAGATTCTCCACACAAAGTAAAGCTTGGAGATGATTCCCAATATCCTATCAAAGGAATGGGAGAGGCTACTTACAAATTGGACTCTGGAAAGTCCATGAACATAAAGTAAGTCCTATATGTTTCAGGTTTGAAAAAGAATCTTCTTTCCATCTCAGCATTAGATAAGAAATGTCTTAGAGTTTCATTTGTAGATGGTGAAGTTCTTATGTGGCCAAAGGGGAAGACAATCAATGATGCAATTGTTATTGGAGTTGAAGAAGGAGGACTCTATAAACTCAAGGGTCATGTAGATTCAGCACTAATGGCTAGTACCATGAACCCCTGTGAATTATGGCATAGAAGACTAGCTCATGTACACTACAAAGCTTTACCAATAGTGAGTAAAGTGGTGACTGGATTACCAGAAATCCAGGTTGATTATGAAGGGGTGTGCAAAGGATGTGCACAAGGAAAAAGTACAAAGAACCCATTTCCAAGCAGTGGTAGCAAAGCAAAAGGCATATTGGACATTGTTCACTCCGACATTTGTGGACCTATGTGAACCACTTCATTAAGCAGGTATGTTTACTAGGCTTCCTTTATTGATGACTATTCCCACAAAACATGGATTTATTTCCTAAAGAATAAAAGTGAAGTATTTGAAAAGTTTAAAGAGTTTAAGGCTCTTGTAGAAAACCTCTCTGAAAAGAAGATCAAGATACTAAGGACAGATAATGGCGGAGAATACACTTCAAGTGATTTCAAAGAATTCTGTAAACAAGCAGGGATTAAGAGGGAGCTTACCATCCCCTATAATCCACAACAAAATGGTGTAGCTGAAAGGAAGAATAGATCTATCATGGAAGCAGTGAAGGCCATGATCCATGATCAAAACCTACCCATGCATCTATGGGTTGAAGCAGCTAGAACCGCAGTTTATGTACAGAATAGAATCTCCTACAGTGCTCTTAGCAATAAGACCCCAGAAGAGATGTTTACCGGTGTGAAGCCCGAAGTCAGTCATCTAAAGATATTTGGGTGTCCAGTATTTATTCACATTCCAAAAGAGAAGAAAGCAAAGTTGGAACCTTCAGGAAGAAAGGGGATATTTGTGGGTTACAGTGAGCAATCAAAGGCTTACCGTATCTACATCCCAGGATACCGCCAAATTGAACTTAGTAGAGATGTTACATTTGATGAAGATACAACTTTCAACAAATCTAAGAAGACTCATGAGGATGAAGAGGAGCATGAAGCTCCTAGAGTTACAGAAACTAATAATGCACCAGACAGGAATATTGAAGAACATATTCCAGAGGATCATAACATGACAAAACCTCAGAGACCTGAGGAGACACCTCATGAGGTAAATCCACGGAAGAGAAGACCATCTTGGACACGAGAAATAATCCAAGATGCAGGAAAATATGGTGCCCCAGAAGGAGCCAGTAGAGAAAGCAAGAGACCAAGGCCATACTCTAGTTATTTAGACTTGATGTGTAACCTTGTTGAAGAAGAACCCACATGTTTCGAAGATGTGGCAAAGAAGAAGGAATTATTAGATGCTATGACTGAAGAATACCAATCCATCATAAAGAATGATGTTTGGGATGTGGTACCAAGACCGAAGGACAAGTCAATAGTTTCGTCAAAGTGGATTTTCATAACAAAACATTCAACAAATGAAAGCACTGAGAAGTACAAGGCAAGGTTCGTAGCTCGGGGGTTCTCTCAAAAGGAAGGAATTGATTATGAGACTTTTGCTCTTGTGGCTAGATATACCTCAATTAGAACCATCCTTGCCTTGGCAACTAAGATGAAATGGAAGTTACATCAGATGGATGTAAAGACAGCTTTCCTGAATGGAAAAATAGAAAAGGAAGTATATATCAAGCAACCAGAAGGATTTGAAACAGATGACAGAAAATCACACGTATGCAAACTAAAGAAAGCACTATATGGGTTGAAGCAAGCACCCAGAGCATGGTATGGAAGAATTGATGGTTTCTTGATGAGCTTGAGCTTTACCAAGAGTAAAGTAGATTCCAACCTTTATTATAAGGTCATAGATGATGAACCTATGATATTGTTCCAGTATTTACTTACTAATGATTGATGTTGTTCCAGTATTTGCTTACTAATGATTGATGTTGTTGTTCTAGTATTTACTTACTGATGATTGACATTGTTCCAGTATTTACTTACTGATGATTGATGTTGTTCCAGTATTTACTTACTGATGATTGATGATATTGTTCCAGTATTTACCTACCGATGATTGATGTTGTTGTTCCACTTACTGATGATTGATGATGTTGTTCCAGTATTCATATATTGATGATGATGTCGTAGTTCCAGGAGTATTCTTGCTAATGATGATGATGTTCCAGCAATTTCTTGCTGACGATGATGATGTTCCAGCAATTCTTGCTGACGATGATGATGTTGATGATCCAGCAGTTCCTTGATGATGATGATATTCCAGCAGTTCCTGCTGACGTTGATGATGATGATGTTCTAGCAGTTCCATGTTGATAATGTCGACGATGATGATGTTGATGTTCCAACAATTCTTGCTGACGATGATGATGTTGATGATCCAGCAGTTCCTTGATGATGATGATATTCCAGCGTTCCTGCTGACGTTGATGATGATGATGTTCCAACAGTTCCATGTTGATGATGCTGATGTTGCCACAAAGATATGATGATGTTCCAAAAACTTCCTACGACATATAGAGTTTCACCAGTTAGTTGTACAGTTGTTGATGTTGATGATGTTGCTCGTAGAATACCTTCCTAGTTAAAAGGGAGTGTTAAAGAAATCTAACTACAGAAGATATTCTAAATGTACTTGTCTATTGTATTATTGTATTCCTCCTTCGAGAGATGTCATTGATGTAACTGATAATGTAAGAGTCATTGAAAGAGTCAATGTAAACCCTACGACTTGTTTCGTCCTAGAAGAATCCAGAAAAGAATATTTTATTATGTAATTGACAAGTCGGCCCAATTAGTTAGGACAAGTCGGCCCTGTTGGGGAAAAGTCACCTTAACTGAAGAATATAAATAGGAGGGATGTGTTGCTCATTTGACACATTCACTCATCCACTCAAGTTCACATAAGAGAGAGAGAAGTTCGCACAAGTAAAGGAGAAAAGTTGTTCGGTCTTGGAGTTTTATCTTGTACTTGTTGAATTCTATATTGAGAAAGTTTTGCCGAGGTTTTCTCCCTTGTGGTTTCCCCGAGAGAAATGTTGTGTTCTTTGTGTTTGTTGTGCTTGTCTTTCTTTCAGTGAGTTTATTGTTTAATGTTATTATGCTAAACAAGTAAAAACTTAACAAATTCTCGCTAGCTCATTCGGTTAAGGTATGGGTCTCGTCGGCAGGGTGACCCGAGTCAATTCCCCTTAGGGGTGAGCTAGTTGGGAGGAGACACCCAAAAATCCAACAATCATAAGGGTTGGTGTGGCCCAGGTCAGGTGTGATCCGCGTGTGCCTTTGACGACTTAGATGCCCCTAGGTTGCGGTTCTTAACCAATGGTTCATTGCTACCGGCCCCGAGTGAGGGCAATCGAACAAACAAACAAACAAAAAATTGTCGATTTATCGTCGATGTTTGTCGATGTCCTACCGAGATATTCCGAAACGATGTTTCCTAGACCCTGCCGATTTTTTCGCCGCACCGATGTTTGCAAAATTGGTCCATAGGAGGGGTACTCATAAATTCTACATAAGGTAAGGGTGAGCTAGATAGATAGGTTGAAGGTGTATGCTAAAAGATACTCTTCCTTGGTGAAATTTGCAAGAAGCTTCAAATTGTTTGGGGTAGGAATTTGGCATGCGTTTTGTAGGAGTTCTAGTCAAACACATACAAACAAGGCCCGAGGGGGGATCACCATGAGACCATAGTTATCAAAATCAGACCAGGGATTGAACTGACCAACCCCAAAAACCGGAACCAGACAAAAACTAGAAAAAAATCGGATCACAAAACCGATCACAAAAATTATACATAAAATATCAATTTCCGAAATATATATGTATTCATGTGCATCCATGATAATTCAACCATTATAGACAAATATGCAAAGCTTCTCATGTATATAGCAAGTAAGAGTGCATACAACAAAAATAGTACCGAGTGCAATCCATGTATGACACAAAGTACATCAATAAATAAGCTATAAATGGCCTCTACAATCAAAATATAAGCATATAACAATAGTCTAAACTCTAGACTCTACAATATAATCATATAATGCAATCATCAGAATCTCCATGCTCAAAGTCAGAGTCATCATCTATGTCCTCAACAAAAGTAGACCAAAAATAATAGGGATTTTGGGCCTGGATTGATTCCGCTGGGCCTAAAAGCACCCGTCCAGCACCAATGTCCACAGCCTTTGGTCATGGAAGTGGGTCCAAGTCCATCCAAGACAGAGGAGTTCAACAATCAACACCACCAACATCAAGGCACATAGAGGGGTTGATGTGCTTGATTAAATGCCAATCCCATACCCTCATATATGATAGAATCAAGTGGAAATGTTGCAATCCTGAAGTTTGTTGAATTTTGAATGGGATAAAAAATTATACTTTTTGCATATGAAGTCCGGTGAGGTTGGAACCACTCTCTAAAATTGAGTAATGTTCAAACATCACTTTTACTTTAAGAATTTAATATTACCATTTAATATTCTTTTTAAATTCCATGTTCTAAACCATGCCATACTGCTTTGTACAAAACCAATCGGTTCAGGCATTCAAGGTTGGTTTCGTACGCAACCGGTTGGTTCATGTACAAAACCAACCGATTTGATGTAGAACTAGCCATTTCCGATTTGAGACGCTTGTTTGGATCGGAAACCCTTCTGAACCAGTTGAACCAATTGATTTTGCCATAATTGGTTTGATTATGATAATACTACATGAGACTCCATATGGCCTGAGGATTGGCACTAGTCTTCATAACCCTCCCACCACCTATAATATAAAGAAAGACCTCATGTTTTGCTAAGGCTAACTCTTCAAAACACCTTGTTCCCTCATTGACATAGCCTAGCAATCATATCTAGGGAAGCCCCCCTCGAGTTGGAAAAGGGCCAACCAGAAGTGCAAAAATGGTTATAGAGGTGACAGTGGGTAACACCTCTAAGTTATAGTTGGGCTAGCTTTGTTCTTTGGGGCTTTAGCTATACCTGCTAGTTCATGCTATAACAGACCCTAAAGTAAGCAACAGTCGACTTACGACAACTTCAAGCTTCTTCAGAGTCACATTCTTAACAACCTCAATAGGAATGTCATTCAAAATAAAAGAATACACAAACCAATGATTGGAATATCAATAGGAATAAGGACTAGACAAAGACCATCGAAGAGACCACTCTTAGCCAACCTAGCCTTGGAAGGAATCCCCTAATATAAGACCAACCACGCAAAAACTCGCAGTTTATAGGAAAGTTGCACCATCCAAACATTGTGAAGACGAAAAAATCCATCATTCCTTCATATCCTTAGCTACCCATCCCACATTAAGAATCGAGGAAAGAACATGTCTCTGATGAAACATATCCTACATGTAATGAGAGTCATACTAATGAAGCGTGGGGGCAAAGCTCCACCCCCTGTCCCACTAAAATGGTCATGGCATCATCTTAAACAACTCAAACTCTAGAATATTAGTTGGCAACAACTCTAGAACAAGGGGTCGCAACTCCATGATCAATAGGGGATCAAAGGTGAGAAGCCCATACTCCTAAGCAAGAGGCCACCACTCCTTCTAGGCACAAGTACCTGGATCCCACAAATCCTGGCAAAAAAATAGATGAAATATATGAATGACAAGATAGATAAAATATATGAGGGTCTTGGATCAAAATTAGATATACTCATTCAGCATATGTCACCACGAACACCTAATTCTTCCACAAACCAAGGAAATACAAGAACCCATGTTTTTAGCAAGTTGATAAGTTCACAAGCAAGACCCTTCAACGAATTGAAATTCAAACTACCCAAGCTCGATGGAAGAGATTCTAGATAAAGAACCATAAGGTTAAAGTTCCAATGATATTGAAACTAACAGAGAACCAAACCGAGACCACACAAGAACCGACCAAAAAACCAAGTTGAACAACTAGTCTTATAAAAAATAAATAAAATATGCAAACTTTAATGATAAGATAATGTATTCATGTATGTTACGTGGTACCAATACTAGCGCACCTACAGAGGTGCCCCAGGGAGAGGGGGTTATTTCTCTTACCAGGATGGGTGTTTAGCCAGCTTTTTCTGAGTAGGGGTTATGGCCTGACCCTCTAGTTTCTCCCTTGGAAGTACTACGGCTTAGTGGCATTGTTGACTGCCTCATGAAAGGGCTTGAAGCCCTGAGGTTGGTGTCCGGGGCTTACAGGGGTGGGTCACTGGGTCACATGACCCCAACCTTGATTTATCACTCCAGCGGCAGATCCTTCAGTACTGAGGGACATGTTTATCCTCCAGGTCACCTTCCACACCCTCCCGGTCCTCCAGCTCACCAATGCCCTCCCTCCTTGGGCTCCTCTTGATGATGGCGTCATCCTCCAGGCCAAGCTGCAGTGCTTGATTAGGGGAGGGCATTGAGGGATTTTCACTACTGTTGGGGTTAGATGGGGCATGACGACCCTCCCCTCTGCAGTCTGGCCTTCAGAACGGACCGATATCCTCATTTTTAGCTATTTTAGCCATGTGTGGGTAAATTCTGGGGAAAATGCCCCAAATTACCCACAGATTTGATTATTTTATATTATTATTGTTTTAATTTTAAGTTGACATTTTACAATTTCAAATTGGCATTTTAAAAGGCATGTCAGCCTGGATATTTTTTATTTTTGTAAAGTGAGTGTGAACAAAGTATAAATACACTTCTCCTCACTTCATTTTAACACAACAACTCATGAGATTACACTAAATTTTCTGATTTTTACCCTTCTTGGGCTCAATGGAGTGATACGCACCTCTTGAGAATGGATAAGCTTGCTAGTTTGGGGACAAATCTTTGATGTCTTTGCTATTGTTTCTTTGTTAAGGTGATGCTAAGAGTTGTTTGCTTAACACATGCACAAGGAGGTATCCAAGTCTCTTCTCTTGATATTTCTTTGTTAAATGTTGGAGTTGTTTTGTCTAAGGTTGAATGGTGGCCATTGATTTTGCATTTTTCCCTAGCCTAAATCATTTTCAGCGTTTAGTTACCCTAGCATTGTCAACTTGAGTTTTAGGTCTCCAAAGCTTGTCTTAGCTAGGACATCATCAACCAACTTTTGAAGTTGTTGAAGAAGCCCTAGTTTTTCCAAGCTTGGAAATTGCCATCTCAAGGGGAGGCTATCCTCCATTGATGCCTAGGGTTAGGGTGAATTTCTCATGCAAACTCTAGGTTGTTCTACATCTTTAAACCTAATTTTTCTGAGATGTTCATGTTGTAAATATTATGTTATTTTAGTTTTTTTGTTTTTTTTGTGATTTAGTTTAATTTTTATGTTTTTTTTGTAAATTTTATTAAATTATTTTTAAACCCTAAATTCTAATTTTTGCCCTAACTGCAGAAATTACAGACCCTAAACCTACTACAACCTCCTCCTATCCGTTCTCCTGCCTTCGCTCCCTTCTCCCAGCCATTCAGCCTCCTTCTCTCTACTTCCTCACACCTTCGGCCTCCCTCCTTTCCTATTCACTGGCCCTTTCTTCCACCTGGTGCAGCCCTCTTCTCCCTTTACCTTCGTTGCCTCCCTTTTCTCCCTCAGCTGGCATTCCCTTTTTTCCTCTCCACTCCATCTCCCCCTTCTCTACTCGGCCTTCTCTCCTTCCTTCCCCTCATACCCTCGGCCTCCTATTCTTCCACCTTCGCTGGTCCCTTATCTCCCCTCGGATCTGCTCCCTCTCCACTCTACTTCCTTCCATTCGCTGCCCCCTTTCCTTCTCCTTCATCTCCCCATTCCCTTCCATCTCCTCCCTTCCTCTTCCATCTCCCATTTACCTTCCTACTCCTCCTTCCCTCCACTTTTCCCATCCTTCCTCCATTACTTTTTCCTCACTTTTCTTGCCCTATCAGAGTCCCCTTCTCCACCTTAACAAAGGTCTGCATTTTGCAGACCCTGTGTGTTCTTGCCCTAGCTGCCCTTCTCTGCATAAACACATACAGAAATAGAATTTTAAATTAGCACGTTTTATTAGTTTTCCTTGTGGTTTATTTTTTATTTAGTCATAAATCCCCAAGTTATGACTACTCTTTATATGTACATACTGCTGATAACAATTACTACTGATGATATAATTACATACAGATCTGAAAGTTGCATTTATTGGGTAGTTAAAGCTGATTGTTAATGATTGATGTTTTTTGCATGATATTTGACATTACACCTTGTTGGCACTTATTTGCATAATAATTATTGGTGGATGGTTATTTGTTGATGGTAAAAGTGTTTTGGTTATCTATTTGGCAAATGCTAATTATTGGTGGATATTGGGTGATGTTGAGCACTAATCTTCTACAATAGACATTGAACAAGTTACACTTAATTGATGATATATGTTTGCATTTAAATCTTATATTTCATACGACGAATGTAATGAATGATATTTCATGTGTGATGATCGGATTGACCTTATATTGATTGATCTATGTTGGTTAATAATCCTTGGTGAATCCTAGCACAATCGGTGATTCCATGATCATATACTTTGCATAAATGATTAATTGTTATGTTTACATTGACTCCATTTAGGCACTGGTCTAACTAATATTTGCATAGAGAACATAGTATTTTGGTTGCATCAGTGTTCTACAGGTCATCACAAGGGTACTTCTCCTTGGAGGTTCTGACACTCCGAAGAAGTTAGAATCGTGATCAAGGTGACATTGGATCAGTTTTCTTATTTTTGCTTATCAGGAACTAGCCTTGCTAGTTTGCCCGGTAACACATGTACATCGATGTAAATCGAAACCATTAGACACCAAATATGCAAGGTTTGTTCATATATAAACCAAAACCTTGAAAATTTTAATTTATGGGCTGAAAACATTTTTTCTCAATAATCACAACAATTATCTAGAATCACTACAAAAGAAGCAAGATCCAAAGAAAATATATGTCAAGTTCTTATTAAATAAAGATAAAGAAATTGTTCATCTAACAAATCAAATTCAAACCTTGCTTACTGAAGTTAAATGAATAAAGTGAAAGGAAATATCATTTCCAAAAGTCGAAAAATAGACATTTACCGACCTAATTGAATCAATAATATTTTCAGAAGTGAAAATGAAAACTATAAATTAAGAGACCTTTGCTAATTCAACCAAAGCTAAAAATCCAAGTATTGTTCACTCACTATCGACAAAATATTATTGATCGGGCAAAACAACACAAGTGTACAAGGAAGATTTAAATACTCAATTTTAAGTATCCGGAGTATACTACAATTGGGATCAACAAGTAGTAAGGTACAAGGGTACCTTATCATCACTTAAATCACAAGAGACATTGCATGGACTAGTGAACTTAGCAATGTTGACATTACTCTGAACACAACTCGGTTTACATCTTGAAATATCAAAAACTCCAATAAGATTTGATTTCAAAGACATGATGAGAGAGAGAGCCACAATCAAAGAAGTCCACATCAAGTGTCTCATCATGCAAATCCAAACAAAGCAATCTAGAATGGATTTATCCATTTACAATATGACAATATTGTTCAAAGATTCGGAGATCTTTTCAACTTTTTTCATCAATCCAAGGCTATAGTAGAGTATTCCACCAAGAAAGAGTTACCAAATAAAGACTCTTCAAAGAAAAACAAGTCATTTTAACAACATCCTCTCTACCAATGCTTTGAGAGAAAAGCATCTTTTAAGGGAGACTTTGCAATATGCATGGATTGGAGGGCATGAATAGTTCTAGTTTGAATTCATTCTTGGGAAAGGATTGGTTGCAGAAACAACATCCAGTGGGTAAGAGGACATGTAAATTTTTGGCTTGATCCCTACTAATGTGGAATTAACTTTAATCAATGTGTAATCCAATATGTGCGATAGTATGGTTGCCCCAATAAAGATTGTTCCCTCCTTGAGGATTGAGCATAATAAAGGGACCAGTGACTCTCTTAAATCAGAGGCATCCTTTTCATAGTAGAGCTTGTTGTTCAAGACTATTGCATTTCAAATTTCATGACAGTTGTTCGCTTCAGCAAACCATTGGACCCTATTGTTGGTCATATATTCCTCAATTCTTGGGAATTTGTAAAATACATCTAGATTGCCATCTTCATATGATGTTATGCATCAACCATTGTCTTGGCATTATTCACCTCATATCCACGGTGTGCTGGAAATATAGGGATACCAATTTTGTTGGGAATATTAGCATAAGTAGTTGTGGTTCCTTCTAATAGCTTGAGTTCGATGGTGGAGGTTGTTGATTTTTCTTTGACATCTATAGCAGAGACTGTTGGTTTCGATTTTGCTTTCCTTGGGGCCATTTAGGTGATCCTCTCATCATCCACTCAGAAATAATTCAAAGCTTATTAGTATTATTAGTTAACTTAAAAATAAATGGTGAAAATTTGGCTTTCTGAGTGATGCGGAAAATGAAACCCTAAGGTTTACTACAAGCTCTGTCGGGGAAGTGATGGAGTGAGGAGTCTAGGTTGAACCCTTGAAGATTCTAATGGCTATACAGTATACATATATTGCTTATTCAAAAAGTTGCACCTTAGCTAGAATCTGGGGAAGGAATTCAAAAGAGGATTTGGCATTCAAATTCTTCATTAGGTGTATAAGCACCTACAAAGAAAACGAAAATCATAACCCTCTAAATGCATGAGCCACGAATTACCTCGTAGAGACCCACGAGGTTAGAGCCTTCTGGATTTAAAACACCTTTGACAAAGTGGAGGCGAGCACCAAACTATTGGGTAATTCCAATTATACTTATTACAGACTGCAGCGTATATGACAAGGTAGCCTTCTCCCATGGATACCCAAACTCAAAACCCAATGGTGCTTTGAGGGTGAATGAAACTATGGCAATCTTCAAAAGATTTAAGCTTACAATTATGAGTTCTCACCTACCTCTATTTATTTCAGATCGTGCAATTTAAATGCCAATTCAAGGGTTGAAATCCACCATTGGTCAAGATTGTGACAGTGCCACATGAAAAATACCCACAAGTAATATAATAACCAATGGCTTGTATGACTAGATCGTCAAACCTTGACGTACTTTTGTATATGAATGAGCTTCAAAAGCTAAACAAGGTCCAAAGTGGGACAAGGCCTCAAAGATACAAGGGATTTACCCTTCTTTCGAGGTTCAAGCGGTTTAGATGCTTCGAGCACTTTCGTCGACGAAGATGTTCACATGGACCCCTATATGGAACCGCCTTTTGGACCTCAAATAAACTCCATGCACGCTTTCAAGAACAAGGAAATGGTCGATGGCCCAAATGACTATCATCACACCTAAACACTCTTTAAGTATCAAGGAGTTTCGAAGGCATAAGATGCTTGCAAAGACCCTGATATAACCCTGTGGGTCCCATCTTGGTATCAAGCTTCGAATGAGTTAGAGACCTCAAAGCACTTCAAGGATTTTCAAAATAGCACTAAAGTTAAAGTTGTAAGCCTTTTCTTCAAAGATTTGGATGGGACCCACCTCGCTCCTTCAAGCTTCAGAGCAATTAATTCCTATCAAGGGGATTTGAAAGAGATTATCACAAACTTATATTGAAATGGCTAGGCAACATTCATTCAATAAGTGGTGGGACCGTGGGGCCCACTCTGCCATCAATCTTCAGGGTAAAATCAATTATCAAGGTACTTTATAAGTTTGAAAAGTGTAACATTTAGAATGCCTGCAACTCAAACTTTTTATGAAAACTCTGTCAAGTTACGACAAAATTTCATATATTGAGGCGATTTTGAAGTTCTAAAGCAAAGTGTGGAGTGGCCACAAGGTTGTAGCTTCAAACCTCCCTGCAAAGGTATTTCGAAGGTATGGGCTTGCTCTCATCATCAAGCTTCGGAGGTACTTTGGAATATAAGTTTATAACTACGTGGAAAACTACTTAAAAGGTTTCAATGACAAGGGGGGGACGCTACATTTATACGGGAGTTTGGGTGGATATCGAACAAGCTCTAACTAAGGCTAGAGACCCCAATATGGAACCTCCTTTCAAGCCCTTTACAAATGTTGAAAGATCGCACCTAAACCTTAAAGGGTTTCCAATAGCTTGACAAGGCTAAGATCTTAAAATTTTGAATCCTAAGCATGAAGGAATCTCAGTTAAAGCCAAGGAATTCAAAAAGAAGAGGGCTTCAAAAGTTGTTGAATTTCCCTAATTTCGAGTATGAGATACAAAATCTATCAAGCACCCTCATTGGCAAAGATAAGTTGACCTATAAAGCAGGTATGGGATTGTCAAGGGCTCAATAATATACTAATTGATGAGTTAGTCAACAATTACCAAATGACATGTCTATTTACATGACCCCTTTCAAATTGTACTTATATGGTCAGATGACATTTGTAATCATGTCTCATCTTTCATGTCCATAAAATATAATTTTATCCAATTGGATTATATGGCTTCATGCCCTTTTTTATGGATACTCTCATAACGAACATATATGTTCACTATAAACAAAGAAGTTGAACTATTTTATTGTCCAACACAAGAGCAATGAGTTCGCATTTTTACCAAGTCATTCCCAAAAGAAAACTTTGTAAGACTTTATGACATGTTGGGTATGAAAGTTAACAAAATGGGCATCAAGGGAGATTATTAGTAGTTACACATTAATGACCAATTTTAACATCAGAATTTAAATTCATAGTTAGACTAGCAATAAAGTTTTCAATTATTAATAAAGCCTTGTTATTACGTACTCTCATACTTTGAGTTATCTAGTTATGTCTGAATTTTGAAAACCTTGTATTTAAAATTATCTGTATTGATTAAAGATGCATCAATCACATAGTTTCTTGTTGACAAACTTCAATGGACCAACAATGGTGACCATTGATTTAAAATTGTTGAAATTACAGGATATGTACATTTTATCACATATAACAACCTTGATGCAAGAACATGTAAACAATTGTACTGCAAAATTTAAATTTAAACTGATTTAAAACATAAATAACATAATTTTCATCTCTTTCAACTTAATGCTCCATTTAGTCACTGCATTAACGTTGGTCCTCGAGAATCATCAAATACTAAGTTCAGAAAAATAAAATAAATGAACTATAGTAAAATAAACATGAACTGCATTAAAGAATTAAAACAACCATTTGGATTCAACTTATACTCAGATAGTTTTGATCTTGTCACTGAAAGGACAAGTCAAACTAGATAAACCATATACGTATCTTAAGAGAGAGAAGGTTCAGGTAGAATAAAACAGACCTCAAGTTCTTCAATTAAAATGACAGTAGTAAGAAAGACACACAGGTGCTGCAGACTACAAAAGTCAAGCATATAAGCAAACACACTCAGAGTTCAATTGTAGTGATGACTGCTGAATGCTACAGGCAGAATAGAGAAACTGTGAGACTGCTGAATGCTGTGAGTCAATCAAATGCTACAACCAAAATAAATAAACCATGAGACAGTCACATGCTACAGCCAAAATAGACAATCAGATGCTACAACCAAAATGGAGAACCCGTGAGGTAGTTACATGCTACAGCCAGAGTAGAGTTAATAAAATGCTACAGCAGATTAGAGAAGCTGTGAGGGTAACACAGGCTATAGTCGAAATTGAGAAATCAATTGCTACAGCAGAAGCCGTGAGGGTAAGACAGCCATTGAGGATACAACCGTGGAGAGATACAGCCGTGAAGGAATACAGCTGTGAAGGATACAAATCAATTGCTACAGCAGAAGCCGTGAGGGTAAGACAGCCATCGAGGATACAACCGTGGAGAGATACAGCCGTGAAGGAATACAGCTGTGAAGGATACAAATCAATTGCTACAGCAAAAGCCGTGAGGGTAAGACAGCCATCGAGGATACAACCGTGGAAGAATTACAGCCGAGAAGATAAACCCAGTCGAGAAGATAACCCGTGAAAGAATTAGAGCCGAGAAGATAAACCCAGCCGAGAAGATAAACCCGTGACAGAGATACCATAAAGAGAAAGCCGTGGAGATAAATCCGTGACAGAGAACCCGTGAAGGAAAGCCGTGGAGATAAATCCGATTAGGAGCAGATCCGATAAAATTACCCGAGAAAACAAAACGAAAAGTGAAGTGTTATCTCCCGTAAGATATCTCACAATCATAAGAATTATAAGGTTTATATAGATTAGGAGTTAACAACCTTAGGTTAGGATAGGAAAAATAAAAATAATAAAATAATGAGAAAAGAGAGGTCAACGAATAAAGTACCAATAGTCCAATGTAAAAATAAAACTTAAATGGACAAAGATATAATAATAAAATAATAAATAAAATCACAAAGTCTTTATTAATAAAATCATAAAGATTTTATTAATAAGACTAAAATAATTAATGAAATTAACATAAAGTGAAAAATCAAAGGACCAACACAAAGGTAAAAGGACCAAAAATCATGGGTCAAGGGTCTTAACTCAAACATAAGGTAACCATAACAATACATGGTCAAATAATCTTTTAATAAATTAATATTTAAATATACTCCATAAAGTAGGAGTCATCATGGTCAAGAATGCACATAAGTGAGTGTTAGGACCAAGTAAGAAAAAGACCATGAGTCAACAACCACAAGACCAAGGTGGGCATGCAATCAAATAGGACCATCAAGACCAAAAACTTTTCTCTCTCTTAAGATACATAGTTTATATATTTTTGTCATCACTATATAAGGGAGAAGATCCAAATGGATGGTGCAATCCTTTTGTCCTTAACGCTGCTCCTAAGGGTTAGGTACTAGAGACATCGTCAAGGGGTGGCCAGTCCCTTGAGAAGCAACCTAGCAATAACCGATTAGGAGAGGGGACAACAATATCTTCCATTCTTAATGAATGGCTTTCAGCTCAAGGCTGAACCTCAGTCCTAGACTGGGACATGTTGATCAACCATCTGGTCAATGACCAGGATCTCCATTCTCCCAGAGAATGGTCCTCAACCTCAAGCTGAGCATTCAGTCCTAGGCTGAATGTTGATCAACCATCTGCAGGACCTAGGAAGTCTCTGTCTCAACCTGCAGGATCTGCTTGGTCATCATGACCAAGAAACCGTCTGGTTCTAGACCAGAATACCCTAGAGACAAATAGGGTCCCTAGCCACATGCTAGGGACTTTGCCATGGCATCAATCTGCTTGGTCCTCGACCAAGAACCCCAGGAGACAGCTGGGGGCCCTAGGGTACCTTCTAGGGTCTTACTCATACTCTGCCTGGTAACTTGACCAAGAACCCTAGTCAAATGACTAGGGTACCATTCTCTCTGAGAATGGGTCTCGCAGCTGCACTAAAAATCAACAAAAATTATAGCTTGAGAAAAAACAACACAAAGAAGTGAAGACAAGTTTAGGGCTAAGTTACATGAATAGAGACATGGAAATGCATCCAACAGATCTTTTGAAACATCACGATCTGAACGTGGCCTTGTTGAATTTTTTTTAACTTAGCAGTATTATTTTCAAATTGTATTTCATCCCATGGATATTATTGCATTTCAACTTCAAATTTGCAGCAGAAAACAAAAGGATCACTGAAAGAGAACCATGCACAGTAGACACAAAGTTTTACCCTGGGAAACCCAAACTCGGGAGAAAACCCAGCAACCTTTCTTAAGAAGAATATTTCCAAATAATAAGAGTACAACAACAACAATAGAAGAAACCGAGTTCACAAGGGTTTCTTGGGATCAATATTCTCTCTTCAACAGTACACATCTTCTCTGTGATTGTGTAACAAGTGATGTTTCACTAAGGTATGTTTGCCTCAAGGAAAGCTTTGGCCAATAGGCATAAATGCAAGGATCCAATTGATTGGTGGTGGCTTCATGGTATGCAAGGTCTAGAGTTGCAAACATTTTCAATATAATTACTGTCATAAGTAGCCAATTCCTCGTCTTGTGAGAGGAATAAGAGCATTATTTTTTCATCCATTCAATGAAAAGAAATTGATTGCAATCTACGAAGGCAAAAAAAATAGTTTAAATGATACTTCATCTCTCTACTCAAAAAGACCCAATATACAAGGAGTGTCCTTCCAAGAATATGACCAATATAAATATGATGCTACATGTGTGGATGAGACTGAACAAATTGGCCATGTTGACCAACCTCCAATTAAAATACTAGCAAAGTGCTTCGGAGCGATGATTATCTAGAGAGCTTGTTGACTAAGGATCTACAAGGTGATAATGGTGCAAGAGACTCAGAGACTTGACTACGTGCTATTTCTATTTATAAGTTTTCAATTTTGGCCAATTCAATGACTAGCAAATGCCACTGATCAATTTTTTTGAATGTACCAGGATAAACATTTTGAATCTTGATGAATGACTTTCAAGTTTCTCTATGATCACTGTCAATTGATGACGACAAATCATAATTAAAATTGAATGTTCACTGTTGAGTCTGGACTCTTGAAAATTTTGTATCACTAGTAAATGAATCATATAATTTCATGTCTTTTCTGTTTCAAATAACTTTCACTTCTATGTTGTAGATTTTTTATTTTTTCCATGTTTATAAAATTTCATATGTTAAGTGCCCAGATGTCCCCCCACACCATAATATCTAAAAATGGCATCCTTGTCCTCGTACCTGCATACCATGGCAACTTAGGGCCATTTCATAGGCAAAAGTTATGGTTTCAGGGGCCACACTTTGGCTTTTTTATTTTTTATTATGTTTTTTGTGTGTGCAACATAAAAAAGGTTTTTTTCTTCGAGGATCCACCAGCTTGACGTTTCCAGCAGGCCCAAAACGGATTCCAAGTGGATCCTCCAGTGTTTGCAAACCAGAAATGAATCCCCAGCAGATCCAGATTCAGATCAGGATCCAATCCATGAAAACGTGGATCCTGGATCCTCCATACCATAGGCAAATCTGGTAATGAAATAGTGTCTCATAATGAGTTTGTCTTCAGTGAGTTGTCTCCAGTAGAATTTGACATCTAGCCCCTACACCTAGGTAGCATCTGTTAAATTATAAGTTATAACTCCCTTAGGGACTCTTGACAGGTTCATAAGGTATCATTTGACTAAGAGATGACTTCACCTATGAATCAGCCTCCATTCTTGCATTTTCTTTTCAAATGTACAGACAGGCCTAGAGTTTAAAGAAAATTCAAAATACTAGCTTGTGTTTGCATGAGCAAGTTCCATATCTCTTGGCTTGCCATTTTTAAAATCTCTGTTTTGGTACTTCCTCATCTTGCTCAATCTCTGGCCCATATCAGTAAGGTCAGAATTATACATCATATTTTGAACCCTTCCTCAAATCAAACAACTTGACCAGAATTGAATGTAAAATAAACAGCTGCATACTAAGAAAAAAAATCTTAACGATGAGATAGCAGCCTCACCTTTACGCTGTTAGCCACCTGTCACGAAAAGTAATACCAAACAATTGTCAGGTAATATAAAAAAGTCTGATTTGTAAATAATGCAGGCACAATATACATTGATACATTCCAACCGAACTAATAACTTTTTCAGCAAAGGCACTCCAACAAAATTTTGCAAACTCAATATGTCATGACAATGTTAATCGACTCACCCAAGAGAATAGAGCTGATATTCCAACACCAACTCCTATCCATAGAAGCGGTGATCCTCTGAAAGCAAGTAATTTACAAGAACACATAAAAAAATGAAGATGTGGGATATATATAAGTGCAAAATCAAATGTGCATTTGTTCATTCTCCAATGAGAATTGCTTTTAAAATGCATAGAATGACATCATATATTACTTATTAAGAATATAGAAAGAGTAGACTTTCTGTAATGTTTTGAAGACAGAAATACAGAACTGGCATACATGTACGTTGGTGGTGGTTGTGCATGAGGAGGGGTTGCACCAACTGCAGATATCTGCGTGCCAGTATTTGAAGCTGCAACAAGTTGTGCCTCAGACTGATCCATCCCTGATGTCATCAAGAAGCTATTTTAGAGAATCTACATAGTCAATTCTGGGCTCCAAGGAAACCTCTAATGAAGAAATTTAATTCAAATTGCTTGGTTGTAATCCACTATACGCTCAACCATAAATGATATTTACATGTGATGTAGCGACAAACATGGATTTTCAATCAATACATTTATGACTGAACAGTTCAAAATTCAAGTATAGCCTATGCTTAAAAGTTAAAACAACAGAACTCAAGCACAAAATAAACTGCAATGACTGACAATGTCATTGATACAAACAGGCTGCTGTGCTAGCTAAAGTTCAACCAATATTGCAAGAGTCATAGGGGCAAGTTGATGCTCCAAAGACTTCTTTCCAAGTAATTCATTGTTTGAAGACATATCCCAGGTATGTTGCACTGATGTCTTCCATCATTGATGAAGAGCCTAATAGTTATGAGGAGGTAGCAAGTACACAACTATGGCAGGATGCCATGCAGAAGGAATACAACTACATCATGATGAATGATGTATGAGAGATAATGTCAAGACCGGAGGGGAAATTAGTGGTTGATTCCAGGTGGCTATACAAGGTAAAGCAAGCAACTAACGGTAGCATAGAGAAGTACAAGGTTGCGTTCGTAGCAAGAGGAATTCTCCCAAAGAAAGGGAGTTAACTCTGAGGAGGCCTTTGCTCCAAATGCCAGGAATACTTCTATCGAGACTATCATGTCTTTAGCATCAATTTCCAGTTGGCAGTTATATCAGATGGATGTCAAGACAACCTTCATCAATGGTGTGATTGAGGGAGAAGTATACATTGATTATCCAAGAGAGTTCAAGGTGCATGAGCGAGACAACAATGTGTGCAGGTTGAAGAAATCCCTTTATGCACTAAAGCAGGATGCACTAAAGCAGGTGTCCACTGTCCACTGTTCCATGCTTGGTACTGCAGGATCGATAAGTACTTGTTAGGTTTGGGCTTCAACAAAACATCTGCAAATCTCAATCATTAAAATTTATATGATAGATCCAATCTGCTTGTTTGGTTCTATATATAGGTAAACTGATACATACAAGGAACTCTAAGAAGCTCATTGTAGGGTGCAAGGCAGAGTTCGCATGAGAGCTCAAGATGAAGGACATTGGACTGATGCACTATTTCTTGGGTCTAGAGGTTTGGCAAAGACCAGGGGAAGTATTCCTTGGACAGGGTAAGTATGCCGTTGACATTCTGAAGAGATTCTAGATGGACTCTGAACCCTTAGCTACTCCCATGCCACCAAATCTGAACTTGCGCGCTGACTTGGATTCGGATTTGGTGGATACTTCCGTGTATAAACAGCTGATTGGATCTTTGATATATCTAGTTAATACTAAACCTGATATATGTTTTGCAGTGAACACTTTGAGCTTGTTTTGGTCCTGTATGTAGATGACCTAATACTTACAAGGAGCTTTGAGAAGCTCATAGCAGGGTGCAAGGCCAAGTTGACACAAGAGTTTGAGATGAAGGACATTGCACTAATGCACTATTAGTATTTCTTGCATATAGAGGTGTGGCAAAGTCCATGCAGATGTTCCTCAGACAGTAGAAGCATGCAATTGAGATTCTGAATAGATTTTAGATGATGGACTGCAATCACTTAGATATTCCCAGGGCACCAAATATGAAGTTGCATGTTGATTTGGAGTCAAAATTGGTAAATCCTTTGATGTATAGATCTAAGTTGCAGGAAACTCAGGTTTGGCACACGTTTCATCCCCTGAAACTCTGAAACGCATTTGGTACTTGACGGAAACGCGTATCCCATACGGGAAATGCGTTTCGTACGGACGGAAACGCGTTTCCTTCACGTTTCCTCTCCTATACAACGCACTTCCCCTCAAATAAAAGCCCCTCGCTTAAAAAATCGGCTCATCACTTAGAAGTGGAATTGGAAATACTTCTTCCACTCTACATTCTGCTGCTAAGCGTGCTTCATGTTCTATTTTTGCGGAAGACTATGATATGAGGATGACTATTAGTCTGAGATCATGTTTTACTTTTATTTCTATGTTAGTATGTTCATTGTGTTAAAGTTAATGCAGCTGCGAGACCCATTCTCAAGGAGGATGGCACCCTAGTCAGTTAACTAGGGTTCCTGGTCAATTAACCAAGCAAAGTAAGTCCCTAGAAGGTACCCTAGGGCCCCCAGCAATCTACTAGGGTTCTTGGTCTGGGACCAAGCAAGTTGATGCCATGGCAAAGTCCCTAGTATGTGGCTAGGGCCCCTATCTGTCTCTAGGATATTCTCGTCTGGGACCAGACAGTTTCTTGGTCACGAGGACCAAGCGGATCCTGCAGGCTGAGACAAAGACATCCTGGTCTGGGACCAGGCAGATTCTTGGTCAAGGACCAAGCAGGTCCTACAGGTGGTTGATCAGCATTCAATCTGGGCCTGAAGCTCAGTCTGGGGTTGAGGACCATTCTCCGGGAAAATGGAGGACCTGGTCAGGGACCAGGGGGTTGATCAACATGATTCAGTCTGGGACTGAAGCTCAGCCTAGGGCTGAGAGCCATTCTTTATGAATGGAGGATCTTGGTCAGTTAACCAAGATTGTTAGACTTGTTCTTTCGATTTTGAATTAGATTTATTATTGTTGCTATAACTTTGTTTAACTAGTTGTTGTTCTTTACATGTTATTGTTATTGTATGTTTCAACTTTAACACAGGGACCTTTTTGGGAGTGTTAAAGTTGAAAGAGATGAAAATTATGTTTTAATTTATCTTGCTTTGTTACAGCTGTACTATTCTGCTTCCGGTACTAGTTTAGAAGTTTATTTTTCGCATTAAAGTATAAGAATTTTTTAATTTTCTGCCTCAAACCCTAATCTAACCCAAAAATCAACACATTGTTCATAGTTTGATACATTGTACTTGTAGCCTCATACATAAAGGCTAGTTGTGGATATATACTATATAACCTCGTTTATAAAGGCTGTTAATGGATATTACTACTTGCATGAATGAAATGATATAGAATTGGGTTCATGAGTATAATGTGATGTTAGACGTATGATTTAAATTTTATCTATATCATTTTTCATTTATCACCTGGCAATGTTGCTTGCAGCTAAATGTCATTAATAATTTATGGTTTATGTTTTATAATAATTTTCCTTGCTCATATATATATATATATATCGCATTTCCCTATTTCCAAAATTTGGGGGGGTCGCGTTTCCAACATTTCCTCGTTTCCCCGTTTCGTGCAACTTAGGTATAGATAGTTGATTGGATATTTGATGTATCTAGTTAATACCAAACCTGATATATGTTTTGCAGTGAACACTTTCAGCTGGTAGATGGTTCAGTCAAGACAAATTCACGTGGTAGCTACAAAACACGTGCTCCATTACTTGAAGGGCATAGTACATCATGGTCTAAGGTATGCGGGAGATAGTGAGTTAATGCTATATGGGTTTGTTGACTCTGAGTAGGCAGGGGATGCTTGGGATACTGATAGGAAGAGTACTTTTCAAGTGTTGCTTCAGTTTGTGTTCACGAGTGATATCTTGGTTCAGTAGGAAGCAGTTTTCAGTGGCAATGAGTTGGACAGAGGCAAAGTACATGGCAGCTATCACTGCTACTTGTGAAGCCAATCGCCCTCAATGGTGCCAATCACTTCTCATTCCAGTAGGCACACCTACTTTCCTTTTATTGAAGGAGGTAATGTGGTTGATTATGTGTTGGTTGATGAGTTCTTTGCTTCAAAGTTCTTGATCTCAAGGCATCCTCTACTACCCCTCCTTTAATCCATCATGAATGAACCCGATGCTTTAAATATCCTTTATCTGCAAGTACTCACTACCACCACTCCTTTAATCAATCGTACATTGATCTCCTTCAAGATCCCTCTCAACCAACCTTATTGGGACCCTGCTCCCTGTCACCCGCACCAATCCCTTACTATTCATTTTGGTCATTTCTCTGATAAGAATATACAGCAAATCTTGAAACCAGTCTTTCCCAAAATTTATGAAACCCAAGATCCTGTACAGAAATCCCATTATTTCTCCCAAGATATTAGGTTGGCAGCCTTGGATGCTTTTCCCATTCCATATACACCTATCGTACCTCCACTTTGCATGGATTTTATCCTCAAAACTCTTGGTATGACAAAGACTACAAAAGCCTCCATGGATTAATGGAAAAGAACCTCGCCCATGGACCCATAAAAGCTAAGCTGGCCTAAAGTTTACCGAAGCATACTCCAGAAATATGAAACACCGGTACCTCCTTTACAAATAGAAAGAAAACCATCAGCAGCTTAGAGTCATCCCTGAATCCTTCTAGGAACATTCTAAACAAAAAAATATCCACCAACTATCATTGTCAATATCTAACAGTCTAGCTGACGGTTCTTATAGATTTGGTTTAAGGCCTAGTCGGAGTTGGTTCGATTATGCCCAGGTTGAGGAGCTGAGACTAGACTATATTGATCATATTCTCTTTCTCTCTAACAAAGCTGAAATGGACAGTCCTTGCATGTGTGAGCCAACCTTGAACTCCAATCTAACAATGCCCAGGATATAGAAATCTTGAAAGCTGATTTTTTTTAGCATAACCTGACTGGCCTAGTTGTTCATATTGTCAACCCTTTTAACTACGTAGTCTCTTTTGACTTTACCCCGTGATGAACTTCTTGTATCATCCACCCCATTTATAAATACAATCCCATTTATAATTGGGGATCAGAATGACCCAAGCAATTATCGGACTACCGTGATTGGGCAAATTATAGCCAAACTCTAGATGACTTCGTCTCCAATGGGCAGCGAAGAGAAGTTGTGGACTGAAGGTCAAGCAGGTTTGAGAAGGAATCCCCGCACTTATGGCAATATTTTTATGCTGACAACCATCACTGAGGAAGCAAATACGAGGTATTCATTTGTTTTGTGAACTTCCGCAAAGCCTTCGATAAAGTTCTAGGATGACTACTACTTGAGAATTTGAAGGTGTTGAAGATCCCAGACTAGATTATATCTTTAGTTCTGACTCTCTGTGAGATGATTATTGGCAGGGTCTGTAGCAAGATGGGCAACACAAATGACATACGCATCACCATAGGAGTCAGTGATATGCAATGATAAAGTTTCAGGAGCACGATATAAACCTAGATTTTGGGGTTTTTGGAAAGGGGGGGAATTAGCTCGAATTTCAAATTCCCAAAAAACAAAGGCCATATAAAGCCAACATTTGGCTACGGCCTTGGGCCCTGCATTATGTTTAAGTAATATGATTCCGTGGGATGAGAACCTGGGACCGCTTGATTAAGGTTTTCCTGTTCCAGATTCAAAAGAATGAAATGGAAGCCGGGGAAATAGAAAACGCCAAATGAAACAGATTAAGTATCTTGTGCCGACCTGTTTTTTTTGCATTCCTGCCTGTTCTCTGAGGCACGCCGCCATCCTGAGCTTGAGCTTTGCAGTGCAAATTCTTTCTAGCTTTAAAGAAAGCACCGTCGCTTTTCCTCCACGGCTTTCTCGACTGTAAAAACCCGTTTTCGGCATCCATACACCCGCTGGAACGGCCTGAAGCTACTCTGTGCCTCTGCGGAAGCCATGGTTGGTGTGAAAGCAACGAGGTGTTTAACAAGTTCGCCATTTCTGCAGGACAGAGCTTGTGGCACTGATAATACTTCACTAGGTATTAACCAAGACTCCAGTGAAAGAATAAGATATGATTATTATTCGTTATTTCCCTATAATATTAAATAAATAATAAATAGAGAGAGAGCATCTAAGGCCGAGACAAAAATGTTTGCGACAGCTCTTGATATCCTATGTCGATTAATGCATTAAAATTCTTTACGTGAGGTAAAATTGTGATTTTAGAAAACTAAGCCTTTGCCATATTCTTTAATTCAGATTGATCTTTTAATTTCTCCTATGAGTGGCATAATTATGAAAAAAATGTGCATTGTTATCTCCCAATTTAACCCACACAGGTCAGCTCTTTAATCTCCACTCCATTTCCTCTCGTCCTATATATAGTCATCATTCTTAGTAAGAATGTAACCTATTGGTCATCAATTCTACCTAATTCTTCGGTGTCTTTTCTTTTTTGCAGCTTAGTCCACTCTATCACAACTTTCTTAAGGTATTTGAGCTTCCAAACGAGGCTATCCATAGGGCTAAATCCTTCAAGATTCTCCCAATTTAACCCACACATGTCAGCTCTTTAATCTCCACTCCATTTCCTCTTGTCTAAGGAGAAGGTTTTTCTTGTTTTCCAGATCCTTCAAAAAATATTTATCTTCCTCGTCCTAAATATAGTCATCATTCTTAGTAAGAATGTAACCTATTGGTCATCAATTCTACCTAATTCTTCGGTGTCTTTTCTTTTTTGCAGCTTAGTCCACTCTATCACAACTTTCTTAAGGTATTTGAGCTTCCAAACCAGGCTATCCATAGGGCTAAATCCTTCAAGATTCTGTAAAGCCTTCCATCTTTCCTTAATTATACAACAGAAGTCTTCATTGGTTAACCAAGAGCTATTGAATTTGAACGGATAATTTTTTAAAACAGGGCTTCTCCGCTCTAAGTACCCGATTTTTATCATTTGAAATTGGAGATGACTCTGAAGCTTCATCCAGCCTAACAGACAAAGGATTTGGACACTTCATTTGGTCAAGTTGATTATAGACGGTTTGTTAGTTTGGGGAGGACTAATACTCTAAGGAGAGGTGTGGGGTGGGACCAATCAGACAATAACACTACAAAGGAAGGTTTTGTTCCTATTAGTATAGTTCAGGATTTTCGAATTATCTTAGGCGTGGAGCATATAGAGGACAAGTTCTCGTGTAAACTAAAGGAGAAGGTTGTCAAGCACATGGAGGGTAGGAATGGTTTCCAAAAGCCTGTGGATCCTTGGTTGTTTACAATAGTGAGGACAAGCTTTTAGTTAGTGGTGATAAAGCTAGAAGTGAAGTTGACCAAGGATTGCAAGTGAATGGCGGTGATTGCAACAAGGATTTGGGTAAATGGAATAGGAAGGTGTAAAACAAAGAAGCTCCTTCATCCAACTCGTTCTTAGCAAGAACATAAAAATGAATGAAGTGGTAGGAATGGCTTATCAAGCCCTTGTAAGTCAATTTCGTGATAAAAAAATGGGAGAATCTTCTTTGAGGGTGTGGCTACGAGAATCATGGGCTCCTCGAACAGGGTACATCCCATTTTTTTAATCTTGAGGATGGGTAGGGTTTCTTTTTAGATCTCATGAGGATTAGAATAAGATTTTATCTCATTAATTGAACTAGGTCTCAATCTCACTTATGCTCAATCAATGGTCACATTTCTTTAACTCTTATTCAAAGAGGAGTAATATCACTCTAGTGTGGAAAAGTGTCGTGGACTTCTAGTCTTTGAAGATTTTAAAGAGATTGGTAATGTGTTCAATGCTTTCCTTGAAGCAGATATGTCCTTTCTAGATACAAGTATCATGGCTATGACATGTATTTTGGTTGGTATTGATTTAAGAGAAGATCTTATTATTAAGATGACATTACATAAAGATGATCATACATTTTATCAACCTTTGTATTAAGCGGGGGTGCCATTTAGTTGTATATGATGCCATAAGTATGGGTTGTATTTTTGGATTGTCAATTTCCCTTTAGGACGAAGGTTTAGGTTCAAAATGGGTAGTTGGGTGGAGGGGATAGTGCTCATTTTTGGCACGTCATCTCAAACATTGTTGAAGAAATGCAAAAAGACGGAGGATTGGAGGATCAAACAAAGAAGTTTGGTTTGGTGAAGGGGGGTGTTCAAGAGGTTAATCGTAGGATTGAAAATTTGGTGAAGGTATCTCTAGTGGATATATATTCACCTTTGGTGAACAGTTTGTCGACAATGGGGACTTGACATGCTTTAGATATACACAAAAATTATATAGCCATGATTAGTGATCAAGAAAGGGTTATACAAAGGCTGGGCTATGGGGGAGAGTAAGATCATTTACTTGTTTTTCTTGAAATGGCATCTACAAGGAGAAAACCCATGAGCCCATTCTAGTTTAATCTTTCATGGTTGGGCCAGGAAGACTTGTGCACAAATGGTTAAGGAAAAGTGGGTTCCATATGATGGGTCCTCAAACCCTAGAAGAAAAACATAAATATATGACTGAAAAAACTACTAAAAATTGCATATAAATGACTAATTTTGGTCATGACTATTACTAGTTTATTGCCAGTCATTTATAACGCGACTAAAAAAAATTAGTCATTTATTGATTGTTCTAATTCGTTAACTTGGTAGTATGTTTAGTAGTTTTCTTAGTCATCGATTGTTGTTATCTGGTCATTTATTTAGTAGTTGTAGTCATTCATTGTCGTTAACAAGTAGTATACTTAGTTATTTTAATCATTAATTGTCATCAATTGGTAGTATATTTAGTAGTTTTCTTAGTCATTGATTGATGTTATATGGTCATTTATTTAGTAGTTGTAGTCATTGATTGTCGTCAACAAGTACTATATTTAGTCATTTTAATCATTAATTGTCATCAACTTGTAGTATATTTAGTCATTTTTATTCATTGATTTTGTACACAGGGCATGGAGGAATCAGACCACCAACCACCTACTTGTAAGGCAGGTGCTCTTCCATTGAGCTAGTACCCTTTAAGAATTGGGGAAATGTCGAGACATAGACATAGACTGCTTAGTTACCGTATATTATACATGTCTACACTTTATCCAAAAATTGAAATCGCATTGTATATTGGTTGAGTAGAATTCCAACTAGACCATTCATGTTCCAAGCATGGTACATTACTTCATAAAAATCTTATGAGTTAAATAGAGCCAATGCCTTACAAAATTACCCAGAAAATGACAGTGCAACTATGGTTGAAATTTGATGGGTATGCCTTTCTAATACCAGGATAAAAATAAATAATTTTTAGTAATATGTGCAGCAGGCCAAAAGGAACCATGTGACTACTTTAATTGAGCAACCTTGCTTACACGGGCACAACAAACGAAAAAAAATTAGAAGTGTTATGTTATAGGTAAACATATACCATTTAATGTTCACAACATGAGCAGACACACATTCAACATGTTAGTTGAATTAACATTTAAGGATGATCCAACTTTACAGACCAACTTTCTTTAGTAATACAAAGGAAATAAGTTGAAACCAACTAATGCTAGAGATCAAAAGCAAACTTATACTTTTGTTTCTAACACTAATGAATGGCATGATGTAATTAGCTTGAAAATCAATTAATTTAAAATTTCCAAAAAGACTAAAGCAACATGATAACATCTTTGGTTATTATGTCCCCGAAGGGGATCATCTATGGATCGTTGAATGCCTATTAATATGGGCTAGAACCTATTTAGCCTATAAATTTTTTGCCTTTGCCCATAGTTTATACAAAGATTGGAATATTATTTTATAAATTCGAATTTTAAAAATGATTTATTTAAAAATTTATTGGCTGCGGAAGCTGACATCATCCTCGTTTTTTGGTGGCAAAGAGGGGACGGCGGGATGACATCAGGTTCTGCAGAGTACAGGCTCCTACCTGTTTCAGACTTCCTTGGTTGTCATTTAATGTCGCAGCATAGCTAAATCCGCCCAGTCCACCGTCAAACAACCATTAAGAGGAGAGTTTCTTCTCAACCATCTGGAATTTACACACAATTTACATAGCAAAGACATCCTTCTTGAAGCAAGCATTAAGAGAATCGACTTCTTCTCATGTATCTCTTGCATCAGGAGTACCGACATTGAAACAAACATTAAGAGAAGTTCACCCTTCAAAGGTATCTAAAGCTGGTGCATCAGAAATGGTCACATTGAAACAAGCTTTAAGAGGTGCAATTATTTCACATTCAACAGATGTAGCCTCTTCCAGACAGTTATCGGGAGTGTATATTGCTTATACTACGGGACTTATTTAAGCCTATACTATGGGACCTCTTATGCAGGTATAAATGCTGGTAATGGGGACTTTTTTGAAGGTACTTCTTGGAACTATTGTGCAGGTTTAAAGCGCATACCAAGCCTATATCATGGGAGAAATTATCCTATATTTATTTATTCTATTACATTTATTTAAGGTTTGAATCCCATATAATGGGTTCTTCTGTGAACCATTATTTGAGGTTAAATCATGTACTGTGATACCTCCTAAACCATGGGCGCAGTGCTTCCTGGCTTCGTCCACCAATTTATCACTCCCTCACTCAATTGCTCGTAGGAAACAAGCAAGCAAAAGACAGACGTATCAGCCCACCAACCAGCTAGCTCAATAGGGAAGATAACCAACCCAGGAATAATCGATCTTATCTTCCTGAGGAAGGTAAAACGACTAAGGAAGGGTTTTGGAATACTCGGCACCGGGATGAAAGCTCGAAGGTATGAGTCTCAACGCCGCTAGAGGAAGCACCGGGCTACGGTTCTCAGGTGGGTACAAGCATTCATTAAAAACTACATAGGTAAGCATAGGTAAACCTCGTACTTCAAGCCCATGTTTCATATCATTAGGCTATTTCTTAATACCCTCTATGCAATAGTGAATTACGCGTTTGGATTCTACTTATGGGCATTGAGGGGCTCTTCCAAAGCAAATTGACAGAGCACATTCATTCTTTATTCGGCATAGTGGAAAGAATCGGAAATTGGATTCATTTGTCAGTTGCATCATTTTTACAATGGCTTGAACCTCTATTTTGAGCAATGACAATGTCTACAATGTCTACAGTTACTTGCTTTTCCTTCATTTTGTCTGATGTGGTTTTATTATTACACTTGTTTCTTCCACTTAGTAAACTAGCTAATTCACCGTGGAAACCCTAGCGACTAATGGCTCTCAAAATGGAAGGTATGCTAAACAAGGCACTACCTCTATAACTGGCCCTGGAACGAGAGAAACTACTTCCACCACTGTTGGGTATAAATATCGATCTGCACTTGCCTCCTATGCTTTTTTCTATCCTGTTACAGGAAGCTACACTTTGAAGCAACATCTAAGCCCGAACCAAGAACCTCAGCAGTAAGCGAAGCATCCAAAAGAAGTGTACCCGGGGATGATTGTCATAGTAGGGCTTCATAGACAAAGGCAGTCGCCTGTCAAACAGACAGTGTCTTCACCCAGTTCAAGTTAAAGCCCTACTTTCTATGTCTATGATGTGAAGGAAGAAGGTAAACTTTGTATCCTACCCAAGGAAGGTTCAAGGGATATTTCTCTGTACACTAGTAAAGCTCCTTTAGGGTAAGGTGGGAAAGCATGCTTATCATTTACTTTTCAAGTTTTCCTTGAGCCTATTATCGTAGCGAGTGAAGGGGATCTATCCACCTTTATTTTATTCATGTCATTGCATTGGTGTAGAAGTGCCTGAAGCTCAAGTGGGCCTTCATGCAGGTAATATTCTAATGTACTTTGATTTTCTTCCAACTCGGGAACGCTAGTAAAGATAACAACCATGTAATTGAGAATTTTCTCACCAAAAAACGTTTGCAAGCTCTCTAAGGTTGTTTGTTTTTCTGTAGTAAATCCATTTCTAACAGAAACTAGAAGAAGATAGCTGCAGGCACATCACAGGAAGCAAAAGGAAATTTTCAGCTCACATAATGCAGGCCATCAAGCTCATAAGAAGTTGGGCATACACAACAGAACAAATGGATATCTGATCATCTAAAGGATTGCATATGGGATTCTTCTTTACCTACAAATGGGAGCCTTAGTCCCCAAAGCAGTATTGATGGTAGTGGCATTGTTACATAAACAAGTAGTGTCAACAGTAGCACTAGTGCAAACATAAGTGAGGCAAGAATTGGGGATGATAAGTCTAGCACAACAAACGATATTGAAAGTGCTAAAGCTACTGCAAGGGTAGATTCTATTGAAAGTGCGAAAAGTAGTGTAAGCAGAGGTAGTAATAGCAGTGGGGTTAGCGTTGAAAGAACTTGGCTTAATATGTAATATAACTTGCGAGGTCAACAAGCCTCACAAAGCAAATGATCCAAGATGGGAAGCCATACTAGCAATTTAGAAGTGAGATGGAATCTCAGGACTGAACCATTTTAGATTGTTGAAAAGGTTATGCTTTGGTTATGTAATTTTGTACTATCATTTATGTATTTTCAGGTTTCATTTTCTCAAAATTATTAGGTTGTTTCTTAGGTAATCAAAGCCCAACTTGTAAAATCTTTGCATTATGATCTTAAAATAAGACCTGATTTGTATGCCTTTGCATGGTCTTCTATCCAAATTTGCATTTGCAAGATCTGCATATTCAAGTAGTGTTCTTATTTAATATTTAGAATTTGTTTGGTTACTCTTTAATTTAAGTTTCCATGCATATGTAATATCTGCATATTCAACAATTGTCCTTCTTGAATAGGAAAACGTATTTGTATTTGTAATATCTGTATATTCAAAAACATTTTCTCTAGAACACCTGGAGTTGGTTAAAATGTATTTAGTTTTCAGGATTCCCAGCCTCAGATCCATCCTATCCTCATGTGTTAAAATTTAATTACTACTATCTTAACCCTATGCCTATGTCTCTTCTATGCACATGGAGGCCGACAGTGTTTAATAACTACTATATTAACCCTATGTCTATATCTCTTCTATGGACATGGAGGCCGACAATGTAAACACTATATTGGATTTCTCCCATCAAATTTTCTCCTTTCTTCCTATACAATGAATGTGATATGTATCATCCTCCGAGTGAGTGAAAATATGCTAAATTTGCTTTGTATCTGAATCCTGACTACCAACCAGCTACTCTAATTACAACAATATATCAAATTTATAAAGAAAATAAATCTACCAAAAAATAGAATCCATTTACTACACAAATAACCTATTCCATTAAAGAAAGCATTATCATGTGAAACAAGTAATAACCCAGCAGCATCAACTTCAGTATTTACATTTGATAATTCAACCATGTTAACCAAGCAGCCTCATATTTATTTTGAAGTAATTGTACCTTTTTACATGTGAAATGATCTCATTCTTATTCACAGAAGCTTTATGATGGTATTCACATAAGCTTTTTTAGGGCGTGAGCTAAACTCTACCTAAAATGCTTCACACTCCAACTTGGGTTTTCCAAAGTTTTTGGTGAATATTTTTTCATCCAATTTAGTGCAAATTCAAGCCATAACTATATAAAGTAATTTTAAAAATCTCAGCCATTGATAGTTGCACCTTGGGGGTTTTTTAATTAACCCATATGTTTGAAATTGCAATCTAAACAATATATATTTTAGAATATACAATTCTATCAATCACTAGGTTCTAGTGAAGCAAAAGCAATCTAGTTAGTCTCTAGATTATGCCTTTTAGGATCGACATCCCAGCCTGTAGGTTTCACCTTGGTACAGGTTGGTTTTTTTTCCTGGCCTTCCAAGACTCCATATAAGTCATTTTCTAACAAAGAACTTCATGAATTTCCAATAGTAAAACCTGTTGTCATCAAATTGTTCCACAAGCCTCAACAACAATTATGATCTATTTTTTACCTTCAAAGTATTAGAAGAATATTTACATTTCTACTCTTTACCCAACAAAATAATCTTGATTTTGGAGTACGCTATGAAATCCAACCTCCATCCCCCACAGGAAACTGGACAAGCTAGGAGTTGAATGCATAGCCTATCCCCCACTGCCTTAAGATTTAAATCTAAAGGCGTAGATTGTGACATCTAACACCTAACCTTCAAGCCATATTTTTGTTGAGGCATCCTACAACTTGAGATTGATACTATGTGGAAAAATGGATAAACACCTTAGAAATCAATGATATAAAACTCTGTTTATTTTTAACAAAACCCACTCACTCATTTTCTAGCAGAAGCATGCACAAAAATCAATCCGGGAGTATGATATTCCGAGGATTCCAAAAAGGTGTATAAGCACTGAAATTCTAAGCATCTAACCATAACCAATCAAGGCTAACTCCCACCAGTTTATGGTTAAACAACAACAATAAATAATTCTATTATTCCCATTAGGTAATAAGCTCGTGATAGATTCACAATCACCATAATATCATTGGAAACAAAAGGTAATTTTCAATCCCTTCATTTGCACATCACTTTCAAGATTTTCAAAATGTGCATAAATTTTCTACTGAAGTGTTTCCAAATAACAATTAGGGTTAAACTAGCTCAGTTTCTATGCAATTTTAAACTCTGTTTGTAAATGAACTTGGATATAGTAGAGATTCATGTTGCTAATTTCCAAATAATTTTGTTTTCCACAAAGGGTCATGAAACTTCATGATTGAAAAATATGAAACTTCCTCCAGTATATAACATGCAAAATTGTTATCTAAATTTCTGCAAAACCAAAGGATAACAAAAATAAAATAGTCTCCAATAGTTTTACAAAAATAAAATAGTCTCCAATAGTTTTATGCCATCGCCACCAATATAGGTTACATACTTCCTTAATGTACCACTGGAATTTACCTAAAAATTAATTTATTAAATTATAATATTATTTTGAATTTTGAATTTTTTAATAAACCAACTTTAAGCCACAACCTCTGCATTTTCATTTAAGCCACGACCTCTACATTTTCATTTCTGGGCATTCTATTGTTGCACTTGGTAATTAATTTGGTAGCAACTAATTTTAGATTTTGGTGAATTTTATATGGATTTTTTTAATTTATAATTTTGATAGTGTGTATATGCATCATTTTAATTTTCAGCTAGGTATTTTCCGCAACTTTCCAATAACTTTCAACAGAGTAAGACATTAATTTTTATGATAGTCTTACGACTCGAGGCATGTCGGCAATAGTTGCATTAACAACTCTATGCGCCCCATTGTTTTCATCTAGCGTGTTCTACCTCGTACCAACATCGCATTCATTTCTTATTAGAATTCGTTGAGGAAAATCATAGCGTGCAAGCATAGTTGTAGTCAAAGTTGTTTCCATCTTCATTAATGTGAACTGAACCCATATTCCATACAATGAAATAGATATATACATTATCATATGTATTTTTGACTGTGCATGTCAATGCGGTAGTAATAACTGCTCTATTGTTCTGTCACTAGTCTTCTTACTTTTTTTCCAAGGAAAATATAACTTACTATTAATAAGTGAAATAGTAAATAGATCCATACAAGTCAATCGACAAGTGTCAACCGAGCAAGAGTAGTCAAGGACAAGATCAAACCATCTGCCCCGATCAGAGGGAACAACACAACAACCTGATAATAAGCAAAAGATAGTAGTGACAAAGTAGAGTATGAAGGGCAGGATAAAACCATCTGCCCCCAATAGACAAAAAACAACACAACAACCCATACAGCATATGGGGCAGGATCAAACCATCTGCCCCCAACAGTAATAGTATCATGCATAACCAAAGTGTCATATATAGTCCAAAAATAAAAGAAAGGCCCAAGTCCATGTCAGAGGGATCAGACGGTCCAATCCCCAAAGGTGAATAAGTCACCAAAGACACCAAATAAGTGTGAATAGAGCTGCCAGGACAAAAATCCAACAGGTAGTTGGAGAACCGGGACTAAAACCCTGCACAAAAATGATAAGATCGCATAATATAGGTGCCGCCAACAGATATAAAACAATAACACATGATAACAAAAGAGAGGGGTGAATCAGTGCGCAACAAATTAACCATGTGCAATGGAAAGGTCGTCATGCCATTCCTCCCAATAAAGGTGCCCCTACGGAGTAGATAAGGCCAATTTCGAGAGACGGTCTACATCCATATTACATTCCCTGAAAATGTGAATGAAATGGATGTGATCAAACCCAATGATAGCAGTTCGGATAACCTCCTTCCAAAAGGTAAGCTGCATAACTTCCAGCAGAGCAGCATCCAAAGCCCATGAGATAACAGAAGATGAGTCCCCGAAAACCAATAATGACGTGACCCCCTGTCGCTTAGCAAAATATAGCAACAACCATAAAGCACAGAGTTCACTCCTAGTATTGGAGCCAACACCAGTATTCAACCAAATATGAAAGCACCAAGAGTTGGTGAGAGACAGAACAACACTGGCACCACACAAACCCCGACCCACCACCGCCGCCCCGTAAAAAAAACCGCAAGGGTAAACTAAGATCGACGGATTCAAATTGCGACAAATACGAGGCAACGGACAAATCGGTATTTTAAATAAGGACTTATATTCATTGAAGGCAGCAACCAACCTACCACAAGACAGCATCACGTTTGGTTTGGCATCCTCAAATATGCAACAGTTCCGAGTCTTCCACACCTCCCAAATCATGAAGCAAGGGAGTGCAACCCCGGTGGGTGAGTCAATAAGCCACGAACCCAAACAGTCCAGAAGAGTGGTGGGCCAACCTACAGTGCCACAAATTAACCGCCAAAGTTCCAGTACAAAGCTGCATTGAGTGAAGATATGGTCGACAGATTCAGCTTGTGAACCACACAAATAACACCGGCTCGGACTAGCAAAACCCCGATGGCACAGATTGTCCCAAGTCAAGATCCTGTTATATAAGGCCAACCAGATAAAGCATTTAATTTTTAGAGGGATATTGAGCTACAACCTTCTACCATCCCACTACAGGATTTATAGAGTCAGCGAATAACGATTCATAAGCCAGTTTAGCAGAGACAGTTCCACGAGCAACATCCCAAGACCAAACAAGTGAATCAAGTCCATCGGACAGATTGATCTTGCCCCGGTTGCGGAATTGGGTATATTCAGACCATTCCGCTTCCATACTGCCCCGAAGACCCAATTGCTGTGCAGAAATCCAAGTAGTGTGACCACTCCCCACCCCCTGCGGAATGGAAGCATGTGCAAGTGAAAACAAACCCTTAGAATGAAGGAAAGTACAAAGGATCAGTGATAGCCAGTATTCATTAGAACCCCCAAGAATAGGGTCGACGCCCAAACGAATCCCCCGACCATTACCAGGTAACCAAGATAGCCAACCAACAATTATAGAGAAGGATCCCAGTAAACCATTCTAGATGTTAGAAGCACCTACCAATCCCGGAGAACCCTTGCGGAACCAACTCACCACAGAGACATTTTAAAGATATTTAGCATGAATGATCAGGCACCTGATAGAATCAGCAAAGAGGGCACGCCATAGAATTTTAGCGTGAAGAGCATCCACAAATAGATCAAGATTTTTTATGTCCCAACCCCCAGCTCCCAGGGGGCCGCTCGTGTCCGCCAACCCATCAAGTGAAGTTTTTCTTTTTTCGCACCCCTAGACCAAAGAAAACTGAAGAACTTCTGCCTTAATCGATGAATAATAGACTTAGGAATTTTGCATAATGAGAACCAATAAACACCCAGGTTATGGAGAACAGATTTAGCCAGTGTAAGTCGACCACCCAGAGATAAATACCTCAAGCACCAATGACTGGTTCGTGCATCAAATCTCCGCAATAACCAGAACCAGTTCGAGATATGATAGTTGGAGGGTTTGATAAAGAATCCCAAATATTTTGTTCCACAAGATAGCATCTTAAAAACTAATGGGAAAAAGCTACCAATCTCAAGACTCACACTTGGATCTAGTTCATGTTGCAGGAACCAGGACTTTATAGTACTGATCAACATCCCCGACACATTGCAAAATTGATCCAGAATAATTTTGAACTGTCGCCATTCCACAGCAAGACCCAGGCCATAAAGCATAACATCGTCCACAAAGAGCGTATGAGTGACCGTAATACCCCCAGCCATCTTAATACCAGATATGAGACCATCCCGCCGAGCCTTATGAATTGACAGACTCAATCCCTCAATTACCAGAAGAAACAATAATGGCGAGAGAGGGCATCCCTGCCAAATACCTCTTGTAACCTTAAAGAAGACAGTAGGATTACCATTGATAAGCACTGCATAATTCACATAATTTACACATGCCATTATCCATTTCATAACCTGCCAAGGTAAGCCAATCTGAATGAGGATTAATCTGAGAAATGTCCAATCCACCCGATCATAGGCCTTCACTAAGTCCAGTTGTAGAATCAAAGCATTGAGATGTCTTTGATTGATACTATGAAAAACCTCCTGTGCAATCCGCACAGCATCCAATATCTGACGACCCTCCAGAAAACCAAATTGTTCAGCCGAGATAAACTTTGAGAGAGTGGGTTTGATCCTACGGGCAATAATCTTGGAAATAATTTTATACACTAGATTGCAAAGTGAAATAGGTCTAAATTCATTGAAGTTTTCAGGATGGGAGGACTTGGGAATGAGAGCCAAATAAGTGGAATTAAGAGCCCCAGAAACCAGGCCCAATTTTCTTGATTCCTCCACCACAGCTAGCAATTCCCCCCCCATAATGTCAAAGAAGGAGATAAAAAGTTCCATCGTCCAATCATCCGGCCCAAGACTTTTATCCTTGTCAAAACCCCTCAGAGTGGTGTCAATTTCCAGCAGAGTAACTTCCTCATAGATTCTAGCCCCATCCTGATCAGAGAACATACGAGGGTATTATTTAATAATCTTAAATTGTTATAGTAGAGAGGTGTATTTGGGATCACTGTAGATGTCTTGGAAATGTCTGACCGCTTCCACATGAATATCAGACTCACAAACAATACGTCGACCAGTATGATCATTTATATCCCATATAGTATTCTGGATTCGGCGAGAGTCAGCACATTTATGGAAGAACTTAGTATTCAGATCACCAGAACGAAGCCAAACAACACGACTCTTCTGACGCCAAGTATCCTCCTGGATGAGGAGCATATTAAGTTTCCTTTCTTCCAAGTGGGTGAGTTTGGACCAATCACAAGGAATGAGACCATTTAAAATAGATCTACTTAATATGTCCCCAATCTCTTGTTCCAAAAGGAGCAGCTCCACATCTAATTCAACCTTCTTATTCTTTTCCCAAGCAATCGTAAAACTCTTCAGAGATTTAAGTTTCACTGCCAGCTTATCCATAGCAGAACGTTCCATAGATACATCAACCCGAGCCCAACGACTTGTAACCAACAGCTTAAACCCCGGATCCTTAAGCCATACAAAATTGAATTTGAAGGGATATGTTTGCCTGGGGGCCGAATATTCAAATTGGAAAAGGATGGGTGAATGATCATTGATATGTATCAAATGAGTCCAGGATCGATAATTATGAAAACAATCCAAAAGTGTTTCCGAAACCAAGAAGCGATCAATACGCTTAGCAATCCATGCCCCATCTTTACGGCCATTAGACCACGAAGCAACCAATGGACGAGGAGCCACATCCACTAAATGGTAGGAGTTAAAAAGATTCCTGAAATAATCCCCCAGTGGGTCCAGCCGTGCCGAAGGGCCCCATATTTCCTCCATCCCCCAGGAGAAGTTTAAATCGCCAGCAAGTATCAAATTTTCCAATGAAAGAAAGTGGCCTGAACAGGCCAAATCCCAGAAAGCAACACGATCACAGTATGGACCATAACAATTCACAATGTTGATGTTTTTGTCAAACCCTTTGAAGCAACCAGTCAAAAGAATACCCAACGAGGTGACAAATGGATCAAGCCGGAGAACCCTTGGATTCCAAGCGGCCAATAAACCACCAGAGAGACCAGCCATATCAACAGACCATATCAACCAGTCAGGACGAATTTTACAAAAGAAGGATCGAGCCTTCTCCCCACAAACCATAGTTTCTTGAAGAAAAACCAAATCAGGATTAATAATATGCAGGACTCTTTTGAGGGCCAATTGTTTGGGCAGACCCCCCACCCCACGAATATTCAGTGAGAATAAAATCATAGCGACCCCTGGCAAGGGCTTTGATTCCTCTAAGAGCCCTGGTATCATGAGACAATTGATAGACATTCAAAACCGATGGAGTACCCCCATCCAATGGTATTGATTTCTTATGCTTACGAGCACTGCGAGTCTTGATAGGAGAGAAGTCATTATCCAGACCCCCCAACCGAGCCCCCCCACCAATTTGTTGGGCACCCAAAGATGAAGAGGGGGTATCTTCAGGTGGAGAGATCAACATCGAATCAGTCTTCGGAGCAAGAGAACCCAACACGACCTCACAAAGTGCATTCCCCAGATCTGCCTTATCCAGAGTATGATTTTTATAGAAGACAGGTATCGAGGCCTTCTTAACCATTTCACAATAAGGCGGGATCACAAGGACGTTAGATAGAGTCGAAGGAATACACAGTAGACATGAGAGCACAGGTTCGATCAGAATGGATTCAGCAGATTCCGGAGGATTTGTCGGAGTGTTTGATTCAGACGACAAAAGAATGGTCGAGGCAGGGGAATGAGTGGGAAAGGGTCGAACACCTGCATTCAGAGGGTCACCCAGATAATCTGATAAGTCATGATCAACATTTTCTGAATCCGAAGTATTAATGGGCAAAGAAGGGGCATGACGACGACCAACATAACTACCATTATTTAGCTCTAATGAGTTAATGAAAGAAACTTCCAAGTCATTTAAAGAATGTAAAAATGAAGGATCATTGGCATGTAACTTACGCATCATAACCGACGGCTGACCACCAGGAGGGGGTAATCGGTTGGAGAAGCCATCCAAGCCACCATGTACATCAAGATCCCGCTCACTGTCCTCATCGGATGACCACGTGGGTTCCACATCATCAGGTTTTCTGTATGAAGCACCTTTCTTGCATTGTCGCCAAAGGTGGCCGACTTCCTTGCAGAATGAGCACCGGAAGGGTATACCCCAATATTCGATAGTCTGAGCCAGCTTCCGACCCCGCCAGTTGATGTGTAACACATCAACCAAACCCAAAGTAGTATCCATCTCAACAAGAAGACGGCCCATACGACGGTCAAAACCCTGAAGATGGTCAGTCTCAACATGCAGAAAACGGCCTAAGCTATTTCCAATAGATTCAAAAGCCCCACGATTCCATAAATCCAGAGGGAGACCAGGGAGAAGGACCCAAAGATGCCGAAAACGGATGTTGGCCCTTTCTGGATCAAAATCAGTCTACCAATGTTACAACATTAAACTGCCCGCCCCATTTAGCCACAGCTTCTCCAAAATGGATGTAGACTGACTTTCAGTTTCAAACTTGAATCCATACCAGCCTTTAGGCAGTGCAAACACCATCGGGGTATAACCCACTATCGACGTCGAATGTTGGGTAACCCAACCCACAATATCAGAGTGTTTCATCGCAAAATATGAAAATTTGCCCACAAGAACAGTCATGTTGAAATCGACCAGTTCATCGAGTCCAATATCCCGACCCATTGTGAGCCAAACCTCACCCGACCGACAACCCCACTTTTCCAACAGTCTGCGTGAAGATTTGGAAGTACCCTGTTGTGAGGCACTCACCCGTTGCGGACGAACCTATTCACTGGCCACCGATGGAATAGAGTGCCTATCCGGTGGATTTGGCAGATGCCTAGAAAGTGACAAGTGTCCCTTGCGACCAGCATGCTTGCCACGAGGTAGAGAGGGTTGTCCACCCGGCACAAGGGCCTGTTTCCCTTTGAGCATTTCCCGGTAAAAAGAGTCTGATTTCAAAACCCCATCCTCTTCCATCCAGAAATCCGTGTTTGTTGGGGAGTGTGTGATAGGGATAGAGGGAGGCATCATGGGTTCACCCATGTTGAATCACCGGAATATTCAACCCCGGAAACCACCAAATCTGATAAAAAATTAACCAAAACCGAGACACTGACAGTTAAATGGGTTGATAATGATGGTACCCAGGTTCCAAATAAGGTTCTTACTGGAAAAGGAACCCCCAAATGAGACCACCCGTGTCAAATATAACATACTCCACGAGTTCCAATAAGAAATAGTATCAATGCCGGAAACCACCACCACAACAGGCCCCGAAACCAGGGAGCAGAAGAATGTGAGTCCCGACAGGGAAAAAAACCAAGCAATTAATAGACACCTCCCTCAAAGCAAATCAGAAAACCAAATATCGGCAAAATGGGAGACCAGACAAAGTTGATGACCATACCCACAGCCGACAGGGTATTTTTAGATATTTTTGGGACCACTAGTTATGAGTTCCACAGGTTTTGTTGCCAACCTGCAGTCAGAACCATGCCACAAAGCCCAATATGCCCGGGCCGATATGTGCTAGCCGCTACCAAGATCCCGGAAAACCTGTCACAGGAAACCCTAGGGTTTCATCAAACCCTAAACACCGCGTCGCTCGCTCCGCTCTGCTCCTACACTACTCCGAAATAGCTCAAACTTCTCTCTGGTCTTCTTACTTATTTTCAAGGGCTGGCGGGATAACATTATGCAGTAGTAATAACTGCTATATTGTTTTGTCACTCGTCTTCTTCCTTATTTTCAAGGGACGATAATATAACATTAAAGTGGTTGTGTATCTTCGGATCAGACGTAAGTGGATACATGATGATAATACAGTGGCAATTCAAAGGGAAGCTCCAGTGAGACTCTTTGATGGCTTTCCGCCAGCTTTTGCGCTTGGCTTTAGCTGCTGCCTTTATGACGGCTATCAATGCAACAACCTACTTTACCTTGTATTTATTGTTATTTGAAATTTGTGTTCTCCAACCTATTTCTTAGTAGTTGCAAAGTCATACCAATTAAATATAGTATCGAATGAATATCATGCATTTACAATGGTCATGATTACTTTACCGTGTCTTCCAAGTAATTGCCGAAAAAGTGACCGTGGAAATGATCATCATTGTTCACGTTGTTCCTCTTTTCTAAAAGCTTTAAATTATATTAAAACTTTTTTAATCATCTCTAAGTTTTTTTTCTCCATATATGTAGTATAACTAGCGGCTCAATACAACGAGAGCGCCGAATATGAATGGGTCTTGGGGTCGATCCTGGGTGGGGACGGCCACAACCGACCGCCCCAGCCACCTGGCCATAACGACAGCCCCTTATCATCTCTAAGTTAAGCGAGTCATCCATCCACCTCTTTTATAAAAAATTTAAATTATATTAAAACTTTTTTATCATCTCTAAGTTAAGAGAGTCATCCATCCACGCTCATAGTTTACATCTCCGCAAGCTAAAAATTTGTTTTTAGTTTTGATGCCACTTTATATTTATATATATATATATATATTAAATTCCACTACGTAGATGTAAATACACAAATGAAATCAATATTAATGCTTTTGAATAAGCAATTTACATTTCGGTAAGCTCAAAACAAAAGCTTCGATCCCAAGTTCACTCATATTCAATATATGCAATAATTTTCATGTTCTAATATATATATATATACTAGGCACATGGAAATACTTAAATAATTATTTCAACACTATGAGTAATTTAATTGAATCTTTTTTATAATTAAATTATATATATATATATATATATATATTTTATTATTTAATTAAATATAATTTATTTATTTTTAATTTGATTTTATGATTATAAATATATTAATGTGTTTTTGAAGGTGTATAGACATACATATTAAATTTGTGTTAATAATTATTTTGTACAAATATATATATGATGATATTGATTTATGATTGATTAATCTTTATAATAATATTGTGTTTTAATAATAATTAATTTTAATGGACTTTAATCACCATCATCATTAATAGAATAAACAATATTATTTTTAATATATTTGAATCTATAATATAATATATATTTTTAAGGATTTAAATATATTAAATCATTTATGACACTTATATTATTTATATTCATCATTTAATATTAGAAAATGTTAAATTTATTGAGGAAAAGATTTATATAAAAATTATTTTTATATTATAATTAATGTAGAAAAGAAAATTAATTCTTAAATACATTTAAATAAGCAATGTATAATTAATATGGGATTTTGGATTGAAGTTGAAGGAATACAATATTTTTTCTCATAGTAATGGAGTAAGACCTAAAATAACTTCTCAGTGGCTAAGGATTCATCTTAGATATGCCATTGAGTGTTTGAGATTATGATAGGTTTTTCCATCTTCATGAAAAAACAATCTCTCTTCTCAACCATCCAAACTATACTCAATCCACAAATATAATTTACTATATATTTAATATTTAATTCTATGAGTTGGGGGGTTGGGTTTCAATAGTGTATTGCACTATTTTTCACCCTTAAAATTCACAACATTTTTGTTCTTGTTGGGTGCTTTTCTTATTTTACTCCCATATTGACTTGGTTTGTATATTTCCCATCAATTTGGGACCCATTGAAAATAAACAAAGACCAAGTGTTTTATTACAAATTAGGGATTTGACCAAGACATGAAAAAATTGTTTGGTCAAAGGACTTACTAATTAATCCCCAAATCTTATTCTATTATATTAATTGCCAGAAATTTCACTGAAATCTCCCTGTGAGTATTATATTTACTTATGGAAGGTCAAGGAAGACTACAACTGTGCCAGGTCCCACTATTGAATCAATCCAAGGCGCAAACCCTTTTGTGTGGTGTAAGATACCCTACAATAAATCAACCCTGTCAAGTCTTGTAGGTCTGTACTTTGGGATTTCCCTCTAGTTAGACCATGTAAATTGCAGGTCTCCTTAGCCGTCTGTTTTAGCGGATACCAATATCTTTCAATATGGATTCCATCCTTTCGATATTTGCCAAGATTTACCTGATTTGTTTGTTCCAGAAATTCCATAAGGAAAAAAGGTTTGACATATTCTGTTCAAGGGTGGTCTCAAGGCCCTATTTCGCCATATTCCCCTTCCCGTTTTAAGTCGTGTTCAAATCAAAAGTGAGATGAAAAACCATAATTATATGTTCTCAGCTCAACTTTCTCATAGAACCATACATAGGTATTAGCTTTTTTTTTCAATGGAAACTACTTACTCTATTATAAAAACATCAATATACAATTTTGAACTCACACAAATTGAATGACCGCAGACCCAGATTACAAGTCTTTGAATTTATAGATTTTTCAGTGTCTCTATGCAAAAACAATAACAATAACATACTACATAATGTAATCAGTATAAGCTTCTTCAGAAATACAACATCAAAATTGACTCATTTTTCTTTGCATTGCTTAATGCTTCCTGTGTTTATTTCCCATCTCAAAAACTCTAAAAATGGTGGCCTGTCGAGATTTTTCAGATTTGTAAATCTTCAGTTAAGGGAGGGTAAAGACTATGTGAGTTGTTTCTCTTGACGCTTGGTAGCGATTTTAGGTTATCTGGAAGTGGGTTTCGACTAAAATGGCTGAGCCGAATGGAAAAAATAGACACCCGAACCGAAAAAATGGACACCCGAATCGAAAAAATGGACACCCCACCTTTGATAGCCAGAGCAGGTAGATATTAGATTTTTATTAAGCCCCCTCTCATCACTACTAGGTCGGCAACTTCCAGCCCTAAGGAAAAGAATGTTGTGGACTTGGGAGGTTAACTCGGGGAACCTCATTCCCAAGGTTCAATCCAAGTGTGAGAAGATATAAATATCCTCTGCAATACTAGGCTTATTCGTCGATTCCAGTTTGGACGCCGGTGTTCATGTATGCAATAACAGTCTAAAAGGTGTAGCCACTATCGAGGGTTGGCAAGGATTTAACCAAGGTGTTTTAGTAGCTGCAGTTGTTCTCTTAGATTTAAGCATGATATTTGAACTTCATAGATATAATGGTGGAGGAGTCAAGTGGCCTAACCCCTGGTTATTAACGTCCATGCAAATTATTTGTCCTTATTGAGAATACCCCCGAGGGTTTTATACTATTATTTTGTTGTATAAAATTGTTTAACAAAGTCAAACCTTCTTACTCTTGTTTGGAAAATCATGCCTTATTTAACAGAGTCGATCCTTGTAACTATTGTCAGGAAGATCATGGATTAGGAAAGAGATGTGCGGCTCGGGTGAAGGAACAATGGGCTAGATTCTACATACTCCGTCGCTATATCACTAAACTATTGTGCTGGCATCATTGTAGTGAAGATTCCTGAGGCGTGTAGTTTTAGTTAGTGAGTATGACCAGAGGACTTGTAAAATTTACAATATATTTTTTTTGCCTCCTTGAGTTCTATCATGAAGAAACCACAGAGATCCACTAGAAAATAGGTTAGAAGATCCAGTCTCATAGAGTGAAGGCGACAGTCTTGAACCCTAAACCCCACACAATGTGCAGAAATGAACGGATTCGAAGGCCTAGTACTTTATTTTTTCCGTTCTAATTTTGTATTATCTCCGTGTTAATTACTTTGAGAGTTTGATCCATGGCAGCTGTCGTTTTGTGAGCAGAGACTAAAAACATTTTGTATATATATTTGTAATGAAATATCCTGCTTACTATTTTTCTTCTTCAGATTCTGCCATTCATGAAAATATGGGTTTCTTTGGTTTCTTGGTGCACCTAATTAATTAATTTAGAGTATATTTTTATGTATCTTCAAAGGTTATTCAAGGAATTATAAGCAATCATGGAAGTGATTTTTTCGAAAATATCGAGGGCACGATCTAATGCAAACGAAATGAACCCGAAATTTTTTCCTATTCAGACCATTTTCAGATGTGCCTGACAGCCAGCTGTTGTGAGAGAAATCATCGCAGTGCTAGAATGTAGAGCACTCTTTCCCCAGTGAGTGGGTTAGGTTTCTTGGTGCACCTAATTAATTAATTTAGAGTATAATTTTATGCTAAAATTATTAGTACTAACGCAAAGAGACAAGGCATGCAATCTCATCTACGAAGATTCGAGGTTCTACCATAAAGTTTGCTAAAAATTTAGTGCAACAATTTAAATTGTCCATATCAACATTTGAACTTGTACTCTGGAATTCTGGTATATTTAGGAAGGATCCATTATCACCCTCCATCTTCGTATTTTGAATTGTTTCACTGTATTATTTCATCCACAAACACTTCTCTTAGTGAAAATGTCTTACATAAATGAAAAAGTAATACATAAACCATGTTCCAAAAAATGAGATAAAACTTTGAGATATGCACATACAAACGATGTTAAAGATCATAAAATCATAATTGAAGAGTATTTCAGCACATATAAACAAGTTTTAAAATAAACTTTATCACGAAAATGTTTTGTTACTATGCACTCAATAACGATCTAATAAAGAAACAGACGTGGACAACAAAGAATAGAATTTAATAAATGTGTTTCAATCCTTATATACAATGACAGTGACCTCTTTGACAGTATTTATATTTTTAATCATGGTTGATATAAAGTATATTTGGTTTTATAGTTTTTTAATGTATTTAATATTAAGTCAATTCTCTTCTCACGGTCAAGAAAGAGAATAGAATCAAATTTATATGGAAATTATGCAGGTGTTCCCACTCTTCTCCCATGACTAGAACTCTTATCCATTCTCTTCGCTACCATTAGGGATGGATTAATGTATCTCAATATTTCATTGGCTTATGTTTGGATAATATATTCAATCTCATTCTAGGGAAAACCTTAATATATTCAATATCATTTCGTCTAAATGGATAAGAAAAATATGAACATAGAAAAGGAAAATACTATAATAAATTTGATTTTTTGTTTGTTTGTTTTGATTAAGGTGTTTTTTTAATTTAATTATATTTATATATATATAAATGATTGTTTTATTTATTATATATATATAATTGATTTTTTGTTTGTTTGTTTTAATTAAGATGTATTTTTATTTTATTTTCATTTAATATATATATATATATATATATATTCTAAATTAAATTAAATTAAGAATACACTTTAATCAAAACAAACAAAAAATTAATCAATTTTATTATTTCAGGTTTCTTTTTTATGTTCATATATTTCTTCTCCACTCTAACTAAATCAAAATGAAATTGCATATATTTAGGTTATGGAGTAATTATATATATAATTATTAAATTTTTATTATAATAAATTGTGGGTTTTAGTATCTAGTAAGTTGTAGGTCTATGTTTTTTTATCTTTTGGTAACCCATATGACATGACAAGATTGAATGTGGGTGTGTCCGATGAGGATGTATGGTTCAAAAAATTGTGAGCCTTGACATCTTTCAATATTTTTAAATATGGGTGGAGCAATTTAAATCTAAACTAAATTGTGAATTTCATTTTTTTTATGATTTTTTTATTAGTTTATTAACTAAAACCACATTAATACAATATATTATTGCATTGATGATCGAGTAAGTCTATATAACAAAGGCTGCCAAAAATGGCTCTGGTTAGGGTTTGGCAGGTAGAGTTCTCGGGCCTTTGTCGGCAAAAGTCACAAACTCTGGTAGACATGATTTCTTCTTGAATAACCATCATCTTGGAATCAAGATGGTTCGGTTTGAACCATCCCAGTACTAGCCAAGGTTAAAAAAAGTGGGAAGTTAGGTTTGCGATGGTTATTCTTGGATGGTCTATCTCTACTGGTTTTGTGTGTCTTTGCTCCGATTTTTCAGTTTTCTTTTAAGTTTGGTTTAGCTATTTTTGGAGGCCCCTCTATTTTGGTGGATTTTTGGTTGATGGGACAATTCGTATTTTTGGCAATGATTACCAACTGATAGCCACCTTAGTGTTTTTCAGGTTTGGGCCTTTCGTACCGATGGTGGGTGGTACCGACAGGTGCCATTCTCCGAGGTTTAGAGAAGGCACGGGACCGGTTGGATGTGGGATAAGCACACCGGGGGCTGGAGGTAGCACCTTTCTTTCTCCCGGCTTTGAGACGCGTGGAGGGTCTGTTCTGTGGGGAGATATTGGTAATGGAACTGGGGGTTTTCAGACATCCTCTGGGGTTGATGGTTATGATGCTGGTAAGGGATGGAACCAACGGTTTAAAGGGGTGAAGGCACGGAAAAGACGACAGACGAAGGTCATTAAGGTCCGTGGGGGACTTGACCGTTTCATTATCCCTGAAGAAACGAACCTAGAACGAGTCGAGAAGTTGTCTACTAGGGCTATTGTGGGTCGCCTTGAATATACCTCCGGGATTCAGAAGGAGCTGGTAGACTGGGTTCGACAACACTGGATGCCGATCAGTAGCGATATGCCTAGGGTTTTGCAGATGATGAACGGGTGCATCATGTTTGTTTTTTCTAAACAGGAGCATGTTGGTAAAATTTTGAAGAGGTTTTGGTGTTTCAAGGAGGGGTCCTTAAATTTGAAGAGATGGTATCTTGCATTTGATCCTTTGAAGGAGGTCCTGAGCGTTCGTCACCTATGGTTGCTCATTCCAGGGCTACCTATCGAACTCTCGACAGAGAACATCTTGATGGGGATTGCGAATGCGGTGGGGAAGTTTGTTCGCCTGGACAATCGTTCTTTGTGCGGTTTCGATAGGCGGTCGACGAAGGTGATGGTCTCTTTTGAGATGGCTAGGGGTCTGCCGAAGGAAATTGAACTTGTTTGGGGTTCGAAGACTTGGCTTCAACGCCTGGATTACCTAAAGGTTCCTTTCCGCTGCTATTTCTGTCAAAAGACTGGACACATTCAGGCCCATTGCCCGAATGCTGCCAATACTCTTGGGTTTTGGCCTCGTGGATGTTCCTTTGTTTAGGATCCTATTATGCGGCCACTTACTGTTGGGCTTGTGGATGAGCAGGCTGGTCTTGGTAAGTCTTTAGCTACTCCCAAACCCTCTATTCCCGAGATTTTGGATGCTAAGATAAATGAAATTTTTTATTCAAATATCTCACATAAAGTGATTGCTCCGTTAAATTTGGAAGTTATGAACCCGGATTCTGGGGAGGAAGCCCTTACAGCCAAAACACCGGCTTGTCGGGAGTTATTTGGGGATATGCCTGGTTTGGGGGTGGATAGTCCGGGTTTGGTTGGGGATTCTTCAGGTGACTTTCTTTCATCTGATACGGTTCGGGGGATAAATTGTCTGGCGAATGTGGATGACGGGGGGGAATTGTTAAGGTCTGAGACGGATAACCTTGAGAATTTGTCTTCCTCACATACTAGGGGTTTAAGGGATGCTGGGTCGGGTGAGTCTGGAGGGGATTACACATTCATCCCTCTCTCTATCTATTCTAAAAACCCTAGTTCGAATCCTCATGTCCAGTCGATTTATTCTGAGAGATTTCAGAACGTAACCATTCGAAAATCTAGAAGAAAAGGGGGGACTTGTGGGGTTAGGGAATGTGACTCCAGCCACGGACATATTTCTGTTTCAGAGAGAATCGATTTACTGGATAATACTGAGGATTCTTCTATTCAATTGCGGGGTCTTAGAGAAAAATCCCCGGTGAGGAGGGCTTCTTAATGTCTATTTTCTCCTTAAATATTCGTGGATTTGGGGGGGTTGTTCGAGTCAGGGCTCTCTCTGATCTTCTTTCTACTGCTCGGCCTAATATTTTATTACTTCAGAAACTATGTGTTCTGATTTGGATGCCATTTCAAAATTTGTTGGTCTTTAGGGGGGATGGGAGGTTTCGGCATGTAGCTCTAATGGCTTGCCTGGTGGTCTGCTTGTTGCTTTGGACCCTCGGGCATACTCTTTTCGGGTTTATAAAACATCTTGGGGAATTTTGTTGGATGGGTTTCGTCGATCTGATGACTCTCCATTATCGATTCTGAATGTTTATGCTCCATATAAAAATTTGGATTTATTCTGGAATGGGTTACAAGATTCTGGTTTGTTGGAAAGAAATAATATCATCGTGGCAGGGGACCTAAATTTTACAAGGTTTTCGCAGGATATTTGGGGAACATCGACCAAATTGGATGTTTTGGCTAACTACTTTTCTGATTATTTAATTAGTAACGATATGATTGATGTGTGCACAGGTGTCTTCTCTCCTACTTGGTCTAATGGCAGAGGGGGACACGACTCGATAATGAAAAGACTGGATAAATTTATTGTAAAGAGATCATTTCTGGAGTCTTGTGGCAGGTATCGTTCTTGGCTTGGAAGGAAAAAGATTTCCGACCATTGGCCTGTTTTTTTGCAGTTGGACGATCGTTTTCAGCATCAATGTTATCCATTTAAATTTGACTGCTCATGGAATGATAATTCTGAGTTTATTAGTTTTGTTTCAAATGTGTGGCAACACATATTTCTGGAAGAGGATATGAATCCTGTGGACCAGATATGTTATAAACTAAGGGTGCTTAAAGGGAAAGTTTCGCTTGGATTCATGATAAGAAAAAAGTGGTTAAGTAGAAACTTTTGGAGATAGAATCACAGTTGCAGGCTTTATTTGCTCAGTCTTTGGTAGATCCATTAGATTCCACTCATTTTTCCATTTTGAAAAATTTGGAGAAGGAAAGAGAAAGCTTTTACCTAATGGAGGAAAAAGAGTGGAGACTGAAAAGCAGAGCCCTTTGGGTAAAATATGGGGATAAAAATACTCGGTTTTTTCATTCTTATGCGTCGGCTAGGAGGAACAGTAATACTATTTGGAGAATGGCGGATGAAGCTGGTAATGAGGTGGTTTCTGCACAGGATCTACAGGGTTTGGCAAAAAAATATTTTAGCAATATCTATTCGGTTGATAATGGGTGTGATCTTTTGGCCCAGTTGAGGGTTGCAAGGCTATATCCGAAATTCTTTGATGATGAGGCAGCTGCTGATCTTTGTAAAGAAGTCACTATGGAAGAGGTGGAATATACTCTGAAATCTTTTGCTAAGGAGAAGAGTCCAAGGGCAGATGGCTGGACGGTGGAGCTCTTCTTACAGTTTTTTGACATTACGGGGGAAGAAATATTGCGAATGGTGGAGTTTACCAGGACACAGGGATATGTCTCTGGGGCACTAAATGCTACTTTTATTACTCTTATTCAGAAGGTAAATGACCCAAAAGTTTTTGGGGAATTTAGGCCTATAGCCTTATGCAATCTTATCTACAAGGTGGTTTCTAAAATTATTGTAGGTCGACTGAAGCCTGTCTTTTCTAGATTTATTACTCAGGAGCAATTCGTATTTTTGCAAGATAGACAGATTCATGATGTTGTCGGTATTACTCAAGAGATCTTACACATTATCAAATGCAAAAAGTTAAAGGCTATCATCCTTAAAATGGACCTGGAAAAGGCTTATGATCGTGTAAGCTGGGATTTTCTGAGACTTGTTTTGATTCATATTGGGGTTCCAGCTCTTGCTATAAGGTGGATTATGGCGTGTGTCAGTACTATGAATATTGCAGCACTTGTAAATGGTTCTCCATCCTCTTTTTTCAGCTGCACTAGGGGGTTGCGCCAAGGATGTTCATTGTCTCCTTTCTTATTTTTGTTGGTGATGGATGGACTTAGCCGGTTGATAAAGGAGGCTGTTGAAGCGGGAAATATTAGAGGTTTGAAAATTTCAAAGAATTTAACTGTGTCTCATGCATTATTTGTGGATGATGTATTGTTGGCTGGAAATGATTCTGTGGAAGAATGGAGGGCTTTCCAAAAGATCATTGATCTTTTCTGTGCCGCCTCGGGTATGAAAGTTAGTCTTAAAAAATCTTGTATTTATGAGAATTTGGTTTGCATAAACAGATTGAGACTTTTGAAACTATTTTTGCCTTATAATTGCTTGAAGATTGTAGATGGTTTTACATATCTTGGCTATCAGTTAAAGCCAAATGGTTTCCTGGTTAAGGATTGGCAGTGGCTCATTAAAAAATTTGAAGCTAGGATAAATCACTGGACTTTCCGTCTTCTTTCTATCGGAGGCAAACTTACTCTGGTAAGGTCAATCTTGACTGGGACACCGGTCTATTGGTTCTTGTTACTCCCTGTGCCATGTTCTGTTATCAATACTTTGAGGAAATTAATCTTTCAATTTTTATGGTCGGGAGGATTGAAGAAATCCTATCTATCTATGATAGGATGGGATAAGATTTCTATTCCAGTTGCTGCAGGTGGTTGGGGGATAAAAGATCTCTCTGTATTTAGTGCTGCACTTAGGTTGAAGAGCCTATGGAGGGCTTTATTTGGCAAGTCACTTTGGACACAGGTGATACATCAGAAGTATATTAAAACAAATGTCTCCCATTGGTTGAGGAAGCCGAAGAAAGTTTTAAGGGGAGTTTCTCCCATATGGAATGGGTTCATGAAGGTCTATTGCTGGATGGTGGATGGTCTCTGTTGGAAGGTTGGAAACGGGGCTGAAGTGGCAGTGGGGGTAGATCCAATCGCTGGTTTAAAGGATCAGATGTCATTTTCACAGGAACTACTACAATTGATGAGGGGGAAGGGTTTTGTCACCCTGAATATTGTTGTGAAAAATGATGTGCAGGGATATTGGATGGGAGCGTCGGATCTGCAATTACCTCAACAAGTTGCATTGGAATGGGATCTATATATTCGATCTCTTAACGCTGCAGGTATTCGATGTATGGATGAGGAGGATGAAATCAAATGGGTTGGCAATGTGTCCACTGGTATCATCACGGCTTCCACTGCATATGATTACATTATTAAACGTAGATGTTTATTTCCATCACACTGGTGGTATAAACTGATTTGGCAGTGGTATCTTCCGCTGAAGCTTCAGTGTTTCATTTGGTTTGTTTTAATGAATAGACCGAAAACGTGGGACAATTTGAATTTTATGGGTTGGATTGGGCCAAGTCAATGTGTTTTCTGCAGGAGGGAGTCTGAAACAACGAATCATATTTTTATGGACTGTGCATTTACTTCGACTATTTGGGATAAGTTTTCCAAAAACCTAACTTTTCCTCAGAAGTGGGCTGGGAATAATGTGGAGAAATGTTTGTTTGAATGGGTGAAGGTTGGAAAAACACATATTACTTTGCCAGTCTTTATCTGCTGGGCGATATGGCGTGCAAGGAATAGAGCCATCTTTGATAATTCCGTTCCAAATGCTGATTATGTTTTTTGTGAGGCCTTTAGGCTTTTTCTAAAATTTCAGAAGGAGGATGACAAACCTGTGGAAAGGACCATTGGAAGGTTTCATTACACCATCGATGACCCTGTTCTATTCTTCAATGGGGCTGCAACTTCTGGAAAATGTGGTATTGGTGGGGTTATTTTTCTTAACTCTGATCATTTTTACACTCTTCGCATGCATGGGGGATTTGAAACTAATATGAAAGCGGAGCTATTAGCTCTTTGGTGTGTTGTCAAGGCTACAATTTGTTTTGGATTGAACAAGGTAAAAATATTTGGTGATTCTAGGGTCACTATTAAGTGGGCTCGTGGGGAGTTCGATCTAAAGGTTCTAAATATTGTCTATTGGTGCAATCGCATTTAGCGTGATCTTAGTTCTTTCACTTCTTATTCGCTGGAACATATTTATCGTGAGTTTAACTCACAGGCTGACATGTTGTCAAAGCTGGCGATTGATGGGGATGAAGGCATCTTATTCTGGGAGGATGTCTGCGAAGATGTGATGGTGGATTCCGGTTCTCTTTATTTCCTCTACTAAAGTTTTTTGAGGAGCTATGTTTGATAGCTGAAGATCTTTGGATATCTGTCCACTTTTGTATAATTTTGTGTAGTTTTGTTTGGGATAGAAAGAACTTTCCTATAGGGTCTTTCTGAACATGTTTTGTAATATCTGATGGATGAACATCTTGTACTACTTGATTTAGATTAATTGAATAGCAGTAATATGCTTTTTTTCGCGGGAGAAAAAAAGCAAAGAATAAGGAGATAAATTCAATTTGTAATATTTTTTTCAAATTTGATAAAACTTTTACTTTAGTTACTACCCATATATGCATTGAATTGATTTTTATTCACAATCATATATATACTATGTTTAAAATCAAGAAGATTTTAAATGTGTATAGATATAATATAATGATAATAATAATAAATAATAAAGAAATAGATCAATTAAAAAAAGATAAACACCAATCACAATTTTATGGAATATTTGTTGGTATTAATAATGAAGCATTATATATCGATGCATTCATGAAACATTTAGTCCATTAAGCTTGCAACTTTAGCTTGATATTATTACGTGTTTTATAGGTTTATTTTTATCAACTTTTTATAGGTTTATCTTTATCAACTTTACTCAAACATTAGGGGGGACTATGAGGGTGTGATCAAAACCCTGAGCATACTCAGACAACCCTCCATTCGACTCATAGAGTCATGCCATAAAATCTCTACCGTAATAAATTATAGAACTACCCTAAGCAAGTTTCGTAAGGACTTACAAGCCAGATGCCAAAGACAACGTCAGGATATGGGTGTATCATTTCCAGCTGAAGTATGCTCTTTAATAAATCTACAATTAAACTAATATGAGTTAAGTATAAGTCTTGAGACCTCCATAGAATTTGTGCATCAGACATATGCACGCATAAATATAAACACATGCATGCTCGAGGAACTTGTAGGTTTGAAGTTATAATAAATTCTAGGTGAAGTATAATGTGAGATTTCATTGCAACAAGGCAGTATATGGAACCGATGATGACAAGGATAACACTTGAACTCCTCTCCTCTCATAGGGAAATTGTGAGTTTGTCTCGGCTTCTTGGTGAAGGAGAGAGTTGTTCATGTTGAATTCAATCAATTGCTCACTACTTTACGCAAATAGATCTTCCCTTAACTAATAACTTCTTCTTGTTCCTCTTATAGCATGTGTTCCCTCACAATAGGCAGATAGCAACCTCGAGGACATTGCTTAGTCCCTGCCTTATAACATAGAAACAAAAATCAATATTGAATAATAATAAGACAAAATAATTTTTTGATAAAATGATTCACAAATTCATTAAATTTAATCAAAATGACAAAGCTACAACTCTTGTTTTAATACAAAAAGAATAAATCAAATGAATGAATTGACAATAACATTGATCAATTTAAAAGTTTACATATCATACATCAAATCATTTCGACTTAAGTTTTCACTATAGCTATAAAAAGAAGACTTATGTTACAATGGTATGAGATAGGATGCCTATTATTGTGTTGAAAATTGCTATGCATCTTTTTTTATCACTGTATCAAAGTATACAATTGAGTTATATTTCTACTTATGAAAATGGGTGTTATCCATGTTTATGCATGAATAAAATTCATTAGTGGATGTTTATTTAAATCTATTGCATTTTATTAGTTCCATTCACACATTCATATGAAATATGTTGGGTTGTTACTTGCCTAAATAGAAAAAGGGTTCCATTTCTATGATAAAAAAATCTTAGGAGAAAGTGACATGACAATTTTCTTGGCATTTTACAAATGCATTGGCTCCAACCTTCTAAGCTTGTACAGTCTTAATTACAAACAATGTAGTAAAGTAGTTCAGATAATTGATGAAAATAAGACTAATATCATGACTAAGTGATATAGACAAATTTAATGGAAACAAAAGTAAAATTGTAACATTCATCTATTTAAAAGTGCACATATCAAAAAATTTAATTAACAAATTAGTAAATTTATAATTTTTTTTCTATTTTAAATGTTTAATGGATTCTATAAAAAAAAATCTAATAAACAAATGAATGAATTTTAAATATTTGATAAGTTATAAAATGAATGTGAATTTATAAATAAATTTGATTCACCTCAAATATTATTGTAATAAATTATTTAAGTTGAGTATATTTGAATTTGAGAATAATAATAAATTTTTAATTTTTTATGTTTTTAATTTGTATAATATTTTTTTAATTAAACATATATTTTTATTCATTTAATTTTTTAATTTATATTTTATAATATTTAAAAAAATTATATAAACTCAATAATGATAAATTTATCTCCTATTAATTTATAAATTAAATCTCATATCAAATCTACAACCATATAAATTGTTTTTCATTAATTTATAAATCCATAAATTAATTTATAAATTAAACCTAATTGTTTACAATTATATATATGGTTTTCCATTAATTTAGAAATCTATAAATTAATTTAGAAATTAAATCTTGATTAGACAATATATATTTATAAATATATTTACAATGTTAAATTATGAATAAACATAGTATTATTTAAAACAATGACTAGATAAATATATTTACAATGTTAAATTATGAATAAACATAGTATTATTTAAAACAATGACTAAAAGATACATATCATTTTATAAGTGAAACAAAAATCAAGAAAAAGATAAAATTAACAATGGTAAGTATTTGTTCAATAACATCTTTTCTCTTTCTCTCTTTATATATTCAAGCATCTTTAATAACAAGAGCCACTAGGTGGCAATGTCCCTCACATTGTAGTTGAAAATGATACTTATCTTGAAGAGAAACATTTACATTCAAACTTCAAACCTTAAAAGTTCAAACTTCAAACATTAAGATGGGTATAAATTCCTTAATTTCCAGGAAAACATAACTTGAGGAGCTAATTCAAAACACTGAGTAGGCGTTCACTTCTGAAGTGCAATTGGCTTGGCTTACAATATTCAAGGAAGATCCTTTCTTCTAAAAAACCGATGGCGGGTATTTATTCTGCCAAAGCTGTGTTTTAGTTGCAGTTGAGGGTATTATTTTGCCAAAGTCCCCCTTAGGTGCAGCTCGGGGTATTATTCCGCTGGGGTTTGCACTGGCCCCAATCGGCTTGAAAAGTTTGCAAGGGAGAGATCCACACGACCGATTAAATATGTCGTTGGGATTTGAACCTAGGTGGAGGAATATCACCACCCCAGCATAACCATTCCATTGAACAGTACAGTACTCTGTTGACTTATGATAGTTGGCATTCGTTATGCTCTAACAGGGTTTATAGAGAAAAAATTTATTAGTCAACGGAGTCCATCGACAATGCTACAAATTACAACTGTTTATAAATAGCTCTCTCATAAACTTCTGAGTGTTTTACTTCTTCCTACGAATCTATTTAATTTTTAAGCCATTTTTGGATCTTTGAAAAAAAAAATTGTTATTATTTTTTTTCTCCTCACATTCATGCGTAGTAGCTGTTACCTCGTCAACGTCGATGGTTTCCTCCCTCTTCCCTGGTTTTTCAGATGGATGGATGTATTAACTGCTAGCCGCAATAGTAGCTGATAACCCATACTATCTGATAACCCATAATTGCACAATGTTAGTGTAAAAGAGGTATTTGATTAAATATACAATTTAAGTAATAAATAATTATAATTTGAAAAAATATCATATAACCAAATTTAATTTGAAAAAATATCATATAACCAAATTCAGATAATAATAACCATAAAAAAATCCAAATCTTATCATGTTGGGAATACTTCATTGGTGATGAAATAGATCAAGCGAGAATTTACTTCGAGAATCCATATTCTACAACTTCTTTAAATTAGATGAGATGTAAGTACAAAAAGACTTTCAATAACTTATCTTTCACTAGTATAAAGAGAAAGGAGACAAAGTGAGGGATAGCTTGTCCAAGGAAAGCCTACTACTACCCGCTAGGGGATTGGATCATTTTGAAAAACGAGGAAAGAATAAGAATTTTTTTTCATCATTGGTTTTTTAATATACAGGGGATTGTTAATAGAAAAACGGTATGTTGTATATGGTAAAATTACAGGGATTGTCAATGAAAATAAAAATACTTTTATTTCAGGATTTTTTTTTAAGATGAGGAATCCCCATACCTGTAGAATAGATCTATAACGTCGGACGGTCTGCGTTGGACTCCCCACAGCTCAGCTTGTTCGGGATGGCTCCCATCTCAACCTCCGACCTACAAGCTTTGCACTGGTAATCTATAAAACCTTAACCACTACTTTTCACTATTTGTGAAATATTTCAAGGTACTTTCATATAAAAATGAAAAAAAAAATTATATTAATGTAAATATAGAAAATATTGTAGTTTCAAATAATAAATATATGTTTTCCGGTGTGGTTTATAAATAAAAAACGACATAACAATAAAGCGAATTTACAATAAAACTCAATTCCAGTCTGAAATGCTTTTAAAGTATATTTCTCTTTTCAGTGGGCTAGTTGGTTGGTGCAGCTAAGGATTGGTTTCAGGAGGGCCCTGAATTCGACCTTGAGACCTGAAAGGACCAAACTCCACTCAAGCTACTATGCATAAAGCACGGAGGGTTACGAAAGTTTTCTTTATAGTACAGGCCATCTTTACAGTACCATACTAATATCTTTGCACAAAAAAAATTATCGAGCAGTTATATATAATAATTATTTAAGTAAGTGAAGGATAAAAATCTTGTGGGCAAACTTGATATGGAGCAATGAAAATCACTTTGCAAGCTTCATTACAGAAATGTGTTGGTAGCTGAAGCTAAATAGAATATAGATCAATAATAGATAGAATTGTGATAATGGTAATCACACAATTGTATACATAGAGATTTTATTTGGTAAAATCTTTTGCACAGAAATATTTATAGGGCAAATAGTATGGGTATTCTTATTGCTTAAAGATGGAGATTATAACAGCTAAAAAAACAGGTTTATAATCATTCCTCAAAATAATAGATAGAATCGTGATAATGATAATCACACAATTGTATACACAGAGATTTTATTTGGTAAAATCTTCTGCAGAGAAATATTTATAGGGAAAATCGTATCGGTATTCTTATTGCTTAAAGATGAAGATTACAATAGCTAAAAAACAGGTTTATAACTATTCCTCACAATAATAGATAGAATCGTGACAATGGTAATCACACAATTGTATACATAGATATTTTATTTAGTAAAATCTTTTGCAGAGAAATATTTATAGGGCAAATCGTATCGGTATTCTTATTGCTTAAAGATGAAGATTACAACAGCTAAAAAACAGGTTTATAACCATCCCTCACATTGTCTCTCAGTAATTATGTGAGGAATGGTAAAATTACAGAGATTGTCAATAGAAAGACGCTATGTTATATACACTAAAATTAGTGTTTTCCAGAGCTGTATGATAAGGCTTTTCCCTTGAGAATGAATTCATGTTTTTATCCTTTGGAAGGAGAAATTCCTGTTACTTTGGACACTTTGTATCCGGATAATTTATTTTTAACTTGTAAAAGACATTGAATGCTGTATGCTGTATAGCATTCATGCATCTATTGAATATAATTTTAATGTGAAAAGAATATGTAATTTAAACCATCTCCCTGAAATAGAAAAAATAACATAAAGACTAGTTAAAAAAAACTTATGATGAGTACTAACCGTTTAAACCTCACTCATAATGGGTATATGATAATGTGTGTACAATGTAGCTATGCATATGACCAACTTGCCACGTATAAGAGGTATATGTAATATGTGTACGGTATAGTTGTGTATAGTAGTAGTCTAAAGTTAAACATATTTTTTTTTGCTATATTTTTTTATCTTTTTATCTAAATTTTAGTTCTGCATATTTAAGAGTTTTGAATCTATTTTTATAATTAAAACTACAATTTCAACAACAACAAAAATTTACAATTTACTTATTATTATACATCCAAAATGGATTATAAACCATAAAATATACATTTTCTATAAAAATTATGAAATTTTATTCTATAGAATTTTAATAAACTCTTTAAGAAACCAAAAGCCCATTTTAGTTAATATTTAAACAATATTCAAGGTATACTGAACTTTAACTTAGTTTTACATAGGAATGTGTTTGCCTGTTACTCTATGATATAAGATTGAGGAAAGGGAAGCTGAAAAGGACTCGTCTGAAAATCCACAATCCACATTTTCTGACCATCTTGAATATAATTCAACAAAATAAAATTTCAGAACTCTGATTTGTTATAAGATCTGATTTGGTATAAGAAATGGAAATTTGAAAAGCTTTCGTATAAAAGAAATAAAATACACATTTTTTTTTGGAACAATCTTTGACTATAATCCAATCTAAGAATTTTTTTTATAACTATGAATCATGATTTATGGTATGTTTTGAAAAATATTTCTAAATTAATTTATAAAAAATAAAATCCAAATCTGAGAGAACTATCACTGTATTATTATTGTTTTAAGAAAGGAACCTGTATGTGTATATAGCTGAGTTAAAACTGAAATAGATTACTAAGACCAGTTAAATAACAGTAAACCTGGGCGAAGGCTAACTTAAATATTGAACAAAACACAGAGACCAGTTAAATAACAGTAAACCTGGGTGAAGACTAACTTAAATATTGAACAAAACACAGAGTGAAATAATAGCAACTATCAATGTACCATATTCTGTCACTAAAACCATGATTTCTACTCCAATCCATTAAACTTAAATTACGCTCAAATTCATCGCCAAAAACAAATGCATTCAAGTTACCTACATTCTCATTAAATGCATTCTAGTTACCTACATTCTCATTATATTGAGAAAAACAATGTACTTGGTTTTATCTAATTGGATTAAAAAAAATGACTTTCCTCTAAAGAGAAAACTAAGAAAAGAATGGTGGCTTGCTTAGCACGTGATTAGTCTTGTACCAATCTCCGATCAGAGCGGTGTATTCCCCAGCAGGAGCGGGGTACGGAATGGGGATCATCGGCCTGCTAGCAATGGCCAAACCTCCGAATCCCCCCAGCAGCCTTGTGCAGCAACGTGGAAGGAAAATAGAAAAAGGTACCGATCTGATCCTTGACTTGAAATTTGTACGTGAAGTTGCTGCGGGGGGTATTGGGCAGCTGGTTCCCAGCATTCCATCTTGCCATGAATTTTTTCTTTGCTGGATTCCATTCCTGAACAAAAACTCAAACTCAAATTCCCAGCCTGGGCATAAAAGCCCAACTAAGCTCAACACTACTGAAACACATTGAAAATGCACAAAATGTAACTTGGGTTCTCACCATGAAAGCAGAAGAGGCTCGTTCAGAGAGTTACAAACATTGATAATAATATTATCGTTCGTCACAACATCGAGTTGGAGTCCGGGGAACCGGCCATTGATCAAAATCCTCTGCACAGAACAAAAGTAAATGCTGTTGTAGGCACTGCTTTTGTTAGGAGCCGATTTATGCTTTTGTTAAGAGCCTTCTTTCTGGTAGTATGCGCCTTCTTTCTAGTAGTATGCCTCTGTTTTCATACTACTGCAAAATGTAGAACAAATACAGTATTAAGGACACTTGCCAAATGAATTGCATGACAAGCAATATCAAATTGTTTGCAGGTAATGTTTAACTAAAGTAGAAGTATTTTATTTTTATTTTTATTTTTCACTAATCATTGGCAATGATAAAATTAGTCAAATCAAACTATATTCTCCAATAAAAGGATAACACATATGAAAACAATTTATATAAAAAAAACTAATAAATCTTTATTTTAAAAAGACTTTATCCGTTTACATAGTTGTTTTATGTAATTTTACAAATTAATACAATAGGACGAAACATGTAGTTTCTGCCTACGGCAGAGATTAAAGCAACATGATAACATCTTTAGTTATTTAATTACCAACCAGCATTAGCATAATAGACAAGTCAAAAATAGGGAGTCTTTTTATCATAGAGATCGAAAGCAAATATAATTTTTTAGGTAGTAAGATGTGTCCCTTTAATGAATACCACAATAGATGGTAAAAAATAAATTAAGTCGTACCTCAATATCTTTGTGCAAAGAAATATCATGAAATCGATGCAATCATTTTTCCAACATTATAAGTGAATGATATGCCTCTTGCGGGAAAGCTAACATGTGCTCCTCACCAACTACTAACTACTGCTTTTCCATTTCCATTGGAAATGATTGCACATTTTAGGATGGGTATTGCTCTATTTCTTACATCTTCTATGTATGCTTGAAAATTTCTCTTCATTTTTGCAATCAAGAGACCTAAAACCTGCATAATTATAAACAAGAAATGTATCACCAATTACAAGTAACCAAATTCCTTGAAAAAAGTTGTTTCAGGCCATTATTACTTTTAGAGAACATATAAAGTCAGTATACATGTGTATCTAGACAACATAACTGTTGTTTCTCATCCATATACTAAGAAAGACTGAATATTAACATTCGTTGCAATGGTCGTTGATTTACACGTCCAATCAAAACTTTCAAAATTGTTCCTACCATAGCTTGAACTTGATTGTCACTATCATTAACTAGGCGAGTCACCAATGGTAGGAAAAATGTCGTTGCTTGCTCATCTACCACATTACTAGGAAATTTCAGGATAATCACATGTAACATCTCTAGTACAACTTCCTTTTCATTTGTATGCTCATAGCTACAACAAATGTTGTTGAAAGAAGCAAATTTAAATTATGTTTGCATATTAATAATAGAGTTGGAATATTGGCAGTAAATTATTGAACCTTACCTAAGGTTTGCAACTAAGAAACCCAAATGTTGTTGCAAGCACTTGGCACTAAGAAGGTAGTCAAGAAGAAACTGTAAAAGAACTTGACAACATTGCTGGCAAATGGGTAGAGCTTGAATAGTTACCATCAAGCATGCAAATCTAATGACCAAATCGTACAGATCTCAAACTAGTAGCTTCCGCCTAATAATTACCTTCAAAAGTGATAGTGCAACAGTAGTTGAGATACTCTCTAAATCAATAAAGGGTGGACATTGGAGAAGCATCTTTAATTGATCATTTGAGATGGTTGTATTCTCATGTCTCAAAAGCATAACAAGTAAATTAACAGAAGACTACATTAAGGGACTATCACTCTTTCCTAATTTCAAAACCATATTAAAAATTGAGGAGGTAGTGTTATTATTGTGAATATCGATGGATGTAAGGCGAAGTCTCAATAAACAAGTAAGACATTTCACAGAGTGTGATATAACTCCTTCATACTTAGCTTTCAGAATGCGTATGAATCATACTATATAGGGGAGTTAAATGTTTAGTAACCGAGAAACAATGCAAGAAGCCAAATTTGAAAAGGCACTTCAAAAAAATTTATGATGTGCTTAACCTTCATAGCTATCTCCAGTCAAGAAAAAATCTCTTGATCTATATTTAGGGAACTTTTCAAACCACTTGAAAAGAAAGTCCTGCATATCCAATTTTTGTCAAGGGTAGTGTAATCCAATTTTCTTGAGGAAAATCCCAGTTCACGAGGACCTTCCATGTTGGTTTGTTTAATAGTTAGAAGGAAACAACCTAAAAACTTGGCTCACCTTATTTCCAAGATAAATGTTGTATTCCCACTTTAGAACTTCTTTGTAATGTTCAACATCTGGAAAATCACCAACATGCAAGTGGAACTCCTTTTGCACCTGCAAAAAAGAAAAAATATCAAAAACTAAGATTCAGTTATAACTCCAAAATCAATTGGAATAGGGAATATGACCAAAATATAACTCAATATTAGTTTAGAATGTGGTCATTGCATAACGCTATATGCAACAAGAATTTTTGACAGGACAAACATAAGAAGACAAAATTTCATAACTCCATGAACTCTTCCTTTAGATTGTTAATAAGACATTGTTGCGCCTTAGCTTTGCCAAGCAGGCATCTCTTTCTTCAAATGACTAATAATATATGCATGAATTTTGGCTGCTCAAGCGCGCTTGACAAATTCATTTATCTGCATAACAAGGCACAATGTTCATTACATATTAAATAAATACAGAATTCAGAAATCAAAGACAGATATAGACATCATACCTAACCAACAACAACTAATGGTGATTCGTCACACAAGACAGATATGCAAAAGATCATACTAAATATTAGACAAAGATCAATAGAACACGAGAGAGAATGAGAACTAATAAAAATAACAATCTCTTATTTAGAATAGTAGGCAATCTTATACAAAGAACTGCAATTACAATGGTCTGAAAGAGTCAAAGTACAACTAACTAATTCCAACAACTAGTTAGCTAGCATCCTAATTGTCATCTTGGAGACCGCACCTTGCTTTTATTATCCACCACTAGATGAGTATGATGGTGCACCTTCCTGAGTTTAGAACATGGATTGAGGATCCAAAAAAGGAGGTGCCCCCTCCTCCCTTCGAATGTACAGAGGTCCCCCCTCCCGGGGAGGTGCGCTTTGACCTGCGTGATTGCCTAATTCCTCCCTATTTAGTCTTGGAATTGTCCTTGCTTCCGTTGGCAATTGTGGAAAGGAACTACGCATTGAATCTTCAGAAAACCATCAGGCTCGTGTTGGAGTGTGGCCTTGTTGACCTACAAGATAAGAATTATGCTAGTGGTGGTGAGTGGAAACAATGCGAGTGTCCAATAGTGTGTCTTGGAGCAAAGGGGGTTGGAATTCAGGTACAAACTCAGCGGGATATGAGATGGTAACAGAATCTTCAAGCAAGGGAGGCTCATAGTGTTTGAGGCTATTGGCATTGACCAAATCATGCATACCCAATTGAGGAGGAAAGTCGAGATGATAAGCATTAGGGCTAGCCTGTTGCAGAATAATATAAGGACCATAGTGGAGAGGTTTTAGCTTATGATGGTGTTGGGACTTGAAACATTGGTGTTCCATATAAAACCATACTTTATCTCCAAGAGAAAAACTATGGTGAGGGCATCGTGGCACTCTTTATAGCATTGTTGGGATTCTTTGAGAGTTGCAGAGACTTGGGCATGGTGTTGGGCTAAGAATTGGAGGAAGGATAAGGTAGATTTATGTTCTTGTTGTAGATGGGGAGTGCTTAAAGGATGCAAGTTGAGAGGAAACTCATAAGGGGATAAAGGTTGATAACCAAAGCATGCTTCAAAGGGTGACAAACCAGTGGAGGAATTCACAGTGTGATTATAGTTATGTTGAATGATATGGAGAGACGTATCCCACTATTTGGATTGGGTGAACTGAATGTGGAGGGAGTGTACAAGGATAAGCTTGACAACTTTTGTTTGGCCATCGGTTTGAGGATGAAAGGTAGTGGAATATTGAAGATGGCATCCAAGGAGATCCCATGATGTTTTCCAGAAGGTGCTAAGAAAACGAGCATCAAAATCATAAATGATGTTGGTGGGTAAGCCAAAGTGAACCCAAACATGTGTAAATAAGAGATTTGTTGTTTGAGCATTAAAAGTGGTTTTGTTGCAAGGAAGAAAAACAACCATTTTAGAGAACGACAGACAACCACCCAGATTGAATCATGCTTGCAGGGAGTCATGGGAAAGCCACTAATAAAATCCATGGAGATGGAGTCCCATGGGAAAGAAGGAACATGCAAGGGATTATACAATCCATACTTTTGATTGGCGAGCTTATGTTGGCTACACAAAGAACAAGCATGGATGAAATGCTCCACTTGCCAATTCATGGAAGGAAAAAAAATGGCGTTGGAGGTTGTGGACTGTCTTCTTCACACCAAAGTGACCACCTTAAGAGGACACATGGGTTCTTTAATTAAGGTCAGTCGATCATCTGTAGCAGGAGCACATAACAGATTGAGCTTGTACAACCAACTTTCCCTGACAACATAGTCCAAGAATGGCGTTTGATTAACAAAAGTAGGATTGTGCACAACATATCAGATATCAACAAACAAGGGAGCAGAGGCATGGAGAGGCTTCCAAGTCTCATGTGTAGCGCAATGTACATCCAACAACCGAGGTGCCTGCATTGGAGGTCTACTCGATAGATCGGCCATATGAATGGAAGTACCCTTGTTGTATTTAATCACCAAATGAAATTGTTGGATATAGGAGGCCCATTTGAGGTGACACTACTCCTTAATCTTGTTATGGGAACTGAGAAATATGAGAGGATGGTGATCAATATGCAACACTATCTCTTTACCTAGAATTTAATAGTGCCATTGCTTCAAGGCTTGTATCAGGCTATTAAATTCTTTGTCATAAGTGTTGTAATTGCGTTTTTTATCAACCAATGTTTCTGAGTGATATGCAATAGGGTGTCCTCCCTGTTTAAGAACTGCGCCAATGGCGTATTGAGAAGCATCTGTATCAATTTCAAAAGTTAGTTGAAGATATGGAAGTTGAAGGACAAGAGTAGAGCAGAGAACATCCTTTAAAGACTGAAATTGGTGTTGTGCCAAAGAGGTACAATTGAAGTGCGACTGATTAGAGAGTTGATGTAAGGGTCAAGCCAACTAAGAGAAATTGGAGATGAATTTGCAGTAAAAATTAATTCCACCCAGAAAACGTTTAAGGGCCAGCGTTGACTGAGGAGCGGGCCATTATGCTAGAGCCCGGACTTTGGTATGATCTGGACTCACCCCTTTAGGTGATATGATAAAAACCAAATATGAAACTAAAGTATGCCCAAAATAAGATTTACGAAGCTTGAACCGAAAGTGATGTTCACGTAGAAGTTGAAGGGCAGTGCAGACATGAAGTAAATGATCTTCCCATGTCTTGCTGAAGATCAAGATATCATCAAGATAAATGATTTCAATCTTGCAAATATGAGCCCTAAAAATATCATTAATCAATCACATAAAAGTGGCGGGGGGCATTAGTAAAACCGAAGGGAATGACCATCGATTTAGAGAGACCAAACTTGGTCTTAAAGGTTGTCTTCCAGGTGTCAATAGTATAAATGCATAATTGATGATATCCCACTGTTAGATCCATTTTAGTAAAGAAATAAGCACCCTTCAAATGGTCCAAGCGATCATCGATGCATGGTAGCGGATAGTGATTTTTTATAGTGGCTTTATTGAGAGCACAATAGTCCATAACAAGGTGCCATTTCTCAACTCCTTTTGGGGATGATAAAGGCGGGAGAGGCACAAGGAGATGAGTTGGGTTGGATATGGTCAGAATTCAACAATTGTTGGAGTTGGCGTTCAATTTCTTGGGCTTCATGAGGTGCCAATTGATAGAAGGGAGCATTTGGTAAGGTAGCACCAGGAATAAGATCAATAGAGTGCTTAATAGGGTGTAGTGAGGGAATCCTAGTAGGAGCAACAAACATATCCTTGAAATACTGGAGAAGCTCTACCATATCAAAGGGAAGATATTAAGAGGGGGTGTTAGGCTTGAGGGGGCATACAAGACAGAGAGACAAGTGTTGATGTAGATTAACGTGGCGAACAACAACGTTACCCATGAGTAAAGGAGGGGACGTCAGAGAAGAGGATGTGAGGACATAAGTGTGGTTGTCCTTTGAAGATGATATTGGTATTGATAAGCATGATAGACCATGTGGCGTTGCTCCTGAGGAATTCCTAGTAGAAGGTCTGCACAATCAAGAGGCACCACATCACAAAGGACAGTGTCACAAAGAGGGCTGATAGCAAACATAAGAGCACATTGGTGCATCACCATGACACGAGGGCCATCTTTCTGAACCCAACCCAACTAATACGGTGTCAGATAGTGACTGGTGGGTAGTGCAAACCACTGGACTAGATCATGAGCCACCCAATTCTTTTAGCTACCATTGTCCATATCGAGGGTCGTGATAGCTTGCTTAATTTGGAAGTTTTGCATAAGCAGTGAGGCCAAGGAAAAAGACAGAGACTCTCTGGTCATGAGGACTAAAGAGGGATCGGGTTCGAAAGGATTATCCAAAGGAATTAAATCAGGCACAAGTGTGGGAATAGTAGAGGTCTCGGTGAGATCTGTAAATAGAATTTTAGAAGATTTAGAATTGCGAAGAGCATTGCATTCGGTAGATGAATGGAATTGGGATTTATGAAAGGAACACCATTTCCTAGCTTTAGGAATGGGAGAGGGAGAAGCAGGAGAGGAAGGGGTTGAGGAAGGACTCGATCATGACATAGGAGAGTGGAGGTGAGGAGTGAGCTTACGTTCCACCGCCAAAACTCAAAGAAATCCTTATCAAAGGTAGAATTGATAAATAAATTGACTTCCCTACACAACATTAATAAAATACCATAATTGAATTTAACAATGAAAACCTCTTCCGACTCCTAAATCTGTAGTTGAAGGTGAAGCTTGGTGAAGAGATCAATGTAACTCTAAACTGACTACCCTATAAGCTAACGCAGTTGTAACCAATAAGCAAGGAGGAGATGTCAATATCCAGGAGGGTAGAAGCACTAACGGATAGCCTCACACAAGGCGTCCCAAGAATCCAAATGAGAAGTCGTGGTTTGATACCCCAGCACCACCACCATAAAGAAGGATTCCATTTGAGTATCATACGAAGCTTGAGAGATGCCCTCAAGTTGAAGAATAGCAATTTGAAGCTTCTCAACCCCATTCAGATAAGGACTGGTCTTAAAATATGTAGAAAGACTATGTATCCAAGAATCAATGGCTTTGCCATTCATTTTCCCTAAGAACTTAAGCAATTGATATCCGGTACCTAACTTAAGAGGTGTAGGAGATCTACACTACAAGCAGATAAGTTCATGAAGGGAAAGAGTTAAATCCTAAATGGGGTAGGAGTGGTTGGAAATGTAATCCTATGGGGAGATGTCACTACATGGAGGCATGATATTCATATGTTGTACACTAGAAGCAAGCAAGGAGAACACCACAAGAGTGCACCATGTGAGAATGGAAGCTCAAACCAAGAGATGCCCTGAAGAGCGCACTGTGCAAATGAGAGGGGTATCAAATCCCAAGTGCCTCTCTACAAACCAAATCCAACACACGACCAACATTGAGATGGCCCTAGCTCCCCCTGGAAGAGAAATGAAGAGTGGCAGTGGAGGTTGTGAAAACCCTAGTGCACAGTATATTAGGAGAGGGAAAGCATAAGTGCTCCAAGCATCTCTGTGGAAGAGAAAAATGGACAGAGGAGGGAGGGCAAGATGGCCCCTAGAACCTCTCTATCTAAAAACAATTATAGTCTCTGGTAGTGGAGGTCTTGGAAAATGATGGCGCACTACAAAGGAGGAGAAGGAGGGCAAGTTTTCCCCTAGTGCCTCTCTGAGAAACCTTGGAAATGGAGATCATTGAAAACCTATCTCACTGCCTGAGGGAAGGAGGGTGGATCCACCCTAGCATGTCCCTAATTAAATCACCAAATTTGACTCTTTGGTACTGAGTGTACCAGGAGCATCTCATATCTTTGCTCTAATACCATCTAATCTATCACACAAGATAGATATGAAAAAGATCATACTGGATATTAGACAAAAATCAATAGAACACAAGAGAAAAAGAGAACTGAGCAAAATGACCATCTCTTATTTAGAATAGTAGGCAGCCTTATATAGAGAAATGCAATTACAATGGTTGGAAAGAGTCAAACTATAGCTAACTAATTCCAACAGCTAGTTAGCTAGTATCCTAATTGTCTTCTTGGAGATTGCGCCCTACTTTTATTATCCACCACCAACTGAGTCAGATGGTGCTCCTTCCTAAGTTGAGAATGTGGATTGAGGAGCCAGAGAAGGAGGTGTGCCCTCCTCCCTTTGATTTTCCAGAGGTGTGCCTTGACCTGCATGATTGCCCAAATGAACTTACACGAGGATCAACTTCTTTCCTTGGAATATCTTTCAAATTAAGTAGAAGATCCTCTTGCTCTTTTTTGAAAATGTCTTTCCCCATTGGACCTAAAACAACTTCATCTATTGGTTTGTCATTGAATGAATTGCAATAGTTAAGAAGGAAGAGTTATATCAAGTGCAAGGATGTTTGCAAGCCACATGATCGACAACTTGTAAAAGTCAAGAATGCAAAACCAAGGATGACATCAAAACAAAATATAGGTAATATATTTTCTTATTAGCCAAGCCAAGTATCCCTAACCCAATCACACCATCACAACAAAGCATAAACATAGACAAACACAATATTTTCACCACAAAATATGAATACAAACACACTTCCAAAGGAGCAATTCCGCTAAGCATCAATTGTGATTTTTTCTCAGCTTTAGCGAACTGATTTAAAACCATAAGTCTTGAATAAATTGTGAAGCATAGTGCCAATCAGTTTGATGATAAGCAACAATAGGTTTGTAGGCACAATTTTGTGGTCCCTTGTCAAATCAGTACACTTATATAAGAGGGTTTCGTTTCATGTACAAAGACATTAGATCTATGGAGTTGGCATATATTTAACGAAAATATAGCACAACAACAAAATACATGAAGTACGTTAAACCATCAGCTCTACACAATGACCATCACAACAAAAAGACATCTTACAAACAAACATTTGATCATCGAACAACATATGCTCCTAATTTTTTTGACTGAAGGTGATATACAAGCATACATGTAAAGACATGCTGCATATGCTTTGCAATTTTTCTTATAAAGGTGATAAGAAAGCATGGATGTAATCACCCCCACTACATATTTGTAGAAGCACGGTCTCAGTTTAAGCAGGAGCAAGCAGAATGATGTAACTCCAACCTCACTAAAGGCATGATGTGCCGATGGTGAATACAATATATTTACTACTTAGGATTCTATACATTGTCTACAAATTTCGATATTGATGCATTTTCTACACACTTTATATTTGAGCCAACCATCCTCTCCAAATAAAAATTGTGAGCAAAGAGGAAATCTGCATCTATATAGAAAAAAACAGTTACTCCAAATAACTCATTATAAACTGATGCGCACAAGAATATTTCATGGGTATAAAAGAATGCATATATGGCATGGAGTCCATAAAAGTCTTGGGAAAAAGATATACTATAGTGACAGAAAAAAGGAATGAGTGAATGATCAATTCCTTGAATCTATAATCAAGAAGATGGATGTCAGTGAGAAAAAAAAAGGATATTCTTTATTCATCCCATCTATTGGCTGCAATCTAAGTCGCTAGGAAACTTGGGAACGAGGACAAGTACGGGGACGAGGACAAGTACGGGGACGAGGACATGATTTTAGTGATATTGAATCATTCTAAAATTTAAATATGAAATATGTAGATCATTTGTTACCATGTTTACATTTATGATCTATTCCTACATGACTGTCAACTTGTTTAGACTCTAGGCATTGTAAAAGATACATGTGGGGGATATTGGTTGCAGTCTTGAGTTTGTATTTGCTTATCATCTTGGTATATTTTTTCTCTGGGCATATTTGAATGAAGTTGATTTCTCGTCAACACCTCTCAAGACATTACATGCATGTTGATTTGGTTGTTTTATTTTCCGAGCCTTAATTTACTCATGAATATAATTTTGATTTTGGGATTTACTCCATTTTTTTCCTTGAGATTGGTACATCTATTTATTGAAAATATCACCTACTCACACCATCAAAATCTCCCCCTCCCTCTTTTATAGAGAGAGGGAGAATCCCACACTAGCTAGTGCCACGGGGCAAACTGATATTTAACATGCTAAACCACAAGTTTGTTGGGTCCAAAAAAACAAACAAAACTAGTCCAACATTGACAGCCAAGAGAAAAAAATATTGAAAAAGAGGGTTTTGGTTCAAAGTCCAATGTGACATAGAAACAGTTCAAATTAAATCCTTTGTTGAAAGGTAGCAATCCTAAGGTAGACATATGATTCAAAGGATTCATGAGATCCTGGGGTCTCTTCATGTTTGAGGGCTGAGGGCTTAGTATGTCACCTTGCCACAATAGCTTTGTCAATATTTACTCCTGAACCACCTTTGCTCAGTTTTCTTTCTCGTTTGGGATAAGCAAGCTATATTATTCCTCCTCCTTGGCCATTGATGTTGGGGGGTTCTCAGTTGAAGTGCAAGTGGAAAACCCCCAATGCTCTAAAAGCTCAATCAGGTGGTTGGCTCAATATGAACATTGTTTGCTTGTGCATATATCTGAAGAGTGCACCAGTAAATTACTGTTTTTTATAATTAATGGTTGAAATATAACAAGGGTGAAGCCCCATACAAAACAAATTATTGCAATGCTTCCAAATGCAGTAGAAGATCCCCACTCTTAGCAATTGTCACATAGAGTGAAAAGGTTAGATATCAATGTGTGGTAACTCTTACAACGTTGACAACCAATCTAAGTGGGAGTACAGGAAGGATTGGACAAGGAGGTGATTTAAGTCCATGCAGACTTGGCTAAGGGTAAAAATAAAAAGAGATGCAAAGACGACTCTTCCTTTGACACAACGAATACTGTGGGATGTTATTCTTCTTTGTAGACAACCCATCTCTGTTAGGGAGATCTTTATGTAAAAGGGGACTAACAAAGGAAGCATTTTTGGGATCCGGGTCAGTTTTCCACAACTATTTGAAATATGATAACCAGATTGCAGTAGAAGCCACACATCTCCATCTTTTGTACAAATTTCCAGTTGTCTCAGAAGGGCTCTCAAAGAATTATTAAGGTGAGCAATAAATATAGAGGCAAGATGTGTGGAGAACTTCCATATCCAATGTCTCCACTAGGTCTCATAATTCTTCATTGCTAGCTTGGCAAGTGTGTACTGAGGTAATAGTTCAAAAACCTTCGGATGTAGGTTTGTAATTGGAATTCTTCTTAAGATTTTCTCATTAAAGGAAGTCACTCCTCTTGTAATCCTACACATTGGTTAAAAGGTCCTCTTTATCGAGCCTTTTTCTTTTATTCCAAGGATCTTTGACAAAACACTTATCATTGATATCAAAGGATTAACCCACCATATAGACAGTTTGTTTGCAGAATAGCCTCTCATAGAATCATTTTTCCATCACACAAGAAAGGGATTATACCTTTTCCAAGCTACCTAAACACAACATACCTTCCTACTTTGATAACTATTGAGGATATTATGGCATTTGTATCACACATCTAAGGAGTTCCTTTAGCCATGTCATGCCTCCGAAGAATTGTTTAGCTTTTGTTGCCTTGGATGGCCCTATCAATCCATTTAGTATAAATGGCTCCACTTTGCTTGGAAACATCACTAAATCCAAGTTCCTCATTCCTGCTAAGGTGACAGATATCCCATTTGAGTATGGTAACCTTCTCTAGGTGTCTATAAGAAGGTTCCGAAAAATGTTGGTCAAAAAGCTATATGCCTTTTGGAAAGGCATTGGCAAGAAGAGCAACATACATGAATTGTTTTTTAGTTTGGAGCAGTTAAATTCCCATGATGATCCCTGCATTGGTCGTGCTCAAAATGGTAAACCAAACATTAGTAGCCAACACATATTAGGCCTCGGCTAGAGGGAAACATTGCCTGATGGATCTAAAAAAACCAAAAGGGTTCAGAAGCGGCTTTTAAGGATAAATTTAATTTTCCTCGAAAGGGATTTAGTGAGGGTTTTATAATTGTTGTTTAGTAAAGTGATTTGTCTCCAGTTGGAGATTAGTTTAGGGTCACCTCATTTGGGACAAGTTTAATTTTTGTTCGATTAATAATTAATCACAGTGCCAAGTGAATTGACTCTCAAGAGGCAAGACTTTGTTGTAAATTTTCAGCAAGACAGGCCCATCAAACTCCCAAGTGGCTTTATAGAATTCATATGGGAGCTGATCCATTCCTAGAGTTATACCGTAAGCCATATTATCTAAGGTCATGTTAAGTTCCTCTGGTGAGATGTTCAACTCACAAGCCTCTATAACATTAGGATAAATTTTGGAAGGGATAACTTGTAAACATTGATTCAAGGCCTATTCTTCAGAGTTCCCATGGGCCATTAGAGTGTTGGGTGTGGTATATAGTTTGTAGTAGGCTACAAGATTTTGAAGAATCTCTTTATATTTAATGAGCTTACCTTTCTCAGTTCTGATGGTTTTGATGTCATCAAAATTTTTCTTTTGTTTAAGAGCCTGAAAGATTAATTTAATTAACTTATCCCTACACTCAAGTCCAGTGGAGTTTGGCTCTGATTTTTGCACCTTTGGCTTTTCTATCCTTAGAAATTTCAGGACATGAATGGCTTGGGGATCTTGTTTTTGCATTTCAAAACTGAATGGATTTGCTTCTAAAGCCAAACTGACGTAGGCTAGATGTTCACCTTGTTGCTTTTCAACCTGCAATATATTACAGAGCTTTTGACCATGAAAACTTAGTTGAGAGGAAATTGATGCTTTGACTATAAAATCTCTTTAAGATGCAACCTCTACATTTAGGTGAGGAACAAATTTACAGAAGAAAATAAAATCCATAGATTAAGTTGGCAGTGTGTTTACTATTTAGTTCGTTGACCTTGATGCTTTTTAACATTCAAGAAGCCAACTTATCCGGAATCCATGCATCATAAAAGAGATTTGTGGTGGAAATTTCAACTTGCCATAATTTGAAAGATTAGTTTTCCTGATGGCCCCCCTAAAACTTTGAAGACCTTGTTGTGTACACTAAAACCTTGATAGATGAAATGTTGTGCACTCAAAAAACTTTCCAAAGACCCTTTTTGCAATATTTCAAGGGCATCCATTAAACACAAAGTACTTATTCTATTCCTGAACCAACTTCACTTTTCTGCAGTGTTTCGAGAGCAACCTAGAAACCAAAAGTAATTCTATTCATGAACCATCTTCAATTTTCTGTAATGTTTTGAGAACAATCAAGAAATTCAAAGTACTTATTCTAATCCCGAACCATCTTAATTAGCACTTCCCTTGTTAGTGGTTGTTTTAGCTTCTTTGACAGCTTGTCCACTACTGGAAGGCTCTCTCCCATCCTAACTTTGGTTGTTTAGTAATCCTTCCCCATTTAAAGAGGGAGGAGTAAAGGTCAAATTAGAATAATTCTGCCTTGATTTTAAATCATCTCCATCTTCACCATATATTTATCATATAATAACACCATCTGATAAGATGAGTGAAACTGGTGAAATTCAAACTGGATCAAGAGTAGTTAAGGAAAGAGTTCAATAAATGGTTCAAGAAAGAGTTATATGGAGTTATGACTGGGATGGTATAGGTTCTTGCTTTTTTGTTTCTTACCTCCTTGGCCTGGATCTAAGACTTACAAAGCCAATGTGTTCTAAACATTTGTTTCCCCTTGGCCATGGTCCAAGCCAAGTCTCTAAGGCAATTTTCCAAGCAAGTATTTAAACTTGACAAATGCTAGTGCATTCTAAGTTGTTTGTTGCTCCTTGGAAATGTACCAGATATATAAGCAAGTATCGAAGCTTGACAAATCCAAGAGAACCCCCCCCAATATAAGTAATTTTTTATAAGAACGTCGTAATAAAAATAGTAATCCTTTCTCATTTAAAGAGGGAGGAGTAAAGGTCAAATTAGCAGATGTATGCCCTAATTTTATATCATCTCCATCTTCACTGGGATTTCCCTCTTTTAATTTTAAAGAAATTTTTTGTGCAAGCTCACCTCCAGAGATATACAATTTATGTTTTCTGGGTTTTCTATCGGCAAGCAGCGAGGTGATCTCTTTCCAAGTGATTATGCTTATATTAATGTGGAGACCCAAGTTCAAATCTCTTAGTGGGTACGATTATAAATATGGAAAGGAGTATCTCTAAAAAAAGGAGACATCTTACATCACAATCTTATAACTAGCTTCTCAATAGAACAATGCCAAATACATGCATCATTTAGAAAAGAATAACATGATACCTAGACAAGTGCGTATGTGGACCCATAAAAAGGAACAAAAAACACTTACCCAATATATACCCTTGTAACTTTAGGAGTATTCAATACTTTCCCTAGGGACCGCATCAAAGCTTCATATACCCTCATTAGTTGCGAAGTGACATTTACAATAAATTAGGAGACAAATTGAACCCAAGAATATAGAACTTCATTTTGAGGAAAGCGGAACTGAGCGAAAACAAGCCTACATGCTGTGTATCAACTGATCGACTTTGTTGAGGACCATTCTTATCTTTTCATCGTGGCCATGAAGAGATCCAAAAACATGCTTCAACTCATCACTAATATCCTTTAGATAAAAAAAATAGAAGAATAAGATCATACTTTGTTGCAAACCATGAAGTGACACTGGTGAAGTCATAGTTGCGTTGAGTTCTCTACAACAAGAACTCTTGATATACCCACAAAGGTAAAATGATCACTAGGAATAATTATTTAACAGAGACAAGGGCTGCCTCACATCCTTCCCATAAAACATAGTGTCATTTGGAATAGGGTTGCTGAGTAGGGGTGGCAGTGGGGGAACTGTGACTTCCCTTCCAACAATTTGATAGCCAGAGTTGGATGAAAAAGATCGATACCGAGACCCAGTCGAAGACCATACCACCTGGGCGTCACTCTTGAGATTTAAAGCCTTTATTAAATACTCCATTATGATGTGCTTGACCAAAAGTTGTATTTTCACCACGCCTTGATCCTTTTCCTTAGGTCAGAGGGAATAAGAACAATTGGCTGGCTACTTGGAGAGATACAAAATATTGCAGGATAATAATCCCTACCCACAAGCCATCGAGTGGAGTGATAAAAATTCAAGAGCCTCACCTTGATGTTCAGATACTAAAAGGAACCACATTATTTGGTCTCCTTGTCGACAACTAAAAATGAATCAAACCCTAGATACATTAAATTATGGGTACACTATTCCTCCGAGTAAAACTAGTGAGCTTGCAAGATGAAGGTTACAGTTGTCCAAGAGAAAGCTTTGGACAAGAGCCCCACAAATAAAGTAAAATACTGACAACATCCTAAAAGACTAGAGCAAACGGTTAAGTCGCTAGTACCATTCCATTTACCTATGACCACAATTAGCAAAATCCCCAACCTGTAACATATACAGATACATATCGGGATCCATATCTTAGTAAGCGAGATCCTAGTTCTAATGAGTGAGATATTGAGCCTGCAAAGGTGCATCTCCACAACATTGTTAGTAGGCCTGTATTTTCACCACAACCTTGATCCTTTGCTTCAGGTCGAAGGGAATGCGAACCATTGGTGGGATAAAAAATATTGCAGGATACTAAACCCTACCCACAAGCCAATAGATCACGTACAATGCAAAATGATAATTGATATCTAAATATACCTCTACAAGGAAAGTGTCAGGCCTGCCAAACTTGTAAGGATTCCAGCCACAACGATTTTGTTGTCCTCTACTTGGTGCACTAGATGGATTTACAAGGGATGCTTGTTTCAATGCAAACCCTTGGGCAACACATTAATCACAAAAGATATTTTAGTGTAGCAGGGATTGAAATAGGGTTTTGAGATTGTACTGTTCTCCATCTACAGTGTGCTTGCCTAGGGTATGCTAATGTCATTGTTTGAGCGTGATTTTTTTCCCTTCTATCTCAATATTGCTGATGGATTTCGGCCATTTCACCTAATTTGAAATAACATGATATAACTTTAAATTAGAAATATAAATTAGTCATTTTTAGTTGTGTCACTTATTATTTAGTTGTATTTTTTTTGTCTCGTGACTAAATTAGTCATTTTTAGTTGTGTTGCTCAAATTTAGTAGTATTTAGCTTAAAAACACCGTCGTGACTAAGTTTTTTAGTCATGTAGTCACTTATTTTCCAAATTCTATTAGTGAAATGTGTTAGATTCTTTGGAATTTGAGGAAAACCTATTGAGGATTAAACATGAAGCTTTGCATTGTGCATATAATAAAAAACCAAAGGAAGAGTATGATATTATTGCTATTAAGGGAAAGCTAAATTATTTATATCTTCAAGATATGGTTGGCTATCCTAAGAAGGAGTATAAGGTGAGGGTCAACCAATTGGAGCAAAGGAGAAGAATGATCCTAGAAAATAAAGAAGCAACTCAGAGATGAAAGAGTAGATCTCTTTGGTCAGAGCTAGTGATGAAAATATAAAGTTTTTCCATCAATATGTATCCACAAGAATAATGTCATCTAGTCCACAAGAAGAATGTTAATACTATTTGGAAGATTAACATGAATGATGGATAAGTGACTTCTAGCTTGGAAGATATTGCTAGAGTTGGTATTGATAATTTTACTAGTATTTGCAAGGTTGTAAGTGGGGTTACAATAGTAGAAGTGGTCATAATGACTTCATTTTTTCATAGTTGTGTAAATGATGGAGACAATGAGAGATTATTGGAGGAGGTTTCAAAAAGGAGTTGCAAATTGTTCTTCATGCTTTTCAAAAAGATAAGATTCCAACGCCTAATGGTTGTCCTGTGGAATTTTTCCTAGCTTTCACCGAGGTTATTGAGGAGGGTACGTTGAATGATGTCGATGAGTCTAAGATGACTAGGAAGATGCTTGCTAGTTTCAATGTTACTTTTATAGCGGGCCTAATTCACAACTGGATGATCCCTCTTGTTTTGAGGAATTCAAGACTATTTCATTATGTAATTGCATATATAAGATTATAGAAAAAATTATATCATGAGAGTAAATTCATTGGTTTCTGCTTCCATCTCTATTGAACAATTTGGCTTCCTATTAGGTAGACAAATCCATGAATCCATTGGTGTGTCTAGTCTAAATACTACAAAGAATAAAGGATTGCATGCGATGGTTGTAAAGATAGATCTTTCAAAGGCTTGTGATATGGTTACTTGGTTTTATTTAAGGATGGTGCTCATATGTTTGGGATTTAATATTCACTTTGTAAACTAGGTGATGAGTTGTGTTTCCTTAGTGTATTTTCTCTATTTTGAATAATGGATTGGCTTTAACTTTTTTAGGCTTGGCAAGGGTTTGAGACAAGGCTGCCTCTTGTCCCCATTGTTGTTCCTCATTATGGTTGAAGGGTTGAACAAGGCTTTAATGGAAGCCAAGAGAAAAGGTACATTCAAAGGTGTAAAATTTGATGGGTTGTATTATCTTTCTCACTTGTTATTTGTAGATGATATCTTATTGTGATGTGATGGTTCTATGATAAATGCTAAAAAAATGAAAGATATATTCAATCATTATAGTATTGCAATTAGATTAAAAATCAATATGAATAAGTCTATAGTATCTTTTTTAGGGGTTGATGAAGATAATGTCAAAATTTTCTCTCAGTTGTTTCCATTTCAATGGTTTGATCTTTGGGATGGATTAAAGTATTTTGGATTTTATCTAAAGTCAAATGACTATGTTAAGAGAGATTGAGACTAGCTTATGGTCAAGGTGGATAAAAGGTTCTCACTATGGTGTAGTAAATGGTTATCAAGGGAGGGAAGGCTTGTGTTGGCTAAGTCAATATTAGAAGCCATTTTAGTCTATTGGATGTCATTAACCTTCATTCAAATTATTATGGTTTAGTGATCAGGAAAAGTATGGTATGGCATGGGTCAAATGGCATATAATTATTGTTCCTAAGGAATATGGTGGGTGGGAGCTTAAAAATATTCATAGGTTTGCTAAAGCACTAGTTGCAAAGAGTGGATGGAGAGTGATAATAGATCAAGGTCTTTAGAATCAGGTGCTTACTAAAAAATATGTGGCTCTTGCTAGCTTTTAAGAACAAATTGAGAAGCCTTCCAATTATGTTCATAATGTGTCCATAATTTGGAAGGTAGTAGTACTGGCATTTACTATGGTTGGGAGATGTCTTATTTGGAGTGTGGGTAAAAGAAAAAGGGTTAGAATTGGTGCCTACCCTTGGCTTGGTTGTGGTGATCCATTTAGACCCAAAAGGATTTTAATTAACTCATTGCACGAAAAGGGTTATTTTACCCTTAGTTAGGTTGTGGATTGGATAATTCCATGACACAGCGTCGAAAGTGGAATTCAATAGAAGTTATAAACTTATATGGAGACAAGGCTCATGAATGGAAGGGTTTTATCATTTCCTTAAAATCTAGTCATGTTTAGATTTCGTCTTCAAATGATGAACTATCATGGTCGAAGAATCTTGTAGGGGTTACTATATTCCAGAGTTTGATTATAAAGTGTTGTATGATGTTGATGTGATAGGAAATCGAACATGGTGGTTCAAACAAATTTGGAAATTTAAATGTCCACTCAATTTTAGAATTTCCACCTGGTTGGTGCTAAGGAACAAGGTTCTCACAAGGGATAGTTTATTGAAGAGGTGTAGATATGGCCCTAGTAAGTGTTCTCTTTGTAATTCAGACGAGGACACTATTTTATGTCCTTACTCTATTATATCCTCATTCTATGCAGGTTTAGAAAAAGGTGGAGAATATCATTGGGTTGAAATATGTTTGTAGTGGTCCTTTAATGAGGTTTGTTTGTGGTCTTGGTATGAGAATTAACTTATGAAGAACTTTAGATATTTGTGACTCATCTTTACTTGGGGCATTTGGCTCATGAGGAATTCCAATGTGCTCGAAGGTAGGACTATACCCACCATTTAGTGTGCTACCCAAGGTCTAAATATTCTTAGATATTTCAAGCAATCTAAAACCCCCAAAGCCTCCTAGACAAGTTGTTGTGGATGAGGTGGACATGTCAGGTACTTGGGATTATTTTAATGGTGTTGTGCAAGGGGATATTCATATTAGTGGGGTAAGAAGTGTTATATACTTGACGGACTCTAACATGGTGAAATTTAAAGTTGGTTTGGGAAGAGGAACAAATAAGCATGCATAATTAATGACTCTGTAGTTAACCCTCATGCTTGTGGTTGAAAAAGGTTTCCTAAAATTACAAAATTTGGGGGATTCCATGGTTCTTAATAAATGGATGAGGGGGATACTAATTAGAACACTTCTTTAAGCCATATGTTTGAAGAGATGAAGTCCATTGCTATCATTTCTAACCAAATTTATTTTCATCATGTCTATAGAGATAGGAATGCGCTGGCTTATAAGGTCTCTAAGGCTGGCTTATCTTTGAATGAAGGTTAATGGCATATTTGGGAAGTTAAGGATGGTCAATCCTTTCAATATGATCATGCTTATTTTCTTTAATTTTTCTATCGGGCGAGACAATTTATGTGTTTTGTTGAAGACTTTAAATTTACATGATGAAAGCCCTTTAATGGGCATTTTTTATTATTAAGATATAAATTTTTGTAATGCTCTCTTATGAGCTCAAATATTATTATTAGATATGCGTATAGTTTATTAAAAAGATTATTAAGGAGAAATATTCAAACCTGCATGGTGATCCGACGAGAATTGTATGGTTAAGATTTTTTAGACTATTCTATTTTTGGAATATTGGGAGGAGTAAATCCAGTAAGATGGATTATTACATATGATATAGAGGATAATGATAAATAATAAAATACATGTTAAACAACACATGATAAATACAATTTTGTTTTCTTTAATGAAATCATGATTTATTTAATTTTAACTACACAATAAAAAAAATAATAATATTTTATATTTTTATGTATAAGAAAAAATGTTTTACCTTTTAAATTTAATTTAATTTTATTCTAAAAAATTCTAAGAAAAAATGTTTTACCTTTTAAATTTAATTTAATTTTATTCTAAAAAATTCTAAAATATATTTTATAAATTAAATTAATTTAAATAAATATTAATAAAATTTGATATCGGGGTTTTGCAGTTTGGGGGCTTGGAGGATGGTGGTTCTATGATGGGCGGTAGGTGACTTGGGGCTGTAGCTGCATCCCCCAAAAACTCCCCTTTTTTAACTTTTTTTTTTTTTTTTTTTCCACTGTTTTTTCCACTTGGCAGTAGTGATCCCCTTGGCGGTTTTCATCAGGTGAAGGTTTGGCCAAATAGATTTCTCAGAGGAGGAACTAGTTGACTATTCCCCCGACCCCCTAGAAGGTCAACTGATATTCATACCTTTTGAACGGAACATGGCGGATAAGGAACAATTTATAGACGACGGGCTAGCCTCGATGGAACCCGTGGTGACACCAGGAGGGTTCCCCTCTTCTTTGGAATCAGAATTTACTCATCCCTTGTTTCAGTCCTCCGCAGGCATGTGGTTTACCTCTAGCTCAAAAAATGCTATGGTTATGTTCTCAACATGCGGTTTGTCCAAGGGTTTGGGAGGAAAACCCTTCTCACTTTTCAATGATGCAGAGCATTTTTTCCTGGGCTCTTCCCCTTTGAAGGGACCCCTAATTGTCCCTCCTATTCAGGCTTTTGTCAACCCATATTTCTCCTCTGAACAGGGGGTGGTAGGTTTTCCATGGGCTGGTGACCTTCTTGACGCAGGTTGGCCCTCTTTCGGCCAAGTTAGTTCTAAGCCCCTGGTGGACGATTTCTATTCTTTGGATGACTTGCACCTTTTGGGATCAGAGAGCTTCATCTCTTCTTTTCTCTGGCCTGTTAATCAGAGTGGAAACTCGATGGGATCAGACGATGAGAATTAGAAGAGTCTATAAAAGATCTCGAACGACTCCTAAAGTAACAACCATGAATCCAGTAGTAGGGCAAGCCAAAAGCCTAGGAAGTCAAATTGTGCAAAATCCAAAGGATGACCTCTTAGGATGGTTTGTGGGGTTGATGTAAATATACCCCAAACTGTTGATATGGTAGAGATGAAAGTGGTAAGGAAGGAACAAGGTAGATACTTTAGTCGCTTCACATTTGAATATTGGGCGAAAAATGTTTGGTTTAGTACTATGCTTAATTATGTTCTAGAGACTCAAGTTCTGGCACGATGATGGTTTGTTTTCAAATTCACTTCAGTGGACGATGCAGACTGTATTCTGCAACAATATTGGCCTACTGATTTCACTCCTATCCTCTTCAAGAAGTGGACGTCCATGGTTGACACAAGGAAGGAGAGGGTTGACGTGGTTCCGTTTTGTGTAAAATTACCTGGACTTCCTTTGCAATTTTGGGATATTGATTATTTCTGGGATTTTAGCAATGCCCTTGGGGTGTTCATAGAGGATTGAGATGCCTTTCTTGGACACTAAAAGGTTGAACGTGGCCTGTATTCTAGTCTCACTCAACATCCGAGAAGGGTTGCATGAAGAAATTAAACTCGTATGCGGGAAGGAAGTACCACATGATACTCTAGACTATGAAGGGATTCCCTTTAGATGTAGAAGATGCCATGATTATGGTATTATAGCAAGCCAATGTGCACTTCATTTCACATAAAATAGGTCAACGCCCAGAAAGCGCCTAGCAATGGGGAGGGCTGGCTATACAGGAAAATATCTCGAATCCAATGGAAGATGGATCTCCGTGAACCCCTCAGAGAATGGAAATTTGGGATTATCATGAGCTTGGGAAGTGCCCGGTGGATCGTGGGCTTGTTTAGATGCTTCTTTAACTCCAGTTGGAAACACAGGGGATAAATTACCAGACACAAAATGCCTTATTGATAGTTTTGCTGATCTTCCAGGGAAGGAATCCATACACTTCCCTTTTGTCAATCCACCAAAAAATTCTTTAAACCTGTTGGGAAAAGATTGGAATGTCCCCTACTCCTTACCCCCTTCTAAGGGACCCTCAACTCCCTCTTATCCCCTTTCTCTTGTTATGTCAAATTCTATATCTTGTCTAATCCCCTCCTCCCCTCCCTTAGACGCCATATCCCCTACCCCTATTGGTGTCCCAGAAGTGTCCTATATTTCCTTCATTTCAGATGAAGACCCAATTCATTCCATCTTAGTTCTAGGGAGGCCCCTGCCATTTCTGAGATTATGTTTGGTCATAAGGCTCTGGGAAATTTTTTTCCAATTGCTACAAAAGGTAAAGGTCGAGGCAGACACTCTCACCTCACCATTGCACAAGAAGGTGCTCATGTGGAACAAGCTGCCGATAGGCAATAGACTATTGATGGGGCGCTTAGATCAAAGAAATCCCCGAGAGGGGTTAACCCATTAAGCTCCTTTCTTTCAACTGTCGGTGTGTAGGAGGACCATCCAAAAAATATTCCATCAAGAGGTTGATATTGACAAATCAACCAACGATAATTCTGTTGCAAGAGAGTTTGGGTTTTGGGGAGGATATCTAAAAAATCCTGGAAGATCTCTTTAAAGATTGGATCTTTTCGACTCTGGATGCACGAGGTCGCTCAGGTGGCCTGGCAATAGGATGGAACCCTAGACCGATCAATGCCCCAAGCATGTGGGGTTTTGAATTTGGAATTGGAATGGAGGCATTTTCAATGGAACTCGGGACGTGCCTCACTGTATTAAATATTTACGGGCCTTACGTGGAGAGGGTTCCCTTTTAGGATGGTTTTTTCAGGAAATCTTTTACAAAAGCTGAAAATGTGATTATAGGCGAATATCTAAATTTCTCTCTAGGGTCACATGAAGTCTGGGGGCCCAGAGCCAGGGTAGAATCCCTTTTAGACTACTTCTCTCAGAAGCTTCTTCATAGTGGTCTTCTTGACATTGAACCCGTCAAATTAAAACCTTCATGGAGCAATAAGAGAACAGGTGAAGCTAGAATTGTAAAAAGATTGGATAATTTTTTGGTCTAAGAGAAGTTATTAGATAAGAGGCTAGTATTGAGGCAATGGATTGAATATGGTGGGGAATTAGATAAGTTCCCAATTTTTTTGGAACTGAATGGGGATTTAAAAATCCATCTAGTCCATTTAAATTCTGTGCATCATGGCGAAAAGAGGATTGCTTTAAGGAGTTAGTTAAAAATGCTTGGGTCCCTTACAATCTAGATAAAGGGGGACCAATTGCTCTACATTTTACTCATAATCTAAACAAGGTGAAGAAAGAGGTACATGGCTGGGAAAATGAAAAGAAAATAATTGAAGAACAAGAGTTAAAAAAGGTTGAGGAAGATCTACAATCCCTGTATGAATTCAAAGGTGGTGGGTATATTTCTTAGGAATCCAAGGCCTTACTCTTTGGGTTGGAAGGAAAAAGAGTAAAATCTCAAAGATCAAGAATAAATTCAACATTTAAAGAGCATAGCCATTTGGTTGGAGAGTGGTGATGAAAACACAAAATTTTTTCACACCTACGCAAAGGGTATAAAGATGTAGAACACTATTTGGGGACTTAAAGGTCCAAATAATGACCATATATCCTCCTTCGAAGGACTGGCCAATTTGGGAAAGACTCATTTTCAATCCCTATTCATAGTTGAGAATCGGGTCACAATCGCTGAAGTGGTCAGAATGGCTCAAATTTTGCCAAGTTTTGTGAATCATGAAGAAAATAGGGAATTAATGGAAGAAGTTTCAGAGGATGAATTGAAAAAATTTCTTCATAGTTTTCAAAAAGATAAGAGCCTAGGTCTTGATGGATGATGGAATTCTTCTTGGAGCTCTTTGACACCATTGGTCCGGACTTACTTAGATTGGTGGAAGAATAGATGAACCAGGGCTTCATGCATGCTCCTTTGAACACAACTTTCACTGCCCTCATTCCAAAATTAGACAATCCCCAATCAATGGATGATTTTAGGCCAATTTCACTATGCAAAATCACTTATAAAGTGGTTTCCAGAATCATTGCCAGAAGATTAAAGAAAATCCTCTCAAAAGCCATCACTTGTGAACAATTCGGTTTCTTGGAAGGAAGGCAAATTCATGAGGCCATTGGGGTAGACCAAGAAGGATTACATAGTTTAAAAACCAGGAGGCTAAAAGGTGTTGTGCTAAAGATCGACCAATCTAAAGTATATGATTGGGTAAGCTGGTTATATATCCACCTTCTCTTGACACACTTAGGCTTTAGGTGAATTTCATAAATTGGGTCATGAGTTGCATCACTATTGTCTCATTTGCATTCCTAAAAAATGGATCGGCCTCTCCCTTCTTCCATGTTGAAAGTGGTATTTGACAGGGATGCCCTTTATCTCCCTTAATATTCATGCTAATTGCTAAAGGCCTTAACAAATCCCCGAGTGAGGGAAAACGAGTGGGAGCTTTCCTAGGGATTCCTATTTTTAGATACATTATGGATCACCCACCTTCTGTTTGTAGATGATGTCTTAATGTTTTGTGATGGCTCAATTAGGGATGCTAAAAAACCGTATGAGATCCAAGAGATTTTTGGGAAAGCAACTGGTATGCAGATAAATTTAAGAAAATCCACTCTGACTACCATCAACAAGTATGGTGAAGAGATTTGACAATACAGTCTCTTTGAACTAAGGGATTTTGAATTGGGTCTTAAATACTCGGGCTTCACCCTAAAACCTAACAACTATCAAAAGGAGGGTTGGTTATGGTTGCTTTCAAAATTGGAAAAAAGATTTAAAATTTGGAGTTTCATGTGGTTATCACATGCTGTGAGACTGGCCCTCGTCAAGTCGGTACTGGAATCAATTTTGGTATACCGGATGTCACTTTCATGGATCCCAAAGGTCATTTTAGAAAAAGCAAGGAAGATTTGTTTCAATTTCTTATGGGCTGAAACTACAGCCAAATATGGGAAAGGATCGCATGCCAAAAACTATATTGTGGTTGGGGCTTAAAAAACATCTTCTTATTTTGAAAAGCACTAGCAATAAAGGCCAGATGGCTTCTTCTCTTATCACCTGGCCTTTGGTCCAAAGTTGTCACTCAAAAATATAGTGCTCCCGCTTCAGTTGAAGAATCGATCTGTAACCCAAATAAGAAGTGCCATATCTCTTCGATAATATGGAAGGCGATGAATAATTCTTTTCACCTTATCAAAGATGGTCTAGCTTGGAGGATTGGGAATGGCACCAAAGTGCGCATTGGGGATGATCCTTGGCCCGTAAGTCAAAATAATCACATTCTTCCCATTGCTCTTATTCATCAATTACATGTTCAGGGCATTTACCATCTAAATTAGATAGCTGATCCTGCGACTTTTTCCTTATGGAAACAAGGCTGGAAAGAAGGCCACATGTTGATATTGGAGGGTGAACAAGTTGAAGATTGGAACTCATACTTGAGATCTCTCCGCACCTCCCACGTTAGGCTTATTGATCATGAAGATGAACTTATTAGGAAGTCTGAACCACGTGGAAGATACACTCCAAAACTGGGATATCTTCAGCTAATTGTTGATCTTCAGATAAGGGGCATGCAGTGGTGGTGGAAGGGCATTTGGAAATCAATATGCCCACAGAAAGCGCACATCTTTATGTGGTGCATGATAGAAAACAGTGTTCCTACTGTGGATAGAATGGATAAAAGGCATATTGAGGGACTAGGATGGTGCTCACTATGCAAATATCAAGAGGAATTGGTATCCCACCTCTTTATCACATGCCCCTTTGTTGAGCAAACTTGGAAAGAATGCAGCAGAATCCTCAGTGCAAATTTCTCTTGGCTTGGTCAGAATATTGAGGAGGCTTGGAAAAAATGGGTGTCTAATGAAATTTTTAAGAAATTCAAAGATCCCCCCCTTATTAGAAATTGGGGGGTGTGGCTAGCCTAAAACCGCACTATCTTTCAGGATAAGCCTTCCATTCCTGATCTTATTGCCATGCAAAGTTTCAAAATTCTCACACATTTCCCTCAGGAAAAGAATGTCCCTGCCATTTGAATTATCCAAGAGGAAGCAATTAATAAATCTTTGTGATGCAGGAGCATTGATGCTGAGTCATCAATGTGATTACATGGTCACATGTTGTGGCTAGTATGGAGGCGAATTGTTCTGATGTAGACAGTCTAAACCGTTTTTAATGATTCGAGATCGCAGGATGGGTAACCATCTGATGCATTGTCTATTTTTGGTAAGATAGAACTAGCGACGAGTTGATACTCCCTGCGTGGAGATCAAGCCAGATTAGGAAGTCGACTGAGTAGTGATGCATACCTGCCGTCATGGAGTCTGTTAGGTTGTTGAGTGGTCCGGGTTTCTGATAGGGAGCCAAATGCATAAGTAGGGCATAGTAGAATGAGCTAAGGGTTGGTTGGTCGACTCAGGATTGTAAGTCATTCTGTAGGAAATGCAATTTTCATACTTTCTGTAAATGAATGTAGAAGAACTGTGTGTGTTTAAGAAATATTTCTGTGCATTTGAATTAAGAACGTATTGAGTTTCTGACAGGTAGAGCTGTGTGCATTTGTGGCCTGTTTTCTGTGTGAATGAATATCTGTGTCGCGTTCATTTGATCTCTGGGTGCAGTGCAAAACCCCCAGTTATTTGAGTGCTAATCACCTTTCCAATTGTCTAAGTAGGGTTGTGTTTGTGTGAAGTCTGCTAAATATCCAGACGAGAGGTGAGCTTGGTTGATCGTTCCATGATCAATCGGCCGAGAAATCCCAAGTAACAAAGTCAAATCTTCGAGGAGAGGTCGAATGGCTCAGATTGAAGCCGAAGCGAAGATCGACGACGGGGAAGAGTTAACCAAAGTGAAGTTGCGAGGAAAATAACATTCCCGCAAGCTTAAGTGAAGGATCCTGCCTTGATCATAGATCAACGGCTGAGATCAGATCCGTAAAGGATCGACAGTGGAACAACGTCCCACAAAAGGAGAGAAGGGCGAAAGTTAACGATGAAGAATTACGGAGGCAAAGTTGCAGAGAGACTTTGCGGGAAAGACTTTTTGGAAAAGTCGAGAGGGCACCCCGCAACCCGCAATCCGCAAGTTGCGGAAAAAAGTATTGCGGAAAGGAGTTTGCGGAGGAGCGTTGCGGAAATACTTTCCGGGGAGAGCCAGGAATGCGGCTGCAACCCGCAATTACGAGAAGAAGGTGATCCCGCAAGATTATTGCGGAAGGCCATTTTCGTAGGGAAGAGACCCCAAAAATTGCGGAGAGCCTGCGTGGAAGGTCAGGCCTACGTGGAAGAAGGACTATGCTGGTTCCTAGCCAAGTCAGGAGCGGATCCTAGCGAGTCACCTCAGATCCTGGAAGGGTGAGGGTTGAGTTGGCTGCGGTCGACCCGACACCCCATCACTTTTCCTTGGGCTTTCTTTGACGAGGCCTTACGTAACCAAAATCAATAGTGTGGGGGTGGGGCAATCCTGCACATCTCTGAAACCTCTTTCTTTTTTATAAAAATGGGGCTGGGAGCGGGAACCAACAATTATTCTGAACTAATGGATCTCAAATTGCTATTACTTTTTGCTAAGGAAAAAATCTGCTCTAATTTTAGGTTTTTGGTGATTCCATGAATGTTATCAATGGGGTAATCGAAACTCAAAAATGTCACAACATGTACTTACTCGCATTACTTGAGGAAGTTCTTCGCATTATGGAGGGCTTTGACACGTGCATCTGTCATCATGTATATAGGGAGATGAATACTCAAACTGACAAATTATCCAAGAAAGGCTTGCAGCTAAGCTTGGGTCAATGGAATATTTTTTAAAGTACAAAATGGGTCTTTGATTTCTATCACCGACCATTTATAGAAGGTATGAACCTTCCGCAAGATCAACCTCAACCTTAACGATGACAAAACATTTTTTTGTCGCTAGCCATGACTTGTTTCTCTTTGCTTTGTTTTTATCTTTATACACGGGATATACTATAGGTGCCTTTTTTGTCTACTAGTTCGGTCTACTGGTTCGATACATGCTACAACTTCTACCTCTTTTACAGATGACCCAATTTTGGGTTAACAATTTTATGATGACATATGTATAGACAAAGATATCTTTTTGTTTGATACAACAACCTTTTTATAATGAACTGAGACTATAATGACATGGAATACGTTTTTTTTCCAAGGAAAAATAAATTGATATGAATAAATAAATAAATTATTTATATATATTCACAAACAATATTTTATATAAATAATATTATTTGTAAATAAATATAACTAGCACAACCACATTTTTAAATGCGGTTGATATTCACCGATCAACGTATATCAACAATGACCACACATTTAAAAGTGGTTGATATTCGTCGATCGACAAATATCAACCACATTTAAAAATGTGGTTGTTGCTAGTAGACAACCGACCCAACGAAGAAATAACTAAATTAAAAAATTAATAAAAATGTTATTTGGAAATAAAAAAGAAAAGAAATACATATTAAATTAAAAAAAAAATAAATAAAAATATTAAAACATATTAAAAATTAAATCAAATAAAAATAAAATAAATAAAATAAAATAAAATAAATTTAAATTAAATTAAGTTAAAATTAAATTAAATTAATTAAATTAGATTAAATTAATTAATTAAATTAAATTAAATTAAACTATAAATATTAAAACACATTAAAAGTAAAATAAAATAAAATAAAATAAATAAAAATATTAAAACATATTAAATTAAATTAAAGCATATTAAAAATTAAATTAAATAAAAATATTAAAACATATTAAAAATTAAATTAAATAAAAATATTAAAACATATTAAACATGAAATGAAATGAAATTAAGTTAAGTTAAATTAAATTAAAATAACTAATTATTTTAGTTTAAAACGTCTATCTCCTAGCAAGCCATATTAATATTAATAATATGGCTTATATACTCCGATCGACATATATCAACCATAGGCCACACATTTAAATGTGGTTGATATACACCGATTGACGTATATAAGCCATATTATTAATATTAATATGCCTTGCTAGTTGACGGTCAGCGTGCGAGGAAGGATTGTTGATTTTTTATTATTATAATAGTTTTGTTATAAAAATTAAAAATAAATAAATTAAAATAATAATAATAGTAAGGATGGTTGAGTTTTCATTATTATAATAATAATTAGCAAGCCATATTAATTATTATTATTATTAACCAATATTAAATCATGGTCAACCATTTCTCAAGCAATTGGTTGGCATTGGTTGGTTAACCATAGTCAACCAATGGTCAACCATAGTTAACCAATGGTTGACCACTCGTTGACCATTGGTTAACATTGGTTGACCAATGGTTGACTATGGTTGACATTGGTTTACCATTGCGTAACTATTGGTTGACCATGGTTGACTATTGGTTGAATATTGGTAAACCATGGTTGACCATTGGTTGACTATTGGTTGATTATCAGTTGACCATGGTTGATTACGGTTGAGTTTGGTTGACAATGGTTGACATTAGTTGATTATGCTTGATCATTGGTTAACCGTTGATTAATTATTGGTTGACCATGGTTGACTATTTGTTGACCATGGTTAACTATGGTTTACCATGGTTGAGTTTAGTTGACAATGGTAGACCATGGTTAATTTTGGCTTACTTGGGTTGACTTTAGTTGACCTTGGTTTACTATGGTTAGCATTCCTTGACCATGGTTTACTTTGTTTGACCATGGTTGAGTTTGGTTGACCATGGTATACTTTGGTTGACCATGCTTGACTTTGTTTCAGCATGGTTGACCATCATTGACTTTTGTGTAACTTTGGTTTATGATGGCTTAATTTGGTTGACAATGGTTGACATCCATTGACCATGGTTGACGTTTGGTTGAGTTTGGTTAACCATGGTTGAATTTGTTTGAGTATGGTTGACCATCGTTGACTTTTGTGTGACTTTGGTTTACCATGGTTGACTTTGGTTAACCATGGTTGAAATTTCTTGACCATGGTTGACTTTGTTTGACCATGGTGGATTTTTGGTTGAGTTTGATTGACCATGCTTAACTTTGTTTGAGCATGGTTTACCATCGTTGAATTTTGCGTGACTTTGGTTGAGCATGGTTGACTTTGGATGACCATGGTTGACCACAGTTGACCATGGATGAATTTTGGTTTACTTTGGTTGATCATGCTCGACCATCGTTGACCATGGTTGACTTTGGTTAGCCATGGTTGATTTGGGTTGAATTTAGTTGACTATGGTTGATTTTGGATGACTTTTTGTTGACCATGGTTGACTTTTGGCTACAATGGTTGAGTTTGGTTTCCTTTTGGCTAACCATGGTTGACTTTGGTTGACCATGGTTCACCATGTTTGACCATAGTTGAATTTGTTTGACCATGGTTGACTTGTGGTTGATAATGACTGACCACAATTGACCACAACAGACCATGGTTGACCACTGTTGACTATGGCTGACCATAGTCGACCATGGTTGACTTTGGATTAACCTATAGGTGACCATGGTTGAATTTTGGTTGACTATGGATGACCATGGTTCACTTTGGTTGAGCATGGTTAACTTTTGGTGCGCTTTGGTTGAGCATAGGGAACATTTGTTTAACTATGGTTTACCATCGTTAATTATGGATGACCACGGTTGAATTTGGTTGGATTTGGTTGACCATAGTTGACTTTGGTTGACTATGGTTAACCATGGTTGATTGTCGTTGACATCAAAATCATATGGTTGACTATAATTTCACTATTGTTTGACTGTTGTTGGATTTGGTTGAAGATGTTTAACTATGGTTGACTTTGTTTTACCATGGTTGACTGTAGTTGACCACGGTTGACTTTGGTTGACCATGGTTGATTGTGGTTGACTATGGTTAACCATTGTTGAGTTTGGTTGACCACAATCGACTTTGGTTTATTTTGGTTGAGAATGGTGGACTTTCATTGGAAATGCTTAACGTTGGTTGACTATGGTTGACTTTGGTTGACATTTGCTTGACTTTTGATTGACCATTGTTGAGTGTGGTTGACCACAATTGACTTTGGTTTATTTTGGTTGAGAATGGTGGACTTTGGTTGGAAATGCTTAACATTGGTTGATTTTGGTTGACTATGGTTGACTTTGGTTGACATTTGCTTGACTTTTGATTGACCATGGTTGAATTTGGCTTACTATGGTTGACTTTGGTTTCCTTTTGGTTGACCATGGTTGAATTTGGTTTACTTTTGGTTGAATATGGTTTACCATGGTTGGCCATCGTTTATTTTGTTTGACGATGGTTGAATTTTGGTTGACATTGGTAGACCATGGTTGAATTAGGTTTACCATGGTTGACTCTGGCTGAACACGGTTGAGCATGGTTGAATTTTCGTTGACTGTGGTTGAATTTGTTTGATTTTTTGGTTGACCATGGTTGACTTTTCGTTGGACATGGTTGAATTTTTGTTGAGCATGGTTGACTTTTGTTGAACATGGTTTACATTTGTTGACGTTTTGTTGAACATGGTTGACTTTGGTTTATGTTTGACTATGATTGACTTTCTTTAACCTTGGTTAAATTTTGGCTTACTATGTTTGTCCATGCTTGGCCATGGTAGAGCATGGTTGACCATGTTTGACTTTCGTTGACCCTGGTTGATTATGGTTTACCATGGATGAATTTGGATGACCATGGTTGACTTTTGGTCAACCATGGTTGAATTTGGTTTATAGTGGTGTGGTTGGCTATGGTCGACTATCTTTAACCATGGTTTACTTTTGATTAGCCTTGGTTGACTATGGTTGACCAATGTTGGCTTTTTGTTGGCTTTGGTTGACTATGGTTGACTATGGTTGGTTATCGTTGACCATGGTTAACTGTGAGTTAACTATGGTTGACTTTGAAAATTATTGTTTACTATGGTTGACTATGGCTGACTATGGTTTACCATGGTTGAATTTTGGTTGGCTTTGGTTGAATATGGTTTACCATGGTTGAATTTTGGTTGGCTTTGGTTGAATATGGTCGACCATGGTTCACTTTTGGTTGTCTTTGGTTGATTATTATTGACTATGGTTGACTTTGGTTGACCATGGTTGAATTTGATTGACTTTTGATTGACCATGGTTGACATTGGTTGACTTTGGTTGACTATGGTTGACTATGGTTGGCTATGGTTGATTATGGTCAACATTGGTTGACCATGGATGTCTTTAGTTGAATTTAGTTGACTATGGTTAACCATGGTTAACTATGGTTGACTTTGGTTGACCATGGTTAACCATGGTTGACCATTGTTAACTATGGTTGTTCGTGGTTTATTGTGTTTATTCATGATTGACTATTGTTGATTGTCGTTGTTCATGGCTGACTATAGTTTATTATGGTAATTATTTGAAGTCAACCATGGTTGACTATGTTTGACTTTGGTTGACCATGGTTGAATTTTGTTAGGATTTGGTTGAATATGGTTGACCATGGGTGACTTTTGGTTGGCTTTGGTTAACCATGGTTGACTATGGTTGATTATGGTTGACTTTGGTTAACTATAGTTGACTATGTTTGACTTTGGTTGATCATGGTTGACTTTTGTTAGGAATTGGTTGAATATGGTTGACCATGGTTGACTTTTTGTTGGCTTTGGTTAACTATGGTTGACTATGGTTACCATGGTTGATTTTTGATTGAATTTGATTGTACTATAGTTGACTATGATTGACTTTGGTTGACCATGGTTGACTTTGGTTGACTATGGTTAATCATGGTTGATTGTGGTTGACCATGGTTAACTATGGTTGACCATTGTTGACTATGCCCATGGTTTAATTTTTATGTTCCTAAATGGTTATATCTCATTTCAATATTTAGGGTTGTGTGTTAATGCGACATTTGCCATGTGTTTTGTTAAATTACGATAATTATCAATGCTTATGTACAATGCTTACAATTAATACTTAGTAAAAGTATACAATGTCACATTGGAACACTCCCATGGGTCATGTTAGAATGCAATGATCAATATAGGTTATGTCAAATTGCGACATACATGTTGATGTTTATAAAATATAAATGTTAATAAATTAATATTAATGTTAACATTAACAATAATTTGGTAAGGTTATGTTATGTTTGAGGTTGATGTTAATTCTTGTATAAGGTTATGGTGTAATTATGGTTTCATTAATGAATCCTTAATTATGCTTTAATGACATTGGAACCTTCCTAAGGGTCATGTTGGATTGCAATGATCGTTATATGATATGTTAGGTTGTGACATACATTGATGTCTACGAAATCCTTATGTTAACATTAAGATTCATTTTCCGTAAAGTTATGTTATGTTTGTGGTTTATGTTAATTATTGTACAAGGTTATGTAATTAATATGGTTATGCCTAATTAATGTTATGGCTATTGATTATTAACCATTAATAATGTTAATAAAATGGTTAATATTACATTAAATTTTAATAACTCTAACATTAATGTTATTTCAAAATAATCTCATGAAAGGTTAATAATAAGTAATAATAATTATTAACATTAATGATATAATAACAAGAGCCGCATGCGGCAATGTCTGTGACAGAGCAGGGAAAAAGAGATTGACTCTTGCTTTGACACTTCGGCTGTTGCTGAAAGCTTTGCCATGCAATGTCTGAGCTTGGGCATTGGGACGAAGTAGAGAAAGATTGCTATTGCTGCAGATTTTCATTATGCTTTCCATTCAATGCACCAAATAGCAAGATCGATGACAATAGCAAGAAATCAATGAGAAAAGGAGCATGGAAAAATTTGGGTGTGCATTTGCTATTATGACTAGGGATCTTAGGCATCAATTTTATGTCATGACATTACGATGGTTGTGGTCCATGCTAAAGACAGTGGCAAGTATTGAGAAATTCATTGGTTGAATGTGGAAGTGGGGGGACATCCATGTTGTATCTCGAGTGATGGATGCCTTTTCTCCATGCAAGGACAAAAACGATGTTATTAGCTTGAATGTTCATTGAGCATGGATGGTATATGCAAAAGACTTGGAAATATGCACCGGGATAACATTTGCATATATGCAAGTTTTATCTCGACTGCACATGTAATGAGAAGAGGCTGGAACACCGTATCAAAGGCTCTCAATGTGCATACTTCACATCCATGCACCAAATAGAAATGTTGATGACAATAGCAATAGATAAATGAGAAAAGGAGCATGGAAGAATATTGGGAGTAATTTGCTATTGTGACTAGGGACCTTGCTTCCAAAGAAGGCATGTTGAATTGATGGATCCATGCAAAGATTCAAAGTCCTCACAATTTTGTTGAAGAGAGTGTTATTCACTGTTCTCACTATCCATTGGAACCAAAATCTTGTGACATAATTGTTTAAAGGCTTACCTCTTATTATTGCATTGAGCATTTGGCTGTCTAGAAACGCTAGTCTATTTGAAGGTAGCATTATACAATTGCTAGATCCAAGCTTGACATATAAGCTCATCCTTACAACAAACCTATCATGAATGTTATGTGAGATTTGGGGCGAATACTACACCAACAAACTCTAAAGGATTTGTCAAAAAAAGTAATGGACTTGTTATTATTGTGCCCTCCTCTTTTCTTTCAAATCTTCATGAAGCAGGAAGAGAGGAAGATGACGGGGTGATCCAAGAATAACAACAAAGTAAGATAACATAGTAGAGTTGAATAAGAAGCTCGAGAAGGCCAAAGCAAACACCAATCACGGTGTTGACACATATAATTCCCTGCTCTTTCAACTATTATTAACAAATTGCAAGCCCATTCATGGGTTATTAATAGAAAGTTGGAAACTCGTTCATAGGAAATTGAAGCCCATGAAGGGGGGAGATATGAAAAAACTTTGGATAATGAATTAGGGGAGGATTATTGAGATTTGAGGCCTTTAAGAGAGCCATGGTGGCTTTAGAAAATCAAAACTATGATGTTAGTATTGATGACATTTCATACAATTAGGTTTCGAAAGACATCATGACCAAGTCTACTAAGATAAAGAAACAAAAGGGCAAGGACAGATTTCCCTTGAGCGCAATAAACACAAGCAAGTAAACTCGAGCATGGAATATATGAATGACATCAATGCTGTATTTAAAAATGGATGTAACACTAGTTTCTTATTTTTCCAAAGGAAAAAATAATATTTTCAATATAAATAGGAGAACAAAAAATACATTTGCAAATTGCAAAGTGTAGAACACAACATGTCCTTCCATTATACTATATCCGATATAGCATGAACCACACTTACATACATAAGTACTTCTTACTAAGAATTTGGATTTCAATACCCAACAAGTACCACAATGTCTATTAATGTTAAAAAAGCAGATAGATTATATAGTCTCTTGGTTGCAAAGACATCATAATGGTACTTTGAACTGCAAGCATAGATTAAAGTCCATCACCCATTGCCATTCTGCATCCACTCTTAAAAATTGCAAGAAAGAAAGGCTAACTAAACCACATTATCTCACAGGTTTTGCCAAATTCCATGCCATCTCAACTGTAACCATGTGTAAGATTACACAAAATGGGTTTGCTCTAGTTGTTACAAAACATTTCCAATGATAGATGATTATAACTTTTTGAGTTGCACCACTTCTGCATTCTTTCACGACACATAAGGCCACAGTGCAACAATTGATGTGACTAATTTAAGTAAAATCTATTGCATGATGTGACTAATTTAAGTAAAATCTATTGCAAGCAAATTTCCATGCTTCCTTTCTAATGAAAGCCATAGAACCTGACATAGTTTCACAAGTCCCTTAAAACTGTGAATTTTCCAGTCAATGCAACCAGTAAATTTTTTAGCACGTTTTGTTGACAGTTATTTATGGAAATAATCATTTTCATGATGATTTCATATCATTTCCGTCATAATTTCATAGGCAATAAACGTGGCAACTTCCCTAATAGACCAACAATGGAGATTCTCCAGGGATTGCAAAAAAACTGGTACCCATTGACTGGTTAAATCACATTTAAAATGATAATTTAATACAATTGATTTTCATTGCCGGTGTTTAAAGCAATCCAGCATTGTAAGGTCTTTCCACATGAAACATGGAAGATAGTCCATTGATCCTTAACATATATGATAGTATGTTTTTATAAATAATTAATTGTAACGTGCCCTTCTGGATAAAGTTTACTGGTAAATATTAGTACTAGGGTGCAGAAGCTACGTAGGCATTTATGTCTCAGTTGATAAAGCTAGTTCATCATTCTTCAAGTAAACTCCGAACCGATTGAATGATACCAGCTAACAAGCTCACCACGTCTACAGAACCTTCATATTGGAAAAATATGTTTCTAAGAAAGTAGCTCAGTCATGTTATCAGATTCGGGAAATAAAAAGAACTTGCTACCAACTTTGACATCAATGTTTCTAACTATAGATTTGAGTACATAGCCTTTTATCCACAAGGACATGCTGCAAGCACTATTGCAACTGTAGTGCCGCTGTCTAGGATAAGAAAAAAGAATGTCAATTTAAATTTAAAATATCTAATTCGAATCCCAAAAATAACTGCTATGAACCACAACTCAAAATTGGGTACTTATTAACTCTGTATCTAATTCACATCTCTGCCTAGGACAAAACTGAAGTCCACATCTGGTACCACAACTCAAAATTGGGTACTTATTAACTCTGTATCTAATTCACATCTCTGCCTAGGCCAAAACCGAAGTCCACATCTGGTATAATTTCAGCAAGAATTCTATTTCCAAAAAACTTGTGCCCTCATCGATTTCAATTAAAACTAAATAAATATCCTCCATTGCCATTTCATCAATGACCACAATAAGATATTCAATTGTTGTGAACTCCTTCGATCAAATATAGTTTCCTGAAACTTTGGACAGAGAACCTGCAATATTGACAAAAGATTAAAATCTTAGTATCGAAAAAGGAATACCAATAAAATATAGATAAGCAGTCTTCCAATACTAAATATTATACTGAAGGCCAATATCAATAAGCAGTCTTCCAAAAATAACAGTCCAACGATGCTATAGATAACAAGCAAACAAGCAAACACATATTAAATCCATGAGTAGAAGGGAAGATAAGGGAAATTTTCACTCTTATAATATTCATACTAATTGTAGAATTTTAATAAAATGACTTGTTTCTACCGTAGCATAAATCCAAGACCCTAATAGGATTAATTGTTAAATGCATAAATTACAATCAACAGTAAAAAAATTAGTCTCCTTGCAGAGATATTTGTTGACAGAAATAGCTCATACCAATATTTTTACAGGTAGAGGCCGATAATTTATTGTACTAGAAACATACATGAAGACTCTTTGGGACATCATAACAGATTTTAAATGAGCAAACCCAGGTAGGGAACATGCCATAAATCTTGCAAATAAAGAAAGGAAAAAGGGTTAACTATGTCAACTGTAAGAGACAACGAAAGACTGCACAATGAAGAATATATATAAATAGAAATACGCAGTCAGTTATATCTTACCCTAAAACATGCACAAGAATTTGAGATATAACCATAAGTTACTTTGGGGCCACAATTTGCAGGCTGGTCCTCTCCCTGGATTTTATACTCTGTGCAAAAAGACAAGAAAACATAAGTAAACTCGTAATAACAATGAGAGAGCAATAATTTGAATAGAATAGGGCATAAAATCAAGAAACACTTACTGTGTGATGCCTGAACAGTGGAACGTTGTCTTAAAAGGAGAAAGAACCGTTGCTTAGGTTTAATTGGGGATCTCTGTGGGTATCCCAAGTTTAACTTTGTCCTCCAGATCCGAGATGAGGTAATACAAATTAATTGGCCAAATGGCATGAGAATGCATGCTAGTATATTAATTCAACCATGGCGTTGGTCATTTCCATTTCTGAGGTATTAACATATGCCCTGCATGCACTTCCACCACTTTGATTTTTTTTAATTATAAAGCATGACCCATTGAACAGGTTCGATTCCCTACTTTTGATATCAGTGGTTGTGGAACTATTTGAGTTCGACCCACACAACGATACTATTATGGATGAAGTCCTGCGGAGATTATGGCATGCATTGGGGGTAAAGTCCATAACCATTCCATCGTCTTTAGTGTCTGTCAAAAACATGGTTTTGTAGCTACAATGTTTCATTTGAACTGAGGCCAATATCTGTTCGTTCTGCATCAGATTGGTCGATTGTTTTGTAGGCTTCTTCTTCATTCTATCACAGCTGAAACCCTTGCAGAGGAGGAGTGTTGATGTAATTGTAACTTTGGAATGTATTTCCCTATGTATATTGTACTCCTATAGAGATGTTATTATTCCTCTATACGAAAGTGTCGTCATTTGTATTGACAAGTGTCGCAACTGTCGCAACTTGCAAGTGATGGGTTATTAGACCACCAAGTGTGGGGTCGGACCTGATTAGTATAACCATGGGTTATTAGACTGAGTTAGACAAGTTGGCCCTGCTAGGTTATTAGGCAGGTCAGGTCATGTATAAATAGAGTGTGGGAGGCACTCTATTTGATCATCTCATTATTCACTTCTACACTACTCAGAAAGTGGCACATTAGTGGAGGAGGAGGTTCAGCTGCTAGGAGGACTATCTCTATGTACTTGGGTTGTATCATTGCTCTTTCTATCTCTGAGGAAGTTGTGGGGTTTTTCACCTTTATGGTTTTTCCCAATGAAACTCTGTGTGTCTATTGTCTCATGTGATTGCTTGGTGTGATTAATATGCATTGTTATACTTGATATGCTGTACATGTTATTCTCTCAGTAAAGATCCTAGAGTATGTTGAATTAATGCTAAAAAATTAACATGGTATCAGAGCTAACCTAAGAAGAAGACACTATGCAGTTGCGAAAAATAGGGTTTCCTGTTTATTGGGTTTCTCTAAATAGATCTTGAAAGGCAGTAGGGTATTTTGACTCTCCTTAGCAAGGTGCATCTTTCTATCTAATCAGAATTCAATTCTGGGCACTTTCATTTTTGGCCCTAAAATTTAGGGTTTCCACAAAAATAGGAATTCCTGAAATCTGAGGACATACCTGGAAGCTCCTTGGAAAAATCGAAGTTTAGAGCTTTGGATCGAACTTTTTGGTTGGGTGAAGCTTCGAGAAACTCAAACCCTAATTCAGGGTCCTCCCTAGTGGATCCGGGAAGACTAAAAGGCATTTCTGAAGGGTGAAACTTTGTAGATTTCAAATTCTGAATATACCAGGCTGATCATCTCATCAAGGCACATCTTTCTATCCTTTCATAAGTTTGAAATTCACATTTTGAATTTTCAGGGTTTCTTTGACAAACCCTAATCCAGCACTAGATCCCGATTTCTGCAAATCAAGTGGTAAGACCTAAATCTTTTCTATTTCCATTTGGAGTACTCTTTAAGATGTCTCACCACACCAAGCTTGAGGATAATCTTGAAGGGGCTGATAACTTCCGAGCATGGAAGTATAGGATTGGGTTAATCCTGGAAGAAAATGAATTGGATACTTACATAAGTTCTGAGGTCCCTATCCCAGAGGAAGAAGAGGCGAAGGCCTTGCATAAGAAGAACTTGGTCAAGGCAAAGAGGATCATTGCTGATTCTATCAAAGACCATCTCATACCACATGTGTCATCTCTAAAGACACCCAAGGAGATGTTTGATTCCTTGACCAAGCTATTTGAAGGAAATAACATAAATCGAAAGATGACTCTGCATAATCAATTGAAAGGGGTAAAGCTTCAGAATGGAGAGACCATTCAATCCTATTTCTCTAAGGTCTCTCAGATCAAGGAACATCTTGAAGCTATGGATGAAGTGGTGGAGAATGGTGAAATTGTCATGACCACTCTGAATGGCCTACCTAGGTCATGGGATTCCTTTATTCAAGGAATTTATGCAAGAAGGAAGTTGATCTCCTTCAGTAGACTGTGGGAGGAATGTTCACAAGAAGAGGCTAGGCTTGTAGCCCGAGAAGAAAAGATGGGAAGTGAAGATCAAGCTCTCGGAGCTCACAACAAAAGAAGCAATCCCAAGAAGGAGCACTCTCATTACAAGAGATTCTATCACAACCATCAAAAGAACAAGAAGGATCTGAGATGCTTCACATGTAATGAGAAGGGACACTTTGCTACAGATTGTCCCAAGAACAAAAGGGACAACAACAACAACAACTTCAACAACAAGAAGAAGAATAACAAAAGGAGATATCATGCTCATGCTGCTGAGGATGATGAACCTCCCAAGAAGAAGGCTAGATCAGAAAGTGATGACTCATCAAGCGAAGATGAATATGTTCTAATCTCTGCTCTCACAGGTACTATCTCTCATGGTTGTAATGATTGGATTATTGACAGTGGGGCTTCCAAACACATGACTGGGTTTAAATAATCTTTTGTAAACCTATCTGAAGATGAGTCACCCCATAAGGTGAAACTTGGGGATGACTACTGATATCCTATCAAAGGAAGTGGTGAAGCTTCCTACAACCTAGCCTCTGGGAAGTCTTTGAAGATGAAAGAGGTTCTATATGTACCTGGGCTCAAGAAGAACCTACTCTCCATATCTGCATTGGATGCAAAAGGCATGAGGGTTGCATTTGTAGATGGCCAAGTACTCATGTGGCCAAAGGGTAAGACCATAGATGATGCAATAGTGATTGGAGAGCAAGAGGGAGGATCGTACAAATTGAAGGGACAACCTGAACATGCCATGGTACATGAATCCATGGAGCTAAGTGAACCTTGGCATAGAAGGCTTGCACATGTGAACTATAGAGCACTACCAATTGCAAGTAAAGCTGTAAAGGGTCTTCCTGAAATCAAGACAAAGCATGAAGGGGTTTGCAAAGGATGTGCAAAAGGAAAGAACATTAAGAAGGAATTTCCAAGAAGTGAAAGCAAAGCTAAAGGAATCTTGGAAATTATCCACTCCGATGTATGCGGTCCGATGTCATCCAGTTCTTTGAGTCGGTATGTATACTATGTCTCTTGCATTGATGATTTCTCTAGGAAGACTTGGGTTTACTTCTTGAAGAACAAAGATGAAGTGTTTGATAAGTTCAAGGAATTCAAAGCCTTGATGGAAAATCAAACTGATAAGAAGATTAAGACATTCAGATCTGACAATGGCGGAGAATTCACTTTAGGTGATTTCAAGAAGTTATGCAGTGATTAAGGGATTAAGAGAGAGTTGACTGCTCCCTACAATCCACAACAGAATGGAGTTGCATAAAGGAAGAATAGAACAATCATGGAAGCAGCACAGGCAATGCTGCATGACCAGGATATGCCTATGCATCTATGGGCAGAAGCAGCCAGGACAACTGTATATGTGCAGAACAAAACACCTCACAAGATATTGGACAACAATGTTGGGTATGTTATATCTCTTCACATGGTCGCTGCGTGTACAACACGATTCCTTGACCCATTGTACTCTAACTAATCCCGGTAAAAGGGATTAGGGTTGTAACCTAATTTCGGGTAAACGAATTAGGGTTTTAGATGCTGTGGAATACCATATATTGTATTGTAAATGGTTGAATAAACATATAATGAAAAGGAGCAGTGCGGCTCTAAGTTTTGCTGGTTTGTTCCCGGTTAAGGGTTTCCAGGTGAAAATATCTGTGTTATGTGCGTGCCATTGTGTATTTTCTTTTAATGCTTAAGAATCAATATAAGTTTGTACTTCACTGTTAAGGTTTAAAACTTACAAACAAGACACCAGAAGAGGTATTCTCTGGTAAGAAACCTGAAGTTAGCCATCTCAGAATATTTGGTTTCCCAGTATACACTCATGTTCCAAAGGAAAAGAGGACAAAGCTAGATCCTTCAAGAAAGAAGGGCATCTTTGTGGGGTACAGTGAAAGCTCGAAGGGTTACAGAATATACTTTCCAGGGTTCAAAAAGATTTATGTTAGCAGGGATGTAACATTTGATGAAGACTCAGCTTTCATCAAGTCAAGGAAGGCACCTGTTGAAGATCATGAAGAACCAAAGGAAACCAAATTTCAAGACACCACCATGAATGAAGCAATTCCAGAAGCATATCGTGAAGTTGAAGATCCACAAGAACCTGTAGATCCACCCTATGAGAAGAACTCTCACAAGAGGAAACCTGCATGGGCTAAAGAGCTTATTCAAGATGCAGAAAGGTATGGCATTCCAGAAGAAGAACATAGAGCAAGGGAGAGAACTAGATCTCATACAAGCTATGTTGCCTTACTCTGTGACATTATGAACAAAGAACCTTCCAGTTATGAAGAAGCAGCGAAAAAGAAAGAATGGAAGGATGCCATGGTCGAGGAATACCAGTCGATCATGAAGAATGATGTTTGGGATGTAGTCCCAAGACTTGAAGGGAAGTCTGTGGTGACTTCCAAGTGGATCTACAAGATCAAGCATGCTGCAGATGGCAGCATAGAGAAATACAAAGCGATATTTGTAGCTCGTGGCTTCTCCCAGAAAGAAAGGATTGATTATGAAGAGACTTTTGCTCTTATGGCCAGATATACTTACATTAGAATAGTACTTGCTCTGGCTGCAGTGATGAAATGGAAGATACACCAAATGGATGTCAAGACAACTTTTTTGAATGGTGTAGTCGAGGAGGAAGTGTATGTGGAGTAGCCACTTGGTTTTGAGACACATGATAGAGAGTCATATGTGTGCAGGTTAAAGAAAGCCTTGTATGGCTTGAAGCAAGCTCCTAGAACTTGGTATGGTAGGATAGACAACTTTCTATCTAGTTTGGGCTTTACTAAGAGTAAAGCGGATTCCAACCTTTACTACAAGGTTGAGGAAGGAAATCCTGTGATACTACTCTTGTATGTGGATGACCTGTTCGTAACAAGTGAGGATAGATTGATTGTCGACACGAAGAGGAAGCTTGCTACCGAGTTCGAGATGAAGGACTTGGGGATGATGCACTATTTTCTAGGCATGGAGGTGTGGCAGAGTGCAAATGGAATCTTCCTTGGACAAGGGAAGTATGCAGTAGAGATCCTGAAGAGGTTCGGGATGATGGACTGCAAGGCCATGGCCACACCTATGGCATCGAACCTGAAGCTTCTGTGTGATGCTTCATCTGATCCGGTTGGTGTCACTGTGTATTGTTAGATGATTGGGTCCTTGATGTACCTGACGAACACGAGACCAGATATTTGCTTTGTGGTGAATACATTGAGCCAGTTCCTAACGGATCCCAGAGATGTTCACCTGGTTGCTGTAAAGCATATTCTGAGGTACCTGAAGGGTACAATTGATTATGGGCTCAAGTATGATGCGAATCAAAAGTTTAATCTGCAGGGTTATGTTGATTTAGACTGGGCAGGCAGTGCTGCAGATAGGAAGAGCACTTCAGGGTGCTGCTTTAGTATGGGATTAGGTGTGACCTCTTGGTTTAGCAGGAAGCAGTCCTGCATAACACTGAGTACAGCCGAAGCAGAGTATGTTGCAGCTTGTTCGATTAGTTGTGAGGTAGTATGGCTGAGGAAGCTACTGTCTGAGTTATTTGATCTCCCGTTGGATGCTACTGGTATCTTTTGTGACAACCAAAGTTGTGTGAAGCTCAGGGTAATTTTTAGGGGAGAAATTTTGCCAATTGGCTATTTTTGGTTTTTTTTTTCAAAAAATAAATTCGCTAGTTGGTCATTTTTAGTCTCTAATTTCGCCTATATTTACATAAAATATGTTTTTTATCATAAAATTCGCCAAAATTTACACGTTTCAGTATTAAAGTGTAGGTTTTGTATTTAATATTCGCCTACCTATCTATGTCTATGTTTTTTCCAATCCAAAATAATCGCCTAGCATACTATACTTAAGTGTAATATTAGAATCCTTAAAAAATACCCTGGTGAAGCTGTCTGAGAACCCGGTGTTCCACGACAGGTCGAAGCACATAGAGATCAAATATCACTATATTAGGGATATGGTGCAGAGAGGAGCAGTGAAGCTCCTGTATGTTGCGATGGATGAGCAGGTTGCAGATGTGCCGACGAAGCCACTAGCTAGAGTGAAGTTCGAGTACTTCAGAGAGAGGCTTGGTGTTCTTCAGATTGATGACACTTTGAGGAAGAAGTGATGGACACATTTGCAGGAGCCATTTCGAGCATGGTGAGAGGAGGATCCTTCCATGGATGTGGATGTAAGCGCTGGATGATGAGCATCAGGACGATGCTCCAGTTATTGCTCTGTATATGCATCATGTTGGATGCTTGTTATGATCAGTTGGATCATGTATATGTATATGCATCATGTTGGATGCTTGTTATGATCAGTTGGATCATGTATATGTATATGCATCATGTTGGATGCTTGCTATGATCATTTGGATCATGTATATGTATATGCATCATGTTGGATGCTTGTGATGATCAGTTGGATCAAGTATTTGTATATGTATTAGGTGGATACATTATATGATCAAGAAGATCATGGATGATGATATGTATCAGGTATGCATCAGTTGGATGCATTATATGATCAGGATGATCATGGTTGATGAGCTTCAGGATGTTGCTTCAGATGATATGTATCAGATATGCATTAGGTGGATGCATTGTATGATGAGGATGATCATGGATGATGAGCTTCAGGATGTTGCTCCAGATGATATGCATCAAGATGATGCTATGATTATGATCAGGTTGATCATGCGATGATATACATCAGGATGATACTCTATGGCCGTGGACAGGTTGTGAAGATAAGCATATAATATGGCCCTGGGAGGTTTGTAGATACTCTTTCGAGGTTTTTCCTATGGCATATAATATGGCACTGGGATATCTGGCAAATGCTCTTTCGAGGTTTTGCTTGGGAGGACATATAATATGGCCCTGGGAGATCCGATAGGTTGGGTTGTGTGCCCGTAATAAGTCCTGGGATGCTCTTGTGAGGTTTTGCCATGACCACATGTAATATGGCCCTGGGAGATCTGATAGGTTGGGCTGTGTGCCCATAATAAGTCCTGGGATGCTCTTGCGAGGTTTTGTGGTGACCACATGTAATATGTCCCTGGGAAATCCGATAGGTAGAGATACGTGCTCGTAATAGCCTGGGATTCTCTTGCGAGGTTTTGTGGTGAGGTCACATATAATATGTCCTTGGGAGATCCTACAGGTAGAGCTGTGTGCTCGTAACAGCCTGGGATGCTCTTGCAAGGTTTTGTGACGCACGTAATAAGTCCTGAAGATTCCACAATATGGCTAGTGATGAAGACCTGCAGGTGGCGGGCCTACATCCAGTATGAAAAAGGATTGGCTCTGTAGAACTTCCTATGACAAGTAGATTTAGAGATTGATTGAGATAGGAGAAGCCGTGACAATGACGATGATTCAGTGACGATGATCCAGAGAAGAAGACTTGTGCTAGCAGATCTGTGTCGAGAAATACCTTCCTAGTTAAGAGGGAGTGTTGATGTAATTGTAACTTCGGAATGTATTTCACCTATGTATATTGTGCTCCTATAGAGATGTTATTATTCCTCTATACGGAAGTGTCGTCATTTGTATTGACAAGTGTCGCAACTTGCAAGTGATGGGTTATTAGACCACCAAGTGTTGGGTAGACCCTGATTAGTATAACCATGGGTTATTAGACTGAGTTAGACAAGTCGGCCCTGCTAGGTTATTAGGCAGGTCAGGTCATGTATAAATAGATTGTGGGAGGCACTCTATTTGATCATCTCATTATTCACTTCCACACTACTTAGAAAGTGGCGCACTAGTGGAGGAGGAGGTTCAGCTGCTAGGAGGACTATCTCTGTGTACTTGGGTTGTATCATTGCTCTTTCTATCTCTGAGGAAGTTGTGGGGTTTTTCACCTTTATGGTTCTCCCCAGTGAAACTTTGTGTGTCTCTTGTCTCTTGTGATTGCTTGGTGTGATTGATATGCATTGTTATACTTGATATCCTGTACATGTTATTCTCTTAGTAAAGATCCTAGAGTATGTTGAATTAATGCTAAAAAATTAACAAGGAACACAAGCCAAAACAAAACCAAGAGCCGAATAGAAGAGTCGAGAGAACGATACATTTTGTTCTTTCGCAAAGCCCGAGGGAGAATTCATTGTATAGTGTAAGATTGTTCTGAGCTAGCCAACTATATAACCAGGTGTCAACGATGATCATATGACCTTATAAATGTATCTACCAGCTGTATATACCTGCTGGCCTGCATTGACAACCATACTTAATGCATCCATCGGCATATTCTGTGACATCCGCTCGCCGCTAGGGCATGGATCCAATTCCCAAGGCATGACATCACATGGGTTCTCACCAATCACAACTTAACAAAACACCCAATGCGTAGACTGTTACTCAATTGCAGGCTGTATTGACATTAAATGCTTAGTCCTTCCGGGAGTTCTACCATTAGAAGAATCAAACGCAACCTAAGTTAAGATGTAAAGAATTAATCAAGATATGTGATTGATGTAGCAATGCACAACACACAATGTACAATTAGGTATCGATGGACATCAATGCACATAGACCGACAGACAAATGTCGCCTGGTTTCCCCGCTCCAAAAACCAAGGTAAAAATATTTGTTCAACAAAAGTTTCCCTTTGTAAATTGACAAATTAATTTTTTGAATTTTGTGTCATTGAACTAATCTGTCCAAAATGGCCACAATATATCACATACATAATAATAATAATAATATAATTATGTTTTAATTATGACTTGAGAATGTAATTATAGTTTAATTATATGATATTGGAATCTTCTTCATTTTAAAATTCCAAAAATTATATTTACAATAATTTTTTAAATGTATATAATTTAAAATTATTATTCAATATAATTTGAAATTATTATTTTTACAATATTAAGGAAAATTTATAATGTTTTAAAAATTATTTTAATTTAAAAAAATGATATATTATATTATTTGGTATACTTTACATATGGCTCTCAAAACTTTAACATAAGTATACTTTTGCATAAATAAAAAATATAAAAAAACCCAATCATATTATTTTAGTTAATATTTTGTATATATATTTATTATATAGAAAATTATTAATATTTTGTATATATGTTTATTATTGTTATATTATTATATATAGTTAGGAAAACTTTCTATTGAGTATCAAAACTTTTACTTTAATAAAAAGTTAAAAACTATAAAAAAATCATAACAATAATATTCAAAGGTTATTATTGTTTTGTTTTATATTTTATTTTATAGTGTTTAAAAAAAATTAGTAGTTAATTTATACATATTTATATTTACTTAGGAAATAATAATAAAAAAAGTTAATTTATCTATACAATTATGTTATTTTAAAAGAAGTTAGAGGTTAAATGGTATTTATATTTTACACTTAAAAATAAGAAATATTTTTTTCCCAAAAGTTTAAATAAAAAATTAATATTTAATAATGTTTTGGCATGAACAAATAAATAAATTTTAAAAATTAAATAGAAAAATGATAGATTATGACTTAAAAGTAAATTTTTTGAAAAATAAGAAATGTGCAAATGTAAATAAAATAAAAAATAGAGGTAGAAATTAAAAAATATTCATGTTCATGTTAAAAAATTAATAATATTAATGATATTTTTTTTAATATTAATATTAATTATAATGTTATTAACATTAATGAATTAATAATATTATTGTTATTATTAATCTGAAAGTTATGCTATAGTATTATATCTACATCTAAAGAGTAATAATGTAAAAATTATGTTTCAATAATTTGTGAAATTATTTTTCAATATTAATATTAATAATATTAATTTAAATGTTATTAACTTTAATATTATTAATTTGATTAATAATATTATTAATGTAATTAATATTTAAATAATTTTAATTTTATTAATATGAATATAAATATTATCAACATTTTAAAAGATATCAATAATAATATTATTAATATACCATAATTTAATAAATCGTTTTATATAAATAGAGGATAGTTAAATAATACATGAAGATTAATATCAATGTTAATATTGAGATTTAGTGAAGTTAATATTATGTTGATATTAAGTTAATGGTAATATTAATATTGATATTAATATTAATGTTAATATTAACATAAATATTAAGATTAATATTAATATAAATATTGTATTAACTTAATATTAACATTACTTAATTATTAAATTTAATATTAATTAATAATATTTATTAACCATTAACTTTAATATTAATATTTTCTTAATAATAATTTATGTTAATCTAATAAAAAGTTAACAAATTAATAAAATAATAATATCATAATGTATAGTAAATCTTAAAACCTTTGTAGCAATATATATATATATAAAAGTTAATGTACTAAGAAATTAACATATTAATCTAATAAAAAAGAATATAAATATTTATAACTTTGATTGATTAACTGAAATTAGTTTTATACATAATATTAAAAAAGAAAATTAACATTGCTTATAAAATGAAAAAATGTATAACACAACATTGAAATTGATGAAAGAACTTCTTCCACATTAATAGAAATGCTTAAAATTATGTACACACTTCTCATAATTATAACTTTTATTGAAATACGATATCTCATATAAAATATGAAGTTTTATACAATATGTATGAAATGAAAACAGTAAATATTCACATTGTGTTTTGCGATTTTTTTTTCCATTTTCAAGCAGATCTTAATATTTAAAAATAATCCCATTGTGTTTTGCCATTTTTTTGAGCTCATCGTAATATTTTTAAAAACAAAATATTAAAAAATAATAACTAGGAAATTGAAATTTAATTCAAAAGCTAATGATCAATGTCTGCAGGTAATGGTTGGACAGTAATGAAATTTAAAATAAGAGCAGAATTGTTTGGATAGTAATGATCTTCTGAATATTCACAAGAAGAATTCAAACGAGTACACAAAAATCGTTGTTAGAAAGACAATGAGGGAAGCCCTAAATAAATTATGGTTCTTGGGCATTTTATGATTAGTTTTTGGAATTGTAAGAATTTGTCTCCAGAGTCTAGTTTTTATTGGTATACATTAATCCCTTTCTCTTTCTCTCCATTGCATCATATCCAGTCTCTTATTCTCTACTGGGATTTCATGGACTATAAGAAAACTCTTCTTTTCCAAGGTAAAACTCCTTTTCTCTCCTCTCCAAAACTTCCAACATAAGACACGAAATTTGTTGATTAGAAAGAAGCTGCTTGATTTGCTGAAAGGTTAGGGCTACCATTGAAATATATGAGTTTTAAAATTATCAATCAGGTATTAGTGCTCGGATGGCCTTTGGAATTATTTACCGTTATCACATCATTCTCCAGATTAGAGATGTTGACAGGGCCACACGATTTAGGACAACTGTAATTATAGTCTGGACATTTGAAGGATAACATGATAAAGAATTTACATCAAAGATGAAAGACATTAGAGTTGATTTGCAGACGGAAAGAACTAATCTATATTGTCTTTTTTTTTTTTAATCTTAATTAATTGTATAGTTATTTGTTTCTAATTTCACAATAGCTGGGAAAACTCACTCTCTCATTCTGGCGTTGAATGGTTTAACGCTACAATAAGAACAAATAAACAATTACTGTGAAGGAAATGACCTGGATTCGTTTGCTTCCTAGAACCAATTCACAAAATGAAGGAAATACAATACCAATTTGAGCAAGGATGCAGACAAGGAAAAGGGAAAATTTGATCAGAAAAGGAAGACTTTGGGAAGAGTAATTACATATTTGATTGCAAAAGTTCGGGATATTTTTCTAAAGCTGGTAAAAGTGAAATGTTTGTGAATGAAGCATATTAAACAACAAGGTGTTGCAAGAGAACTAAGCCAAATAGAATGATAAGTAATTTGATAAGAGAAAACTCTATAAAGGTTCCAAGGTAACCCAGACTTAGAATAGGATTTGTATCAATTTCTAGTATTCAATCTGATAAATTTACCTAGAACTTGTCTTTGTTGCTGTTGTTGGTGTGAGCAAGAAAGGATGAGTGCTATGTTTGCAAGAATTCAATTAATGCAAAATCAAACTGTGCTCCAAATCTTTTCAGATTGGGGGGCCCTAAAATAGGGCTTTCAAATCCTCACATCAGCAGATGACACAGGCCTATAATTCAAACGGGGTAAATCTGCCTTTGATAGTCTACACTCAAGCTTACAGATGGCATTCACACATGATGATTGAACTGAACATAAATACACCAAAATTCATATCTATTATTGATCCAGGCAACCTTCCAATCACCAAGACCCTTCCAGGGTTGTGTACATGCACCTTTGGTTTCTGTATATGTGCTTGTTTTTGACAGTTCCTCAATTGCAACGGATTGTAAAGTACCATGTTAGTAAATGAAATCTTCCAAAAAGGTAAATGTGCGATTTCCTGTAACTTTGTATACAAACAATAATAGGTCTAAAAATAAGTGTTTCCGGTGATCAGTCACAAAAATTACTCAGATGTGGCGGGATCTAGTATAGTATTCAAAGCTATTGTCACCTAGGGAGTTTGAATTAGGTGAGTCTACAACCAACGAACCATCAAATTCACTTCTTCGAATTCCAATTGAATTTCGTAAGGCGGTCTCATTTATGCTCTCTCCCTGTAATCCTTCTTGAAAGTTTCCTATGTCTACTAGAAATGTTGTGTCATGAAATTCACCACAAGATAATATGGATGGAAAAATATTTGACATTGTAGCTGACTTGGATTTGAAACATATTGCAGACACCATATCACAGTTGTGATCAGGGATTCTATACTTAATAGGGTCTACAACCACTTTAAGAATCATAACTAATACTAATTCTATTACAAGGAAATTTCGAGGGACGTCAACAATATCTTCATAAATCTCTTCTCTGCATAGTACAGAAAATACAGTCAAATCTAAATAAGATTTGTTACTGTTATCAATTACAAAATGAACATCATCGAAAGATTCTAAAACATACCATTGATTTTTAAAACTATGGCACTAATATGGAACTTGAAACTAGAGAAAATATTTTTCTGGAAATTAGCTCAGTTGGTATAATCAATTTTATAGCATCTACGTTGTTAATGCTAAAAGAGGGAGGGAGGGTTGGAAACATATAGTGATAACAGTGTGAGGAGCCATAGCAAATTATTTATCACCACCTCGGTCTGTATTTAGTAATTCCAAAAATTGGGAATATATACATTAAATAGCAAACTAAACGTCGAAACCCTCTATGTTTTTCTTGAAATAGCCTTCTATGAATAACAGAGGTGTAAAGGACAGACAATCGTTTTTCAGTTGTTTTCTTCGGCCTTCAAAACACCACTGAGAGCAGCGACAACAATGAATGACATAAGTATTTGGAGCAGGTTTGCCTGCGTGGAGCAAATATTTGAGGACGTCTCATAGTTGAAGACATTTCTCTTTTCGTTGCATTTGTGTCTTTAACTAACATTTTGTTTTGTAAAATATTTCACAGAGCAGCAGAGATGTAAATTTAAATCTCATGTGAAATAAAAAATATTATTATATAAATTGAAAATCAATGATTAAGTATACAATGTTTAGGAGGTAAGGTTACAGTTAAATTAGATATCAATTTGGTGTATGAGAGCCCCTTGTTTTTGGGACAAGGGACCCCTCTGTGCAAGGATGTAAATGTTAAAGTCTATAGAAGTGTACATACCCTATCCCTCCAGATTTGAACCTATGATGTCCTGGGAAGAAACACATGTTCTTAACCGTTAGGCCCACTCAAGATATACAAAGTAAGTTATACATGCAATGGAAATGAAACCCTGTATACCCATCCAAATGTAGAGTATAAAGTTATACTTGTTGAATTTTGGTCAAATTATTTTGAATTTTAATTAGTCGGTAAAAAACGATGGGAGTGCAGAGTGTGACTGAACCGGCAGACTGAACTAGTGGCATGCATCCTGGCCTCGAGCTTTGAGATTTGTGGAAATGTGAAGCTTGCAAAGTGCGGTTGAGCACACTCTAGCGGTGGAGGGAAGTGGGCCTGCTCGGCTGGCTTTGCCGTGGAGTTTAAAACCTCGCTGAACGGTGTCCTCTGAAACACACAACCGTGCCCTAATCAACCTCACATGCGTTTGAGAGTGATTTAGGGGTTGGTGTGTGGCCATGGGGACCAGTGACGGTGGATCTCCGCCCCCTCCTCCTGAAGCCGAAAAAGAAGCCTTCAAGAAACTAATTTGTGCCCATGGAAAAACGCCGGAGCCCCTCCCAGTCCCTAAATTTGTTAAAAAATTGGACGAGATACCGACGATAGCACTACCTCCGGATCAGCCTATGAAAGTGGCTATTTCCTGGCAGACCGAGATCTGGTGGGACAATTATCTAGGCTTTGGCCTTCACCACGAACGACAGACAACTGGATTCAAAAAAATTGGAGGCCATTAATCTCTGCTAGCGTAACCTGCTATGCAATAGGCAAAGGATTATTCCTATTTGAATTTATCTCAAAAGACGATAGGGATCTGATCTTCAAAAGTGGTCCATACTTCGTGGGACCACAAGGAATGTACTTAAACAAATGGACACCGGATTTTGATCCTGATCTAGATGTACCCACAACATCCCTGTATGGGTACGATTTCCCAACCTACCGATCCATTGCTGGAATTCGACATCTCTGAAATCTATAGGGGATGGATTAGGGAATACATAGATGAGGCAGATTCTAAGGGTCAGTACTCTTGTGCCCGGATCTGCGTGGAAGTGGATTTAGAAGCCGGTCTACTTGAAGCCATCAAAATCACCGTTGGAGATGGCATCACTACCAAAAGCTGGACTACGAACAACTACCTTTCAAATGTAGACGCTGCCACGAACACAGACACTTCCAAAAGAATTGCCCACAGGTTCAATCAAATCAAGAAAAAGAGGCAGAGGAAGGTTGGCAACTAACAAAAAGAACGAAGGAAAATCCAAAAAATCATCTAAAAAAAAATGGCAGCACATCTAACATGACCATATCCAAACCTGGAAAGGAACATGAACCCTCAAAGGAAAAACTAGCAATAGGGAACAACTTTGAAGCACTAGGAAGCCAAGAACGGGAGGCCAGGGATCTAGATGAACCCACTGGAAAAAGCATAAAGCAGGAAGATGTAGAAAACCAAGCAAACAATGAAACAACGCCATCTCAGGAATAAGGCGGTAAAGGAGACAGCCTTGAACCAGACTCTGAGGAAGAAGATTTGGAGGAAGAGGAAGGAGAAATAGAAATATATCAAAATGCCAGTCATCAAGGTACCCGGGGAAGGAAATCAGCAAAATAAATAAGAGAAAGGGCCACCTACAAAGAGAAGCTCCAGGGCTCCCAACCAACATTGGAAAAAATGCTAAACACACGTAGTACAAGACACCAGGGGCACCCTTCCAAAGGGGCCACTCCCAAACCCAAAAAGTGAGCAATGAAAGTGGTCTCTTGAAATTGTAGGGGGATGGGAAGTAGAACTAAGGAAGAATCGATGAAAGACCTCCTTCGAACAACAAGCTCAGATATTCTACTAATCTAGGAGACTAAAATGGAGGAACTAGCCTTCTTCCAAGCTTGCAGAAAATTTTGGAAAAATGGACATGGAATTGCGATCAGTGCTAGAGGGGCCTCTGGTGGACTAGGCACCCTGTGGGACAGAGACAAATTTCATCTTTTGGCCTCTGACATCTGCACTCATTGGATTTACACTAAACTTTCCCACAAGGAGTCAAATCTCCATATCTGCATGTTCAACATTTACGCCCCGAATCTTATCTCAAAAAAAAAAGACTGCTGGATCCTCATTCAAGAATACCTTAGAACTCACCAATTGGAGAATATCATCTTAGCTGGAGATCTAAATGTCGCCCTGTCCCTTGAGGAAAAAAGAGGGGGATCCATTGTAAGAGATCAATTCAGGGAAATGGTGGAAGATCTCATCCAAGAATGGGAGCTAGAGGACATTAAGCCCGCCAAAGGTAAATTCACCTGGACAAATAAGAGAAAAGGGCCCGGACACATCGCTGCTAGACTGGACAGATTCCTTATCCACAGTTCCTCCCTCCTACTCGGATTGGATATTTACTCCAAAATCCTCCCCTTCAACGCTTCTGATCACAAACCTATCCTGCTTGAAGTTTCTCAAAATAAAAATCTGGGGCCAATCCCGTTCAAGTTCAGCCCGTCATGGATCTAGAAGGAAGGATTCCAAGAAATCATCAAAAACTAGACGAGACCAGTTACAGGATCGCCCTTCTATGTATGGGAAGAAAAGTTGGGACGTCTTAAAAAATATTTAAAGAGATAGGCCAAAAACATCAAACCCCCATCTCATAAGAGGATGGAAGTTCAAAATCAATTAGAAAATCACCAAATTTTGCTGGAAGAAAGTCCAATTACAAGTGAAAACTTGGAACAGGAACTGGAACTCCAAAGAAAGCCCCACACTTCATCCACAGAGGAGGAAGACTACTGGAGGTAGAAGTCTAGAGGCCTATGGCTTCAGGCTGGAGATAAGAATACTAGCTACTTCCACAAACAAGCTGAAGCAAGGAAGCAACACAATATCGTCAAAGAAATACATACCCAAGATCAGATAATCAACGACTTCACCGAAATCAAACAAGCTGCTCACAACCACTTCAAAGAGATAGACTTAGAAAATACTCATGATAAGGATGAAAGGAGCAAGAAGATTATCGAATTGGTTCCAACCATGGCCACACAGGACATCAATCAAAAGCTCACTGCACTAGTAACCAGAAAAGAAATAAATAAAGCACTGGAAAACATGGAACCGGATAAAGCCCCCGACCCGGATGGCTTTACTGCCAGGTTTATAAAATCCTGCTAGCCAATAATAAAAAAATATTTATACATAATGGTTTTAAAATCTCAAAAATGTCATAAGATTGGTGGGAGCACTAATTCTGCATTTTTAGCCCTGATCCCCAAAGAAAAAGGAGCCACCTCCTTTGATCGCTATCGGCCCATATCACTGTGTAACATCGGATATAAGATCATCACTAAAGTTATTGCTAATCGAATCAAAGAAATTATTCCTATCATCATCCCTGAGAACCAAGGGGGGTTCATCAAAGGAAGAAACATTGTTGATAATATCATTCTCATCCAAGAAGCGATCCACTCCAGTATTCAATGAAAAGAAAAAGGCATGATTGTTAAATTAGACTTAGCTAATGCATTCAACAGGGTCCGCTATGACTTCTTGTTTTAGGTAATGCTCCATTTTGGATTTGCCCCGGAGTTCATCAACTGGGTGAAGGCATGCATAGGCTCCCTGTGGATAGCCCGGTTGAACAATGGGCGAGCTGCTAATTTCTTCCAAGCCACCAGGGGGCTACACCAAGGTTGCCCGATGTCACCTCTTCCGTACGCTATTCAAGCTTTTGTACTTAGTTTCCAATTAGAGCACTATCGAATTCAAGAAGAGCTACATGGAATTAGAATAGCTCGCAGTTTCAAAGAGATCAACCATGCCCAGTTCGCAGATGATACGCTTCTGTTGGGAGGAGCCATCACTATAAATGATAGAAGAATTAAAAGAGAGCTCGACATCTACAAGAAAGCTTCCGGAAGTCAAATAAATTACAGGAAAAGCCATATTTATGGATGGAATTGCACCAACATTGAAATGAATGGCATAGCTAGGATACTGGAAATGGATGGGAAGGTTCACTGGAACTCCTTTAAATACATTGGAATCCCCATCGCCAAAGCTAACTTAAAATCCGAACATTGGATTCCTTTCCTCGACAATTTAAAAAACAAAATCAACAAATGGGGAGAAAAATGGCTTAACAATGCTGGGAAGATGGTCCTGATAAAGTTAGTCTTGAGTAGCATTCCATTTTTTCAAAGTTTACTTCTCTTGGCCCCAATCGGGTTCATCAACAAGCTGGAGGCAATCCTTAGAAATTTCTTATGGAAGGGCGGTAAAAACAACGAAAACAAATTGCGTTTGGTCAGCTGGGGAAAAGTCACCAAGCCAATTTTAGAAGGTGGCCTCCATATCAGGGACATAAGAGCCCATAATTTAGCTCTAAAGGCGAAGCTGCTCTGGAAACTAGTAACTGGAAACTTAACATGGAGCAAGCATGCTCTATGGAAAAAATATTATATAGGAGCAAGCATAAACTGCCTTGATAGACCTCCTAAGGTAAAGAAAGGATCTCCGATCTTTAACATCTGCCAGAAATCCAATGAGTTCTTTCAACCTCTCTTAACATGGATCCCGGGAAATGGCAAAAAAAGTCATATATGGGAATATTCTATCGTTGGAGGAATTACGTTGGACTCTATCTCAAACAACTCCAGGCTTAAAAATCATTACAAAACTCTAAATATCACCTCTTTGGGATATATCCGTATGGAATGAGGACGGAGCCAAATCTTGGAAGAAATGGAACCTCCCTGAATTCCCAAACCACCTGATCGATGAAGAAATAATTTTGATTTCCTATCTTCAAGGGAAGTTCCCTGTTGCAGCCAAGAAGAAGGATTTGCGGGGATGGGGCTCAACTTCAGGTTTTTACAAAGTTGCTGATGGCTACAGGCAGATCAAAGCAATTCCGAATGCCCCCGTTAACCCAACACTCTGGAAAGAAATATGGAGAGTCAAAAGTCTCCCTAAAGTCGATTACTTCATCTGGACGCTAGCCCACAAAAGCATTCTTTCTGGAGAAAATATCAAAAAAAGGGGATGGGAAGGGCTGACGAGATGCCCCTTCTGTTTGACCTCAGAAGAAACAACCGATCACATTTTGATCAACTGCCCCTTTGCATCAGGGGTCTGGAATCATTCCCTGGGCACTTGGTCGATTCAGATTACCATCCTTGAGAATGCTTCTTCGCTATTGAGTGAGTGGACCTCCTTATATCCCCACTCTCTGAACAAAAAAGAAAGGACCAAAGCCTGTTGGGTAATGTTCCCAAAATTTATTCTCTGGGAACTGTTGGTGGAAAGAAATGCCCACACCTTCAGAAATAAGTCTTCCCAGGCAGTCCATGTGGATACAAAAGCCCATGCCCTATTGGGTGAATGTTTAAACTCTCTCCCAATCCAGGAGAACAAATGTAATCTGAACAAGGAAGAAGAAGCCTGGATGAACAATTAACCCCCCTCTCATCATGTTACTGACCCTACTACTACAACGCTGGAAAATGGGAAATAAGGATGGATGAACCAACCTTTAAACTATGGCAGAACTCTCTGAAGGGGTATACTCTATTCTTTGATGGAGCCTCCAAAGGGAATCCTGGGGAGGCAGGAGGAGGAGGGGTGCTGTCAGGACCTAATGACGATATGAAGATCCATTACTCTTGGGGCTTGGTGAATATACTAACAATATATCAGAAGCCTTAGCTCTTTGGCAAGGGCTGTATCAAGCCAAAACAAGGAATATTGTATCAAGCCAAAACAAGGAATATACGAAAAATTAATGTCTTTGGTGACTCAAGATTGGTAATCCAAGGAATCATCAACAAAAAACAGAACCAACAATATGAGATTCAGGAAAATACTGGAGAAAATTAAGTTCATTGTGTAGTTCTTCCAGAAAATTGAATTCTTCCATATTCTGTGAAATCTAAATGGAATTGCGGAATGAAGCAGTCCCTCTGAATAAAGGGACCCTGAAAATTAATGGAATTACTAAAAACTTCAATGTCCCTTAAGACTCTCCGCGATCTGGAGCGGACCCATCTTGCTGGACAGAGTCCCGGTCAATACATGAGTGAGTACCCGAACAACTATCAGTCCTGGTCAAATCTTGAGTGATTAGTCCTGGTCAATTCATGCGTGAATACCCCCACCAGTTGGAGCTACTCAGCGTCAAGTAAGCATTCAGAGCATGCGTGTTAAGAAACAAAATTCTGAAGCATACTCAAGACTACTGAATATTCGCTACAAAACAGCAACTGAATTGCAAGACTGTCTCAAGGTTGCTCTCTCAGCATACCACGCTAATCTCCACGTTAATCTCCTTCATGCACTGAACTACAAGGTTGTTGATCTCAGCAACTATTATTAGTACAAGTATGCACAGAATTGCAAGATTGTCTCTCTCTTTCACGTTAGTTCAAGATTGATGCTCTATAACAGGTTTCATACGACATTTGACATGGACCAAGATGATAGAATTCATTTGTGAGAGTGATATTCTTAAACCTTAGTTATCATGTAATATTCAAAACAAATGTGACATCCCGATCGTTTATGCAAAGAACAAATTATTTCATCCACATTTTCAGAAAAGCCTACTCATGCACAACTCAACGCTGGAAGCTGGAGCAATTTGAACTCTAAGTCAGGTTCTTAGAATGATAATCACCAGAACTGGGGATATAGCTTTAGCTTTAGATTCAAAAAATGGTCTCCCTCTAAATTCTGATTTGAATATTGTAATATGCCGATTCTGGCTTCCAGCCACGACACATTTTTTATTTTTATTTTTATTTTTAATACAATAACTGTTTCTATTAAAAAAAACTTGTTAAAAAATGTATAAAGTTGATTAAAGTTTGGTAAAAATTATATATTAAATTTAATATTATGAAATTAAAAAAATAATTTTTAAATATTTCAAATATACATTTATAATTTATGGTTGATGCTGAGGGATAAAGTTTTCATTTGGGATAATTTGTAGAAGAAGTGTAGATATGGCTTTAGTATGTGTTCTCTTTGCAAATACGATGAGGATACTATTTTATGTCCTTACTCTATTATGTCCTTGCTCCATGCAAGTCTAGAAAAAGGTGGAGAATCTTACTAGGTTGAAAGATGTTTGCGGTGGTCCCTCAATGGAGGATTATTTACGGTCTTGGTGTAAAAAATCAAGTATGAAGAACTTTAAATCTCACTCATCTTTGCTGAAGGCATTTGGCTCATGAAGAATGCCAGTTTGCTTGAAGACAAGATTAGCCCTACCATTTACTGTGCCACCCAAGGTATAAATATGCTTAGATATTTCAAGCAATCTAAAAACCCAAAGACTTGAGTCCTAGACAAGTTGTTGTGGAAGAGGTGGATAGGTTAGGTGCTGTTGTGGAAGAGGTGGATAGGTTAGGTGCTTGGGTTTGCTTCGATGGTGTTGTGCAAGGGGATCCTCATATTAGTGGGGAAGGAAGTGTTATATACTCAAGGGACCCTCACATAATGAAATTAAAAGTTGGAAGAGGAACAAATAATCATGCATAATTGATGACTTTGAATTTAACTCAATTGATGACTTTGAATTTAACTCTCATGCTTGCAGCTGAAAAAAAAAGTGTCATACAATTACAATTTTTGGGGGATTCCACGGCTCTTATTAAATTATAGAGGGGGAATACTCATTAGAAAATTTCTTGTTAAGGCCTATATTTGAAGAGATCAAGTCCATCACTATTGTGTTTGATAAAATTTATTTTCATCCTTGTTATAGCATTAAATTACCTAGTGATGCTCAAAAGCCTCCCACAACCCCCTCATACATCAAATTGTGAGGAAAATCCTTAAAATAACATTTTTTGGCTTGTGTATGCAGCTAATAAGTGAGCAACACGTGTATACATGTGTTACCCTTGAGCAATACACGTACACCTCCTGAAATTTGAAAAAGAAAAAAGAAAAAGGAATTTTCACATGTGTTTTGGACAATTGTAGTTCGGACTGGTCCTAGTTACACTAGAACCAACCACCTAAACCATTCACATCAAAGTATAAAACAAACCTCAAATGGAAGGATGGGGAATATTCATCATTAGAGAAAGTATATGCTGGAGAAGTAAATCAAGAGTGCGCCTCTAGGATTTTACAATACCCTTCCCCTCGTTCCCTCATTCATATCGAGTCATCCTTGTTCCTGAGAGTTACTGGGGACAGTCATACTTAATTCCTTTTACTCATCGCTCGAGGAAGTTCGTGGCAGAAGTATTGTAAGTGGACTTGGCACGGAGAATCCAGATTGGTGACGAAGACACCTCGTTGAAGACTTAGCTATACCTTTGTACATTTCAATTTGTCTCTTGAGTAATACGAGATCACTTTTCTTTCCCTCCCCCAAAACGTTCTTGTTTATGTTGTAACTTGTTTACATATGATGTTTTGAGTTGCTGAATTGCTATAGATTATTACATGTTGGTTTACTTTGTTCAAATGAATTAAAGTTATGTCTATTATCATTATTGTTTGATAGTCAAAAGCATTTGAGAAGGGTATTTTCTTGTTTCTTGTGTGCAAGAACGTGAGGATTCTAAAGACAAAACAAAAGATGGGCATTGGAGCCACATACTTGCAACGATTCAACCATCTGGATCCAAGTAAGTACATACTACCATCTCTTTGGATTCAATCTTTGTTGGCAAAGTAAGAAACTATTAGACTTAGTTCTCCCTCGATATGTGGTGGCTTTGAATTCTATCTATTTAGGTGAGTTAAATTCCCTTAACATAACTGGCGACTATATTGGGGACACAAACTAATTAAAAGATTCATTATAGGGTTTAGTTTTTATTCAATATTCAAGTCCTCGTGTCTAATATTTAAGTCATTCTCTGAATGATCACTAAGTTAGACCCAACTAGCTTTAAAGAAAAAAATGATTTGGCTTGTTTTTGCACTCTTGGATTGTGTTATATGTCGTTCCTTTTTAGCATAGTAGCGTACGTACGTTGGTAGTATTCTACTTAATTGCGTACATACACGCTTTTTGTTATGAACAATCAAATGCATATGTGATTGATCTATGTAACAATCACATGCATATGTGATTGATCCATGGAACAATTGCGTACACCTTCTAGGGCTAAAAATTATAAGCTATAACCTCTTGGAAATTGAATTTTTGGTTTGTTTGGCTAGTTTAGAGGATTGTTAAGGGTATATACGATACTTTAATATGTGGTAAAGGTCAACATGATATAATTTCTTGGTTTTGAGCCTTCAATAGTATAAGTGTGAAAGTCTTGTGTTTTTTTTTTGCATTTTTGAGGTCTTTGAGAGAATTTACAAGTTTTGGACACCATAGGTTGAGTTAACTTGGTCATTGCTTTACATTATTGAATAGTCTTCAAAATTGATTATATCCCCTGGGATACTTTTCTTATAAGCAAAGTTTATTGGTTTTGTGATTACTTTGTTTACTTGTTTTTCATACGAGAAGGAAGTGCATGAGTGTTTGCTTGTGCCTTTGCCTTAACTCAATAATTAGGTGAAATAGGTGTCAAAAGACTTACTTTCTAAGTAAAACTTGATTGTTCTGTGTTTTGAGTCTGGGAAAATACTTTTCTTCTCAAAATGTTTATGCATGATTAATGGAAAGAACAAATTTTGGCCATTTCTCTTGCACATCATTGTGAACAAGTAGTTGAACTTCTTTTGCATTTGTAGGTGTAGGTCTTGATTGCATTTTCATTGTAAAAAGTGAATGTTGGATTGGTTTCGTTTGAATTATAACGAAAGAGCATTTTTGAAGTACATAAAAGGAGTGATTGTTTGGAAAATTTGAATGCCTCATCTTCTTATGGAGGATATTAATGCTTTAGTTCATTTGAATATCCTCAATGGTGTTTGGATTTTGTCAATCCTTATCACTTTTAATTCTTGAACAATTTAATGAATTTTTAAAAAGTAGTTGCACAATAAAAAGAACCAAGATATTTTCTTTTTTTAGAAACCAACAATAGCCTAGGTTATAGGGCCTTGGTGGTAGGCTGGAGAGTATATTTCTCTAAGGCCATTAAAACGAAACTAGGATTTGACTAAAGAGTGTAAAATACATTAGTAACGCAAAGTAAGTATCGGGAAAGCGCCACTAACACAAGCGTCAATCGGTAGGTTAAGCTAGTTCAAGTGGTTAGATTATCTCCTATTACTTGAGTGAGTGGGTTTATGTGAATTTGGGAGTTCTTCAATTGGTGCAAGTCCTTGGGGTGACACCACTACTTTAATGAGAATTTCGAGTCTAGGAGTTAGTCCTACATTCCTTTCCCATTCCCAAAATCCTTTTTTGATGATCATTTTGGCCAACTACCTAGCGTGGAGTGGTATCCATAGTTGCTCTTCCTAGGTTTCACCCAGGTGACTATAAGATGAAAGTATTGTGGTACCTGAGATAGACGCAGAATCTCCATTTCAACTCCCTGGGAGGGTATTCGCCGAAGGCGAGTACTTGTACCCTTGGTGATTGTTGCATGAGGATTAGCATAAACATTTCATTCAAACACAACAAGGAAAAGGCCCTTTAGCAGAGTTTATAGCGTATGCTCCTCACAAAAGAGCCCAAATATCCATTTCTAAAGGAGGTTAGTAGCGGAGGTGAGCAACCAGAGGTTTTAGACGAAGTCTTTACTATGGTGTGCTTTCGACATAATCGCATCGGTGTGTCCATGGCATTAGCACACTGGTGCGCTCACCGGCGCATCATATTTTGTCGCATTGAGACCCAAAAACGTCAATACCAAACGATAATAATTTCCAAATAACAAAAGTGATGCGTTACATCACATATAACTGCATCGATGCGTTATTTAGAAACAATCACACCACCCACTTTTTATTTAAAAAATAAAGTATTTAATTAAAAAACTAAACACGGTGCATTCATTAATGATAACCGCACTAGTGCGTTTCACCAGACCCTAACGCACTAGACATTATTTTATAATCTATTTTCTTAAAAAGTATCTCGAAAGTCTACAATGGTGAGTCCTTAGTTAAACACACCGGTGCATTCCAAAGACCTTAACACACCGGCATTTGATTTATTGAAAAAAAAAAATTATAATTGACAAAATATTTTAAAACCATGCCCGATGCGCTGACTAGTCTTACCGCACCGATGCGTTAAGACCAACACAACGCATCGAAGAGCATTTTATTTATAAAAATTATTTTTATAATATCGGCTAATTCCGATGCATGCGACCTTGGATCGCACCGGTGCATGGTTATAAACATAACGCACTGGAAAGCATTTTTATTAAAAAAAATTATTTTATTTTAATATTGGCTAATTCCGGTGCATGCGGCCTTTGATCACACAGGTGTGTCCTAACATCGAGTGCACCGATGCAGGGTTTAAATTACCGCGGCCGAAAAATCATTGTTACCAAACTTTAGTGCGTCTGAGCCCCTTTGCACCGGTGCAGCCCTTCACCTACCTGGACGCCCTGACATCCGTGGTCCACATGGATGCATCCTTGCATTCTATTGGCGGTTCGGTTCGTTTGAATTTTTCCAAACCATTTTAGAAAAAATCAAATTTACCATACATCGCCAATATGCCTCCCCGACGCACTGTTCAACAGGTAAAATGTTTATTACTTCACAAAATATCTTTTTAACGGTTTAGTTTTTAAAATTCACCCTTAAATTTTCATTTTTTTTTAAATTAAAAAATTTTGTGGGGTGTGTTCGAAGCTTTCGGTTCGCACCTCCAAATGGTGCGCCCTATAAAATTGTACAAAGCGCACCGCTGGCGGTGCGAGCTGAACAACTTGAACGCACCCCTAAGAAATGAAAAAAAAAAAACCGCACAAATGGTCACTGGTGCGTTACACATTTAAGAGCACTGGCATTCCAGTGCCCTTAAATGTAATACACGCACACGATGACCTTATAAATTAATAAAAAAATGCTAGACGTTCAACAGTGCGCTTATGCTACTTATGCTCACCGGATGTCGGTGCATTGACGTGGCGTAAGCACACCATTGATACATCTACTAAAAAACTAAATTCTAATAGACACCGATGCGTTTAGTACAATAAAGGGCACCGGGGTTCCGGTGCTTGTTATTGTCTAGCGTACCGGTATTGGTACAATAAACCCATAATCATTTGTACTGTGTGCGTATGTCACGTGATCGCACCGGGAATGGTGCAATTACGTGAAATAGGCGCACCAATGACACTTTGGATAAACATTTGAAAACATAATTAACAGTGCTCCTATGTCACATCAAGGCACCTGTTGTACGGTGCGCTGAATTGGCATAGGCGCAACGTCAATATATATTAAATTATTTATAATTTAAAAATTCAGTGCATTTGCATGACGATCCTCTAATAAGACTTTGGTGCATTATCAAATTCAATTTAAAATTTTTGATATATAACCTTCGGTGCAACATATATATTGTAGCGCACCGCTCGTCGGTGCCTCCAGTGTACACTAGTACAAAATAAGAGATAAGTGACCAAGCAACCAAAAAAATTGGTCACCACAGTTTTTTCAAGGGATAAATGACCAAAATTGAGAAATTTTAAGTAAAGTGACCAAGATAAATGACCAATTTGGCCACGGGATAAGAAATAAACTAAAAATGACCAATTTGGTCACAAGATAATAACTAAACTAAAAATGACCACATAACAATTGGTCATTTATGTGATCATTTTTAGTTATGTCATTCCGGCAATGGAAAATTATAATTTTGATAATGAATTTGTACAATTTACTAAATTTTAACACTAATGGTACAGTGTTAAAATTTAGAGGGGGTCTCCGAATCCATCTGCAGTGTTAAAATTTAGAGGGGGTCTCTGAATCCATATGCAGTGTTAAAATTGAGTAAATTGTAACATTAATGGTACATATTTCCCCTACAGGTCAGAATTATTATTCTCTCTAATAGCGTGTTGAGACCATTAAACCATGAATTCAAATGTATTTGTCTCAGTACGCTATTATTAATCCATGTATGTTTAAATTATGATGCATTTTATTAATTTTTACAATGCATGCATTTCATTTAATTTTGTTTCCCCCTTGGAGACATTAATCTTTGTTGGTATCATGGAGTTATGGCCCACAAGGGTCAAAATCTGAAAGACTAGTTTAATGGCTTTTTGTCCCATGGTTGGGAATGCTGGGTAGGGATGCCATGTGATTTGTCCTCATTAATATGAGCTCAATGTTAGGAAAATTTTGAGTGCTTATTGGATAGATTGAGCTTCCTAAATTGTGGTTTCTCCCACGTCAAATTATGCCATTTACACATTGTAAATATGACAGTGGACATTCTACCTCGTGTGCTAGTTTGATGTCTTTATATCATTTTGTTGCTTGAAGGCATTCAACACCCTATGTAGTCCTTCTATTATTTTGAAATGATTGATAATATGGGAATGAAGGGTTGCTTTACTTGATTCGTTTTTTGGGTTGAAAGAGACTAGCTTGAGTTTCAATTAGTAAAATCGAGTAAAAACCAAGGAAATATAGGTTCACATCCATTGGATTTAGAATTCGTCCAACCAAATGCTATTTGACGTTAACTTATAAAGGCCCAATTAGTATACCACAAGCCTTAAACTTGTCTAATTTCACTAGCATACCATCGTTGTTATGTTCTTCCACTGAGTGTATTAACTCTCCATTAATGGTAATGGTCCTATCTAAATTTGTGTGCATATAACAAAGCTACTATTCTTTAGTGATATTATTTTGGAGATGATCTTTTTTCTTTAGTGATATTATTTTGGAGATGATCTTTTTCAGTTGATTGGCTATTACTTTTGAAAGCATTTTATAGTCATTCAATTTTTGTAAAGAAAATTTGGCAAGGAAACCAAAGGAATGCTTCTCCACATTATATAACATTCACAGTAACTTTATTAAAATTAACAAAATATCCAACAACATTTACAACAAGAGATGAAAAAATGATAAACAAGTTTTATGTGATTGACATTATCTAGTAAGGTCCCAATTTGCGATAATATGATAAAAAAGATTGGTTGTGGTATGAGCAGGTTTCCTCTCTGCAATTAAGAATAAAAAAATATAAATCATGTATTTGTTTCTTGCCAATACATGGTTAGTATGTGGAACCATGTTTCACATGTAAACGACATACTATTTATATGGAATGGTATTGGTCTCTAGGAAGCTCTACATGCATGGGTGAATAATGTAGCTTCCTTTGATTACGGGGCTCTTCCAGTTCTCACGATATGGGGGCTATGGATGGCCAAGAATAAGATCACTTTTTCAAGATATACATACCCCCCTAGAGGTATATGCAACTAAATGTTTGACAATTTTTGATCATTTTCCTCATACTATTCGTCCTCCAGAGCAGAGAAGGGTTATTGAGGAGATTATAGACAAAATTAGTTGCTGGGCCTATTTCGATGGTGCCTCCCAAGGTAGGCTTGGCATGGGAGGAGTTGGGAGGAATATGTTCATATCTAATAGTCATTGGTACAAGTTTGTAGTTGGTATTGGGAGGAGTACCAATGACCATACCGAATTGATGGCTCTTAAGTTAGTTATGCTTTTGGCTATCTCGAAAGGAGTTTTGAAGCTCCAAATATTTGAGGATTTTATGCTGGTTATAGACTAGTTTATAAACATGAAAAGGCCTCGAAAGAACATCATGCTGAAGCCTTTATATGAAGAACTCATTATAATAGGAAGCTTATTTCATGACATATCATATCAACACACATACACGGAAAGGAATATGTCGACATACCAACTTTCAAAGATGAGGCTATAGGTTGGTGAAGGAATATGGCATCTGTGGGAAGGAACAATGACACTATAAAAAAACTAGACCCAGACCACATCCTGGTTAATCCATTTTTAGCCTATAAACAATGTAGTTCATTTATTAATGTAATGAATTGCAATATTTTTCCATGGAAAAAAAAATGAAGTGATCCCCTTTATCTATTTTATAAACATTATTTATAAACATTATTACATATAATCTTCAAAGAAACACTAATTTTGAACCATAAAAGCGTCAATACCTAGCTGATTCCATTCATTATTAGTGAAGTTAATATACATTACAATCACGACCATGGTAAATCCTTGAAACTTGGCATATTATTTATTGTTAATTTGTTGAGAATTAAAAATCCGACACTCTAAGCTACTAATTCTTGCGGTTACAATCCCGCCAAATCTTGAAATATTTTGTGGTTTCTCAAAATTAAACCGAGCTGTATAAATGCTAACTAACTCGCCGGAATTTGGTAGAGCAATTATGGCCAAAATCGCAATTTGGAGTGCCCAGATCTTAATTTTGAGGATCTGAGTAGTTTTAAAATTGGGTAATTAATCTAGAACAAGCAATCTCAATTGATGAAATTACCAAAATTGAAAAATAGCAATTTCCAGCAAGAATTTTAACATTTTTTTCTCCCAAAACCACCCGAAAAGCGGGGTGTTTTGATTGTCTTTTATCCTACCCAAAATTAAACTCCCTTCTTCCCACCTCTTCCTCTACCTCTGTTTTTCCCTCCTTCATCTACTTCAAACCCCCTAATCTCCTCTCAGCTACATTCCATTTCATTTTATCCTTCCACTCCCATCTTTTCTTCATCCCACGTCCCCAGATCAAATCGCACGGCTACCAATTGGTCATTATTTCTGCTCCATTATGGGCAGGATTGTAGGGAACAAAGAGCCATGGAGAAGGAAATATTACCCCGGGCGCCTTGGAGGTTGTGATCGCAAATCCTTCGCCCTCGGAACCATCTGATATAGTCGTGCAGATCATGGACCCGTAGGGAGCAGCAACACCAGATTCAGGTAAACATCTTTTCACATATGTTACCATTTAATATTTTGTTTTTCATCAGGCTTGTCTTTTGTTTTCAGGTAATTTTGTACCGAGAGTTGTCCCCCTGGCCATGGCCGCTGTCTTTAAGATGCCGTACTTTACTGTTAGTTTTGATTTTATATAAAGGTTGATATGTTTGTGGTACAGATTTGTCCCAAACGATGGAAAAATGAAGCGGCAATGCTTCCAACGAGTATGGCTGGTGAAGTTAACTCTGGCAAGCTACAAAATCTGTGGCTACTTCGTATTGTCGAGTACACTTGCAACTGCATTCAGAATCAACTATAGACGTACCCTTTCACATTGCAGTGCATCTCCTCTATGCTTTATTATGTCCTCGGTTTTAAATGAAGCCTCCACTATTTTAAAGGCCTTCGATACGCTTCCGTTGTGAGTCAAACAAGTCAACTCGGCAAGTTTAATAACCCTGTGCTGCACACTTTAAATTATATTCTTTTGAATCTCGTTTGTAGTTTCTAAATACTAAATATTGTAGTTTTTGACATTTTACAATTCTGATTCTTCAATCTTGATTCTTAACATATTGCATAATGCAAATTCAATCTTTCTCTTCAAAATGAAAGTTGATCCTTGCATTTTCTTCTAGGGTTGGAGCCCTCACGCCATAGTTTTTGTAGGAAACTATTATTTATAACCAAAACCTTTTGATCCCATTCTTAAAACTTAATCTTTTTCCTTTTCCAGGGTTCTTTCATATTTCTTATTTCTGGTGACATAGATTGATAATAATTTATTGAGGTAAAATTAGATATGGGCCCAAATGCCCAAGGATTTGATCCAACATCCCATAGATCAGAAACATAGGCAAGAGTCATTATGAGTTTTCCATCGTTCAAGATGTGGATATATGGTTAACCCATAGATCTAGTACAGCGGTTGGGTGCAAATTTTGATCTACCATGTAATCTTGCCAGAAGTGATGTGGATCGAACCCCGCGCAGAGTGTTTGAGATTATACAATTACTAAAAGGTGTTGCCATCAGATTTTTGACCTTCGACTTAAACAAGGTTTCCAAAATCCGTTTACTCAACAGGTTTGGGAAAAAGAAGCTACGACCATACACTTAAGAATGTAAGTTGTATTATAGGTCAACACTAATTAGTGGATTCAGATTAGGAGGTTCGCACAAGATAACAACAATCATTGTAGGATTTAAATAATTATCCCACACATCCGATCATAACCCTAAATGCATAATCGAAGAAGTAGGCGATACAGAAAGGAGTGATGAAGTCAAAGATGAGAGTCATTACCAGGTAGACTCTTTTTGTGGTTGTGAAAAAAAATTACACAAAGATGAACCTTAAGATCGGAATCTGTGTGAATGCAGAACTCTAAAAACTTTAAAGAATACTAGCAACAAGACTACGTGATCGAGATTAATACGAATGTAGATCTATTAAAAGTTTAAATGATACTTAGGTAAATAGGTTCCAGTCCAATCCAATTGGTCTAACCTGGTTTCATTCCAAGAGGTTCTATATCCGAAGATCGATCTTCACGGCTATGCATAAACTTTAAAACCCGGCTCTGATTTAACCAGTGGGACAAATTCGAATGGTTCCCCAATTAATATTCTACATTCAGGTAAATTAGATATGGGCCCAGATGCCAGTGGGTAGAGAATCATTGTTATAATTTACTGAGGTAAAATTAGATGAGCGATCATTTGCAAAGATTCAGTAATGGACAGTGTCATTATATAGATTAACCTCAATCTAGAGAAAGACTGGAAAAGATCTGCGATTACGGTATTTTATATCAGGATTCTATTCAGTGATTGTATTATTCAGTTAGATATGGGCAATAATTAATTATAATATTTACTCAAGCTGTTGCAATAGTATTCATAGTTATTATAATGAATTTCAAGATTAAGGCTGTGGTAACTGGTTGAAGTGCCAAAGGGCTTTTGTGAGCATTTGTTTTGGGTAAAAGCGTATGTTTTGCAAATTAATTTTGTAGTGGTTATTACCTCTGTAAAGTTTGGTACATCAACAGAAACAGAACTAGCATGTTTTTGAAAGGATTAGTATTATTGTTTTCCAAAGGCTTGCATGCATTTGTTGATTCATGGATCACTATGAGCTTTAATTGCTTATGTTTTGTCCTGTGTTAGCACTTAATTTTTTAGCTCTTACATTGATTCTCTTTATCTATTAAAGATAATGTTCTATTGTTTGAGGGAGGAACGATTAATGGAGGGTGATTTGCAGTGTGGAAGGTCGTGGATGAAGCGTGAGGAGGTGCAGTCTGCAGGAGAAGTGGATAAGGGAACATGTAGAGAACAGATGGTTGAGGGTGGATGCACCAACAGGTCGCGACCGCAGCTAGATCTGATACTAAATGGTACACATGATATAAAAATCGATTTAAATAATAAATATGAATTGATATATTGCAAAATGACATTTACAATTACACGTGAGGCCCATTTATAGGTCTAATTCAGTCGTTTTGAATGAATAGGTATGAATTTTAAAAGTAATTGCTTTTGTTTTGTCCTGTGACAGCACTTAATTTTTTAGCTCTTACATTGATTCTCTTTATCTATTAAAGATAATGTTCTATTGTTTGAGGAGAGCTGGAAGATTAAACGATGCCCATGGATTTGTGACTACTTGAAAACTGGACCTGGATATCTGATAGTTGGTTATCTTTAATTAATTTTTACATGTGTTTTACAAGATGCATGGCAAGATTCATATCCTGACAATATGTTGTATGAGGTGCGCTGCTTACCTGGCCTTTTCCATTGGTAGTTCTAATTATTTCACATCTTTTTGAAGTTCTTTATTTATTTACAAATATTTAATTTTATAATTGGAAGGAACTGGTTGCTTTGAGCGAAGTTGTTGGGACCCAGAGTAGAGGTCTTGCTCCAGATTTGATCTCCTCTTTTCCTTTGTCTAAATATCAGCCAAAAATCCCAAGTGCAAGCAACTCTGAAAAGTAAGAAACTTAGTGCCTGTGCTACATATTTTCATTTGTGCTTGCATGATTTTGGTATGTTTGGTTCCTATTTATTAACCTATTCCGTGCATAAAAATATTTCGAACTGCACTTATATGTTCACAGAGTGAATTAACATTCTGTCACAGTTTCTGTAAGTGGGAAAAACATTCTGTCACAATTTCTGTAAGTGGGCAAAACATTCTGTCACAGTTTCTAGCTTTGGCACTAATACCAAATGAGATCTCCGTTTACCTATCACTATGTGAATTTCTTTGGCTAATGTCAAACTATAATACTAATGTTATTTGTCTAAATATATAATGATTTTATCTATGCTAGCATACTAATTTTATTTTTTTTAGTTTTCATATTAATTGTATTTAATTTTATTTTTTTCACATTTGCCAGCATCTCTTTGTTCAATATCTATAACCTGAGTTGGAAACTTATTCCTCCCTAATCTACTAACCAAAAAAGCTTCATTTACAGATTGTATATTTTTTTATAAAACTTAACAACGAGACTCGATGTTATACATAACATATTCCTCTTTATTATCCACTTTTCATTCAAATTATACTTTTTATTCAAATAAATATCCATGAGCTTGCCAGTTTTTATGTTTGGTTAATAACAAAAATGCCTCTATTTCCATTTACAGGGTACTAATAGTCATAAAGTGTAAGGTGGTTTCACTTGCGCTTGATGTTGAAATCACTGAAATAAAAGTGAAACAAGAAGGAAAATAGGTGGATATAAAACCTCAAGTTAAAGCTAAGGCAGCTGATGGAACTGTTTCAAAGTATGTTGCACAGATTGTGCATGAGCAACATGGAAAGTATGTATATTGTTGTGCGCTCTCTTTCTCTGTGTTTGCTGTGTGTTGTTTTTTCATTTGCTATTCAATTCTCTGCCACTAAAGTATATATTCAATTATTCATCTAGATTTCTTCATGTTTGAATATGAGCAATGCTACCGTTTAGATATGTAATTTCAAGCCTTCACTTGTAAGAATGCTTTATTTCTCTTCAATTAAAATAGGTCTAATGCCTCTTTTTCATTGCAAATTTCACATTATTATTGGGTTGATTTGGCTGTTTATTGGGATGTTATAGTAATTATAGCGAGATGTTTCCTTTGTCTAACCGGTGCCGCTATTGGTAAGTTGTTCGGTTCCAACCTGCATCATGTGCACATCTCCATTCTTGGGGCAGGGGATTGGTTTCCAGGAGGGACATGGGCCAGGTCTAAGGTTGCTTTCTGATACTCTGCATCAATCTTCACTAAAGTCTAACTTGGGCCTAGCTAGCATCTGTTTGATCCCCAGATTGTGGCTGGTTGTTGGTTTGGCGAGTCTGGTTGTTAGTTTCCCCTACTAAATGCAATTTAAAAGGCATTGTCACAGGTTAGATATTGCGTCATGACATGCGAAGAAATTGATGGACTACAAAAATGGCATGCACTGCATAAATCCACTACAAACTAAAAGGGATTTCGCTGCCGAAATTTTTCGTAGCAAACACTTTTGAATATTTTGCTGCCAGAAGCTAAAATTTTTGATAAGGTAGTTTTTTGTACCAACATGAACAATGTAAGAGAAAGTTTCAGTTTGTGTGAATTATGTGAAAGTTTTGATGTATTTTGTGCAGTTTCTCACTTCAATTTTTACCTCTATAGTATTGCAGGATGGGGTGCTTATACTTTCTTAATAAATATGAGCAAATGCAGATGCCCAAGATCACGAAAAGACAATTGTGATTCTTGTTTTGGTACCACTTGGAGAAAAATTTGACACGAAATGTCCAATTGTGATTCTTGATTTGGTACCACTTGGAGAAAAATTTGACAATACAACTGCAGTATTGATTTTTGAGAGATTTTGGCAAAAAAAGGTTATCATTAACATTACCCTTTTTGGTGACTATTGGGTAATATTTGTTTCTTACCTAGGTATGTGACCATTTTCCATAATTTGACAAGATGGTGTTAACTGTTGAAAAATTTATTCTCATATCAATCCATAAGAAAATCTATTTAAGGGTGCTAGCTCAATGGTAGAGCACCTACCTTATAGGCAGGAGGTTGGTGGTTCGATTCCACCGTGCCCTATTTATATTCTAAAACCACTAAAAAGAGATAAATGACTAAACAATGACCAAAATTTGCATATAAATGACCACCAATACAACATGAGAGATAAGTGACCAAAAAATGACCAAAATATGCATATAAATGACCAATTTTGAGTTGGCGATCGCTGGTAGCAAATTAGCGGTCATTTATCACGTGACAAAAAATGTAGTAATTAATTGTGACAATTAATGACCAAATATATTACCAAATTAATGACCAAATATACGACCAAATATATGACCACAAGATAAACTATAAATGACCAAGCTAAATATGACCACATTTTTGGTCGCGTGATATATGGCCACTAATTTGCTACCAGTGGTCACCAATTCAGAAGTGGTCATTTATATGTGGATTTTGGTCGTTTTTTGGTCACTTATCTCTCATTTTGTACTAGTGATATAAGCGCACCGCTCACAATCCCGTGAACAAAAAACTGTCAGTGCTCCTATGTCACGTCAAGGCACCGGTTCACAGTGCGCTAACGTGGCATAGGCGCACCGTGAATATTTTTCAAATAATTTATTGATGTTTAAATTCGGTGCGTTTGAGTAACAATGCGCTAATAAAATTTAGGCGCACCGTCGAAATCAATTTTAAATTTTTTGATATATAAGTGATGTGTCCTAGATATTGTAGCACACTACTTCTCGGTGCTGTGCATTTCTAATATTTATGGTGCACCGGTTTACTTGTTTTAGAAAAAAATTTAATATTTGATTTTGGTAGATATAATATTGTTATAATTCTTTTATATGCTTATGAGACTAATTTATATTATATATGAAACAAAGACATGATCATCGTGAGGCACAACAGCAGCGTGAGGCAGAATTTGATCAATACAACTTCCGCAGAGAGTGGGAGGCAAGGGAGAGGGAGAGATATTTATACCCTCGTCCTATTACGCCTCAGACTATACACCTCTTGAGAGTTGTCGGCCTCCTCAAGTTCTATGAGGAGGTGACATCACTCAAGGGGAACAGTACCTTGTTGACCGACAATTGATCACATGCAGCTGGGATCATTTTAGGCAGGCCTTTAGAGTTGGTCTCGATGAGTGGTTCCAACCCACTGAGGAGGACATTTCCTTTATCACATGGATCTTTAGGAGAGGTGAGGACCTTCCTCAGTTCCCTGAGGTTCCAACTGGAGTTGTAGCAGCGAATCAACTGGTATATGTTTAGAGATATGTTGATGACAACACCCTTGAGCCTTCTCAGTTTCAGGTGCACGGTGGGTAGCTTTCCATTGCTTCTTTTCGTAGAGAGGATGTGAGGTGTTTCTCTTTGTTGGTGACGACTATCGTGCGCGCATTACACCATGGATGGGCATCATTAGTTGCTCTTTATTATATTATGTTGATTCTTTAGTGCAGTCACCTAGATGCATTAGGTGGTATGCTATTTTTTTACGACAGTTTTGTTATGCTTTCATTCGATGTCGTGCATGTAATGGAGGGAGGGCGAACTTCCCCTTCACTTCAAAGTTGTTTTGTCTATTTTTTGAGATATTTATGGAAACTAGGCCATATTTTGACCAATGCCCTCCTAGGTTGATGATAGATGTGAGTATACGCATGTGAGGGAAGATGATTCCCAAGAGGGGGTATCCAAAGTTTCCTGCGAGGATCACTGTCGATGTGCTTGACATGCTAGGTAGCGAGGACCAACCTTGATTAGATATTGTTGCATATCCATATGCGGGGTTGGATTGGAGAGGGTGTACCAACATCTTCTTCACCTGGGACGAGCCACCTGATCATAGAGGTAAATTTAGCATTATGTTTAATTTAATCTATTTTCATTTTATTCTCTTTATACTTATTGCAAATGAAATATGTTTTAAATTGTTATATTACAATCATGTTTAGTAAAATTGTCTAATTATTATTCTGTACTATATATTTTACAGATATTGGCACTTTTGATGGTGATGTGGGTCCTTCTCCGCCGCAGGATGATGAGGATGAGGACATACATATGCAGGACCAACCGAAGGTGGCTCATCTAGCTAGAACTGGCCTTTGACAGAGGCCTGACCAAAGGTTCAGACATGATATCATGGATAGGCTGGCTAGATTATTAGCGGATCGAGGGGTTCGACCTATTCTTGTTAGGGATATTTAGAGGAAGGAATGATACGTTGAGCTATGGAGGATGCTTCCTTTTGATATGAGGAGCTTGATGCAACACATTGTTGGTGCTTTCATTCTTTTGGATGCCATCCCTCATGGTAGTTCATCGTTTGATGAGGGTGGAGATCCTCAGCCTCCTAGTCCACCTCCCTCTCCATCAACTGCTTCAACTGGTGGGGGAGCCTCCACATCCACTACACCTCCTCCTCAGCCTCCACCTCCTACTCCTCCACCTTCGACATCTCATCCACCCCCTCCTCCACCATGTCTTTGACCTCCATCACCTCCTACATCATCTCCTCCACCTCCCCCTCCTTTGACTGATCTAACATATGATATTTTATACCTATCCGACTGACCAACCTATATTGATCCATCACCTCCTTCATCATTTACTCCACCTGTCGCTCCTTTGATGGATCCACTAGTCCACTCAGTTGTGGAGAGGATGCTCAGATCGGGTGGGATGATCTAGATTCCTAGAGATCGTGTCTTTCTTACTGATCTACATGATAGATTATTTCCTAGTAGAGGTACTGATCATGCCTCTAGCTCTACCGCTACAGGTGTCGATACATCTGGTGGGTCGACAAATAGTGATGATGATAGGCTTCCAGGGGTGGACTAGACATGTATATCTGACATTTATCATCATTTTGTTGCTATTGTATTTTTATGTTTGTTAGATGGCGACAATGATATTAATGATGATATGTTTATGTTTACATAATAGAATTGCAAAAATATTGTCATTCAATTAAATATGTTTATGAATTTTGTATTGATATTAATGGATGAAGTTGTGACAACTAGCTATATGATTTATGTTAATGGTTGTATAATTTCTCATAGTATCATGTTTATGAACATCAAAAACAAAATCTCAATTATATGAACATGAATATGACCTATCAATGTATCATTCAATATTTTTAATTTGTTGACAATAGCTCAATTTATAATGACAAATATCAAATCTTTAATATGAAGAAAAACAAATAGTTAATTAAACGAACACCCTTTTTCTCTCAACTAATGTAAAGCCACAACTTGCATTCTCAAAATATATTATTATTATTAATCATTAAGTTGATTTGATGATCTTCAAGCCATTTTTTAATCTCTTATTCTCATTCAGAAAACATTTGCAATTATAATGCTTACATTATTTACGACAAAACCATCATGAAATACAAGCATTCAAATATTGATAATGTAGAAATTAGAGAGCACATTACATTTTGTTGTTATAAATTTCATTGTTATCAAGGGCATACATGATTAATTCATTGCAGAGGTCAAGTACACTAGTAACAAAATTGTTGGATCTACAATCTCCACCAAGGTTTCAAACGTGTCTCATTTTCTATGTTGGAGTTAACATTATAAATACAATAAAAAAATCCAAAAACATTGTACATTATAACAAAAATTCAATTTAATCGAATCATATAATTAAAAAACATTACATTCTAACAGAAAAGTCATAAATTAATGCAATTATAATTCTTAGCATTATTTATAACAAAAAAATCAAGAATTACAAGCATTCAAATATTATTGGAGACATCGAAGAGCACCTTAGATTTTGTTGTACATTTCATTGTTATCAAGGCCATAAATAAAGTCATTGTAGAGCTCAACACTACTAAAAACATTGTTGGATTTTCATTCTCCACCAAGGTTTCAAACGTGTCATTTTCTATGTTGGAGTTAACATTATAAATACAATAAAAAAATACAAGCACATTACATTATAACAAAATTTTAATTTAATTGAATCATATAATTAAAAAACATTACATTCTAACAAAAAAGTTATAAATTAGTGCAATTATAATTCTTAGCATTATTTATAACAAAAAAATCAAGAAAAACAAGCATTCAAATATTGATGGAGATATCAGGGAGCACCTTAGAATTTGTTGTACATTTCAATGTTATCAAGGCCACAAATGACGTCATTGTAGAGCTCAACACTGCTAAAAAAATTGTTGCATTTTCATTCTCCATCGAGGTTTAAAATTAAGTGTCATTTTTTTTATGTTGGAGTTAACATTATAAATACAATAAAAAAGTACACAAAACATTACGTTATAACAAAAATTCAATTTAATCGAATCATATAATTAAAAAACATTACGTTCCAACAGAAAAGTCATAAATTAATGCAATTATAATTCTTAGCATTTTTTGTAAACAAAAAATCAAGAAATACAAGCATTCAAATATTGATGGAGATATCAGAGAGCACCTTAGAATTTGTTGTACATTTCATTGTTATCAAGGTCATAAATGAAGTCATTGTAGAGCCCAACACTACTAAAAAAATTGTTGGATTTTCATTCTCCATCAAGGTTGCAAAAGTGTCATTTTCTATGTCGGAGTTAACATTATAAATACAATAACAAAATAAAAAAACATTCAGTGTAACAAAAATTCAATTTAACCAAATCATATAATGAAAAAAAACATTGCACTAGTCTAACAAACATGTCATAAATTAATAATGCAATTAAAATTCTTTACATTATTTATAACAAAAACATCATAAAATACAAGCACTGAAATATCAATATAGAAATTTCAGATCACCACCTTCAAGTCAAGAATTAATAAATATGTTAACCTTTACGTTCACAAAAATAAAATTGAATCATGTAAGGTTTTTTTCGTGGTGTAAATATATGTATACATAAAACAAAATATGAGTAATTTGGACAATGACATATAATCATTCTATACAATCATAAATTACTTCATAGACATAAACCATATTCTACATCATATAATTGGTTCTTAACCAAATGAAATTGTTTAAACACTGCATCCAGTAATCAACTTTCCCTTTCCACCATCATAAAATGAAAAATAAACAATATAATTAGCCAATCAAAGATAACAGTAACAAAATGATATCTCAATCTGTAAATGACAGAAAAAAATATGTACATATCACTCTCTGTTGCCATCACCCTCATTATCTTCCTCGGTTGGCATGATAGCATTGTTGTTCTTAGAAACATGTTTAGATCTAGGGTCGTGTCTTAATATCAACCACCAATCTCTATCCAACACATCCGGGTGAAAGAAAACTTGGTTGCGGTGTTTTGGGAAAACATAAGGATCCTTACTTTCATCCCACATATTTCTAGAGTTGATACATATCAACCTATTGTCACGATCTTCCTTGACATTATTCCTGTCAAATGTGTCCCACCACCTGCACCTAAAAATAACACATTAGAGAGATGGGAAGTCCACTTGAATGGTCTCTTGTATATTTCTGACATAACCCAACATCCCTCCAACCAAGTTTCGATCTCGGTGGCTAGCACGACTAAATTGGTCGAACTCAAATTCCGCTCCACAGTCTTGTGTAACACTCCCATTATCAGTGTTAGAGTTTGCACTTTAATTCAATTTAGTTAGATATTTAAACTGAAAGATAGACAAGCACAACAAAACACAAAAGACACAAGAATTTTCCTTGGGGAAACCATAAAGGAGAAAACCCCGCAACTTCCTCATAAATAGATTTGTCACTAGTACAATATCAAACAAAATGGAAAACCCAAAATATAAGATGTCTTTTGCAGATCTCTCTCTTTATCCTCGAGTGAACTTGTCTTCACTCTCACTTGGTGCGAACTTGCTTGAGTGAGTGTGAGTGATAAATGAGAGAGTGACTCTCTCTATTTATACTTTAAGTGAGAGTGACCTAATTCCTCAATGGGGCCGACTTTTCTAACTGACTGGGATGAACTGTCCTAGGGAGACTCAAAAATACATTTTGCATTTGACCTTTGGGTAACTATTTCCCCGACTTACAATGGAGGTTTTACCTCGATATTCTTGCATGAGAAAATACAATAATGACATCCCTGAACGGAGGAAAAACATCTCCGACGGAGGTACAATAAAAATACAATAATAATATAATAATAATATACAAATGAATATCTTTCGAAGTTACATTTACAAAAACACTCCCTCTTAAATAGGAAGGTATTATCTCACCAAAGTCATCATCACTTTGGTCACAAACTATGGACAATGTCATCGTCGTTGGATCATCATCATCGCTGGATCATCATCGTCGTTGGATCATCATCATCGCTGGATCATCATCAACACTACTGCAGTAATCCTCATCCCGTTGATCATTGACTAGTGACATATCTCGAATCTATCCCTCATGAGAATTTCTATAGGGCTGTTGACCAAGTCGCGACCCCACAGTCGACAGGGGTCCACCGATTGTCGACCCATACCGTGGTCTCCCTGGGCACCGACCCGGGTAGGTTTGAGCCCACCCAGCAACACCCGCAGAGCGGATGAGGTCTCACCCGAGGCGTCCAGGAAGAGCAGATGGAACCATGTTTTCGTCGAGGGAGGAGGTGAGTTGTGGCAATATGATACTAACAACAATTCCAAATATTCATCATGAAGTTCTAGCACATCGCAGCATTTAACATTACCAGAAACAGAGATCTCACATTACTTTAATCGCAGCATTTTCATAGACAGATAACACATTATTGCGGCATTCACATTATAGCAACAGAAAACATATAATTGTATTAAGAACGGACAATAACATAGGCATCGAGCAACATTACACACATATTGCACCAATTCATCATCCTTATATTACTGTGGCAAACCAAAAGCAGTACATAAATCTCTATGCAACACCCGCATTATCTCTGTCAATCTCCGCATATAGCTCTCTCTCTAGATCTCCTCCATCTACTTCTCTCTCTAACACTTACAATTCTCCTTTATTTATAGGCTTTCGTCACTTACAATACTTTTCCACTTTCCTAACCGACACCGATGGACACTCTACTAACTGACTTGGTCTAATGACCCAAAAATCCGCATACCGTGGTACAATGACTTGATATTACAAAATACATGACCCAAAGCCCGCCAACTGCGGTATACTTGACTCAATATTACAAAATACATGGTCCAAGTGACCCACAACCCGCCAAGTGCGGTATCCTTTGGCACAAGATACTCCTTCCGCGCCTTCATCCAACATGTTGCGGTGTCAGTAGTAGCGTGATCTTTCCTCATCAAACCACCTGCCAACAGGCCCCCAACACAATCTTGTGGCTCGCCCTCAAGCCACATCAACTGCATATGTTCTTGCTATCTGGATCACGAAATGTTGTCTCCTCCTTTCGGTTGTACAGATCCTCGACTACCATTTCTGTAAGCCCTCCACGAGAGTAGGTGACCCCCGACTTGCTGTCAGGTACATCGCGAACTCATCCTCCAGTCGCATGGAATAGGGCAGACTGAAAGGAAAAGAGGATGAACAGTACCAAGCGGTGAGAACGGCGGATGACTCTGGCACATCTGTTTCACGCCAGTGCCTGTCTTCTACTGAGGTCAGGGAGCTACCGCCCTAACTAGCGTTCTGATCAAACATAGCACAACTCTTCGAACAACTACTGCATACTGAATCATGTGGGAACTCCCAAATTGATTAACTAGCATTACTACTCTATGTTGGAACAACTTTGATAGGGTGAACTACCAACTTCCTCGATTACTTATAACGGGGCTCTCCCGTGTCAAGACGGGGGAAATGATGCTCTAGTACCTCTCATCAGTGTGTATGAGACGGCCGACTGTCATAGTGGAGGGGCGACCATGCTGCCACCCAAAGCTCCCACGTGCCACCACGTGAACTACCCCGCTGATCATCCCGGCCCAGCGTGCCATGTGCAAAATATGCCGTCATCATGTGTGAACCCAGCTAAATCAGTCAGACACAATCATGTGTAGAGAGGGTGGCCAGTAGTCACACCATTTCACCGTACCATCCCAAATTCATCGTACAAAATCTGTCAGTGAACCTGAGTGCAAACACCGTCATGAGTCTCTGACTGACGGCACAAGCCCCTCCCGCTTGCGCGTGCCTTCTTCCGTTGGTGTGCCATCTGCCACCAAGCAACTTGCAACACTCATCATCACTATTCATCATTTTTTTCTTTCACCAATGCGACTTAGACATCACACTGCTCCGAGCCCGCGCGATAGGGATTCAACTTGTGACCATTGACCAGCTTGGGGAGCATCCCTCCATCCAATCGCTGCAACTGAACCGCTCCTCCTGAAGTAATACTATTGATGCGGTAGGGACCCACCCAATGCATCTGTAACTTTCCTGGATGTTTCATAAACTTACTGTCGTACAATAGCACCAAGTCACCTTGCTGAAACTGCTTATTTTTGATGTGGTGATCATGCCATGCCTTCTGGTGGTCCTTCTCCACCCCTTGATGAAAGCTAGCGATAAATCGATCCTCTTCTAGCTCTACCAATTGTGCTAGACGCTCGTTTAATGCTGCAACATCATCCATACCTGTAATAGCCGCAATGCATAGACTTGGGACAATATACTCCATTGGCATAATTGCTTCCTTCCCATATACCAGTTTGAAAGGCGCCTGACCAGTCAGTCGTTTACAAGTAGTGCGATAGGCCCATAATACTGCTGGAACTTTCAAATCCCAGTCATTGTGGTTGGCATTGCACACTTTTGTTAATGCATGCTCCAATACTTTATTAAACGCCTCTACGGTCCCATTCACCTATGGGTGATAGGGTGTACTCTTCTTGTGTTGAATCTGCAATTCCTCCATCAATGCGCTGATAGTGCGATTGAGAAAATGGCTGCCTTGATCTCTCAGCAAAATCTTGGGGCAGTCGAACCGAGTGATAATGTGATCGAACAAGAACCAGGTAGCCATTGTTGTAGAACAATCAACTACAGGTGCCGCCTCCGCCCATTGGGTTAAATACTCTATCGCTGTAATGATGTATCGCGCACTCGTACATTTTCCTGGTGGATTGATGGGCCCCACAAAATCCACAGCCCATTTCTCAAATGGTTGTAATGTTACTTGAGGTAGCAGCGGCATTTCGTCTCGCCTGGACGGCTTTCCAGTTCGTTGACAGACATCACAAGATCGCGCATAGTCTGTCGCATCGTTATGTAATGTAGGCCACCAAATACCTGTGCGCAGTATTTTCCTGGTAGTTACCCGACCGCCATAATGTCCTCCCACAACTCCACCATGTGCCTTAGCCAATATCTGCGCCTGCTCATGCAGCAAGACACATCTGCGCAATATCTCATCAGCACCCAATTTATACAACTCTCCCGCGATCAGTTGAAAGTCAGTAGACTTGACGACCAATTGCTTCTTCTGAGCAGTGGTAAAGTCATCGGGCGCGGTGCCGGTCACCAACAACTGAAGGATGTCATCAAAATATTGATCAGCAGCGGCGACGTGAAACAACTGGCCATACGACAACCTGTCTTTGATATTAGTCGGTTCCTCCCCTGTATCAATCCGTGACAAATGATCTGGTCCAACATTCAACCGTCCTGGATTCACAACAACCTCAAAATCAAACTCCTGAAACAACAGTAGCCACCGACAGATCTTCCCCCCCAACACAGGCTTATTGACCAAGTATTTCAATGCAGAATGATCAGTGAACATTTTAAAGTGGCCACCCAACATATAATGCCTGAATTTCTGTAGCGCGTAAACCATGGCCAGACCTTCGCGTTCTGTGGTAGTGTAGTTGCGTTCTGTAGAGGACAGCTTCCGACTGGAAAAAGCAATGGGATGATCAATGTCACCTTCGCTCGGTTGAGCCAATACAACCCCTAATGCAACCGATGAAGCATCAACGTGGACATGGAATTCCTTGCTCTAGTCCGGAAAAACCAAAATTGGTGCCGACACCATCTTCACTTTGAGTGTTTCGAAACTTTCCTGGCATTCTGGATGCCACTAGAATGCCACATCCTTTTTCAACAACTTCTCCATAGGGGTAGTAATCACAGCATACCCCCTAATGAACTTGTGATAGTATCCGGTGTGACCCAAAGTCGTGCGCAACTGCTTAACAGTGGTCGGCGGTTGCAACCCCAAAATAAGCGCAATTTTGGCGGGATCAACCAACAGTCCCTGCTTACACACTATAAGACCCAACAATATTCCAAAGGGTGCACAAAATATACATTTCTTCAAGTTCAATGATATCTGGTGCTATCGGCATCGCTCAAGCATCAATCGTAGATTGGCCAAATGATCGCGAATCAATCCATAAACAATCCCATCATCCATATATACCTGCAGAAACTTCTGAATAAAATCTTTGAATGCTGCAACAACGACCTGGGAAAATATCGCAGGTGCATTCTTCAGATCAAAGGGCATGACCGTGTACTGAAAATAACCCCATTCAGTAACAAAAGTTGTCTTATGGCGATCTTCCTTGGCAATGCGAATCTGATGGTAGCCATATAAGCCATCAGTGAAAGAGTACATATCTTGGCCACCCACTCCTTCAAGTACTTCATCAGTAAATGGGGTCAAAAAGGGGTCATGCAAGCAGGCATCGTTCAACTTTCACAAATCGGCACAAATGCGCTCTTCGCCTATTTTCTTGTCCTGCACCACCATAGGATTGATCCATTCTGACTCTTCCACAGGTTCGATAATACCAGCATCCAGCATTCGATCAAGTTCCACCTTGACCTTTTCTTTATGTCGCGGGTTTAGCCGATAAGGTCGCTGTCGGACTGGCTTAGCGTCTGGTTTCAATGGAATCCTCATCTCTCCTAAGTCACCCAAGATTCCCTTCATTTCGAAAAACTTCGTGGGAAACACGTCCTGAAACTCATGCAATAACTCGGTAACCTTACTCATCATCTTATCATCCCAATAATCCCCAACATTAGCAAACTTGGGAGTAACCTCAGTGCCGATATTCATTTTGCGAAGCTGCAACGGTTGATTGAACAAGTTACTTGGCGCAACAGGTGGTACCACATCACGACTTCCTTCGGATTCAGGAATGTTAATATTCCAGGGATCATCATCATCTTCTGGCCCTCCACTGACGTTGAAACACTCCATGAGAGACTGCATCTGACTGTGGGTGTGTGGGTCAACAGGGCATTTCACCGGAACAACCTGAAAGATCACATCTCGGATGAGCTAAAGGGCGTTATGGACATCAGGGTTGGCATCCGCAAATGTGAAGGTATGAGTGAAACAGATCATCAACTCCCTCCATGTCGTAATGTCACGGTGCAACTCGGCTGCAGTATACCATGAGCGCGGTATCTCCTCCAAAGTATGGACAAAAGCATGAACCCACTCATCTCTGGGTCGCGTTACCCACAAGCGTTGACACTCCATCACATGATCACCAGGATCAGTTAGGACATCATACTTTCCAGTGTGATAAACCTCAGTATTGCCAAATCGAACCATCATCAACCTATGACACTGTGACCAATATTTAATGAATTTCTTATGTGTCGCCCACCAGCGTGCTGGAGCAGCCTTCAGTGCTTCCTCTAAGGCCAGCAATCGCTGGGGTTCTGAGACCCATTCTTCAAATTCTGCCAAAAAGTTAGTGAGGTCAGGAAACCCGTCATAGATAGGTAGTGTGACTGTTTTTGTCGCAACACGACATAAAGATTGCGTAACTAAACCGTACTTCCGGACTGATACTTCATGCATGCGATTCTGCCAATGTTCTAATGCGTTATCAGAGTTGGAAGAGGCAGAACTCTCACTGCGCCATTCCAGCTCACCATGGATAGTGGGATGAATGTAATCCTCAAAAATATTGAATGCATGAGCCCAACCAGTGTGATCGTCATCTTTTACAGGCTCAACATATTGGCGTCCTTCAACCGGATCCAACGGAGCGATAACTCGAAAATCGCAGTTCTCAAAATTCATCATACGCTTCTTGAAGTTGATTATAGCTCCACTATCATTAGCCCATCCTATCCCCAATAGCGTAGGATAGGAGCTTCCTCCATCAACTACTTCAATGACGTCAAAATCAGCATAAGTCTTCATGCCCTCAATATCAATCGTGAACTGCGAAACCCGTCCAATAGGTGTAACCTTCGCATGATTAGCCAACCGGAGATGCACATGGGACCAGCTCAGTGGGGGACTCCCCATATTTTTCCACGCATGCTTGGTTAAGATGTTAACATCCGAACCAAGATCAAGAATAATCGAATCAACATCGTAATCACAAATCTGAATATTCATTCGCATTTCCTTGCTAGTCTTCCGTCGCTATAAGGAGTTGACTACCGACTCTTGTCGTCCTTTTGGAAATTGCTGCAACCATCCCTCAATCTCAACCAGGGAAGCCGGGTCTCATGCCAATGACAGACAGCTTTCAAGGAACTTCTGCAATATCCCTGGTGGTGGTCGATCGACGTCTGATGTGGCATCAAAGACATGCGGCATATCGCAAACAACAGCCTTACCGCGGTCTTTTTCCAAAGTGCAACGTGCCTCCATGAACATTTCCCTCTCCGCATCAATGTCGAAAGGTACTGTCTTCTGACCAACTAACTGAATTAGTGGTCGCGAACCATCATCCCCAGTTGTCTTACCTCCACGAGTGACAACAGCCACCGAAGTATCTTGTGGTCGCGGTTCTGCAGAAATAGTCACAATATTGGCACCCTGTGTTAGGTTCTGCTGTAGGTTCCCTGGTTGATTTATGTTCGGATTAGTGCTCGATGGTGGTCGTGGGGGATGGTTCTCTACTGATTGCTGCACTGGGTTCTGTACCGGTTGCTGTACTGGGTTCTGTAGCTGCGGAGTGTTCCCAGCCTGCCATCTTGCAATCAACTGTGGACAATTCTTGACTGTATGATCATTACCAGAACAAAACGTACACTGATTCTGCAGCAGTGGGCAGTCGCGTTGATAATGCCCCCATACCACACAGTGGTAACATTGAACAGGTCCTCGACCACCTTGGCCTCCTCCTCCATGACCAAATCCACCACCACGTCCGCCCCTGTAGCCTCCCCAATATCTGCCCTGCTGCTAATACTGAGGTTGGTTAAACTGCTGCTGCATGGCTGCTAGCGGCATCCCTTGCCCTTGTGGTACATATTGTGGTTGTTGCACATATTGAGGCTGCGGGGGGTTCACCGGTGTATATTGCGGTATGAACTGCTGCGGTTGCTGCTGCTGCGGTACAAATTGCATCTGTGGTTGCGGCTGAGCTACCTGCGGCTGTAGAGGTGCAGCACGCTGATCATCTTTAACATAGAATGCATCACACATTCTCTCCTGTAGCAACCCATATGCACGAAAATCCTTGTCATCATGTCCTATCGACTTACAGAAGGTGCAATACAGATTTCGCGGGGTTGTCACCATTTTCTGCATATACGGGAAACTATCATGACTGTTCCCAAATACCAAACAAACGCGACACCACGGCATACTGCCACCATTCAATGTGTTGGGTGCGCTGGAGACCAAATAATTACGAAAATCTGGGTAATCATCTTTCATATGTCCTTCTCGTTGACATCGCTTACACCATACTTCATGGCATTGTTCCTTGTTCTTCTTTAGATCTTACAACTGTATAGTCAGGTTGGCAAGCTGCGTCTGAATCTGCGACATCCCAGCTGCATTATCTCCAATCGGTGATGCCTCCAATCACATTGCAATCTCTAGAGCTTTGCTAGGCTTCGATATGTTTTGTTGCATCAGCGGCAACCGAGTGTGGGGTAACAGTGCCGCAATGAACCATTCTTTATGTTGGACAACGCTCATATCAAAACTAACCTTTGCCATCAGTGTCTTGAATCGCTGGTCGAAATCCCACACCGTCTCATTGGGATACTGCTTAATTTCCTTTAATTCAGTGATATATTGAGCCTCCGACTTAGGCCGTCTAAATTCAGCAATCAACCCATCCCGAATCTCATCCAGCGACTTCTCTGGGGTCCCCGTAGGGACTAAAATGAACTTCATGAACCAATCTAAGGCAAGACCTCGCAGAGTTGTGGCTAACTGTCCTTTCTTAGTATTGTCGTCAGTGATCTGTTTGATCACGGTCCAGATCGCTTCACACAAAAACCAGTATTGTTTTGGGTTGTCTGTCGCACTTCCATGGAACAACAATAACTTAGCATCATCGCCCGCCATCTTGGGATTCCTTCCTCCTGTCGCTATACTACTACTACCAATTAACTTCTGCAGTGTCGACGTATTCGATGGCGTCGAAGTAGTGTTTCTTGCTGGTTGAGAACTAGTGAGCGGAGGTGTGGGCACGTTGGTGTCGGGGTTTGGTCCTGCCTCTATCTTAGGTGTAGCCTGGTTTTCCCTGTCAGGACTGTGAGGTCACTTCGTCTCGTGTGGCCTTCCTTCACGGTCTTGCAGTCCAATCGCAGCAAGACCTTCTCCTATCCTCTGCCTCTTTTCCTGTCGGAACTTTGCTCCTCCCGTCATAAGGCCACTTTCTTCCTCGGCTTCGCTCACAGTCTCCTCATGGTATGCACCCATCTACCCCTTTACCATTCCTTCGACTGCCCCCTGACAGTCGCGATACCCATGGCCTCTGCCCATCAGGCTTCTTACTGATCGAAGTGCATTTTCAAAATACCTTTCTCACAGATTAACATCTTAATCGACAGTTGGAGTGATAGCAAAAATTTTCCCCTCGGTCTGTCAAAGAAGTATCTTTCAGCTTCACTATAGGATTTCTTTGTGTCGACCGCAAATTTTGTGATATATCCTTCCAAGATGCTATCAAGCCAAAATTCGACAGCCCGCGATGCCTTTTTATCAACTTCCTGCAATTCCTCAATCAATTCCGGGGTCCAAGTCGTCGGTTCACCACCTTGGAAGTTCTTCTTCTGAAAGGTCAGCTTCGACAACCATTCATAAAAAATAACCGGGAATTCACAGAAAAACCATTCGTGTGGTCCGTCGTGAATGTATCTTTCCACCCATTGATCTACCGTCAGTTGCGTGTTCCAACTTTCTTCTTCAGTGAACTCCTACAACTTCTGATCGAACCATTTTTGTATCTTCGGCTTCGTCGGGTGCCACAACATGACCTCCTTCTACCCTGCACACGGTCCCGACAACGGAACCATTTTTTGACCAAGGCGTGACCTCACAGTCGACAGGGGTCCACTGATTGTCGACCCATACTGCGGTCTCCCTGGGCACTGGCCTGGGTAGGTTTGAGCCCACCCAGAAACACCCACAGAGCGGATGAGGTCTCACCTGAGGCATCCAGGAAGAGCAGACGGAACCATGTTTCTGTTGAGGGAGGAGGTGAGTTGTGGAAATATGATACTAATAGCAATTCCAAATATTCATCATGAAGTTCTAGCACATCACAACATTTAACATTACCATAAACAGAGATATCACATTACTTTAATCGCAACATTTTCATAGACAGATAAAACATTATTGCGGCATTCACATTATAGCAACAGAAAACAGATAATTGTATTAAGAATGGACAATAACATAGGCATCGAGCAACATTACACACAGATTGCACCAATTCATCATCCTTATATTACTATGGCAAACCAAAAGCAGTACGTAAATCTCTATGCAACACCCGCATTATCTCTATCAATCTCCACTTATAGCCCTCTCTCTAGCTCTCCTCCATCTACTTCTCTCTCTAACACTTACAATTCTCCTTTATATATAGGCTTTCGTCACTTACAATACTTGTCCACTTTCCTAACCGACACCTATGGACACTCTACTAACTGACTTGGTCTAATGACCCAAAAATCCACATACCGCAGTAAAATGACTCGATATTACAAAATACATGACCCAAAACCTGCCAATTGTGGTATACTTGACTCAATATTAAAAAATACATGGTCCAAGTGACCCACAACCCGCCAAGTGCAGTATCCTTTGGCATAAGATACTCCTTTCGCGCCTTCCTCCAACATGTCGCGGTGTCAGCAGTACTGCGATCTTTCCTCATCAAACTGCCTACCAACAAGAGCTAACCCTTTTTCATGCTCGATGTAGGCCTAGCTCTCATTTAGGTCTTCATCATCTCCACGAGCAAGCCATCAAGTAGGTACATCCCAGGACAACACATTACATTGCCACTGCAATCACCTGCGTCTCCTACTATCATCTCATCGTATCCATATCATCTCATCATCACACATGGAGAGTATCCCAAGTGCATACATCATGTCCATTAGACCACCTACGTCTTCGACCTAGTGGATACAACCCAAGAGCACCCAAAGTGCATTACGTCTCTCTCGGTCAACCTGCGTCTTCAAACATGTGGATACAGCCCAAGAGCACCCCAGGTGCATTACGTCCCTATGGACCACCTACGTCTTCCACCATGTAAGATACAACCTAGGTGCACACCAGGTGTATTTATGACCCTTGGACCTACCAACGTCGCCAAACATGTGGATACAGCCTAGGAGCACCCCAGGTGCATTACGTCCCTACGGACCACCTGCGCCTTCCACCATGTGAGATACAACCCTAGTGCACCTGCGTCTTCCGATCTCATTAATCCCTCTTTCGAGGAACATCGATCTGGATAACACCAAGCTTCTTTCTGAAGTACTCAAACTTCACTCTTGCTAATGGCTTGGTCAACACATCGTCTATTTGCTTGTCTGTCACCACATACTAGAGCTTCACTGCTCCTCTTTGCACCATATCCCAGATATAGTGATACTTGATCTCAATATGATTCAACTTGTCATGGAACACCAGGTTCTCAGACAACTTCACACAACTCTCGTTGTCACAGAATATACAAGTTTCCTCGAGCTTGAGATGAAACAAATATGACAGTAGCTTCTAAAGCCATACTACCTCACAACTAGCTGAACAAGCTGCAACATACTCTGCTTCAACTGTACTCAGTTCCATGCATGACTGCTTCCTGCTAAACCAGGAGATCATACCGAATCCCAAAATGAAGCAACATACCAAAGTGCTTTTCCTGTCTGTGACACTGCCTTCCCAATCCGAATAAACATAACCATGCAGTTTAATCCTCTGATTCATCTCATAATTGAGCCCATACTCAATTGTACCCTTGAGGTACCTCAATATATGTTTTGCATCCGCCAGGTGAACATGCCTCAAATATGTTAGGAACTGGCTCATGGTGTTCACAGCAAAACATATGTCTGGTCTCGTGTTTGTTAAGTACATTAACGAACCAATCATTTGCCTGTATATTGTGGCATCAACTGTCTCTGAAGAAGCGTCACATAGTACCTTCAAGTTTGATGCCATAGGTGTGGCCATTTCCTTGTAGTCCATCATTCCGAACCTTTTCAGAATATCTACTGCCTACTTTTCTTGCCAAAGGAAAATCCCTTCCGCACTCTGCCACACCTCCATGCGTAAGAAGTAGTGCATCATTCCCAGGTACTTCATCTCAAGCTCTGTGGCAAGCCTTCTCTTTGTATTTGCAATGAGCTCATCCTCCCTTGTTACAAACAGGTCATATACATATAGCAGTAGTATCACTAGTCTTCCGCCCTCAACCTTGAAGTAAAGCCTAAGCTCATCATAAAGTTATCCATCCTGCTGTACCATGTCCTGTGTGCCTGCTTCAATCCAATCCATACAAGGATTTCTTAAACTTGTGCACATGAATATGTCTGTCACGTGTCTCGAATCCTAGTGGTTGTTCCACATACACTTCCTCTTCAACTACACCATTCAAGAATGATGTCTTGACATCCATCTGGTGTACCTTCCATTTCATTATTGCAGCCAATGCCAGTATATATACGATGGAAGTGTATCTTGCTATAGGTGCAAATGTCTCCTCATAGTCCATGCCTTCTTTCTAGGAGAAGCCATGAGACACAAATATGGCCTTGTGTTTTCTATGCTACCATCCGCAGCATGCTTGATCTTGTAGATCCATTTAGAAGTCAAAACAGACTTCCCTATTGGTCTTGGAACTATCTCCCAGACATCATTCTTCATGATCGACTGATACTCCTCTGTCATGGCATCCTTCCATTCCTTCTTTTCTGATGCTTCCTTGTAGTTGGAAGGTTCTTTATCAATGATGTCACATAGTAGGGCCACGTAGTTGGAGTATGGTATGGGTCTCTTGCTTTCTCTTTGTATCCCATCCGTAGCACCATACTTCTCTGTATCTTGTATTGCTTCACGTGCCCATGCTGGTCTTCTCTTGTGGGAGTTCTTCTCACGAGGTGGATCTACAAATTCTTTTGGTTCTACCATGTCATAGTCTTCATGATCTTCTTGAATTGCTTCTTCCATAACTGTGTCTCTGGTTCTAGGAACTTCAGGTTCTTCAGTTTCTTCAATAGGTAGTTTTCTTGATTTGTTGTATGCCGAATCTTCGTCGAAAGTTATGTCTCTGCTGATCTCTATATTTTCGAATCTTGGGAAGTATATTCGGTAGGATTTTGATGTGTTGCTATATCCCACTAATATTCCCTTCCTTCCCGAAGGATCTAGATTGGTTCTCTTTTCCTTCGGGATGTGTATGTACATGAGAAACCAAATATTGTGAGATGGCTGACTTCTGGTTTCTCACCTGAGAAAGCTTCTTCGGGAGTCTTGTTGTTCAATACATGGTGAGGTGTACGATTTTGTACATACACAACTGTCCTTGCTACTTCTTCCCATAAGTGCATCGGAAGATCTTGATCATGTAGCATTTACTTCGCTGCTTCCATTATTGTTCTGTTCTTTTGTTCTGCAACGCCATTTTGTTGAGTATTGTAGGGAGTGCTCAACTCCCTCTTAATCCCAGATTCTCTGCAAAGGTCCTTGAATTCTTCCGAAGTGAATTCTCCGCCATTATTTGATCATAAGGTCTTTATATTCCTTTCAGTATGATTTTCGACCAAGGCTTTGAATTCCTTGAATTTGCTGAATACTTCATCTTTTCCCTTCAAGGAATAAATCCATGTCTTATGGGAAAAATCATATATAAAAGAGACATAGTATACATACTCGCTTAATGAGCTGGAAGACATGGGACCACACACATTTGAGTGGACTATCTCCAATATTCCTTTTTCCTTGCTTTCACTGCTAGGGAATGTCTTCTTCACGTTCTTTCCTTGTGCACATCCGTTGCAAATGCCTTCATGCTTTGTCTGGATTTATGGTAGACTTGAAACTGCTTTGCTTGCAATTGGTAGTGCTCTATAGTGCACATGTGCAAGCCTCCTGTGCCATAATTCACTAGGTTCCATGGAGTCATGAACCAATTCTTGTTCTGGTTGTCCTTTAAACTTGTATAATCCTCCCTCTTGCTCTCCAATTACTCTTGCATCATATATTGTCTTTCCTTTTGGCCACATTTGAACTTGGCCATTAACAAACGCTACCCTCATTCCCTTAGCATCTAATGCTGAGATGGAGAGAAGATTCGTCTTCAATCCTGGTACATAGAGAACATCTTTCATCTTTAATGATTCCCTACTCCAAATGCTTTGAGGTCTTATTGGGACTTCTTACTAGGGAGAACCCCTACTGTTGGCCCTGGGTCACTTCGACCCATCAAATGGGAGAAAGCATGGAATTGAGACTTACTCTATACAAGTTTCTCTAGATGGATAATTGCTTGTACTAGACTTTGCAAACAATAATATTCTTGGAGTGATTCCTCCATTATCTCGTTATATGTGCACGTCGACTTACCCTTGGGTCTTATGGTTTGAGTTCATAAAATATATTCCAACGTTCATGGTATCTTGATCACTGACTTCGGTCAATTTTATTTTCCAAATACATAAAAGGTTGATACATAAAAGGATAAATACATAAAAAGATGATGAGATCTTATCCTTGCAGGGTCCAACTAGTAGAATTACATGAGTGAATTGGGCCATCTCCAGATGTATTCTAGAGATCTGTGAGGACTGGGGATTTATTATAATAGGGTTAAATTCCATCACTGGCACTTTTCACAGTCATAAGCTTTAATCTGCTCGACCAAGCTTTCTACATTTGTAATACCCAAATACTTGGAATATTTTGTTAAGTACTCAGTTTCGACAAGTAGGCCCATTTATTACTCTTTTTAGCTTCCATTACATAGAATATCGATAAATGCATTGGATTTTCCTTGGTTATACAAATCTTTTACATGCTCATTGATTCCATTGAAGTTATAATGGTTAAAATCCTGCGCCGATATGTTTACAAGATGGGTGCTTTGTGTCCTCATGGTGCCAATGGGAATGAGGTTATGATGACTTGTAATTCTCGTATTGGATTTTTTTGGAAGTCTGATTCCCTTCATAGTAAAATGTTGAATATTCTTCATGGTGGATGGATTTTATTTATTCTTGTACTGGAAAATATTAGGGAAGTATGTATCAAATATTTTTATTGGAATTGTTTCATCTTTCTACAATATGGAGTTATCAAATGATGAATAATGTAGGGTTTGTTGTTGCTTCCAGTTGTTGTTACATATATCTAACTTTTTCCAAGAACCAAATGAGTGGGGGAATTCCAAATGTGGGGGTTCATATAGTGGTAGAAGAAAAAGCTTAACCTACCATATGTTGGACCTATTTTCCACGTGTTTCTCACATAACAGGGAAGTGGAAATGCTAAAGTATAATGGATTCCTCAACATAATGGATCTCAAGAGTAGTAAAGTTGGCATTGGCACTAATTATCAAAACCAAGTTAGAATTCCACATTTGTAAACTCTGTCGAGGAGGGCCCCTAATATATGTCCATTTTGGAGATTAGTTACATGATGATGCCCTTGGATTTTTCAATAATCACTTGTAACACTCAAACATCACAATTATACTAGAGAACATAAGATCCAAGATCTATGTGTAGATGATCACCACCACCATAGTTGTGAAGACATATCATAGCATGTTTCTATCATGTCTTTTCTCAAGAATAAACTGATCTTTCCTAGGAGATGTCCAAGAAATAACTGAGCACATCTTACATTCTCAACATTGTCTCTCATTTCAATTGTTAATACGCTGGTAACTGCTACGTGAATTAATCTGGTGGCTCCATGAATCCTCTTGCTTTCAAACAATTCCAAAATGACCAAAATTTGTCTTCTGATTGCTGCAAGTATAAGATTCAAATCCAAACTAGATTCCACGATCCTAGAAATATCAATACTAACCCATATTCAGAACTCAAAGAAAACTTAATGAAGTCACATTAGTATTCTCATAATATATTGGATCTTGCTATATTTGTGAAATCATGCATCTAAATTGTCTGTTCTTCATCCCTATGTAAGCACAAGAGAAGCATATAGGACCAGATGTATACATGGAGGTGGATTTCTTGCTTTGAGGTTCATAAAGGCTCAAATAATTCCCAAAACTATATATTGAATTCAAACAATAGAATCACTTTAGCACACGTTCGTTGATACTATAGATCTCATCAAATGATGTAGGCTATCTTTGAAACATAGGCATAAATCTTGAAAATATCTCAAAAGGTTCATTCCAACCAAAATCCAAAACAGGTGAGAGTGCAAATGTGATCATTATTTATCTTAGATTTGCCACTTTGGCCATATTTTACATGAAAATGGAATGGGTACTACTATGTTGCTATGGTCTATCCGAGAAAATCTTGTTTCTCCTCACTCCTTTAGAATAAACATTCCTATATTGGAAAATGAGGTACAGGGGATTTCCATTTCCTTTTGCTGCTTCCCATCATTCTTTATAGGTGGGGCCATACCCAAAATTTCTTCTATTTGTCGCTTCAGTGCCCATAAGTGTTGTGCGGGTCTCCAAAGTTTCCCATAATTGTTTCCAAGGTCTGAAATTTTAGAAATATTACCCCTTGTATACCCATGCAAATATGTTTTTTTTAAGGCTTGCTTTGATGAAAATATCATGGATCCCAATATAGTCCTTGCCAAATTTTGAAAATGCATGATCTATAGGAACACATTGTGGCATGTTGACTTTGTTGAGATCTATCAATTTAAGACCCATACATCCTAAGTAACTATTGTAGGGACTCGAACCTCTCTAGGATTCCGGAAATAAAGCAAAATTTTATAAATGATATTTCCCTTTCTATTTTAATAAATTTGAATACTTTTTATTGATGAGAATTGCCTTCTTAATTTTCACAATAATCAATTTTTTCACATGAAAATATAAGCTTAAAGAATAATTATTTCAACCGCACAACAATTCTCAGTATCAAGGAAACTTCAAAGAAAAAATTATAGCATTCCCATAAGAGAGAAACTACATAATTAATTCATATTCACTTCAAGAAAAGTAATTGAGTAATTATAGACATTACTACAAAAACACTAAGTCAACGAATTTTCTACAACAATAGTTGTAACAAAAGAGATTAAAGGCTTCATTTAACATGGATTACAATGACGTTGAGCTTGCGATTCATTTCGTAGCAATTCTTCAACTTTCACATTTACCTCCACAACCTACAATTAAAATTTAAATGAATTAAGAAATTTCATAAAGTTGAATAAAACAATTCACTGGCCAACTTCATGGTAAACAAACTTCTTAAGAAATTGATGAAGTGTCATGTCAAAACAAACTCAAAGAAATCTTACAAAAGGTTTCAGACAATAAAATATTATTGGAGGAGACGACATTGTAATTTGTATGAAGTGAATACCATAAATAAACACCATATTGTCCTTTAATGGGTCATACTTAATTCAATGCATAGAGAACATCCCACATGGTTCACTAGTTCACCGGGCTTGCAATCTACAACCATATCCATTCTAGCAACAAATAAGTTCAAGCTGGAAACCAATTGCAACTTTAAAAGAATGAGAAAAGATATCGCCCACGAACATAAAATTAACATTAGAAAACCTAAATGCATTGTAGACAACTTAACATTACAAAACCTAATTGCAATCTAAATAGTTGTCTTCTCCATATGAATAATGGTGTTTTAAGCTTTGAGTTGATTTCTAATTTAAGGAATAGACGAGGCCTTGTTTCTTTGCGTTGTTGATTTCTAATCTCATTTTGGTGAGCCCTTTTACACATTAAATAATTAACCCTTGCTTCTACTCGTTCTGCCAAAATCAACTCTTAGTTTAGTTCGTACATTTTTCCAAGCCACTCCCTATCTTTGTCATCTTTGTATAAATCACTTCCAATAGACAACTCGCTATCCGAGTGATCAAGGCAACTCCTGTCATCATCATCCTTGTTACCAGAATCAAATCTCTTCTTTAGAGGCATTCTTTACCCAAAAGGATTTCTATTTGTTGTCCCAACACCATATGGATAATCACCTTTGTTGTATTTGGAATAATTGCCATTATTTGAATAGTGTAAGTACAAGATTTACCCATGATGGATACACAAGTAAATCTTTCCCCCACACAATAGTACTAGTTATGTAGGTGCATATTGCATGATGTTTGTGCATATTGTGTAATGGTTATGTATATCAAACAAGGCCTTGCATAAGAGCAAGGAAGATCAGTCAAGTAACTTCAAGATGAAGTTTCCTCAAGGAGGGTGTATGTAATGCCCATCTAGCAATATATATATATATATATATATATATATATATATATATATATATATAAGCAATATTCATAAAATAAATAAATAATTAGGTGCATACTTAAGATTGAAAGGGGATATATTAAGATAAAAGGGGGATTAGTGCATGTATGACAAGTGTTATCCATGCAAATAAACCTTATTTTCTAATAATAAGTAAAAGGGGTTTATAAGGATGGAAGATGGACTACATGGGAGTTCTTCTCTTCCTCTGGGATTTGGTTATGTTAGTGAAATTATTGCATGAGATGTGTCTATTGCTATGTGGTGAGGATTTCGTATGGGTGAGGAGGAGGTGGTGAGGAGAAGAGGACTTAGAATCTAGTCAAGCTGATTGTGAGGGAGGTAAGGAGATTTTGTCTGGAATAGTTTTACTAATTGAGTGCTGGGGGCTCTCAGTATTTGATTGTGGGGTAGGTTGGGTGGAGAGTTGTCCCCCACACATTGTTTCCCATTACTGTTGCTATTCCTGGAGATGGTGGCTAAGTTGATGCCTCCATTGAGGTAAGTGTCATTTGAATTCTGCTTCAATACATGTATGCCTTAATCCTAGTTATTTCCATTGATTCAATTACTAGTTGTTGGATTCTAGTTAAATGTAAATGAATCTTAAGATGGATGTTGTTCTTGCTACATAATAACCTTTTTGGTAAAATAAATTATTTACTCGTGTCAAATTTTATTTCTAGGTATTATGTTCAAAAAATTAATTAGGAACTAGAAAACCTTAGTTGGGCATCACTTATGGTATCAGAGAGGTGGCTTTAATACTTAGGGCCTATGGACCTTCCAAGTTAGCTAAGGGGATTTTGTTCCAATTTGAATGCAAATAGGTTATGTAGTTTATTTCTATTGGTGTGGGATCGAACCCCACAACCTTGGGATTACATGGTCGTAATGGAAGTTTAAGGATCCAGGAAAAAATACAATCCAATCGAGCAGGTGAACGGACCTAACTATTCCAAGGAAATGGAATAACATGGGAAAGCCTTTGATCCCTTATAAATCTAGAGCTTTAGCTTCGAGTGGAACACACGTTATCCTAGGTTTTCAATTTTTAGAGTTTATAAATGTATGAATTCATGCAAAAGATGGTTGTCCATTGCGAGTCCCACGTGCGGTCTTCTTATGTTATCTTTTCCTTGGTCATTTTGGTGGATGTGCTAAGAGTGTGTTCGGGCATAGCTCAGATATATGATATGGAAAGAGGAGATGAACCGTCGCACTAATTCAATGACTTGGTAAAGTTTCCACGGCACAAGTGAAAGTTGGTTATAGATCCCTTGCAAAATAACTCTTTTATGGAGCAGAGTGATGTAAATACCTCTTCAGTTACAAATGGACAAGGTATTTTTGATGCATTTTTTTGAAAGCTTGTCTATTTGATTCTTGTCATTGAGATTGGAGATGAGACATTCATTATTGCAACACTTGTGGCAATGCACCATCCAAAGCAATTGTTTTTTTTTGGTGCTTTTAATGCCCTTTTCAAGATGGCAATAAGTATATAAGGTGTTATCTATTGCACCAGGGAGGATTTTAGGGCAATATTTTCCAACACATAGATTGACAAGTGTATTTTACTAGTTATAGGGATATTTCGAGAATATATGGTCATATCAGTGCAACATATCAATTAATTGATCGATCATTAGTTTGGTAAGGACATAGGAGGGATGCTACCAATGCTATCTATAATAACGACAAGTTTGACAAATTGCTTTAGGTATGGGTGTATTATTTCTATTATTGTTGTTGCAATAAATATCAATAGCAATAATAGTATCAAAGCAAGAAAACTTAGAGAGCGGGAGGAGAGGATGTCTTAGGCAGGTATGGAGGACATTTTCCTCTCCACTTATCTTGCCAGCTACCTAGACAGTAAGTATTAGTCTCCCTTCCCTTACCTCTTTCTTTGCAATAAACAAGTTTCAAATTAATTTGTTTAAGCACTTCAACTTGTTAAGGATATGGCTTTTGTGCCATCTCAGTGCCAACTCTTGTTTTACACTACTTGTTTTGCTGCAATATTGGGCTCCGTCTCGTCGGCTCCTTCTGCTACAACCAATGCATGTATCTATTTTTTGTTTTTTTTGTGTTGTGTTTTTTCCACGCGATATGTGTTAGTTATCGAGATTAACAAATGGAAATTGTTAGAAATAGTTGCAAGTTCAATCCCCAACGATGGATTTGGGTTTCATCATTTTTGTGTTTTGGGGCATGGGCTGCTCTAGTTATTAGTAGTTGCAGGTGCCAAATTGTTGGCAACATGTGTAAGTTTAATGCCCAACGATGGATTTGGGTTTATTCTATTTAGTGTTTTTGGATATGGGTCTAGTCTAGCAGTTATTACATTGGGTTTATCTAGTCAGTCTCTTCTCAAATGGCCTTAGCTATTCAATGGATGGCACTCGTTAAGATTGATTGCAAGTTCGATTTCCATAGGGTCATCAACAATGAAATATATAGTATAGCCTAGTAACCTTTGATAAAAGAAAATGGTGTTCAAATACCTATAAAATTTAGTTTTCCACGGTTCTTCTTTTCCATTTTTAACCTTATTTGTTTGTATGCAATTTGTTTGGACACTTTCTCCATAATTTTGGTTGTATACACAGTTATTTCAAAAGTAACTATAGTATAATACAAATAGGACCCATTTTATTTTTAAGATGAACATTGAAAGATTTTCAATGTAGTCAATTTAGTCTTTCTAACCGGTTATTGTTTCTTTAATTGTTAAATTAGAACCGACTTTGGGCAACTTATATGTTTGATAAAATGCATTAAGTATTTTCTGTCACGATAAATTGAAAGTAAAGCCGTTTTGCAAACTATATCAAGCAACACTTTTAAGTATCAAGAGATTTCAATATAAGTTTCGAAAATTTTATTTAAATTGCCCGAAGTTCAAAATATGGAAAAATTGGAAATTATACTTTGCAACCTACCTACCAGCTAAAAGTTACCTTTAGTAATTTTGTGTCTTCTTTATACTTATGATAATGAAGAATTATGTGAGCCGTACAGATGCAGTGTATTTGAGTGAGGATAATGAAGAATTATGTGAGCCGTAGAGATGTATTGATGTTCCATGTAAGATATTTTATGTCACTTAATAATGCAGTTTACATGCATAATATACTTCTTATGAACTTGTTTAAGATAGCCCTCAAGTGTTATGAGTCCCGGATGCTTGAAATCATGTGGAGTGTTATCATCTAGGCAGGTATTATGTACAATTTTGTGTCATTAAGTTGGGATTTATATATGACTAGATGGTACATTATGGTGCCACCACAATTTTCAATATAGATTATAAATACACTTTACATCGAGATTGGATAGTATTGTTAATAAAAGGCCAACACATCGATGATAGAAAGAAAATAGTGCCTGATACACTTTTTATATCAATCATTATGTAATCTAACACTAAGTTGATCTCTCTCTCCTCTTTTTAGTTTAAAACTTGATATTAAGATAAATTTACACTTGATATTAAGATAAATTTACACTTTTAGATATAGGTATATGGTTAATTTACTAGCACAGATCCATCTTAAAGGGGATCTACCAAGCATTGAGAGGGATCAAATCTTTCGAAGTGCAAACCTCTTTTTTGTAGTGCAAATATTGAGGAAGTGTTTTAATTTATCTTATTTGTGTAGTTTTATATATGCCGTTGTAAATGTTTTAAATAGCCGACATGTTATTTTTTATAATATTTTATTGCTTTTTAAAAAGGACACGTGTAAGCTCCAGGATGAGCACGGAAGGAGTTACAAGGTTTTGCTTGAAAAATTATTAATGTGATAAAATTTTATTTCTGATCTTTCGAAGTGCAAACCTCTTTTTTGTAGTGCAAATATTGAGGAAGTGTTTTAATTTATCTTATTTGTGTAGTTTTATATATGCCGTTGCAAATGTTTTAAATAGCCGACATGTTATTTTTTTATAATATTTTATTACTTTTTAAAAAGGACACGTGTTAGCTCCAGGATGAGCACGGAAGGAGTTACAAGGTTTTGCTTGAAAAATTATTAATGTGATAAAATTTTATTTCTGATTTGAATGTTGTAACTTCTTTTACATGTCTTTTTGTCATTTAAGCTTCTTCCTAAGGTTTGAAATCTAGTCTTAAGAAGAAATTGATTTGTTAGAATTATGACATCCACATTATTTTTTTGGTCTCAATGTCTTGCACACATCCATCTTAAAGGGGATCTACCAAGCGTCGAGAGGGATCAAATCTTTCGAAGTGCAAACCTCTTTTTTGTAGTGCAAATATTGCGGAAGTGTTTTAATTTATCTTATTTGTGTAGTTTTATATGCCATTGTAAATGTTTTAAATAGCCGACATGTTATTTTTTTATAATATTTTATTACTTTTTAAAAAGAACACGTGTCAGCTCCAGGATGAACATGGAAGGAGTTACAAGGTTTTGCTTGAAAAATTATTAATGTGATAAAATTTTATTTCTGATTTGAATGCTATAACTTCTTTTACATGTCTTTTTGTCATTTAAGCTTCTTCCTAAGGTTTGAAATCCAGTCTTAAGAAGAAATTGATTTGTTAGAATTAGGACATCCACATTATTTTTTGGTCTCAATGTCTTGCAAACTAAGGAGTTTTACTTTCTCAACTTGAGTATGTATGTGACCTTCTTCACCACTTTGACATTGAAGTTTGTAAACCAACCCTATCTCCTTTCCAATTTTGAGTCAAACTCATTGCCACTTTACCACAACCAAAGTAAATATCACTTTGTACCGTGTTGTAATAAATTAGAAAGAGTGAAATTCATGACTAATCGATTAGGCACAAATGATTATAGCATGGTAGGAAACTTAATAACAAAGACCTATAGTCAAATCCTTTTCATGCTATGGATACAATGGTTCTCGGAATGAGAAAAGCCAAGACGTGAAGTGGCATGAGAACTTGGAAAAGATAAAAGGATATAAAATATTGCAAGACAAAGCAATGAGATTGTGTTTTAACCATGGATGCAATTATTAATATCATGACATACATAAATTTAAAATTAATTAGGAATTAAAGCATACCAAAATTACCATTAACATCTTATTGCTGAAATATTTCACTATATGCAGAAGAATACATGCATATATTACTCGGCTTACTTGAAAATTTTGCATCACACTCAAAAGAGGGAAATATATGAAAGGATCTAATACATTGGATTGATGTATTGATTATATAAGCCATAATATATATTCTATTTTTAATATAAGATGAGAAATTATAGTGGCAACATGATCAAGATTAAGAATAAGTACTTAGAAAGAAATTCTTAGTTGTCAAGGTAATATTATGAGTTTGAACCTTAAGATTTGTGTAAATAAGAATAAATCCAGACTTAATAATTTCTCACAGTGGAGTTGGGTAACACACATATGAAATCATTGGGTGGGGTTAAAACAAGTAGTGATATAAGGAGGAAATAAATAGCAAGCGATGGTTAGCACACAATTCATCATTATTTATAATGGTGTTGGGATAGGATGATGTGTGGTAATTAACATGCGGTTCCTTCATAATGGTAGCAAGGATACGAGGACTTGCGGTATTTAGTATGTGGTTTTCTTGATCCGTAATGGTGTTTTAGAAATGATGGCATACAATATTCAAGAAGGTATTTCATGATGTTCTTGGGTATAGTCTAGGTGAACGGGAAAAAATATAAGCACAGATCCACATACCATATGGATGTTTTTGTGATTTTTCCATAATACTTGATGTGATACCTCCATACTCATTGTTTAAATATTCATGCAGTGCAAGTGATTTTGTTCTATATATACCCCATGTTAAGATCATTACCATGATATGAGTATTCATGATGTTATACAGTTTTTGTTATATGGTATTTCATGATGTGTTGTTCTTATACTAGCATGTTATACTTAACATGTAGCTATTTTCTAATTCATAAGAATTTGATGATGTGAAATGACTATTATAGCTGTGATAATTGCATGTGGTTTTATCTTCCTTATGATGATGTATGTTCATATAATGATGACAATGTTGTGATAATATGCTTTCACATGATTGCTTGGTATGGTCCTTGATATTTCATGATGATTATATAGTTTTGTGTTTATGATGAGGTTATAATCTTATGCTGGCATGAGATCCAATGCAATTGTTTATTATTCATGATGTTATTATAGATACGATGGTGTCTGACAATCTTATACTCTCATGATGGCATGTGGTAGCATGCAATTGCTTATTATTCACGATGTTATTTTGTATATGGTAGTGTATGATAATGTCAATTTCTCACAATAACATGTGGTAACATATGTTCCTTGATAACTTCTGATGATCTATTGTTCTCATGATGGCATGTGGTAGCATGTGGCTCCTTGTTATTCATGTTGACGATATATGTTCTATAATTTCATGATTATAACTAATTATTTGATGACATGATGTGAGGTGGAGCTTGATTGAAAATCTACCCTTGGGTCCGAAGGGCCGGTTCATTCATTGATCTCATGGGAGCCCATAACCACGAAGGAGAATTTATATGAGTAACACCTTATGTGATGGGGGCAATCTCAATTAGTAAACCTATGCCAACAATTCTTTCTTCTCAGTGTAATACCCCGAGTTTTGACTTGGAATGTATTAAATCATAATCATGTAAATGATATAAATATGCTAGTATGGATTTCGAGTTCGGAGCTCAAGGCCAAGGGCCGACTAGTGAATGGATAGGCATATATGATGTAAATATTTTAATTGGATCACATGGTTGGCTTGTCATGCTAACTCGAAATATATGTAAATATATGTTGGAAAAATAATAAAATGATCCAATATGATTGTGTAAAGAGCACTAGAGGGGCTATGATTCCACTAGAGGAGAAGAGGAAATGGGTCCTATGGGATATTAAATCCTCTATTGATGTCAATCTTAGAACTCATACAATTGTTTCCATGTGCTTTAACTAAGCCAATTACTTCCTTTTGACTATTAAATCCAATCATTGAATGCATGTGTGAGGTTGGTAAGAAAAGTCATCTCATGTAGTTATGGGAGCATGGGGGTAAATGCACATCTATGACAATTATGTCATTGGTTAGAAGTCCTTTCTTCTATGGTCAAAAGTTATGTCGATTGTCTTTTCACCATTTCCCATATCCTATAGAGTCTGTCATTCATACTATTATCATTCTCCTGTAGATTTACACTATGTAGAGCTTCCTATTTCTACTCATTACCATTATCAGAATGTGCATTACCCAAAAATTTGAATTTGCAAACATAGTTGCATATTTGAGGGGAAAAGAGATGGTTGTAGTTGAGAATAGAGGTTGGGGAAGCTAGGAACCTTTACCCATTGAGTTTTGCTACTCACAAATGCTTGAGATGCCAATAATTAACAAAACAAGAGGTTCTACAACAATATACAACAGGTTGGACTCTTACTGCACACACTGGTAAGCATTGTAAAGGTTGGATTTCTTGAGGGAATCGTAGATCAGTGAACACAAATTCCTTCCTTATGTTGTGTGGGGAAGTTGGAAGAAGTTCCATGGCTGTGATGGCTGAGTGAGATTCATGTAGAACTCTAGATGAGCACTTGGTTAAGCATAGAGAGCAATACAGTTTGTGGGTTAAGAGAGAGAAGCATGTAGGTGTTTCCTTCACCCCGGTGACCTCATAGCCTAGCTTGGGGGTGACCTCTTAGCATAAAGAGTATATGATGGACATAGTGCCTATGGTTGGGTGGAAAATTTCTCGTACACAACCAATTACTTTGATATCCTCTATTTAAAGATAAGTATTCTCTTTGTATTCAGATGTGAAATGTTTTATTTTATGTTTGCGATAATTATGCTTGTCTATGCATGTTATGTGTGTGGATAGAGTTTATTTCCGCCGTGTTTTACAATTATACATCTACACATGCATATTTATTGTCATGAATTTGTAATATGGCCACGGGGTGAAATTTAGAAGCCCATAATTTATGAATTCCCCCTATGTTGGTTAAATTGATGGACGTGGATGTGGCAGAGTGGTATCAAAGCTCTTGGTGCAACATTACAGCTATATGGGCTAGAAATTCACATTTACAGGTAGGAATTCTATGCTTCTCTAAAAACCAGGTTCTGTTAAGTGACAAATAAGGTGCCATAAGTAATTTTGAATTAATCCCCTTATTGTAGAATTAAATTTCACATAATTGCGAAATTTTGAAAATTCAGGAATATTCAAGGTGGGACCCACTTATGCCATGTGGATGGTGTGATGTTGAGGGGCCACCTGGGCATAAGGTATGATGTGGAACAACCACATCAGATTCATGCACATATGCCTACATGTGATGGAGTCCAAATGCGGATAGAGATCACACCGTTGGGCAATGGAAGAGACCAATGATTGATAGTGATTCATGCGGGCGAAGATGTGCAAGGGTTAATCTAATATGCACAAGCCTGAATTAGGAAATTTCCCGATTGAGATGTCGCCTGCTCATGCATTCATGACCCTAAATGATGTTTTGGGAAACCACTTCCCCGTGGAGCCTAAAACCACTTTTGTCTGACATGTAGTGATGTGATGTGGGGAGATGTGATATGGGGTGATGTCATGAATGATGGGACCCTTTCCGGTCACGTCAATCTCAGAATATTGTGCAATCTTGATCAATGACCACCATTCATTCAGAACTGCAAACTTATGTGAGATCTAACATATTTGGCATTTGCCTGAAATAGGAAACCACGTTGTGATGTGTCATCCACTCGTTCATTCAAGACCATCAAGGAAGTTTTGGAAAACCACCTTCTTGTTGAGCCGAAAACCACTTATGTCTGATAAGTGGTAATGGAATGTGAGGTGATTCCATATAGGCACAAGTCACATAAAAGCAGTGGTTTCCATAGTTGGATTTTAGGTACTAGAAATTGAAAAATGACACCAATATTATGCACTAGATTGTGCCCCCTTGACCCCCGTCATCCCCCCTGAGACATCAAGTATTTTGAGATATTCCTTGTGGTGATCACAACACTAATGGGAATGGGAAATGTTGAACTGTGTACAGTTAGATTATGAAGGGGTGATTCATATGTTTTTGTAATTTGATCAGAAAGTGCATGTAACCATAATTTGACAAAAAAATGTCATTATGGGTAGTTCCCAGAATGCATGAAAATTATTTTTTGTGATTTCTTAAGATTAATGTAGCTAATAAGTGTGTTTATATGAACACTTTTTTATATGTAGTATCATATTGAGACAATTAAGGGTCAACATTTAGTATATTGCATTTTGGAAATCCTTGGTCTTGGTTGGGCCAAGAATATCATCATCATGGATGATGAACATGATCCTTATGAAACTGAGACATATGTCATGGGAGAGAACATATAGGTTGAGAATGTAGAGACATAATCATGGCCGAAGAAATCAAGTAACTCCCCCAAACATTGTAGAAACCATGAGGAGCCTAAGAGTGGAACTGCAAAGTTGTCGAGTAGATAATGAGAGGTTGATTAGAGCTCAAGAATATCATAACCAAATAAATGTTGTTATGCCTCAAATCCTAATAGACATTTAGAGGAAGATTCACCATGGGAAGCACTTATGAAATGAGGAAAAGAGTGGGAGTAGCTCAAGGAAGCATTCTCACAAGAGGACCATAGCTCAAGAAGGATTTCTAGAGACATAACATATACTCCATATTTCTCTTCTAATGAGTCATCTGTATCTAAAGACTCCCTTGAAGGTTAAAGCTCTCCAACTCATAGGAATAAGAGGAAGAGACCTTTTAAGAACAACTCACATGGATAATTTAGGAAGGCCAAACCTTCTACTTTTGATGGTGGAGTAAAATCTAGTCAAGAATCCGAGGCTTGGCTTCTTGGGATGAGAAAGTATTTCCAAGTTCGAGACTACTCTAGAAATATGAATGCAAACGTGGATATATTCAATCTGAATGGAAGAGAATCTATATGGTGGGATCAATTTAGTCAAGTGAATAATATCAATGAAAGAAATATTGTGTGGAATCAATTCAAGAAGTACTTCAAGAAAAAATACCTCTCTGATAAGTACTATACTGATGACAAGATCAAAGAGTTTCATGAGTTGAAATTGGGACAAATGATTATGGAGGAATATGCAAATAAATTCTTGGATCTGCTAAGATATGTCAAGTATATCAAAGATGAGAAGGTCAAAATTCAACTTTTTCTAAGTGGGTTACCTCAGTTATACAAGGATAGAATTGAGTTTGATGAACCTCAAACTATAGATGAGACCATAAGGAAGGCCAAGTATTATTATGGTAAAAAAAAAACATTCCAAAATTCCATAAGGCATGGAATGATAATAAAAATGACAATTTTGACCAAAGAAAGAAAGGATTCAAGCCTCCTCATTTCAAAAATTAGTAGAGGCAACCACCATAGGGTGTGACTAAGCCAACTAGGATGGTGTGAGACAAAATGAGAAAGCTAAGAGAGCCACTTGAATGTTGGGGATGTGGAGAGGACCATCTTCTTAGAAACTGTCCACATTGGAATGGGAGTGTAAAACATGTTCACTATATCCAAGAAGCTGAAATTGTAGGTCAAGTGGCAAGGACCGTCTCTAGAATCTATGCTACACTAGAGGATCTCCAAGCAGATCATCAACCAATTGTGGTTGAGGTTGAAGTTAAGATTTCTAAGCAATCTATTTCTAGTTTGATTGACCCTAGATCTACTCACAGTTATATCGCTCCTAAAATTGTTGATATTTGTGCTTTTAAGGAAACAAAGCATAGTAACTCATGGTTGGTCCAACCAGCCACTGGAACCAAAAGGAAAGTTAGTGAATTAGTGGAGAAATGTCCATTAAAATTGGATGGGCTCTTCACCTGGGAAAATATGAATATTTTTACACTTGGTTCCTATGATATTCTCATTGGAATTGATTGGTTGGAAGCACATAAAGTTAAAATCGATTTCTACAACAATACCTTTGAATGCATTGATGAAGAAGGAAACCCAAGGGTAGTACATGAAATTCCAAAGGTGGTTTGTATTAGGCAGATTTCAGCTATGCAACTGAAGAATTTCTTTAGAATGGGTTGTCAATTATATGCAACCCATGTTTTTGTAAAACCTTAGCATGTAGATCTAGGCACTAACAAAAGAGAGATATACCATGAAAAAGAGATCAATAATAAACTATTCATGTAACAAATTAGATATCATAGATCATTACAACAAAAAATTGAGAAGAAATAATAACAAGGAATGTGGTATTTAATTAAATCTAAATGAATGGAGGTGAACAATATTTATAGAAAGTCTATCCGAATTAGGTAGGAGGCTATTCAAATAGCTCATGTAGTGTATGAGGCGCTAGTGAGGTGTAACTAGAGTCAAAGACGCTTGGTTATCCATGCACACTCACTAATATGAGTTACATTGACCCAAGACTGCCTAATCACTAGTTCCAACTTAGTGATGTACATGCAAATCCCTAAAATATCTCAACTAGGGTGCTTTGGGTTAGTTAGGGCCAGTTGTGAACTAGATTAGTGGATCATCTATTCCTCAACCAATTATAGACTCAATCAATCCTAAAATCAGGGAACAATCCTTCAAATCAAGGAATGCACCCCCAAAACTAGGAATGCATCTCAGGGGTGACTCAAGAGGTCAATTTGGATGGGGTTTGGACCAATAGCTCCATAAATTCATGGTCTAGGTAGCTAGGTAGAGAGTTTTTGATCTAACACCCCGCCATAATCCTAACTAGGTGAGAATAAATAAATAAAAAATGGTTCCTTCCAATTCACATCCATATTATGTACCCATGCACACATAAAAATTATCTGAAAATTGGCTAAGAGGGAAAAAACCACGAAACCCCCCCGCCCCCTCCCAAATAAAAGTGAATTTAAAAGAAGAGCATGTTAACCTACTCATAAAGTTTTGTGTGGAAATTGGTGACTAGTAGGAGCAAAGGGTAGCTATGGAGTACTAGAGATCTTCTTCAATGAGAACTTGATTTGGAACAAGTTCTCCAATGGATTATTCAATTTGGGAAGATTTTGAATCAAGGATGCATGGATTAGAAACAATTTAAAGTACATACATGCAATTGACTTTCTTTAGTGTGGTGGCTTTCTTGTTGCACTGCTTCTATTCCTTTTCTTATTTTTTTTTTGTACCTACGATATTCTTCTTTATGTGGTCCTTTATTGCAATAAGGACACCATGGATGCTCCTCTTTGGTCTTGTCATCATTAGAGTTGAAATATTCATGATAAATCCTTGGTTTTTGCTCCTTTTAGTCCTTGTCTGGGGGATTTTGCTTGCTTGTCCCCTTCTTCCCCTCATTGGCTACAACTACATGAACCTTTGAGGTTTTTTGGAGGCCTATTTGTGAGAGATTATATTTCTCTTGAAGGAGGGGAGGCAACAAAAACATCCAAATTAGGCATTTTGTAGGAGGCTCCAAAATCCAATTTAGTAGAATGGAAAGCATAAACAAAGATACTATAATAAGGACCCAATTTGGACATGATAGAGAGTACCATTTCTGAGCCATCCTTCTTGATCCTACACATATTGAGCTGGAAGAGAACTTATTTGAACTTGGTGAAAAAATATTGAATAGAGTCAAAATCACTTGGTCTCAAGTTCATGAGTTTGACCTATAATTGATGGCTCCTCATTTCATCTCGTTTTCTGAAGAGAGTGGAAAACGTAGTCCAAATTTCATTTGGAGTCTTCTTGGATTCAATATGGTAGAGTATGTATGGAGAAATAGAATAGAAACGCATCCCAAATACTTCATCCATTCTATTCAAGTATTTAGACTTTTCAATTGCTGAATTTGGTTCCACCTCTGTATCCATTGTGATCCAGTAGAGCTCCTTCATCCTTACTAGCATCTCTATTCTTGATTTCCATTCATAATAGTTGAATGGGGTTATAATCTATTGGGGAGATAGGATATCCATGACTGCAAAATCCTTTCTTCAACCTTCAATAGCTTGATCCTTGAAAAAAATCACTAGAACACTTACTGGTTTAGCACCCTTGCAGATCTAATACCATATAAAACTTGAGCATGTAGATCTAGGCACCGATACAAGAGAGATATATAGTGAAAAAGAGATAAATAATAAACTATTCATGTAACAAATGAGATATCATAGATCATTAGATAAAAACTAGAACAAACAATAATAAGGAATGATGTATTTCATTAAATCTGAATGAATGAAGGTGAACAATATTTATGGCAAGGAAATTCGAATTAGGTCAGGAGGCTATTCAAATTTCTCATATAGTGTATGAGGTGCTAGTGAGGCTTAAATAGATCCAAATACCCCCAGTTAGCCATGCACACTCACTAATCTGAGTTACACTAACCCAAGACTCCGCAATTACTAGTTCTAATTGAGTGACGTACATGCAACCCACTATATGTGCATGCAAATCCATAAAATATCTCAACTGGGGCTCTTAGGGTTAGTTAGTACCTAGATTAGTGGATCACATTTAGTCCTCAACCAATTATATGCCCAATCACTCCTAAAATCAAGGAATAATTCCTCAAATCAGGGAATGCACCCCCAAAACTAGAAATGCATCTTAGGGGTGACTTAGGTGCTCAATTTAGATGGGGTTTGGATCAATAGGGACATCAATTAAGTGATAGGACTTCCCCCAAAGAGGGACCTTGATTTCACAATTTATCTTGCCAGGAGCTGCACCAATGTCTAAGACACTTTATAGAATGAATACACCAAAATGATTAGAGATGAAAATGAAATTGCAAGAATTGTTGGAAAAAATACATCAAGCCAAGTGTGTCTCCATGGGGAGCACTCATGCTATTTGTGAACAAGAAATAGGAAAAATCAAGTTATTTATTGATTACATGCAACTGTAGACATTACCCTGAATTGATGATCTTTTTGATCCAATGAGAGGGGCGAAGGTATTTCAAATATTGACTTGAGGTCCATTTACTAGCAGGTGAGAATCAAGGAAGAAGACAACCACAAGATAACCTTTAGAGAAAGGTATAGGACCTATGAGTTTGTGGTGGTGCCACTTGGTCTCACTAATGTACCAACTACATTCATGCGTCTCACGAATTGTGTTTTTAGCATGTATTTGGACAAGTTTGTTCTTGTTTTTCTAGATGACATCCTAATTTATTCTAAGAATGAAGAACATTTGAGAACGGATTTGCAATCACTAAGGAAGCATAAGTTGTATGCAAAGCTAAGCAAATGTGATTTCTATAAAAAAAAAATTCATTATTTGGGTCACATTATTTCAGAGGAAGGAATATTAGGGGACCCAAAAAAGACTGAAGCCATTATGAATTGGCCAACTCCAAGGAATGTGGCAGATGTGTGATCCTTTATGGGTCTTGTTGGTTATTATAGAAGGTTTATTGAATGTTTCTCCAATGTTCACACACCATCACTTCTTTGCAAAAGAAGGGAATAAAATTTGAGTGGACACATAAATGTGAAGAAAGTTTCCAACTATTGAAGAAGCTTCCTACAAGTGCTCCAATTCTAAAAATTGCACGCCCAAAAAATAATTTTGTGATGTGTACTGATTTCTTATGCAAGACAATCATGTGGTGTGCTATGAGTTAAGAAAGTAAAAAGAGCATTAAAATAATTATGCTACCCATGATTTAGAACTTGCTTCCATAATGCACGCTTAAAAATGTGGAGGCACCATTTATTGGGCAAGAAATTCAAGCTTAGAACAAACCATTGTGGATTGAAATGTTTATTTGAGCAACCAACACTAAATGCAAGGCAAGCTAGATGTTTGGAATTTTTATGTGAATTTGATTTTGGGATCAAACACATAAAGCAGAATGAAAATAAAGTGGTTGGTGCACTCACAAAAAAATGCATGTAATGCATGTGGCAACCATTATCATTTGCCAATTAGATTTGAGGCAAAATATTGTTGACTCTCTTGCTGAAGATGAGTTTTATGTGCAAATAAATAAATTACAACAATAGAATTTGGAAAAGAGCTATGATTGAGATCATGTCGAGGATGGTGGAATTCTTACCTATAAAAATATAATGTATATTCCAAATGTGGCATAATTGAGGAGAATTATTATGGATGAAATCCATAAAATGCCATATTCTGGTCATCCGTGATACCAGAAAACAATTGCTACAACCAAGAAGAAATATTTTTGGTCAAGAGTGAAGAAATATATTGTTGAGTTTATTTCAAGATGTATGAAATGCAATCAAGTAAAGGCTGAACATCAACACCCAACATGTTTATTTTATCCTTTTCCAATTTCAGAATGGAAATGGGAAGTGGTAACCATGGATTTTATTACAGGATTGACAACTATTTCAAGAAAGCATGATTCCATCATTGTTGTGGTGGATAAACCATCTAAGGTGACACATTTATTCCAGTTAAATCTACTCATAATGCTGATGAGATAGCATGAATATTCACGAGATAAATATTCAAATTGCATGGGTTACCTAAGGCAAATGTATCTGACACTAATACCAAATTTAATTCAAATTTCTACAAAATTATTTTTGCATATTTGGGTACATAGCTGAACTTTAGAACTTCCTACCATCCACAAACAAATGGAAAAACTAAAAGAGTAAATCAGGTGCTTGAAGACATGCTTCACATGTATGTGCTGGACAAACCATCAAAGTGGGAAGATTATATACACTTAGTAGAGTTTGCATATAACAATGGGCAACAACAATCGTTGGGAATTAGTGCATTTGAAGCTCTATATGGTAGAAAGTGCAGGACACCATTAACTTGGGATAATCCAATGAATAGAATTGTGCTTGGGTCATAATTGCTTAAGGAAATGGAACAAGAGGTTGCAAAGATCAAGCATAATTTAAAGGTTTCCCAAGGTAGATAGAAAAGCTGTGCAAATAAGAATAGAGTGCATAGGAAATTCAATGTTGGGGATCAGGTTTAGCTCTAAGCGAGGCCAAGGAAAATTTCCTTGAAGATTAGAAGTTGTGCCAAGCTATCATCAAGATATTGTGGGCCATTTGAAGTGCCTTGAGAAGATAGGGTTAGTCGCATATAGAATTGCATTTCCTGCTAACACTAGAGCTCATAATTGTTTTCATGTTTCTTTGCTTAAGAAACATATACATGATCCTAACCATGTGATTGATTGGGACATGATCCAGGTGGACCCCAAGGGATATTTCCAATCAGATCCACTATGCATCCTCGACAAGAAAGTAACATTGCTGCAAAACCAATCCCTTGGACATGTAAAGGTGCAATGGAAGCACTTTGGTCCCGATGAGGCTACGCGGGAGTTGGAGGATGCCATGAGGGAGGCATATCCATTTTTTTCTAATTTTGAGCAAACACCAAGGAAAATTTTATTCCAAGGGGGAGGGGATTGTAATACCCCCATCTTTGACTTGAAATGTATTAAATCATAATCATGTAAACGATGTAAATATTCTAGTATGGATTCCTAGTGCAGAGCTCAAGGCCAAGGCCCAACTAGTGAATGGTTAGGCATGCATGATGCAAATAGTTTAATTGGACCACATGGTTGGATTGTCATGCCAACTCGAAATCTATGTAAACATTATGTTGAAAAAATATCAAAATGGTCCAAGATGGATGTGTAAAGAGCAGTAGAGGGGCTATGATTCCACTGGAGGGGAAGATGAAAGGGGGCCTATGGGAGATTAAATATTCTATTGCCAAGTGTCAACCTTAGAAATCATCCAATTGCTGCCATGTGCTTTAAGTGAGCCAATTACTTCCTTTTGGATAGTAAATCCAATCATTGAATGCATGTGTGAGGTTGGTGGGAAAATTCACCTCATGTAGTTATGCGAGCATGGGTGTGAATGTAATTCCATGACAGTTATGTCAGTGGTAATAAGTCCTTTCTTTTATGGTCAGAAGTTACATTAGTTGTCTTTTCACCATTTCCCATATCCTTTGGAGTCTTCCATTCATATTATTATTATTCTCTTGCAAATTTACACTACGTAGAGATTCCTAGTGCTATTCATTACCATTATCAAACTGTGCATTACCTTGAAATTCAAATTTGGAAACAGAGTTGCATATTTGAGGGGAAAAGAAATGGTTGTAGGTGAGCATAGAGGTTGGGAAAGCTAGGAACCTTTTATACCCATTGAGTTTTGCTACTCACAAATGCTTGAGAAGCCATTAATTAACACTAAAGGAGGTTCTCCAACAATATACAATAGGTTGGACTCTTACTGCACACACTGATAAGCACTATAAGGGTTGTATTTCTTGAGGGAACCATGGGTCAATGAAGGGAAATTCCTTCCTTGTGTTGTGTGGGGAAATTGGAAGGAGTGCCATGGCTCTGATGGCTGAGTGAGATTCATCTAGAGCTATGGATGAGAATTTAGATAAGTATAGAGATCATAACGGGTTGTGGTATGAGAGAGAGAATCCTGTAGGTGTTTCCTTTTCCCTAGTGGCCTCATAGCCTAGCTTGGGTGTGGCCTCTGGAAAATTGCTCTTACACAGCTAGTTGCTTTGGTCTCCTTGTTTAAAGTTAAATATTCTCTTTCTATTCATATGTGAAATGTTTTATTTTATGCCTGTGATAAATATGCTTCTCTATGCATGCTATTTGTGTGTGGATAGAGTTTATTTCTGCTATGTTTTACAATTATACATCTTCACATGCATATTTATGGTTATGAATTCGTAATATGGTCATGAGGAAAAATTTAGAAGCCTAGAATTTGTGAATGTCTCCCTCTGTTGGTTAAATTGATGGATAGGGATGTGACAACCAAGATACTAAAAGTATGCAAATATCGTGGAGGTTAGCCGATGGAGTGATGTTGTAGGACTTTTGATGCCTAGGCCTGATTGCTCGATTAGAGTTGTGGAGAAATTTTTGGGCAGTCCTTTTTAGATTCCTGGTGTGCATGGTTTAGTGTACTATACTAGATGCTTGGCACCCTCTAGATGAGGCCTTAGGGCCATAGAGCCTAGTTATGGCCAAAAGGGAGGTTTATTCAAAGGCTTTAAGCCTAATCTTAGAAGTCTAGGAGATAACCAGGGTTATACTCAAACCTTCTCGGAGTTGTGATGAGATTTGTGATGCCTATTGCAGTCACACCTTGATGGGTGACCCTTATACTAGTTTCAGTTGAGGTCCCATGCCATGGCGAGTGGGACCATATTGAGTGTTGGGGGTGTTCAAAGGTTGATCAGATGGTATGATTTTAGGTGAGGGTGTATGAGGGAGAAGGTAGGCCATATGAATGGCTTGAACTAATGCGTGATTGTCTGAATTGCATTGATGGACAGTGGTGTGACTTGATTGCATACTAGGAATTAAGTAAGAGTAATCAATCATGTAGTTAAATAGGGCATTGTATTTGTAATAGTGTAGGTATACAATTTACCCATAATGACCACACAAGTAACTCTCACACCCACACAATAAAACTAGTTATGTAGGTGCATATTGCATGATGTTTGTGCATATTGTGTAATGGTTGTGTATATCAAATAAGGCCTTGCATAAGAGCAAGAAAGATCGGCGAGGTAACTTCAGGATGAAGTTTCGTGAGGGGGGGGGGGTGTATGTAATTCCCATCTAGCAAAATAAATTATATAAATTATATATATAGATGAGAATATTCATAAACTAGAGAAATAATTAGGTGCATACTTAGATTCAAGTTTATGAGAATATTCATAAACTAGAGAAATAACTAGATTCAAGTTTCGATTGGAAGGTCAAACATCCACCGAACTATTGTAGATGAGGGAGCATCCACATGTCTAATTCCCTTTTCATGTTGGAAATCCATAGGCTCACTTGAAGTTGTTCCCCCGATAACCATATTAAAAGCATTCGATGGTCACCTTTTCCAACCCCATGGAATCATCCCGACTCTCCCAATAGAGTTAGGGGGGAAGACAGTTAATGTAGAAGTGGAAGTTGTTGATGCTCCACTTGATTACAATTTGTTACTAGGTCGAAGTTGGACTCACGCCATGATGGCCATGGTATCTTCGATATTTCGTGTTGTTAAATTTCCCCATGAAAAAAAGATAGTCACAATTGATCAATTATCGTTCCATAGAAATGAGTCCACTCACAAGTCTGGGACAAATGTCCCCCTAGTAAGTCATTATGGGAAGGACTATTTCGACACATCCATATACTTAAAAAATGTTCAATCAACATGAAAATTTTTAATTAACATTAGGGAGAATTTTAAGGATCCATAATTTTCTTGGAGTGTAGAAACCTTGGCGAATCTTACTAATTATGAAATTTGCAACCAAAAAATGTTTGGCGATATTTTTAAATTTCAAAATTTCAAGGGTTTTATATAGTTTTTGGACAATTTTGACGATTTTTAAAGTAAAAAAAAATAATCCTATAGAATTTGGGTGGATCATATTGGAAAAAAAATGGAAAATGATGAATAATTTTTTGGAAAAAAACCTTGAAAATTCGCCCATGGGCTAAATTTCGCCCCTAAAGTTTCCCCTGATTAACATTATAAAGCATGCCAAAATGACTAGTACTAGTTGTATATGGTTATCATCATAGTAGTAGATTATTTTAATAATTTATAATGTCACTTAAAATACATCAAAATTGTTCAAACTTACTAGTATTTAGTTTATAACAAGTGTCATGACTAACTTCTTTTTTAACATAGTCACAAATTAACCAATTTGTATTAGTGCTATCCACTTAAATAAATAAAGGTCACAAGGTTGAATTTTATAGATAGAACATAAGAGGTGTTATTAGAGACTTGAAATCATTATTCTCGTCTCTCCATCCTTGAGAGCTTTAGGCATATTAGCTAGCTTCCACCATTATTCACCACACAGAGAGATTTCCTCTTCCTATTAATATTTGAAGCTTGAGCACACAAGGAGACAAGGACTCTCCAAAAGAGAGGCTTTGTAGCACACCTTGCTATGTGATAATCTGTAAGGGATATAGCAACTGTAACAAACTCACAATCAAACTCTAAAGTATGTTGCAAATAAGAAGAGAAGAATGCACTCAATAATCACTCATAGACATAGAATAATGAACAATAACAATATCATACACTAGATAATGAATGTAAAGAATGTGATACAATAATTTGTGATGGAGCATCATATAGGATTCGAATTAGCCAAGTAGGGCATTCGAATATGAGCTCAAAGTCTAGCTTGGATAACAATGGAGACATCATCCAGTCAGTAGTATCAATCATAAATGGTAAGAGTCAGTCAAGTGTGTCCAACTGAGTCTAACATAACCATCTAGGCATAAATCAGGGAATGGAGACTCCAAGGGGGGCGCATGAGGATGTCATAGGGTCAAGTGGCACTCCAAAACTAGCTAACTAGGAGCTACAAGTAGTTAGGATGAGCAATTAGTGGAACAACTACTCAATGCATGCACTAACTGAGTGATAACTCCCAGTAGGTGAGAAAAGGCGCCCTAACTGAGTGATAACTGGTGGTAGGTGAGCAAAGGCGCTCTAACTGACTGTGGTAGGTGAGCAAAGGCGCACTTGGCATGCATAAACTCAAAGAAGGCGCTTTAGGTAGCTGGGAGGCCAACTGGGGGCTGTAGACAGGCTTTGGAGAGCTGGGAACAAGCTTTAGGTGCTGGGACGACCATCAAGGTGATGACTGGATGCATGCAGACATGCAAAACTAAAAAATGATGGTGTCAATATTCCAACATGCTACAACAAAGCTATCTCTCTAAGTATATTACTCAAAGTCTTTATTACCTTTAATTTATAGTAAATATAAACATTTTACTTTTCCATCATAATGACATAACGTTAGATTACAATATTGTTCCAAATTGGTGTATGAGATCTCCTTGTTTATGGAACAAGGGAGCCCTTCGCACAAATATTTGACTAGTAAAGTCTATGGAGGTGTACATACCATACCACTAGAGATTTGAACCGATGATCTCCTATGAGGAAACACATATATTTATTATATATGTGAGTTAGATAAATACAAATTATTATATACCACATAGGTTAAGAATTTTGATTTTAATAATTTTTTCTTTCTTTTTATAATGGAATAAAGTCTTTACCTACTAGTCATAAGTTAATGGCATCAAATTGATTACTTTCACCAAGTTTTCAACTAATTTGTGTAAGATAAAAAATATTTATATCTCAACAAAAAATGGATCCCTCTAAATACTTGATAGATCAACTTTAAGATGGATCTATGATAATGTTATATCATTTTAAATTAACACAACCAACTTCCAACTTCTATTTAATAGATTTAACATCAATACCATTTTAGATTAACACAACTAACTTCTATTTAATAGATTTAACATCTTGTACAACCACAAGAACACTATCTTCAACACTATCTCCATAGCCAACCCATGTTACATATAATTTTGTGGACTTTAGTTTTCGTGGGCATTTCTGAACATACCAAACTTGTTGCGGTGGAAGGTGACCATAATGGGCATGAGACACCATTAATCCACGAAGTCCAACATTAAATACAACATATTATGGAATATATATATCCCATTTGATACAAAATATATATTGCTATGTTGGATACTTAATAGTTGCGCTTTATAAAATATTAAATGATGATATTAATGAGTAGTAAAATGAAGACATTCGCAGCCACCTACAACACAACAAATACTTCTTGTACCCGTGCTTCTAGGTTTAATGCTACTAACAACTTTTTTAAAATGAGTTCGGTGGAGGCGTCGGCTACCAATAACAATCCGACCAATACTTCTTATACCATACTTCTAAGTTTAATGCTACTTAACTATCTCCTTGAAAAAAATATTTCAATGGTTTGGAGGAGAAAATACAAAATGGTGAAAAGAACATGAAATTTAATTAAGATTCCAGGGTGACCTATTTCTTGATTTTAATATCTCGATATCATACGAGTTTATTTGGAGGATAATACGACAAAATATCCGAGCCACCATACTAAATAGGATTAAAGATAGAGAGCAGAGGAAAAATCCCAATCCCAAATACCAACCATAGCTATCCATGACACAATATCTAAACAACAGATTTTCCAGGATTTCATTTAGTGCATATTATGTACAATTTGGTTACAATTAGGGATACATCGTAAAATTTGGAGCAAGTTGATTAGAGGCCATTCATTCATATTGGTAAAATACAGTTAATGATGGCAATGGAAGTAGATAAAATTAATGAGAAGTTGAGTATTCAAATCATCAAAGAAATCAAGACAGCTTGCCATGGATGGTGGAATTCATAGAATGGGGAAAACAAGTCCAAAATTAGAGTACACATTCGATACCCTTACAGGAGTGTGGCAGCCATGCCGACGACAAATGCTCTAGGGGAGACTGGTCTTAATTATGAGCTCCTGTTTCCTGCCCTGCCCCTCATACACGAACCTCTCCGTGCCTGCCATTGGCCTGCATGGCTTCTATTCTCGCGCTTTTCCCGCCTCATGCATATTCATCTCTCTCATTCTAATTCGAACAACAAACCGTTTCAGCAGCCTTTCAACTAATGTCAAATTAATGTTCGATTTTCAGATTTAGCTAGAGTCATCACCATTTCTCTGCAGGCAATCAATCACAGTTTCACTTATTTTTCTTCTTCGTCTTCGTCTGCAATGAAGAACGTTGCAGCTGCTGAAGGACTTGCTGGTGAGAACACCCCCAGTCAGCCCAAGGCCAAGAGATCTCGTAATTCTGTCCGAAGGGACACTCCCCCCAGGAGGAGCTCCATTTACAGAGGCGTTACCAGGTATATACCATGAGTTCATTCCTTCCTATAATCTTATAAATTAGCTGCAATTTCTAGAATTTGACAGTACTTACTCCGATTCGCATGCATTTCTGAAACATAATGGTTGTATCTATATAGACCTGTAATTGTACAAGGGTTTTTTTTGTGGCCATTTTCAATGATAAGATATAAAATGAAGATTTCCAGTATTTATAGACCAGACAAGTTTACATGATGCTTGTTAGGTTTTGTATATTGATCAGAGGGTTCCCAAATATTCATTCGGGGAAATGTATGCAAGTTTTCTGATTCCAGTCACACGGCCATAATCCAGAAGCATAGCTTCTCAATTTCGAAAAAGAATTTAGAATGCACTTGGTATCTGATCATGGTTATTGTGATTTATGTAAATTATGATCCAATCAGTTGGAAACTTCATTTGTAGATTGACGTTTGTTTATTTTGCTGGGATTATCGTTCTTGTTTAGTTAGAATTTGAGAATACATTTTACTATCAACATCAACAATACAAAAATCCCAGATTGCAAAATTTGTCTGTCCAAAAGAATATTATGTAGACTACAAAATCTGTTTGTCCAAAAGAATATCATGCAGACGACAAAATCTGTTTGTCCAAAAATATTACTGTGATTTAACTCACAATTGAATGCCAAAAAACTAAAACCAACAACCGAACACTATTAAGTTTTAACGCCCAGACACACTCCCATTACCATCTACTTCCTGTAGCTAAGCTTTAAAGATTCTAAAATGGCTGTTTTTTACTGCAACAGAACCCTAAAGTACTTAAGTGATGGTTAACGTTCCTTACCTGTACCAAATATAACTAAGTGCGCCCCACAAAAGTCAGTGTGGTACAGCCTGGTAATTGCACCACAGGAGTCGGTGTAGTACAGCCTGGTAATTGCAATTTGCACCCCCACAAAAATAGGTGTTGTACAGCCTGGTAATTGCACCTTAAAAAAATAGGTGTTGTACTGCCTGGTAATTGCACCCAACAAAAATAGGTGTTGTACAGCTTGGTTGGCGGTGATGTGTTAAGGTTCCTTAATTGCACCAATGGATGTTAGGTGCTTCACAGCCGGGTGGGGAAATGCCGATCTGTATATTTGTCTATTTGCTTTTAAAAAACTTTTTGGAGTAAAATGGCAATTAACTTCGATCTAGTAATGCAAAAGAACAAGTGCTAAGTTAACAGTTTGACTTTACACCTAACTATTCAGATCACTTGATGAAGTAGGGTCAGGGAATAAATATAGTATAACTATAAAACAACTTAGAGTTATTGTATTGCTGCTGGAATCCATCCCAAGAAAGGGTGCATTTTGATTAATTATTATTGAAATTATAATAACTTTAGAATGCCTCCAGGTCCCTCCATAAATATGGTGTTACCATGACGATGTGCATTTGATGTTGCAGATGTAACACAGCGGTGCATTTAAAATGTTGGAAATTTATTATGTTAGAGCTTCAAACGATTTACAATAAAGTGAAAATGGTGTTTATGTACAGGCACAGATGGACAGGCCGATATGAAGCTCATCTTTGGGACAAGTATTGTTGGAATCAATCACAAAGCAAGAAGGGCCGACAAGGTGATAATTATGAACTATATTTTGATCTTTATGCTCAGTTTCAATAAAGAATAAACCATTACAATCAGCCTTTCCCTTCAATGAATCCTTAATGCTGGAGTTTTTCTGACTCTTTCAGTAGAGCAAATAGAAAATTAAAGGTCCAATTCAAGGAATCCTTCATGCTGGAGTTTTTCTGTCTCTTTTAGTAGAGCATCTATGGCATTATGATAATATGGAAATGTCTCTGGTTCTTCATAATTATTTTTTTCTTCAAAACCTTCGTTACTGAAGCTCTGTTTTGTAATTTTAATGCATTCTGTTACGTGCATGGGGTAACCAAATCATCGACCATGTGCAATTGCAGTTTACCTAGGTATGTTCCTGTAGCCTCTCATGCTATACTGATAAAAAGCAGCTGGCAACTTGTTTTAGTTGAAAATAAAATACTGAAACGTCGTGAATTTTGTGTGTTGCAGGAGCATACGATGACGAGGAAGCTGCAGCCCACGCGTACGATCTTGCTGCTCTGAAATACTGGGGACAGGAGACGGTTCTCAATTTTCCAGTGAGACCATATTCCCCATATTAGAATTAAAATGAAATAAATCAATTTACGTTTTCGGGATGTACTTTGTCTAAAAACTAATCATTTAATGCTCTATTTATTTATCTTAGTTACTTATTTTTAAGTAAAAAAAGTCAACAAGCTAGGTTAACTATTTCAGATCTTTATTAATTTCATAATTATTCATTTATTGCGCCCATTTATTTTCTTAATTACCTATCTTTTAAGTAACTAAACAGTCAACAAGCCAGGTTAATTATTTCCGATCTTTATTAATTTCATTTGTCTCACCAGACCAGTACGTATTCCAAAGAAGTGGAGGAAATGAAAGCCCTCTCCAAGGAAGAGTACGTAGGTTCCCTGAGGAGGTATAAGTTGAAATCTTTACAGGCTCATTCAAATTGTTAAAATTTTATTTATTTTTAAAATTAAATGTGATAAAATATTTAAAAAAATCACATTTTCATCATAATTTTAGGTTTTGACAAACTTTACTAGTAATTTGACGAAATTGAACTCAAGAATGACCCTATCAAAAACACATATTATTTCATGAAATTTGGATTTGCACGTAACTAACAACATAATTACATACCTTTCATGATTTGGTTTGAATTTGGTCACACATGACTCAAAGTTGGTCTAATTCTTGTGGGTTGTGGACAATTTTTTGGGGTTAATTCACATGAGGTTAATATTATTTAGCTTATTGCAGTCCATTTAATGTGGTTGTAGTGGACCTGTTGATTGTTGGATTCAATTTTTTACGATCAATTTACATGAAGCGAAAACTATTCAACCTGCTGCACCCCATTTAATGCAGCAGGTTGAATAGTTTGAGCAACACTATGTCTATTTAATGCGGCTGTAATGGCCCTGTTGATTGTTGGAGTTTAATAACTTAAAATCTTATTTAATGCCGCTGTAGTGGGCCTGTTGATTATTGGAGTTTAATAACTTAAAATCCAACAATCAACAGGCCCACTACAGCCGCATTAAATAGACATTAATGTTACTTAAATTAGAATGCCTCTATCTAAAAAAAATAGCTTTTCTTTCACTGAATTTGAATTTGAATTTTAACTAACATCATAATTGCATTAATGAAACCTTTGCAGGAAGAGCAGCGGCTTCTCAAGAGGAGTTTCCAAGTACAGAGGTGTTGCAAGGTTGAAGCTCATCCGTTACCCTTTTCAGACTGCAAATTCGCTACGTTACAGAGGCATTGTGCAGGAAGCAAGAATTTATGATTGTGAAAGTTTAAATTTAGAGCTAGGGTTGACCAATTGCTGCAATTTCTGAACTTACATATTGCTGTCTACTCTGAACTTGACAGACATCATCACAACGGTCGTTGGGAAGCCAGAATTGGACGAGTCTTTGGCAATAAGTACCTGTATTTGGGGACTTACAGTAAGTAATCTAACACTATATTTAATGGAATGGTCAAACATAGGAGAAAGGGTTGATTTTGTGGTTGTTGCAATTAATTATGTTTTTATTTTAATGGGTAGATACAAATGTTGATTGATTCCTCTCCAAAACCTAAAATCTCTTACATGACTCCGACCATCTATCGCTGCTTATAGTCCCTTCGCCTGGGAATCTATGGCAGGTACTCAAGAGGAAGCAGCGGCAGCTTACGACATGGCTGCTATAGAATACCGAGGTTTGAACGCCGTAACAAATTTCGATCTGAGCCGTTACATAAAGTGGCTGCGCCCTGACGCGGCTCAATCTAATAATACCGCAACTGTTGCACCAGCTGATAAAGAATTAAATCTTCTTCCTTCCGTGAATATCAGCAAAAGTAATGACAATATTCAAGAACTTGAAGTGCACCAACAAGAACAGAATCAGATTCATTGTCAGGATCGGCAGGCTGTTTCGTCAATTAGTATAGAGCAGCTTCAACAGCCTACAATGGGACAGACGACGAGAAATGGAAACGGGCAGGCTTCCACAGCTCTGGGCTTGCTTTTGCAGTCATCAAAATTGAAAGAAATGCTGGAGAGATCAACTATGCAGGTTGACACTTCCGGCACGTCTTGCCCAGACCGTGCAGGGCTAGACTATTCGCTATCAAAGCAGGCAGATACATCGGCTTCTTATTCTGAAGATATGGAGTCGTTCTTTCAATGTTCAGATTACATATTCAACCAAAGCCATGAAGAGTATATGCAGTCTCTTCTAGGCCCTTCCAACAATAATATGATGATGAATATGTTGCAGGCAAGTGCCGGTCCCAACAACTATGACCAAATGCAATTTCAAACATTTTGCAGCAACACAGATTTGATGGACCATGAATCTCTCATAGATCTAATGAGCTCCACTACCAATTCCTCTGTAATCCCTTTTGGAATGGAGATGGGATCTTCTTCTTCGTAGGGGAATGGAATTATGGAATTATTAACATCTGATCTCATCTTCAGCTGCTCCAAAATTTATAACCTTTTGTTACAAAGGCGGCTGATACTAAGTAACCATAGATGGGTTTATGTTTTCATTCAAAATTATTTGATTTGCTTCATTTCCATATCTTAGAGGCCTTCTCTCGAACTGTGTACAACTGCAACGAAAAGGGAGGCCTGAGAAATCCAAAGGAAAGATAAAGCTGTATTGTTTTTATTTTTATTGTGGGAATGATATTTTGAAATCCTTCCCTATCTTGAAGGTATGGTAGTCCTAAATTTGCCTCTCACATTTTCACTGATTTAGTTTGGAATTTGTTCCACTCTTAATGGATTAAATGGAAGTTTTTGTTTAGCATTGTTTTTCCAGAGGTGTACGGATATGTGTCAATGGTTGATTTACAACATCTTTTACTAATATATGTAATCAAATATATATATTTTTTTCAAAAACAGTAACCAGTATCAAAAAACTGATACAAATACATGACTGCTCTTTCCTAGAAACTGGTTAACAAACCAAATAGCTAGGAAGGATTCGTGTTGTGAATTTTGCAGCAGGAGGTGTTGCTACACATGTTGATGCTGCCTTGATGATGCAACTGGGATGTGATGGAGTTTATGTAGGTTCAGCTGTATTCAAAAGAGACGATCCAACTTGCAGGGCTCGAGCAATTGTACAGGTCGTGACTTATTATAATGATTCCCGCGTTCTGGCCGAGGTTAGTTGTGGTCTAGGAGAATCCATGGTTAGAATTAATCTCAATGATGAGAAAGTGGAGCAATACGTAGCGAGATCAGAGTAAAATTATGGAGAATAGTGAAAAATAATGTTTGGATTAGAAGCCATATTATTTGATTGAATTTGTTACTGAACATTTTGTATGGAAGCGTTGCTTTTGAATCACGATTTAGCAACCTATTTATAAATCTTATACTCATTCTAGAAATGGTGATTCTAACATTTAGGAATTGATAATGAATTGAAACAATTTTTAATCAATAATGAGGTTTTGCCGACAATGGCTTTTTAAAGTTAACAACCAAAGTTAAAGTATGAATGGGTCAGTGTAGTTCAATTACTATAGTTTCATATGTTTCTTACCAAGTTCTTCCTTTTTAAGAGTCCTTTTATTATTCCATTAGAACAATGCTAATCTTCATAAATTTATATTCGTTAGGTTTTGACAGATTGCCTTATAATGTAAATTCTAAGGATATATTTTCTCCGATGGGCAAAATATCTAAGTTAGAATATTGAGGGCATAAACTAATGCAATTTTAAAAGATAAGGCCATAAACTTGGTATTTGAGTGGAGTGTAAATTGTTTTCTCTCAATTTTCCAATTTTATCTTATGTTATATTGTATATGCCTTAGTTTTGCCAAGAAGGCGGGGATATATGGCTTTTGGAATATTCAAGAGTGTATTCCCTCTATTAAAAATGCATATTTTGATGGAGGGTTATTGTTATAGGGTTATTTTGATCCATGTGAGAAGAGATTGGTAGTGGCTTGTGGAAATTGCTTAGCATATCAATATAGTGGCTATTTCAATATAGGGCTTTAAAAAAAAAGCCCATGAAGCTTCACTCTCAAGACCATCATTATGGATTAACAAAAAGTGTTTGTGAATTACATAAATCTAGTTAATATATTGGTGGACCGATATGGTGATTCTTTGAGTATTTTTTGCAATTATGCTTTTAGTAATATCTTGTTAAATTTTCTAACCAAATTGTTTGATTTTGAATATTGTGGTAAAGGAGTCTTGAATATTTAGTGACTTTGAATCTTATATTTTGATAATAAACTTCAAAAATATGATGGGCCAACTTGTCACATAGGCACAAATTGCTATTATTTTACCACAATTTTAAATCTATTCACAACTCCACAGATATGCGAGATCTACATTTTATAAGAGTTTATAAAACTCTTATAAAAGGAACGAAAGAAGAAATCATCTAAATTTTGCTATTGAAATTTCATTATAATCTGCGATGAAAATGTTTAGAACACTTCAAAACCTTTTTGGTGCTTTTTTAAGATGCACGAAAAGAAGAAGGCGAGGTATCTAGTTAATTCAATGAGATTTAGATCTTTGAGACCTAGGGAGGGCATAGAAAACTTCATGACAATTTTAGTGAAAAATATTAATGAAGCGTTGAAGAGAGGCACTGAATGTAGCTAGTCAATTCTGTGACAATATATGAACTTTAGCTATTGCAAAATAGGAGGAAGTGAAGACAAATGTAAAGTAGGAACACATGTGACTGTGGTCTGAAAGAACAGAGAGACATGTGGTATTGCAATGCATAAATATTTAAGTAAAAATAACATGATACCTCATTTACATATTAGACAAAAAACCTCAAAGAACACACAAATAGACCAGAAGAAGGCTCCATCTATCATAATAACATGAGTATCTTCTCTGTCTATATGATCTGAGCAACAAATTTGATTTGATCTGACTAGGATTAGGCTGTGTGTGCAAATCACCAGAGAAGCTTCTTTGGATAGAATCAGAAACAACATCGGTATTTCAGTGACCCAATATTAAAGATGTCCCCATGTTATACTGAATAAATGTTATAACATTATCCATAATGATGATACTGATAAGAAGCTTACTTGGTGATTGGAACCCTAAGGAGAAATCGAGTCTTAAGTTTTAAGAGAGTGATAGAATCTTTTACTCATAAGTGTCTTAATTTTTAAGACAATGATAGATTTTGCACTAAATACATTTTATTAGGTTTCTAGTACTAGTAGCATTCCTTTTCAATGCTCTTGACTATTTAAATGTATTTTTATTAATTTCAATTACAAATGGATTTCAACGCTAAAATTTCGTCCTACCAAATACAAACGCTATCGTTGTGCCAACTAAAATGACATGGCAGGTCAAATAAACTACAATCAATTGGGCTGTCAATTACATCACGCTCCCTGTCAATGCTATGCTTGTGGGCTCTAGAGTTTTCATAGTGCTTCAACATCAGCAATCAATCTTCTTACTTTTTCATCCAACATCCATTGATAACGATTTAGAACAATCTAATTATCATTGTATGCCACATACATTTACCTTTGCATGACAATGAGTTCAGTATGCTCTCCTTTTGTTATGAAGAAATTAATTAGAATTGATGTCACTTCGAATACCATCTACCCATGGTGCTTTGTCGAGAAGAAAAACTTGAACAAAGCAATGGATGCCACCAAGGATCTCTACAAAGTTGAGGTAAACAAAACATTCTTCTAATTGATGTCTTACAATGTGGTCATTTTTAATACAGTGTTGTCCATTGATCCATAATCGGATTTCAAAATTCAAAAATTCATTGATCTTATGTATTGGGGTGACTATTTGATGGATTTGAAGTCAAAGGAAACATAAGGTTTGTTGTTTTATGGAAGGTGAAGTGGCATCCTTTCATGTTGGATCCTAGTCTTTCTAAGTAAGGACTCGATAAGACTGGCCAAATCTGTATGCATTTAGGATTAGATATGTTTAATTTAAACTTGTAAGAAATGAGATGTTATTACCAAGAGAAAAATATCATTCCGACTTCAATTTCTGATAAATAAATAATTCCTTATTCTGTCTCTCTTTTGTGTAAATATTTTCCATCTTGATTCCCCATATGTGTGCCCTAAGATTGATAATTAATAAAAGTGCAGTGAAGACTATGCATTAATAACAACATCTTGCATGTCTACGTGGATAACACTAAGACAAACAGCCAACACATAAAAATTGTTATCACATAACTTACATTTCCTCAATCCTTTAAAGATGTGTGCATATTTTAAGTTTCACCTCTATGGATTGCAATTAACTTATTTCATCTTACAATTTTGAGATGGTGTTACTGAGTGTATTTCAGGTAGGATTGTCACTGTCAGAACCTCGCAACAAGGGTCACATTTTTTAGTGTTAGGTGCTATAATTATTCTCGAAGGTATTAGATTATTTGTTTTGTCCACTCCATTGCATTCTGCTACCAACTTAGTGATTTATCTCTCTCTATATGCACATGGCAAAGTAACGTAGTGAACAATATGAAAACAACTATTTCTACTTTCTTGATGATCTAGACGTTGAAATAGATCTTTTAATATGGGGAGGATAGTAGATTTTAGATGCCAAACATTGTATTATTGAAATTAGGCCTATAATAAGGAAACCTATACATTATTAGAAAATATAACCTAAACATTATTACAAAATATAATCTATGCATTATTACAAAATATATGTATCAACAATTTTGACAAATTCATTCAATATCAAATGCCATTCAATGTCCACCATATGATTTTAAATGCCAAACATTTCATTTTAAGATGCTAGACATTTCATTTTAAATATTAAGATAAGATTAATCCATAATCAAGAAAACCATACATCACTGCAAAATAGCTATCTACAATTTTGAAAAGTTAGTTGAATGTTAATGTCAATGTATATACATCACTACAAAATAGCTATCTACAATTTTGAAAAGTTTGTTGAATGTTAATGTCAATATATAGTGTATTTAGAATCTAACATTAAAATTAAATGTATACATTAAATAATTTTATATACCCAAATTTCATTTTAAATTTAAAGATAATGGATTTATATGAATGAGATTAAATTTATAACCACAAAAATTATGCATTATTACAAAACATAGTTATCAATAATTAAACAAATTAAATTAATATTAAATGGAGTAACTATAGCTCATATGATTTTTTTATTTTAATCACGAAAATGATGCATTATTACAAAACATAACTATCAATAATTAAATTAATATTAAATGGAGTAACTATCGCTCATATGATTTTCACTATCCCTCATTTGATTTTAGAAGATGGACGTTTTATTTTAAATGCTAAAATAAGATTAAGCATATAATAAAGAAAACCTTACACTATAGAAAATATAATTATCTAAGATTTTAAAACCTTACACTATAGAAAATATAATTATCTAAGATTTTAACAAGTTAGTTGAACATTAAACGCCATTCATGCTCCACCATACAACTTTAGCTGGGAGGAATTTCATTTTTAATCTTAAGATAAGACAGACGAATGACAAAAAGGCTCACATAGATTGATGCTTAATAAGATAAGAAAAACCCATTGCATTTCTCTCTCACAGCTTAGTGATTTCTCTATATATGTACGCAGCGAAATAAGCATTGAACAATATGAAAACAGCTAGCGTTGTTCAATGCTTATTTCGCTGCGTACAAATATAGAGAAATCAGCGGTCGATCCAAGGCCTTCTCGATCTTTGTCGTGATGAAGATGAAGCCGTGCAGAGCTTTCAATAAATTGTTTTTGGATGTAGGATGATGAAGCTTTCATTGTACTTGTTTTTAATTGTGAGAGAGAACGGGAGCATGCTGACGTAGATAACAGGTCAGGTGTCATTTTTTTAAATTTTAGTTTTATAAATTATTTTTATTTATTTTTAAATTATGATAATTTAAATTACTTCTTCAGGGATTTAAGTCCCATCAGTACCGTCCTCAACCAATCATAAAATCAAGTTATTATATTTTAAAAATTCTTAAAATTAATTTAATTTTCCAAAATATTAAATTTAATATTATAATTATGCAAAACATTAAAATCTTTGTAAAAAATTGTGTTTAAAAAACTAAACTAATGCAAGTCAAAAAAAGTTTGACTTTGGAATGAAAAGTATATCCCGGGATAATAATAATAAATTTAACTAATATTAAAACATATTAATTCTTTAATTTATTTCTAATTTCATGAAATGAAGACCACTTAATTGGTTATGAGACTTCTACATCGCTTCAAAGTTGATATCGGTCAACATACCCATTTCATAAATGTTCAGATTTCTATGATTTTATAAAACTAGTGACAAATTGACTTTCCTCCTTTTATGGATAATTTCAATTTGCCAACTTGCAAAACCATTTCATAAAAGTCCAAATTCGTATTGGAAAAATTATTATGGCAAATTGACTATTATTATGACAAATTGACCTTCCTCCTTATATGGGTAGCAGGGATCAAATTTGGAGGGTGGGGTCCCATTTTACTTTGAAGGGCTATGAGATATTGAACCCTTCAATGTTTCCATGTAAAAATAAGTCATTCTTTTCATTTGAAAATGTATTAGAACATTAAAATTTCATTATTTATTTATGTAGTAAAGTCGAGAGGTTTTATTTTGCAGGGGATATGGCAGCATTGAAAGTTATATATGCCATATAACAAAACCATATTTCGCTCGGATCTAGCGGCTTGGTCTCTAGGCCACTATGCCACCTTTACTATCTTAACAATTTCCCAAATTGATCTTGCCTCTTAAACTTTTAACCAGTATAATAATACAGTTAACTTGCTAACCCCATTCCAATCCAACTTTCATCCTTACAACCAAAATTAATACTATTTTTCTCTTTCATGATCTGCTTGAACATGAGGAACTTATTAGTGAAACATAACTTAGGAGACACATAGAAAATCCACTTTCCAGATGTTCAGTGTGAATTGCCATAACTAATTTTATAGATCTTTTTTTTCTGCATCACTGCAACTACAGTTAGCTTGCTAGCCCAATTCCATCCAACTTTTAACCAGTATAATAATATTTAATACCTCTTAAAATGGGTTCCTAGGCTGCTTCGAACAATACAATCTCGATGGAGGCTGCTTCGAACAGTACAAGCTCGATGGAGAATTGGGTTCTTCAACTCTTCTAAAAGCAACATTATGCTTAATCTTGGAAAATGTCAATCTTTGTAAACCACTAGCATTCTTCAAACTAATATAAATTCCAGCCTACATAAAATCTAGCCTACTTAACAATGGGAAAAATGATAATGTAAGCAAAAAAAGGAAGAAATTGTTTCAGAAGCCAAAAACATTGGACGTTGATTCTCGTCTGTATCTGTTGCTAAATTAGTGAACAATAGATATGTATGCAGAAAGGCAGTACAAAAGGTGAAGGGGAAGAATCTGAATGGTAATTTTTTTTTACTTTGTTGAATTGAGGACAATAATTCACTTTCATGCACCTCTATCAAACAACTGTGTTGCCTATGCCATTTATAACCCTCCTTCACGCAAGTCTATTACAGAGAACAGTTCAACAAAGAAGTTGGATTGGATTGAAAACTAATAGCAAGTTTCTTTGTCACTCTAACTGTGTACCCTACGATATAATTGAATGCAAATGAAAACAATATATGTTTTAATTTTTCATTCAACACTATGAATGCCACACGTACTTGGGATAGAATAAGTTTAAGCGCTCCATACATGTTACATTCTATGTTATGGTTTGAGCAAAGATAACTATCCGACTCCAGGAAGCGGTTGTTCTTAATAGCTGATTAAGGACCTTGGATGCTTCTTCTCTATATCCCCCCCCTTAGATCGTGTTATACATACTAACTTTGTGGTATGATGGAGTAGAGGATGGGTTGTGAAGCATAAGTAAAACGTAGGTAGACCAAGTAGAGAGGAGATGCATAGATGGTTGAAGCTCCTATTCTATTCCTGACCAGTCGATAAGAGCAACAAAATCAAAAGGTAAAGTAGCACTGTCATTCTAAAAGTCAAGATTACAAAAACATTTTTGTCCTAGTTTGTACAGTCGAACACAGGAGTGGGCCCTGGGCATTCTAAGAAAATTGCAAGCTTTCAACATTTTCCTTCACTAGATGTTGTTGCATATTCTCAATCATATTGAAATTCGATAGCTAGTTGGGATTGTAAGTTTTGTAGCATTGGTGGTCTTCATATTAATAAATACCAAGCATCTTAAACCGTGTACTAGAGGAAGGTATATATTCGACGACTGAGTAGTTGGGGAAAATAGCTCATGCAATACATTTTTAGATACAAAGTATGGATTCTTGATCTGAATCATTAACTAGATGCATGGAGGTTGGCAGAGTGGGAACTTCCCCAAATCCACAGGGTTTTTGGTAAAGCTGGGGGGCGCAGTGTGCACAAGTGTTTCCGTAGGGCTGCAACCATGGCTAGTGGAAGTTGCACGGGAAAGCACTCGGTTTCAGAGTGAAAAAATGGTCTTCCTTGTCCCCTCCATTTCAAGAAATTTAAAGGGCAGCTAAATTCTCAAGAGCTTCGATCGGGCGGCAATGGAAAATAGGGCAAGGCAAGGAGCACATGGAATCATATGCGTATACACAAAACATATGAAGAAAGAAGCAATTGTTGTTGTTGCTATAGTTGGGAATTGATAAATGTCGTTCTAAACAACCTCTGACAAAGATTTGCGACAAACCCACTCTCGGTTCTAGGCTTCAAATTTGAAGCCTTCAAGGCCCATTTGAAGTAACAAAATTTCAGTGAAATAATAATATTGTGTTTGAACTTTGAAGTTACAAAATTTTAATCATTTTTTTTTTAAAATAATTGATGGGATCATGAATGGATAAAATGATGTACATACCTGTAAATTCATAGGATGTCAGTAATCCAGTTAGCCTTGAAGTTGAGCTCCTCAAAGAAAACGAATTTCTTTATATATGTTTATGGCACGCTAACATTGGTAGTTTCGCTCTGCAAACTCTCCTAGAGGATTGGAGGAGATAGGGTAGGTGGAACTTGGAAGTAGCTCGACCATAGTGGAGTAGGGGTATAAGAAAATTCTTGTTTGTATTCCTGTAATATTATATATTGATGGTCGGAGCCATGGAAGCATGGAATTTGAGCATTGACTTGATACAACAAATAAAACACAAGGTGGGACTCGAGAGCCGCAAGATTGACTTGATACAACAAAGAAAACACAGGGTGTGATCCTACCGGGAGTCGTAGATGGTAGGATTAACTTGATACAACAAAGAAAACATAGGGATGTGGGTAGGGGCCACGGGCGGGAGCAGCAACCTATAACATTACAAGAATTTTATTAATTGTGGAGTCAAAATTCATGAATTGGTATGTGATAACTGGTAACTTGGTAATCCCACTGATGTATGAGCCACCAATCACGTTTAATAAAGTTGTTGATGCCATTAAATGTGTTAAACAGGCCCAATGGTCCATGATCCATCGATGATCAAACACGTGGATATTGGAGAGTAATCGAGCCCCACTCCCAAGTCACATAGCTAGTAGCCGCATTCCCAATTTCCCACTGAAAGTTGTCGATGGGTGAAATTTGAAGCTACCCTTCTGTTGCAATTTTAAACAGTAGTAGTTAATTTAATTATTGAAGGGCTTCCCATGAAATTAAATTTTTTTTGCATGGTAAAATTTGAGGTGGCCTTCTATGACGTGCAAAATGGCCTTTGAAGGGCCCTGAAGGCTTCAAAATTGAAGCTTGATGGGTAGTTAATTTCAATTTGGAAACTTGCGAATAGGATAAAATACAATTAAAACGTCTTTTGTGAATTTTTGATAAAAATTCGTCAAAATTGTTTTTGGAAATTGTTATTTTTGCAATTTTAGCAATGGTAATTACTTGTTTTATATTAAATATTTGATTTTAAAACTATTCAGATCACCAAAATTGCGATTTAAACACTCTAAATTGCGATTACAAGAATTGCTCTACACAGATTAGGGGGCCAGTGGGCCCCTAAGGGTTCGGGGGTGAAGCCCCCGAAAGAAATTTTATGGGTTGTTTTGTTTGCCAACAGTTTACGGGCCCATGGTATTGGGTAGCCCGTAGTATTTTTACCTGGTAACTCCCTTTAAAAGGAAAACATTATAATACAACTATGTAATGTATTGTAGCATTGTAAAGATCTCTGTGATTGTGTAAGAGAGACTGAGAGAGATTAAAGATGAAGTTGCAACGGATGTGTTGCAGGTTGTATCCCTTCATTTGTTGGATGGTATAATAATAAAAGGATTGGCAATTTCTCCGTGGACGTAGCCTACATTGGGTGAACCACGTTAAATTGGTGTCTCTCTTCTATTGTGTTTATGTGATTTATATTTGCATCTTGTTTATTGTTATTGCTCTGCGATCCTATTTTTCTAACAGTGTAGGAGTACCCTTTTTTACCACTGTCAGTCATTTATGCGCCTCCTTGGAGTCTCCTCTCCTAATTTCTAGCCCCAATGACTCAGTCATGCGCTAGTCCACCTCAGTTGACTAGCCATTGAGTATTAGTGGCCACTAGACCTTATCAAGTGATGGTTCCAATGCAAAATAAGCCTAGACTTAAGGTGTTTTCGAATCCTACCCGAGGATATCAAATACTCTCCATTTTAACTTCTTTTGTTTACCAACTTATTGCTGAAGAATGTATCAACAACAATTTTTCATCCGAGGTTCATTTTCATGAGTGATTTCTGCATTTTTTCTTCCTAATTTTCATGTGAAATTACTTTGTGAAATTAGTGAGGTTTGTTTAGCTTTGTGATCCATCTGGTGGAATTTCACAGTTTTGGTGTAGTCAATGCCTTCTTGCTAAGAGAATCCCTTGGCTACCAAATGAGCCTTGTGACATTCAACAACACCATCAGAAGTAAACTTGGTCTTATAGACCCACCGACACTCCACAACATTATTTCCTTGTAGTTGAGGAACGAGTTCACAATTTTAATTCTTCGTCAAGGAAACATTAATTTCAGTAGCCATAGCATGTTCCCATTTAGGAACTCCCTGATCATCAAAATAACTGTCAGGATCATAGGTTTCAAGAACACATGCTATTAGTGCAACACTGACATGTTCTTTTTGATTGCAAGTCTATTGACTAATACTAGTGTCTCTAGCATCAGGCCCAATAGCTTCAATTGTTTTAGCATCCCACCAAGGTAGAAAAGTTGGCAATGATTTAGATCAGTGATGATTAGTTGAAGTAGTTGGTGTGTCGACGTTCTTAGTCAAAGTAGACCGATTACTAGTCGATTCATGCATAGAATTCGTCAGTCCATTCGAGACTCCAAAGAAGGGTACAGTCGATCTAGATTCTTCAGTAATATCAAAAGGATCATTGTGCAATAGAGAGGAAGATCAACTTATTACCTATAATTTTCTAATTAAATATCACATTTCTACTCAAAATATTCTGTTGTTTGATAGGGTCAAACAATCATAGGATTTTGGTCAAACAATAGATTGTATGCAAGCATGAATCTTTGCATCCAATCTATTCTTGCAGTTATCACTAATATGTGCCCAAGCAACACATCCAAAGGTTTTGAGTTGTCCAAAAATGGGTTTCTTTTTCGTTCCATTTGTTGACCGGAGTCATGTCATTGATAGCTCTAGATAGAACAAGGTTCATGAGATAGTTTGAACGATAAATAATTTTTTCCCATTAGTCAAAGATATTTGGTCTGCAGTAGGTATTGGGCCATTTCTACCAAAGTACAATTCTTTCACTTTGTGACTCCATTCTGTTGAGGGGTGTGAGGGACATATCTCTGCCAAGAAATACCATTTTGCAAGAGATAATATTCAAATTTTCAACTCACATATTCACTACCATTGTCTGATGTCAAGCATTTAATGGGTCAAATGCATTGCTTCTCATCCAATGCCCTAAATTCCTTGAATCTTTCAAATATATGACTCTTATTCTTCAAGAAAATAGTCCAAGTAAATCCATAGAAATCATCAATAAAGGTCAAAATATACTTTGCACCTACTAATGAGGGTTTTTTCATGCAACATAGATCACTTGCTAATGAGGGTGTGAGGAACATATCTCTGCTAAGAAATACCATGTTGCAATAAATAATATTCAAATTGTCGACTCACATATTCACTACCATTGTCTGATCTCAATCATTTAATGGGTCAAACGCATTGCTTCTCATCCAATGCCCTAAATTCCTTGAATATTTCAAAGATATGACTCTTATTATTCAAAAAAATAACCCAAGTAAATCTAGAGAAATCACCAATAAAGGTCAAAATATACTTTGCACCTGCTAATGAGGGTTTGTTCATGCAACATAGATCACGATGAACAAGTTCCAGTCGGTCATGTGCTCACCATGCTTTCATAGAATCAAAGTGTTCCTAATGATGCTTTCCAAGCACACATGCTCTACACACTCCATTAGGTCGAACAATATTTGGGAGACAAATAACCATATTATTTGTTATCATCATCTTCAAACTTCAAAAGTTTAGATGTCATGTTGTCGGTCTGAGCAATGAGTGCTATTGGTCGATTCAGTTTGGGAGAATCATAGAACTTGTAAAGTTCGTCTTTGGGATCTAAATATATTGAAGCAACAATTTCCCCCCAAAGCCTCATATCCTTTATGATAAAACGATCTTACCAAAACTCAACAATCTTCTTAGTTTGTGTAAGTTAAGTAGCCGACAACAAATTTGTGCTCAAGATGGGCACATGATAGACATTGGATATTCGACCATGTCAGCATTCAACATCGTCTCTTCCAACAACTATGAGAGAATAATAACCAACTACATAAATATTCTGTTCTAGAGCTCCACGTAAGGAATATAATAGAGAAGAATCCTTAGCCATATGATGAGTACAACTATAATCAATTATCCATTCTATTTGAGTGGTACATGCATATAATGTATAGGATGTGCGAACTTAAAAGGTAAAGTTTTCAGCAGGTTGGTTGATTGACTGACTAGTCGATGCACCTTCCTCAAGGTGCTTGACCTTTTCCTCCAAGATCTTTGTTTTCTTCTAGTAGTATTTCTCAACATGACCCACCTTTCCACAATAGCGATAGGTTTTCTTCTTTCGATTCTTCTTCGTCAATGATGACTCATCGGTCCTTTCCTTAATAGGTTGTTCGATACATTTTGGTCAATGATCTAGTCGACCACATTCTTTATAGTTCTTCTTGACCTTGCTTTTGAGCAAGTGAGCCTGGTGTTTGCAATCGAGCTTCCATTCTTCAAGCAACTTTTGTTTTCTTTAATCAATAAGACACACAAGAAATCAAAGGTGAAGTCCTTACTATCTTGCTTGCATGACATCCAATTGGTGTGGAATGAAGAGCAGAACACATCATAAGGTGTCCTCAAATTCATCCGGACTAGTTCAATAATCTATCCATCTTTCTTAGGAAAATCCTTACCACATATTCCCAAGTTCAATTATATCTCCTTGATGCGAGCTAAGTAGTCCTCAATACTTTCAAAAGAAAGAGGTTCCGGAGAGATCAACTCTTTATCTAACTGTATAACATGACTTTCATTAACATTGTTGAACAATGACTCCATATTACTCCAAATAGCACGAGGAAAATAGATCCCGCTTGTGTGAAAGTGAATCTCCCTTGAAATGTAGGTCGCAATGACCCCAACAGCCTCATCCTTATTTCCGTTGATGAAAAAATTTGCCTGGCCATTTGTTAGGATTCTAATAGAGACCTTCGTATATTGCCATAGTTCCTTGCTTTTCAACAACATTTCCATATTTGGCACCCAGATTGCATAGTTGTGTTCATTCATAACAATATGTTCTATCCCAAAAGCCATCCTTCTGATCAAATAGATCTGATCCATGTTCAAGAAGAGGTAAAAATCCACAAATCTTCATCCCAGAGTCGATCAACCCTAGATCCGACTCAGCACGGTCCATAGACAACAGGCTAGGTCAAAACCAATAGCTTTGATACCATGTTGGGGAACCTCTTCATATGAACCATATAATATATAATAAAATAGCTTAAGGGAATTGTATTCCAAGAAGAGAGGTGGTGTCTAAAGACACCGTTACAACACTTAAGCATATCTCATTATAGTGAGAACATCACAATGCATTCTTCAACAAGACAAGAATTGATATCAAACATATGAATGCAACCCATAGGGTCATTCTTTTATAATCTCTAGATCTAACAAACTCCCTTGAAGTGAGGAGGATCTGGTCCACAAATAAGGGTTGTTGGTTCTATTTGTTTCCATGAAATCCATAATGTCCCATTGTTTAGTTGGCTATTCTAGTCCAGTCGACCATGGCCTCATCGACCATTCAGTCGAGCCTTTAGTCAACTGCTCCGCTAGTTGATTGTTGTCTATTGACTAACTGTTTCCAGAAGATCCAAAGGTGTGATGAACCTTCATAAAATTTGGTTCCAACACAACCTTCTACTAGAAAGATTCTAAGAATAGAGGATCAAAGAAGATTCAGTGCAATTCCACATGGTGGGATGGAGCAAAGAAGGAACATCGACTGATCAACAAAGAATATTTCCTAGACTTGGACTCCCTCAAAGAAGTTGTCAATCCGGTTCAAGAAGAGGTAAGTAAGTCCTTCATGAAATTGGATTCCTCTCTAAACCAGGATTTGGAATCTCAAAATCTAGAGGATCCCCCCTCCCACCCAATGGTGGACTTAGATGGGTCAATGCCAAAGAAGGTCTCATAATTTGACCCCAACTCATCCAAAGTTGGGTGGATCAAGTAGAGGAAGAAAATCACACTATAATATTAGTGCCTTGAGACCAAGACAAGAAAGATACTTGGACAACAATAGTAAAGAAAAAGAAAGCCACTCCAACCCCACAACCATTGGTGACAAGAATTAGGAACCATAATATAGGCTAGTTATGCTTTTTTGTATATTATTATGCCAACAATTCATTAGAATCTACTCAAGCTTACAAGAGGCTAAAATAGAGCTAAAATGTAATAGGAAGAACTAGCTTATCAAATCCCGAGTTTGTGAAGGGAGAAGGTATGCCCTAAAATTTAGGTTTAGAGTCTTCAAATTATGTATCCATATCCCTTTTTCTGTTAATATAACTCATACCCATTTTGGTTATATGTATATTGACACCCCAATGCACAATAAAAAACAAATGCATCATCAACCAATGTGATAATATGTCATTCGCCTCAGTGCACATTATATATTGAGGGTAACGATGATGGTATCTACATTTAATTATAAAATTATTTTTTTATTCAAAATTCCAAAACATAATCGATCATTGCTCACTGTATTGCACATACCCCCCATTGTAGATACAACATTGTTTCCTAATTCCTATAGTTAAAGGCTTGGTTGGTCGGTTTTGAATTTTGGGAAAGTGATTTTAAATTTGGTTTTTTTATCTATGGGGAAACTATGACTGATCCTTGACCCACAATACAATATGTAAACTGCTTGTTACCTCCTCATTTACATTTTAAGCGAATTAAAAATTGAAATTCATCATAAATTTCATGTTTTTTCCAATTTTTTAAAAACGTGCGGTACATTTGATTAGTTTTGTTTACACCAAACAAGTTAGTGTATCTTGTAAATTTATAGGTATCACTATGTCAAGTGCATTAGAATGGCTAGTCATGCAGCTGTTGGATGATGTGTCAAATGTTTTGTCATGCTATATAGGATGGTGCAATATTTAAGATGTTGCATCATTAATGGTTACATCGTTTATAAACAATGCATTGGCTATGTGCAACCTATATGCGTAGAAATATTGGTTAGTGCTTCAAAAAATGTATTTGTCCATCGTTTACACTACTTGTAAATATCGAACAAGCACCAACAAGTGCTTTAATTTAAAATTATCCCCCACAACTAGTGCATTTTAAATAAACATGAGGACCTCTCCAAGACACAATAGGTTAAGGGACCTATTGTTAATTTAAAAACTGCAATATCCAAGACACAATAGGTTAAGGGACCTCTCAACATCCTAGTTTATTAATCATGTTCTATTGACCAAATTGTAATGTCATAGCTTTGTAGACTAAGTTGTCCTTTGGAATCATGCTTGGCTAAGTTATAATCTTAAATAAGATGATTATCTATGTAAGAAAATTACCAATAAATGATTAGTATTAAATTTGAATATGACTAATATGTACATTATTATAATTGCATTCCTAACAAATTTTTTTAACCTGGAGCCTAAAGATAAAAGTATGAATTGGCCAACATTGGCATAGCCTTCATTGGTCAATCAACATTGGCTCACCCCCACACTCTTTGCATTTTACATTACACATTTTTCAATGTAGAGTGTAACAATTTTTTTTTAACTTGGAGCCTAAAGACAAAAGTATGAATTATCAAGTATGAATTGGCAAACATTGGCATAGCCTCCATTGGTCAAACAACATTGGCTCACCCCACATTCTTTGCATTTTACATTACACGTTTTTCAATGTAGAGTGTAACGATTTTTTTAACTTAGATCCTAAAGACAAAAGTATGAATTGACCAACATTGGCATAGCCTCCATTGGTCAATCAATATTGGCTCACCCCACACTCTTTGCATTTTACATTACATGTTTTTTAATGGATAGTGTGGGGTGCTATATCTTGATAGCATTTATGTTAGTTTTCTTATTTGTTTTAACAATAAGTTAAAATATAACTCTTTGCATTTTACATTACATGTTTTTCAATGTATAGTGTGGGGTGTTATATCTTGATAGCATTTATGTTAGTTTTCTTAATTGTTTTAACAAGAAGTTAAAATATAGATTATGGGCATTTTTTAAAAATTCTTAAAAATTGTACACTACATGTAATTATATAGCAATGTTTTGTTTTTTTATTGAATAAAATCTATAAAAAAAATGGTTCATAGAGTAATTGATTAAGTTAAGCAATTGGTACATATGTTTGAATGTTGCATAAACATAGACTTTCACATCTAATTTACTACCAGTGACATTTTTAACTTCCAACATGTTTATTTACTATTGCAAGAGCAAGGACTTGCTGCAATGTAGCTAGTCCCTGCTCCTGTTCATGTGACATTGATTTGTTTGTTTGAACATGATAAAGTGAAGAAAAAAGTCAAATATGAAATAGTATTCTTGTGAAATTGTGAAGTAGTAGAATAGTTATTAACCTAATGAATTTGGTGACCTTAAAAACAAATGCCTTTACAGTACATTCATTAACCATCTTAAAATACAAATTAAAAATATTTTTTTATTGAATTTGTGTTAAATTTATATTGGATCTTAGTTTATTAAGTGAGACTAATCACATAAAAAAATAGATCTAAAATAAATAACTTTATTTTTTTGTCTTGACCTAATTAATAATTAAAATGTAGAAAATTGGATTAAATAAAATAAAAAAATAAAAAACATAATGTAGAAAATTTGATTAAATAAAATAAAAGAATAAAAACATACTTTGTGTGGTGGTAAATATATTTTATTTAGATCTAAAATAAATACCTTAATTTTTTTGTCAACCTAATTAATAATTAAAATGTAGAAAATTGGATTAAATAAAAATATATATATATATATATAATGTAGAAAATTTGATTAAATAAAATAAAAGAATAAAAACATACTTTATATGGTGGTAAATATATTTTATTGTCTTTTATTTATTTTTTTATCTTTAATAATATTTTTCAGTTTGTTAAATCCAACTTGTAAATATTTTCCTTCATACTTTAGTAAGATTCTTTTTTTAAATTATATTTGCGACATTAATATTGATCTATTTTGGCTTATTATTCATACACAAATAAAAACGAAACCACATCTACATAGACACTAAGATGTATTAAATGTTATAATGGAAATATTATTGAGGAGGAATATGTTGGAAATGTTATTGATGAGAAATATGAGGATTCAAATATGTAAGAATTTTGTAGTGATGATAACACACTTTGACATATTATCATTGACTCAATCCTCACAATGATAAGTTTTGGTTCTTACTTTTTAGAAAATTGGTTTTGGTTTTTACTTTTATTATTAATGGATAATATTTTGAAGTACTTACAAACCTCAAATCTTAAACTCTAGTTGGCCCGAGGTTTCCACATGTTACAATTGTCTTTCTATTAGACTAATCCTTTATGTTAGAAGTTGATAAAAGCTTAACAATTCTACTATCATAAGTAAAAACATGATAATGTTGACCTTGAATTCTTCTTATGTTATTATCATTATTATTATTATTATTTTATATAAATAAAACTATAACATATTAAATTTAATTTTAATACACAAATATAATATTATATTTCTTAGTTTAATATTATATTTCTCAGTTTAATATTATATGTTCCCTATTGGTTATTGGTTCTTAATGTTTTGGTTTCTAAGCAACTAGTCCTGCGTTAAAAATATGTTTATATTTTATTTAATTGATAAACCATTAAAATATTTAATTTATTATTAAGAATCATTTTAGGTTTTTTATAGTTTTTTATTATTTAAAAAACTTAAAATTCAATAAAAATAAAGTTTAAAATTAATCACTCAATTTGTAATATATATTTCAAAAGAAAAAACATATATTACGAATTATTGAATAAGAATCAATTTATAATATATGTTTCAAAAGAAAAACCATGTATTACAAATAATCGAATAACAAATGTATAGATATAAAATTTTCAAAAATGGAAAATTTTCAATATATACAATATTTATCTTCTAAGTTCCATAAAATGATTTAATGATGACTTATGTTCAACTCACGAGACTTTTTGAGCTCAAACAAACTCATGATAGTTAGAGCAAAGAAACTACTAAAATACAATGAGAATTTGGAAGGATAATTTTGATAGAGAGATTTGTGTGTGATCAAATATAATCAAAAATTCTAAAATAGATAATACATGTTCAATGGACAGTTTCAATTGAAACTCTAACCCTGATTACATCTACCAAAATTAGTGAAAGATTCAAAATTTCAAAGTCCTCCTCTAAAAAAAGTAAATTTTCAACTCCATTTATCATTATGTAGTGTTACAAAATTTTCATAATATCAAGTATACAAAATTGATATAAATTTTTTTTATTAAAATAATGTTAAATTTTTTAAAAATAATATTAAATTATATACTAAATAACTAATTTTGAACATTACATTAAATTTTAAATTTAATTACTAAATATTATGTTATAAAAATATGGCTCCTCACTTTATAATATAAATTTACTTTTTAAATATATATTATAAAACTATTATATTATTTAAAACCCTAAGTTAAAATAAACTTTAAAAGATTATTAATAAATACCCCTCAACTTTATGATATAAATTTAATTTTTAAATATTATATTATAAAACTATTTAACGTAACGCGGAAGTAAATCCAAATAGACCTACCAAACCATTATTAAAAATGACTCAACTTTATAATATAAATTTATTTTTTAAATACTATATTATATTACTATTTAAACCCCAAATAGACTTAAAAAAATATGGGCAATGTAGATCAAAATTCAAATACACTTATATTTCATAAAATTGAATGCTCTTATACTAGAATAACTAGTTTTTTACGAGAACCGAATTCTTGTAATTTCAGGTTAGTTTGAGAATTACCAGAATCTAACTTCGGACGCTCTTGCCACAACTATTGAAGTCTAAAGGTGTGAAATTTGAATATTCAATGTTTAAAAACCAAAGCTTCATTTAGATTATTGGTAATAAACAATGAAATAAAAAATAAAATGAAATAAATTACCTTTATTAACACTCAATCCAAGGAACATGACCTCCCATGCTTTCTCCAAGTTAAATCAGATTAAATGAATGTTGGCAGCTTCTGAATCTCCCATCACCGCGTGTGGCTAAAAAAATTACGTGTTTTCCAAAATCTAATAATCTCACCGAAGATTCATGCTACAAATTACCTATCGTAACTACACAAAAACCTCGCTTTACTGCTGTTGTTACCTCTTCATTCCTGAATAACAACAGGGAGCAAACCTTGACATACTAACCATTACTACTTTCATGTCTTCATTTTACTCTTCGGTTTGGCTAGCTTCGTTGGTCGGTTGATGAATATCACTTGGTTGGTAGTCGGTTGTTTTCGCCTACATACTAAGAAGAGAGAAGGAAGGCTAATGAGTGAAGCAATCATTCACTTTGTTTCCTGGAACGATGGAAGAAGCTGCTCAGTTCTCACAGGTGACTTTGACAGGCGTCCAGTTTGGCTTTGCAATATTGTCTAAAGAAATTGTAAGTGGAATAAAAGAAATGGAGAAGGATAATGGGCAATTAGGTTCTCGTTTAAATAATGGTTAAAACTCATTTTCATACTAATTCAGTTAAAAATATGATCGAATAGATGCAAGCGCTACAACTACCTCTTTAAATTGAATTAAAGAATTCACATAACCTCTATTACATAGGTGGTATTTATTGTCCACATTACTGTCTACCGAATGAAAGAATCTAAATTCACATTTCCATTTGCAAGATTCCAGGGCTCCCATAATATGACTATGAGTGGATATCACATTAACTTGTAGTCGAAAGTACAGGCTCGAAGTCTTTGCATTCGAGGAAATGCTTGGACAAAATTATGTTTCCTCGGTTGGTCCACTGAACTCCATCCCAATTGACATAAGTTTCTAGATTGGAGCAGGAGACCTCCTTGACAAAATTCCCAGCTATAGTCCTCGAGCTTCCGCACTGCACAACATAGTATGATTATGCTTTCCTCCACTTTGTGGTAAGCTCTTGTTGTTTGCTTGAACCCCACATTAATGTTTGAATTATGAAATCGGTTGAGTCGTCTCCAGGATTAATCATTGGCATATTCCCTAAATTCTATAAATTAGATATTTGAATTTAGTCTAGTTCCTCAATATTATTCACCCTCCAGATTTTCAAAAAGATATAACTAGCCATCAAGAGTTTCAAAAAACTATAACTCACCATCAAGATTTTTCCAAAAAAATGTTACTGAACTAGCATATTTTAGGTGCTCACCGTAACAAGTGTTCAATTGTGAAGTCATACATAATGTAATATAGTGACGACGTTGGCACCCTTGAGCTGGCCACACAGGGATGCCAACTCACAACTAATACTTTTGTTTTTTATGTTAATACAATTAAAAAAAAAAAAAACAAGTGTACCAGTGTCCAAAAATAAACTGACAAACTCTAACTCGACGTTAAGCTACATGATCACATTCATGGAAACAAATGTAATACATATAGTGTGAGCTACTCTGAGTGAGTGACATGTAAGTTTTTTACTAAGACTACAAAGGGATTTCGTAACCCATGCGGAGGGACATGTATCGATGTCCCTTCTTATAATGGGAGAATCCCAACGAGTTTATGTATCGATGTCGATTAACCTTGAACCTGGAGGTGCCTCTTGCCAACATGCATGTTACTGCCACTCATCGAGCTTACTGCCACTTGCAAATTGCAAATGCTTATCAGCATTAATCCCCGTCGTTATATTACAATAATAATAGCACAACCGGCAATTTAGAAAATAAACTGGCAGTTTAGAAACCTGTCCAATGTTGTAGCCACAAAGACCATGCATTAAACTTATAGGTGTATGCCTCAACATCCATTGCCAAGACATTACGGAAAACACAATGAGGCTGCCATTGCCATTGCCGTATGCCTCAACATCCATCGCCAAGACATTATGGAAAACACGATGAGGCTTCCATTGCCATTGCCGGAGGAGTTTTAAATACCCTATAAGATTTTATTGCAGATCTTGACAACCATGAGGCGTAGCTTCACTTCAACTTCACAGTAATAAGCACGATTGAAATAGAGTGCTGGTGGTCTTGAGATGTAAAGTGGTAAATAAAAGCTGTGAATTTGAAGGCGCCTTCGGCCCCAGTCCTTCCTCTGCACTAAAAGAATACACACGCACGGCCAAAGCAGGGTGTGAAGGAATTGAACCATTGATGCATGGTCTTCTTGACAATGGAGAACATTGAATATGGCAGAATTGATACCAGAGTTCTGCATTGAAGGTGAAGAGGAGCGCAGGAATGCTTAGAATATATCAGTTCTCTACAAGTTTGTAAATTTTCAATTCTCTTTCTCTGCTTTATATTATTGCCGGTTACAACAAAATACACCAAGAAATACATGCTGCAATTTATACTAGGTTCTTGCTTCTTGCACGTACTTCAATCGGCTCCAGGGAATTTAACTTTCTCATGTAAGCGTAGGAATACAAGGGCTTTCAAGGGTTTATATTTGTATGGATTAGATAATAATAATAAATATATATCAAGGGATTGTAGCCTCTCCCACTCCTTCCTCATTTCGATATTTCTCATCCTCCCCGTGGTGGTGACGCAGCTATGGATCCGTTTTCCTTATCGAATAACTCAGTTGTTTAACCAGGCGTGCTGCTGCGTTATCTTGTTGGATTACATCTATTTGCGGCGGCTTCTGCAAAGGTGTGTAGGCTCAGCTAGGGTTTATGAAAACTTTTTACTCCGTTTCTTTATATTTTTGAATGATAGGGCGGATAAGTTCACTGGACTCCAAAACTAGGGTTTATCAACTCTAGAAGAGCATAATTTCTCATTTATAATTCAAAATAATTTTTTGTATCATGTTATTAAACATTTTCCTACAAATTTTATTCAATTTTTGGGCATGCTGACGGGAAATTTATCCCAAATTTGTCTTAGAGCTCATTTTAAGTCTTAGCTTAAGGACAATAGCCAATGGTGCTCCATCCAAAGATTGCTACCGAATCACTGGGCTTCACCTCTGCAACATTCTAGGGGGTTTCATCTTTTTAGTACATTGTTCAACCACTTCATTAATTTGAGTGGTATGGTATTGGATGACGCCTTACTAAAAGGTTGGTGTGCATGCTCATTGACCTCCACCTAGACATGTACATACAGTCCATTTAATGAACTGTACTCACCTCAAATTGGTACGAAGGGTTGTTTCGAGAGTATTCTAACTCATTTGGGCGTTTTAACCTTGAGAGTGAAGCTATGTTTCTCCTTGAGAAGGTATGGAGCTCCGATTTATCTCCATGAGAAATTTAAAGTGTGCTTCTACACTCGACTTGAGTTCATTAGTTTTTTATGAAGTGTTAATAACTCTGTGTGAATAAGAGATCAAGAGTAGCTTGAGTTTTCTATTGAAACTCCCCTATGTTGCTCATAATCAACCTTTATACTTTGTGTATTTTAACAATCAACAATATCATTGGTAGAGATTTAAGAAAATTGTATAATTATATTACATGAACAGATCTTGTTCAAATACTTTTCCTTGATTTAAGAAGATTGTAAACTCTGCAACAAAGCAAACAGATATTGTTCAAAGATTTTTCCATGTACATAAACTATCACTATTTATTCATATGATCTTTAATAGTTGGTTTCAAATTGCAGAAAAAAATCCCAAGAAAATATGGAAACAACCATATTGCTTACCGGATTTTGAAGAACAATGGCTCTGGAAGAAACAAATGCAAACTGGCGGATAGGTTGCGGATAGATTACAAAGTTTGAATGTTAAGTTCTTTGTTGGAAATCGATGCTCTAAAAGCAGGAAAGGGAGATATTCTTTCACACCAATCCAGAAGCGTCTAAGAAGATATACACATATTCTTTCACACCAATCCAGAAGCGTCTAAGAAGATATACACATATTCTTTCACACCAATCCAGAAGCGTTTAAGAAGATATACACATATTCTTTCACACCAATCCAGAAGCGTCTAGAATTCTAGAGCTGCTTCTCCACAATGCTCAGAATTGTCTTCAAAATTGTGGGCTGCATATATGAGAGATGAATTTATTGCATTAATTAGTTCTCATCGAAAACGGGGACAACATTAATGAAAATGAATTAATTTCCCTCCATCCGATGGAATGGGTTAGTCATATCAATGTGAACAGTTTTCAAAAATGAATTAATTGTATTACAAGTGGCATGCTTTTGAATTAATTGCCCTCCATCCGATGGAATGGGTTAGTCATATCAATGTGAGCCGTAATTAATTGTATTACAGGTGGCATGCTTTTGTTTTTCTTTAAGAAAAATAATTTTTATTATTTTTGTAATTCAATAACTATTTTGCATGGCAGAAGAAATTAGTCACATCGTTATATTGGACCAATCACATAAAAGAATAATCTAATTTACAAAATTTACAATTTTTTTTTAATTTTAAGAAAAATCATTATAATACCAAAAATTTCTAAAACTTTAGATTAACATTAAGGTAAAAAATAAAATCAAAAGAAGTCAAAGGAACATGGCGACCACTCGATCGCTATATTCCCTGCGGAGCAGGGACTAATAAACATGAGCACTGTTATTGATGCCCTTTATATTTCAACAACACTATAATAAAATTACCAGTAACAATACAATATTTTGGTTCATTTTATTAATTAACGAGGTAATGTTGATGGTGTGGCACATGATTAAAAGCACACCATCAATGCACGAGTATTTAAACTGTCTTGTATTGGTTGGTGCATTAGAAAATGTATTGGGGGACTGTTGCAGTGTATCGATCCATTCCACGAGCACAAACTAATGCATTATTTAATAATTGTTTCTCCATAGACAATGTGTTAGATAATAACAAGAAAAATAGCCGCAAAGCAGTTAGTCCTTGCTCTAAAATAATGTTTATAATTTGTTTAATTGTTTACAAAGATTTAAAAAAATTATTAGAAAATTTTAGTTAAGTTATCACAATTGCTTCAAATGTAAAATAGAACATTTGAGTTGATCCATTATTTGGAATAGAACATTCGAATTTTCTCATTATTCGATTTATTGCATTTAATGTAAAGTACTCAAATCTTTGCATTAAAAGTTAAGTTGGATTATTGTTGGCTTGGTGTTTTAAGTTTAAAAGCACTACTCATTGATCCTAAAATTTGATTGCCAAAGTTTTGACATTGTATCCTAAATTTTTTGTCTCATGTAGTTATAACAAAAAAAGTTTGTGGCACTTTATCAATCATCAAACATTCCTTGGACATGTATAAGTTCTCTTATTTTTGTACTTATGAATAATAAAATCATAAATTTTTACATTTTTATAACTAAATGTGTAACAAAAATAATATAAAATCCATTTAACACCTGTAAACAACTCGCAAGGACATGCACGATATTCTAATAAAAGTAGAAGAAAATTGATTGATGCACTTTGTTTTACATGTATGTGAGATATTCTGTGTGCTACATCCACATCCAACCATTAAATACGAAGTGCCCTTATCAATCTCAATCATGATAAACCATGTCATCGGGCAAGGTAGCGTGAACATATAAAAAACAACAGTGATATCTCAGGCTTGCACAACTCCAAGCTTAATTTTAAAGCTTTTTAATATTACATTGTGATCAATAAATATATCTATTAATTTTATTATAAAATTTGTTTAATATATAATTTTTCAACATATGGTACCAGTTTATGTTGCGTTGAAAGATTCAATTTAAAGTAGAATATAAGAAAAGTTACGAAATATGGTGCCTAAAATCCTTAATGCACCATTAAACACTTTGTAAAACATGATATTGGTTACATGGACAATGTTATTCTTTATGCACAATTAAATTCTTTGTAAACCCTGAAATAGGCTACGTGGACAATTTTCGTGTAAACCCAAGTAAAACCATTAATGTACCATTGAATACTTTGTAAAACCTATTCAAAATTAGTACTTTTACAAACAGTTGTACTATTTCAGAAGGAAGAAGAATAGAGAATTCAGAGACGAAAAAGCAGAGCCCGTGAAGATCTTCTGTGTTTCTATGTAAGCTTGGCAATTAGATCAGCAATAGATGGGTAAAATAATTTTTTGTATGAATATATCATTATATTTCTACATTAAATCCACGTAGCCAGTATTATTAGAATGAATTGAATTGGATTGCCCCTTCTCTCTTAAAGCTCATCCATGCACCTTATTTTAACCCTCAATGAACGAGCATGCCAAGGATTGGAACCAAAGCAGTGTGGCCTGATCCTAACCCCGCACTGTCCCGTGAAAGGGAACCCCAGCAGAAGAGATGCAACTTGTTGCTAAAATGTGGGATAAACCTACAAGACTCATTCTTAAAAGTAGGATATTTCTTTAAAACACGTCCACAAACAAATGGCCAAATGGATGTCAAACAATCCCTAGAAAACAAGAACTCCGTGAAAGAAAGGTCCATCATATTTCCCTTCGATCAAAAACATATGCCCCATGATAAAAGTTCAGTAAACTCATTGATTGTTGTGATATAAAGTTTTCAATGGGAATAAAGTGTGCATGAATTCCATATCAGAAATAGATTGTGTAGCAATAATGCATAAGATGGCAGCAGACATATTTGGGAAAAAGAGCATGGCTCATTATGAGTAAATCTTGGATGGTGGCACCCATTATAATCTTGTTGATAGCAAATACAGTTTCATCCAGACCTTCAACCATCAAAAAATAAAGATGAATCCATCCAATGTAGACAAATGAATTAATCTTGGCACCACAAATACAATGATATGAGGCTCAAACAATTTCAGCACATCAAATCGTATATAATAACAATATTTTCTCCTGACCTTTCCCTTATTAAAGAAAGATATAGATGATTTTATTTGTTATTTAGTTTTTAAAAATTCGAATTCTAGAATTAAAAAATTAGGGACAAGCATATCATGCAGCGACGGTAAGAGGAAGCAACGTTTATCCTCAGAAAGACAATATGATTTAACTATTTAATCCAATAACAAGTTATCAATCCTTTATACAAGCCATGACACATGAATCAACCTCCACATGGACAACCTTCAATAATCACCTCCTTTAAATGCCCAACAAATGATGATAAATTTATAATTATTTATACAGATTTTAATGTATGAAAATATCAGAATAAGTTAATTCTGTTAGAAGTTTTCTTTATAGATCGTTTAAAATTATTAAAATTACAAATTTTAATAATTCAGATTGCAATATAGAATTATGAATTCATTTATAATATCAGAATTTGCAAAATTGTTATAGTTTGGTATTTATCATGCAATTGAAACTCGCCTTCACTAATCTATTGTTCCACGCATTAAGGCCATTTTCCATTATCAAATTTGAGACACATCAGAGGCCAACGAAGACAACAATTGTCATTACCTGTTAAAACAAGAATCCTTGTGCATGGAGAGAAACCCACATGGCAACCATGCCTTTCATCATTCCCTGACTTGTCGCACATGCACTATAAAATAGTATTTGGACGACAGATAATATGTTTAGTGGCTCTTGGAAGGGCTCCGTGTGCTTAATATTATTCTCCGCCCTTTCACTGAACTGCTGGAAGACTCGGGTGATATTCATAAGCTGATCCGCATGAGCATATAGTTCACTGTGAGCTGTGTGTAATTAATCATCTGTCTTCAGTGCGCAACTCTTGAAAGTGAACAAATATTGAGACAGAGAGGGAGAAACATCACATTGGCTTCTAAACACCTCATTAGATTTCTCCAGCTCTATAATTTTTTATCATTATCTCCAAGGTCTTCATCAGTTGCACAATTTTGTCTCGGGAAGCTTGCATTAAGGAAACTCCAGTTGAGACAATTTCATAAGCTTGGGCAATGGTATCTTCAATGATAGGAGAAATCAGTGAATGTTCCTATCATTCCCCACATGAGCAAAAGGCTACCTAATCACCCCGACCAGACTTCACCTCACATAGAAGGGGCAGCTCAGGCAGAGACCTCAGTATTTTTATTTAAAGGTATGGATGAATTGCATGGATAGCTTTTGTTCTTCGTTATTTACCTTTTTTTCTTCAAATCATTAAGTTGGATGGATGTCTGTGTGGGGAAGTAACGTGTAGAGGAAGCAATGTGTTTTCGTTTATATGGATGATGAGATTTTGACCTTCTTTAGCAAGAAGCAGGATGCGGACGGTCGAAAAAGTATGGGTTGCAACGACTGTCGAGTTCTGCTTAAAGGTTGCAGCAATATTTGCATTCTTCGGCCTTGTATGCAATGGATCGAATCCCCGGAAGCCCAGGGGAACGCCACTGTATTTGTCACAAAGATCTTTGGCCGTGTGGGTCTCATGGCGTCTGGAAGCCCAAGGGCACGCCACTGTATTTGTCGCAAAGTTCTTTGGCCGTGCGGGTCTGTCTCATGGTGTTCATTAGCGCTGTGCCAGATCATCAGAGGCTTGGTATGTTCGAATTCGGAGATTTAAGTGATCAATTTCTCGAATATTTAAATTGTACATTCGTAAGGCAAATAAATATTTTTTCCAGAGGTCTTGTCTGATGTAAATTAAAGCCTCGGTTTTTTTTACACAAAATTAAAGCCTCGGCTTATCAATTATTGTTTTTGTTTCTTTAAAGCAACGGTGAAATATTTGCTGCTTTGAATAGATAGTTGACATAATGCTTCAAATGGTGATATATCTTTTTGCTTTAAAAGGATTATCAAAAGGGCAATAAATTATAGTTGAAGACTTTAAACTATGGATCGATTCTTTACACAATGTTTTGAACTCTGTAGAAAGGATTATTCAAACACATTTCAGGTTCTTCCAATTTAAAGGCTTGGAGTATAAATTTGCTGAAATTTATATGACTCTTAGGCTTTGAGGGTTGCCATTGGTATTCATACCTTCAGCTAAAAGGCCTCTTTAAAAACACTAGTATTTTTGTTCTGCAGAATTTTGCACTTTCATGACTGTGAAAACAGGTAACTGCAGCTCAGGAAGAGACCTCAGTATTTTTATTCATACCCTGCAGCTCAGGCAGAGACCTCAGTATTTTTATTCAAAGGTATGGATGAATTGCATGGATAACTTTTGTTCTTCGTTCTTTACCTTTTTTTCTTCAAATCATTAAGATGGATGGATGTCTGTGTGCGGAAGTAGCGTGTAGAGGAAGCAATGTGTTTTCGTTTATATGGATGATGGATGATGATATTTTGACCTTCTTTATCAGGAAGCATGACACGAACGATCGAAAAAGGATGAGCTGCAACGGCTGTCGAGTTCTGCGTAAAGGTTGCAGCAATACTTGCATTCTTCGGCCTTGTATGCAATGGATTGAATCCTCGCAAGCCCAGGGGCACACCACTGTATTTGTGGCAAATTTCTTTGGTCGTGCAGGTCTCATGGCATTCATTAGCGCTGTGTTGGATCATCAGAGGCTTGGTATGTCCGAATTTGGAGATTTAAGTGATCAATTTCTCGAATATAGTGCTCTCAGTGCTTGAGCGTGATGTGGTGAATCCAGGCAAGGTGCTAGAGCGAGAGACAACACTAATGGCGGTTGTCAAATCTTTCATATATCACATTAAATGTATTAAATGAAGGGCTGTTATCACATTAAATGTATTAAATGAACGGCTGTTGCCAAGTGCACGTGGCAAGTTTTTTATTTTTTTATTTTTTAGTTTTATATATTTTATTATTTTAATAATTCTATAATTATATTGCACACAAGGGGAAATTTGTCAAATTTGTGTGCTGCACCAATCAAAAAATAAATAATCTAATTTTGAAATTTCAAAAAATTATTTTTAATTTTTAGTAAATTGATTTTCATAATAAAAATTTGAAAAACTTTAATCAACATTAGGTTTAAAAAATTGAAACAATGACGGTCAACGAAATTTGGTGACCAACCGATCGCTATAATACCTGCGGAGCAGGGACTAAAAAGTTGCATTGGCAATGATGATTTTGAGTACTGGTCACGCATCAGTAAAACAAAATCATTTAAAAAATTTCTGGGTGATGTACAAGATGTGATGCACCATATATTGTGCTTCTCAATATTTCCAATGGCATATTACTAGTGTTTCAGTATATCTACAACACAATCAGGTGTTAGAAAATGCATTGGGTCACTTATGGTGGTGCTTCTTTCCATTCCATGATCATTGACTAATGTATTATTTAACAATCACCCCACCATAGTTGGTGTATTTGGTAATAGTCGGTTGCACTATGAAATAATGATGATTATTTAGGAAAATAAGTGCCCCAAATCCATAAAAACCTTCCCTGAGAATCACCATAAAAGAATCCCCAATATTTTGTGAGATTGCTGATCTTTTCCTTGAGACTCGTAGCTACCTTCAATTTAGGATATTTCCACCCTTCTATGTAGGAGAGTGTGATTTTATGAGACATTGGATTAGAAGCCACGACACTCCCTTGAAAAATTGACGTGTTTCAACAAATCCATAATCCCCATAGTATGTATCAAGATAGTTCTTTATGAGCCTTAAATGAGGGGTTTGTCACCCGAGATTCAAGACATTCTAGAAAAGAGTGTGTACTCACTTATTGGAACCACCTATCATTTTAAGAATTTAATTCTAGACTAATATGGAGAATGAACAAGAAACAAAAATTATATGATCAACAAATTCACCTTCTACCTTGAAAAGGATGCAACGTTTAGGTCCATTCGAGTTTGTTTTTTGACCATTGTCCAAAGTGAGAACCTTGTTGAACAATGCAATCCAAGTGAAAAATTATACCTTTGAGTGGACAAGCTAGCTTCTAAATCATCCTCCACTAGGAGATTCTATCCCTAGTTAGATCTTGAACTATCATGTATTCATATCCTAATTTAATAGTTAGAGTTCCTATAGATTTTTTTCGGGTCCATTTAAGTTCAGCCTCATGTTCTTGTATAAGAATTGCACTATGATTTAACAAATAAATATAATTTGATAATTTTGTTTCCGAGTTACCATGCAAATTTAAATCTTCACTTGACCTTGAGGACTAAAACGACCCTCCTGCAACCCCATTAATGATGACATTAACTAGATTTGTTAAACTTTGTGCTTGAAGTTATGCTTTTAACTCTCTTGACAATCTGAAGTTACCACTACACCTAAACCAAGGATTGACCCCTAATTTGAGCCTATCACCTCTTGATATTTTCAAGGCTACCCAACTTCCTATAATTGGAAAGGCTCTCACCAACCCCTTCAGAACAATGGAGGCTCCATTCATAATTTTCTCTTTGATCTTATCCACTCCTCTAAAGAATCATCTTTGAAATATTTTAATGTCATCATGAATTTTTCCGCACAAACCTTTATTTAAAAATTATCTCTACATGCTTTTTGAATCCAAAGCCTAACTGGAAACATATAATTTCTTCAAATCCCATCCTCCTACCACTTCTGGTCTTGCAATTTTTGAACACTTGACAAGTGGATGTCTTTTGTTTGGTTCCCCCTATCTAGATAAAACTAAAGTACTTTTTCCTATTCTCGTCAAGAATTTCTTTAGGGACATGTGCAATAGATAACCAATAAAGTGGGATAATTTCCATCATTGAATTTAAAATGATTAGTCTTCCTCCATGAGATAACCATCCGTGACACCAATAGGAGATACTTTCATCGATTTTTTAAATAACCACAACCAACCATAATACCTGTAACCAATTTGTTTCAAATTGAAACCCAAATACTTCACTTGCTGATTAATAAGACTTGAAGAGAGAGGTGGGCCCTGTGAAATTTGATTTTCCAGTTTAGTCCAAAGTTGACTGAAAGGAATACAACATTTAATAAAATTTAGCTCCATACTAGTTTATTGTAATAAGTTTCTACAATAACTTTATACATATTCAATTCATGAAAGGAACCATGACAAAAAATAAAGATGTCATATACAACTATAAGGTGAGAGATAAACATAAAACCCGCCACTCTAATACCTCTGAAAAAGCCCATGTTTTTCTCTTTTGCTATTAACCTACATAGTGCTTCAACAACTAGTAGAAACAAGAAGGGGGATAAGGGAAAACATTGTCTAATACCCCTTGAAACATTGAGAAAATGGAAGGAGTGCCATTTGGTTTCGAATAGAAATCTATATACTTCACTCCTTGATCAATAGGACTTGAAGAGAGAGGCATGACTTATGAAATTCGATTTCAAAATTTGAAATTGGAAGAGGTAAGCAAGGCTTGAAGAGAGAGATAAGGTCAATATTAGAAACTTGTTTTGTATAAAATCCCATACAATTTCAAGAAAAGGTTATACATAGATACGTGCATATAGGTAGATACACACATGTTAGTATGATATAGTTTCATTTGTTTGTTGAGTCCTCACCGTAATAGAAGTTGTAGGATGCTTGTGATGGTTCTACTATTAAAATGGAGGTATTTGTCGGTTGCATCCCAAAGGTTATGAATAAAGAAGAAGTACCCCCCCTCCTTTTAATTTAGTGCGTAACTTATATGGATGATTGAGTATGTATATGTAATGATATAGTTATGTTCTTGTTACTTAGATTACTATTTTGCATTTATTATCTTTTGTTCACTCTTGAATCACAATGCTATTTAGTTGTTGAGTTATTGATATGGTTAAAGAGTTGCGTTCATACCCTTAGATTATTTCCCCATCTTAAAATGGTATTGACTATGCTTTGTGTGAGACTGTCTTCCCTTGGAAAGGATTGAAAATTCCAGCACATCTAGACTACATCAGACCTTTATTGGCCCTTGCATGAGGACCCTAATCTAAGCTTGATGCCAAAAAATGGTAATGTTGTTAGGACCTTGTATAAAGATGAAATATTAATTAGATGGATAGAGAAATATATGAGCACAAAATCCAATGTTGGTGTGAGAAAATATTTGAGGATTTCATTTTACAAGAAACAAAGTTGTGAGAATGGAACCCATCCATGTGTAGAAAATTTGTGTTATATGATGGAAATTCCCTTAATATGAGGTTTTAGGGTGTGAGTTCCTTGTAAGTATCTATAAATGGTTGAATAGTATTGTAGAATCCCAAAAATATTCAGGCCGATAGAAGAAAATTGTTCAATGGACCTTTGATAACCTTAGGGATTCGCATCGTTTTGACCACCAGGCCTCATGGGAAATAAATTTTTGGGTGGACAATGTTGTTAACAGCTACATACTGGAATTTGTTGTAGAAAACCATCAATCGTTTTCTAAAGTGGATGTTTTTTTAAGAAGTATCTTGAGAATAATGCTATAAGAAATCCCACTTTGGATCAATATCTATTTGGTGGGAGATGAATTTTTTCCATTTATTCATGTTTACATGGCTAAGTAGATACCTTGCATTACAAGGGAGTGGTTGGAGAAGGTGTTGATGAGTTGTGAATTATGAAAAAACAATTGGATTGGGGGGGGGGGGAGATGGACTATATTCAAGGGGTTGAATAGGTTCTAAGGAGGTTGGCCATTAAAAAATAGTGGTGGATAAATCAGATGCAAGAAACTACAAAGAGAAACCAATAGTGGTAGGAAGAGATAAGTCTGGAAGGGAGTGACGATGGAAGGTTGAATGGTTTGTAGAAGTTGAGTATGAATGGAGAGATGGCTAGATCCTAGTTAAAGGAGAGAGGGATAATGATGGAAGGAAGCTCAACAAGAGGTAGGTAGGTAGAGAGAGTTTCTACAAAATTTGAAGAAAGATAAAATGAGGTGGAAAGAGAGATGTTGTTGTATGTATGAAGGATAGATTAAGAACTTGACCCCCCCCAGCAACTTGTAGGAATGATACTTGAAAGAATTGGAATGAGCCTAGATTCAACCACTCCTTTGGTTCCCTTGTATCATATGAAATTTCATTTTTCTAATATTGTATTGAGTTTTCCTTGTTATAGTTATAGTAGTAGTAGTGGTGGCATTCAAGTTAGAGCATTGTCAGGATGAAGTAGTAGTGGTATTTGTATAGGATTGTCAAGCAATACTCAAAATAGTAATAGGTCAACTTCAATAGTAGGTTCAAATAGGTTCAAATTGGAAGTCTACAAGGATGATTAGACCATTTACATTCTCTTGATAGAACATGCCAATTTACATTCTCTTGATATCTCATTGAATTTGACGAAATATATTTTTTGTGTTCCTTTTTTCAACTTACTCAATCATATTGTCTACAAAGAAGGAGTCTTGGTAGACCTTGATAATATTGTTGTTATTGTAAACATGCCAACTATAACCAATATACGACCATTGTGATCCAATTTGGGGCACATTATTAGGGTGTCACTGAAGATATATCCAAAATTACACTTCTATTATTGCACCTCTTGAACAAATCCTAAACGAAGAAGAATTATTTATTTGGACCCCAGAGTGCAAAACAATGTTCACATTACTTAATGAAGAGATGGTATAAAGTGCCCCCATTCTTATATACCCTAATTAGAACATTGGATTCCATGTGCCTGTGGATGCACCTAGGATAGACCTAGCGGTTTTGCTTACACAACAAGGACAAGACAAAATTGACCACTTGATATATTTTTCAAGTCAAGGGTTTTCATAGGCTAAGCACAACTACACCACTAATAAGCGGGAAGAATTGGACATGGTAAATGTGTTGCAAAAGTTCCACTACTACTTATTAGGTGTTCACTTCAAGATTTACACTAATTATTTTTCTCTAAAGTATTTGGTTATTACTTTTCCAAGATTTTTCTTTCAAGTTAGTGACCAAATCAAGAAAACCTAATGTAGGGGTGGATCATATTTCTTACCTGATGTCAAGAGAGTTATGAGGTATTTTATATGATAAAATTCCAAACATGGAATTGTTCAAAATTGAGTCCATTTTGAATTACTTATCTAATATTGCAATCCCTTTAGCTACTTGATCGACACCAATAAGTTATTCTAGAAGGTAGAAGCATCACTTTGTTTTCCAAGTTGAAAATTATCAATTGAATGCAGGACAATTATACAAACTTGGCATTGAAGACATTATTCACTGTTATGTGATGGACCATGAATGTAAATATATTTTATGGGAATTCCATCAAGGATTTGTGGGAGGGCATGTTAGCGAGAAATACAAATCCAAAAAGGTTCTTCAAGATGGAATATGGTGGCCAACAGTATTCAAAGAGTCAAAGGAGCATGTTGAAGCTTTTTATGTTTGTCAACATGTAGGAAAACCTTCCATATGAGATGGTTTACCAATTCACCTAGTGTGATCACTACAACCATTAGAGAAGTGGGTTGTAGACTTTGTTGAAACTATGAATTCTCCAACCCGACATGCAAAAGAAAGGTATATCATTACCACAATTGAATACCTCACATGTTGGACTGAAGAGGAATCAATGAAAGATTATTCTATGGATACTGCGACTTGATTCATATTTGAAAATATTATATGCAGGTTTGGGTGTCCTTGTAGCCTCACAAGTAACTAAGGTATTCATTTCTTGAGCAATACCATTGCCACTTTTACTTGAAAATTCTCATTCAACATCATAAGAGTAGTCCATATCATCATCAAGTAAACAAAACACTTGAATCCTTCAATAATATTTTAGACACAAGATACTAAGATGATTGGGATGAATGGGTTCCTTCTATATTATGGGCCTATTGAACCTCTACAAAATGATTCCACAAACAAACAACATTCTAGTTGGTGTATGGTATGGAGGTTGTTGTTACAACATAGTTTGAACTGATTTGAAATAGTTTGAACAATTATTTGAACTACTATAGTTGGCAGTGTATATTTTTCATTTATTTTCATCAATCTGTAGAGAAATATAGATAAAGGCTTGGCATGACCGTTAGCTTAAGATGAATAAATTTTCTAAGGGATATATTGTTCTTCTATATGACAACGAGTGCTTAAGGAATCCTAGGAAGTTGCATATGTTCTGGCTGGGATCATTCATAGCTGAGAAATACAAGTCTCTGGTGATGTGTGAGTGGCTTATTTGGATGGTGGTCTTAAACCTAGATGGGTGAATGTAACACACTTGAAACCCCATGTTTCAACACACTAAACTTGATCGCATGCACTCCTACCATCAAGATTCAACTAGGGTAAGTGTTTTTTTTTTCAAATTTAGTTATTTTTGTGCCTATATTCAATTTCATCAATAAGTTTATGTCATGATTGGCATGCCAAGAATGCTAATGGCTGCTTCTAGTTTGAGTCATAAGTGTTTTTTTCAGTTATTTTGATTTAGTTCTACAAAAGGAATGTGGTCAAGTGGATCCATACACTATAAGGTATTATAGTTCTTGTTGTAAGCAAGTAGAGTTGAGCTGGTCCAAGCCTGATGTAGGTCGAGGATAGTTATGGTCAATCTATAGTTCCTTTTTAATGTTGTAGTGTTATATTATCACAAGTCTACAAGTTGGGTTAGTCAATTCAAAGTCATCTATGGTCGCAATAGAGTGCTATTGTAAATTTACTATTGAGTTGGTGAAAGTATTTATGTGAGGATTAGACATGTCTACTTCATTACTTAGTTAACCTTAAATGTTAGGTGATTAAATTAAATGAGTCAACTACGTGGTATCCTTGACATGATTGAATAGATGTAGGGGTCAAATATTGTCATTAACATAGCTTGACTCATTGAAACACCCCCCATTTTAGTTAATTTCTCTCTTTTCTTTATATGTGTTAATTATCAAACATCCTGGAGCCTTTAGAGATTAGTGTATTAGATACCATAGTTTCCCAAGTGCCGAGTGTTAAAATTCCTATCCAATTTTTTTACCAATGGAGAACTATTGAAATGGGTAAGGTATTAACAAGAAAGGTTGTAGCTCCCAAAGCTACCATGTGACCAAAAGAAGTAGTTCAAGTAGAGTTTTGTGACCTGAGGGTTGAGGTTCTAAAATATTTGCAGGGGAAGGTGGAATATACAAGGTGGTTTATAATGAATTCTTTAATGGATATACTTTCCTTAACACGAAGCTTGAAGTGTACGTTGATTTCATTCCTGTTAATTTGGGGGATGTCAGCACAATTTTAGAAACTTGCCTTCGAGCCCCTTAGAAAATCTACATTGTCCACGTTAACGGATCTCCTAGTCTTTGGCACCATCGAAGAATTCAGGTGTTGCACCAAATTATTAATCAACAAGGTTCATGGCCATTCCTTGGGAATTTACCATGCATACCCCATTCACATGCAAGGTATACATGCTTTGAATGGACTATTCATGGAAGGAAAAGATGTCTACCATGTTTTCTAGGGCATAAGGAAGCAGGGTTGCAAGAAGGATGAACTGAGTCTTTATGACTGGTATGGTAAGTGGTGGGAGGTCATGGTGCCATGATATCCCTTATCAACAACCACCTGGTCCAGTTTGACTATCAATTTATTACATGAGGAATACATGAAGGGAGAATGTACCTTAGATTCCCTGATCTCTATAGTTAAGTTCTATGTGTAGAGAAATAAGTTGAATTGGTGCAAACTTATAATGGAGAAATTTTCTAGACATATATTGATTTCTATGCATCGCCCACCTACTTCATATTGAATTACTTGTTGCTTTCCTTCACAATTTGAAAGTGGTACCCCTCACAAGGGAGAGAAATTGACCTGGCATTTTACCACCAAGTATTAGAATTGCAATTTGACCTATGAAGGAGATACAAGGATGCTCAGAATAATTCATTCAATGATATTGCATTTGAAAAATGGTATGACCAGATGATTATGGTCACTAAACCATGTCCTCCACATTCTTAATGCACTACTAAACATGCATGTAGGAAAAATTTGGTTTGGGATGAGTAGAGATCACACATTTGTGAAACCACAACGGGTGGATATTGACAAATTTCATGTTGTTGCTATACCTTATTACCTAACAGTTCCAATTTTTGACATGGAGGTTTCCTTATGGATGGGAGTTAAGAAGTCCAAGACCGTGGCATGCACAAATTATATCTTTCTAGAGATTACCAACCTCACTTCTTGATCCAAGCAAGTGGCTCCAAAAGAAGAAGTTTCGAATAAGTGTGAGGTCATGGAAGAGCAATCCACCTTTGATTCTATTTCCAAGGCTAAATTTGAGGCTAGCTAAGCATCAACACCACTGGACCTATCGAAAATATTGAATCAACCTATATATGATACTGGTCAATTCTTGGGGAAGGATTTTACGTAGTGTTTGGGTCAATTGATTGGATTTTTATAGGTAAACACCCCCAAAAGTTCAAGAGTAGTTTGAGCCCCGAGTCAAGACCTTATGGATATTACTTGCAATCAAAATCCAAGGCACAACCTCATTTTGGTAGGGTCAAAACTTCTTAAACCCTTATTTTGATCGACTCCTTCCTTTAAGAGCTTGCAATTTTTAGCACATTCCATGGCTTCAACTATGTTGAAGAGACTTTGAAGGTGTACCAGGTGCTAGATGAGACTAAAATTAGGGTTTTGGTGCTTAATTGTAATGTCCCCATTCAAATAAGTGCATAGTAAGACAATCCCATCAATCCTACTAGTTTCCTAGGTTGGATGGGCACATGTGGGATGGTAATAAAGAAACTAATAAATGATATTTAGACATTAGAAGGGTTCAATAATTTAATAAATATGATGAATAAATAAATTCAAGAGAAATTCTAGGTGGCAAGTGGTTTTGGAGACATATGGAGGTGGTGGGACCCACACAAGCTTGATTTTTCAATGACACATGGCAGCTCTCTCTTGCCAATTCAAATTCATGGGAAGGTGAACACTCTTGGGTGAGTTGGTAAGTCATAACACATGGCATTGAGCATATTAGGTCAAAATGGGAAGGAATAGTAACCTCCATGGGAGAGGAAGAGTCAAATTGGAGACTAGTGGACACATGGGCTAGATTCCCTAGTTTTATGACAACAATAATGAAGCATCTATGACATTTTATGACAAAATTCAGACCTGACTTCTTACACCTGACCATTATGACATGTCAGCCCCAAAAATAGGCTCAAGAAGGCGCTCATGGAGTTGGAGGAATCTAAAGAGACTCAAATTCGAATTTGGGAGAAGATGGAAGGTTGGAACTAGGAGACAAGTGGCAAATGAGGAATATTTTCTAAATGGAAAATTATTGAATCTATTGAGAGGATTTCGACCCCTTGAAGGCTAATGTTGGTTATAAAATGTAGAAATCAAGTATGAGAATGGCTTTTGATGATTTGAGAAAATTTGCATTTGTGAAGAGAGAGCTAGTGGATGACTAGTTTCTTGCCTTAGCCAATTTCGAGGGTGAAAGATTCCCATCCAAGTTGGTGTTTGGAGAGGCCACTCAGGTCTTTCATGGTGCTTTAATGGAGTTTGTATTTGTAGGTAGCAGCTACAGGAAGTTTCATGGTTTGGTTTAGTGCAGCACTTTCTCTCCACCGTTTCCAGTTTTGAAGGCATATTCGTGCTCCTTGAGGGAGGGCGTTTTTGGTGAGCTATTGTACTCTTTGGGGGAGATTCTAATGCCCCATTTCTTTTGTAATATGAATTAAATACTCTGTTCTTCATCTCCAAAAAGTTTCAGGTCGAAATTCCAAGTAGAAATGTATAAATCTCATTTTTAATGGAAGAACAATGCCATTTCCCCACTACCTTGTTGTGAGCCAATGTATTGATGATGATTTCGAATATATGGATGATTCTCTGATATATTTGTGATAAATATATTTCCATGGATGTCTTCTACAAGTTTCATGTACTGTACTTGAGCATTTGAAGCATTTTTACTCAGTTTAGTTGTATTGGGAGGTGAAATAGTGCCATTTCCCCAAGGGTCGAATTGGGGGTTTTTGCTGTTGAATGTGAGAGAGTTAGAACAGTATTAAAAATCAATTAATGGTGCATATGAGACCTTAATCACATACTTAATACATTATATACCTCTTTTCATAAATTTGTGGGAGTTTGGAGGCATTTGGAAGGCCATTTGCGGTGTTACCCGAGGGGGATTTGATGCACAAATTACTAGTCAAAATTACATATATTGATCAGAATACAAATCAAGTTTGCAGCAGTATTTGGAGGGCCATAAAACATCCCTGAACCTTATATTCAAGTCTAAATATCATTCATACACTCCTACAGAAGATTTGGGAGCATTTGGGTTGATTTGGAGGTCAAAACAGTAAAACTAGTCAAAGGTCGAAATTGGGAAAAAAAGTGGAAAATTGGGCATTTTAATAAAATTTGAAAAAGGGATATTACAAGTGGTATCAGAGCATGGTCTTGGCACCTGATGGTGTTAACAAGAAGCCAAAAAAATAAAACACCACCCTTTGAATCAGTAGTTGAAGAAGTTTTGGTTGAAGAAGAGATAGTAGCAGAAAAAGAGTTCTTTTCTAAAACAATGGGTAGAGAGGAGGAGGAAAAATAAAGACATAAGGAGGAATTTATTGAAGCTTTAAAACCATGTTTTGAAGGACTTACCATGGTTATGCTAGATATGAATAAACAAATGATGAAAGGTTTCGAATTGTTGGGTAGCCAACTTTCAGGCAAAGGGATGATAGGAGATAATAGTGGTTCACACTCAGGGGAAAAGATGAAAGGGAATGAGCATATTTTCTCAAGTACAGGACCTCATAATAGACCTGATGAATTTCAAAGCACACAAAGGCATACTGCACCTAAATTTCTCACACCCAAAGAAGAACCCAATCTTGAATTGGATTACAAGAAACTAGTAAATGATTGGAATGATTTGAATGAAGAGTGTAAAAGAGGTGTACCACTCAGTGACTACATTGATGCTATGCAAAAGATTAAAATGAAGGGAGACAATAGGAGTCCATTCCAAAACAAAGAATTGAATAGTGCTATTGGAAAAATGTCACTTCCTACTTTTGATGGTTCTTCTCAAAATTCTGCTAACACTTGGGTGCAAAAATTGGATGTATATTTTCAGCTGAATCCTATGTTGGAAGAGGATGCATTAAAAATGGCCATTTTGCATTTGGAAGGAGATGCCAATGAATGGTGGTTTCATGGGCTGAAAACCTTGGGTCATAATCAGGTTAAAACATATGGAGAATTTGTTGACAGGGTACTAGAAAGATTTGAACAAAAAGATCCAGAATTGCCTTTCAAAGAACTAGCTCAATTGAAGCAAACTGGGTCCCCTACCGAATATATGTTGGACTTTCAAAAATTATCAGTCAAGGTGGCTGATGTATCTATGGGAAGATTAGTATTGCTGTTCACTGAAGGTTTGGCTGAACCCTTAAGAGGTTTGGTCAAAGCCCACAAGCCAACTACATTAAAAGATGCAATGAGCTTGACTAGGGATCTCCAAAATGTGCTTCCTAGAACGAGATTTCCTCCTAAGCCTAGCTATAAATTTGAAAAGAAACCTTGGAAAAGGGATGGATATGATAAGAAACCTTGGCAAAGAGAGTCATTTGAGAGGAATAAAAAAGAGGGACTAAACAGGGATGAACTTAGAAAAAAGAAACTATGCTTCACATGCTTCCAACCATGGACACCGGGGCACAAATGTACCAAAGGAAAGGCTCAATACATAGAAGTATTTTCTGATAATGAGGGGTATGATGGGGGCATGGATGAAGATGGACATATTTCAGATCAAGAAGAGGCATATGAGACAGCAGTAGAAGAGGAAAGACAAGAAGAAAATCAGCCTTCACCGGACAAAGCAAGAATGGCAGTTCTTTCAGCAGTACCTCGCTATCATACTATCCGATGCAAAGGTGTGGTACAAGGACAAAGAACTTCAGTTTTGGTAGATGGAGGAGCCACTCATAACTTCATTGATGCAGAGATGGTAGAGAAAAGAAAGATACCTATTGAACCATTTGATGGATTCACAGTTGTCATTCCCGGTCACAACACAATGCAATGCAAAACATGGGTTCCAAAGCTGCAAGTCACCGTAGGTAACTATACTTTTGTTGATAGTTTTTATGTGGTTGATGTTGCTGATACTAATGTGGTTTTGGGAGTGCAATGGTTGTATTCAATAGGAGAGCATACGGTAAATTATCAAATTCCCGAAATGAAATTCCAAGATTCAAAAGGAGTACAAAGAGTTGTGAGAGGGCAACACACTTATCCAAATCAAGTAGTGACTTGCAATAGTATGAGATCTATATTGAGGCATGGGGATATAGAATGGGCTGCTGAATGTCATATTACATCTCCCAAGTCAACTATAAATATTGTCAAACACCCAAAGGAGATAGAGAGACTTTTGCAAAAATATGAAAAGGTTTTTAGAGACCTTCCACATGGTAGGCCACCAGATAGGGGGGTTGAGCACAGTATTGTTTTGGAGGAGGGTACTTCACCCATTCAAATACCACCTTATAGACATCCTAAAAGGTTTAGAGATGAGATTGAAAAATCTATCCAAGAACTTCTAGAGTTGGGGCTCATTAGACCAAGCTCTAGCCCTTATGCTTCTTCAGTAGTGCTAGTGAAGAAAAAAGATGGAACATTGAGAATGTGCATAGATTTCAGAGCCTTGAACAAAAAGACTATCAAGAATAGGTATCCTATTCCTAGGATTGATGAGCTCATGGATGAGCTACATGGGGCCAAATACTTCTCAAAAATTGACCTTAGATCAGGGTATCACCAAATTCGAATGAAAGATGAAGATGTGCAAAAGACCGCTTTTCGATGTCATTTTGGCCACTTTGAATTTCTTGTCATGCCTTTTGGGTTAACTAATGCTCCAGCCACCTTTCAAGCATGTATGAATAGGATATTTTGCAAGCAACTAAGAAGGTTTGTTTTGGTTTTCTTTGATGATATTCTCATTTACAGTAAAACATGGGAAGAGCATTTGCAACAGTCAGAGATTGTGTTGAAAATCTTGCAAGAAGAGTCCTTATTTGCTAAATTATCAAAATGTGAGTTTGGGATGAAAGAACTACTGTATCTTGGGCACATTATTGGGCAAGAAGGAGTGAAGGTACACATGGAAAAAATCAGGGCTATCTTGGAATGGCCATCACCAAAAAATATTACCGAATTGAGAGGATTTATTGGCATATGCACCTACTACAGAAAATTTGTGAAAGGGTTCTCCAAGTTGACTTCTCCACTCACTGATTTGACTAAGAAGGATGCTTTCAAGTGGGATGAAGAGGCTGAAAAAGCATTCCAAAAAATGAAAGAGGTAATGAGTAGTTGTCCCATACTTGCACTTCCTGATTTTACTAAACCTTTTGTTGTGGAATGTGATGCTTCCGGTGGAGGAATAGGGGCTGTCCTAAAGCAAGGCCAACACCCCATAGCCTTTGAGAGCAGAAAGTTGCAGCCTCATGAAAAAATTTACTCCATCTATGATAAAGAAATGCTGGCCATTATGCATGGATTGGCCAAATTCAGACAATACTTGGTGGGCAGCAAGTTTGTGGTGAAAACTGACCATAATAGTCTAAGACACTTTCTCACCCAAAAGGATCTAAATGAAAGGCAACAAAAGTGGGTAAGCAAGATTCAATCTTATGATTTTGATATTGAATATGTCAAAGGAAAGAATAATATAGTAGCAGATGCTTTGTCAAGAAGGCCTTCCTTTTCTCTCATGGATATTGCCAAGGATTGGAAAAACATGCTACTAGTTGAATATGCCAAAGACAAATTTGCTTGTGATGTGTTGGATGGAATCAAAGGGGATGATAATTATAGGATTTTGAATGGGATGATATATTATAAGGGAAGAATTTATTTAGTTCATAACTCCAAGCTCAAGTACCGAATTTTGCAAGAAGCACATGATTCCCCACTAGCGGGCCATCCGGGGATCTTCAAAACTTATAGACAGTTGAGGCAAATATTTTTTTGGAAGGGGCTGAAGGAAGATGTTCATAAGTATGTGAATGAATGTAAAGCATGTCAACAAAACAAATCAGAACTTACATGTCCAGCCGGCCTATTACAACCATTGCCCATTCCGGAGCAAAAATGGGACAGTATTTCCATGGATTTCATCACCGGATTGCCTAAATCCTTAGGTAAGGATTGCATCTATGTGATAGTTGATAGGTTGACAAAATTTGCTCATTTCTTTGCTGTTACATCATCTTTTAGTGCTGCACAAGTGGCTGATATTTTTTTCAAAGAAATCTTTAGATTGCATGGGCTCCCCAAGAGCATTGTCAGTGATAGAGATAGTAGATTCATGGGTGCTTTTTGGAAAGAACTTTTTAGATTGGTAGGCACTCAATTGACTCCAAGTACCAGCTATCATCCACAAACTGATGGACAAACAGAGAGGGTAAACCAATGGTTTGAAGGATACCTAAGAAACTATGTGGGAGGGCAGCAAAAAGCATGGGCAAAATGGCTACACTTGGGTGAGTTTTGCTACAACACCACTTATCATATGTCAATAGGAATGTCTCCTTTCAAAGCATTATATGGTTATGATGCACTTACATTTGCTGACATTATATTTGGTGATAGTAGAGCCCCAAAGGCTAAAGATTGGGTGGAAGAGAGCCAAGAAATTTTAAAGCTCTTGAAAGACAATTTGCAGGTTGCTCAAAATCAACAAAAACAATATGCTGATAGACATAGAGAAGAGAGAACCTTTCAAGTCAATGATTTAGTATATTTAAGGTTGCAGCCCTATAAACAAACATCTCTCAAAAAGAATGGAGTAGAAAAATTAAAACCAAGGTACTATGGGCCATACAAGGTAGTGCGGAAGGTTGGAGAAGTAGCATATGAACTAGAACTTCCGGAAGGGAGTAAAATCCACAATGTATTTCATGTTTCTTGTCTTAAGAAAGCTCTTGGTCAGAAAATCATCACTTCAGAAATACTTCCTCCTTTGGATGATGAAGGTCAGCTCACACTTGTTCCGGAAAAGATTTTGAAGACACGGGAAAGAAGGTTGAGGAGTAGAATCATCAAAGAATATTTAGTGCAATGGAAGGACTTACCAAATGAAGATGCCACATGGGAAGATGAGAAGATTTTGCAGCATCCAAATTTGAAATTGCTTGAGGACAAGCAATCTTGGGTGGGGAGGACTGTAATGTCCCCATTCAAATAAGTGCATAGTAAGACAATCCCATCAATCCTACTAGTTTCCTAGGTTGGATGGGCACATGTGGGATGGTAATAAGGAAACTAATAAATTATATTTAGACATTAGAAGGGTTCAAGAATTTAATAAATATGATGAATAAATAAATTCAAGAGAAATTCTAGGTGGCAAGTGGTTTTGGAGACATATGGAGGTGGTGGGACCCACACTAGCTTGATTTTTCAATGACACATGGCAGCTCTCTCTTGCCAATTCAAATTCATGGGAAGGTGAACACTCTTGGGTGAGTTGGTAAGTCATAACACATGGCATTGAGCATATTAGGTCAAAATGGGAAGGAATAGTAACCTCCATGGGAGAGGAAGAGTCAAATTGGAGACTAGTGGACACATGGGCTAGATTCCCTAGTTTTATGACAACAATAATGAAGCATCTATGACATTTTATGAAAAAATTCAGACCTGACTTCTTACACCTGACCATTATGACATGTCAGCCCCAAAAATAGGCTCAAGAAGGCGCTCATGGAGTTGGAGGAATCTAAAGAGACTCAAATTCAAATTTGGGAGAAGATGGAAGGTTGGAACTAGGAGACAAGTGGCAAATGAGGAATATTTTCTAAATGGAAAATTATTGAATCTATTGAGAGGATTTCGACCCCTTGAAGGCTAATGTTGGTTATAAAATGTAGAAATCAAGTATGAGAATGGCTTTTGATGATTTGAGAAAAATTGCATTTGTGAAGAGAGAGCTAGTGGATGACTAGTTTCTTGCCTTAGCCAATTTCGAGGGTGAAAGATTCCCATCCAAGTTGGTGTTTGGAGAGGCCACTCAGGTATTTCATGGTGCTTTAATGGAGTTTGTATTTGCAGGTAGCAGCTACAGGAAGTTTCATGGTTTGGTTTAGTGCAGCACTTTCTCTCCACCGTTTCCAGTTTTGAAGGCATATTCGTGCTCCTTGAGGGAGGGCATTTTTGGTGAGCTATTGTACTCTTTGGGGGAGCTTCTAATGCCCCATTTCTTTTGTAATATGAATTAAATACTCTGTTCTTCATCTCCAAAAAGTTTCAGGTCGAAATTCCAAGTAGAAATGTATAAATCTCATTTTTAATGGAAGAACAATGCCATTTCCCCACTACCTTGTTGTGAGCCAATGTATTGATGATGATTTCGAATGTATGGATGATTCTCTGATATATTTGTGATAAATATATTGCCATGGATGTCTTCTACAAGTTTCATGTACTGTACTTGAGCATTTGAAGCATTTTTACTCAGTTTAGTTGTATTGGGAGGTGAAATAGTGCCATTTCCCCAAGGGTCGAATTGGGGGTTTTTGCTGTTGAATGTGAGAGAGTTAGAACAGTATTAAAAATCAATTAATGGTGTATATGAGACCTTAATCACATACTTAATACATTATATACCTCTGTTCATAAATTTGTGGGAGTTTGGAGGCATTTGGAAGGCCATTTGCGGTGTTACCCGAGGGGGATTTGATGCACAAATTACTAGTCAAAATTACATATATTGATCAGAATACAAATCAAGTTTGCAGCAGTATTTGGAGGGCCATAAAACATCCCTGAACCTTATATTCAAGTCTAAATACCATTCATACACTCCTACAGAAGATTTGGGAGCATTTGGGTTGATTTGGAGGTCAAAACAGTAAAACTAGTCAAAGGTCAAAATTGGGAAAAAAAGTGGAAAATTGGGCATTTTAATAAAATTTGAAAAAGGGATATTACATTAATATCAAGGATAATTAACTAGGATATCTCTCACAGGTACTTGTCATGCCAAAATATAATGAAACAACTGGGAAGGGCTGTAAAATTTGGGTGATAATATTCAAAAACCTCCCATTTAGTCTAAAGTTTCTTGCATTACTAAAATTGTTGGGGTTGCACTATCATCATAGGAAAATAGTGAAACTGTAGGTTCTGGTCAGAATGGGGATGACCCTTGCCTAAGCCTCCTTCATCTAGGCATTGTAAAGGGGATGCAGGTGCCTAGCCAAATTAAGTGAAGGAAGAAATGATCAAGGTGGACATTTTTTATGACACACAAAGCAGTCCTCCTCCCCCCTTATCACCATGATTATAAAACCTCTCCCTCATGGCGCATATTGAGAAACTTGATCAAAACCCCACACATTACTAGGATATGTTACAGATATGCCAAGAGCACATAAACATGATCCCCTTCATATTTTAGGCCACTTAGGAGCGCGTTGTTCATCTACACCAAGAAACCAAACCACAAGCGAATGTTGAAGTTTATACATATGGATGGTCAAAGCAATCAATTTCTCAGGTGGCCAACCACTCAATTGGATGCCCCATTTAGGCTAGGGTACTCAATCTATAGAGTTACAACAATGATCTACTACAAATATGCTTACAATGATGAAGTTGACCATTAGGGAGATGGAGCAATGTATATCTCGGGTGGAGTATGAGTAGGTAGCATTATAGGAGGATAATTAATAACTACAACTAAAAATTCTCGAGGTCAATATGGAATGATATCAAGAAAAAAAATCCCAGTACCTTGCAAAGCAGTTTGTCAAGGTTTTTCATATGCAGTTAGAAGGTTTGTGGCCTGAACTACAGACTTAGGAGCCTCATTTTCCCAAGACTACTTTAGCCACACAACCAAAAGACAAAGTGAGCATCTATTCATAATGGCGGAAACTCATATTCTACACTACAAAGTTAAAGATTCAGTTGTAGGATGCACAATCTTAGGGGACTAAACAAAAAAGGAAAATAATTGATTGATTTCTTCTTTGGTTGAATAATTGCAATCTACCAAATCTAGCTTGCATACAACAACAACATAGAGTAGAAACATCTTCTCTTTTGTATGGGATTACTGGAGTGGAGGCATAAGCTTGTGGATGTGTTCTAAGAGATAACTGAAATGATAAATGCAGATGCTTAGTCCATCATAGATCCCCTCACGCAACAAGAAAAATATGAAGAAATTTAGGCAATGGATAACCAATTGTACACTTCAGGAATTCAATCATCAACAAGAAGGCCCTCTGAGAACTTCACCCATTGAGTCATTCATCCTACTTGGCACTTCAACAGGTTGATTCATTCATAGACATAGAATTGCATACTTTAGAAGCCACCCAACCCATTGAACCTGATAGCGAGAATACCTAGGCATTAATTTATAGTGCTATTATTTTGCTAAGAAAATAGAAGCCAAAGATTGAGCGATTTCAGTCCTTTTTCAACTAGTCTATCCAAATCATCGCTAAGTTTCCCCTTTCATTTGAAAAGTCCATAGAGTAGCATAGTTTACTTAGGGGTGAGTCAACAATTGTGGTCGAGACATTTTGGCCCCTTTTTTTGAGCAAGTGTTGCAAAAGGTAGGTAGTTAAGAAGATCCTCAAGACTAGTGAAAGGGATGTAGTAACAACATGAAGAAGACATGGAATGAGTCGAATGTCAACAACAAGAGGATAGGATGCAATTAATGCACTAACCAAGGGTAATGGATTGACCTATTCATCCTTATGCATTTATAATTGTCTTGATAGGGTGAACATTAGCAACTTGTTTTGTATAAAAAACCATGGAGGTTAAAGCAAATGGTTAGACATAGATACATTTACATAGGCATATACACTCATGGTACTACAAACAAAATTGCTAAGATTCTGAAAAAGAAAACATAAGGGTTGCATTTTCTCCTCCAAACTCTTTAAGAACCATGCTTGAAAAAGCCAAAGATCCTATTGATCCAAAGCACCAAAAAGGTGTCTATAAAAAACCATGTTCTTTTGGTGAGGCATACATAGGTGAGATTGGGTAATCAATCAAAACTAGGTTAAAAGAGCATAGTGCATATCTGTGGCATGGAAGAATTAAAAACTCTGCGATTGTGGAACACTCTCACACTCCCAAACATCACATATGCCTAGAAGACTCTAAAGTCTTAGCAATTGTCCCTAATTACAACAAAAGAAAAAATCAAGAAGCCATAGAGATTGAAAAATGTGTTAATAACCTCAACCGTGATGATGGTTTAAGATTAAAAGAAGCATGGAAACCTATAATTATTCAAATACCAAAAGACAAATAGTAATAATTTAACCCTAATCTAAGCCGACCATGTCATAATTTCAACACCAAAGGGTTAATAATCACTATTTATATTTCATATCTAAAGTGAAACAAAGGAGTGCGAGCCTCTTTGAGTCTCTCCTAAGGATGAACCTGCTTAAAGGTTCGAAACTTGTCAAATACAAATTCCTTACCACGGATTTCCTCTCATCAAAATCTTCATTCTATTGTTGAGTCCTAAGTGTAATATAAGTTGCATGATGCTTATGATGCCTTTGCTATTGTAATGGGGTCTTTGTTGGTTGCATCCCAAATGTTCTGAGTAAAGAAGAAGTATTTGGTCCCTCCCATGTAAATTTGGCACATAAATTATCTAGATGATTGAGTATGTCTTTCTGTTTATATAATGATCTAGTTATGTTTTAGTTACTATGATTTATGTTCCACATCCATTGTATGATGTTCACTCTTGAGTCATAGTGTTAGTTTCTTAGTATTTATATGATTATTAAAGAGTTGTGGCGTCCCCTTAGATTCTTTCCCCATCTTTCTATGGTCTTGGCTACGCTTTGGGTGAGACCTTCTTCCCTTAGGGATGATTGAAAATGACAATGCATCTACATCTAGCCCTTGTTGGCACTTTCATGAGAACCTTAGTCTCAACCTGATGCCAACAAGTTCCTCCTTGATGACTTCTTATTCTAAGTTCTCATTCATACTCTAGTTAAAAAGTCTTGGGAAAAGCCTTATCACCAAGTCATAATATATTTTATGTTTGGAGATTCTAGATCTTTGAAGATATTTTAAGATGATCCTTGCCAACAATTTCAATGTATTCAAAATATTTTCCTTTTGAGCCATTAGGAAGACCAATCTCCCAAATTATATTTACATTTTTCCTAAAATTAGCATCGTTATGAAAGAAAGTGTTATTATCTCCCTCTTCTAGCCATATGACTCTACTTTTGAGCCTCCACTCTCACTCTTGTTTGTCCAAACATGCTCTTTTCCCTCCTCTAGCAACTTTAGATAGAAACTCTTCATGATTGAAAACTCCCATGAAATTATTTTCAAAGAGAGTGGTTGTGTTCAATTGAACTCTTCTTCTTTATTTAGAACTTTTGATATTTCAATTTTGAGGTTAAAAATAGGCCTTAAAATAAAAATTAAACTATCAAAATCCATTTTACAAGAACCAATCAAATTCTAAAGAATGACATCATCTCTTATAGTTGATGTGACATTGCTTGAATTAAAATTCCTTACTTGTCAAAATATAATGATGGATAGATACTTAATCATAGTTAATAATTAATGATACTCATATACTATTAAAATACTTACACTTTTGAATATAAAAATATATTAATAACCAAAAGTCAAACATAAATTCAAAAACAAACCCTTATTTGATACTTTTAAATATAATATAATAAATAAGTTATATTATATATGTTATGTTTTGAAAGTTATTATATATTATATGTTTATAACCTATATATTATAACTTTGTCATATATATTCAAGTGAAGTGATGTGATGTAATATATTATATTATATTATGATATCATAATATATATTATATTATATAATATATATTATAAATATAATATATGTAATGTTATATTTAATTAATTAATGAATATATATGAGAATTTTATATTAAACATGTAAATATATTTTAAAATAAATAATTAATAATGTGAATTTTTTTATATAAATATAACTTAGAATTCATTTACAAGATTTTAATTTAGGTTTACAATTTAAAATTAAAATATTTTACTATATTTTATTTTAACATATTTCTATATTTAAAAGTACTCATATTTCTAGTCATATCAAAGAGGATTTTTTAATTAATTTTAGTTGTACATATCTTTTCACTTTAATTTAACTATAGTTACATGAATTGTAGTGCAAGAGGTGAGTTGTAAATATATCTTCCCCATAAAATGACTAATTCGCAATATTTTATTATATTTCTTAAGAGACACATTTTAGACCTCAAATTCCCCTAATGTATAGCTCTACTTGATTTTCTTCATTTTTGTTCCTTCCCCAACCCAAGGTTAACTTTTTAACTTGTTTGAGATTGGAGGAAAATTGAAACATAGCTAAATCTCCTAAAAAGGGATCATACCATTTCAATTTTCTTTTGTAATAAGCCTAAAATATCCCTCAGTTAACCAATCATGATTAAGTTTAAAAGGAGTTAGAGGTTTCCATCCTTCAATTATCTAGTTGTAGAAGAATATGTAGATGAACATATGAGCCACCATTACCTACTTAAGACCTATATCTTTCAACCTCCTCCACCATTTTTTCTACCATTATGAATTTGTTAAGCCTTTTAGAGATGCCTACTCCTCCCCTCCTTGAGTTCCTCCAAGTTAGGAAAAATTGTACATGATTAATGCCAGTTAGATTGGATTCTTTTTAAGTGGATGAAGTAGTATGTTGAATGATTAGTACATGATTAATGCCAATTAGATTGGATTTTTAAAAAAATGAATAAAGTAGTATGTTGAATGATTAGGTCTAGACAACTCTACTGAAACATCCCTTAAAGAAAGGGTCAAATTCAAATCCCCTAAAATGAAATGATCACCTTTTAGAATTTTCTATTGACTTTGTGACTACATTATTCCAAACAACATTATTTATTTTTATGTATAATATGGAAACATCTCATATATAAAATGGTCATATAGCTAGAAGGGATAAACTAGTTGGTTTGGCCATATCACCAAAGATGCAGTTTCAATGGGAGGACACATGATCCATTCTCATCCAACCCTTTAGGTTTACTGACTACACATGAACAATTGGCGGTTAATACCAAAGAATTTAGGAAGGATGGAATTCTTTGAAGTTATTCCTTTGGAAAAAAATGATCATTTACATCTTATTTTTCATCACCAGTATGGAAAAGCTCTATTGCAATTGCTTTTGAAGTTTTGAGCCGTAACGATTCCCCTTATTCACTTTGATATATGTTATTAGTTGTATCTCATCTTTTGTATCTCTCTTGGCTCTATTGCCAATGCCCTCTCTTGGCTCTATTGCATCTCTAATTTCTTGCCTCTATAGTTATACATATGCTTTGCACTTAATGTACATAACTGTCTTAACATAGTTTCATGCAAATTCTTGTTAAATACTTTCATGACAAGAATCATCACTTACGCTTGGTTGAATTTTTATTCACAACAACTTACTCCCTATCGTGATTTCTCATTATGACCAACTTGGTTGTCGTGCTCAATGTGACAAAAGTTGTGCCCGCTTGACCAATTTCTCCACAAATTGAAGTCATTATGTAAATAAGGTGTTGAATCACACATTGGATCTATTAAACCTAGAAACAATAATACTTCTTATGGCCAATCTCATTATTTGATGAGTAAAACTATGACCTAAGCCTCTAGTCCATTATTTCAAGGTTAAGAAGGTGTGAGTGGGCCTTAAACAATCATACGTATGGATTTTTTTTTCTATAAGAATACTCGGGGACTAATTCCAAGGATTGGGTGGGTGCAATGGACATGGTTATAGTGGCCCGACCTGAGGATAAAGCTATGCATTTAGATCATAATTCATGATTTTAGGGATCAAACACCATGTACAAGACTCTAAACTATTAATGGAAAAAATAATGATAATTTATTTTAAGGTTACAACATAGTTAAAGACTCTCTTATTTGTGGGTCAAAAATCTCTGTAACAATTATAGTGACCCAACCTGAGGATAAAGCTATGTATTTAGATCATTATTCATGATTTTAAGGTTATCATTATTTGTGAGTCATGGTTATAGTGGCCCGACCTGAGGATAAAGCTATGTATTTAGATCATAATTCATGATTTTAGGGATCAAACACCATGTACAGGACTCTAAACTATTAATGGAAAAAATAATGATAATTTATTTTAAGGTTACAACATAGTCAAAAACTCTCTTATTTGTGGGTCAAAAATCTCTGTAACAATTTGAAATTGTATAACTTAAAGAGGTGCACATACTCTACCCCTTCAAATTTGAACATATAGTTTCCAAAAAAATAAGACTTTTATATTTCTTACATATAAAATCTTTATCTTATAAAAACTACTTTCAAAGATTTAGCATAATAAAAATATTTATTATAACCAAACACATAATTTAAAAATAAAACTATAGATTTAGCATCTAATGCATTATTTTTCAGCTCAAAATCCATGTACGAGCCTTAAACCACACATTAGAGACACTACAAGTCAAATCTACAACATAACTTTAGAGTTAGAAAATATAAAACCGAACTATAGGTTTAAACTTTATATAACAATCTACAACATAACTTCAGAGTTAGAAAATATAAAACTGAACTATAGGTTTATATAACTTATTTATATCATTATAGATTAAGATGTGTAAAGGAAGTCCTTTGTTTATAAATAAAGACATAATTAAGACATAATGCTAGGTGTTTATATCTTAGAATTTGGGGTAAACTATCATTTATGCTTTTTTTAGAGTGAAGGAAGAGAGGACAAGTGTAATGTTTAGATTGATTTTATGGTTGCAGTTCAAAATTTAAAATAAACAATTATAAAGAAAAAAATATAAAAAAACTCGGTTGATGTATGGATAACTTGTAGCTCATGCATGGATAACATGTAGTGACAGACAACCCATTTAACTGGAAAATGTAACATGTATAGCCGAGGCATATGCCATAAACAACCAGTGATTACAACTTAACATGGATAACAAGTAATAGATAATTTTTTCATGACAGTTAACTTGTGACCTATCATTGTTCACCGACCACAAGTTAAGTAAGTGGTTGTGCTAATTTATTATAATTACATAATGTAAAAAAAACACCATAAAACACTCTCATCATACAATTAGAACGTCTAACATAACTGCTGCCTTCTTTTTCGTGGTCGACCTACTGGTATTACAGCAACCCGGAGTGTCTGCTCACAACACATTTTCCGTATCATTTAAGAGGAACCAACAGTAGCACAGCGATATTTCTGTGTCCAAGTACATGGTGGAGGAAGAAAGTACATAGCCTTTAGTCGTGGTTATGACCGGCCAGTCTTTCATGGCGAAGGCCGCGCACAATACTCCGGCTTTATCTCCATTTAGCGACAGAGATGTCCGAGAGCAACTGATTATCTATCGGTACGTTCTTGAAGGGCGAGCATTGCATGAAATCATGGCTGCATGCCAAATTGCCAATGACCATATATCATATCAAGCTAAAAACCTAAAAAAATGAATTAATTTTTTTTATCATAAATTTATTTTAAATTTAGATTTATTAAGCATCTTTATCTTTATGAGATAAATTTATGTTTATTTTTATTTTTAATTCTTATAATGTTTTTAAGAAATTTAATTAACTTAAATCAAATATTGAGTATCCTCTATTATAATTATAATTATTTTTAACAAAATTAATAAAAATAAAAAATAAAAAATAAAAAATCTGATTTTATTATAATCATCTAAAGTAAAATAAAATTAACAAAAAATTATACATCACTTTTGAAATTTATATAAGTTTCAAACTTCATAATTTTTTTTATCCTTACAAAAATATTAATTAATAAGAAAATAAATTTTTTTGAATGAGTCATCAAGCCAATATAATTATCTAAAATAAATATAAATGTAATTATAAAGGAATTGATATTAATAGCTATTGTGACTTACTAGCTGAAATTGATATTAAAAAGCTATTGTGACTTAATAGCTGAAATATAATAGATAACAAAAAAAAATTCTTCAAATTATCATTATAAAGGATCAAGTTGGGAAGAAGGAATGCCCTTTCAAGAGCAAGCATTAGTTTTTTTTTATAGCAAAAACAGTGATATTTTATTTGGAAATTACACTGTTGGGCCATAGCCTAATCAATCTCCCTTACATTTCCTTTTGTCTACTTGTATGAAGAGCACCTTATCCTACTATTACAAAACTGATAGGAAACTCCCTTCCTACGGGATAGGAGACCAAAGAGAATCATCATCATTTTTTATCAACTCTGCATGAGCTAAGAGGCAACCCATATTGGCCTTTGCATCCGCTTCCTTGTTTAGGCTCCGGAGAATATGGAAGAAGGAGGTGGAGTTGAAATTTTACAACAATTTACGAACCCTCTGCAAGGTCTTGTTGAGCACCAAATTATTAAAATTATCTTCCCTGTTTAGAATTTTTATTAAGATTTTCGAGTCCCCAAAGATTTGAATATCTTGACCACCATTCCCTTGGACAAGCTGACAAGCTTTGAGCAATCCTAATATTTCGGCCTGGTTATTAGTGCTCTAACCGAGACCCCAGTTGAAGGTGTCTTTACTATGACCATCCGGGCCGTAGACGATTCTTCTAACTCCTGTTGTCCCTGGATTACCTTTAGTTGCTCCATCGAAGAAAATCGTGACTTTACCTTGATTCTGCCACCACAGATGGAATTCAGATTCAGTGCTCCGCAGTCTCCACGCAGGATTGTTGATAGGACAAGAAGAGATATTATTCCTAGCTCACTACATAGGAGCCCCTGCAAAGCCTACTTCCACACTTCCTGCGTGTATGGGAATTCAATGAACACATGGTCAATTGATTCCTGAGCCGAACAATAGAGTGGGCATCTGTGAGGCCTAATAATTCCACGCTTAGCTAAATTCTCACCTGTCAAAAGTCTTCTGTGCATGAGGACCCAACATAAAAAATTAATCTTAGGGATGTTGCAGGAATCCCATGCGTGCTTCCACAAAGCAGTTGAGTGAGTCTGAGTATGATGCATTTGGAGGACACCAAAATCATGGGCGGCTGTGTATACACGTGCAGATCCCCATCCCCATTTATCCCGAGCTCAGAGATGGACCGGAGCTAACCCAGAAAGCGCAACCAACAGAGAGTTCTCTTGTGCTTGCATCCATTCTAGAGGTCGAGGGTAATGCCATGCTTGCCAATTTCCACCAGGATCCCAAATAGAAATATCAACTAACTTTTGAATGCCACGCTGAGAGAGCCATTCCCGTAACTCAGCAAATTCTGCTGAATTCCTGAGAGGTTGATTTCCCATGATTTTTTCATCCCACAGCCAAATGTTCTTCCCATTGCCAGGAATTCGATAGAGTTGGGCTTTGAAGAACTCCCACCCTCGACTACACAGCTTCCAGAGCGTGGTGCCTTTGTTGGATATTCCTGCATCCATGCTATTCAAAGAGAGCCCATTCAAATATTTTTTAATGAGCACTTGGCTTACTGGATGGCTTTGGTTTGAGAAGATCTTCCACAGAATCTTTACAATAATATTTATTGGATGTAGATATTATATTTCTAAACATATAGTTATATGAAAGAACCACAGTGAATTAAAAAGTCAGTGATTTTCTATGTTGTTTGGTGTTTCTAAATATATTCGATGTAGTATTGACTTAAAAGATGCATTGTAGATAGAGGATCTCTCAAAAACTACTTTACATGTCAATCATATCCAATAGTCAACTTACTTTGTCGGGGTTTGTCCTGCTTTATTTAGAAGCCTCTTGTTTCATTCATTCTACAATACATAATATTGATTTTACAATTGAAAGACAAATATTAAACTAATGCTTAATAAGTAGTAGCATAAGAGGGCCCTTATTATGGGTTGTCTCACTTTATTTTGAAGTCTCTTGTTTCATTTATTATGCATACATAATATTACCAATGCTTAATAAGTAGTAGCATAAGAGGACTATTAAGAATGTTGGAATGTGTAATGATGTCGTAAGATATTATGATGTCTTATCTAGCAAAGAAATGCATAATTATATCTATCTTATGTTAAAGGAGTTATCCCACATGCATCATGGAGTAAAATTCTCCTATAATTACCATTCATTATAAAAGGAGGTGGAAAATAATTTACCCCACATGTATTATGGGATGTTATTCTTCCATCTGTCTCTAGCTATATAATAGAGGTGAAGGAGACCCTTTAGGTAATTATGTTGAATGTTCTTGTGAACAATATTGTAAAATTGTGATAAGCATATGTGGGTGGAGCTCAAGTGTAAGAGTGGAGATTTATGAAGAACAAGAAAGATCATACCTTCTTGTAGATGTTTCCCCATTTGGGTATCTCTTTTTCTCTTGTCCCTCTCTTACTGTTTGATTATTTGGTGCGTGTATGGATATGAGAGTAGACTAGTTGATTCCTGCTATTGATTTACATGTTAGTTAAGGTATTGTTGTTTGCTCATGCATATTTCTCAATAGTCTAACATAAATAATTTGCAATAACACAAAGGGAGCGAATCACCATGTCACACTCCCTCGCATCTAACTACAAATGAAAGTAAAAAACTACTTAAATTTAGCTTTGATATCTCATTTCACCTGTTTCTTGTCGTTTCTCATGAAGTGATAAGGGCCAATGTAAAATTTCAATTTGAATGGTATGTACTAATGCTCTGAAGATGGCTCCAAATGATGTTTTTTTTTGTAACTAGGGGAATCGACAACTGGAGACTGGGCTGGTACTCGCGTGACACGGGGTCTAGGGATCCAATCCCGCTACCACTATACTCCCAGGTGCCCCACACACCCTGCAAGCATGGGACACGGGTAAATCCGGGTGTGATTTGAACTCGTGAGCTCCATTTACAACTGTGACTTCATAACAACTGAACCACCAAGGAGCCACACCCGTGCGGGCGGCTCCAAATGATGTTATGCTACACTTTAGAAAACCAAAAAACTTGGTAATTTATTCACTAGTTCTAGATCTATAGAAATAAGAGACTACCATAATATCCTTCAACTCTACACAAACAAGAGGCTACTATAATATGATTATTTTCTTCATAATTTCCATCACACTTAACAACATTCTCAAGTTTTACACTTAAGGAACTAGTAATCTCATCCAAACAAAAAGCTAAGTTTGGGAAACATCCATTGAGTCAAATCCCACTATTAAGTACTACATGGGAAGACCAACACACTTAACAACATTCTCAAGTTTTACACTTAGGGAATTAGTAATTTCATCCAAACAAAAAGCTAAGTATGGGAAACATCCATTAGGTCAAATACCACTATAAAGTACTACATGGGAAGACCTAGATTACCAATGAAGTGAGGATACTTTCAAATATCAAGTCACTTATCATGTTGAATTAAAAAATATATAAGTAAATATACCACAATCGTCTTTGTTGATCCTTAGAAACTCCAGTTCTCTATGACCCCACCAATTGATCCGTATGCGCCTAGGTGCATGACGGGGACAACAGATCGACTGAATGAATCAACACTGTTATGGTGGAAGCATAAGAATAATCAAAGCAGGAATACACTAAGCACATACACACATAGACAATATGTAGGAATGCGAATTGATCTTCATTCTTCTCTATTAATTGTTGTATATTACAATATTTTACATGATTAAATAGAGTGCTAAGACGCTTGGGTTTTTTGCCCGTTATGTTCAGTTACAAGAGAAGCTAGAACCGTTTCAGAAGTTCAACCGTTACGGTCGACTAGAAGACAGAGAGACAATTTGTTGTAGTTCATCAATCAGAAGTGTCGACGATGCATGTCGAAGTTGATGAACTTGTCGAAGTCGAATTCGATGCGATGCAAGTCTAAGTTGTCGAAGTCGAAGTCGATGTTGGCATTCAAAAATAATGCCAATTGCTGGGTGGATCATACCTCCTTCCTTAAGAAACAATGGTCCCCATTGTTTGCTCATACAGATGAGGAAACTTGTCAGTCAGTTCAGTAGCAAAGTACCATTTTCCTTGGGCTGGGATCTGTCCGGCTTGGGACACCTGAAACAAGGGAATTGTGTTCGTCCTTGTATGGCATACTCGTCATCCCACAATGGTGTCGCAAGGAAGAGGATCCTGAACATATGGATGGATGTCTTCGGGTTTTGCTGTCTGCAAGTCATTCGGTTCCAATAGTCGTTCATGGTATGGTCGAAGTAGATCCACATTAAATACTGGACGCAAAACCAAGAATGAAGGAATGTCGAGCTGGAAATCATTTTATCCAATATTCTCAAGAATAATGTACGGACCATATCGTAAAGGCTTCAGCTTCTTATATGGACTAGTGAAGCGTTCCTTCTTGATATGCAACCAGACCTGATCCCCAATTTGAAATGAATGAGGGAAACGATGCTTATCGTGTCGGGCCTTAGCTTTTGCATTAGCTCATTGCAACATTTCTTGTGCTTGTCTTTGGATGTCGCAGATTTGATCTTGAAACTTCAATGCTTTTTCAACTTCTCCTTGGTTATAGTCGGTATCATTCGACAGTGTCAAGGAACTAATCAAGTCAATAGGCACTGAGGGTTGAAATCCATACCATATCTCAAATGGAATCTTTCTCGTAGAGCTGTGATGAGCACGAATTTAGTTGTGTTGTATATATGGAAGACTGTCATCCCATGTTCGTCGATGCTCGTGGTTGTACATACGAAGCAGTTGTACTACCAAGCGATTCACAACTTCAGTTTGTTCGTCTGTCTGAGGATGGAAAGCTGTCAATAATGAAAGTCTTGTATCAAGCTGTTTCCAGAGAGCCTTCCAAAAGATGCTGACAAATATGGCATCTCTGTTGGAAATAATGGTTGTCGGTAACCCGTAATGTTTCTAGACATGTTCAAAGAAGAGCTGAGCGGTCTGCTGCGCTGTCGTAGTCTTCTTTACATGGAATGAGAATGGCCATCTTGGAAAATCTATCGACTACTACTAAAATCACATCATGTTGATGTTTGGTAGTAGGATATCCCATCAAGTAATCCATAGAAATAGATTCCCATGGTCGAATAGGAACTAGAAAAGGTGTGTACAATCCCTGTCATCGATTAGGCGGCTTAGCAATGGCACAAAACACGCATGATCGAATGTACTTGCTGGCGTCAGTTTTAAGTGAAGGAAAAAATAAATACTTTTGGAGAATAGCAAAGTTCTTTGCTACTCCAAAGTGTCTTGCAGTCTTGCTGTAGTGTGCATCCCAAATGAGCTGCCGTCGATGCTCACTCGTCGATACAAAAATTTGTCCAAGATTGTATAGCAAAGTGTCTTTCAGGAAATAGTCGGAGGTCGACGACTTATCAATCTGAAGTTGTCGATAGACTGACGAAAAGTCATTGTATTCTTGATACAATTGAGGCCAAGTGGTGGTGTCATAACCTTGCATACTCATCACTGTAAGAAGGAGAGTAATGGGTGGTCGACTGAGACAATCGACGGCGGCATTGGCTTTACCTTTCCGATACTTAATTACCAATTGAAATTGTTGCAGCTAATTAATCCACTTGAGTTATCGAGTTGTTTGTAACTTCGACTGGGACGTGGCGAACTATAAAGGCTTGTTGTCAGGGAGAATAACTGTATCCTTGCCAAGGATATAATGTCTCCATTTCTTAAGAGATTGCACAATGGCGTATAGTTATTTTTCATATGTCGAATATATTCTAACAGTGTCGTTAAAATTTTCAGAATGAAAAGCGACTGGGTGACCAGACTGAGTGATCACTGTGCCCAAGGCATAGTCCGATGCATCCATCTCAATCTCAAAGGACTGATGCAAATCAGGTAACACAAGTACTGGTGCAGTACAAAGCTTATGTTTGAGTTGTTCGAAAGCTTCTTGTTGTGTTGATGTCCATTTGAAGACAGTTTTCCCATTTCCCTTGGTCAACTGATTCAAAGGCCAGGCTATGTGATTAAAGCCGAGTATGATTCGTTGATAAAAATTCGCCAAACCAAGAAAAATTCTTAGTTCATGAATGATTTGAGGAATGGGCCAATCTTTGAGGATTTTCACTTTGTATGGATCGACGTGAATGCTTGTGGAGTCAATTACAGACCCCAAATTCTTGATGTTGTTCATCGCAAAGGAACATTTGTCCATGTTAAAGTAGAGTCGATGTTGTCGAGTACTTGTCGAATTTGTCTGACATGTTCTTCCCATGATCGACTGAAAATCAATATATCGTCGAGATAGACCATGACCCATTTTTCGATGAAGGGTCGAAGAATGTTATCCATATACCGCATGAAGGTCGCAGGTGCATTGGTTAAGCCAAAAGGAATGACTAACCATTCAAACAATCCTTCCTTGGTCTTGAGAGTAGTTTTCCATACATCTGCGGGCTCGATTGGAATCTGATGACATCTTGACTTGAGGCCGAGCTTGGTAAATAGTTTAGCACATTTCAAACAATCGATGAGCTCGTCTATCTGCAACAGAGGGTATCTATTCTTTACCAAAATTTTGTTGAGGGCCTAGTAATTGATTCACATGCGCGAAGTCCCATATTTCTTTGGAACGAGGACGACTGGACTTCCACAAGGAGAGGAGCTGGGTTTTATATGACCTTTTTCGATCAAATCTTGAATTTGTCTGCGAATCTCTTCATTTTCAATAATGGATATTATGTGAACAGATGCGTTAGGTAATGAAGAACCAGGAGAAATTTCAATAGAGTGTTTTACCTGGTAATGTAGAGGTACTTCATCTGGATCTTGGAATAGGTTCCGGTACTCATCAAGGATATTGTCGATCTGCTGCTTCTGTCGGGAGCTGCACTGGTCGGTGAGTCGACTGGTTGCTGCAGTCTTCCTGGAATGTTGTTGCTTGATCATGATTAATGCGAACTTATAAGCATGGTTGATGAGCTTCTTTGTCTGTTTAACATATATCATTGCAACCGTTGGTGTAGGTCGTCGCTCTGGTATGTCGTACCATTGGTTCTGAATTGTGACAATCACCTTCTGAGGTCGTGACTGGTAACTTCCATGTCGATCCCATAGGTAAGGTTTCCAAAAGAAGGCATTGGCTACGGAGAGTGATTCCACGTTGTAGAGTACTTCATCTTCAAAAGGCTTAATGAAGTAGGTGCGTTTTCATTGTCGGGTGATCCTTAGTTCTTGTCCATCCTTCATCCAACCGATGTTGTAAGGCTGAGGATGTGGAGTGGTAACAATACCTAGTTTCTTCAGGAGATATTCAGAAACAAAGTTCTTTTGGCTACCATTATCCACAATCAGATGTAATGGATTTTTTTGCACCCATATCTGTGTATGGAACAGGCGCTCTCATTCGTCCTCGTCGACGATAGTCGAGGCTGCTAGAGTGGTCGATGTTGATGGAAAAAGGGTCGTTGCTTCTGGGTCAGATTCTACTAGAGTTTTGTCGAACAAGTCGGATGTCGACACTTTTGCCAAAAATGTCTTCTGAGCTTTGCATTCAGACGTATCATGCATGATGAACTATGGTAATCACACCATTTCCAAGTAGGGGGTTGTTTGCTACGTTCCCTTTTGTCTTTCTAAGAATGTTTTTTTCCATGATCTTGATTTGGTGGAGTTGGCTGAGAAGATCTTGACTTGTCGAAGTCGGCTGGTGCCTTCTTTCCAGGTGGTCATTCTGTCGGTTTAGTCACGAAGCGTGCTTCTCCTTTCTGTTTAGCTTCAAGCTTACTGGCATAGTGGAATGCATCCGCGAGCGTATTGACAGTCAGAAACTCCATTTCCTATTGAATGTACGGGGACAATCCGTTGACGTACTTCAGGCCAAGCAATTTCTCTTCTTATTGAATGCTAAGTCTATCCATTAGTCGATAGAACTCGTCGGTGTAACTATGTATGGACTATTCTTTCTATTTCCTTAGTTGCTACCATTTCTTATACTGTTTTTCAATGTACTTGGGCGGGTAAAACTCCTTTCCACGTATTCGAAAAATTTCGCCCATGTCTCTATGGGGTCTCCACTTTTGTACATCTTTGTCGATAGGTTCTCCCACTAGCAGTGCACATATGTTGACATATTTAAGGATGCAATGGTGATATTTTCAGTTTCTGAGAGTTGATTCACAGAGTAATAGGATTCCAACTATTGTACCCAATTGTCGACGGATTCCGCATCAATATTTCCTTTTAGATTCGGTATGTCCAAATTCATTTGCACCTTGAATGGACTAATTTTGTCGGAATTCCTCCTGATGTCGAATCAAATCGCGTGAGAATCTCATTGAACTGGTGAACATTTCAGTTCGTTGTCGAGCCAGGGATTTCTCTATGAGTTGCTCTTTCTCGTCAATTGCATGTCGATTGTCTCCTTCTCCTGCCATATTTGAAGGTAGTGTCTGCTTGGATTGCTGAGTTTGCGAGCATGTTTGAACAGGCATAAGTCAGGTAACTTCAATGGAAGTTTTTATGCACAACTTAAGCACGAACAAAGGTAATCTATGATACCAATGATTCGTACGCGCCCAGGTGCACAACGGGGACAATAGTTCGAATGAATGAATCGTCACTATTATGGCAGAAGCATAAGAATAAACAAAGCAGGAATACACTACGCACATACACACACATACAATATGCAGGAATGCGAAATCATCTTCATTCTTCTCTATTTCTTGTTGTATATTACAATATTTTGCATGCTTAAATAGAGTGCTGAGACGCTTGAGTTGTATTCCCGTTACGTGTTAGATTTCCAACATAAGATCCAAAGAGATGCACAGTGAAAGAATTAAGGAATTAAGGAAGAAGAGAGAAGCAATAGAACATAGATCCAATAGAGGCAGAATAATTACACACACTACATTAATCAGAATAGTAACCGGGTAAATATACAATGCTGAGTATGAGGATTCGAATTCACTAGGTGTAATTCGAATTATCCTTCATGCACATATCCATAATCAGTGGAGAGTCATCAGTGCCAAACTAGGAGTCTATCTCATCATCAGTGAAGTCATCAATGCACAAGTAGTGATCAACCGGGAGTCAATCTGAGTCTAACTGAGTGTGGTTGGTGTAACTGGCACATGGAAGCACTGATATAGTGAAGGAGACTCAGTGGAGGGCGCTCATGGAGCTAACTAGAGTCAAAACAGTCTATCTAGTCACACTGGAGGTCCAAAAGAGTGATAAGGTCAGTTAGGAGTCAGTTAATCCTTAAATCAAGGAAGAACTGAAGATAACTGAACTAAACTGGACTGGCAGATGAAGAAAGGCGCCCTTCTCATGCAATAACTGAAAAGAGGGCGCACTAAGCTCTAGGAGAGCTAAGACTGATCCGAGAGAAGCTCCCGGGGCTAGTTTTCTGAGGGCTAGGTGCTGGTGCTGATGACTAGGATGCATGTAAAATGCATGCAAACCCTAATTTTGCATGCAGGACTGAAAATGTAAATGACAGGAATGTTAGAAGGACTAGGATGGAGTATAGGAATATCCTAACACCCCCCCTTAATCCATCCTGGGCCCTGGTAACTAGGACCAAAGGTCACCCATACAATCAATGAAATGATAAAAAAAATACTGCCTCAATTTTTTTTTTTTTTTTTTTTTTTTTGTTTTATATTTTTGAATAACTCAAGGAGCCATCACTCTAAGCAGAAAAGAAGCAAGCTTTCATCAGTGAAAACTTTGCAAAGAGACTTGGTAAGCTGATCCTCTGTAAAGTGCGAATGCAAGTGCTAGAGAATGTGCTGAATGTAGCAAGTCTTTCAGGAACCTTTTCTGTCACTGGAGCGAATGTATCATGATGAGTTTTCCCAAAGAATGGAAGAGTAAACCCCATCATCATGCTGCATCTCTCATGGAGAGGTGGATGGCATAATGCAAGGTTGGCATGGTGTAGAAGTTTGGTAGTGTGATGATCCTCAACAGTGTTCTCAGTAGTAGCAAGAGCTGTGTGAGCCCATGTTGACCTTGTATCTGGACTGAGAATAGGTGTTGATTCTGGATTGCAATATTTTTGAACTATGACTTCTACATCAGAATCTTGCTCTTCTTCTTCATTGGAAGAGAAGTCACTCTGATCTTGATCGGAATCTGAAGAAACACTTGGAGAGAAAGGCATAAAGTGAGAAAATTCATATGCCTTTGAGGCATGATTAGCAATCCCATTCGCTATAACCTTTCCAGTGGATATTTCTGTGATCTCGATAGTGTTTGGACCAAAAGTAACTTGCTTTGGAGATCCTGTATGGGTCATCTGATAAACTGATAACAAAATTGCAGTTAGAGAAGGAACAAACAAGACATTTTTGAACTTACCATGTTCCATATGCACTGTACCCACTCCTTTTTCAGAAACTTGAGTGTTGTCTCCCATGTGAATGGTAGGCCCATCATGGAGATCTAGAGAAGAGAAAGATTCTTTTTGTGCCATCATGTGGTTGGAAGCTCCAGAATCTATGAGGAGAGCTTTTGTGTTTGAAAAACCAGCCATCAATGCATGACAATCATCAGATCCACTTCCAGAATCAGTCATCTTTGCTTCTTTTGGAACAACAATTTGGTTTTGTTCAAGAAGCTTGGTTAGAAGATCAATCTTCTTATGCATGCAGGAATGCTCAGGATGGTTTCCTCTCTTGCAGTAGGTACAATTAGGTATCTTTTGTTTGTCATTCTTGGATCTTGAAGGTTTCTTTCCTTTGCCTTTTTGTCCCCCCCTTGTATTCGCTCCACTTGATTCACCAACTAAAAGAGCTAGATCTCTGGAGATTGTGATGGAACCCATTTGAATCAATTTGTCTTCTTCTTGAATGAGAGCGGTAGTAAATTTTTCCAAGGTAGGAAACTTCCATCCAGGGATTGACATTCGCCCAGAATGGAAAGTAGAGACAAAAACAGAAAATTGAGATCCAAGTTTGCTCAAAATGGAGAGTACTAATTTCTCATCACTTTTGGTGATGCCACAATGCTTGCATTGAGTAACCAAATTCTGAAATTTTGAGATGAATGTTTGAATGCTCTCAAAATTGCTAGGTTGTAGAGAGGCCAATTCGTTTTCAAGAGTGTAGCCTCTCATCCCATCTTGTTTGCCAAAAAGGCTCTCCAATTTGGTCCATAACTCTTTTGGAGACTTCAAACCTTCAGCATGGAACAATAGATCTCTGGACATGTAAAGGCATATGTATCCAAAAGCTTCATCCAATTTGGTTAGATGCTTGATTTTATCTCTAGCTATATGTGGTGGCATCTCTTTCATAAACCAATCTTTCAAACCCTTTTGTCATCAAGAAAATATTCATCTCATCCCTCCATTCGAAGTAATTGAAAGGAGTGAGAAGTATAGGAGAAGAAGGAGCATTCGAATTGCTCATCTTGACTGCTTGAATAAGTGCAAATAGAGAGCTGCTGAATCTGCTGCTGCAACTGCTAGAACTTCGAAATACCTGCAAAAAAACTCTCAAGAATGGAGGTAGAATATACTCTCAAATGGCTCTGATACCATGTTAGATTGCCAACATAAGATCCAAAGAGATAATGTAACCTCACAGTGAAAGAATTAAGGAATTAAGGAAGAAGAGAGAAGCAATAGAACATAGATCCAATAGAGGCAGAATAATTACACACACTACATTAATCAGAATAGTAACCGGGTAAATATACAATGCTGAGTATGAGGATTCGAATTCACTAGGTGTAATTCGAATTATCCTTCATGCACAGATCCATAATCAGTGGAGAGTCATCAGTGCCAAACTAGGAGTCTATCTCATCATCAGTGAAGTCATCAATGCACAAGTAGTGATCAACCAGGAGTCAATCCGAGTCTAACTGAGTGTGGTTGGTGTAACTGGCACATGGAAGCACTGATATAGTGAAGGAGACTCAGTGGAGGGCGCTCATGGAGCTAACTGGAGTCAAAACAGTCTATCTAGTCACATTAGAGGTCCAAAAGAGTGATAAGGTCAGTTAGGAGTCAGTTAATCCTTAAATCAAGGAAGAACTGAAGATAACTGAACTAAACTGGACTGGCAGATGAAGAAAGGCGCCCTTCTCATGAAATAACTGAAAAGAGGGCGCACTAAGCTCTAGGAGAGCTAAGACTGATCCGAGAGAAGCTCCCGGGGCTAGTTTGCTGAGGGCTAGGTGCTGGTGCTGATGACTAGGATGCATGTAAAATGCATGCAAACCCTAATTTTGCATGCAGGACTGAAAATGTAAATGACAGGAATGTTAGAAGGACTAGGATGGAGTATAGGAATATCCTAACATTACGTTCAGTTAGAACAGTTTCAGAATTTCAACCGTTACGGTCAACTGGAAGACAGAGAGACAATCTGTCATAGTTCGTCAGTTGGAAGTGTCGACGATGCATGTCGAAGTTGATGAACTTGTCGAAGTTGAAGTCGATGTGATGCATGTCGAATTTGTCGAAGTCGAAGTCGATGTTGGCATCCGACAATAATGCCAACTGCTGGGTGGATCACCAATTGTGCCAAATTGTCTAATAGACCTACATTTTGAATATTTCCTTAGCCAAGAAGGCTTTCCTTTTAAGCATGAGCCTTAATAGTAAGTAACATATCAACCAATCCATTTTTTGGATGCAAAGATAATATAAATGACTTTGGATGAAAACCAAAATATCGTGAACAAACAATCTTTATTCACATTTTATACCATATAATATTGTGTACAAATCTCATTGTCATTTCTATTGCAAATGGGTTTCAAAACAAAAATTGATATAAATAAAAAGACATTTGAAAATTACATCAAAATAATCCTTTTAATCACAATAGATCACCTAGTAGCAATGCATCTCTACAAAATGATTAATCCCTCTTCCAACCAACACTACATAAGAATGCTTCTCTATAATTAAGTCCATATATTTTAGTAATATGCATCTCTACAAAAAATTTAAAGATTTTTTTCCACCCTTCTTCCAACCAACACTACAAAGGAAATTAGGATTGCATCGCAATATTTATGACCAGCTAGACAATACAAGAGTAAAAGTAAAATCCATAGAAGGAAGAAGTCACAAGAGTGATATTTACAGTACATAAACTAAGACCTCACAACCATTGTTTCCCCACTTCTAGAATCTTCACAGTGGATTTGAAACGCTCCAAAACTATAGCAAGCAATACCATGAACTTTAGGATATTTTTAGAGAATTTTCATGGGGGCCTGTTGCTCTAAATGTCATTTTCATGGGGGCCTGTTGCTCTAAATGTCATTTTCATGGTGTGCTTGGTGGCTAGGAAATTTTGTGCAAATGTTTTCTATCATGTGGTGTTAAATTTTTTTTTAAAAAACACAAAACATTATGTTGTGGTTTGTCCACATGTTGTTAATAATAAACCAAATCCTTTTCACAAAGCAAAGTGTCACCATTTTGTCAGTTTTATTCTCAATTTGAAGAAAATTTGTTTGATTGTTTACTCTTAGATCTTATCAAAAGGATTCCATTTTTGGAATACAAAGGATTTCTTACTCAAATACCTATTTATTGGGTTGTGATTTTTTAGATATTCTCAAACATTTTCAGAACACAAAAGTTTTCTTACTTGAATACCGAATTGTAATGCATCATATTTTTAAATTATTGAGTTTATAATTTAAACATACCCCTTTATTGACAGGTAATCAATGAATTTTCCATAAGAAAATCAGTAGATCACAATCTTCAATCACCAAAAATACATTCGCAAACTTTTCCACAAGTGCATCACAACAATCTAACCATTTAGACCCTTTATCACTTCCTCTCATCATCTCATTGAGAGCCTTGATAGGTGGTGACTCAGTGGCCAAATCCTAATACCATCTGACATCTTCATCAATTTCTCCAAAAAAAACCCCACCGCTCCTATTTTCCCTAATCTAGTTTCTTGTTTGGCTCCATATAACTCCAGTCCACCTTCTCGTTGCCTTTCTCTTCACTTAAATAAACCCCATTTGAAGGGACAAATGTGTCTCATTGTAATAAAAATCCTACTCATGATTCATAGATAACCCTTGTTGGCCTTTTCTATTGTATTTGGTTTTATCACCTACAAACGAATCTCCATCACGGCCTTTGCCATTTTTCAACCCATTGTGTAGGTTCTGAGGGTTTGTTGCAACATAGGATTGAAAATGTAGAACCTCAATTATACTCGAAAGATTGGATCACAATGATCTATATAACCATGAGGCACTGGTAAAGAAAGAGAGATTAGATGCCCATGCCTCTACCATGCCAATTGTCAAGGTGTTGGAGGTGTTAGACACTATTATGTGATGAACACCCATATTTAGACGTATAATTCACATACATATCAAACACCTTTTAAAAATCGTACTGCACAAGGTGTTCATATAAATTTAGTTCTGAAAAATACATTTATTTTTAAAATTTTAAATTCTGACAATTTAAGGCACTCATGTAGGCATTGAAATCCCATCAAAGCTCTTTACACCAATTATAAAATTCGATGAATATATTTTAAATATTACTGAATTTATTTTAAAATTTCAAAACAATTTATTTAATATTATTTTTTTCAAAAACATTATAAACTTTGTAAAATTTTACATGTAAAATCTTAAACTAATATAAGTAAACACACATTGACTTTCAATTGAAAAGTATACTCCATCTTAAACTAATATAAGTAAACACACATTGACTTTCAATTGAAAAGTATACTCCATGTTGGTCCATGTTGGGTAGGGATTAATAATTCTTAGATGGTTTTTTCAATTAAAAAATGGATTTTAACTTTATTTTAAGAATATTTAGATCATTAAAATTAAAAAAAAAATGAATATTTAAAAATCCGCACTTTTTAATTCTGTCATATGCCAATATCATCAATACTGTATTATACATTTTCTCTTTTGATAAAAAAAAATTAGAGATTGTGGTTGACATGGCTAACTAACATAGCTAGAAATTGGAAAACACATTATGCATTTGTTCTGATAAATTTGGTAGGAATTTTATTAGAGTTTGAGGTTGACGTGCCTAACTAAGATTGGTAGAGTGTGAGAATTTGATATTAGTAGTAGCTTAAACATGCTATGATTTGGACCTTTTTCAATTACATGTTTTTGTTTTTGTCCAAAATTTAGTTAAAGATTCACAAGAATTGTTGGAATTGCATATATTAGTTGTTGATATTTCATAATAAGGATATAATAGGGGCATTTGAGGGCATTGAATCCATTTATGCATTAAACAATGAAAAAAATGTAATTTGACCAAAGATTTTATAACTGGATTCTCGTGATGATAACTTGAAAAAGTCTAAATCCTATAATCTTTAGACTACTCCATTGATATTATATTTTGTAACTTTTGCTAAAATTAGACCATTACATTATTTTCCATATGGATATGCCAGTTTGTCCAATGTGTGATTTTTTGCAAGAACATGGAATTTGGCAGACAACTTAGGACATAAAATGATTGGATTTATCTCTGACACTTGTAATTAAATGCTTTAAGGTTTTGTGAGGCTTAAAGAGCGTTTTGATATTATTTCTTCATGATATCTTAGAAATGTTGTTTTGATATTAAGATCCTCCGTATCAGGCTTACTAGATCCTTTTTGTTACCTTCGTAACACCTTTATTTCACCATCGTTATTGAATTACTAGATCCTTATGCATAATAGTTTCAATGTGGTGGATCACGAGCAAGGGTCTATTGACCCTTCCTTAGTCATAGTATTATCATCGACGGAGAGCCATGGGAAGGGTCATCTAACCCTTTGTCTGGCATCATGTAGGATCCTAGGGAAGATGTTGTTGACCCTTTTCAAAACATAGTATTCAAGTTGTTGGGAAGCTCTGGGAAGTATTAGCCAACCCTTTATTGACTATATAACTATTTTTTATCATGGGATAACATGGTCATGGGGAAGCGTCGATCAAAACTTTCCTTGGAATTGTATTATTATATTGGATGAGCTTGGGTAAGGTTTTTTCAAACCTACATCGGCCATAGAATCCACATAATGGAGGATACCATGGAAGGGTTGGACAACCATTTATGAAGCACAACAACTATGCCAAGGTGGATCTTGAATAAAGGTTGACTAAAACTTCATTGATCATTGTATTTTTGTTGCGTGAGAACATAGGAAAGTGTTAGTTGAGTCCTTTTCAAACATAGAGATGTTGTAGATGGAGAGTCTTTTTCAAGGATATTTGACATGAATAACACATGCACAACCTTTTCATTGAAGTTATACATGAGATGCTATGTTTATCTTGGAAATGTTTTTATATCAATTTATTATGTTTTCAAATTTTATTACTTTTCATTAAGGTTATTTAAGTTATACATGAGATGTTGTGTTATGTTGAAAATGATTTTAAATGAATTTATTACATTTTGATCATTTTCTTGAGATCATGTTTTTATAGCACAGACAATGACTTGTTAAAGAGCAATGATGTAAAATTGATCCTTGGAGGAGACACTCCTTGTTCAAGTGATAGAGGCCCACATGAACATTGGAGAAATTTTTTAAAAGTCAAAGATGGTGATGTTTATATAAAATCTATGATTTTGTGGTTGGCTATTAGGAATAATGCAACAATTTTGGAAATATTTTAGAGTTCATGTTGCTTCAATGAAGTGTTGCATTTGTGGATGGTTTACAGGTTGTAGGTTTGGGTGGTGGGTTTCTTGGGTGAAAGATGGATGGAACATTTTGACTTTATATAGAATTCCACTCATCCATTCCCAATTAGACATACACCAAAGCCACCTCAAAGAATAATTTTTTTTTTGTTGGATCAACTATTTATATATAAAATTTATCAGTCTCATTGAGGAGACAATGGCTTGTTAGTGCAAGGATAACAAATTATCCTTGGAGGAGATTCTTTTTGTTCAAGTTCAGGATGGTAATTTTTTTTATAAAATTTATGTTTGCCAGTGGATTGCACGTAATAACCAGATCATCTAGAAAATATTTTAGAGTCCATGATGATTGGATGAAGTGTTGCATTTTTATAAAGTTGTAGGTTTGGGTGGAGGGTAGAATGGGTGGAGGAAGGATGAACCATTTTGAGTTTATATAAAATTTACTAAATGCATCCATTCCTAATTGCATGTGCACCAATGCTAGTTCCATGACATGTTGCTTTTCATTGGATCAACTTCTTATATATGAAATTTATCTCCATTATCGAGTTGATAATGGAATGTTAAGACAATGCTATAAAATTTATCCACAGAGGTAAGTTCAAGATGGTGATTTTTATATAAAATTTTTGGTTTGGGGTGGATTGTACATAATAACTAGACCATTCAAAGAATATTTTAGATTCCATGATGCTTAGTTGAAGTGTTGAATTTTTAGACAGTTACAAGTTTGGGTGGAGGATGGATGGACTATTTTTAGTTTATATTAAATTTACTACACTCCATTCCCAATTCCATGTGCACCAAGTCTAGTTCTGAGACCTATCTCTTTTCATTGGATAAATTACTTATATATAAAATTTATCTCCCTCATTTATCTATCATAAAAAATGGTTTGTTTACAAACTTAGATGTAAAATTTACCCATAGAGAAGACTCTTTTGTTCAAGGAATATCATAACATAACATTTGAAAGTTCAAGATGATAAATTTTATATAAATTTAGGCTTTGGAGGAGAAACTATCATCTCAAGTAAGAATTTTGTATAAGAATAAATGCAAACATTGTAAGGGTAGGTACACAACATATCTGAGATGTTCATAATTTCTTTTGGGTGAAAACATTGTAAGGGTAGGTACACAACATATCTGAGATGTTCATAATTTCTTTTGGGTGAAATTCCTTTGCTATTAGTAATCACCTTGAAGAAGAATATACATGTGTTTTTAAATTGTTAGAAGAGTTATAACACATTTTTTAGATCTGTGTCGTTAAGCATGGTCTCCATGATGATTATGGATGTCAACAAAAAAGAAATGAAACAAGTACACATGCTTTGTCATCGCATGCCAAGAAGATGAAGTCATCTATGGATGACCCAAATCCTTATGCTCCACTAATTCATGATGAGAGTATTATTTTAGATTCCGAAGTTGAGTACAAGTTAGTGTTAGATAATATTTAAAACTTTGAGATGGAGATTTTCATGTAAAATTTATACTTTGTAGGATCCATCCACATTGGGTAGTATTTAAGAGTTTACTATGGTGATTTTTATATAAAATTTGGGGTTTGGAAGAGACTCTGTAACTTGTGAAGTGGATGGACCTTGTGGGGAGTATTTAAGTGTTTAAGGTGGTGATTTTTATATAAAATTTAGGGTTTATAAGGGACTCCACAAATGGTGAAGTGGGTGCAACATCTAGGGAATATTTAAGATTTCAAGATGGTAATTTTATATAAAATTTATGTTATAGAGGAGAATGGACCATTTGAAGAAATATATAATAAGCAAAAGAAAGCTAGTGTTGTAGTGCAAACTAAGAAGAAGGGTTCACAATTTGTTTGTAATTATACCTCTTGATTATGGAACTCAATGATTAAAAATATATATATTTAACCTTTGTTATGTGAGCTGGCTATTACTAATATGACTAATTATGTTTCAAAGTGGATGGCCATTGATGTATTTAAATTATTATTTTTCTCAATTCAATTGAAAATACTTCCACTTACATTTTTTTACATGATATATGTATATAAAATATTATGATTAAGAAATCATACTGCAATAGGACTAAAAGAAATGTAACAAAGTAACTACTCATTGGAATTTATAGAGATTATTACTTTCTAATAATTAGTACATTTTACAAGTATTTTTAAAATTGTTCATGATCAATGATCATGCCATAAATTATTTTGAAAATTATTCATAATCGTGCATTAAAATTTTATAAAATCATAATGATCATGAAGGAATATTTTTAAAATGGTTTAATTTATTCTGAGTTTGAATGAACAAATATTATTAATAGTATATTTATGGCATCTATTTTTCAAACTCTATTTTTAACCTTTTCAATTTATATGAGATGTTATGTTTATCTTTTAGCTTGTTGAATGGATTGTTCAAGAATATTAAAATGGGAAACACACTTAATATTCCATTTATATCAATTTATTATATTTAAAAGAAAAAAAGATTTGATTATTCATAGGGAAACAATGTGAAGGCTTGATAATCTCAACCAATTAAAATAGATTCTATTTTCAAGTAATAGTGGACCACAAAATTTGAAACTAGTTGAGCACTATAAAAATCATTATGTTGAACATTTTAATCCCCAATTCATTGGACAAAATTTTAAAGTTCAAGATGTTGATTTTATAGCACTCGTCTACTCTTTGGGAGAAAAGTTGTTATGGATTTCAATTCCTTGTGAAAAAAATTCAAAATTGTGACTTTTATAGCTATTATCTTAAAATCCTTTGGAATTGACAAAGTTGTTATGGATTTCATCTATTCTCTTGGAGTGAATTTCAAGATGGTGATTTTTATAGGTATTTTTCTTAAAATCCTTTGAATTTTCTCTTATATGGGAAGAAAAGCATAGAAAAGTAAGATCTCATCCTAAAATTCATTTGGACTTGTTGTTTTCAATGTAGATATCATCCTAAAATATATCACAACCATCTTGGAGTGAAGGATGAAATCTAAATTGAAGAAAACAAATCCAAATGAATTTTATATGAGAAGTGTTTGGATGCCTAGTGAAATTGATCATTGGTGAACATCTAATTGGTATTAGTTATTGATAAGACTAATTGTGTTTTTATGTGTATGGATACATTTTTTAATTGATATCTACATGGAAAATATGACTAAGAGAATGTAACAAAGTAATCATACATTGACAAGTTATAGAGATTATTACTTTTTAGTAATTAGTGCATTTCTTTTTTTTGTGTGTCAATGTTTCATATATTTAATAAGATCTTACTTTTATATCTGATTGTGTTTAATAAATTCAATAGTGATTTCAATTTTATGATATTATAGTATAAACAAAAATAAACTAATGAAATGTTTTATAAGGATTGGTATGCATGCATATGTATTTATTATTAGTTTTTATTATGGTAAAATATTTTTTTGTCAAGAATAAATTGGGGTATTTGAAAAATAGAATAATGAGAAATTCAATTATGGAATTGTGCTCAATATTAAGTATTTGGGTGAATGTTTGGAAACATTGTATTTAATAGTAGTTGTGATTGTAGAAACACAATTATTGTGGACAAGTATGAATCATGTGTGCTTTTAGGTGATCATTTGTATTAAAAAAATTGAATGGTAAATATTAAATATGATTAATAATTAAGTGAAAAACAAAGGTTTATAAAGTGCTAAATCAATTCTGGATGTGTCAATATCAGATTCCGAAATTGAAAAACCAGATTTCGAAAATGCTAATTGTAGGTAGATATTAGTGTACGGACTTGTCTACTCCATTATCTATCGTTACTAAATTTGGTGAAGCTTACTTGACAAAAATACATGCAATAATCAAAATTTCTTTGAGATTTCTAAGCATTTTCCAAGAATTGAGAAGGGAGGAAGAGAGGAGAATACCTCTTGAATCTATTTGTTTGTAGGAGATCTGTTTACTTGAGCAGCCATGGCCTTTAAACCTCCATTAGTAGCTTTCTTTCTAGTTACTTACCTCTAGCTCTACTTCTACTAATTTGAAAAAGTTTGAAAAACTTGAAATTTATCTACCAAAGTTTGAATTCAAAACTAGATTTGGAACACAAATTCAAACTCAAATCTGGGGGGGAAATAGAATTGCATCATATTGAATCAAAGAAAAAGAATACTTACAACCTTTACTTTAAGATTCAATCCTTCTCCCTTGCTTTGATCCTCTCCTCTTCCATACATGCCTTTGATTCCCAAATTCCTTTGAAGTAGGAAATTTCTTGCCTTCAATCTTCCATCATGCCCTTGCTCTCTCTTTTCTGTATTTTACATTGCCCCAAATGCCTTTCTTATACAACATTGGGATTTGTGCACTCAATTGCCAAACATGAATGTGGGACTAAATATTTCCATGAATTTTGATCATTTTCATCAAAAACCCCACTTTTACATAGTTTTCCAAGCATTTGACTTGATTTTCCAGAATTTTTAGGACAATTAATACAAATGACGTGCATTATTTCCACTCTAAGAGTTGTGGAAACTGGGTTTTGGCCTTTAAGTGGTTCTAGACTCAGACTCTATAGAGCAAATTTTGTATTCAAATACTTCTTCCTTTGCTGAAGCGGTGGTCAGACGAGAGATTAAATCTCTCAATTGTTTCAAATTTTCGATCTTCATGTTGTGGGTGAATGGTAAAATATGCTTTCGAACTTCACTTGTTAAGGGTGTTAATTTAATTGTTAACAGATTCCATCTAATGTGTGAGGTTCGAAGCGATGTTGAGGGACAAAATACAGTATCTCTTTACTTCTTATACTCTTTAGTGATCTAGGTATGATTGAAAAGGAGTAGGACCATGGGCGTGGGAGTTGGAAAAGTACCTACAAGTTAAACAAAACAATTTCCCAAATATACAATATCTTCCTGAGGTAGGTATACCCATGTTCAATACTAAACAAGCATGGCCACAAACAATACATAGTGGATCCATGTCAAAAGTAAAATTTTCAGAAGTGTAAACATGCACTTTGATGAGTGTGAGAACAAGGTCTTCATCGAACTTCTGACATGGTAGTTTAATATTGCGCAACTTGGGAAGTGCATCGATGAGTGATACAATTGTTTTTCCTAAGGTATTCAACAAAAATTGACGATAGTATGAGTTTATATCATGCGAATTTATGAGTTGATGTCAAGCATAATAAAATACCATCTAATTATCAGTCATTGATGTATACAGTTAACAGATGCACGAAGACCCACCGATAATGATGATGGACTCCAAGATATTGAGTACAAACTAGCAAGTGAGAATAAATGTTATAAAGTCAAACACTTGTAGAATCAATTAATCAGGGGTCATTCATGTATACTCACTATCATTTGCGAGGAAACTTCCCACTAATTAATCACTACAAGATCCAAGGTACTCCGGGGTTCCTAGATCCATTTCCTAGATGATGTTTTGGAGTCAATAGGAATAGATCCATCAGAAGGAGGGCATTAATGAATCCCACATCAATATATACAAAAAATATCAATAGTTTGATATGATTTGGTAGAGTTGTGAGATCAACCACTGTATAGTGACACAAGGAAGGCTGAGATGATTGGTCAAGAATATTTGAGGAATGACTGACACTGTTTTAACTTCCCTTGAACACCTAACACAATGCAGAATGGACACTTGGAAACATAAGAATCAAGTAACCGACCTTAATGAAATCCACCAATGCCAGATGCATTAACGAAAGCTCCATTGATGACGGTAAGGATAACCCATCTGTGGAGATCTATTCAAAATACTGGTACAATTTCCTAAGGAAAATGTAAATGGTGTAATGAAAGCGGATACAAAATTATGTATTGTGTTCAAGGGTGACAAGGACTGATTATTTCTATTTCAAGGATACAATATGATATGGTTCAAGTCTCCCCCTTTTTTTGGATTTTTTTGTTTTACAATGTTTAGTACCATTTTCATTTATTGGCTTGAAAAATTAATAAAGCATGCTATGGTACATTAGAGGAAATGCGTGTCTCAAGGGCGTGCACCTATATTTCAAGGGAATGGGTCAGTCCAAGGAAAAGATACATATTGCAAAAAAGGGTTGAGATAGTTATGTACACTCTTATGTGTGTTTCCTCCATAGGTATGGTTCAATTAAATAGAAGCAATGGTTTATAGGAATCATGTAACAAAAAGCGACCACAAAGGAAAATCTGCAACATAAGCAATAAGCAACAAAGCAGTAGGAATGAATGTTCAAGTGGATATTTTAACACATGCTTATGTAAACTGACACAAAATTGGGATCCCATTAGGATATGGTCAGAAATGTATGAAAGAGAAATATGTGGTCTCAAAATCCAAGTCATGATGGTTCTAACAAGGCTCCCAAGATTATGAGAATAAATCAACATGGGCACCAAAACGACAATGGGGTGTTGACTAGAGTGTCCCATGTTTGGTAGGCTCTTCTGTTGAAATGGTGGAAAATATAGATATGATGGGATGCCCCACTAATTTCCAACAGGTTCGATCCTAGGGAAAGTTTGGGTTGCAAAAGGTTCAAATGAATCTTCACAGAGGGATAACCTAAACCTATATGCAAGCTTCCAAATATACCTAACCAGATCGAGGAACGTGCAAAGCATGCTCCTATACTTGGGAAGATTTAAACCAAGTATGCTCCCAGTGGCCCCACAAACGATGTCCTTAGGTGGGTGCAACCAAATGTTCATAACTTCAAGGATAGCTTCATTTGTTGATAAAATGTCATCCAAGAAGTCATGTGGGCTAGGAGAGATCACAGCCCCAACGGGCGAAGTAACTGGATCATATTCCTCCATTAAGGGAATATTTTGACCCAAATACGCCGAAGGCATTTGAATATATTGGTATGAAACTTATACAGAAGATAAGTGTGTACTACTCTCCGTTTTACCATGTTCCATAGAACTGGGTAACTTTCCATCACTATTTTGGACTAGGGTGTCCTCCTTTGAGGCTCCCTCTGATGAAGTAAGACCTTCCATTGTGGTGGACTTAGAGAAATTTTTTAATGGAAAGTAAACCTCCAATGCTATAATGAAAACTAGATCAGTTTATTGGGTAGATATTGGTGGCAGGATCATATAATTTCCCTTGAGGGAAACATCTTTGCACAATCCTACCCCAATGTCTTGAGGCTCCTTTGGTTCATCCCTAATGAAAGGAACATTCGATTAGATAGTAATTCTAGGCATGCAGTAATTTAATTGGTCAATCATGATGATCTTCCCCCTATTAGGGAACCAAATCACTCTGGACACTGAAGACACTATAGCCATCATTGCATGTATCCAACTGCGTCCTAATAGAAAATTGTAATCTATAGGCGCGTCTACTACCTAAACATCCATTGTGACTATTTTTCCACCCCATTCCATAGGGTAAGGCTACAATGATTCCATGAGGAAGGAACGAATGTCCATCAAATTCCTTATGCACAGTATGGGATGGAACTAAGGTGGGTGATCCTAATGCTTGCCAACATTTAAATGGTATTACACAAGCTGAGGCCCCTTCATCAACTATGGTTCAAAAAATGTTCTTGCCATGATTAGTTACTTTAATATGAAAATCAAATTAGGAAGGGAGCATACATATTGAATGGTATATGTATAATGTGATTGAAGTCGCATCGAATGGATAAAAAACGCCAATTGTAGACAATAGTTTTCCTTTCTTTATGCAGGACAGCATTGCAATACCTCCAAGGCCAACAATGTGGCACATGGTGCTTGAGCTAGGTTCTCAACAAAATTATAATTATGAGCAACTCACAAATTAGGATTATGCATTGTTCTATGTAGAACACCTTTAGGGGGTGTGGTACTAAGTCTATGGTTGGTTTCTCAATGGCGAGAGAACCACTTGGCTGTGATACCGATTGATTCGATGTACTAGGAGGGACATCATAAGAATCAGGTCTTGTTTGAATGTTCACCTCGTGATCACACATGGATACATTGGCATTGGGATGATTTCTCCCTTGTAGGGGGGTTAGATGGTTTCCCCCTAGCGGTGGTACTGAGGTTGTAGAAACCATTTGTTGATGGTGTTGTAGAAAGGGTTGCATCAAAAAAATGGGTTGTTGTTTCCCACCGCATTGAGCCATGTTTGGTGCATCTACTTTCTCAGAGTTAGCATTTTTCTTACTCTTGTATTTCTTCTTCTTTCTTCTAAGGTATATGGATTGGATTGTAAGGATTTCAGAAGTATTGGAATGATTAGCAAGTTGCTGCATTTCCTTTCCAACTGTGGGTTGTGAATTCGAAACAGACGTTTGTCTCATTTGCTGGGTAATATTCTCAAGTTGGTTGATAGAATCCATCATACCATCGAAATTAGGTCTATGTGGTGTCCTAGATGGATCATACGTAGGTCTTGCAAGTTGGTTCCAAAAATATTGGTTACTTCTTGGAACTTGACCACTCCATTGCGAAATGGGGTTAATGGGTGGATTATCGCCTTGAGGGTTTAGGACCCAAAATATTGGTTACTTTCTAGAACATAAATACTCCATTGATGTGGTCCTTGGGTGTGATAAGCATTCTATGGTGGGTTTCCCCCTTATGGAGACTACCCCCAAGAAGATTGGGTACTTCCTGCAACATGACCAAAGAGGTGGATTTCTCCCTTGGGGAGGTGTTACCCAAGAATATTGGTTACTTGTTGGAACCTAACCATACCATGGCGGTTGTCCTTTGGATTTAAAATAATTCCAAGGAGGATTTCCTCCTTCCGCAGGTTGCATCTAGAAAGGTTGGTTACTTCCTTAAAATTGTCCATTTAATTGTGAAACATGATGAATGGATGGATTCCCCCCTTACAGAGGTAGGCTCCAATAAGACTGGATACTTTCTGGAACCTGACCATGCCATTGATTGTTTCCTTTTTTTATTTATTAGCATCCCAAGGTTGATTTCCTCCTTGCTGAGGTGGGCCCCAAGAAGTTTGGTTACTTCCTTAAACCTTCCTACTCCATTGTGGAATAGGGTTGATAGGTGTATTTACCCTAGGAATTGTGCTAGGATAATTCGAAGGATAAACCCCTGGGGAATTTACACTAATATGTGGAGGATAAACTCAATTAGCATTAATGTTCCATGGCCCATTTCTTCCGCTAGGAATATTACCATTCCATGGTGAAGGGTTTCCCCCAGAAGTAGAACCTAGGCAAGAACTTAAGTGTCGTCTTTTAGTTTAACTCAAGTGTTGACATGCAAAACACTTTAGTTAACTAGATATTATTTATTAACACTTAGTTAACTCTTTTAACTGAAGTATTTCTTGATAAAATCACTAAAGTGAACAATTCGAATTCTCCTTTAATTAACTGAAGTCTTTCTTGTTAACATCATTGAAGTTTAGCAATTCAAGTTCTCTCTTATCTTATCACATCTTATATTTATCTCTTGTCTTATCTGCATGGTCCACATGTTATCCAACTTTAATTTATATATCATATCAAATATACTAATGAGATTTTTCCAATGATGTGATCATCTTGTTCTACTATCATTCCAAGTGGTCATATGCTAAAGTAATTCACTCTAGAGGTGGCCAGTCTCTAGAGGATACGTAATATATCAACCATGGTTAGTAGTACATCACTGACCATTCATGCTTCGACATGCAAAGCATTACCTCAACACATGAGGAACCACCTCACCACATGAGGACCTGTCTTGACACACAAGACCTTAGCCTTTCTAAGCAAGATTGTACAACATCATCACTTTGTCCTACAAACCACTTACCTAAACAAATGAGGCTTATTCATTCTTGATTCCAACTCAAAATTCTTCTCCAATTTTCCCAACTCCAACTCAGGATGCTATAAGGCACTACCTCGACACATGAGGCTCAATCTTGGCATACAAGATTGACTTGGATAATGTCTCACGATGTTGTAACTTTAACACTCCCTCTCAACAAGGGAGGCATTCTCTGTCACGCAAAGATTGTCTTAGAAGTACCTATACTTCGTCAAGGACATATGCTTAGTCAACATATATGCTATATCCTCACCAGTAGCAATGTACTGAGGTCTTATGGAACCTCTTTGTACCATGTCTCTGATGTAGTGGTATTTCATCTCAATGTGTTTCGATCTATCACAAAACACATGGTTTTTTGAGAGCTTGATGGAACTTTGATTGTTAGAGCGAATGACAGTAGTCTCAAGATTCTCAAGAAACAACCGAACAAGTAGCTTCCTAATACACACATCTTCTCGACAAGCGGTATTAAATACAATATACTCTAATTTTGTAGTACTCTGGGATATAGAGCCCTACTTCATGTTGGACCAAGAGATTATAGTTGATCCCAAGCTAAATTTTTTTTGGATGTACTCTTTTGGTATACAATACTACCACCCTAGTCAGAGTCAGCATAACCAAGTAGCATCACTCCTCCACTGGAAGAATTTATGAGTCCATAAGAAATTGTACCTCATAGGTATTCAAGCACATGCTTGGCAACAACCCAATGTCTATGTCTTGTCTCATACATGAACTGACTCAAGATACTCACTGCATAACATATGTATGGTCTATTATGAATCAAATACATCAAGGAACCAATGAGTTGTCTATACATGGTAGGATCCACTAGATCTGATCCAGAATCTAACTTATGTTGTTTCTTCATATTAGAAACCATTGGTATAGACATGGATTTACAATCCATCATTCCAAACTCGTGCAACACATCAATTGTGTACTTTCCTTGTGAAAGAAATATCTCATCTTTCCTTTTCCAAACTTCCAAACCAAGAAAGTAGTGCATAAGACCCAAGTCTTTCATTTCGAACTCAGAAGTGAGATCCCTCTTGCAATGAGCTATCTGTTTTTCCTCTCCAGTAAGGAACAAGTCATCAATATAGAGAACCAAAATTAGTGGTTGGTTCTTCACAACCTTGAAGTATAGGTTGGGGTCAGCTTCACTTTTGGAGAAGCCCAAGCTCTGAAGATATTTATCAATCCTTGAATACCAATCCCCTAAGGACTGCATAATCCCATACAAGGCTTTCTTAAGTTTGCATACATAGGATTCCTTCCAATGAACTACAAACCCCTCAGGTTGATAAATGTATACTTCATCATCAACTTCACCATTGAGAAATATAGTCTTCACATCCATCTAGTGAAGTTTCCACCCCAGAATTGAAGCAAGGGAAATTATGGCTTGAATAGTAGTGTACTTGGCCACAAGAGTGAATGTCTCATCATAGTCTATTCCTTCTTTCAGTGAGAAACCACGAGCCAAAAATATTTCTTTATAGTTTTCAATACTACCATCAGCTGCATGTTTGATTTTATAAAGCCACTTGGAAGTTACTACTAACTTCCCTTCAGGTTTAGGACCCACTTCCCACACATCATTATTTATAATGGATTTTTATTCTTCCACCATGACATATTTCCATACTTGCTGCTTAGTGGCTTCCTCATAGGTGGTGGGTTCTGAATCATTGATGTGATTCATCTGTGATACATATCTTGCATACATTTTAGGTCTCTTTCGCTCTCTGGATGTACCTGATGGTGCTTCATTAATTTATGCCTCTTGCAGAATGTCTCGACACTAGGCATACCTCCTCTTAGTGGGATGTTCATCAAGTGATATCTCTACCATTTTTACTGGCTCGTCAGGATCAAGCATATCTAAGTACTCTTCTATCTTCTCCCTCTCAACATCTGAAAGAGGAGAACCATAATCTGGCTTCTCCATCATGGGAGTCTCATGCTCCTCCATATATGAATCACACTAAAGTTCTTTAGAGCACTTGAGGGAAGCCTCTTCATGAAATGTTACATCTCTATTGACTTCAATGTTCCTTTGACCTGGAACATAGATTCTATAAGCTTTGGAGTAATTTTTATATCCAACAAATGTGCCTTTCTTTCCAGAAGGTTCCATCTTTGTCCTCTTCTCTTTTGGAACATGAATGTAGATAAGACAACCAAAAACCTTCAAGTGTCCAAGATCTGTTTTTTCACCAGTGAAAACTTATTCAGGAGTCTTTTCTTCCAATATGGCATGCAGGCTTCTGTTTTGAATATTAACAACAATAGTGGAGGCTTATGCCCATAAGGAAGTGGGCATATCTTGATCACACATCATAGATTTTGCAGCCTCAAAGATTGTTCTATTCTTTCTTTCAGCAACCCCATTATGCTAGGGGTTTTAATGTGCACTCAGTTGTCTTTTTATCCCCGCCTCTCAGCAGAATTCATTAAATTCATGAGACTCGAACTCTCCTCCATTATCAGATCTCAAAGTATGAATTTGTTTTCCAGTCTGATTCTCAACCGGTGCTTTAAACTCTTGAAACTTGTTGAAACTTCACTCTTTGCGTTTAGAAAATAGATCCATGAATTACGAGAGAAGTTATCTATGAAAAAGCACATAGTACAAATAACCACTCAAGGATGGTGCAGACATGGCACCACATAGAACTGAATGGATCAAGTCCATGATTCATTTGGATATTTTAGTACTGTTTGGAAAGTTTTTCTTGATGTTCTTACCAAGAACACAACCCTTACAAATAACATCATACTCAAATTGAAATACAGGCGCACCTTTTACCATCTTATGTAATCCCAAAAACGCTTTGAAATGAAGATGACCAAGCATCCTATTCATTCACAAGGATTGACAGTGTCATGGATAATGTATTTAATGAAATTTCCAAGAACTTTGTAGAGACCTCCCTCCCTAACTTCAATCATAGCTGCAGACTTCAAGTCTGAATTCTTAGGCCACAAGAGCACTTTTTTGTCCATAAATATTACTCTGAAACCTTTATCTTCTAGAACTGCAATAGACAAGAGGTTTTTCTTCAGATTGGGAACATACAAAATATCATCAACATGGAGTACATCACCTGAATTCAATTGAAAGGAAGTGGAATTGACTCCTTAGATAGAATAGGTGGTATTATCTCCAAGCTCCACATGACAGGAGAACTTCTTTTCCTTCAGATCTTAGATAACGCTCCTAAATATAATCATGTGCTTGGATGTGCCATCGACAACAATCTGTATGAGATCATCATCATCAACTGTCACACCAATGCTCATGATTTGATATCTTACTTGAGAGATATTTGTGAAGAAGGAAGCAATAGCTTCATCCTTCTCCATCTTCATATTCCGAATCTTATTCTTCAATGCTCTCTTCTGACTGGGCACCTCCTTCTCATAAAGATTGGTCAAAGTGTCAAAGCATTACTTTGCGTTCTTCAATGGAGTAATCCCTGGCATCAAATTGTCTTTCACAGAATCATAAATGATTTTCTTTGCTTTGGCTTGATTCTTCTTGAAATTAGTGCTCCCTGCATTAGTAGTATAAGTCTCTTCAACAATACTGAATACGTAGCCATCCAGATCATGCCCTTCCAGGATATTCAGAATCCTGGACTTCCAAGTATTGAAGTTCGAAGTTTCTTCAAGTCAGTCTTTCATTCTTACTGAGATTGAAGCCATAATTCTTCAAGTACTATGCTCACTCAGTATCTATGTAGGCTCAAACTTGATTGTTGAACTTAGCTCTTCCATGTCCTGAGCTCTGTTACAATGTTAATTGTTTATCTTTAATTTGATCCTCCCTATAGTACTTGAGGGTGAAAATCCCAACAAAATCTTCCTTAGAATATTGATAGATAGAAGAGAATGTATTTACAATAAGCAGATTACATCAAGCACCCCTGGTGCATTATATCATAGAGAAATATCAAGAACCTTTGGTGCAATATCAGACCAAGAGAGAATATGGAAGAATAGAACTCAGAATAATATCCTGCACAAAGAAAAACACATTGCCTTCAAGAGAGAAGAGAACTTGCTTCAAATTGCATTCACCAATCCTATATAACACACACACACACACACACACACATATTCTTCTCATCCTTCGGCTTCTATTTTTATCTTTTGACTTCAGGATGAACTCACCCTCCATCTGGATGCTAGGTCACTTAGTTAGGAGGCTAACTCAAGTGTCGTAACTTAAGTGCTATAACTCAAGTGTCGCAACTCAAGTGTCGTAACTCAAGTGTTTTCTTTTAGTTCAACTTAAGTGTCGTCTTTTAGTTTAACTTAAGTGTCATCTTTTAGTTTAACTCAAGTGTTGACATGAAAAACACTTTAGTTAACTAGATCTTCTTTATTAACACTTAGTTAACTAGATCTTCTTTGTTAACACTTAGTTAACTATTTTAACTAAATTCCTTCTTGATAACATCACTGAAGTGAACAATTTGAATTCTCCTTTAATTAACTGAAGTCTTTCTTGTTAACGTCACTGAAGTTTAGCAATTCAAGTTCTCTCTTATCTTATCACATCATATCTTTATCTCTTGTCTTATCTACCTGGTCCACATGTGCCAACTTTAATTTATCTATCATATCAAATATACTAAGGAGATTTTTCCAATGATGTGATCATCTTGTTTTACTGTCGTTCCACGTGGTCATATGCTAAAGTAATTCACTCTAGAGGTGGCCAATCTCTAGAGGAAACTTAATAGCTAAACCAAAGTTAGTAGTACATCACACATCATTCATGCTTTGACATGCAAATCATTACCTCAACACATGAGGCACCACATCAACACATGAGGATCTATCTTGACACACAAGACCTTAGCCTTGCAAAGAAAGACTGTACAACATCTTTAATTTGTCATACAAAGCAACACATGAGGCTTATTCATTCTTGAGTCCAACTCAAGATTCTTCTCCAATTTTCTTGAGTCCAACTCAAGCTCCTATAAGGCACTACCTTGACACACGAGGCTCAAACTTGGCACACAAGATTGACTTGGAGAATGATGCATGATGTTCTAACTTTAACAGTTCTGACATTCTTCCATAGTATTCAAAACAAGCTTCTAACATTGTTTGTCATCGCATTTAATAGATATTAAGATTATGATAAATTGAAAATTTACCAATATATAAACTTAAAAAAATCTAAAATAAAAACAAAGTAATGCCAAACTAGTAGCCAAAGGTAGGCAATATCATCTCACATAATTATGTTTCTAAGGGTAGCAAAAATAAAAACATCTCCAAAGTCGATCTTAGGAGAATTGACTAAATTTCAATGCATTAGTTAGAAGAACATGACATTAATTTATAAAAACACATAAATCAATGAGAATCAATGGAGTAAGATAAACTCTAGATGATTTGCACCTTTTTTGGTGGGTTTTGCCTGAATCCGGTGATGGGGAAATCGTTGAAATTGCAATTTGGATGGCTGGAATGCAAGTTTGATTGCAGGAATGGATTTAGTGACCTCGATTACCCCTGGGACACCCCGATTATGCAATTCCATCAACCTAAAACTACCATTTCAACAATTTCCACCAAATTTTGGTCGAAAAAACTACCGAAATCTAGGTACAAATCGTCTAAAATTTAGCTTACTCTAAAATCAATTACTAAAAATCATTGGTCCCATTAACGCATGAACTAATAAGTAATCTAAAATTACCTTAAACCAATGAAAAATAAAAGTCACATATAGTTTAGATAGTTTTCCAAACCCTAGGACTTATTTACATTAAAAAAATTCATAAATATCTCAAATATAACCCCAATATCATTAATGCCATTCCAAAATCCGTCATGAATTTAGAAAAGTTTCTACCTCCGAGCTCTCCAAAATAGTCCTCAAACGTAAATGATTGTAAGTTTAAATATAATATTAAGTTGTCATATCGTAACATTGTTCTTCAACCAAAATATAAATTTTAGATATTGGAGTCTTATTAAAAATGTTAGAGACGATATACGTCCGACGTAGATCCCATGGACATTGTTGTGCCTCCATTGGGCAACGATGAAGGACATGTCAATGAAAAGATCGTCCACGTCGACACTGCCAACATAGGTATCCTCGACAAAGCCAGTGCTTACATTGTTTGCGACACTCACCTTTCCAAAGTTGATCTTCATAACATCGTTACCAACAAATGAAGTCTAATGATGAGATTTGTCTTCTTTCCTTTTATGGGAATCTTGTGTTTGTTGTTGATGAACAAAAGAATACCACATAGCTTATGGGTAGTTATACTTTGCTTTCTATTTATTATTATAGAGTTTTTTTATCTAATGAGATTATCTAGGATTAAATTATATTTTGTGATTCAAAAAGGATTTGGAATCTCTCATTTTAAACAATTTGTCACATACCCCAATTTTATTAAAATAATGTAATTATTTTTAATATTCCTGAGAACATTATGTTAAATTTAATGCTAAGTAGGAATGGATGACTCAGCAGAGTCTCCAGAAATGGAATGTAAATTCTGAATAATTATTATTAATAAATAAATTATGGAGACAACAGCATGGGAGAGCTGTTAAAAGAGGTTACTGGTCTAACTGGTGGATGGAATTAGGTGGAAGGACAAAAGACAAGTGGCAGCATCCTCAAACACTTCCTGAGTTGCAGGTGGCAACTTCCCTATATTTTGGGGTCATGATTCCCCAAGAAAGTGGAATCTGAGCAGGTGGCTCATTAATGACAGTTAGCCCAACTAAGACCTAGGCAATCTTTTAAATACTACTCAATGAACTAAGCTGGGGGTTCAGCAATTGTTCTAGAGGGAGAATACATTCAGGTGAATGCTATTCAGGAGTCCCATTGAGGAAGTGGGAAACAGTAAGGAAGTGTTTTGAGCAGGAAGTTGCAGTAACTTGGTTCCAGTGTAGCTGTTTTGGCTGAGGGAATTATTGGCCGTACTTAGATTCCAGCCAGTTAGACCAGAGCAAGCTCGGGGGTCCTGAGAAGTGCTGTCTGGGCACTCTCCAGGAATTGGTAGGGAGGAACAGCCTCCCATTGCTGTTATTGTCTACCATCTACAGGTTCTGCCACTCTCCCTGTTGTTGGTTCAAATTATTTTCCTATGAGATAAACTAGTACAACTATGTATTGATTGTGTTCAACTTCAGCAAATCATTATCTGTACTATCCTTTGGTATAAATTTCAGAATGCAGATGTTTTAGAAATTTTCCTGTTTTTATTTAAATAGAGTATTTATCTTATACAGAACCTATTTGTCACTGCTACAGTTAATAAATACTATGTTTATGCATATGCTAGAATTTCTGTTATTAGTTTAATAGTAGACAGAAATATTAGATAATAGATAATCCAGATTTATAACTATTAAACAATCATAAGAACAAATCTAGACAAACCTTAGTGTTTATTTTGAGATAATTCCTATCAGAATAACCTATCTGTATATATATATGTATTGTATATTTTAGTAAACTTTAAGTTACAGGTCTTTCTTATATCAAGTTAACAGATAAACAAAACTCATTTTAATATCTTATTTATACTCAGAACATGTCTGACGGTTATCGATTAATTAAAAAAAAAAGTGACTGTAACAATATTTCATTGTTACAAGTTTTCATAAATCTTAAACATTTACACAGTAGTCAAACACAGACACTAGTAACTGTAGATTATTATTTACTTGCTATCTAGTATCAGAACACAGTAGCCATGTCAATATAATAGAAATAACAGAGTTGTTTTTAAACAATACAAACATATTAATACAACAGAGAAACTGTCGACTAACACAGTCATCATTGGCTGATTACAAACCATCTTAAATTATACACAGTATTAATATTATTCAGTACAAATATCTCCCTTGGAGTAGTTCCCAAAAACCCTACATGGCCGTAGCCTTACAGTATCCCATCGACAGACTGAAAAACAAATGAAAAGAATGCCTTATATGGCAGCTATAACCTACAGTAACTTTACACATATTTCTATGTGTATATATTATTTAACCTACAGTTTCATTTAACAACTGTACAAGAATCAAAACAAATATTATTATAATTCATACCAGTCACTATCGAGTTCACAATACCCTACATATGCTTTGAACATAAAACAGAACCCCAATTCACCAGAGCAACCCGATGCTTTTAAAGATTATAGTCACAGCCGAGTATTATCCATAATCTTTATTTTAACACTCCAGACCGAAGTAAAACGCAGAACAACAATTATAGGGTTTCATTAAACATAGTTATCTTCCATTGCAGGTACCGAAGAATACATCTATCCACACATTACAAATACATTGTAATATTTTAACAAAATACGAAATTCAAAATACGGCCATATCAGGCCCAACATTATATTAAGTTTAAATCTCATACAGTGAGGTTAGAACCCCAATGCTTCGCAAATACAAAGCACAATAACAGAAAACCCTGGCCTCTTACAGATGGCCGTGAATGGCTCTCCATAAACTTAACAGGGTTTCAAACCCCATTTAATTTCAAACAAAACGACTCCATACATATGACTGTAACCATAAACATCAAGTCGTCAACCGACCTCACTACACAGGAGTCTCCTCCTTGACACGACCCTAACCACTTAAACCAGCAAAGGAAGAGACAGCCGTGGATAACCAGGCTTACCCGTATGAGAGCGTTGAAGATAGAACCCTGTACACCTTCAAAACTGTGAGACCTGCACATTCATTGCAGAGGGATGTTAATATACATTCATTGCCGAGAGTTTAAATAAGAGGAAACTTACACTTGCTTGCAAAACAGAAATAATGAAAGTAATGTTGTTCATTACCTGTGCATTTGTAGCCGTGGATAATCTGGAAGCCACCGGTGAAAGCAGGCAGTGAAACCCCAAACCCTCGTTGGTTGAAAGAGTAAAGCACACCCTCATAACTTTCAAATGACAGCCATGACAGACAACTCTTGCAGTCGAAACCCTCACACTGGAATTGAACCAGTCCACAAGCACACCCAAAAACCAATGCTTCAACCCTCTCATAACATTAAAGACAATAGAGAAACTCTATCTCACATCCGCACCAGTACAGTGAAGGTTTGTAGACAGCCGAGACTTAAACAAAGAAGGAAGAACAAGACCACGAGACAATGAAAACCATAGCAAACGCCATGACCAGAGCCGAAGACTTATCTTGCTACAGAATGGAACCACGAGGCTATAACCACCACACTCTGCACTTTGTTACAGGGCTTCAATACGAAACTCAGACAGGGAGGGTTTCATCCCTAGGACCCGAGCCCGAAGGCAACTACAATAACCTGTAGGGTTTACGAAACCAGCTTATATATCACAAATTGCATGGAGGAGAGTGAACCACGTAGCCTCCAAATAAATCAACGTAATATGGGTCGAGACCCTATAGTTCCATTGCCAACCAAATCATCATACACCGATTTTTCCAAATCATTACATATGTAAGTCAACGTATAAGATAACAATGATATATAATCATTTGGCATATAGTGCATGCCTTGCAAATGAATCATCGAAAATCCCAAGCACTTGGAATGTATAATCACTACAACGATATAAAGGAGATATAGTCAATTTAAAACCATAAAGTTTATGATCAATACAACCTAAACACTATATAGAATATAAAGCTTGCCAACGTATGGGAATATTAAGATTATTGCACAATCAATTTATGATATAGATATATTAAAACCAAATCATAGACTAATGCTATGAGCATACTACATTCTCATGATCATTTAAGAAATAAGGTAGTTAACCTTAAATGAAATACCTTGATATTTAACCCTGGAAATGTTACCAAGTCTATCAGACATTTTACACAATTGCTATCATACGTACTCATCGGAATTGCTACTAATACTAATGTTAACAGTATTAATTTGAATAATAAACCTCTATTATTAATATGTTGAAATAGAGTTTCATCTATAGGTTCACATTGTAAAGGTAGTTAAAAAAAAATCAAGACGCAGTCAGGAAACATATGTTAAACTCTAAGTAGACATTGGACTTCGATGCATAGGAGTATATATTGAAACAACGCTAGAAGCGTCACCTTCTCAACTCGCATTATCATTATGTGAACAAAACAGTAATCTCCAGTATTAAATTGACAACATGTCACATGATGCTAAGTCGCTTACACAGATGATAATTTATGATACAAACTATTGTTCCATTGATAAGTTACAGCAGTAACATAACATAATATTCATAAAACAATAATTATAACTGAACTGTGTAATCTATCGCAGAACATGTTGATACTATCTGCATAAGAAATATCATGACGATCTTTTAAGTTTTAAGTACAGGAAATATTGATGCTCACCAAGTTCAACCAACGGTGATCCTTACTTCACTGGCGCACCTGAGAAACAAAAGACGACATATGCATTAGCTCGTAAGCTAAGTAAGCCAGTCAACTATGACTAGCTCTTCCCTTGCAGTTCAAAACAAAACAGTCATTAATTACAATCACCAAAATCAAAGTTTTTAATAAGACAGAGTCTTTCAACAGATTATGTTAGTTATTTAATTTAAAACAAAATCAGAAAAACTACCTAGTTAACATTTATTGTTATGAATAAAAATTTTAAATTTTTCAGAAATTTCGGGTTCTGACACAATTCATCTTGATGCTGGCCATACCAGTGACCTTATTAAAAAATGAATGTGGTTGGAATCAAATCATAATGAAGAGGAGAAGAGAGCTAGAGATGAAATGAAGAAGGGTAGTAGCATAATATGAAGGATTTGGAGATTGAAGGTTTTTTTTAGAGCTAATGTCATATGCAATTTTACTAGTGAGTAAGAAGGCATTAAATATTTTATTGAGGATGTATAACTCACTTTTTATAACTATTCTCTAAGTTTAATAAAAACTTCCATCTTATGTTGGTTTTTTTATTTGTGTTTTTAGAGTAAATTTGTGTGTCTATGATGTGTGTGATTGATTTATCTCCTTGTTTTTAATTCATTATGGTGGTATTTAAACACACTTCAACCCTTTAATCAATTCTTTGTTAGCTTGATTATTGAGTAAATTATAGTGGTGTAGTACGTGGGTAAAAGATATATTCTAACATGTGAGGCATCAAATCTTTCTAGCAAATTGACCAAACCACTGTACCTTTGGCATTTCAACTTGGGCATATTTATGAATGGATCACACTTCTATTTCAATTCATGGTGAACAATATCTAACCTATAATCAAGATGGTTTAGTGACAACCCTATGGAATGGCATTCACTGCTTGAGAATGCACATGTATCTCTTGTGAATGGACATCATGTTTCTCAAAATGCAACCATATTTCCATTCTAGCATGTGAGTAAGAGAAAAGTGTGTGTGTGTGTGTGTTACATGTTATCTACAACCAAGCAATTGTCCACTACCAACATTGGACATGAGTTTTGAATCCAAAGTGCAAGTTATTTGGAAAATAGATTTCACAATCCATATTTTCATAGTTGCACATAATTTGTATACTCTTCTAGATTGAATTGTGTTAGAGTTTAGTAGTCTCGATGTTTTGAATGGGGATTACACCTATCATCAAGGATCTAAAAAAAGCTCATAGAAAAATAACAGAGAGGTGAGGGTGAAATAAATAGGAGTCGAGATACATGACTCTTTAGGAATAGTTTGGTATAATAAATTACAGATGAATGGGAGAGGATATGCAAGGATAAATAATAAGAGAAAAAATTAATAAAGAAGATAATAAAATGATGATGAAATAACAATAAAATAAATATAAATAATTCATGGAGAGGGCGAGGTTAGGAATCAATGAGAATTGGAGATAAAATAAAATAAGTTAAGATAATAATGATGATGTCATAAAATAAAAAGGTCGGTAATCAACGAAGGGTGGGTATAGATTACATTATATTAAAGAAAAGTGATGCAAGTAATACATAAGTGTTGGGGATAGTAAAAAAGGAGGCATACTATCATTAGAGTAAGGGGGGATGACTGGAGATGGGAGAGGAACCAAAGAAAGGAAGGATTAACTAATAAATATTAGTCGAACCATGGGAGGGGTTCAATACAAGGTAACTTTTGAGTAATAGAGGAAAGAGGAGGAAAGGTTACAAAGCTCATGGATAGTAAAGACAAAATTAATAAATAGAAGGAAGGGGATGAATCAAGATAATGGGAATAATGTAGCTAGAACGAAGTGGATGAGGGGAACAATGTTAGAGGAGGGATGAGGTTAGGAATACTTAGTTAAGTTCAATGGATGGTGAGATAAGTAAGGATTTGAGCAAGAGAGAAGATGAATGGATATGATTGGGTAATTGCTTGAGAAGATGGGAAAAAGAGAAAGGAGGATGGAGAGATGATGAAATCAACACTTAAGGAATAGGGGATATACGTGAGTGGAATTGATGGATGGTACATTTCCAAGACTAGCTCATCTTGCATCCATCATCTCAATTAAAATTGTTGGGATGCTTTTGTATTTCTAAGGCTTCTCTGATGAGACATGATGAGTAATGTGGGATTGATGCTAAATTTTTGGCTTGATCAAAACATATTAGGTGTTTGTAACTGTAGGAATGATTGACAATGGCATGTTTGCAGAGATAGTTGTGAAATACATCAACTATGTGTTCTTTTAGGCAGGTTTGGATAGATCTACATGTTTGAATGCTACAAAATTTGCCCCAGGAGCAAGGAATCTTGTAGATCCCTTAGGAGAGAAGGGGCCCGTATTCATTCTTAACACTTTGGAATAATTGTTTAATGGTTTTATGAGGCTTGAATATGGTTTAATATTATTTTTTGGATAATATTTTGGAAACATGGTTAGATAAGAAAATCTATCCAAACCTACCTAAAAGAGAGCATGGTTGTTACCTTTCACAACCATCTCTCCAAATATATCATTGCCAAGCATTCCTATAATGCCAAACACCTAAGGTGTTTTGATCAATCCAAAATTTTAGCATCAAACCCACATTACTCATCTTGTCTCATTGAAGGATCCCTAGAAATAGAGAAATATCCCAACAAATTTAATCAAGATGTTTGATACAAGTAGAGCCACTCTTGGAAACCTACCATCCATCCATTATTCTCCCATCTATCCTCTCTTTCTTAAGTGTTGTTTTCATCGTCTCTCCATTCTCCTTTCTCGTTCTTCCATCTAGTCTCAATTATCAATCCTATATATTCAACCTCCTACTCAAATCCTTACATATCTCATCATCCCCCAATCTTAGATAAATATTCCTAACCTCATCCATCCTCTAACATTGTTCCCCTTATCTTGTTTCACCCTCCTCCTTATAGTTATTAACATTGTTCCCCTTAACTTGTCTCATCCCTTTCCTTTTAATTATTAATTTTTTCTTTACTAATGTCCATGAGATTTGTAATGTTTCATTCTCTTTCCTCTATTGCTTGACTTACTTGAATTACCTTATATTAACTCTCCAATGTTTTGATTAAAAATTATTAATTAATCCTTCTTTTCTTTGGTTCCTCTCTTTGTCTCCAATCATTTCCCCCTTTACTTTAATGTTATTATCCTTCATTTTTTATTATCTCCAACCCATAAATTTATTACTTACATCACCTTTCTTATTAGAGGCCACAAGTAATACATTGTAGGCCACAAGTAATCTTATTAGAGGACTTGCCAATACATTGGCAACAACTACTCTCAGTTTCTGGAGAGTCTTTGGAGACTGATCTGTTTTCGGCGTTGGATTTTTGTTGTTAGACTCGACCTTAATTCTTCTAGACTTCAGCATTTTCGGACGGAGTTTTAACTTAAGTGTGCGCTCCTTTGGTTTTAACTTGGATGTGGAGGTTTAAATCCCATACCGCTGATCGTTTACCATCTGTTTCCGAGACTTAAAATTGAAGTATGCGATACCATGGCAGAGATTTAAAATTTAAGGGTGCGATTTTTTGGCTGGTTAAAAACTAAGTCAACGATCTCTTTCATGGACAATTTAAAAATTAACAGTGCGATGTCCTTGCGGGTTAAAAACTAAGTCAACGATCTCTTTCATAGGCAGTTTAAAAATTAAGCATGGGATTACTTTGTTTTCACTTATCGAGGTTTAATGCCACGGCACTGATCCTATTTTGGAGGTCTAAAAATTGAGGTGGTCACCATTTTCTTCCGTTTAAAAATTATATTCACTTATCGAGGTTTAATGCCACGGCACTGATCCTATTTTGGAGGTCTAAAAATTGAGGTGGTCACCATTTTCTTCCGTTTAAAAATTATATTCTCTTATTATTTATCCTTGCATATCCTCTACTATTCATATAATTTATTACATCAAACTAATCCTCAATGACCATGTATCTTGGATCCTATTTATTTTACCTTCTCTTCTATTTCTACTATTTTCTATGTTTAGACCCCTGATAATGGGTGGATTGTCCACTCAAAATGTTGGAACTAATAAAATCTAACACAATTTAATCCAAAATATTATACACAAATATATTTTGATTGCTTTATCAACACTTGCATCTTGTAAATGGGAAGATGAATGGTTGTATAGGATTGTTTTCTTATCACATTCAAATATACAAGGTGCACAACTTAGAATTGACACATTTGCATTGAAATTTCATAGACTTACACAAATAGGTATCTTCCTTTCCATTTAGAATAGAGTATGTAACTTTTGGAATTGTGAATAGGAAGAATTGTAATTGTTTGCATGCATTAAACAAAGTTGGAACCGAATGAATAGAGTTAGATTGTTGGGCTTGACTTGTTATTGCATAATACTAGGTGTGTGTGTGTACCTACCTTCAGTTGGAAACAATCATAGAGTATTTGGTTCATGAGCTCATCATGAATGCTACCATAAGACATAATATAGATACTTCCAACCATCAATACAAGAAAATAAACTATATTTGTGAGGGCGCTCGCACAAATTTGAGGGACCTTTTGGTACAATTATAGTTTTTGAAAACATGCTTCTGCTTTGGAAAAACAAAATGCGTACATGTTCCTTGGTGCTAGCCTTGGAGAATCCCAAGCTTAACAAGTCAATTGAAACGTAGGCTAGGCAGACAAAAACGTGCACGTGTTTTGCAGTTACAAATTGCACACACGTTTTACAGTTACAAAACATGCAAGGGTTTTGTTGTTACAAAACATGCACGTGTTTTGTAGTTACAAAACATGGATGTGTTTTGTAGTTACAAAACACACATGTGATTATAAGACATGTTATAACCCCCTACATCTCCATCCCTCCCTCCCTACATCCCTATCTCTCTCTCTCACTAACCATCACTATCCTCCTCTCACTCTCCCTCTCCCCTACTCCAACACTTACACCTAACCCCCACTCATCTCTCGCTCCCCCAACCATCTGTCTTCTCTCACACTCTCACTACCCTTAAACCCCCCTCTCCCTCTCACACTCTCACTTCCCTTAAACCCCCCTCTCTCGCTCCCCCAACCATCTCTCTCTCTCTCTCTCTCTCTCCCCCCCCCTACCCCTAACCCCCCCTCTCTCTCCGACTCACCTAATACCACTCCATTTACCACTTACCAACCCCCCATCTCTCTACCCCTGTCTTTCTCTCTTCCTCCACCCTATACCCATCCTTCTCTCTAAATTCCCTAATGCTTCGTAAACCCCTCCCCCACCCCACCTCGATCTCTATCTCTTTCTCTCTTCAACCCCCTACTCCCCCTCACCCCTCCTCTCTCTCTCCTCTACCTACCTCTAACACCCACCCTCTATCTCTCCCCTAACACCCCCCATTCTCTCTCTCTCTCTCTCCCTCTCTCTCTCTAACCCTTACTAACCCCCTCTCTTTCTCTTTTACCCCCTTACTCCTCCTCCTACCTTTAACCACCCCTCTTCTCTCTCTCTCTCTCTCTCTCTCTCTCAAACACACACACCTTTTCCCCATAACCCTTACTAACTCCCTCTCTAACTCTCTCTCTATCCCCTACTCTACCTATTCCTAACCCCCATCTCTTTTTCTCTCCCCTACAACCCTTAACCCCCCCCTCTCTCTCACTACCCCTAACCCCCCTCTCTCTCCTTAACCCCCCTCCCACTCTCCCTAGCCTACCCATAACCACCCCCTCTTCGCCCCCCTCTCTCTCCCCACCCACCCCTAAACCCCCCTCTCTCTTTATCTCTCCTAATCCCCTTCTACCTACCACTTACCACCCCACTCTCTTTTTATCTCTCTTAATCCCCTTCTTCCTACCACTTACCACCCCCCTATCTCTCTCTTCCCCCACCCTATACCCCCCCTTCTCTCTAACTGTCTTAATCCCCAATCCTGATATCTATATATTTATCTCCCCCAACCCCCCTCCTCCCCCCTACCCTTAATCACCCACACCCTCCCACCCTCGCTCCCCCCCTCTCTCTCTCCCCCAACCCCCTAACAACTCTCTCTCTCTCTCTCTCTCTCTACCCCTAACTCCCCCCTCCCTTTCCCTAACCCCCCTCCTACTCTTCCTACCCATAACCTCCCCCTCCACCCCCCCTCTCTCTCTCTTTATCTATCTCTCTCCCCCCCCTCCTATGGCCCCTACCCCTACCCCTCTATCTCTTATAATCCCCCTTCTCATGCCACTTACCCCCTCCCGTCTCTCTCTTTGCCCCCACCCTATACCCCCTCTTCCCTCTAACCACCTTAATATTCCCTAATCCCTTATCTCTATCTCTTTATCTCCCCCAACCACCCTCCTCCCCTTACCTTTAAGGTAAATTTTGATGTCTATAAGATCACACACATTTTTTAGCTCTACAAAGAACGTGCACATTTTGTAGAGCTAAAATGCACATGCATTTTGTAGAGCTAAAACACGCACATGTTTTGGTTTTCATGGCACCTAGATAGGCGGGAAAAGAAAAAATGAATTTAAAAGGGACGTGCTCGCATTCCTTACCACCTAAACCAAGCCTTATCATGTGTTTGTGTGTCATCGTTGTTCCTATGTGTCTGCTTTGGAGTTAGCTCTTCAAATTAACCAAACCTGTGCTATGGAATATGGTAAACCATAGCTAATTGGGAATTTCATCTATTTTCTCAATATGCACGTGTTTTACCACTTGTTATAGTATGCTACACATATTAATAATTTTTTATGAAATTTTAGACCCATATAGCATTTTTTCTACATATTCCAAATATATATATTTTTAAATATTATTTGTTTCTATTTTTCTTGTGTCATTACTCCTTAACTCAAAAAACACACTGTTAATGCTTCTTCCATAACTTTTTTTGTTTCTCAAGCATTTAAAAAAAATTGTATACTGCAATATTAGACACCGACCTCTACATGCTATAAAAAACCATATCATGATCATTGCATTAAGACATTCAAAAGTGGGCCCACACTTGACGTATTGTTTTCAAGGTTTGGTCTCTTAGATAATTAAAAAACAAGTACTAAATTTATTTTGAAAAAATAGTGTTGCACTAGTACTATTTGTTCTTTGTAGGTTGATTCCATCATTTAGGCACTGAAAGGAGGGACCCACAAAGATATATACCTTATCAAATTTGCCAAAAGAATAAAATGTAACTGTTAGGAAATATCAAACTTGAAATAGTTGTGAAAATTTTCAATGGATAAAATTTATATATTCGAAAACGTGATTCAATTTCCTAAATTTCATCTTTTTTACTCAAAGAAATATTTATTGAGTAAGTATCTCAAAATATCCATGTAAGTTAAGGGTGCTTTTTTTTTTTTTCTATTACACCTAACACATCAAAAGAGACCCTCATTAGCTTGCACCAACCCGTGATTATGATTGTAAATTCAACATGCATTGTTTTATTGGCACTACAGAACTATGAAGTGTGTTGAACTTGGTATTCAAAGCATTTTAACTAGAGTTGAACATGTTCATCCATGTTGTTGGTGAATAACAAGTGCAGAAGTTTGACATACATTCATAATTGGTTGTTTAATTGCACAAAGAACAAAAGCATATTCTTAACTTATATTTTGTTTCCACAAAGTATATGTGTTGATGAGAATGATGATCCATAAGCCTTTTTACATATAATTTTGGTATCAAATAATTCATTTCCCTAGTAGAGTGAGTTTCCTCTTAAGAAGATAGAACTTTGAAGTTGTTAAATGGTGAATACTAGAAGCTATCACAATGCAAGTGATGAGTATTCATGGGAAGGAGTGGAGATCTTGAGTGAAATACATTAGTAGATGAAAAGGATATGGAAAGAGAAGCTAACAAGTCTATCCCTTAAGGGGGAGAGTTTGGTTCCCCTTGTGTGAGGCTAAGAAGTGTGGAGCAAGATGTTTTTTCTCTTTGATTGGATATGCAATGGCATCTCTTCGCTTCTCCAACATATGGAAAAAAACATTAAATTCACTTGTCTAGCCTTACCAAATTAGCATAATATTTCATCCCCCACTCAATGTTGGTTCCTCTTTTAGTAACCTGGCAATACAATCAATGGAAATGACATTATCATTGCCACCAATATAATTTGGTATGCACTGCCACAATTTAGATCTAGTTCAAGAATGTAAAGTTTGGGAATAGGGCATAGTGAGTTCTATTATTACCAACACTGCAAGAGTGAATATGTTATAGCCACCATTGGGCATGCCACAACCCTTTGGAAGGGAGACACAGATAGCGACTATATAATTTGATGGATCACTTAATGCTACAAAATTGGATGATTGGTTATGATAGCTTAGAGTGTACTTCATTGGTTAATGATTTTTAGATCTATAAAAGGTTGCAGGTGCTCAACTAAATTGTGACATCCCCACCCATCAAACCGACTAGTGGAGGGAACATGAACGACATACGTGGTGCTAAAATTCGCCCTTAAGGCCATATTATCCAATTCATTAACATCTCAATGTGTATGCAAATGCATAATAACATACACATCATAATTAAAATTTATCAATGTACACACAACATGCATATACCAGCATGCTCATCACAGGCATAACAGTAAAATCATGAACATAAATAAACTCATCTCATGCTATTTACATGCATTCAAGTTCATCAATTCAAATTGGATCATTTCATTCAATATGACATAAACAAATAGTCATTCATAATACATAAATTCAACATAATTAGAAACAATAGTGAGCATTAATATTTTAATTCAAATCGCCCGTGTAAGGGGCTATGTAAGAGAAACGTTCCACCCAACGATATGTGTCTATCCAACCTATAATAATTCAGCTGAGAGACCACCCCCGAGCTGGGCTATGTATCCACTAAGGTGGAACTACTTAGGCTCACTCACAACCATAGGCACAATCACTCAGGCTAAGTCGGCACATAGCTGGGTTGTCAAGCATGCAGGGAGATAGAGAAGGAGAACGCTAAGCCAGCAAGCTCACCCACAAAGCTACAAGCATCTCAATTGATCTTAGTCAGCTTTGGAACCCACAACACAAGGAAGGTTCCCTTCTCTACTACACAGTCCCTCAGGCGCCCCTTCCCTCCAGCGCTCTTCAGGGTGGGAATAGAAAGGTCCAAGTTGCAAAAACTTAAGATATTCTTTCCTTCACTGGGTTTATCAAGTAATTTTGACCTATGATCTCTCTCACAATTCAATCCAATCTTAGATTTTTCGAATTTTGGCCACATGACTCTCAATTGAACGAAAGTCAACTTTAGGGCTTCCAAATATGAGTCTTCCTATCAATTTTTGAGCATTTGACATTCTCAAATTTGCCCCAGGGTTTATGTCTATGGAATCCCCATTGGATTTCACTGCTCACATCAAATTGTGGTTGTTTTTGACACTCTAAATCGTGGCTTCCTTCCTGGTTGTGATTTCTATAGTTTTCATCGATGGGAATGCATACTAGGATTAGAATTGATATATGGTTGTTCAAAAATGGAATGAGAATGATGAAAAACGATTTCCCATGAGGAAATTAACTTCTGGTTCAAGTAAACTGAGCCCGTACTCAACCATACTATTTTCTGAGTTTGCCCATGCTCCATTAAATTCATGGACTGATTTTTTTCAGCTGCCTCTTATAACATAATTAAATGTCGGCATATCTAGTCAAGATGGGTTCTCAAGAGGAAATTTGGAAACAAATGATTCAATCGCCCAACTCCTCATCTCTCCCTAGTGGATTCATAAACTCCCCCTCGTTTTTAGTTGCTTCCATAGCCAGTTTTAGAAATTTTATTTGCATTTATAAATTTATTTACATTTATTTACAATTTTCCATGGTTTACTAGCACATGGCTCACAAAATATAAAAATGCTTACCTTTTAAAGCCGAGCATTCACTAGCGGGGCCTTGGCGTTGAGCTCCACGCTAGGAATTTATACATCGCATATGCACAATATTGACATATAAAGCCGATACATTCTAAGGGTCAAAATGGGGGTATTACACAAATATGGTAGGAGATGCATTGCTATAGTGAGAGAGTTTCTATCATAAATAATGTCAACAATGAAGGTTTCCCAATAACATCATGGGAAGAGTTCAAACCCATTTTACATCAAAATTATATCCAATAAAATATGAACACCACATAAAAATCACAAGTAGTAACACCTTAAGCTAAGAAAATGGACACAAGTTGGATACACTAAGAAGTTCCATAGTTTTTCAATCAAATCACATTGTTGTTCTTTATTTTTCATTAATTCCATTCAAAAGATAGTCTAATTAAGTCTTTTTCTTTTCAATTTCCTTTAATCTTTCTTTTAAAAATGTGTATCTCCTTACATTTAAGTAAAGGTAAATTAAATAAAATATCTACATTTTTCATTAATTACATTCAAAAGATGGAATTAAACCTTTTTCTTTTCAATTTTTTTTAATCTTTCTTTTTAAAAAATGTGTATCTCCTTACATTTACTTAAAGGTAAATTAAATGAAATATCTAAGTGAAAATGTTAATTAATAAGTTCAATCAATCAAGGCATAAATGTTAGGCCCACTCATCGACTTCTACAGTCATAAGAGGCCTACTCTCCACTCTGAATTCCTCTCCACTATAAACTCCATAAAAGAAAATTCCATTTTCTTAAAAACATAACAATATTAAAATAGAGAATGGCTAAAAGGTCAAACATTTCACACTTGAAAATGATAAAGAATAAATCCAAATTGAACTACGTGGGTTTCTTCAATATTCCAACAAAAGGTTATTCCCTCTTATGATTACTATGCAATTGAAAATCCCATCTAGCAAAAATTAAAAGCTCAAGTGCTAGTGATTTCTTATCGAAATGACCTCTACACATAGGCCCCTTACCACATTATTCCCTATGAAACGAGTCAACTATAGATTTGATAATAGATTTGATGTGTTCATCACTGAATTTAATTTTTTTTCATGTTGCTTCATAAATTTCTTTACATAGTATATTTTCATTCCCAGTACTAAACCTCGTGAGAAGTAAAGGTGTGGAATTGTTGAGTTGGTGGTGGGGTAAACATATACATTCAGGTCCCATATAGAAATTCAAAATAAATGGTCAAAATAAAAATATACATTTAAAGAAAGTGGATGATGGAAGTTGAAGATGATACCTATTATTAAATGTATTTTATGGAAATTTGTGAATAACCCTTAACCAAGTATGTTCAAAACTAACAGAAAACAGCCCACATTTCCAATAAAATATGGGAGAGCCTGCATCTAGATCTCATAATTAATTGGTCCCCATGTCGTGATCCCTACAAAATTGCACTTTCAAGCACAGTGTAATCTATCCCTCCTCATTACCCAGATGGGAGACAGACATCAATAGTTTAATACCACCACTATATATTCCCATCCACTTTAACTTTAGATGTATTCTAAAGTACTACCGGGTAAGGCAATTTTCTTGATGTGTCATATTGAAGAGAATAAAGCAACGGGTTGTGATATACACATAGAATATATTATCTTTAATGGTTTCAAAAATAAATTCTCTCTTTATCGTATTTTAAAGTAGAGAATTTCCGCGTTACAAATGGGCTCCCCGTACACAAATACCTGCTCATGCTTTCTAGGGTCTTAGATTTTCCCAAAGGAATATTTGATCAAAATGGTACTCTAAAGTTAAATTAAAAAAAAAATAAAAAAACATACAGCCGACTGCTTTATCCGCCCAAAATGTACAACGCTATGAAGAATAAAGGAAAATTGCTAACCAGATTTAAGAAATTAAACGGTTTATCTACTTCTGTGAATGAATAGGACCTTCAAATTAGGGTTTGTTTAGCTTTATAAAATTATTGTGATTTTTCTAATATTTAGATACTAAAATTGTATACCTTAGTTTGTTCTGAAAAAGGAACTTATCACATAAGAGTAATCGTCGTCTCTATAGTATCGAGCTTATTTAAATGTGGCATCTGATCTCTAATTAATATATCCAATTTTGACGTGGTCAAAGAAAAACAAAGGCTTCTAGTTCCCTGCAAATTGTAGCAGGGAATAATAAGGATTCCCACTCTTTGAATATTGCTGAAAAAGCTCTCATACGGAGGTTTTTGGACAGAGTGATCAGATCTGGTTCATTACTGTAACATTAAGCTTTTCACTTTGTTTGCTTTCCACCTGTTTCGTGCATGGAAATCCAAGCGGTAATCCAAGCGTAGTTTCTGGTTTCTCGTAGTCCCACCAATTATGCTATTTGAAACCTGGCCCTCACTTGTAACCCTCGTACTCTCTTTTATCGAAAGAAAATCACTCAGAATTCCAGTAAAGCCTAATATAGAGAAAACATATTTTTATAAAATAATATAATTGTACATTTGAACCTATCGCACGATATTTTGGTACGCTACGTGAATAATTAAAAGGTAAAATAATAGAATAATCATAACTTTTTATGTAATTAAAAATACATCTACATTAACAATCATCCAATCTACACATACAAAGTTAAGGTTTATTTAACATGTTTTCAAATCAATTACATTTAAAATAAAAATATTTTCAACTTAAGGTGTTATCACGTTTTCAAATCAATTACAGTTAAATCTATATTCGAATTAATTAGGTGTTAACTTGTTTTCAAATAAATCACAATTAAAAATATATTAAGGTATGAGATGACGATTTTTAATATGAATTTGGTAGAAATTAGCTCACGTAGAATTAAAGTTTTCCGATCTTTGTTTTTTTTACCTCGATCTTTGTTTTTTACCTTTTAAATCCTGTAATAACTCCTTGTTTTGTGATTGGTTTTTTTTTTTTCAAAGATTTTCCTCCTTTCAATCATATAAAAAGTATTATAAGAGGCTCCTTGTTTTGGTAATAGAATATATGTTTTTATAATTATTGTATGACTTTTTTAATTTAAAATTTTAATTGGTTTTAAATTTAAAATTAATTTTTATTATATATTAAATTTTAATGGTTTTTTTTGTTTGATTGTACATTTTAACAATGAATTATTGGTTAAGGGTCATATTAACTTTTATGATGGGTTGTTTTGTTGACTAGACCCACACCTTAATCAAATGAATTAACAAAAATTGACTTATCAAATTTTAATGTTATTAATAATAAATAATTATATAAAAATGGATTTAAAAAATATATATATTTTTAATTACTGTATGATTTTTTTTATTTATACTAAAATTTTAATTAGTTTAAAATTTTAATTTTTAATTTATGTCAAATTTCTATTCAAATTTTAAATAAAAATGATATTTTTTTATTAAAAAATAGTTTTAATAAATAAATTTTATGTTTAGTTTTAAAATATAAAATATATAATGTTTTGATACTGGAGTATGACTCAAAATTGAGTTTGTTTTTGTCCAATATGAAAAAACCAAAAATTCAAAAATAAAAATCTACTTGATGGATCAGCAACAAATTATTTTAAAGATCGAGTTTTTTCTATTGTTACATGTCGATATTATCAACAGAAACTAAACCAATAATTCTAAATAATGTAGACTTTTTCTGGAAAACAAAAAATGTCCAATCGTTTAATACAACTTTAACTTTGATCTCATCAAAATTAAAATTCCAAATCAATCGAAACTTAGCTTTTATCGTCAAATTGTGAAGACTCCAAAATAAATTTCTGTTCTGGGCCGCCCTTGGATTTCGATAACGCCAGAGTAGATTCGCAAACTGATTGTCCAATCTTCTGGTGTTAGTTACCTTCACGGCACTCCGAGATTTGTACCCGGGCCTGTTATGAAAAAGTTAATATTGATTGATTTACGGCGTCATAAGTGTATAAGAAAAACTATGGATATGATTGGATTTGTGGAGAATATACAGCACTGACACTGTTTTCATCCGCACAAACGGAATCTGATCGCACCGAAAGAAGATTAGACGGAGCTGCGAGTGCTAATTACGGCAAAGATGGGCTTCTACATCACCAAGAGGTCACATTCTAAAGCAAAAAGAAAAAGCTAAAGATGAAAATTACGACTGGACTGGACTGGTTTGGCAAGGGAAGGGCATCATGTAAAGATAGTCCGTTGTTTCTCATTACTTTTCTTTTTTCGAACATTGGAAGCATCCAATGGAGGGAAGATTAATTTAAGCAGATTACCCACCTTGTGTGTGAAGGTTTTGAAGGCTGCTCAGTAAATATTTCAGTCACATTCAAATAATTGAGTATTCCAATTCCCCGACCATTCACTGTTGACATGGAGACTAAAAGTCGAATGTTGTTGTTTGTTATCTCTTTTGTTTAGATGCCCGTTGCCTTTTTTGAGTGTATTAAGTCCTGTTTCCCTGTACTTGTTTATATATTAAGTGCATTGCTTGCATATTAAAACATGCTTCTCCTATGACAGGCGATGAGTAGTAGTTTAGAACTGCCTGTGTTTTTTTGACTCTGGTTCCATAGTTCTTGGAGTTCTGTTCTGTTCTGTTCTGTTGCATTGACAGTAAGAATACTGCCATCCTAGATAGAGTACAGGATGAAGCTGCAAATACTTGCCTTGCAGGTCTCTGTCTTCCTCCTTGCCTTGTTTCTATACCCATCATCTGCTCTCCCCAATTCATCATTCCATGGAGATGCCAGAGTGCTGATTTTAATTAAAGCATCAATGGCTGATCCTAAGCCGCTGTTAGATAACTGGAGCACCTCCGATCACAGCAGCCATTGCTCGTGGACTGGTGTCAAATGTGACCATATAGGCCGAGTGGTGACTCTAGATCTCTCTGGCATGAATATTTCAGGCTCATTCCCCACCCAACTCGCCAATCTGCCAGCCCTGCGTTTTCTCAATATCTCCAATAATTGCCTCAATGGAAGCCTCTCCTCCAACTTATCAAAATTGAGAAACTTAGAGGTCCTAGATGTCTATAACAACAATCTGTTAGGCGCATTGCCGGTGAGTTTGAGGTATCTCGTGAAGCTCAGACATCTTGACCTCGGAGGAAATTACTTCTCGGGAAGCATTCCTGGTGAGTATGGGAAGCTTACAAATTTAGAATTTCTTGCTTTGAATGGAAATAGTTTGGGTGGAAGAATACCCAGAGAGCTTGGCAATCTGGGAAACTTGAAGTTTCTTTATTTGGGATATTTCAATCAATTTGATGGTGGGATTCCTTCCGAGATAGGAAATTTAAGCAAGCTTGTGTATCTTGATTTGTCCAATTGTAATCTTAGTGGTACAATTCCTTCTGAGCTTAGTGGTCTCAGAAATCTAAATACATTGTTTTTGCAAGCCAATGGTCTCACTGGCCCTATTCCTCCTCGACTGGGTCATCTTCTGAGCTTACAATCCATGGATCTATCCAATAACCACCTCTCTGGTGAAATTCCCATGGAGCTCTCAGAGTTGAAGGAGTTGAGGCTGCTGAATCTGTTTATGAACAGATTACGTGGCGGCATTCCATCTTTCATCGGAGACTTGCCAAATCTAGAGGTTTTGCAGCTTTGGCAGAACAATTTCACAGGGCTCGTGCCTCAGCAACTGGGAATAAGTGGGAGTCTAGTGGAAGTGGATGTTTCTTCCAACAAACTGACTGGTTCTATCCCTCCGAATCTCTGCAAAGGTGGAAGGCTGCAGATATTGATTATACTCAATAATTTATTCTTTGGCCCGATTCCCGACTCTCTGGGCAAATGCAATTCTCTAATGAAAGTCCGTATGGGCCAAAATTATTTGAATGGCTGGATTCCTGAGGGCTTGCTTTACATGCCCAAGCTGAATATGATAGAATTGCACAACAATTATCTCAGCGGGAGCATACCAGAGGGATCAATTAATAATGGATCCTCAGTTCTAGGGCATTTGAAGCTTTCTAATAATCGGCTTAGTGGGCCTCTTCCTTCCTCCATAGGTAAATTATCTTCTCTGCAAATAGTTTTGATCAATGGAAATCAATTAACAGGTAATGTTCCGCCAGAGATTGGTCAACTGGAGAAGATTTCTCAGATTGATTTCAGCAAAAACCGATTTTCTGGTATGATTCCCAAGGAGATTAGCAATTGTACTGTTCTGACATATCTTGATCTCAGCCAGAACGAGTTCAGTGGTCCCATCCCAGTGGAAATCACGAGGATGCGCATTCTGAACTATGTGAACTTATCGAGAAATCATCTGAACGGGAGCATTCCCAGAGAATTTGAGAACATGCAGAGTTTGTCGTCTGCTGATTTCTCTCACAATAATCTTTCAGGCCTCGTTCCAGAGAGTGGTCTGTTTTCGTTTTTCAATGCAAGCTCTTTTGCAGGGAATCCAAACTTATGTGGACCACACTTGGGCCCTTGTTCAATTCGATCGCCAGTACAAGCCCACATCAAGAGCCAGGTTTCTCCTTCGTTGAAGCTTGTTTTAGCGCTGGGACTTCTCTTCTGCTCCTTGGTTTTCGCTATCGTGGCCGTCGTTAAGGCCAGAGCTCTCAGGAAAGAACGTGAGGCCGGCTCCCTGAAGATGACGGCCTTCCAGAAACTCAGCTTTGGAGGCGACGATGTCTTGGAATGCATAAAAGAAGACACTGTCATTGGCAGAGGGGGAGCAGGAATTGTTTACAGAGGCATCATGCCCAATGGTGAAGAAGTCGCAGTAAAGAAACTCATGGGCATTGGCACCAGTCAAGACTCTTCACATGATCATGGTTTCTCTGCAGAGATCCAGACCCTGGGCAGTATCCGCCATCGCCACATAGTTAGATTGTTGGCGTTTTGTTCCAACCAAGATACAAATCTTCTGGTGTATGAATACATGCCCAACGGAAGCCTGGGAGAGCTGCTTCATGGAAACAAAGGTGGGCATCTTCATTGGAATACCAGATACAAAATTGCACTCGAGGCTGCCAAGGGCTTATGCTATCTTCACCATGATTGCTGCCCACTTATTGTTCATCGCGACGTGAAATCCAACAACATTCTTCTAGACTCAAACTTTGAAGCCCATGTTGCAGATTTCGGCCTCGCCAAGTTCTTGCAGGATTCCGGTACCTCGGAATGCATGTCTGCCATTGCAGGATCCTATGGCTACATTGCTCCAGGTAAATTGTTGTTTCATCTTTTTCTCATTTCTCTGTTAATTTTCGGTTTATGTGGAGTTTGTGTTTAATAAATTTGGGTAGCCAACCTATACATAGCGACATTATACGAACATATAGGTAAGAACACTACATGAAAAGTTACTTACATCCTCATACCCGTGACTCCACTAGTGCATCTCACCCCTTGGGCAATAATTCAATTCCCCACAAACCCTGTTGAGAACGAAAGAATGATTCCGTAGCCCCAGGTTGTATTTCATGTTCACATTAAGGTACCATGCATCTTTCATAAAGCTGCTTCTAGGGTAGGCCGGCACAAGGATTTGAAAATACGGTTCCATCATTTCAAGTAGCCCTCAGTTCAGCCCCAGCAAATTTAATATGAATAATCACTTTTGCTGTTCTGGAGATGGTCATATGTGTTGTCTAACGTTCATTAAAATACTCCATTTTGAGTGTGGAATTTGACCATTTTTAAATCCGTGGAATTCTATTTTTGACCATCTCGATCAATTCAAAAATCTTTGTAACTTTTTAAACAATAAATCACCCTTCCTATTATTAGTTTTTCATCGGTAAACAAAGCTGATCCAGAAATTTTGGTAGCCTTGGCGGCCAGCTGCATGATCTAAGGGTTGGGTAGCGATGTTGTTGAATGCATTGTCTATGAAACACGCATTTATATTCTGCACAATTTTATGATGCTTGACACAAATTGGTCTGACTAGTTTGGATAAGGTGTTGTCCAGGTGATACTTGCTATTGATGGCCAAACTCAACTAACAATATGACACTGGTGCGACACCTTTCTAAACTTTGAAACGATGTAGGATGCTTGAAAGAAATAGAAAAAACCTTGGCCATGACAAAGCTTTCTTAGAATCTCAACTTTTTTTTTACGAGAGTAATGAACCAGTCTGTCAAAATTCATCCGAATGCCTTTATGAAACCTGCCTTAACTTATAAATTTACTTCCCAAATTCGAAATCATGATTGACAGTAGCAAAGGTTTTGATATTAGGATCGCAGCTTTGCTTTATCGAACGGATAAGAGTGCGTTGTGAGTGGAAAAAGGAGATTATCAGAAAATCACATGGATTTTAAGATCTCATACTGGGCCCGTTTCTGATACAGCCCCACAATACAAACCAATAAAATATAGGTAACTACGAATGGCTAATATAATTAGCGCAAACTTCGCCATATGCTTTCTGGCACGGAAAGGTACCGTCCTGCCGATTCTTTTACAAGTAACGTGTCATTCTTTATTGGTTTAAAAAGAAAATAGAATATAATTTTTTTAATTGAATTATTGAAGAATTTATAACATTTAAAATTTATATTTGTATCTTTAATGTTATTACGAAAGTTTCTGATTTGCAATATAATTTTTTTTATCTAATTATTCATATTATTTATTTATATATTTTTTACATTTAATTAATTATTTAACTTTTCTATGTTTGTCTTCTTCATTACAACAAAAGCATATTCATTGTTTATACTTTTCTATCTAAAGTATTACCAGGGATAAAACCCTAACTCCAATTACTTTACATTCATTTATCGGTTGTAGCTTAAACTCAAAAGGAGAAATAAGAACAGACAGTGCAGCTTTAATTCGCTTTATTTTATTTTATAAGGCAGAAGTATTTCGTACTATGCTTCTTTTTCATGTATGTTTTGCAACTGCCCTTTGAACTTAACATTTTAAATATTGAATTTACAGAGTACGCTTACACTCTGAAAGTGGACGAGAAGAGCGATGTATACAGCTTCGGAGTGGTTTTGCTTGAGCTGATTACGGGCAGAAAACCCGTTGGCGAAAGCGAATTTGGAGAGGGCGTGGACATCGTGCAGTGGGTTAAGAAGACGAGCGAGTCGAAGAAAGAAGCAGTAAAGAAGATTATAGATCCCCGTCTGAGCGTGTTCCCTGTAGAGGAAGCCATGCATATTTTCTTCGTGGCTCTGCTCTGCGTAGAAGAGCAAAGTGTGCAGAGACCCACAATGCGAGAGGTAGTCCAAATGCTCACGGATTCTCCAAAATGTAAGCCCAATATGCAAAGCTTTTCGCTTTCGCCTGCGCATGGAAAGGAATCGAACAAGCCACCCTCCAGCCCGCCACCCGCCAGCCCGCCACCCGATCTCCTGAGCTAGACTATAGACTATAGACACATACCTGCGTTTTTCATAATTAGTATGCCGTATAATCTTCCAGCATTTCCATGTACCGACTGGTTGCAAGCTTCTTCGTAGAGTTGTTCTTATCATTCACTGATCTGTTCTCTCCGTTAATGTGCTAAATGGGCTGGGTTCCCACTATTTCGGAGACCGGCCGCTAAATAGCTTAGGTCATCCCTCAAATGTAATTACAATGTGTTTTTTTCAAGTATTATTATTAAATAATATAAATCTAATGATTTGTTAGGATGGATGGTAAAATGTTTTCCATAATTGTTATTCTCAATGTTTGATATCTCAAATTTTCATTTAGAGTAGTTTCTTGACATGTAAAAATATGGAATCAAGACTTTCGGAATTGTGATTTAGGTTAACTTATTCTCAACATTCTTAAGCTCAACGTCATCACTTTTTTCATTTATTCTTCACATCTCGAAGTTAAAGAATTAAGACTTAATAACCAATTAAAATGATTATAAGATTGAGGAAAAAATTGTAATATATAATTTTATTATTTCAAAATATTGTTTAAATTATTTAATATAAATATAAGGTGTTATATATATATATATATTTAAACAAACTAACACTATAAATTTGTTAAAAAATAGAATCAAAATTTACATTTTACTCTATTCTTTTCTTCATACTAAAAGACTGTTGATGTCAACCATGACTAAAACATATGTGAAGTGAGAGATGGTGCTTTGAGTTCAGTTTCAGCACCATACCAACACCACACCGACGCGAATCCAACAGGATTGTTTCATTGAAATTTGTAATTCGATATGCAATTTAGAATCAATACATAACATTTCTATAAACATTAATTTTAATATATATTTTTATAAATATTTATAAATATAAAATATTTTTATATTTAATTTTTCAAATTTAATATTAAATATATATTCTTAAATGTCATAGTACAAATTAATTTAAGATTTAGATAAATTAGTTGATCTCAGAAAAAGTAATAACCATCCTCATCCATAATATTTCAAAAGAGAAAAATCTTTAATACTTATGTATATTAAGAATTGTGCATTGTATATGTTTAAAAATATTATTATATTTAAATTACAAAAAATTGTGGTGAATTTAATAATTAAAAGATAGGAAAAAAATAAATATATTATAAGGAAGAGGTTAATCATAATATATAAGTTTAAAAATATATGTTTGTTTTAATTAATTTAAAATAGAAAATCAATATTGTTAAAATAAGAATAAACTTTTACAAGCTTTATAATGAAATGACCCATTCCACAATTCTTAAAACATTATGAGACAAAACAATTTGTGTGACACTAAGAAGGTTGAGGAAAAAAACACTCCCTTAGAATATCCTCAAACACCACATTAAATCACAAATACAAAATAGTTTTTACAAACTAAGTGTCTAAATTTTAATTTTCAAGAAATGAAACTATGCTTCTTTTTTATTCCAAGCAAATTCAATTTCTTAGTCATATGGGTTTCCATGGAATTCTTCACCTATTATACCTATTGAAAAAGGTAAGTCATACATATTGACATAAAAAAAAATTAATAATATTTTCAAAAGAAGAGTTTATATATATATATATATGAAAAACTTAATATCTCAGCTTTATTGTAATATTTTTATTGTATGATCTTTTATTTCAATTTTTTTAATATGAAAAAATATTTAATATAAAAGTTTAAGAAGACAAAACATCGTTACTTTGTTATTAAATTCATTTTATTAATGAAATAAATTCCATGATATTTTATTATATTTATAAGATTTATTTTATTAAAGATTTATTAATAAAATAAATCAACAGGTTTTTCCAATTTTATTAAAGATTTATTTTATTTTATATTTAAAAATATATTTAGTCACGGTTTATATTCTCGATAAATCTTAAGTTAATATAAGTCTACCCTACTATTATTTTAAAATGTAGTTTAAGTAAGGTTATTGTTTTGGTTGTGATCTATTAAGTATCTTTTCGTTTCAAAATATATTTAGGTGTTATTTTTTGAAAATAAATTTAATATGAGCATTTAAAAGGTTAAAGTGGTTGATGCAAAGAAAGATGACAATGACAACGAGGACAACATCATTATTCATGGAAACAAATATTGGTATATTATCTACATAAATGGTTTTTTATTGTAATTGAGGAATCCTAATTCATTATGATTCCCTTGTTGCTCTATGCATTGTTAGGTATTTTCTTGATATGTTGGATTTTCAATGCCCCAAAGTTATATGTTAGATTTCTTTTGAATTACTGAAAATTTATTTTATTTTCTCTTTATTCCTCTACATATTATGGAATACTAATATTAATTCCTTACGAAAAACTCATAATATAAATGACAAACCTTAACTATAAAACATCTAGTGATATTGTTTGTATGCTCTAAAGAAAAGTTGAAAACTAAATATTCATTTAAAATATTCTAACCTCTTTGTTATTAGTTTTGTGGATTGATGTAGATATAAAGTAGAGATAAGAGTTTTTATTAATGTCTATTAATTCAAATATTAATCTTATAATACAATAATTGAGAAGAGAGACTCATTTTATGTATGCATTTTTATCTTATACAATTGAAAGAATGTTATTTTAGTGTGAGATTTGAAAGCTAGGATTGTCATACCTATGACTCTTTGAACAACTTTAGATCATTAAGAATGTGATTGTTCTTTAGCTGATTTAAACATCATTGAGAATTATGTTAAATTATTAAACTGATATTCATAATATTCACAATTTTAAACCCTCCATTTATTCATAGAAATAAAAAACCAATAATTTAAAATTTAAAATTATATTCTATAATTTACAAATAATATTTATATTTTCTCAACATTAACCTCTTCTTTTTTACCTCCAATTCTTATATAAACTATACATTAACGTGGGCGACGACGTAGAAGACACCGTCAGGGGAAGAAGGAATTGTGTCGGCCATCGCCAACATGGTCAGATCGCTGGCGATTTGTTCCAATTACCATGACACCAAACTTCTGGTGTATGAATATATGCCCAACTGGAACCCTAGCCGAGCTGCTTCGTGGAAACAAAGGCGGGCGTCTGCATTGGCATAACAGATACAAAATTGTAGGATTGTATGGCCACATTGGTCCAAGTGAATTGTTGTTTCATCCTTTATTTAACAAAATATAACGTAGCGACATTCTAGGAAACGTTAATGTATACTTGCAAGTTTGCAACATTGCACGGGAAGAGTCACTTACATTCTCCAACCCGTGACCCCACTAGTGCGCCGGCAATAATTGAATTCCCCACAAAACTGAAGAGCAAGCCCAGTCTGATAGAATCAATTGTAATTCAGTCAGACTAGATCACTACTATGCATGTAGAGTAGGTCGCCACAAGGATTTGAAAATACACTTCCATCCATTCAAGTGGCCTTCAATCAAATTTTGAAAAAAAAAGTGGCCCTCAATCAGTGCTGTTAGAAAGTAGACCTCAAGTAAGCGCCGGTTACAAGACAACATATTTCAACACAATTTCTGAGACAATTTGCTAATCTTAGCTAGATTTACAAACAATTCACAAAACCTTTAATATGTTATTTTTTTCTTTTCTTCCAATGATGTCATACCTTGAACCTAGTATGTAACCAAGTATGTGATGTTTTCTTCATCTTCACATTGGGCCTACACTTCTTCATCACATATCCAACGCCATCAACATCTTTATTGCTTCTTTTATTCATTCACGCCATGAGCTTTCAATTGCAATGTTCAAATAACAAGTATAGTCATTTCTTTTTATTTTTCTTATGTTGCTAGCAACTTCGACATCTCATTGGAGGGTTCTTCCTCAATTTTTGCAATCCTACTGTTGTTGTTCATACCTGTACAAGCACAAACACTTAAAGGGTTAAACAAAATACAATTCCATTTCATATTCTCTTCTTCCACTTCCTTTGTCACTTGAGGTGCTCCACATGCAACTTCAATAGTTGCATTTTCATGTCTTCTCTTACTGTTGGAATAAAAGCTTCAAGCGTATATTCATTATGTCCATCATTACTATGGACCTTCTTCTCTTGATCAAACTCTTTTCATACCGTGTTTATGTCTACTTTAGACTTCTCATCAAATTTTTCATCTAACTCTCTATGGAATACTTCATGCAGTTTTTCATTGGAATACTTCATACAGTTTTTCATTTTTATTAGTTGCTATAACAACCATATACTCATCTTTTTCATTTTTACTCTACTATCTTGAACTTTGATATTAATTCACTTTTGTTTCAGTTTTATGTTATGTAGCCTTTTCAAAATTGGTTTTTTTTTTTTTTATTATTATCTTATTACCATCATCCTATTCATTCGAGCAAATGATAGTACTTTGATATTAACTCACTTTTGTTTCAGTTTTATGTTAAAATTGTTTTTTTTTTTTTTTTTTCCTATTCATTTGAGCATTCATTTGCATGTTTATCATACTTGGAATTTCTAAGCCATTTCTTAAGAAAGTTTAGTTCGGCATTAAAGCAATCATTTTGATTATTTTTAATAACATCACTTTCCTTTATTTCTTCCATTTCTACTGCAGTCTTCACTCTTACATATTTTTCATCATCAACTGCTACAACAAATGATCCATCATCCACTTGGTTCACAATTCCAAGTACGTTATCTCTACTAGCCAACAAATGATCAATCAACTTCATTTGCTTCCTTAATTTTAACATTTATTCATTATACAACATTTCCTTATCATTATGCATTACCTCATTTTCAATTTCATCACAAAATTCAAATACCTTATGGTTACCCATATTCAAGTGATTATAGCTTCCTTCATTTTCTTTTATAACAACCTTAATGTTGTTTTCTTCTTTGTATGTAGCATCTACAGTGTTGTTTTCATTTTCAACTTTGTACCCAATTTCACTTTCAAGTTTTGCATCATCAACAAGGTTTCCTTTTTCCTTCATTGTACCTACACAATCAACAATACTTAGAAGACTATCAAACTAGTAAATTACCTCCATGAGCATGCTTGTTAAGAGCTCTTTTTTCATAGCTTCTTCATGGATGTCCTCTTCCTTGAGGTATGAATCATAGGTTAGGGTTGTTTCTATTGGAATTCTTAATTATACTAAGAGGGGGGGTGAATCACTATCATGCTCATATTTACAAATAATTCACTTTTTAAAATATGCACCAATTGCTATTTAAAACCACATCAATAAAAACAAACCGTGCGTAGATATTTGAAGAAAATTTTGTGTGTGTGTGTGTGTGTGTGTGTATATATATATATATATATATATATATAATGAAATTATAGAGAAAGATGGGAGACACCAATCTCCACTGATGTGAGAACTGACTCACTCAGACACCCCTCTAATTGGGATACCAATCCCACTAGAAAGAACCAACTTGTAGACTGTAGGATCCAACCTGTGAGGACGCCGATCCTCAACACAAGCACCAACTTGCTAATTCAAGATCCAACCTGTGAGGACACTGATCCTCCGTGCAAGCACCAACTTTCCGATTCAAGCTCCAACCTGTGAGGAAACCGGCCCATCATGCAAGTACCAACTTGCTAATTCAGGCTCCAACCTATGAGGACATCGATCCCCCGTAAAAGCACCAACTCGCAGCATGTTCAAGAACCAACCTAAGTGGAGACTCCAATCTCCTTTCCTTGCCCCGTCCAACCACCCTGATATATAGATGTTGTTGTACTGACTTCACAGGCTTCTGATCTGCACAAACTATGATTTGCGCTCTGTTTCACTGACTGCTGCACTCATTTCTGATGTATTCTAGTTCAAATATGGTCATAGCTTCTCTTACATTGTATTCTTATACAGTTCCAATTACTATATTTATTCTACGCTGATATGCATTCACATGCTTCTTGTTCCTTTCTCACAAATGCTCCTTTTGTCTGCATGACTGCTGCTTGTTCCTTTGCATTTATTGTAATCTTCACACACTTCTTCAAATCATATTTCTTCTGATTCCCCTGAGCATTTCATCTATCTGAAGCTTGCAAATTCAGAATATTATTCCATTTTTCTTCCAAGCTTATATTTCATTCATTAACTTCACTTTTATTTATACTCAACTTGTTCAAACAATATGTCCACAAGTTGGGGCTTCTCCAAATGGTAACACCCCTTCTTCATTTCTTTACGGTCAAGTTTACCCAAGCATTTGCCACTTGTCTTATCTTGCGCGAATGAGGTACCATGACTTTGTGGGTCTTGCGCACATTAGTTCATTAGCTAAGTGGGACTTGCGCACTAGGGTACCATGACTAGTTGGGTTTGTTATGATATTTCAATACTCCATCCTTTTCCTACCTAGCATTATTTATTTTGTCTAGTTGTTGATGATGTCATTCCCCCCTAGTGGTGTGCATATGTCATCCAGGATCCATCTACCACCTTATGAGCCCTACATGCATCATTTTAGGACCAATACAGTGAGTTCCCTATTTTATAGGAACCTACTGAGTGTTCCAGTGAAGTCCACCTGAGTTCGTTGACTATTGCGGGGGGTTAGAGCTCTGAATGCCACTGATTGTGGCATCATGCACCCATTTCTTATTGACATGCATGACAAACTAACTATTGCGCCCTCCTTAATCAGTTAACTGATTGTGACTTCAATTAGCCGAGTTAGGTTCAGTTGAGTTGAGTTTGAGTCTTTCGTAGGGTGATTCCATGAAGATGGGTAACTCTTTTTTCCCAAATATGACAGTGAAAAATAGAGATTTTACCCATGTATTAAATTGAAGGCCTCAAACTCATACTTGCCACATGAATTTTGACATGTGGTTGAAAAACGAAATGTAGAGAATTATGTTGGATTTCCAATGATATTTTTTTCGAAATATACCAATGTCATATATCATGTCGAATTTTCATTTAATGAAACGTGTGTCCTTAAAAATTTGAAGAGCAATTAACAAGTAGTTTGTGTGTGTGCACAATAATTTAATGTTAAAGTAATAATTTTAAAAAATGAAATATGTGAACATGATCTAGACAGAATGCACTAGGGCTTACATATTTTTCTTTTAATTTTTCTCGAAAAATTATATTTATTATTATTTTTCGAAACCGACCAATGAATATTTAAGTCGCATTTTGCACACGTGTGTGTGTGCACTAAATCTTTTGATTTTTTACATAATTTGCAAAATTAAAAAACCATCTTAAAGAGGACGCGTTTATCTAGGGCTTGTGTATTTTTTAAAATTTTTTGGATGTGTATTTTGAATGTTGTGGATTTATCTTTGAGCTCAATCGAAGTTGTTGGTAGGGTTTTTTAGGGCAAGTTTTAGTAGAAATTTAAAAACAAAAGACATATGAAAATAAAAATTCGTAAATTTTATGTATCTGGATAGAGGATTCGTTGACGAATCCAATGGTATCAAGTCCTCTCATTAATGAGCATTTAATGACATGGTTTAACTGTGTGGAAGGTAGACAAAAATTCCATTCTGCAGGGAAAAGGGCTCTCAGCTTGTTTTTAAGCCCTCGATCGAGGGCTTAACAACACCTCGATCGAGGGTTTATCAAGACCCCGATCGAGGGTTTATAAATACCTCCAGCGAGGTCTTGATAAACCCTCGATTGAGGTATTTGCTCGATCGAGGGTCTGTGAAATATGCTCGATCGAGGGTTTGTTTGTGTAAAAAAAATATATAAACGAACCGGGGTGAAACTGCGAAAGGGGTTGGCAACAATTAATGTTTCCAACTACCCTTCCCTCGTAAAAACAACAACGAACCTGTATATAACCAGCAAACAATTAATCAAAAACAACAATTTAACTCATTGCTAGTTTTTTTTTCCATTAGAGCAAGTAATGAGACAACAAAGAGCAAGGTTGAGAGAAGAAGAAGATGCACATTTGGTGCAACAAATTCCAATGGAGGACAACCAAAGTAAGTTATTGAATTACACACTATCATAATTTTAATATCATGCTACATAATTTACAAAATTAGTAACAATTTTGCAATAAATTTAACTAAATTTCATAATTTAATTTGTTTCATATATATTTGTAATGATATTCTTATTTATTTCATCCATTTGTTATTTAAATTTCAAAGTTTGCAACAATTTTTATGTTAAATGAACAATTTTCAAGTGACTAACAAATGTTAAATTGGAACAATTTTCAAATGAAACATGTAAATTTAGATTGTATTTTCATGTTAATACATGTACATATTTTAAACTATTTTCAAATTACTTCAAAGTTGTTAACAATTTTTGAAATTATGTTTCCAAGTTGCTTTAACAATTTACAAATTATTTCAAAGTTTATTAACAATTTTCAATTTTATTGTCCAACAATTTTCAAATAAAATCTACACTTAGATTCTATTTTCAAGTTTTAAAATGTATGTACATATTAACTATTTTCAAATTTCTAAACTTTACTAACAATTTTCAATGTTATTAGAATAATTTTCAAATTAAATGTACACTTGGACACTATTTTTAAGTTAAATTATACATATTTAACTAATTGCAATTTTTTAAGTTACTAACGATTTCAAGTTAAATGTAATTTCAATTCTTGTTTTGTTAGAAAATTCAATTTCAAAACAAATGAATGAATATTTTGAAATGAACATGTTGTGATAGTTATGTATTAGCTAGAATTTATTCGATTTGAAAACAAATGAATGAATATTTTCATAGTTATGGTGGTTGGCAATATTTTCATAGTAATGAATATTTGAATACAAATGAATGTTCAAAGATCTATTTAATTATAATGTTTACTTTAAAAAAATTTCATCTATCACATGTACTTTTATTTACATAACATGACATATCACCATGATAAGATTAATGATTAGAATCATATATTTTTTTATGACAAATTGGAAATAATTATTTGCAATGTTTGCAACCTTGCATTGATATGTAAAGCATTATTGATAAAAAATCCTTAAATTGCAATTTATGATCAAAATTACAATTTCCATAATTGTCTATTGTTGAAATTGCAAAATCATCAACTAATGAAAATGTTATTTTGCATTAAAAATTATGAATTTCTCCTCAATCATATCACTACAATGTTTTTAATTAAATATCGTATTCATCTCTAAATCAATGTTTTTTTTCCCACATTTAGAGTATAATAGGTATGTTATCATGGGTAAAAAACCAATCTTAAATTTTTATTTCATGTATATACAACATGAGATGCATGATGTTGTCCTTGAAATTCTAGGGTAGGAGTGTTGTAATTATTTATTCTTTGTGGTGATTTGCAACTTGTATTTTAAATATTTATTTTATACCATAAAGTTAAAATAACATTTTTCTTGTAATGTAAAAGTAAAATAGACATAAATTGTATAAAGAAAATTTGCCCACAATTATATAATGTGATGATTATAAATGATATTAATTTTTATGCCCACAATAATTTTTATCAAGTTATTAATAATTATGTTGACTTAAATATATATAGTTGATTTCCAAGTTAATAGCAATTTGAAAGTTAAATGTACAAGTTACTACCAATTTCAAGTTACAAGCAATTTCAAACTTTACTTCTAGAACAATTCTCAAGTTTAATTAAGTTAGCAATTTCAAGTTACTTGAGCAATTTCAAATTTCAAGTTACTAGCAATTTCAAGTTACTTGAGCAATTTCAAATTTCAAGTTACTAGCAATTTCAAGTTACTTGAGCAATTTCAAATTTCAAGTTGTTAGCAATTTCAATTTTTACTTAGAACAATTCTCAATCTAAATGTATTAGTTGGAAAATTCAATTCACATGCAATTTTCAATTTTTCAATTTCCACATCAAATTTCAAGTTACTAGCAATTTTAAAGTTCAATGCACAACTATAAGTAACCAATTTTCAATTTGTTAATTTACATGTTATGTAGGGAGAGATTATGGTCAAACATCACATCATGGTGATTAAGAATCACATGACCCTATGCCCCCTCATGATCTTGATCAGCCATCACATGACACCTTTCCCTCTCACATTGAAAATATAATTGGGAGTTGCAGTGGGGTTGGAAGGAGTGGAAATTTTCTAGAGGATTGTGCAGTTGTTTCTGCACAAGAAAAGATTGGGAACTTGATCCCTGGTCGGAGAGTTAGAGAGCATGTCAATAACATAATCAAGTCATATTTTGAACAACATTCAACGATGGCACAAGCTCAAATCCTATATGGGTTGATAAAACACAAAAAATTGAAACGTGCCACAAAATTGTTGGGTTTTCAAGATGTTAAAACAAAAAAGACATGCGAGAATGCAATATAAAATGTAAGAACTGCATTATCTTCATTTGGAAAATCAAGAAACAATGATACCCGAGCTGCTCGTAGGGAAATTACAACAGCTGTTGTGGCACAAAACACCTCAAGAGATTGAATGGTATCAACAATGGCATCATTGCTCAATGTTTCAAAAAGAGCATTGCTCAAATATACTAAATTTAGGGTCCGGATAGATGAAAATGATGAAGCTGCTTGTTGGGCTCTTATTTGTAGGGAACCCTATCGAGGTAGGATGGTAGCAGGCATTAGAGAGAAGGTGATAGAGTTTTGAGATAGCCATTCTCGTGCTATTCCAGATCGAAATCATGTCTCGCGACAACGTTTATCCAGAGGCATTTATCAGGAGCACTGTAAGCATGTGATGGAGATGATGGGAGTTGCACTTTATGAGGAATTCCAAGAAACCAATCCCGGTGTTCAAATATCATTTAGCATGTTCAAAAAATTGAAACTGTGGTATATTAGGCCGAATACGATTCGCGACACTTGTTGCTTCCGGTACCACGTTGAATTTCAACTATACTATGATACATTTTTGGATTTTTGCAAAAGGCACTGGAACGGTGTACTAGCTCCTCACACAGTGCGAGATTTTATTTGTATGATACTATGCAACAGGAATCCTAAACACGTGTTTTTCAATAAGAGGTGTGTAGGTGGGAGAAAATGCCATGAATGCGGTGATTTGACATTGTTCCATAGGAACTTTCCTATCGATCCAACACACCATGGATTTCCAGATATCACCGTTAGGTGGAAGAGGTACGAGTATGTCACCATGAATCCAACATCTTCTTCATCCATGCCATCCAAGAGGATCGACTTGCTCGATGATGAGATTCCTATTTCAGAATTCATGGAGAAGTTTCAAAGTCAGATTTATAAATACATAAAGCACTCCCATAGGTTCAGGTGGCAAGCTTCAGAATTCAAACATTCTCGTGATGTATTTGAGCTGGGCACAATCTTATCAGTGGTAGACTTTGCGGAGAACTACACTTTTGCTCCTCAGAGAGAGATGCAAAGTGAGTACTATCACTCCGACCAGGTGTCTATCTTCGTACATGTATTGTACATACATGCTCAGGAAAGCATTGATGGTAGGGATAGCACTCCTCAGTCATGTGAAGTGATCAAGGAGTACCATTTTTATGTTAGTGATGATCGTGAGCATGACACATTGTTCGTTCAACACTGCTTTGGGTTGATTTATGATTCATTCAGGTAAAGAGGCGTATCATTTACTGAACACTAGATTTGGTCAGATGGGTGTGCAGGGCAATTCAAATCGGCACGCTCATTTTATTGGTTGAGTCGCCTTCACAAACAGACAGGAATCCGACACACCTGGAGTTTTTTTGAGATAGGGCATGGAAAGGGTGAACATGATGGCGTAGGTGCATGTGCGAAATGAGCACTTTAGAGGTACCAGATGAGTCATGGTGCAACTCGACTCAAATGCTCCACTAAAGTAGTTGATTGGTGCACACGTCATTTGGGACATCAAGGTCGTGAATAAGCAAGGCCGGTGTGCAGGTAATAAACTCCAAACTCAATTAATAAGCTAATAACATTCAATATCATCATTTCCAAAAGAACACATACTCGATAGGAATTTACATATGACAAACTAAATTCCATGCAGATTCTTTTGGGATGTTTCCCTTGGAGATGTTAATAGATCCATTCCGTGGTATTGTGAGACCATCCTTGGTACGAGGGAATTGCATTCTGTTCGAAGTAAAGACATGGGTGACATATTTTCCATTGAAACGAGGAAGTATGCATGTTTTTGCGATTTTTGCATTGATGCAAATGGATGCGGGCTTGATCACTGTGAAAATGATGTATATGTCAAACCATGGAAATATGTCTCTCTTAATCCAAAGGGCCCACATCCAATTCCAACATGGAAAGAGATGCACATTGAAGAGGCAATGGTCTCATTAGATCATGATCGAGTTTTTGATATGGTTAGGGAAGGTACAAGAGTCTTCATTAAGTTAATTAGTTCATTATATATTACACTTATACAAATGTTGTAGAAATTTGCACGTACGACATTTGAATAATATTTGTAATGTATCTTGCAGGTGATGTAATTATTGTCATTGCACCCCCCCACAACCAAGAAAATGTGGCATACTATTTGATGCGGTGCACGCAAATAAAGAGTAGGTTGGTGCGACCCTACCAAGATGGGGACTTCACATACCAGACTGGAGACATGGTTCTAATGGGACACTTTTTTGAAAAAGTGAAATAACAGGGTTCTCATATTATTTACAGAGATTTTATGCCTGAATCTATATGATGTCAATACAGTCATTTGGTGGTGGCAGCTTGGATACCTCTAACAGAAACCAAGGTGAAGAGAGGTGAGCCAAAGAGATGGAAGATGACAGAAGCTGACCATGTTCGTATTATGGAGACTTGCATTCCTATAACACATTGGCCAGATGAATGAGTTACATGTATGCCACTTGCATCATTGGCATAGTTTTCATGTTGTCTTGTGTAATATTTTTTTGGAGATTTTTGTGGAGGTTGTTTTATAAATGTATTTTTGTAGATGCTTTAATGTCAAGAATACAAATACTAGATGGGAGGCTTTTGTGAAATTTGGGTCATGGTGCTCAAATGTGAATACACTTGAATGTATATGTTCTAATTTTAAATTTTGATTTCAAATACAATTGTAATGTAATTGAGAATTTAAAATACATCTATACAATGTGGAATTGTAAAATTTAAATTTTGAATTGTACAATGTATTCTAATTTTAAATTTTGATTTCAAATTTGCAAAATTTTATACATTATAATCCATTCATTGTATTTCCTCATCAATTACATTGTAATTCATTATCAGTTATATAAAAATATTATCAAATACCAATGTATTGAAAAAATGTTTCATTCAACAATAATCAATTAGTTTTTTTATCAAGAAGATATCAAAGTTAGGACCAATTTTTTTTGCCTCTCCTCATTCCATTTAATAAAAATATTGGCACTTGGTGCTACATGGAATATAACATAGGATATAGAGGGTGCAATTCAACTAAAGGGCACTTACATATAATCTTTGAATCTATTTTCATGCAAACAATACCCATTGTTGGCACAACTCACAAACATTCACTATAATTTCTAACCATCAAACCTTAGTTTTTGGATTACATGCATCAAAAACCATCTTTATCATGCAATTTTGCACGCATAGGCATGTAACCTCTTTGAGAGAAATTAGTTAGTATTATATGGCCTTGTTTGCATAAAAAAACCTCAATTATCAAACCAAAACACAACTTGTACATGCCTTTGTTTTTGATAGACATGGATTGTACATAATAATGAAAGTTGAAACGTAAACGTAATAATACATGGAAAATATGTACATATCCGTAATGAAAAATATGTCATGCTTATCTTATTTGTGGTGTATTTGTCTTGAACATTGCGTGTTCCAATAGTTTTATCGTGGGTTTTGTGGCTAGTGATCTAACATGGAGATTGCATTATTGGCTTTATTTGTAAATTGACTCTAATGTATGTAGGTATTCAAACAAAAATACAAGAAGCATGGGTGTTGGTGGTAGTCCCCTCCACATCAATCCATGGACATGACATAGTTCTTTCCATTTTTTGGGTCATAATCACTAGTGGTCACATTAGGTTCTCATTGCAATCATATCTCAAAATGTATAGGACTAATATACACTACTACAATGACCTTGGCCTCAAAAGCTTGTATAGTACATTGTATGCCACATCATCAATGTTTTGGCTTCCATCCACCATGCCTTGGAAGAGATTCTAAGCTTCGTCGAATTTTCCTTCATTCAACAAAACCCTAAACCATTTATTGTAGACACCAACATTTGACTTAAATGCTACTGCCATTTAATTCTACAAAATATCTTCAAGGCTTTTTTTAGTTTACCTAGTTTTGTGAACTCATCAAATAGCATTACATATTAGGATTGTGATTCTCTGTTGCCATCTTACCAAGTTTGTAGACACGGGAGGCAACATGGATCACCAACACAATCATTAAAAGAGTTGTGACCTAGTATGGATCACCAACACAATCATTAAAAGAGTTGTGACCTAGTCAATAAATCTAAGTACTAATTGATTTTAACGATCATATAAAACTTTGTGTGGTTTTATTGTTATGGATAAATATTCATTGGAAAATTAATGTAAACATGGAAGCAACATAGATTAATCAACAAATTTATTAAATAATTTGATTTGAAGACAAATCTTTGTATGTTTTGAGGTTATTGTGCATATCATGAATATAGTATATTAGGCCGAATACGATTCGTGACACTTGTTGTTGCCGGTACCACGTTGAATTTCAACTATACTATGACACATTTCTGGATTTTTGCAAAAGGCACTGGAATGGTGTACTAGCTCCTCACACAGTACGAGATTTTATTTGTATGATACTATGCAACAGGAATCCTGAACACGTGTTTTTCAATAAGAGGTGTGTAGGTGGGAGAAAATGCCATGAATGCGGTGATTTGACATTGTTCCATAGGAACTTTCCTATCGATCCAACACACCATGGATTTCCAGATATCACCATTAGGTGGAAGAGGTACGAGTATGTCACCATGAATCCAACATCTTCTTCATCCGTGCCATCCAAGAGGATCGACTTGCTCGATGACGAGATTCCTGTTTCAGAATTCATGGAGAAGTTTCAAAGTCAGATTTATAAATACATAAAGCACTCCCATAGGTCCAGGTGGCAAGCTTCAGAATTCAAACATTCTCGTGATGTATTTGAGCTGGGCACAATATTATCAGTGGTAGACTTTGCGGAGAACTACACCTTTGCTCCTCGGAGAGAGATACAAAGTGAGTACTATCACTTCGACCAGGTGTCTATCTTCGCACATGTATTGTACATACATGCTCAGGAAAGCATTGATGGTAGGGATAGCACTCCTCAGTCACGTGAAGTGATAAAGGAGTACCATTTTTATGTTAGTGATGATCGTGAGCATGACACATTGTTCGTTCAACACTGCTTTGGGTTGATTTATGATTCATTCAGGCAGAGAGGTGTATCGTTTACTGAACACTAGATTTGGTCAGATGGGTGTGCAAGGCAATTCAAATCGGCACGCTCATTTTATTGGTTGAGTCTCCTTCACAAACAGACAGGAATCCGACACACCTGGAGTTTTTTTGAGACAGGGCATGGAAAGGGTGAACATGATGGCGCAGGTGCATGTGCGAAATGAGCACTTCGGAGGTACCAGATGAGTCATGGTGCAACCTGACTCAAATGCTCCACTAAAGTAGTTGATTGGTGCACACGTCATTTGGGACATCAAGGTCGCGAATAAGCAAGGCCGGTGTGTAGGTAATAAACTCCAAACTCAATTAATAAGCTAATAACATTCCATATCATCATTTCCAAAAGAACACATACTTGATAGGAATTTACATATGACAAACTAAATTCCATGCAGGTTCTTTTGGGATGTTGCCCTTGGAGATGTTAATAGATCCATTTCGTGGTATTGTGAGACCATCCCTGGTATGAGGGAATTGCATTCTGTTCGAAGTAAAGACATGGGTGACATATTTTCCATTGAAACGAGGAAGTATGCATGTTTTTGCGATTTTTGCATTGATGCAAATGGATGCGGGCTTGATCACTGTGAAAATGATGTATATGTCAAACCATGGAAATATGTCTCTCTTAATCCAAAGGGCCCACATCCAATTCCAACATGGAAAGAGATGCACACTGAAGAGGCAATGGTCTCATTAGATTATGATCGAGTTTCTGATATGGTTAGGGAAGGTACAAGAGTTTTTGGTAGTTCATTATATATTACACATATACAAATGTTGTAGAAATTTGCATGTACGACATTTGAATAATATTTGTAATGTATATTGTAGGTGATGTATTTGTTGTCATTGCACCCCCCCACAACCAAGAAAATGTGGCATACTATTTGATGCAGTGCACGCAAATAAAGAGTAGGTTGGTGCGACCCTACCAAGATGGGGACTTCACATACCAGACTGGAGACATGGTTCTAATGGGACACTTTTTTGAAAAAGTGAAAAAACAAGGTGCTCATATTATTTATAGAGATTTTATGCCTGAATCTATATGATGTCAATACAGTCATTTGGTGGTGGCAGCTTGGATACCTCTAACAGAAATCAAGGTGAAGAGAGGTGAGCCAAAGAGATGGAAGATGACAGAAGCTGACCATGATCGTATTATGGAGAATTGCATTCCTATAACACATTGGCCAGATGAATGAGTTACATGTATGCCACTTGCATCATTGGCATAGTTTTCATGTTGTCTTGTGTAATATTTTTTTGGAGATTTTTGTGGAGGTTGATTTATAAATGTATTTTTGTAGATGCTTTAATGTCAAGAATACAAATACTAGATGGGAAGCTTTTGTGAAATTTGGGTCATGGTGCTCAAATGTGAATACACTTGAATGTACATGTTCTAATTTTAAATTTTGATTTCAAATACAATTGTAATGTAATTGAGAATTTAAAATACATCTATACAATGTGGAATTGTAAAATTTAAGTTTTGAATTGTACAATGTATTCTAATTTTAAATTTTGATTTCAAATTTGCAAAATTTTATACATTATAATCCATTCATTGTATTTCATCATCAATTACATTGTATTTAATTATCAATTATATAAATATATTATAAAATACCAATGTATTGAAAAAATGTTTCATTCAACAATAATCAATTAGTTTTTTTATCAAGAAGATATCAAAGTTAGGACCAATTTTTTTTGCCTCTCCTCATTCCATTTAATAAAAATATTGGCACTTGGTGCTACATGGAATATAACATAGGAGATAGAGGGTACAATTCAACTAAAGGGCACTTACACATAATCTTTGAATCTATTTTCATTCAAACAATACCCATTGTTGTCACAACTCACAAACATTCACTATAATTTCTAACCATCAAACCTTCTCAGTTTTTGGATTACATGCATCAAAAACCATCTTTATCATGCAATTTTGCATGCATAGGCATGGAACCTCTTTGAGAGAAATTAGTTAGTATTATATGGCCTTGCTTGCATAAAAAAACCTCAATTATCAAACCAAAACACAACTTGTACATGCCTTTGTTTTTGATAGACATGGATTGTACATAATAATGAAAGTTGAAATGTAAATGTAATAATACATGGAAAATATGTACATATCTGTAATGAAAACTATCTCATGCTTATCTTATTTGTGGTGTATTTGTCTTGAACATTGCGTGTTCCAATAGTTTTATCGTGGGTTTTGTGGCTAGTGATCTAGCAAAGAGATTGCATTATTGGCTTTATTTGTAAATTGACTCTAACGTATGTAGGTATTCAAACAAAAATACAAGAAGCATGGGTGTTGGTGGTAGTCCCCTCCACATCAATCCATGGACATGACATAGTTCTTTCCATTTTTTGGGTCATAATCACTAGTGGTCACATTAGGTTCTCATTGCAATCATATCTCAAAATGTATAGGACTAATATACACTACTACAATGACCTTGGCCTCAAAAGCTTGTATAGTACATTGTATGCCACATCATCAATGTTTTGGACTCCATCCACCATGCCTTGGAAGAGATTCTAAGCTTCGTCTGATTTTCCTTCATTCAACAAAACGCTAAACCATTTATTGTAAACACCAACATTTGACTTAAATGCTACTACCATTTAATTCTACAAAATATCTTCAAGGCTTTTTTTAGTTTACCTAGTTTTGTGAACTCATCAAATAGCATTACATATTAGGATTGTGCTTCTCTGTTGCCATCTTACCAAGTTTGTAGACACGGGAGGCAACATGGATCGCCAACACAATCATTAAAAGAGTTGTGACTTAGTATGGATTGCCAACACAATCATTAAAAGAGTTGTGACCTAGTCAATAAATCTAATTACTGATTGATTTTAACGATCATATAAAACTTTGTGTGGTTTTATAGTTATGGATAAATATTCATTGGAAAATTAATGTAAACATGGAAGCAACATAGATTAATCAACAAATTTATTAAATAATTTGATTTGAAGACAAATCTTTGTATGTTTTGAGGTTATTGTGCATATCATGAATATAGTATATGTATGAGTAATACTTATGAACTAACATTCAAGGAAGACAATTATCATATTTTTTAACATAAAAATATTAGGAGTGAAAATTGTATGGATCCATTTTTGTGTAAGTGTAAAAATCTTACTAATTGTTACATTTCCAAGCATAAAATATTTGGCAATATTTTTGTTAGCACTCGATCCAATGAACTAATTTTGAGTGGCAAAAAAAATTAAACTTGTGGAAATATATAAAATATGAAAATATCCAAAACATGGAAATGTAAAGATCATCAACTCATTGGCCACTACTCCCACAAGGCTCGTGATCATCCCTCCGACTGCCCTCGTGTGTAGTAGCCCGCTACTATCTCTGAGACACTAAACCCTCAAGGAATTCCTCCATATCCAACGTGTCAAAGGTGATATCCGGGATATGGGTAGGAATACGGGTAGATGGCCCTTCATCAGGACGATGTACTCGAGCTGCATCCCAACCATATGTGAAATCCATTGCAGCATTGACACCTGCCCGTAGCGATGCCTATGTAATATTCCATTACATATAATAAGTTAGATTTATTAAAAATTAAAACTATTTAACATAATTTAAAAGTTATCCGTAAAAAATTGAAACATAAAGTACAAAAATCAATTACTAAATGTGACTAAATAACATGAATTGGAACATAAATTAAAACTCACATTTGTGTCTGAACTCGGCTCGTCAGGACCTTCGTGGTCCTCATGTCCATAATCAGGATCTACCCCCTTTCCTTTTCCCTGTACAATTTGAAATTCATTTGAAGTTAAGATCTAAAACATAAAATCTCGAAAATTAAGAAATAAAACACAAATTATTTAAACTGAGAAATAATATTCAAACACGAATTAAATTGGAACATAAATTATAACTTACCTCGACTACTGGCATTTGCGGGTGGGGACGAGCGGATGGACCAACCGATGGCTCTCTACCAAAGAGTTGATCCATGAATGGGGTCCCCTGCATGGATCAATAGAATACAACTCCCTTAAGTATTATTGACCATTCAATTTGCGACATTAATATGATGTAAAATGAAGAACATATATACATAATTGTACAAAAGTATACATGTCCTGTAGCGATGCATCTACGATACAACTGAAAGTATGCATCTCAGGCTGACTCAGCATATCTCAGTAGGTCCTCACCATTGAAACTCCTGAGCGTGTCACTAGGGACATACTCTATCTCTGGCTCTGCAGGTGGAGGGGGTGGTCTAGATGCCTCTCCATGCAGAACAACAATAGCACTGTCCATGGTAGTGAACAACGAATCTGCAAGGTCCTGTCTAGACTCTGCAGCAAGCTGGGATGATTGTGCCACATCCCCCGACCTGATAACCGTCCTATCTGGAAATGGTACCAACCTCGGAGCGGGTGGCATGAAGGCAGAGTCTCTTTGAGCTCCATGATGTTGGTAGGAGCGTCCCCTACCAGCCCCATAGAACGGGGACCCTATGCTAGTGTAATCCGGGTGCATGTCCAAAACAAACTCTGCATAAACATGTTTTGCAAAGTACAATGGGATCTGGTCATGGTGAGGGAACATGCCCCACGCTCCAACGAATCTATCATATAGATGTGGTGCAGCGACCTCCAACTTAAACTCCCTGAGTCTAAGTGGTTGACCACGCGGTCAGGTGGGATGTCGAACAAAGCACCCTTGATGTCATGCCCTCTTATGGCGACTTTGACATCATCCCATTTGTGGATCCCAATGACATCCTGTCTCCTCCTTTGGCATGCATGATGCCAAATGTCACTGAGAGGTCCTACCCTCCTATAGAGGGCCAACATCTCATCAACTGCCAATAACATCATGGATAAAGATCTCTATGTGGGAGAATCCTCCCTCAATGTGCAGATACATGAAGTCACCCACTCTCGCTCGGAAGTGATATCAATGAGAGTGATCCGTGCGATGTCATCGTTGTACGATCCCCCTGACGGGGCACCTGCGATCCAAACCAAAACACAAATGTTACTAAAAATATATATTATAACATGCAACTGAAATTCAATGCATTATATACTAAAAATTTACTGAAAATGTGCTAACAAAAAATACGCACCTGATGCATCTGATGCACTCGTGTCTTGTTGCACATCCTCCGCTGGGGGATCCACATGTATGTCGTCGGGATGAACCAACACACTACCTCTCCTGCTGCCGCCACTAGTGGCAGCCGACCCTGGCCTGGCATCACTCCTCGGTGAACGGAAGCGCTGCCGATGGTCGCCCTATTGGGTGACATCAGATGCTCTCGTGCTTCACGGAGCACAAAGCAATGAATCTCTCTCTTCAGGACTATCTGCATCACATTTCAATTTCTAATTCTAATTTTCTTTCAAATTTCACATTTAAAATTCAAATTCAATTTTCAAATTCTATTCCAAATTTCACATTTCAATTTCAAATTAAAATTTTAAATTCTATTCCAAATTTCACATTTCAAATTCAAATTCAAATTTCAAATTCAATTCAAATTTCAAATTCTATTTCAAATTGAAATTCAATTCAAATTCGAATTTCAATTTCAATTTCAATTTCAAATTTCAAATTCAATTCCAAATTCAATTTCAATTTCAAATTCAATCCCAATTCAAATTCAAGGCCACCATTGGACTAGAGTTTGCTCCTATTGATCCTCAACCATTGAGTGAGAGGAAGGTTCCTACAATCATTGTTTTAGATGATGACAATGTTTCTTAGTTTAGCATTATTTCTCAGGGATCATAGGCATATATGAATTGTGGTTTTTTTAAATAATATTTAAAACATAAGAGAATGGTGATGAACTCATATACTTGTAAAAAAAGGAAATATCTAATTATTTTCTAGTTCACTAAATAATTAGTTATTTACTTCTTAGTTTAGTCTTGTGTGTTGGTGTTTGGGATCATTTGCATCTATGTTTATAGATTATGTCTTGTATTTGTGAAAGTATCAAAGGAGTTCAATGTTATGTTTTGGATTTGTGAAAGTATCAAATAAACATTATTACATAGAATACATTGAGTAGAAATTTCAATCAAAGTCTCGACTCTTCATGCACAAGCATGAGTCCCACTGGGATTGGGCAAGAACTAAGAAGAAGAAAATTGGGGTCATTTGGTCGCTTTAAAAGTTGTTTGACTAAACCAACTTGAGATGCTATTTGACTAAACAAAATTGAGATGTTGTTTGGCTAGATCAGTTCACATCAAACCATTGTCAAATTTTCAAATCTTTTGACGTGATTTGGATAAACTTGCCAACTATGGAATAGGGATTTCTTCTATTCTATCATGATTTTCTCCATTGAAAATCTAGAAATGGAGGTTTATGGAGGCATCTTACAATCACCAATGTTTGCAAAAAAATTGCTACTGCATCAGTGGCTTAGAGAGAGCTTAGAAAGTAAAGGATTTAAAGAAGAAATAGGTCTAAGAAGCAATTTTTTTCTCAAGAAACCATTTCCTAACTCTACAAATAAGAATGGGCACAACAATGAGGTTGTTCGTCCCATCCTCACTTTTATGTTGTTTCCTCAGCAAAATGTGAACCCTTATTATGTTTCTAGTTATCGAGCTTTGTCTTCCTCAAATCTTATTGAATCCTTTAAATCTTCAATTTATATCCAATAATTTCTTTCCAAATTTTCAATCAATTAGTTCTTATGAAGTTAGGGTTACATGGCACTCGTGTCAACCTAATCCTTTTTTTCCCTTTTCCACATCTCCATTGGGATGGTTTTTGGTCCTCAAACCATTAGTGACTTCAAGAACTTGGAAGGGGTCTATTTCTATCTATGGATTTTGGCTTCTCACATTAGCTATGGATTCTTACTTTGTGTAACATACCTAGTAGCCTCTTTTCACTATTGATTCCATGAGGCACTCCATAATCCACCATCACCACATTGAATTTCTTCACTATGGTACCATTATGTAACCTCAACATTCTTATAATAAACTAATTACAAAATACATATGTACGTTAATGGAGATTATGCAAAGTTAATTTAACAATGCACTCCATTTATGAACCCATAAATATAAATACAAACTTATGCATGCAACCATATGTCACATTAAATATAAATTCCACATCATATTTTATAATTAAAAGAGCATGCATGCATTAGGAACACATGTGCATTCTTGAAAGTTCTGCATGATTCTAAGCATACAAATAGTAGGAGCACATGCATGTTACTTTGTGTATGTACAAACAAACAAAATAAGGTTGATTACTATTTTTTATTTGACCCTCCCATACCAACAACAAATTTTGTATAAGGAGGTAATATGAGCTTGTTTCAGGAGGACCTATAGTCATCCATTGCCAATTTCCAAGGAGCATTTCCGTAAGTTTGATTTATCTAGCCATTTTTATAATTTTTACATTTTGGAAATGTCCATATTTTTAAAAAGGTGTTTTTATTGTTGAATTGTAGTTTGTATTCCACAAATATGGTGGAAAAATCTAATCCAAACACATGTAGTCTAGTCCAGCAAAATGCATTTGTAGTGGCTTATCATTCAGAGACATCATCTAATGATGTTAGGCCATCTGATGTTGGGAAATTTTCTAAGCTATCCATTATGGTTGCAGGCCAATTTATCTTCATTGATGCTCACATTGTGGACATACTTTTCATGGCCTAAGAGAGGATCCTATTTAGGACAATTTTTTGGATGAGGTTAGTATGCCATAATTTTTATACTTTCTTTGCTTATATATTTATTGTTGCATTTGATATTTAGTATACATGAATTTAAAGTATTTGTGATTGTATTTGTATTTGGTGTGTGTAATTGCTATGAGATAACGCCCCATCTCCTGGACTTTATGTAGCAATCAATGGATCTTGTTCCCTTGGGGATCCTCACTCCCAAGTATTATACACAATAAAATAACTATTATACTTTTAAACCTTTTAACTATTTTACAATTTTATTTTTTAATAAAAATAATCAATTACTAATAATCATATTTGATGATTATTGAAAAATGTTAACTATACCATGAAATCAATTTAATAAGATACAACTTCCATTTTTTCCTCGCATTGATTAGGAATGGCACTTTGATAAGGAGTTGTCTAAAAACTCGACGATTTGGCTTGGACGAGGGATTTTCATTGGAATCCGACATTTTTATTTTGCAAACTCTGAACTGGTTACAATGTTAGGTGGTTGGATGATGCTACATGAACTGGTTATGGTGGCAAGTTGTTAGGTTATGGTTATGATTAATAATATTTATTTTTTAATTTTTTATATATATTTTTAATATTAATTTTTTGTGATGTTATATTGGTAGGTTTAGAGTTATAGGTTAAGTAATGTAATATATGATTTTTTTTTTCAATCCTCTTGGCATTCTTAGAGGGTTGAAAAAAAATGGGCAGCATTTCTGCTTGTAAAAACACATTTTAAAATAAAACCGATAGCATTTATGCGGTGAAATGCTACCGGTTGATATAAACAAATTTATATACCAAATAATTTTTAAACAAATAAATGCAAAATAAATTTAAAATCCTAAACTTATTTCAAATTTCAAATGGTTTTGGTTTTTGTTTTGAAATGGTTTTTTGTTTTAGGTTCAAATGGTTTTTTTTTTTCAATCCTCTTGGAGTTCTCGAAGGATTGAAAAAAAATGGGTAGCATTTTTGCTTGTAAAAACACATTTTAAAATAAAACCGGTAGCATTTATGCGGTGAAATGCTACCGGTTAATATAAACAAAAATAAATCAAATAATTTAAACAAATAACTGCAAAATAAATTTAAAACCCTAAATCTATTTCAAATTTCAAATGGTTTTGGTTTGAAAGGGGTTTTTGTTTTAGTTTCAAATGGTTTTTTTTTTCAATTAGTTTGGTTTCAATGGTGGTTTTCGGTTTCAATCCTGGTTTAGTTTCAATGGCTACATCCTAAACAATTCATAAAAACCAAATAAAAACTAGATTTTATCAAAAACCCAATTTTATACAACACAAACAAAATATAATTTTTTTTAAATAACAAAACATTGTATGAATTCTACCTACTTGGTGGAATAGAAGACATGGTGGAGGCCCTATGGTGAGGTGGAGTCGTTGTGGTGAGGTGGTGTGGGCGTGAGCTCGGTGGAGGGAGTTTGGATGTGTCGTTGTAGCTGTCACTATCGATTACCAGTAGAAACAGGGCCGGTTGGCCGGGCCGGGTCGGGTCCTATTTTGTTTTTTTTTTTCCTGTCGCATACCCTCGATCGAGGGTCTAACCAAACCCTCGATCGAGCTAATAGCTCGACCGAGGGTTTAAAACACCCTCGATCGAGGTCCGTTGAAGCCCTCAATCGAGGGCTTTAAAATACCTTGATCGAGGGTCCGAAAAATAATTTTTTCCCATTCGATCCGCCAAAAATGGTGAACCACATTCGTGGATTCACCCTGTAGCACTCCAGTGGTGATAATCCCTATGCTAGACCAACTGAGCTTCGAATTCTCCCGTGTGATTCGAATTCTCTCCATTGTAACATCATTGTTCATTATATTGATTATTGGATCATGTGACATTATTCTACTCCTATCTGACTTCTGTTGCATAATTATTCTTTTGCTCTTTTTTACTGCAGTTTTCACTCTTATTCAACTTTTCTGCTCATTCTTTCTTTGTGAGGTATCCTCAGCTCTTAGATCCGTTGTGAATTAGAATTTCACATGGTATTAGAGCCATTAAGTGAATAGGTTGAGCATCTACTTTCAGTAGCGCTACTAGGAGCCTCTGTATTTCCACGGCAAATCATGGTGCCATTGCATTGAATTCATTGGAGAAATACAATGAGGTCTAGTCAGGTGTGAAGGATCCAGATAAAATTTCATAATGTCCTAAATCAGTGCTCAGTAGTAGTCTACCTCCATTATTGAGAGTTTTTTGCAGGTTATTCAATTTTTTTCAGTGTTGCAGTAGTTTCTGCAGTTGCATCAGTTTTGTTGCAAAAGCAGCAGTTTTCACCTTGTATTTGCCCCAGCAATTGTAATGTACAATTTGAACTCTCCTCTCTCTCCCAGGATCCTGAATCCCTTCAATCACCTTGATTGGAGGGATGATATGCAGATGGTATTGTGAAACAAATCACTGTACATGGTGACAATGGGGAAGGATCCTGAACCACAATTAGATGTGGAGAAAACCAAGTATCTGAATAGATTGGATGAAGCATTTGATTTCATGTGTATTCATATTTCCAGAGATCTACTCTTCCACCTTGACAGATTGAAGACTCCAAGATAATGATGGTTGAAGTTAGAGACCCTCTTTGGAAAATAAGATGAGCTAAGAGGCCATATTCTGGAAAATGAGTTGATTTCTCTTCAACCGAGCAGTTCCGAGACCATTTAGCAGTTCTGTTCAAAATTGAAATCTATGGTTATGCAATGCAAGCAATGTGGTATTGATAAGAAGGATGAGTAGTTGGTGCTATCCATTCTGAGCAAGATAGGTCCTGAGTTCTCCATCTTTGTCTCTACCTTCATTCTGGGAAAATGTCAATCCCTGGTTGGAATATTCCCTCATATTTTTTCACTGAATCTCTCATTCAAGAATGAGATAAGTTGATCCATATGGGAGCCTTGAAGGCCTTCAAAGATAAAGCTCTTATGGATGGAGAAGTAAAAAGTGAGAATGGGAAGGGGAAGTAGAAGGGAAAGGATAAGAGGCCATCTGAACCCAAGCAGAATGTCAAGTCAAGTCCACCAGAAGGATCCTCCAGCTCTAAGAAGGAAAAATAGAAGGGATTTGAGAAATCCAAGTGTTCCTATTGCAAGAAAGGAAACCACCCAAAGAGATCTTGCATGTAGAAGAAGATATATCAAATGACCAAGCTTCTTGAACAACAAAACATTTCCCTCCCAAAAGGTGCAAGAGAGACTGATTCTGGAAGTGAGTTTGATGGTCATGAGAGATGCCATGCACTGAAGGCTAGATTTTGAAAATCACAATCCCTCCTCATAGATCCAGGAGCCTCCAACCACATTGTTTCCTCCAGAGAATCATTTTATTCTTTAGATCTAAAAAATGGTTTTATTATTCACATGGGAGACAACTCTCATATATCTATTGAAGGGAAGAGCACAATACATAAGGAGCATGGGAAGTTCAAAAAATGTTCTATTTGTTCCTTCTTTGTCAACAAATTTGTTGTTTGTATATTAGATGACTCACACAGGTTCACCAAAGAAAGTGGTCTTTGGAACTGACACAATTGAGATTGCATAGATCTCTACTGGGAAGATTATAGCGAAAGGGTTTGCAAGCCATGCCTCCAAGGAATATGATTTCTCACATTTTTTTCCATACTCTCTACCCACCCCATCGGAATATGATGAAGATCAGAGTGATATCTCTTCTAATGAAGATGAGGATCAAGATCTTGATCTTGAGAATAAATTTCAAGGGGATTGAAATTAAGATCCAGACCCAACACACGATCCCAATCCATGGACAAGGCCAATATGGGCTCACAAAGTCCTTGTAGCTGTTGGGAACATAGTTGGGGATCCATCTGACCATAGAACCACCATATCTCAGTATCATGCAAAACTTGCACGATGTCATGTAGATCCACTTCTCTCAGAGAGGTGCTACATGATGGTGGGGTTTAATCCACAATCTCTTGGAGATACTTTCCATGGGGGATCTACAAAAAAGTACAAATCTTGGTTGTCTGACAAAAGGTAATCAAAGGTTCATGATTTGGAACACAATGAGCCATTCACTCCAATAGCAAGAAGGGTTCCTGAAATACTTGTTTTGGGAAATACAACTTCTACATAGTGGGAGGTACATCAAAGGAGAAGATCCAGATCCAAATCCAAATCTAGTACCTACATTGCTATCCTACAGAGGAGCATCTTGCTAATATTTTTGCAAAATCTTTCACTCAGGAAATTTTTTTCCTTCTCTACTTAGTATGAAGGTTCTTTGAGTTCCCTATTGTTGTTCCTTTTGAGGGGGTATTTTTCCCATGAGGTTTTTCCCCATTTCCTTGGTTCATGGGCAGTTCTTTTTTTATCATTTATTTGATTGTATGGGTGACCTTTGGTCTTAGTAACTAGGTCCAAAGATGAAAAAGTATGGATTAAGGAGGGGCGTTAGGATCAATACTCCATCCTTGTCCTACCTAGCATTACTTATTTTTCCTAGTTGTTGATGATGTCATTTCCCCCTAGTGGTGTGCAGATGTCATCCAGGATCCATATACAACCTTCTGAGCCCTACATGCATCATTTTATGGCCACTTCATTCAGTTCCCTATTTTATGGGAACCTACTGAGTGTTCCAGTGCAGTCCACCTAAGTTAGCTGACTCTTGTGGGGGGTTAGAGCTTCGGATTCCACTAATTGTGGCCTCATGCGCCCATTTCTGATTTACATGCATGATAAACTCACCATTGCGCCCTCCTTAGTCAGTTAACTTATTATGACTTCAGTTAGATGAGTTTAGGTTCAGTTCAATTGAGTTTGAGTCTTCCAGAGCACTCCAGTGGTGATAATCCCTATGCTAGACCAACTGAGGCTCGAATTCTCCTATACGATTCGAATTCTCTCCATTGTAACATCATTTTTCATTATACTGATTATTGGATCATGTGACATTATTCTTCTCATATCCGAGTTATGCTGCATAATTATTCTTCTACTCTTTTTTACTGCAATTTTCACTCTTATTCAACTTTTCTGCTCATTCTTTCGTTGTGAGGTATCCTCATATCTTAGATTTGCTGTGACTTAGAATTTCACATGGATTAAGGACTTGCGCACATGTTTTTATATACTTCTTCAAACTGGAATGTAGACACCAAGTCCAACCACCTTTTGACATCATCAAACAACTTCCTTAACATCAATGACAACACCAAACTTCAACAATCTCCCTGTTTGGCATTGATGTCAACACCTTATGAAGATGTGCTCCTCCTAAGTATCAGCTCTTATGTTCTTATTGCACACAATACAATGCTCCCCCTATATTCATTCCAGTTTGATCCTTCCCATGTATTTATGCCAGTTTGATTCTTTGCTCCACTGCATAGACACTTGTACACAAGGCCTGATCCTTTGCTCTATTTTTGCACAAATTTTGATCAGTATTTCTTTGTTATCTTCTTGTGCTTCTTGCATAGTTCTCTGTCATTGATACACACTTCATAGTATATCTCCTCCTTTGAAATCAATGGCAAAGGGATGCTACCCCTTCACAATTGCATGTTCTCTTATGAATTTATACTCTGGCCTTGCGCCGTCTTTCATGCTAAATTTCCATGTCACTACTTTGCTTTTGTTACTCCCTTTGGATTCTTGTTTTCATTTCTTTCTTTCGTCGCTTCTACTTCCCCAAATTTTGTCACACCAATGACATTTTCTTTGCATTGTTTCTTATACCTTTTTTTTCACTATAATTAATGGGAAAGGATCTTGCATTGCTACTTTTTGACCTCGCATATCTTATCACTCTCTTAAAAAATCCATCCTTGATATGAACAATATTGATTTTACATTTGACACTACTGAAACATGCGACAATGTTTTGATATGTCATTTATGACTCATGTCTGCGCGTGATTTAGTAGGATTTTTTCCTTGAGCACAATCTTCTTAATTTATGTCAATATGAGTTGTCAATCAATTTGCATTTTCCGACATGAATGTAATTAACTTCAACATCCCTTCAATTTTATTTGAAGCACACAATTCGGGTGACCTTCCAATCTATTTATGGGTTGCTCTCCATACACAGAGTCATCGAGCTTTCTTGTTTTTATCATTGTTTTCTTACTTAAGTCGTGATACTTCATGCCTAGTCCGCGTTTGTATATGCCACTAGGGTCAAGTCAGTACTTCATGGATACCATAAACCAAAATATGAATTTACTTTTAGATATTTGAGGATTTTTTTCACAACTTGAACATCTGAAAGTGAATTATTTGTAAATATGTGCATGATACTGATTCACCCTCCCTCTCAGTATCATTAAGAATTCCAACAATTGGTATTAGAGCCACATCAATAAAAACAAACAGTGCACAGATATTTGAAGAAAATTTTGTATATATATATATATACATAATGAAATTACAGAGAAAGATGGGAGGCACCAATCTCCACTGGCATGAGCACCGAATCACTCAGACACCCCTATGATTGGGACACCAATCCCACTGGAAAAGACCAACTTGCATACTGCAAGCTTCAACTTGTGAGGACATTAATCCTCTTCGCAAGCACCAACTTGTTGATTTAGGATCCAACCTGTGAGGACACCTATCCTCCATGCAAGCACCAAGTTGTTGATTTAGGCTCCGACCTATGAGGACACCAATCCCCCGTGCAAGCACCAACTTGTTGATTTAGGCTCCAACCTATGAGGACACCAATCCCCTACGCAAGCACCAACTTGTAGTGTTCAGGAACCAACTTGAGTGGAGAATCCAATCTCCTTTCCTTGCCTTGTCCAACCTCCCTGAGATATAGATGTTGCTGTACTGATTTCACAGGATTTAGATATGTGCGCACTATGATTTGCGCTCTGCTTCACTGACTGTTGCACTCACTTATAATGCATTCTGGTTCAAATATGGTCACTGCTTATTTTACACTGTATTCTGCTGCAGTTCCAATTACTATATTGATTCTGCGCACATATACATTCACATGCTTCTTGTGTCTTTCTCACAAATGCTCATTCTGTATGTGCAATTGCTCCTTGTTCCTCTGCATTTATTGTAACCTTCGCATGCTTCTTCAAATCATATTTCCTCTGATTCCCTTGAGCATTTCATCTAACTGAAACTTGCAAATTCAGAATATTATTCCATTTGTTCTTCCAAGCTTACATTTCATTCCTCAACTTCACTTTTATTTATACTCAACTTGTTCAAACAATATGTCCACAAGTTGGGGCTTCTCCAAAATGTAACACCCTTCTTCCTTTCTTTATGGTCATGTTTACCCAAGCATCCACCACTTGTATTATCTTGTGTGAATGATGTACCATTACTTTGTGGGTATTGCGTACACTATTTCATTGGATTAGTGGGAATTGCGCACTAGGGTACCATGACTAGGTGGGATTAAGGACTTGCACACATGTTTTTATATACCTCTTCAAACTAGCACATAGACACCAAGTCCAACCACCTTTTGACATCATAAAACAACTTCTTTGACATCAATGACAATACCAAAGTTCAACAGTTGCTTCCCCTTGCAAATTTTTCATCCCTTGAATTTCTAAAATCAGGAAAAATGCCAGCTTGATCAAGTTACTATATCATTTTCATTTTCATAAATTGTCTCCTCGTATTTTTTCAACTTTGGAAAATATTCCATGCGTTGTTTCTCATTTTCAACTTCAACTTTTGGCTTATAGGCCAATGCTTCAACAATTACATCTTGACAATATACAATATTAGCTTCATCCTCATCTTCTGTGTGGTCTTCTTCAATAACCATAATCTTCATTATAGCTACCTGTGTTATGTTATTCCTTCTCTTGTACATTTCCTCACAAAATATTCTATGAGTGGCCTTTTCCTTTTCATCATGATTTTTATAAAAACTTTGTAACCTCCTTTATGATGAAACTTGATCATATGTCCTAATTCTTGGCTTATTTTTGCTTCATTTCTTTCTATATTCTTGAGAAGTGTCCTCAATCCTTCACAATTATCTCATACAACTTCATTTATAAAATGATTTCTTTTTCCACCTTTTACTCCTCTACTGTAACCCATCCCTCTCTGCATTTGGGTGAGTGAGACTACTCTCATCGCCATGTTGTGTATAGTCATGTCCCTTCTCCCCCTTTTTTTATTTTTCGAATTGTGACAATCTTCTATTGAAATATTGTGTCCTCTTCAGCTACTACTCTTCCTGCTTCTTTGGCATGTAAATAAAATTTAGGAAAATAAACTAATAAGGTTGACTTACAATAATAGTAGGCATTCCACCATAGATATCACTCCTTTGAGAGAATTTTGTAGCTATCTTCTTTCAAAATCCTAAGAACTCTTAGAATTCATGAAATGGAAGATTCCCTCTTAGTTTGAAGATAAATCTACTTAATATCCTAAAAAACTATTCATATGTCCAAATCCACCCTTCAACTGATCGGAAGTCCATTGAACATATTTCTTTAGGGTTTTTCTTTTGGAAATACTCTTGATGGAGGATTGGAACCTCGCCTCATCATTTTTTCCATTATTATAGAACTAGCACATAGGTAAATATAATTATCATTGGAAAATAGCCCCTTCCAATAAATTTCTTGAAACCCTAAGACAATAAGCCTTGTAATTTGTCACAGTTAGAATTAAATAAAACTCATAGCATAGATGATTGTGACCAATTCCCTGTTAAATCTCCAACGTTGAAACACATGATACCACATCCATAAGTTTAAAGGATCATTTTTTTTTCCGACTTGTGATGCCTTCGTGGATCTCCTTTTCTTCACACACAAGAGGATTGCACATAGAATAGGGTGTGTCCCCTTTTATTCAACACGCACCTACCTTGACACACAGGCTACGACTTTCCCATTTGTTTGATATGTGGCCCCTTCTCTTCAATTCATGCATGCCTTCCGCTAACTATGCTAGACAAGAAACAAACCCAACCACATGATTTGTTACTCAGCTGATGATCCACTAGGGCACAGGAAAGGAATTGAACCTCGTGCATACCTCCTTTTAGCCAACTCTTTTACACATGCATTGATCTAATAGTTACAACTTCACATCATGAATGGAATCATACTTGAATGATCCTATATTTAGGTGGCTTTCTTGTGTTTACACGTGAACAAACATAGAGAAGCACATGACGAGATGCACAAAACACTAGTCATGCTTTCAGTTATCCATAGATGATATTCTCAATAGACACAAAATGGTTGTAGATATATTCTCCTTTCAATAAAAAATCCCTTTGTCTTTCTATTCAAATGTTCCAAACAGTTCTACATACTGGCTTTTATGCAACGATCTTAGATCTAACACTACACATGGACACTTGATTCAACAATGAAGACCCAATTACATTGTTCTTGGTGGCCTCTTGGAGATTTGTGCATCCTAGTATTATTGCCAAAAATATTAGTATCCCCTTTGGAAGGGACATTTCCCCCATTTCTATATGGGGTTGGTTCCTTGAGAGGTTGCAGCGTAATTTACTCTTATGGAAATGCAAGTATCTTCCATTTGTAGGTAAACATAGAGTGGTTAGTAGGATTCATCAAGCCTCTCATATCTATTATGTGCCTTGTTGGATCCCTAGAAGGGCCTGCTTTTGTCATTTGGAACAGATTTTGTCTTCATATATTTGGGAAAAGTATGGTGGGGCTCATGGGATCCCTATGGTACCTTGGAAAGTTTGTACTTTAACCAAAGATAAGGGTGGCCTTGCCTTGATTGACGTCAAAAATCAAGGTAGCATATTGGCAGCGAAGTGGGTGGTTATATGTTTAGAGGGATCCTGTCCTTGGAACGTTTTGATGCGACGTACAGATTACTTACAACTTAGCATGTTAATAAATTCATATGTTAGTGTTTGTGCAAAATTGGAGACCGAGTTCTTGCGCATGGGAAAAAAAAGGCCACCAATGTAGTCTAGTGTGTTGGCATTTTTAATTCCCAAAGCGGAATGTATCACCTGAAGCACAACAAAGATATGTGTATGATAGGGAGTGTTAAATGTAAAGATACATGTGTGATGGTTTGTTATGTGTTCTGCAAAGATGTTCATCAATCAATTATCACAACAATGATTCATTAACCATAACATGTAAATAAATAACACACAGTCGATTCAATAGACATGAAACCAAAACGTAGAAATTTGAGGGGCCAAAAATTCCTTAATTCTTATTATCAATAACATTTGTTACACTCAAGTCATGGCTCCGTGGCCTTACAAAAACCATGGAATTACCCATCATGGTATCATACAAAACAAAGAACTAGTGACCCAAAACCAAGATACATCATCTTATGCTACGTATTAGACTGATTTCCTCTAATCCTCTTCTATGCTTCGATCTATTTCTCATCTCTCATTTCTACTCTCTTTCCATTTGCATCCTTCTTACTTGTATACTTGTGGGGTGGGTCCAAAACGGTTCTATCCATTAGAGTTTCTTCACAAATATCGCTCCTTTACTCCGCACTTCCTTTCATGATCTTTTCCTTTTTTGTTTTCTATGGTCCTTTCCAAAAATGAATGAGCTAATAGCCCCTGAACACAAGTGTTGACTTAACCTTGATTTAAATTGGTTGTTTTGATGATCCTTGTGCATCGTTTGCTGCAGGATATTCAGAAAAAGGAGCCAACTCTAGTACTAAACAACATTGGCGTACCATATTTGGTATTGGACAACATTGGTCTTCAACTTTCGTATGTGGGACACTTAATAATAAAATTACCATATGTTGAAAGTATGTGCTATGCCTGTAAGAAAGGAAGTTTGTGTTATAGAAAATGCGAGGGTCTATTGTTGCGTTGTCTTCAAAATATTCAGTGTTGATGATCTCTTTGGAAGTGTCATCCTACTCGAAAAACTAGTGGTTCTTATTTCAACAAGAGATCAAACTCCTTGATAAAGTCTTCCAGCCAGCCATAGTATTAAGGAGACAGAGAACTAGGATGGAGCATATGCACTAATGCAAACAAAGCCAATTGAGGCAAATTAATTTTCAAAATTTCATATCCCAAGCTTCTATAATATGTAGCGGTGGAAGCAGGGGGCCTAAGATAGTGAGATGTGGCTTGCACACTAGTGCAGGTGGTATATAGAATATCCAAGCTCAAGCTACCTGGTGGTATTCATGGCATGTACAGAAGCTCTTGCATGACTAGAGTGGGAGCAGTCAATGAGGTTCCATTTCGAGGAACAATTGAGCATGACCAGATGGGATAAAAGGACTCATATAGTAGTGGATGGATAGACACAAGGCTAGTGGGACTATATACATGGTTATAGATTGACAGGGGGGCACGTTTCTATATAAAGACGTGGGATGATTACCAGGTGGCATTTCGTGGTGTGTTGATTGGATAGATAAATGATGTGTTGGGGATTTGGAGATAGGTGGAAATTGCATTGATTGCAACTACATAGGTCAAGCATAACATATTTGGATATGGAACGTTGGAAGTATACATGTAAGGATTGATCAATGATGAGTGATGAAGTGGAATAATCACATGGATGGGATAGCAGGGTGGCCAATAGTGCTGTGAAGATGAGATGCGGGAGACTTACAATGATGACATGCTGAATGGCATGAAGCGGTTGAAAATTCACACAAGCGCGTTGTGATTTGATGGATCTAATAAAGAAACTGTACTAATATAACGTGGCATTGGAGGCAACTGAATTGAATTGTGGGTCCATCCATGACCACAATGGTTTGAATTGACTGCCAACTAACTGAATTGAGAGAGATAACTAAGAACTATAAATAGGAAAAAAACGGATTGAAAAGGAACCAACTCCTAACTAACTCACTCCTAGTGACAAGAGCGGCCTCTTGCACAATCATTGAGAAAAACTTTAGGGCTTTAGGCGTATTCCATTCACCCATCCTGGACATAAGATACTATTGATTTGCACAAGCTTAATAGCTCCAGATTCTTTTATTTCCACAACGATGAAAGGACCTAGCCAATGGATTTGGATTTTTCATGGATGCTTCATAAACTTGTTGTCGTATAGTAGGACTTGGTCACCTTTTTTAAAGTGTTTCTTCTTGATGTGACTACCATGTCAGGCCTTTTGCTAGTCTTTTTCAATAGTTGCGTGATAGTCATGATCCAAGAAGCGGGATTCTTCAAGTTTCATTAGTTCCACAAGATGTTCCACAACTGATTCTTCTTCTATCACATGTGTTGTGTTTGCACTATAGAGACTCGGAACTAGAAATTATGTTGGAACAACTGCTTCTGTCCCATGTACCAACTGGGACGGTGTTTTCTTATGCAATTTCTTTGTGGTGATATTGTAGGCCCAATGGCCCATAAATTGGTTGGTATCTGATCTTCCCAATCATCTCGATTTGTGCAAGATACTTTTGTCAACTGGATCTCCATAATTTTATGAAAACCTTCTACGATGTCATTTACTTGTGGGTGATATGGATTGAGTTTGTGATGCTATATAAAACATTCTCTTGTCAGCACTTTAATAGTGGTATTAAAGAAGTGCTTATTCTAAAGCCTGTGATTATATCACAGGATTTAGAATGTTTAGCTAGTAGATTAATAGGTCCCACAAATCAATCGCCCATTTTTCAAATGGATGCAATGCCGGGATAGGTTGGAGTGGAAGTTCATCCCTTCGAGATGTTTACCAACTAGCTGTCATACATCACATTTCTTGGCATATTCCTTAGAATATTTGAACACTGTAGGCCACCATAGCTTTTCGGATAACATGTACACTCATAAACTTGGTGTGGCATTCCCAAAAAATACTTGGTATCTCATGATCTAGTACACAATGTTGCAAAATCTCATCAGTTCCCATCTTATAGAGTTGTCCTGTAATCAATTGATATTTTGCAGCTCATATGACCACGTGGTGTTTCTGCATTGGAGAATAGATTTCAGGTGCCTTCTTGGTTGTGAGGAATAATGCAATCTCTTCTAGGTGATCTTGAATTCCTTCTACTCCGAAGAACACTACATCTAAAAGTTGATCATCGATAGTTCCATCCGCTAATCTAGACTCTATCCATGAGAGGTGATCAGGTCCATGATTATGCCTCCCAGGATTGACTATAAATTCAAATGAAAAATCCTAAAATAAAAGTATCCACCTGCATATATGGCCTTGTAAAATAGGTTTATTCACCATGTACTTGATAGTTAAATGATTAGCTAATAATTTAAAGGGTCCTCCCAGTAGATAGTGGTGGAACTTCTGTAAAACATAGATCATTTCCAATCCTTCCCTTTTTGTTGTATAGTTCCACTTAGCTTACGATAGTTTTCTATTGGAAAAATAAATAGGATGACTATCTCGCCTTTGTTTGAGCTAATATGGTGCCAAGGAAAATTCCTCGTGCATCAATGTGTATGTGGAATTTCTTGTTCTAGTCGGGGAATGTTAGAATATGGGAATTAACCATTTGTTCTTTTAGTGTTGCAAACGCCTTTTCACAATCTATGGTCCACTTGAAAGTTTCATCCTTCTTTAACATCTTCTCCAAAGGAGATGTGATGGAGGCATATTTGTGTATAAATATTCTGTAATACCCTGTATGACCCAAGGTGGATCGAAACTGCTTTAGCGAGGTTGGTGCCTATAGGTTTACAATTGCTGCAATTTTCATAAGGTCTACCAGGACTCCATCCTTGTAGACAATATGTCCCAATAAGTTTCCAAAAGGAATGCAAAAAATACACTTCCGTAAGTTCAAAGAGATCCCCATTTTTCGATAACGATCCAACATTAATCAGTGTAATGTAACATGGTCTTTCAGTAGGATGTATATTGTCCAACCATCTAAGTAGACTTCTAAAAAATTGTGGAGAAACCCTCTGAAGGTTGTGATTACTATCCTGGAGAAAATAGCAAGAGAATTCTTCAATCTGAATGACATAACATTATAGGTAAATAATCCCCATTCTATTGTGAAATTTTTCTTCCAAATAAGGAATTATCAAGCCCAAAATGTATCATAAATAAGAAAAAAGGTAGAGAGAGATAAGCAAAAAGGAGAGAGAAAAGGAGAATATTGTGGTATTTTTGCGATATATTTTGATCCCAAACTTCGATTGGGGCACTCTTGGTACCATTGGAAATATCTCGTCAAGGGATAAAACTTTTGGTTTTTGATCTTCACTAGATTCCTCATGGTTTGTTTGGGGCATGCATTTTAGTAAATATGGGCATAAAGAATCTTAAAAAGCATCTTTCGAAAAATTCTTTATGCCCATATTTACTAAAATGCACGCCTCGTCCAAACCGTGAGGAATATCGTGAAACTCAAAACAAAAAAGTTGTAGCCCTCGACGAGAGATTTCCAACAGTACCAAGAGCGCCCCAATCATAGTTTGGGATCAAAAGTTATCTAAAAAATACCATAATATTCTCTTTTTCTCTCTCCTTTTTGCTTATCTCTCTCAACCTTTTTCTTATTTAGGATACATTGTAGAAGAGGGTAGAATGTTATAGTTTATGCTCTTCCGCAATTCTGACCTAGTGATAGCCCAAAAATCCATTTATGAAAAAGTAAGCTTAATTTCCTGCCACCTGATCCAAAACTTCATCGTTGAACAGTGTTGGAAATGGATTGTGGACACATGCAACATTCATGCTACAATAGTTAAAACATACTTGAATATCATCCATATATTTATTTCTATGGATTAATATAGGTATAATCCAGTTGGATTTATCTATGAGAAAGATCAGACCAACATTGAGCATATGGTCAATTTATTTTTTTAGCTTTTGTTTCACGTAGGGGTTCAGTTTGTATGGTCGATGCTTTAAAGGTTTGGCGTCCGTATTCAATGTAATTTTAACTTTTCTCAAATACCTGTTGGTTGTGGAGCCTGATCTCCAGATTCAAAGATATTATTATTCAGCCGTGTCCATACCCCAGGTTTGGTTATGATCCCGGCACAATCCCCAGGGGGTTCGGGCTCATGGTTTTGGGTAACTCGTGATATTTTCCCATTGTATTTCCCTTATAAAAGAAAGACATTGTAATATGGCTAGGGTTGATGTATTAGGTTTTATGAATTGTAAAGATCTCTGAGATCAAAAGAGAGACTGTGAGACAGTGAGGAGGAAGTGCAGCGGTTGTGCTGCAGGTTGTATCCCTTTACTTTGCTGGACGAAATAATAATAAGGACTAGCAACTTCAGTGTGGACGTAGCCCAAGTTGGGCGAACCACGATATATCTATGTCTCTCTTGTAATGTGTGTGTGATTATATTTGCATTTATGTTTATTGTTATTGCTCTGCGATCCTGTTTTTCTAACAATTGGTATCAGAGCCGAAGGTCTATTTGGAAGATAAACCCGCAGGAAGCTAGGGTTTCTGGTTCGAGTGGGAGCAATGGCGGAAGAAAGAAAGTTTAAGGTCGAGAAGTTTAACAGCCAAAACTTCCAGTTATGGAAGATGCAAATGGAGGACTATCTGTACTAGAAGGATCTATTCCGACCATTGGGAGGGAAAGCAAAGCAGTCGGCGGCCATGAAGGACGAAGAATGGGAGGTTGTTGACAGAAAGGCTTTGGGAACAATACAACTGAGCCTGTCTTTGTCGGTGGCTTTCAATATCTCAAAAGAAACGACAACAGAGGGGTTGATGAGCGCATTGGGTAAGCTGTATGAAAAACCCTCGGCCTCCAACAAGGTATTTCTAATGAAGCATTTATTTAATATGAATATGTCTGAAGGTGGATCTGTTATTGATCATTTAAATGAGTTTAATACGGTTACAAATCAACTAAGTTCTGTAAGGGTGAACTTTGATGATGAGGTTAGGGCTCTTCTAATCTTGTGTTCATTTCCAGAAAGTTGGAATAGCTTGGTCATGGCTGTAAGTAATTCTGTCTCTGGTTCAAACACCTTGAAATTTGATGATGTTATTGGTGTTATTCTTAGTGAGAAAATGCGAAGAAAAAGCACAGGTGAGACAGCAGGTAATGCGTTGACCATGGAGAGCAGGGGAAGACATGTTAAATTTTGAGCATTAATTCAAGATACTCTAGGATCTTTACTGAGAGAATAACATGTATAGTATATCAATGCATATCAATCATAACAAGCATGTCAATGATCACAAGAAGCAAAAGTATGAGAGACAATAGACACACAGAGTTTTAGTGGGGAAAACCCTAAGGTGAAAAACCCCACAACTTCCTCAGAGATAGATAGAGCAATAGCTCAACCAAAGTACAAGAGATAGACTCCTCTTAGCAACTGGTCCTCCTCCTCACATGTGCACCACTTTCCGAGTGAAGGAAGTGTGAGTTCTGAAGTGATTCAAATAGAGATCTCCCGATCTCTATTTATACTTGTCTTGTTTGCCCAATAACCTTATGGGGCCGACTTGTCTAGCTAGGTACAATAACTTCATATTACATTATATCGGGCCGGCCCCTTACAAGGTGGTCTAATAACCCATCGACAAGTTAACACACTTGTGACACTTGTCAATACAAATGACGACACTTCCGTATAGAGGAATAATACATCTCTATAGGAGTACAACAAATATATAAATGAAATACATTCCGAAGTTACATATACATCAACACTCCCTCTTAACTAGGAAGGTATTTCTCGACACAGATCTGCTAGCACAAGTCTTCTTCTCTGGATCGTCATCAGCGAATCATCATCATCGTCACTGCTGCTACTATCTCAATCAATCTTTGAATCTACTCGTCATAGGAAGTTCTACAGAGCCAGTCCTTTTTCATACTGGATGTAGGCCCACCACCTACAGGTCTTCATTATCACTGGCCATACTGTGGAATCCTCAGGACTTATTACAAGCGTCACAAAACCTGGCGATAGCATCCCAGGCTGTTACGAGCACACAGCTCTACCTGTTGGATCTCCCAGGAGCACATTACATGTGACCCATCACAAAACCTGGTTGAAGTATCCCAGGCTGTTATGAGCACACAACTCTACCTGTTGGATCTCCCAGGAGCACATTACATGTGATATCACCACAAAACCTGGTTGAAGCATCCCAGGTTATTACGAGCACACATCTCTACCTGTCGGATCTCCCAGCAACACATTACATGTGGTCCACCACAAAACCTGGCTGAAGCATCTAAGGCCTTTTTCATTCTGTCCAGTTCTCCCAAGAGCATATTACATGTGGTCATGGAAATGCCTCGAAAGAGCATCTGAGGCCTTTTTCATCTTGTCTAGATCCCCCAGGTCCACTTACATGCCATAGGACAATGCCTCGAAAGAGCATCTGAGGCGTTTTTCATCCTGTCCAGATCTCCTAGGTCTACTTACATGTCCTCCCAGAGCAATTCCTCGAAAGAGCATCTGAGGCCTTTTTCATCCTGTCCAGATCTCCTAGGTCTACTTACATGCTCATCTGCACAACCTATCCACGGCCACAGAGTATCAACCTGATACTCTCCATACATCATCCTGATGTACACATGATCATCTTAATCATCATCACTGCATCGTCCTGATGCATGTCATCTGGAGAAGCTCGTCATCCACGATCGTCCTGATCATACAATGCATCTACCTGATACATACCAAGTATCTACCTGATACATATCACCATACACAGTGTATCCACCTGATACATACATAGATACATGATCCACACAATGTATCTACCTGATACATATCAACATACATGATCTACCTGATCATACAACGTATCCACCTGATACATAGATACATGGTCCAAGCATTCGACATGATGCATACATACATAAATGATCCAACTGATCATATCCAGCATCCAACATGATGCGTACATACATAAATGATCCAACTGATCGTATCCAGCATCCAACATGATGCATACACATACATACAAATGTAAATGATCCAACTGATCATACAGAGCAGAAACTAGAACATCATCCTGATGCTCATCATCCAACGCTTACATCCACAGCCATGTGAAGGATCCCCCTTCCACCATGCTAGGAATGGCTACAGCAAATGTCTCCATCACTTCTTCCTCGAAGTGTTGTCAATCTGAAGAACACCAAGCCTCTCTTTGAAGTACTCGAACTTCACTCTGGATAGTGGCTTCGTCAACACATCTGCAATCTGCTCATCCGTTGCAACATACAGGAGCTTCACTACTCCCCTCTGCACCATATCCCTGATATAGTGATATTTGATCTCTATGTGTTTCGACCTGTCGTGGAACACCGGGTTCTCAGACAGCTTCACACAACTCTGGTTGTCACAAAATATACCAGTAGCCTCCAACGGTAGATCAAATAACTCAAACAGTAGCTTCCTCAGCTATACTACCTCACAACTAGCCGAACAGGCTGCAACATCCTCTGCCTCGACTATACTCGGTGCTACGCAGGACTGCTTCCTGCTAAACCAAGAGATCACACCTGATCCCATATTGAAGCAGCATCCAGAAGTGCTCTTCCTATCTGCAGCACTGCCTGTCCAATCTGAATCAACATAACCCTATAGGCTAAACTTTTGATTCGCATCATACTTGAGCCCATAATCAACTATACCCTTCAGGTACCTTAGAATATGCTTTACATCAACTAGGTGAACACTCCTTGGATCCGTCAGGAACTGGCTCAATGTGTTCACTGCAAAGCAAATATCTGGTCTCGTGTTCGTTAGGTACATCAAGGACCCAATCATCTGACAATACATAGTGACATCAACCAGCTCGAATGAATAGAAGCTTCAGGTTCGATGCCATAGGTGTGGCCATGGCTTTGCAGTCCATCATCCCGAACCTCTTTAGGATCTCTAATGTATACTTCCCTTGTCCAAGGAAGATCCCATCTACACTCTGCCACACCACCATGCCTAGAAAATAGTGCATCATCCCCAAGTACTTCATCTCGAACTCGACTGCAAGCTTCCTCTTGGTATCGGCAATCAAACTATCATTACCTTTTACAAACAGATCATCCACATATAGAAGTAGTATCACTGGATTGCCTTCCTCAACCTTGTAATAAAGGTTGGAGTCTGCTTTACTCTTGGTAAAGCCCAAACTGGATAGGAAACTGTCCATCCTACCATACCAAGTCCTAGGAGCTTGCTTCAAGCCATACAAGGCTTTCTTTAGTCTGCACACATATGACTCCCTGTCATGTGTCTCAAAACCGAGTGGTTGCTCCGCATACACTTCCTCTTCAACTACACCATTCAAGAAAGTAGTCTTAACATCCATCTGGTGTATCTTCCATCTCATCACTGTAGCCAGAGAAAGTACTGATATGATGGAAGTGTACCTAGCTACAGGAACAAAATTTTCTTCATAATCTATTCCCTCTTTCTGAGAGAAGCCTTGAGCTACAAATCTTGCCTTGTATTTCTCTATGCTGCCATCTGCAGCATGCTTGATTTTGTAGATCCATTTGGAAGTCACAACAGACTTCCCTTCAGGTCTTGGGACAACATCCCAAACATCATTCTTCATTATTGATTGGTATTCTTTGACCATGGCATCCTTCCATTCTTTCTTTTCCACTGCTTCTTCATAATTGGAAGGTTCTTTGTTCATGATATCACAGAGTAAAGCAACATAGCTGGTATGAGATCTAGTTCTCTTCTTTGCTCTGTGTTCTTCTTCTAGAATTCCATATCTTTCTACATCTTGAATGAGCTCTCTAGCCCATATAGGTTTCCTCTAGTGAGAGTTATTCTCACAGGGTGGATCTACAGGTTCTTGTGGATCTTCAACTTCACGATCTGCATCTGGAATTGCTTCAGTCATAGTAGTGTCTTGAAATCTAGTTTCCTTAGGTTCTTCATAATCTTCAACATGTGTCTTCCTTGATTTGATGAATGCTGAGTTTTCATCAAATGTCACATCCCTGCTGACATCAATCTTCTTGAACCCTGGAAAGTATTTTTTGTAAGCCTTCGAGATTTCACTGTAACCCACAAAAATACCCTTCTTTCTTGAAGGATCTACCTTGGTCCTCTTTTTCTTTGGGACATGAGTGTATACTGGACAACCAAAAATTCTGAGATGGCTAACTTCAGGTTTCTTACCAGAAAAGACCTCTTTTGGTGTCTTGTTGTCCAATATCTTGTGGGGTGTTCTGTTCTGCACATATACAGTTGTCCTAGCTGCTTCTGCCCATAGATGCATAGGTAGATCCTGGTCATGCAGCATTGCCCTTGCTGCTTCCATGATTGTTTGAATCTTTCTTTCTGCAACTCCATTCTGTTGTGGATTGTAAGGAGCAGTCAACTCCCTCTTAATCCCTGAATCACGGCATAGCTTTTTGAAGTCACCTGAAGTGAATTCTCCACCATTGTCGGATCTAAATGTTTTGATCTTCTCATCAGTTTGGTTCTCCATCAAGGTTTTGAATTCCTTGAAATTATCAAACACTTCATCTTTGTTCTTCAAGAAGTAAACCCAAGTCTTCCTGAAAAAGTCATCGATGAAAGAGACATAGTAAACATACCCACTTAGAGAACTGGATGACATCGGACCACATACATCGGAGTGGATAATTTCCAAGATATCTTTTGCCTTGCTTTCATTGCTTGAAAATGCCTTCTTTATGTTCTTTCCTTTTGCACATCCTTTGCAAACACCTTCATGTTTGGTCTTGATTTCAGGAAGACCCTCTACAGCCTTGCTTGCAATTGGAAGTGCCCTATAGTGCATATGAGCAAGTCTTCTATGCCAAAGTTGACTTGGATCCATGGATTCATGCACCATGGCATGTTCAGTTTGTCCCTTTAGTTTATACAATCCTCCCTCTTACTCTCCAATCACCACTGCATCATCTATGGTCTTTCCCTTTGGCCACATTAGAACTTGGCCATCCAAAAATGCAACCCTCATACCTTTTGCATCCAATGCAGATATGGAGAGTAGGTTTTTCTTGAGCCCAGGTACATAAAGAACTTCTTTCATCTTCAAAGACTTTCCAGAGTCTAGGTTGTAGGAGGATTCCCCACTTCCTTTGATAGGGTATTGATAATCATCCCCAAGTTTCACCTTATGGGGTGATTCATGTTCAGATAGATTTACAAAAGATTCTTTAAACCTAGTCATGTGTTTGGAAGCCCCACTGTCAATAAGCCAATCATTACAACCATGAGAAATAGTATCTGTGAGAGCAGAGATTAGAACATACTATTCTTCGCTTGATGAGTCATCATCATCACTTTCTGCTCTAGCCTTCTTCTTGGGAGGTTCATCATCCTCGGAAACATGAGCATGGTACCTTCTTTTGCTGCCCTTCTTCTTCTTGTTGAAGTTGTTGTTGTCCTTCTTGTTCTTGGGACAATTTATGGCAATAGGTCCCTTTTCATTATAGGTGAAGCATATTCTCCTTTCTTTATGGTGATGTGAATATTTCTTGAAGTGAGATGGCTCTCTCTTGGACTTCCCTTTCTTGGTGTGAGCTGTGAGAGCTTGATCTTCAGTCCCCATCTTTTCTTCTCGTGCCACAAGCCTTGCTTCTTCTTGCGAACATTCTTCCCGTAGTCTGTTGAAGGATACCAAATTCTTTCTTGCACAGATTCCTTGGATAAAGGAGTCCCATGACTTGGGTAGGCCATTTAGAGTGGTCATGACAACTTCACCATTCTCCACCATTTCATCCACTACTTCTAGTTGTTCCTTGATCTAAGAGACCCTAGAAAAATAAGATTGAATGGATTCTCCATTCTAAAGTTTTACCCCTTTCAATTGGTTCCACAGAGTCATCTTCCGATTTATGTTCTTCCCTTCAAATAGCTTGGATAGGGAATCAAACATCTCTTTGGGTGTCTTCAGAGATGACACATGGGGGATGAGATGGTCCTTGATAGAATCAACGATGATTCTCTTTGCCTTGACCGAGTTCTTCTTGTGGAGGGCTTTAGCCTCTTCTCCCTCTTGGACAGGGACCTCTTCTCTTATATATGAGTCCAACTCATTCTCTTCCAGGATTAACCCAATCCTATACTTCTAGGCTCGGAAGTTATCATCCCCTTCAAGCTTATCCTCAAGCTTGGTGTGGTGAAACATCTTAAAGAGTACTTCAAATGGAAATAGAAAAGATTTAGGTCTTACCACTTGATTGGCTGAAAACTGGATTTGGTCCCTGATTAGGGTTTGTCAGAGAAACCCTAAAAATTCAAAATGTGAATTTCAACTTTCTGAAAGGATAGAAAGATGTGCCTTGATGAGCTGATCAGCCTGGTGTATTCAGAATTTGAGATCTGCAAAGCTTCACCCTTCAGAACTACCTTTTAGTCTTCCCAGGTTCACTAGGGATTACCCTAGATTAGGGTTTGAGTTTCGTAGATATTTACCCAGCCAAAAATCTCGATCCAAAGCTCTAAAATTCGATTTTTCCAAGGAGCTTCCAGCTATGTTTTTAGATTTTAGAAATTTCTATTTTTATGGAAACCATAATTTTTAGGGCCAAAACTGAAAGTGCTCAAAACAGAATTCTGATTGGACAAAAAGATTCACCTTGCTGAGGAGAGTCAATCTATCATATTGATTTTCCAAAATCTGTGGAGAGAAACCCAATAAACAAGAAACCCTGGTTTCTGCCACTGCACAATGTCTTCTTCTCAGGTTAGCTATGATACCATGTTAAATTTTGAGCAATAAATTCAAGATACTCTAGGATCTTTACTGAGAGAATAACATGTACAGTATATCAATGCATATCAATCATAACAAGCATGTCAATTATCACAAGAAGCAAAAGCATGAGAGACAATAGACACACAGAGTTTCCGTGGGGAAAACTCTAAGGTGAAAAACCCCACAACTTCCTCAGAGATAGATAGAGCAATAGCTCAACCAAAGTACAAGAGATAGACTCCTCTTAGCAGCTGAGCCTCCTCCTCACATGTGCACCACTTTCCGAGTGAAGGAAGTGTGAGTTCTGAAGTGATCCAAATAGAGATCTCCCGATCTCTATTTATACTTGTCCTGTTTGCCCAATAACCTTATGGGGCCGACTTGTCTAGCTAGGTACAATAACTTCATATTACATTATATCGGGTCGACCCCTTACAAGGTGGTCTAATAACCCATCGGCAAGTTAACACACTTGCGACACTTGTCAATACAAATGACGACACTTCCGTATAGAGGAATAATACATCTCTGTAGGAGTACAATAAATATATAAATGAAATACATTTTGAAGTTACATATACATCAACAAGACAAAAGGAGAGAGGAAAGAGCTAAGGTAATCGTAGAAACTCTAAAAAGGGTAGATCCAAGTCTAGACTGGGAAAAATAGAGTGCTGAAACTGTTGAAAGAAAGGACATCTGAAGAAAGATTGCAAATCTCTAAAGAAGAAAGGAGATGCACATAAGGAAACTACCCAGAAAGAAAATGTAGCAGGTGATGTGTTACAAGATGCTTTGATTCTTGCATTAGATAATACATGTGATTATTGGGTAGTAGATTCAAGGGCTTCATGTCATGCTACACCACATAGGAAATATTTTCATGATTATGTTCCAGGCGATTTTGGACATGTTTTATTGGGTGATGATGAACCATGTAAAATTGTTGGAATGGGTAAGGTATGGATAAAAGTTAAGAATGGAACTGATTGGCTATTGAAAGATGTTAGGCATATTCTTGCTATGAAAAGAAATCTGATCTTAATAGGGCAGTTGGGAGATGGCAACTGTCTATCTACGTTCATAGAAAAGTGGTGGAAGATCACTAAAGGATCAATGGTGATAGCAAAAGGAGACAGAGTAGGTACGTTGTATTTATGTCCTCATAATATTGACCATTCTATCTCTTTATCTTCCACAGGAACATATACAGCATTGTGGCATCATAGGCTTGGCCACATGAGTGAGAAGAGGATGCATATTCTCCACTCAATGAAGTTTCTGCTAGATTTGAAGCAAGTAAGTTTGGAATTCTGTGAAAACTGTGTTTATGGAAAACAAAAGAGAGTCAGATTTCTCAGGGTTGGGAAACAGAAGAAGAATGAAAAGTTAGAGCTTGTGCATACTGATGTATGGGGACCGGCTTAGGTACAATCTCTTGGTGGCTCTCATTATTATGTTATATTTATTGATGATGCAATTAAGAAAACTTGGGTTTATTGCATTAGACAGAAATCTGATGTGTTTGCGACTTTTAAGAAGTGGAAAGCTTTGGTTGAGAATGAGACAGGTAAAAGGTTGAAGTGTCTTAGATCTGATAATGGAGGTGAGTACTACAGCAAGAAGTTTGATAGTTACTGTTCATACCATGGGATTCGTAGAGAGAAGATAGTCCTAGGAACACCACAAGAAAATGGTGTGTCAGAAAGGATGAACAGAACCATCATGGAGCATGCAAGGTGTATGAGACTGCATGCAGGGTTGGCCTTACAGTTTTGGGCAAATGCTGTAAATATTGTTGTTTATTTAATAAACAGAGGACCTTCAAGTGCTTTGGATGGTGGTATTCTAGAAGAGGCATGGACAGATAAAAAGGTAAACTACTCATTTCTGAGAACATTTGGTTGTGAAGCATTTGTCCATATTGATAAAGAAAATAGAACAAATCTTGTAGCTAAATCCAAGAAATGTACCTTTATTGGATATGGGGTTGATGATTTTGGTTATCGTTTATGGGATTATGAAAATCACAAAATCATTAGAAGTAGAGATGTCATATTCAATGAAAAGGTCATGTATAAAGATCAGTTGCAAGGAAAGAAACAGGAAAAGGAAAACACAGAGTACACAGTACTTGATGAAATTCAAGAAAATGAAGTTCTAAAGGTGCCAGAAAATCAAGAACAGCAGCAAGTACCTGAAATTCCCGCAACTGCAAGAAGATCTACCAGGTTAAGTAGACTCCCTGAACGGTACTCTCCTTCAATGTATTATTTGTTGATGACTGATGCTGGTGAACCAGAATGTTATGAAGAAGCAATTCAGGTGGAAACTAGAAAGAAGTGGGAGCAAGGAATGAATGAGGAGATGGACTCATTGGTAGGAAACCATACTTGGGATCTAGTTCAGTTGCCTGTTGGTAAAAAAGCATTGCAGAACAAATAGATTTACAGGTTGAAGGAAGAAGAAGGAAGTAAGAAGCGGTACAAGGACATACTTGTCGTAAGGGGTTTGCACAGAAGAAAGGTATTGATTTTCATGAAATATTTTTTCTTGTTGTTAAGATGACTTCAATTAGGACTATCTTAAGTCTAGTGGCGGTAGAAGATTTGCGTCTTGAACAGTTAGATGTAAAAACATCCTTTCTCCATGGGGATTTGGAGGAAGAGATATATATGCAGCAACCACAAGGGTATGAGGTCAAAGGTAATGAGGATTTGGTGTGCAGGTTGAAAAAGAGCTTGTATGGATTGAAGCAAGCTCCAAGGCAGTGGTATTTAAAATTTGACAGGTTTATGACAGAACAAGGTTATAGTAGATGTCATTCTGACCAGTGTGTTTATTTGAAGAAGCTAGACAATGAAAGATATATTATCTTGTTATTGTATGTGGATGACATGCTTGTTGGAGGGTCTAACATGCAGGATATAAATGTACTCAAAAGGAAGCTAGCTAATTCATTTGCGATGAAGGATTTGGGTGTTGCAAAGCAAATCCTTGGTATGAGAATAACGAGAAATAGAAAAAATCGCAAATTGACATTGTCTCAGAGTGAGTACATACAAAAGGTGTTGGAGAGGTTCAGAATGTAGAATGCAAAACCAGTAAGTATACCTTTGGCCAACCATTCCAATCTAAGTAAGGAAATGTGTCCCAAGACACAGGAAGAGACATATTACATGTCCAAGATTCCCTATCAATCAACAGTTGGTAGCTTGATGTATGCCATGGTGTGCACAAAACCAAATATTGCACAAGCAATGGGAGTTGTGAGCAGATATATGAACAATCTAGGTAAAGAACATTGGAAGGTAGTACAGTGGATTCTTAGGTATTTGAGAGGTACCACCACTCAGGAATTATGTTTTGGAGGTTCAGACACTATTCTACAGGGATATGTTGATGCAGATATGGCAGGTGATAAGGATAGCAGGAGGAGCACCACAGGGTATGTGTTTACTGTAGGTGGAACAACAGTAAGCTGGATTTCGAGATTGCAGAAGGTTGTTGCACTTTCAACAATGGAAGCAGAGTATGTTGTTGTTATAGAGGCTAGTAAAGAGATGATTTGGTTGCAGAGGTTTATGGAGGAAGTGGGTATGAAGAAGAAGGATACCAGGTTGTATAGTGACAGCCAGAGTGCCATTCATCTTGCAAAGAACTCAGCATTCCATTCCAGGACTAAACATATACAGCTCAAGTACCATTTCACACGCTCTGTTCTGGAAGATGAACTGTTGAAGCTGAAAAGATACATACTAGCCAGAATCCTGCAGACATGCTCACAAAGGTAGTGACTAGAGAAAAACTGAGTTCCTGCTCGGTTTCAGTTGGCCTTCTAGCATGAAGGTGATGAGGAGAAAGTTGCCAAGTCCAAGTCCAGCAAGTGCAGCAGCGGTGGAGTTGTTGTGATTAGTCTCCAAGTGGGATATTGTTGGTTGTGGAGCCTAATCTCCAGATTCAGAGATATTATTATTCAGCCGTGTCCGTACCCCAGGTTTGGTTATGATCCCGACACGATCCCCAGGGGGCTGTTTTCGCCAGCTGTTTTCGGGCCCATGGTTTTGGGAAACCTGTGGTATTTTCCCATTGTATTTCCCTTATAAAAGAAAGACATTGTAATACGGCTAGGGTTGATGTATTAGGTTTTATGCATTGTAAATATCTCTGAGATTAGAAGAGAGACTGTGAAGAGAAAGTGCAGCGGTTGTGCTGTAGGTTGTATCCCTTTACTTTGCTGGACAGAATAATAATAAGGACTGGCAATTTCAGTGTGGACGTAGCCCAATTTGGGTGAACCACGATATATCTGTGTCTCTATTGTAATGTGTGTGTGATTATATTTTCATTTATGTTTCTTGTTATTGCTCTGTGATCCTGTTTTTCTAACAATACCCTTAGATTCCCTTAAAATCTATGAAATTATTTGGGGAAATTTCCTCATATTCCATCAAGAGAGATTCTATCTTAGATACAGTTTCTTCATCTTAATAATCTCCAATAGTTTCCATTTTCGGATTATCTTATGTGCTAATATTGACTTTTTTCAATTTCAGGGGTTGTGTGTAAAGTGATCTAGTCTCCTATGGTTTTGTCTGTCTCACTTCCCTGGATCCTTCCAAATCTTTAAAAGTTAAATGTCACAAGTATTCCAATTCATCTGGATCTGGGTCCTCTTGCTCCACCTCTGTGCAACATAGAGGGGATACCATTGCAGGGTTCACTAGAGTGAGCTTTGATAGTGCTTGATGGGTGGGATAGATAAATGAGTATCCCACATTATACAAATAATCTACGAACAAGGATCCCCTAATTTTCGTTAATGCTTATGTTACTGAGTTAGTGGTTGTTGAAAAAGAAAAGTCTTGACAAAACTTTGCATGCATTTTATTCCAACATCTATTTTGTCGCCTTGTCTCCTCATGCAGGTACCAAGCCTTAGGGATAGGTCCCAACTCATGGCATGGAAAATCTAATGAACCCAAAATTCTAGTTGCCTCTTATCTAACTCCCATTGATGTTCACACAGCTCAATGTGGCTGTAGGGATTGGTATCCGTTGCGTAGACATCCATCACTTTGTTGGTATGTGTAGATGGCTTAAATCTAAGAATTAATGCTAAGTGGGTTGTGTTCTAGTTAGAAAAATAATCTTTATGTGTTTCCCACCATCTTGTGGGATTTCCTCTAAGCATGACGTCTAAGATGTCCATGCGACATTCCTCTACAACTAAAGAGTCCATTTTATTTAAGAACTTGTCCATGCCATTGATGTCATAATTTATTGGTGGGTTTCTTACTTTGATCCCGATCCATCAGAATGATTTAATCGTTATGTAATTCCTGGATTAAAGTTCACATCACCCAATATTCCAGTTGACCCAAGCTTCTTCGGAATCACTATTGAAGGAGTGGATACTCCTTCAACTTACTGATCCCTTTTCTCTCACATTCACATAGTCTTCTCTCTTACCTACCATCAAGGAGTAAATATTTTCCAGGACACCCCTTTCCATATTCCCCTGCATTGGTTCAGTATATCGCGATCCTTGGTAGGGGTGTAAAGTTTGTGTCACCTCCATGTCATCGGCTTCAAAGGTCATCGTTCGATTCTTTAAATCAATTACTCCATAATTTTCATAATCCCACTCGATCCCTAACAATGCTAGGTAAGAACTAGTTCCTCCCATGATCTCAATTAATTCAAAATCCATGGTGGTCTTGACGCTTCCTAGATCAACTTCAACATTATCCAATCAACCAATCAAGAAAATGTGATATTGGTCTGCCATTCTCAACCTAATGGGAGAATAAACTAGAGGTGGGATTTCGATTACTTCCTAGGATTTATTTGGAATTATGTTCACATTGAACCCCAAATTTGACATCACATTCTTGATGTTGTAACCATGCACTTGCACATCTAATTGGAATTCTCATCTATTCCTTTTCCTTCTTCTCCGTCATACCATCTAAATATTTCTTTCTGGTAGTGGGAAACATATCTTTGCATTAGCTTCCACAACCTCCTATATTTCACATAGTGATTTACCCAACTTATGGGTGGCACATTCATCTTCTAAGATATCCTTTAGTAGTGAAAACTACGTAGAAATAGCGTCCCTTACCTTCTTAGCATCACAATCTGACATATCATCTCTTTTGTAATAATTAGAAGGTCCTACCTTATCCCTAGTTGGTAGGGTTGGAATCTGTCTGAACATCTCGATCGCATCATGGTAAATTTCCTTTTGCTAGACTATAATGTATTTAGTCTTCCGTGGAGATGATTTTATTATTACTGGTGAGGTTGGCCTATTTTGGTCCTCTCTAGTTCCTACCCCTCCTAAGGTAACAAAAAAACCTACTACACAATGGTTATCTCATGGTTATGCATTAATAAAGTTAGTTGGCCTTCTTGCATGATCAACCCATTTGGTGATAAGCTATGGGCACTCTTCAACAATGTGAGTGTTTGTGCAGAAATATTTACAGCAGGGCCAGGGTCTCTTAGGATATGGGAAATCCAGAGAAAGGTGTCCAATTTGAACATAGTTGTAGTAGCGAAGTAGCCTTGTGTGACCTCATCCTCGTCTAGATCCAAATCCTCTTCCTTGCCCTCCACCACCTCCTATATCTGAAGGTTGATATCCTACCCGATATATGGAGTGGTATAAACTTTCTGTTAATGCATCCAATGCTTTGAATTTCTCAGTGATGTACATAGTAGACCCTCAAAATTCATAATATACCGTATTGGTAATTGAAGAATACTTCTGCAATATTGGGCAGAGTCATGGGAGATGGCCATATTCTTTGCAAATATCGCAATAATCATTAGGAGAACAACTTGGTGGATGTGGTTACATTGGTCATCTTGCTTAATGGAAAGGATTTTCTGCAACAAATTACGCAACAGTCACACTTGATCCATCACCAAATGGTCCTCACAGTGGAATCAGTCCTCCCTGTGCTCCAGACATTTTGACACATGATGCCCTTCTGTCATACATCCCATACACCAGACTTGCGATCTGTTTGTATTTCGTATAGCTATTTCTTGGATTTTCTTGGTTAACTTAGTAATCTTGTTGTGTACTTGTGCTAATTCCCTGAAATATAAGGAAGTCCCTATAGCGGTGTTTGGATAGTTATGCATGGCCTCAATATTCATTGCTTGTTCTAATGCCGTCTTCGGTGAGTCTATCACTTGTTGCGATAGAGGGATTATGGTTAGAGGTAAAAGTGCCTAGACAAACCATTCTTTATGATGGGTATCATGTACTGTAAATGAAAACTGTGTTAACAAATCTTTGAAATGTCATGCATACTCCCAGGTATATTCTCCCTACATTTTCCATACCTCTCTTAGTTCCTCAATACCTTATTGTTCTGAATTTGGTTGCGAAATTCATCGGAGAATAATTTCTATCTCTTCAAAAGTAGGAGATGGTGTATCACTGGTGTATTTGGGTCTCATATTTCAATAAAATTCATGTACCACTGTAAATCCATTCCTCGTAAGGATGTCTGAAACTCAATTAGTTTGGACGCTCCTAGGGTCACCTTGGAATTCCATATAACCTCATAGAGAAACCAATGTTGTGTTGTGTCATATTCTCCTCCTCTCCCCAAAATTTCTGGACATTTTAGGGGTGGACCTGATGGTACTCCAACCATTGCGATAGATGGAGATCATATTAGCACAAATCCCCGAGGTCCGGGTTCCGCTATAATGTTACCACTAATTTGCGAAGAACTATTACTACTTCCTTTTGTTAATGTGTTGGTTTGTATACTATTTGTATTGCTATTCATCTAACTATGCCAAAGCAATTGTAAAACAAAGTTATGAGATTTTTTTATCAAATTTTGCGATCACTCCTAGGGGTGATCAAAGGAGTGCTACTTTCATTTCTTCCGGTATCTACTTACACAATAATGGGGAGTTCACTTTTTGGGGTACTTACATTTTTGGTAGGTCCTGATAGTTTGGGGTGTTTCACAACTTTGTCCAGGGCTGGTTCTAGTGTCTAATAAGGTAATATGCTACTTGGTGAGAGAGTTCCTTATCCCTCTTATCGAATTGGGCCTTCTCTCTAGATTCCTCTTATTAGGATGTCTGACACTTCTATCCCTCTTTATCTTATCCTTGAGTTAGTCAGTTCCTCTCTCCACTTCATCTGATGTAGCTCGTTTTGAATTTCTTCACTATTTTCCCCATTTTGCATTTTTTTTCCAGTTGCATGCTCCTTCCTCATTCCTTTCCATCTGTGATTTCTACCATTGTTCACAGATTTCCTCCCTTCTTTCCGCTCTTTCATCCCTGGATGAACATTACTTTTAACCCCCTCCATTGACAATAGTTCCTACCTTCCGCAACGTAGTAGCATCACCCCGACCTTTCGCTTGGGCACGAGGGTTTTACACCTCCATTCTAATCTAGTTCAATGGTAAGAACCCGATTTCAACCATACAAATATTAATCCATATTGGAACTTCTTTTAACAGTATGCCTCTAGCTCCCCTTTTGAGCTCATCTTTAGCCTTAGATTTTGATTGGTTATATTCGATTGCAAATTCTAGAATATAGCTAGTAAGTGGTTTCTACCCATAAGTCAATATCCTTGGTCAGGGGTGAATCTAGACAATTCAATTCATTGAAATCCCTTTGTGTCCACTATACACCTCTTCTTTGTTAGTGACGATATTTAGGTGCTTCCGCAAGTCTTCTTAACTGTTGTACAAGTACTACAAGAATTTTAATCCACAGAATTTCATATTGATCTAGTGGAAGTCCTCCATATATAGAGAATATATTTCATAAGATTTGATACTTCCCATCCTCATAGTTCGGCTTCTTGTGTCACAAAATCCTCAATATTCTTATCTCACCATAGTTGGATTTGTCTCTTTGTCACATATGTATCCATCTAGTTAACAATGTCCTATCAAAACCAGGTCTTGACAACATAACCATTTGTTGGCACAAAATTGGAGACTAGGTTCTTGCGCATGGGCCAACAACAGGGTGTCGTTGTAGTCTTGTGTGTTGGCATTTTCAATCCCCAAAGGGGAAGGTCTCACCCGAAGCACAATGAAGACATGTGTGTGATATGAAGTGTTAGATGTAAAGATACATGTGTGAGGGTTTGTTATGCATTCCTCAAAGACATTCATCAATAAATTATCATAACAATGATTTACTAACCATAACATGTAAATAAATAACATAAAGTCAATTCAATAGATATGAAACAGATACACATAAATTTGAGGGGCCCGAAATTCCTTCATTCTTACAATCAATAACATCCATTACACTCAAGTCATGGATTTGAAACCTTACAACAACCATAGAATTTCTCGTCGTGGTATCATACAAAACAAAGAACTAAAACCCAAAACCCATATACATCGTATTCTACTACAACTTGATCTTCTTTCCTCTGATCCTCTTTTGTGCTTTGATCTCTTTCTCATCTCTCATTACTGCTCTCTTTCCACTTGCATCCTTCTTCCTCATATACTTGCGGGGGCGGGCCCAAAATGATTGCAGCCGTTATAGTCTTTCTGTAACACTTGCTCCTTTACTCCATGCTTCCTTTCGTGATATTTTCATTTTCCACTTTATATGGCCCTTTCAAAAAACAAAGGAACAAACCATCAATTTGGGTTATGTGATATCATTTTAGTGCCTCACAACTTTCAGATTGTAGGGTCCTTTATTTTCAAGAGTATTTGGTTTGTGTGGAAACTAGTGGCAGGCTTGGTTCATTGGAAGATGGCATGGAGCATATGAGGGTGGGATTTTTCCAATAGGACAATTTGGAATTGCAAGATGGAAGGCATGAAAATTTCTAATATTTCTTGCTTCTAGGCGAGGAGGCTTAGTAAGAAGAAAATATTCCTTTGGAGGGATTTATGGTATTTTAGATCTCGATCTAGCAAATATTGGTGTTCATTGGCTTGGAATTTATCCTTGTCGTCAACACATCGATCTACCTTGAAGGATATTACTAACCTTATCCCTCATGAGGAGCTATTCAATATGAATATTGACATGCCAAGGCCCTTTTGGCATGATTGGGAGTAGTGTTTTGCCAGGCCCCCACACTTGTATGATTCTCATAGATTTTATTCCATTTTGCATAAGAGACACGCCTTGGGTCCGGTTCTTCATTCCATATGGGTTTCTAATGATAAGGAGAGTCAGTGGATTCAAAGGTTGCACAATGTCTGGTCTTTCAAGATATCTTATAAACTTTGTGTCACTTCGTGTGGTTGGCGATTTATGAAGGTCTACCTTCAAAATATCACTTGGATAAGAGTGGCATATCTAACAGGATATGCCTTTCTGTCAAAGGTAGAAACTGCAAAGCATATTAAGTGGGAATGTACCTTTGCAAAGATTTGTTGGGTTCAAGCGCAGTCTCTACTGGAAAATGTTCTTCACGAGAATATTAATTAGAGGGAAACTTTGTTTGAAGATTCCAAATCAGTGATTTGGGAATATCTTCTTGGTATCTAGCACTGTTTGAGAGTTTCTGCAATGTTTGTTCTTTGGAAACTCTGTTGTAGATGTGTCTTAGAAAATGAGGTTAGTTATGTGACCACTTTTGTGAATTATGGAGAGATAAAGTTCGTATGTAGCTACTTGCAATGAAAGGATCACTAAGGATTAAGGATGTAAAACAATTACCTACCACCTTCTATTTCAATTTTATATCTATTTTAGTTTATCTAAGGAGGAGACTATAAGATTCTTTGTATTTACCATTGTTTAAGTTTCTTTGTACATGCCTCTATTTAGGATCCTTTGTACATGGATTCCATTGCTTTTGATGTAAATATTTTGTATATATATCAAGTATATTTAATAGAAAAAGCATTCATGAACTCGCTTTTCCTTAGTTCTCTTCAACAGATCTACACTCCAACATTATCATCATTTATGGAGCACTTTGGGTCCTCTTTCTCTACACATTTGAACTCTCACAATGTACCATTGTGCTTTATATCCCCTTGGGATTTCTTTAAAAATAGATCCACAATAGACAAATCTATAATATAGAATGGATTTACAAGAGATCCTAAAGAAAAGACAACAAATATGCATATCTATAATGTTTTTACAATGATATGTTTCCAAATAAGACAAGGAAAAATATAGAAGATCTATGTCAAACAATTTTCTAGATCTACAATCATAGCATAGGAAATGTAGATGAATTCCCCTTTGATATTGTTTTCTCATGTTCATACTACAAAAAAAAACCTATAAATGGTTTTGCAATTTAAATCCCAAAACCTTGTTTTTACCATTGTGCCTCCAAATGGATATAGTTATTCAATGATGCACTCACAACTCCTCTTTTCTTGGAATGGGTGCCTTCTCTGTAGATTGTCGACTTCCACTAGATAGTCAATGGTGGAGGATAAGTGTTAAACCTTGCTATGATACCACTTTGATGGATGGAGGCAAATGGATCTACTATGCTACAACGTTTAACAAATAAAATCAACACAATGAGTAAATCCTTGAACTATTACTATAATCCTATAAAATTCATGATTTGATTGCATTGCTTCACAAATATGATATAAATACATATAGAATCTTCTAGAGTGATCCAATTAAAACAATCTCGAAAAGTCCTCCAGAAATATTTGGGTAAAGAAATGTGTCTAAATGAAATGTCTAGATCTAATTAACAATCAACCTTAGAACTCACAAAGATATTTCTACAACTAGCTAAAATAATTATAATATTCAAATAATTTGCACTATTTCATGATTTTTTTTAAATTTAAAATTTTCTTATCATGCACATTAATAACACTACAAATTAATCCGCAAGATGTAGAGCAAACGGTGGCGGGTGATGAGTTAAGACACCCATAAGCTCCTTGCAGATACCAAAAATCCAGCCATGTTAAGGGTTGGTGCGGTCTAGGCCGAGTGTGATCCTCGGGTGATTTTGACATCATAGATGCCCTTGGTTTGTGGTTTCTTAGCCAAAGGAAAACTTTGCAAGTAAGGGGTACCACTAGCCAACAGTAAAAAAACTCTACAAATGAACAATTATGTCAAATTCTTTCCAATCCATTGCCCTTCACTTTAATTTTTTTATGGAATGAGGTTGATTTTACAATCTAATAAAAAGCATTGTACAAAACTAAAAATATAATAGTAATAAATTTAATGTGCACTAAATAACATTGATTCCCAATGTGTATAAAATAAAAATAACACTATAAATCATAGTAGCAAGATTAGACTATATTAACCTTTGGTATACCAAAATTCAAATTTACTAAATGCTTCACTATATTTACAACATTAAACTTTTAAATATTGTCTAAATAACATTGATTCCCAATGTGTATAACATAAAAATAACACTATAAATCTTAGTAGCAAGATTAGACCATATTAACCTTTGGTATACCAATATTCAAATTTACTAAATGCTTCACTATATTTACAACATTAAACTTTTAAATATTGTCTAAATAACATTGATTCCCAATGTGTATAACATAAAAATAACACTATAAACCATAATAGCAAGATTAGACCATATTAACCTTTGGTATACCAAAATTCAAATAAATACTAAATGCTTCACTATATTTACAACGTTAAACTTTTAAATATTACCCAAATGTTAATACGTGTATATTGAAATATATTAAAATATTTAAACTTAATTCTATAATTAAACTATTCATTAGTCTCACACTTTTTATAACTTTACTATCATAAAACAATGAACACATTCTCATACGGTTTTTTTAATCAACATGCTATTTACTCTATTTTTATATTGCTATATCATATGTTATGCTTCAAATTTAAGATATTTATATTTTTAAAATTTAAAATACATATTTTATATTTATGAGATATCAATTTTTATATTTAACAATATTAATTATTTTTTAATAATAACATTTCTACTCAAATATTACTACTATTTTATAAATACTAAATCATATTAACTATAAAAATTATTTTTAATTAATTTGCAACATTAAAAATTCACATAAATTACAATAACAAAAAATTACATAAATTATATTTATGAGATATCTATTTTTATATTTAACAATACTAATAATTTTTTAATAATAACATTTATACTCAAATATTTCTACTATTTTATAAATACTAAATCATATTAACTATACAAATTATTTTTAATTAATTTGCAATATTTATATAAATTACAATAACAAAAAAATCAAATAAATTTCAATATTTCATATTGAAACATTCCTAATACCAACTTCACAATAACATTTATAATGGAATATTACTAAATACTATTAAAAATTAAATATGCTATTTTATAAATACTAAATCATATTAACTATTAAAAATTGTTCTCAATCAATATTCTACAATATAAAAAAATCACATAGATTACAATAACAAAAAAATCACATAAATTTCAATATTTCATATTGAGCATGCTAATTTTTTACTATGGTGTTCCAACATATTCTTGATATTAGTTTTTAAAATTCAACAAACTGTTCATGCACACCTGGTCTCATATGTGTCCCAGTCTCCATTCCAAAATGATTTTCATTTTCTAATTACTTTGGATGCATTAATCCTCTAGAGGCCATGATAAAGCAGACCATGTGAGAACAGATAGTGCAGCTTTAATTGTTTTTAGTTTACGTAGAGGCCAAAGGCATTTCGTCGTATGCTTCTTTTTCTCAAGTGATTTTGCCATTGCATAGTACGCTTACACTCTTAAGTGATTTTACATCTAACATTTTAATTATTGAACATGCATAGTACGCTTACTCTGAAAGTAGCGACGTACAGAGCTTCGGAGTAGTTTTGCTTGAGCTGATCACGGGCAGAAAAGCGATCACATCGTGCAATGGGTGAAGAAGACAAGCAACCCAAAAAGAGAAACAGTAAAGAAGATTATGGATATGAGGCTTAGCAGCTTAGGTATGACGGAGATCATGCGTATTTTTTTTCTTGGCTCTCTTTGAGTAGAAAAATCCTCAGAATGTAAGGTTTATCATTACACCAAAACCTGCAGATGTTAGTGAACATTTGATACCAAGCACAAGGTCCTATTACCAGGAGTGGTAGTTAGTCCACATTTTTATATTCCTAGAGTTGTGGCGTTTATACTCCAACACCACATTTTTCTATTCCTAAAGTCGTGGGATTTATACTCCAACATCCCCTCCGGTGTAATCAGGGAACATGTAAGGTTTGTCCTTACACCAAAACCTATATATGTTAATGAATATTTGAAATCAAACACAAGATCTTATTACCAGGAGTGGTGGTTAGTCAATATTTTTATATCTGTGCAATGGTTATACTCCAACATAGATGCGCATAGATTCTCCACAATGCATTTTCACTTTCACCTATGCATGGAAATGAATGGAACAAGGCACTCCCCGATCTCATCGGCATATAACCTACATACGTACTTGTCTTCATCTTAATTAGTATGCCCCCTCTGCCAATTTTTCCACACACCAAGTGGCCACAAGCATTACAAGCTTCTTCCTATCACTACTACATAGAGGGGGGTTTTGAGACAATATTTGTGTAAATTGTCTCAACTTAAGACAAAAAAAAGCTTTTGTATTATCTTAAATATTGTCTTTAAGTGTGTGTCTTAAATTATTGTCTCTATTTGAGACAAAAGAAACTCGTCTCTATTATTGTCTTAAATTATTGTCTCTATTTGAGACAAAAGAAATTTGTGTATTGTCTTTAATAGAGTGTCTTAAATTATTGTCTCTATTTGAGACAAACGAAATTTGTGTATTGTCTTAAATATTGTCTTTAATAGAGTGTCTTAAATTATTGTCTCTATTTGAGACAAAAGAAATTTGTGTATTGTCTTAAATATTGTCTTTAATAGAGTGTCCTAAATTATTGTCTCTATAGAGACATTATAGAATAAGTTAATTATAAACCATATTGTCTCTCATGTTGAAACAAAAAAAAATCTGTATTGTCTAAAAAATTGTTTTTCCATATCATTTTTGTCTCTCTATAGAATATATAGAATGCAAATATTTATGATAGGGCATGGCGGAATCGAACCACCCACCTTCTGCATTATATATTACAGATGCTCTACTATTGAGCTAACACCCTACAACTTCATCTACGAGAAGAATATATGTGTATTGTTTAGAGTTATTGTTAGGCAGTGAGCACAATAAACATGAAATAATATTTTGACTATTCTAATAAAAAAATTATTCTAATTTTTTATAAAGTTCTAATGGAAATTGTTGTTATAATACTCATTAATTTCAAAATCAATAGATAATTCCATATTTTCTATATAAAAATTGGGAGAGAGGAGGTGGGCTTGGTCAATGCTAATGAAAGTGGCCAACTAAGGACTAAAGATCCAATCAATCAGTAAATCAGTTGGTCAATCAATCAATTCATTGGTTCCATTAAGGTCGGATGGTCAGGCTCATATTGGTTCCCCTATCAATTAGATCAGTTGGTTGGTCATAGAGGGTTTTCAATCGAATAAAGGGGAAAGAGAATTCTAATATAATCCAACCCACCCTGGTATGTGTACTTTTCACCGGTCCATTATTTGTATCTCAAGAATGGCGAACACTTTAATAAAAAAATAAATTAATCCACTATACATGCAATACCTAATCCCATTGTAAAATTAATCCAATAGATGTTGGTTTCCACTAAATGAATTATGAAAAAAAAGGTTGAAAGGGCATTAAATAGTAATGAGCAGAGTCAAGTAATGCTTAGGGACCAGTACATTGCTAACTAAGTAAGTGATTGATGACCCTATTTATTATTATCTAAAGTTGTTGGTTTTAAAACGATGATAGTAGCACCATCATGGCTATATAATCAAGCAAGCCTATTATCATTTAAGGAGGTTTGACTAAGATATTTGGAAATACACCACCACATGGCACCAGTTCTTCGCAGAAATCCACTACAGGGCACTGGGTCTTTGAACTAAGGAGGATTTTTGGGCACCGGAGTGTACCTCAGCTAAGTTAAACACACAGTTAGCACATACACACACAATGTGTATTTTGTGTATATGTAATGGAAGAAAACTGATTTAAATGCAAATAATGTGTAAGCAAAGAAAATCACACATATGTACACAACAATTTGAGAGGTCATCAATATCTTTATTGATCTACAACATTTAAGCTTTTAGGAGAACAATACAATAAAGGCTATTGGATGACAAAATTGAAAAGGGGCATAACACATGCATAAATAACATATAGCATTGTAACAAATTGTAATAGTTAAAAACAAGGTGTAGAAAGAATAAAACCAAATGAAAAAATATTTTATTTATTTATTTGACACATTCAAATACCTTGCTCGGATAATCAATAATAAAGGGTTTTTCATCTTCTACTAGAAGTTTCCTAATCAAATCAGAATCTTGGAACATGTGACCAATAACAATGGTACTATTTATTTCCAAGCATGAGATTATGATACACTCCACAAATGATGCCGAATACTGTTGAAGGGATATCTGCAACCAAGAATCTAGTTAGGAATTTGTAGCTTTTATTTTATAAGTTATTATACATTTTTCTTGTAAGTACAGAGATTTATTCAACACTAGAATTTTTTTTACAATTGTTTGAATGGCACCCAAAATAACCAACTCCTACCAAGCAACTTCACTCCACTCCTAAACAAAACTAAAATAAATTAAACTATCCACAAACACGAATACTACAAGAACAAAACACAATAAGTTAAACTATATCCACAACCAAGAATACAACACGAACAAAACACAGACACATGGATAACATCACTCAAAATTAAAGTTAATCACACATAGCCACACGGTTCAAAATGTAATTAGTAACTCTTGGCCTTCGGTATTCTTCTAAAATTTTCAGGAAGTAACTTTGCAACTGAGTTTATAAAGCAATTCACTTGTTTTATCTTCATGTGAACACTTGGATCTGAGCTACTTGATTCCATTAAAAAAAACACTATAGCATATCTAAGAAGTATAAAATGGCAAGTGAACTCCACCTTTATCTGCAGGTTATATATTAAGAAATCAAATGCCCTTCATCCCTCTACCATTTTATATATCATAGATACTATTTAACAATTTGAATGGAACAAAAAAGGGAAATACAACACTTAATCGGATGGAACCCCTATTTAATTCATGTTTGTCTCCCATTAGGAGTCTAGTGTCCTCAATTATGAGCTCACATATACATTAACATTAGTTATGCCTACATTGTTTTAAGTCTCTCTAGCTCTCAATATGTTTTCTAGACCTTCAAGGAAAACTATTATAGTCCTTGGATCTTTTTAGGTTAGAAGATCACAAAATGGCTTAATGCAACCCCAAATCGTAAGGTATCTATAATAGAAAAAGGGATCATGTTATCGACCTTGCATCATAAAAACAATGGATGAAGAAAATTACACATGCAAAGAAATTAGAAAAGTTTTGTACATTATCTGTTCGTCACTTCTTGCAAAAGTTGCATTTGAAACTTCACATGCTGCCTCTTTTTATATGGAATTCAACATTTGCTAGCAAAGATAAAAGTAGGGGAAATTTATTTTCATTGATCATATCCTACAATGAAAATGAGTACAGTGCATTAAAACAAAAGTGTCAAGTTATCTTACAATCAAAATATAACATTGGTAGCAATGGTACGAATTTAAAACCATCTCCACCTGAACTTCCTCTTGTGTCCCTACAATAACATTGGAGATTGTCCAACATGTATCTTTTATTATGGTTTTCTTTGTTTGTTTAGTTGTGATAAGATGCAAGATCCTTATTATCAATAAAAACCTGCACATGACAAAATATAAGATAAAAGCATAGGCAAGAGGGTAAATCCACCATGTTGAATTTTGTCTCTTTACATTCTAGCATGTTGTATCAACCATTAAATCACAGCCAAAAATGCATTCAAATGATGCAATATAGCATATCTATTGTATAATTTATTTGGAAGAAGTGTTCTCTCAAATTGTCGGAGTACAATTTTCTTTAATGTTACCTACATTACTAGTTTAACAATAGATAAGAAAACTAAACCCACTGCTTGTTCATTAATAAATTTGGAATTTATCCTAGTTTAAATTTTAAAATACTTTTGTAGTCTAACACTAGTACAAAATGAGAGATAAGTGACTAGGCGAATAAAAAATTTAGTCACCATAGATTTTTCAAGGGATAAATGACTAAAATTGAGCAATTTTAAGTGATCCAACTAAAAACGATTAAGAAAAATGACTAATTTAGTCATAGGATAAAATATACGACTAGATAACAAGTGACTAAAATAAAAATGACTAACGTAAATGACTAATTAGTCACAGGAATACAAATATGACTATATAACAACGACGAAGAATATGAATTAGTCATTTATGTTAGTCATTTTTAGTTGTGTCACCCTGGCAATGGAAAATTACAATTTTGACAATGAATTTGTACAATTTACTAAATTTTGACACCGCATATGTTAATGGGGTCTTTGAATCCATCTATAGTGTTAAAATTTACTAAACTGTAACTTTTTATATGGATTTAGAGACCCGAGTGATGTTAATGGTGTCACTTAGCAATGGAAAATATCAGTTTTGACAATGAATTGTTATGACTTATACTCAATTTTAACAATGTAGATGGATTCAATAATGGTCTCAGCTAGATCTGCTTGAACCATGCTAGTGTTAATTCTCAACATCAATGATTTTGAAGTGTCGAAAAATAGTGACTCCAACAGTACTGCACCTATCAAATTTTGTCATCCAAACATTCTGATCATCTCATCTGCATCATCATGTAGTCAACTAGTTTGAAGCACTTTTCATGTGCATATCTCATTTGATCATTTTCACAGCTTCCATTGGACCCCTTTGATAGACTTACAGGCAGTTTGCATCTCATGTATTGTGGTCGTGTTGTGGTTAGGTCAAGTTTGGCTTTTGGTAGTTTCTTGTCAGTCATTATAATATTGTCATGCCGCGAAGTGATCATGAGTGTCTGCATAATTGTATTCAGCTAGCTGTCACACTGGTCATGTCCATTTTTCGTTTGACGAAAATCGTTATCATTTGATCCTCTCGGTACTCAGTTGAAATTTCGGCATTTCGTGTAATGACAATTAAATTTTGTCATTTCTGCATCCTTCATTAATTCACAGGATGCGTTCGTGTGTCGATGTTCTCTAATTACGTCTATGCTTGGAATTAAGTTGAAAAATATTCCACCCCTAAGTCTTACATAAAAAAAACCAATATCCCATATTTTATAATAAAAATATTAGTGCTTCCCCCTTTTATTAATTATTTCCCCTATCCTAGCTTTTAAACCCTTTTGTCTTTAAAATCCTCATCCTTTCCCATTTTCATTTAAATAAAAAAATAATAAAGCACCTTTAATATCACTTGCTTGGAGCACTCAGCTATCCAAAAATCCACAAAACATATTATATTACATACCATTTTTTTTTATTTGCTAGAATTTCCCTTACTTGCGGGAGTGAAATCTAGTCTAATAAACCATGACCCAGGGGAATCTAAGCCGTCAAAACTACCTGGGGATCGCATTCAACCTGGACCACACCAACCCTCAACAAGTTGGATTTTGGGTGTCTCCTCCCAACCAGTTCACCCCTAAGGGAAATTGAACTCGAGTCTCCCTATTGATGAGACCCACACCTTAACTAAATGAGTTAGTGGAAATCGACATTATATGCCATATAATTACAAAACTCTCTCTCTCTCTCTCTCTCTCTCTCTCTCTCTCTCTCTCTCTCTCTCTATATATATATATATATATATATATATATATATATTACACACACACATATATATATATTACACAACATACTATATATATATATTACAAAAAAAAATATAATATGTAAAACATAAAACATATACCATATTAATACACAAAACATGTAAAATAAACAATATATATAATATATAAACAAGAGCCAGGAGGTGGCAATGTCCTTGACATTGCATTTGCATCAGGAAGGTTGACTTGGGAAGTGGGGAAACCTAATTTTGGATGCATAAGTCGAGCAAGTTCCAATTTGAGAAAATTAATGGATAATTGTAAATATTTAATACCGAGTAAACCAATTTAGGATTGTGATTTTTTATCATTTTTTGAATAGGAAGTTTGCAGGTTAATATATTTATTTATACTTTAATTGTTGGATTTTGAGTATATTGTTCCTTTTATATGAATTTGATAGAGAAAATAGCAATGTTGGAGGATTGTTCTCTTACTTGAGAAGGTGCTTCCATTCATTTTAACTAAAGCGACATCATATTCCTGAAGCTACAATTGTGAAGTTTTTTTATACTGTAGGAAAGGTATATAACTTCATCTTTGTGGTATTCATAATCATTGTCTAAATGGATGTTTTTTTAAAGTTAATAAGTAAACAAAGCTTTGCAATTATGGTGTCGAGTATTAGTGCAGCATTGGAGTGTTTGTTACAATAAAATTAGTTTTTTTTAATAACATGAAGAACATATTTAATGGAAAACTTCTAAATTTGTTATAGCCTCAATCCTTGTCTATAGAAGTGATTCAAGATAAATATATGTTGAAGTGAATTTAAAATACAAAAACATAAATATGAAGAAACACACAAATACAGAGACTCAGATTGGGAAGAACTCGGGAAGAATTTGAGAAGCAGAGTTTGACTCCTGATCGACCAAAACTCAAACTCCCATTAACCGATTGAAATTCAGTTGACCCAAATTTGGCACAAGCTAAGCAAAAAAAAAACTATTTTCTGGCCTGATCCAAGTCAAACTTGCATTTCAACAAGTTTAACCCCAATTTCTCTTACACTAACATGCATAATAATGGGGTTTCAGTTAATGACCAAATATGAAATCGAATCAAGCAATATGATGAAATAATTGAGACAATAAGACATCAACAAGGGAAAAACACACAAAAAACAAGTGTAAAATTTAATTAAGATGCAACAGACCTTGTGAGGAACCCTGCATACTATACTATTCTGAAGAAATAGTGAGAAAAGCGTAAATCCTCTCAACAATACAGACAAAACAAGACATTTTAGTATACAAAAAATTCAAAAATGATTTGACTGATTTATATGCTTAGTTGCTTACATGATCTCATGTTGGACAGAACTAGTTTCCATGCATCTAAACTTGTATGTACAGACATTTGTAGGGAGCAATCCTAAGATTCATTTGACATGTACACTATCTTCGATGAAATACAACAACGACCATCTAGACCAATTCCATGCATTTGTAGGGTAAACCCATTGCGCCAAGCAGGAACCACTTAACTAGCGTGCGACTCTTCCCGAGATTCAGTTCAGATTGTCAAAGCATGATGTGTAAAGCTGTATTTCATGATGAATGCAATTGCAACCTGGTATCATCCCACCAGGCATAGAACATGGACAACGGTATTTAAAAAAATGTTTTTCACTAATTTTCTTTTCTTTTATCTAAATTTCACTATCATTCAAAAAAGTCCTTATTTTCAACATTTCGCTGAGTTTCCTATTAACAATGTGTGTAAACTCAGTAGACTTTGACCTGTCATCCCAACAAGCAAATTGGCAAAAGGCACAGAAATAGAAATTGATGTATGTTATTTTTAGATAGTTAAGGCACCAAAATTGAATGCAAAACGGAAAACCCCGTTCCACCGTTTGCGCAGCACAGCCACATTGCATCGCACAAACCGAAGGCCAACTCAAAACCCATGGGAAGGGCCACAGAGCCCAATACAAAACAACAAGTATGCCGCAAAAAAAACACTGTCGACATTATTCAAACACCAAACAAAGTAACAAATCAATACATGAGATTATTTTCCATGGCATTTGGAAAGATTTTATAAAAAAACACAACGAAAAAGAGCCGAGCCAAAAACAACAGGTATGCCGAAAAAAACAAATTCTTGACATCATTCAAGTGCCAAACAAACTAGCAAACTCAACATAGGAGAGATTATTTTCCATTGCATTTGCCAATATTTTTGTAAAAAAAACACAACGAAAGAAAGCCGACCCTGTTTATGGTTGATGCAATGCCACAACAACGACCATGTCCAAGCACGACGAATAGGAAATTACCGCAGTAATGGGGATCATTGACCTTTCCAACTGTAGAAACGAGCAATATTGAAATGAAATGGCGAAATCTTGTCACCACTAGCGAATGTAAATGAATGGACGACTGAATCACATTGAGACAGTAGCATCGACAACCAGAAGCCACCGCCTGTTTTCTAAACCCACATCCAGAAATATGGAAAAGCACAGTAAACAACCCGCCAATAGCCAGAGCATAGAAGGAAGCTGCACTAGATAGAAAAAGCATGAACACCAGAGGACCTCCAAAAAACAAACTACCATAATTAACCAAGAACAACATTCGGCCGCAGATGCGGATGGAAATATCTAGAAGCAAGGACACTGAATGGAGATAGGAAAATCTCCAAAACCCTCAAACCACAGACCCCCATACCCGACAATGCAGACTGCCCCATCACCCAAACATCGATGAGCATGAGGAAATAACCAAAACAAACTCGAACACAAGAAGAAACGCAATCTCCAAGGCACAACAAGTATGCACGGACGAAGATGGAGGCTATCCTTCACCCCCATAACGGATGAAAACACAGAACCCACCATACCGAAATAAAAATCCACCAGGACAACCACAATAAAGCTTGACCATACCGCAATAAACCTCTACGACACCACATTAAACCTCGCCCATTCCACATTCAACCGCACCACCAACCCGATTTACAATGGGTGACGACACTCCACCGCCGGGGCCTGGGGCACACAGCCCCATGCCAACGTCACTAATAACGGATGAAACCATGTCCACATAAAATGCATTTTACAAAAATTCAGACAAATACGAATAAATAAAACCTTTACAAACACTTTGCAATTTGACAACCCACTCTCTTTGCCACCCAACTTAATGTCCCTCACCAAAAAATAAATGTGAGGGACATAAACATTTAATATGATATTATAAGCATTAAACATATAATATAATACACAACATATAAAATAATGGCCCATTCCAGAGCTAAAAATTCTCAAATTGATCTCCCAGAAAATCAATAGCTGCAAAACATCAATAATTTGGACTTGGATTGGTTATTTGGTGCCAACCGGCTAGTTGGACTCATTATGGGATTAATTTGAGGAAGTAATCTCCATGAATTCAAGATGAACTCAAGCAGCCGGTGGGAGTTTAATCATTTTTAGTGTTTAGGTTCCAATATATGGTTATAGTTCTAGTTCTTGACATTCAAAGTTGTTTCGGACAGTCAAAACCCCAAAAAATTACAGAAAATCGATAATATCACAAGGAGTTCAACTCTGAAACCCTTCGGATAGGTTATTATTCAACGTGTGTGAGAGAGAGAGGGGGAAAGAATCCTTAGAACCCTGAGTGCCATGGAGGGGGTTACAGGCGATGGTGGATCTCTTGTTTCCCTAGCTAGATGGAGAAACGATTTCTCTCAGATATTTCAATATTACCTCGATAAATCAACGTCACACCCGTTTGAGAGATGGATTGTCTCTCTTGCTGCAACTATTTCATTTTCAGATTGAGACCCAAACCTTTCAATTTCAGCCAATGAAGCAGTAGATCCAGTTGTTCCAGCAGGCGAGATTTTCCTCTGATCTCAGTAAGGGCTCTATGGAGCTAAGCTTAAATTATTTAAAGTGATGCAAGGTTGGAACAATTTTTGCTTGCTTATTTCCCATTGTTGTCTTGTTCATAGCGTTTAGAATGGAAATATATTCATGACAGTTTTGATAATGACCTTTAGACTTTTATTTGCAGGAAAGGTTTGTGTTAACAATCTACAAGGGAGTCTGAGAAGGCCTAGGTGACAGGGCTCTCTCTAGAGAAACCAAAACCAAATATTAACCCCATGAATTACGAGCATCTTTACATACAAAATTAACAGGTTTTCCAATAATGGGCATCGCATGAATTAACAAGTTTTTGCAACAGTGGGCATCCTTTTCAGTAAATGGTTGTGGGGGAGGTGTTCTTCGTTGTGTGTGTAACACTTTTATCGCTTTCAACCACAATAAATCCAAGGGCTTGGTCTCCTAGGATGTGGGTGGTTATTATTAATATAAGTACAACTTAGCATTTTAGAAACCACCTTTCACTATCTGTGATTCATTAGGACCGTGTCCTCTGGGTTTTGAACTTCATTCGATAGGGATTTCATTGCTTATTACGCATCTATTTGTGACCAGATGATATCCCAACATGTCTAAGTTTTTGTCAAGTTTTGGAATTTTAGGGACATAGAATGTTTGGAAACATAAATCTTCATGCTCTAATTTATTTGTTGCATTGACAAGAACTTTCTATTTCCTGGGGTGAGGAAGATCTGTTTGTAGTTGTGTCTAATGCTAATAAAAAACAGGTGGACATTTAATTACTCTTAGCGTATTAAGGCTAGCATAGATCCATCTTAACCCCAGATCTATTAAGTGTTGAGCGGGAACAAAACACTTGAGTTGCAAATGTCAGTGTTTCTGCACGCTCCAAGACTGTTTAACCACATTGAGATTTGCACCTAGAGTTTTTTTATCCCTTTGGGTAAATATGGATCTATGCTAGTTGGTGGACAGTGCAGTTAGCCAACTATTATATATTGGAAGATTGAAAGTAACAGCAACAACCCTCTAAATGATCACATTAACTGACCAAACATCCCCACCTAGAAGCCTACATACAAGTCATGTTGAAAAGACCCTGTGGAGCTTAATGAAGCTTCCTCAGTCAGCTTTTACGCTACATTTCCACCCAGCATCTGTGGCATATGTATATCATGACTGCCCTATACTTCTTAGTACATGTACTAGAACTACGGACTATATGTACAAGCCATGGGCATGCCCTGTACTTGTCTTTGTACAAGAATGATAACATGATGTCTACATTATTCCCTATACATGTTGTACATCATCAACAACAAGCCTCCAAATCCATCCTGCTTGTAGTAAATAATTTGGTGTCAATCTAATTATCTGTCTCCTAGATTTGTAATGTATCAAAGGCAAAGAGTCAAATATGCACATCAACATACATATGGGGAAGAAATAAAAGTCGGGCTCAAGAAGCTTTGGCAAGCTAATTGCATAGCCAAAGTGGGAACTAGATTGCTTAGAGTGTGTGAAGCACCAAGGAACCCAAAAAAACACTCTTCCTTGGTCTCTTTATGCATCATGGAAAGGACATTATTTGCTAAACACTAAGCCCCAAAATATCCTAATTATGGCCTAATTGAAACAATTATGAACACCTTTTTGTAGAGTCCAAAGGCTATAGCACCTTGGAATTTGGTTACTAACTTTGCCAAGAATGTAGCCATCTCTAAGTTTAGTTGGAGATCCACTCTTCTACGTCAAATAAAAGCCTACTCTACAACCTTCCAGTGAAGCTGGCAGATAAACAAAACGTCATATTTTACTTTTGAAAGGGAATGAGTTATGCTAATAATAACTCTCGTGGTAGCTATCATATTCTAATTAGTCCAAAATAATTACCAATTGTGATATTTGACCTATAACGGGGCAAACAAAATGGCATGAATATTAAGTATCTTAGAATTGTAATAAGAGTCTAGGAGAATACCACGTCGGTCCAAGACTAAACATGCTTCCTGCCATGTTGCAGATTTCCCTCTATGTTTTCCCTCTATGTTTGTAGCCCCTGGCACATGTAGATACTCTCATTTCAACTAATTTGTCATCCTCCTGGAGTCTGAATAGCAAAAGATGACTTGGGTGTGCCATCATAGCACTTTTGTTGTATAGTGTAGCACTCAGTTGTATGTTGAAAGCAAACAGGGCATACGCATTTGAGAAATATTATTATCTTCTGGATGGGTTTTGTCTCAAAAATTCTTTTTATAGCACAAGTTGTGCTTCAATTATCTCATGATCACATGTGGAAGTACATGCCTATGTGTGGATGTATTTACTTACATGTAAAGATATTGGTCCATGTGGTATTTTTTATTCACATCTAGCCATAGGTACGAGGTTGGCCACTTTTGGTTTGACTATTTACTATGTTCAAGAATGTTGAGGACATAGAGCTAGTTTTGGTACACCATATATGCAAGGCTATGGACCAAATCTTGTTGGGGTTTATTGAGCATGCCCTCCTATTGTAGGTACTAGACATCCTCCATATGGAGTGCAAGGATATGGACCAAATCTTGTTGGCGTTTATTGAGCATGCCCTCCTATTGTAGGTACTAGACATCCTCCATATGGTGTAGCACCTAGCTATGGACCTGCTGGGTATGGAAGTACACCAGGGTATGAGATAACTATGAATGGTGGATATGGTGTAACATATGTATATGGAGGGGATGCATACTATCCAGGAGGTAGAAAAGGATCTTATGGAAATGGATTTGGTAATGCACCTAGTAGCACTACATATGGTTATGTTGCCATCTATGTACCGTCTCCCTATGGAAATTCTCCTATGGCCATAACTGGTTGGGGAGCCACTGCTGGCTCCACAGGATATGCAGCGACATGAGAAGGATCTTGGGGTTCATCATCTCCTTCAGGACAGCTTGTTAGAGCTGCTCCTGGCTATGGATATGCAAGCAAGTAGTGGTTATGGGCCTTTTGATGGTGGAGCTAGTGGAGGAAGCTATCCAGGAGGATATGGTGATACACATGGTAATGTTGGTTATGGAGAATCATAGAAAGTACTATATTTGGATAGTTTTGTAGTGCCATGGGAACTAGAGTAGTGGGGTATGGTAAGGGAAAATTGGTACAATTGCAATGCTACCTTTTTTAAACTTAAATCAGGTTGCTACATGCCCATATTCGCCCATCATTTGATTAATTGATTTTTATTGTTGTTATGATGCTCATACTTCATACAAATGGCTCAGAAACACTTTTTAATGCTATTTACTGTCCTTTTATATACCTAGAATTGCTAGTTTAGACTATTTCTTACACATAACTGCTAAGATTTGTGCCCAGATCCATTGTTAGGAAGTTGTTCATCCATAACATTGGCCATAATTCAAAATGACAAGGATTCCCTATTGTTTAAAGGAACAAAACACATTGCATGTCTTCCATGGCTTCCCTTCTTTGAGTAAGTTCACTTTTCGTCAACTCTTTATTTCAATAATTTCCTGTAGCCCCTGAAGATACTTGGATAGATGTAGGGAATTTTCTATGGCTTCTAGATATTGACATTATCCTTGAATATTTTTACTAGGAAGCATTGGTTGTCCATCCTTTCTCTATTACTTTGTGGCATTCTTTCCTTATCTTATGTCAATGCACTAATAATTTACGAGGATTGGTGGAAACTACAAAGAAACAAGGTATTGTTCTTGATTGAATGGAATACTTCAAGTTTGTTTGAAATAGTACAACTTTTGTTTTTCCACCTTAATCTTGAAATCGGAGGAGGTGTGTAAAGTGAATTTCGCTTTCAATGATTTTATTGATATTGATATGACATATTGGTTGAAGTCTCCTGACCCGGTAGTGGATAAAATTGCTTCTTTACCTTTTATTCATTTGGGACATTTAGTGAAGCGGGTTGGAAATAAGGTTGTATAATAGCTTGCATGTTGGTCTAGATGTTGGAAAGAGACAATTCCTAACACAATTTTCATTATCTCCTTTTTTTCCTAATAATATTATGATGGTGGTTATGAGATTATTTTAACTAGTATGTAGTATCAAGAATGTTAAATTTATATGAGGAGCTCCCTAGGAATTCATGGACAGCTTTATCCTGCGGCACTGAAAAAATTATATTAGTTCAGTATGTTTCTCCTCGTAGAGTTTCCGATTCTACTACATGGTCTAAGGTTTACTTTTTGCGTTCAGCCCCAAATAGGATTTTGATTTTGATCTTTCATGGTTTATAATATTCCTAGATGCTCCACTCACTCTTCCATTGCTCTTATTGCTTGTACTTTATATTTCCAATGACATACTTTGGTCACTTGTGTTTCATTTTAAATAGCATTTATATGGAGAAAATTTTGTTTTTAAAACATCTGAATTCACTGATTTTCCATTGATGTATGTTGCAGGTGAGTTTTAACCTTAAGGTTTGGATATTTTTGGTGCAGTTGTCCTTAATTTTCCTTCCATGTTCTCTATATTGTGTTGTTGTTATCATAATTATGTTTTCTTCACGTTCACTATTTGTATTATTGATGAGTTGAGTGCCCACATTGTGGAGGCATCTTCGAGTTTGATTTCTATTCAAGTTTTTCACAAGGGCCTTGCTTTGTTTGTTAAGCCACTATACTAGAGGATTTTATGCATTTGCATATTCTTTGCCAGAGTACTTGAGTAGAACTTGCTAGCTCATCTAGTGTTCCCTTGGAAAAGTTGGGATTGTAAATGCTAATGCATGTCTTTATTAAGATTTTTTGTAGATGTAGGCTCATGTCGACAATGATGATGTGATGTACCTGCAACAATTAATTAATAAGAATATGCGAAATAGCAGAAATGACAGAACTCAGAATCACTTTTATATTGATCACGGGCCACTTCGAGGGGGCAACCTCCTTTGAGCAAGCTCAATACAATTAACTTCCCCGTCCTTCAATGACCTCAACACACACTTATATACTAAGTCTATGCCCAATACTATGAGTCAAAACCATGGGACATATAATACTACGGGACGACTTACAAAGCATATGCGTCCAATACTATGGGTCAATACTATGGGCTAATATAAACTACGGATCAACAAATACTACGGGACGACTTACAAAGCATATGCATCCAACAACAATATACTAACATAGTAAAGAGAAGGGTTTACATAGGTTCCTAACATCCCCTCTCCCTTAGAAAAAGCTTTGTCCTCAAAGCTTTGGTTGGAAAAATTGCTGCAGAATCTAAAGGAGTGGTTCCCCGGTAGCATCCTCGGGTTGCATTTCGGGCCACTGACGCATTTGGAGTGTCAAGGAGGATTGCTTGGAAGGTTGTAGATGAAGAAGAACCCTGTCAGCTGCATGGAAAATGCGCTCAGAACGGTGTTGATTGGCTTGTTGTTTCAGGTGAATTCTGGCCATGTGAAGATTGTCCTACAGAATGAGAAGAATCTGATCGCGGTTTCGAAGAATCGAGTCAATTTCCTGAACTGGGGAGCTGCTAAGGGTGTATGGAAGAAGAAATGGCGATGTTTTTCCATAGACTGCTTCATATGGTGTCCTTTGAGATGTGGTATTGTACCACCAGAGCGCTGCAAGGAAATCCATAGAAATAGTTGGCCAAAGCTGTGTAGGGATGGGCAAGGGTTTGAGCAATCCCGAAAGGAGTGTCGTTTCACCCTTGTTGACTTGGAAAGTATCATCATCAGCCACCATCTGTTGAATTGTCATTTTTAGTCCCTGCCAAAAGAAGTTACATTGTTCCCGGTCATACATTTTGCAGAACCTAGAGTGCCCTGATGATGAAGAAGCATGGAGTTCATAGAAGAGATAGCCCTGTTGAACATATTGCAACCAATTTGGAACAAGCAGAGAAAGAGCTGTAAGAGAAACTGGGTCATCAATTGTGCGAGAAGGAGCATCTTCCACCATATTGTCCTTACCCTTCTTGTAAGTGATCACATAGGGATAACCCATGAGTTGGATAACCCATTTCAGGTGTGTTGGGGAGGAGACCCATTGTTCCAGAAAATTTTCCAGACTTTGGAGATCAGTCTTGATGCAGAAATAATTCCCTAATAGGTATGGCTGCCACTTCTGTACTGCATGCAAAATAACCATCACTTCCTGCTGAGAGGTAGATATGGCTAAATTCTTACCGAAAAGGTCTCTTAGGCAGCAAGCGCATTGGTTCAGCAAAGATACCTGCATATCTATCCAAGGAAGTAGTGGAGATTGTTGATGGGTGCATCTGAATGGAATTGAGCTGAGCGATGACACCATGTGAATTCTTCTTAAGGATTTTTTCCAGACGATGTGAACTGATGATGCAGAGAGACCCTGGTTGTAAGCCGAGAGACCCTGGTTGTAAGCCCATAAATTTGTGTTGTGCCCCATTGACTTTAAACTGCATCCAAAGTTCAACAAAATCCCATAAGATGGGGCCAAGTGTGCGTAACCATTGAACGCCCAAAACCACATCACATCCACCTAAGGACAAGGCAAACATGTCAGAGTGTAGGTTATAATATTCCATAGAGATACGCACATTGTGACACTTCCCCTTGCAAGGTAAGGTGCCCCCATTGGCAACCATGACTTCAAAGTTGGAGCAAGGATGGACAAAACAATCAGCCTGTTTGGAAATCCGAGGGTCAATGAAGTTATGAGTGCTACCAGAATCAATGAGGATGGTAAGAGGGAGCTTCTTGAAGTATCCCCTGACCCGCATTGTTTGTGGGGTGGTGACGCCGGTTACAGCATGGAGAGAGATCTCGGGTGGGTCGTCCTGAGATGGGGTGTCAACAGGCAGGTGTTGAATGTCGAACTGATCATCTACTGTATCTGTAGCTTCTTCACCAAGTTCTAAGGCAGGCGGAGAATCCACATCCAAGAGATAGAGCTTTTGTTGAACACATCTATGTCCCCGAGTGAATTTCTCATCACAATTATAGCAAAGCCCTTTTTCTCGGCGTGCCTGCATTTCTATTTCAAACAAATGCTTGATAGGAGTTGGTTGAGGAGCAGGCGTGATGGGAGGTCGTTGGGAACCCATATTTCTGAAGGGAACAAAGGTGGGCTTGGAGCGTTGTTAAGCTGTGATCTTGTCCTCGGCCAGCTTAGCCAACCCTAGGACTTCCATAATTGTGTTGGGACAAAATATTTTGACCTTTGAGCGGATTTCATCCTTGAGACCACTGATAAAACAACTCCTGTAGAATTCATCAGACAATCCTTCTGTGTGATTGGCCAATTTCTCAAATTATGTCTGATACTCTCTCACTGTGCCAATTTGGTGAAGTTTAGTGAGTGCTCCTGTGAAATCATCAAAAGCACTAGGACCAAATCGTGGCAAAATGAGTTGGCAAAAATTTGTCCAGTTTGGCTCAGGATGAGCTTTGATATACCAACGGTACCATTGAAGGGCTTCCTATTCCAAATGAAAGGATGCCAGTGGAACTTTCTAGGCATCAGAAGTATTATGCAGACTGAAATATTGCTCTGCTAGATATATCCATCCAGTCAAATCAGTACCATTGAAGCGAGGAAAATCAAGCTTCGACCCATGAAAATTGCTAGAAGAAGAGAACCCGATGGCTGCAAAAGATTCTGGCTGTCTGGTATTGTTCATGGCTGAATGCTGAAGATGGAGGCTGAGAAATTTTTCATCCAGATCTTGGAGTTTGGTTTGGATGGCTGCAAGTGCTTCCTCCATGGTGTGTGCTCCTGCACGGGTGACAACCATAACCAGGTTTTTTTTTTTTTCTTATGGTGGAATGGGTAGAAAAACACAAACAGAAGCTGATTTAGTAAACGGAAATTTGGATTGGGGAAACAATCGGATGGGTAATTGGGGTTTGACTAGATTTTGGACACTATCGAAAGGACAAGAAGAAAAAAAGGGGGATTTCAAAAGAGGGGTGATAGAATGAGAAAATTTGGCAGAGAGAGACAAAGAAGCAAAATTCAGAAAGGAACTCTGTGGTAAAATTTGAAGGTGATTGGGTGAAATCTGAGGAAGTTATGGCAAACCCTAAAAATAGACAAATGTGGGATTTCGGGCTTTGGGAAGGGGAATTGGGGAGAGGGTCCTCAGGAATGAAATATGTAGAATGGGATGACAGGGGTTCCCCGAAAATTTCAAGGGAAACAGAGTGAAAACAAGGGATATATGGAGAAAAAACTGAATTTTATACTCTTCGGCAACAGCGGCGCGGAAGGGATCCACAACAGATGGATCTGCAATAGCGCAGAAGGGATCCACAACAGATGGATCTGCAATAGCGCGGAAGGGATCGAAAATGGCTGGATCTGAAATGACGACTGGATCTGGAATGACTTTCAGAATAGATCTGAAACGACTGGATCTAGAGCAGAAGTGATCGGCAACAGTTCAACTGAAAATAGATATGGACCCCCAGGTATGTACGGCTTCCTAACAGTTCAGGTGTTTCACTCGGCCACCAATGATGTCTAACGGCTTGCGTATTGGGGCAGTACCCCTCACTCCACGGCTTAGGTAAAACTGATAACCGCTTTGCCACAAACGACAGCTCTTGGTTTACCTCACGGGTGGGAACTAGTCAATCAGGTAGGGGTCGTTGCCCTTTTCGCTGGCAGGTCCTCTCAATGGGCCAGCTACTTCGGGGTTCCTGTGGTACTCCTCACAATGAGTTTTAGGGCTTATTCCCAAGCACTTCCCACAGTTAAGCGGATAGGGATTATTCCCAAATCTGAACCTACAACAGATGCAAAAAAAAATTTGGCAGAAATTTCACCTAGCGAACCCAAGAAAGTGCTCTGATACCAGATGTGATGTACCTGCAACAATTAATTAATAAGAATATGCGAAATAGCAGAAATGACAGAACTCAAAATCACTTTTATATTGATCACGGGCCACTTCGAGGGGGCAACCTCCTTTGAGCAAGCTCAATACAATTAACTTCCCTATCCTTCAATGACCTCAACACACACTTATATACTAAGTCTATGCCCAATACTATGAGTCAAAACCAGGGATAATTTTAAGAACCCATACTTATTTAAAAGTGTATAAACCTTGGCGAATCTTACCAATTCCTAAAATGTCAACTATAAAATATTTGGCGATATTTTTCTAAAATTATTTCAATTTCTAAGGATTTTATATAGTTTATATAATAATTTGGCGATTTTTAGAGTGAAAAAAGTTTACCCAATCAAAATTGGGCGAAACGGGGCTTCAAAAAATGCAAATTGGCGAATCTTTTTTTGGAAAAAAACATGGAAAAATAGCCCCTGGGCTAAATTTCGCCCCTAAAATTATCCTTGGTCAAAACCATGGGACTTATAATACTACGGGACGACTTACAAAGCATATGCGTCCAATACTATGGGTCAATACTATGGGCTAATATAAACTACGGATCAACAAATACTATGGGACGACTTACAAAGCATATGCGTCCAACAACAATATACTAACATAGTAAAGAGAAGGGTTGACATAGATTCCTAATAGATGACTGAGTGATGGTCTGTATGATGTAAATTGGCACTTGTTTCTAGCAGGCTACCTTGTATTTGTAGGAAAACATGTAGTTGTACTATTTTGAAGCATTTGCTAGCCTTATATGGTGATGCTCTGCAAGTATTTTTTATTTTTCTCTTTGAGCAATAATGGTAGGTCAAATTAACTTTACAGGGAAAAGTTGTTCTGAATAGGACTATAGAGAATATGTGATATGGGTTCATATTTAACATGTAACCATTTTTCCAATTAAAGGTTTATTTCAACATGGCACTCTTGAATTCTTTAACATACATAGAATGATGGTTGAAATTGTATGTTCAAAAGTATTTAGTGGTAACTTACATGTAAACATGTTATTTGATTTTATCATATTGATTTTACTACTAGTAGTTCCATATTTTTATCATGTAAGGGTTGTGCATCATAATATTATGATAGTGCTTGCAATACTTCAAATGCTCTAAATGGCAACCATTGTCCAAAAAACATCATGTGACAACAAATAATTACATATAATCAAAATCATACCCTATATTGGGATCCTCGTCATCGATAGCATCCTCTACCTCATCCTTTGGCCTCTTCATTGATCCTCCAAGTATATTAGTACTAGTACTTGGTAATATTTGTGGGTCCAAGTCCATCCACCATGTTGTTTTGCAATGAAACACCATCCAATTTTGATGAAATTGGCTAATCCAAGTTGTAAAATTAGGTAGAAATGTTAACATTCCTAATCAATAATCAATGGTTTTGACTTGAGTGAAAGGCAATTTTTTATTAAGGTCATGACAAATTACTCCAATAGTGAACACCGCCAACAAAGGGGTTCATAGAGGGCTTGGTTCTCTTGATTAAATGCTAATCCCATACCCTCATACATGATAGAATTTAGTCTTGAAATATTGCAAACCCAACAATCCTGGAATGTTGAAACCAAAAAAGATGTTAATTCTGTTGAATTTTGAATGGGATATCAAATTCTATTTTCCTCATATGAAGTTATATGAGGTTGAATCCACTCTCAAACATCGTTGAATTATTAATGGTCATCTTAAAGTTAAGTAAAATGAAATATAATAAGAATATAAGCTTTTACCTTGAGAATTTAATATTTCTAGTTACTACAACAACAACAACAACAAAAGACCCAAAAAATTCAAATTTCGAGCTTATATTGGCCTTTTTTTCAAAACCAAGGTGAATTTCAGTGAATTTTTTGGTTAAGAAAAAAGAGAGTAGTCCTATTCGTCAGCATCATCTTGGGAATCTTTAGGATTGTTGCTCATTCTGAGATCAGGCAGAGGTTAAAGTGGCCACATCTACCATATTAGAAATACTGAAAATCATCATCAGATCTGCCACAATTAGATATCAAAGTGAAAGCACCATTCCCTACTATTGGAACAATACTTTCTTCTTCAAATAGGGCTTCTAGCCACTAGCATGCCTCTGTCATAGAACTATCCTTCTGGTTTCTTGCCAGAGTCCAATTTGCCAGAGAGAGCGGACTTATTGATTCCGCTACCAGATTCTCCTCTCTGGGTTGGATATAAGTTTCTGTTACAGGGGAATTGTCTTTACTTTCTGAATTATAGTCAACACTTTATTTTGCAGTCTATATTGACCTCAAGAGGCAGGTCATTGAACTACATCTTGATATCTTGTTGTTTAATCACTGTGGTTCTTGAAATCCTACCTAGCCTTCATCTGATACAGTATATATTTTCTTTGCCCCATCCTCCGTAAGTCATTTCAAGTCACGTTCTTTTCCCTTTCTTAAATATCTTAAATCCTTCATGATCAAATCCTTGACCCAAAACTTCTTCCCTTTTCTCTATATCTTTTTGCAGCCTTATTTTTATTATAAAATAAGCTAGATCACTAAATGTTGAAACCCTAAATAGGGTTGAGATGGAGATACATGCAATAACAATATTTTATTACGCATATACTTTACACCATTACAATGAGATTTCACCTTTATTATATAGAGTTTGGGAGGTCTTTCAACTAACAAAGGATTATAATATGGAACCTGACAAGTAGTTTGCTCAAAATGCATTTGGCTTCTAGGCAATCCAAAGAGATGTTTAACCAATTGCTTCTTATAATAGTGAGGATAATAAAGCTCTGTGAAACAAGATTATGCAAGACTTGCTTTCTCCAGGTGGACATTGATAGATTGACAACTAGGGAAAAGTCCTTAATTTGTGAGGAGCTATAACCATGCCTTTTAAAGCCTAACTATCAAATTGTTTCTAGTATCATTAACTCCCAACCTCTTTTTCAAGATTGATGAGAACGTGGCCCTTGAGTGAAGGGCTTGATAGAATTTGTGAGTGTCAAACACAAAAATGGGATTACTAAATTTCCTTCACCAGTGCCTCCATATTGGTCCCTAAATTAAGCCACTTATTATAAACAAATCCTCTTCAAGTATAAGCTTTTGAGGATATTTTGCTTCTTTATCTGAATTCGGCAAGATCTTACCCCCCTCCAGATTATACAAATCCTTCCATGTCTGATGCTCAAGTTCTCTAAGCTCTTCCCACATGGTGACTACATTTCTACTTATTCTCTTGGCTAGGTATCTCGGCTAGTGAGCAATTGTCATGCTGAAATATTTCCAAGACCAAATTTACCTATATGGAAGGTCCCATCTATGCCTGACCCTAAAAAGTTATGTTCGAAGAAAGTAGGGAATTCTTTCCATGCTTCCCATATTCTCTTCAAAACTAGGGACCCCAAAATTACAAAATCCTTTGGGGAACCAATGATTTCACACAATTTCAGTGGGGCTCTTAAGTTACATGTGCACTATTCATGATCCTACAAATCATCATTTGATTCCATTGGGCCTCACCATGAATCCATCTTACAGTACATTGAACAGCCAGGAATTTTCTTTGGGTAGCAATATACATCAGGCATAGCTAGACTTCTTCCTTTGGAAGAATACGAAATTTCCATGAGACCTTGACATACTCAGTTACCCCCAACCTTTGACAATAGATATTGCCTTGATAGTTTATCTAGTTTCCTAAAAAGTGTTAACGAGGGAAACCAACAAAACCTGTAATACCCATGACTAGCTTGAATAATTCTACTTACCACTCTAAGCTTACCTTCTAATGGCATGTGTTTGAAATAATGATGTTTGACTCGGCCAAGACTTGTGAGTTTTCTCAAGTCTTCCCTAGTCTTAGCTAGGCTAATTACTTGGCCTTGCCTCATACTTGGCCATGAACTTGCCAAGATTCGCCCTTACTTGTTGGACTCACTTCATACTCAACCCAGAAAAACCCTTCCTCACCAAGACTCACCCTTACTATATTTTGAGTTTTTTTGTATTTGTCGAGTCTTTTCCAAGTCATTGAGTCTCTCTGAGTCTTAGGTTAGCTAAGTATTTTCTAGGTCCGATCGTGATAAATTTGGTTTTAAATACCACTTCTGAAGTTTACTGTGCAGCTTTTGAAGACACCAATCCCATGTCTGGGTAAATACCATCAACAAATGGGATGCTCAAATATATAATGGTTTTACCCTTTAATAATCTTCAATGGTCTCACTAACCAATTAAGAGTATCCTCATCCCCTACAATCCAAACATCTGTTTATGTTAGCCTACTACTGCACCTGAATCTTTACAAAATTTATGAGGAAAAAAATGGTTCCTTTAACTGACTTTGGTATGAGTTGGATTGAAAGAAGGAAGTTTCCTGCCAAGTGATTGTTAGTCATCTCATCCTCATGAGAAAACCCTGAAAGCATTTCGCTTTACAGTATCTGTAAATTACTAAATCATTCTCCACTTCACCTACCTAGGTCTTTTTGACTTTAGACCTTACAGACTAAGAACCTTTCCCCTGCTATGAAACCTACCATTTCTTGTTCATAACTAAATATGATAACGCTGATCTGTTTATTTGAATATTTGTTTGAAATAGGGTATCAAAACTGAAATTGTGAATAGACATCTTCTAGCAATCCACTAACAATAAGCATAAACTCCACATTATTTTTCAATATTTGAGGATAATTGATACACAAATACAAACAATTACAACATCACATTATTTGTCATTACCCCTTTTTTACTGCTACATATTTGTGGGCCATTCTCCAATGCCAAATTGTTTCCCATCATCGGGCATTATTGCAACATAGACGGAAACTCTTCTCTAGCTCATATTTGAGGCTGCTGAATTTCAAAATCCCAAATTTAAAACAGTTTCAACTTTCTCCTTCTATGGAATTTCTAAACTTGATACAGATATGACTACGTAACGACCAATAAAAATGAAGGGCTGGTTTAGCAGTTCAGTTCTTCTCAATGACAGTAGTAAAATCACTTGTCTCTCAGTATGTTGAAGCTAGAACGTTGATTAATTCAAATTCAGGAAATTTCTTGTTTCTCTGCCCGTTACATCTGATAACTGATTTTGTTGGATGCTTCAGGGACATTGGCTTGGATTTCTTTGTGGGCTATTTGCATAAACAATTTTATTGTCTATATTATTATTTGTCCAAAATGCTAAACACTAATGATAAGTGAAAACCCTAAAGTCACTAGGGTGACTTTATTGCATATGCAAGCCTTATATTTTAACAATTTGAACAAGTTGAAAATGGGATGAATGTGACCACAAAAGGTATTATGTTTTGGTTCATCCGTAGTGTCTTTGGATAGTACCTGAGACTGGTAAAGAATTTTGCTAGTAGGAACTACTTTGTTTTGGTTAAACTTGTCCTTTGCAATTGCCAGCTTTTTAACAACTGTTAACCTTTTTTCCCTTCGAACAACATGGTCAATATTTCTACTATGTTGTGTTTGTTGTATCGGACTGTAAAACAGTGCAAGTTTTGCTCATAAATTAGGTACAGAAGTAAAGTTTTGTTTGGGACTTCCCAGTTTGCTAAGGTAGTAAATTCTTTTGATGGATACTCTTTTCATTGATCTCATCCCTTATGAAGGATGCTATTTTTTTTAATATTGGCTTTCTTCATTATAACTATTGGATTATGTGATTGTTAGCCTTTAATTATGCAAGGGGTGTTTCATCCCTTTTTCCTCCCGCGAGTGCAATGAAAATTGAATTTTATTTTTCTTGAAATATGTATTTTTTTTAAAGAACAACTTTTACATATTTTGTATTTTGGAGATTCCTAGCCATCCTTTTCATAATTCTTGTATCTCTTCTTTGTTTTCTGGCCACCTTTCTATTTATGTGTTGACAGTTGAATGCATTGCATGTCAAACCCTGAGACTACAGGGGATTTGATTTGCAGAGAACCATATCGGGGTTGGCTACTGACTATTGGGGGTTTGATTTTCAGAGAACTATGTCTGGGTTGTTCTGTTTATAGAGAAGTCAGTGAACACACATCTTCCAAGTAAAACTCTAGGTTTATGTTCCAAATTAATTTTACTCTCCTCCAATCTTAGTTTTCTACTTTGTTTTTAAAAGTTTATTTTCATCCCATCGGAAATATATGGATACACTTAATAAGCCGGAGAAGCTCTAATTATGGTGGTTCCACTGCTTAGCCATTATTTAACCTTAATGATGGATTGAGTATGTGATTGTTTTTTGGTTTCTAAATTCAAGGAATGGACAATGCAAGGTGTCCAAAAAACCTGTAAGAGAAATAAAAGCATGTATAAATGACTCTACAACACTAACAACTCAAATGAGTCAAAGACACCTAGATGAATCATGACACATTGCCTCCCCCGCCAAGCTTTTCCCAGGCCCATCTTTCCTTGTCACATACTTCCACAATGGGTATTTTTTTCTTGGGCTTGTTGTCTTGCTAAAAAAGGTTAAATGGAGCATGAGCTCCACTAGCAGCAGATAGAGCACTTGAAGGAGGAGTAGAACAACTTGTTCTTGGAGGAATAGGAGGGGAGGCACTAGATGGTGCATTTCTCCCTTTCCTTTGCCCCTTATCTCCTGCCCTAGATGATTGAGGAATTCTCTTTTGTAACGTCCCCCTCATCCAATCCGACCATCGGGAGGGGACATTGGAAAAAACCTAAGATTTCAAATTTCGCCCCAAGTTCATAATGCGTTTTTCAACAATGCAATGTGTGCAGAAATGTAAATAAACATGCATGGTTAATTCAAATCTATCCACACGCACACATCTAATATGCAATTACAAGCATAAACATTACAGGCATCAAATAAAACATTTCCAGATTTAAATACATAAAAATACTTATCTTTAAGAATTGCAGATCCAAGCAACTGACTATGTAAGAGCGCTTTTCAACCCAACCATAGAACTTGTCCATCCTGTACTATTTCATCTCCCAAGTTCACCCCCAAGTTGGGCTATGAGTCCAACAGGGCGAAGGAAACACCTACGGGCTTCTATCTCTCATCCCACAACCCATTCCGCTCTCTGTGCTTAGCCAAAATCCCATACATAGCTCTACAAGGGCCTCACTTAGCCTCAATCTATGGCTTCTCAAGCACCTACGAGTAGCAGAATTCATGGGTGAGGGTTCCTAGCTTTCCCAACCTCTCTGCTCACCTACATCCAAAAAAACCCACTTCCCAATCTGCATCACGGTCTCCAAATTCGAATTTCTGGGTTCCAAACAGCAAGGTAAGTTCTTGGTTAGCAATGGAGAGCTCTGCAACCTATAAACCTGCATGAAAGAATGAAACAAATGAGGGTTGACTCTAAGGGATATGAGAAAATGGTGACAAGACAACTGACATAACTTGTGGTAGTAGGGAAAGGACTCCTGGAAGCTACAGACTGACTTCTATCATGACAGAACTGTCACAAAAGTGCAATCAGTCCCATGCTACAATAACTACATGAGGTGACTTTTCCCACCAACCACACACATGCATCAATGATTGGAAAAATGGTCAAAAAAGGATATAATTGGCTTATTCTCAACACATGACAGAATTTTTGGTTGAGTTCTAAGGTTGACACTTGGAAACATAGGATTTGGTTTCCCATAGGCCCCCTTCCTCTTCCCCTCTGGTGGAATCATATCCCCTTTGGTGCTCCTTACACAACCATTGTTGGACCATTTTATTATGTATGCACATAATATTTACATATACTCTAAGTCGATATACAAGCCAACCAAACAGTCCAAATAAATTATAACATCATACCTGCCTATCCATTCACTAGTTGGGCCTTGGCCTTGAGCTCTGTACTAGGAATTCACACTGGCATATTTACATCATTTACATTTTTAATGCAATGGGGTCAAAATTGGGATATTACATATTTCTTGTTTGATGGTTAAGCTTGCAATCCTCTCCACAAATCCACCCCCAATGCACTTGGATTCCCTTCGAAAGCCTTCAAATATTCCTCACCTGCACATAAAACCCACTCTCAAGCTTCTTCACACTTGCAAATGACAAAAAAGAAATGCAATTTTGTTTTTAAACTAACCCCGGGCGGCCTTTTCCACGAAAATCATGTCCTGGAATCGAGACATGATGGGAAATCGTGTTCGACACGACTTTTGATCGTGTCCCGATTTCGTACACAATCAAAAGTCATGTCGGACATGATTTCCCATCTTGTCCGTGTCCGAAACGACCCCACGGGACATGTAGCCCATTTCGAGTGTGTCGCATTTTAGAACATGCAAGGTGTCCGCCATTGAGACTAGAGATCTTATTTTCTCAAGCGAATAACGCTAAGCCAATGAAAACTTGACATCTGACATCTATTGAGAAAGTTCTTACAAGTGTGCATATCAATCACATACCATCTCTTGTGATACAATCCATCTCAAATCATTCGTAGGATAATCCATGGCTCTATACTTTGGAATACTCAGATTATCTACGACTCTTGTATCACCCTCAACAACGTCCTCCATTAAGGAATCACACCTCTCTAATGAATAAGTAGAACGTGCATGGATGAATTCAATCTCATCATCACACCTCTCCTCCGCTATATAATTGGACGTCTCATGGATGGAAGAAACAAATGATATAAATATCTTGAGCAGTACAATCACCCCTACATGATCCTAAGACACTAGCTCAATAATGTTGACATTCAACATGATCACAAGAGGAAATACTAACAAACTCAAATATCTCAGAATCACACTATATGGGTTGGAAGCTAGATCTACATGTTCCTTCTAAGAAATAGAACCTAATATAGCTTAAAGACCTTGACTTAGCCCTAGAAACCAGACAAAAAAAAATGTAGCCATAGAAAGCCTAATGTGGACCTACTACCCTGGAGACCTAATCTAGAATACTTATCTAGCCCTAGAGATGTAACCTAGCCCCGGAGACCTAATCTATCCCTATAGAACCTAATCTAGCTTATAGACCCTGATCTAGGCCTAGAAACCAGACAAAAACAAATCTAGCCCTGGAAAGCCTAATGTGGACCTACAACCCTAGTGACCTAATCTAGAATACTTATCTAGCCCTAGAGACGTAACCTAGCCCCAGAGACCTAATATAGCCCTATAGAACCTAATCTACCTTATAGACCCTGATCTAGCCCTAGAAACCAGACAAAACAAATCTAGCCCTGGAAAGCCTAATGTGGACCTACAACCCTGGAAACCTAATATAGAATACATATCTAGCCCTAGATACGTAACCTAGCCCCAGAGACCTAATCTATCCCTATAGAACCTAATCTAGCTTATAGACCCTAATGTAGCCCTAGAAACCAAACAAAAACAAATCTAGCCCCAAAAAGCCTAATGTGGACCTACAACCCTGGAGACCTAATCTAGAATACTTATCTAGCCCTAGAGACGTAACCTAGCCCCGAAGACCTAATCTATCCCTATCGAACCTAATCTAGCTTATTGATCCCCTTTTGCAAAATTGGAATGCCCTTCACTGAGCAAAACCCAGGTTCCGAAGATGGCACAATAGCACCATTTCCGGGCATTGGAGGCACGGTGGCGGGGTCCCACAACTAAAACCTGGTGTCTCGAATCCATCGGAATCAAAGGATTTGCGATCGGAGTCATGGTTTTGGTGCTACAGGCATTTTTTCCAAGCACCCCGTGGCCATTTAGGGACACTTTGAAGATTTTCTCCAGGGGAAGGAAACCTGAACCGGTGACAGGAACGAGGTTTCGTCAACTCCCACGCATGCATATGGCCAATGTGGAGGTGTTCACAATGGCCACGCATGCTCGGGAGTTGTCGAATCATAAATGACCCCCTTGAGCAAAGTTGGCATGGCCTTCCCTGAGAAAAACCCTAGTTCCGGAGATGGCACAATAGCACTATTTCCAAGAGTTTGAGGCATGGTGTGGGGGGACCTACAACTGAAATCTGGCACCCCAAATCCATCGGAATCAACAGCTTCGCGATTAGAGTCACGGTTTTAGTGCTACGGGCATTTTGGTCAGGCAACCCATGGCCATTTAGAGACACTTTGAGGATTTGCTCCGGGGGCACGGAACCCAAACCAGCAAGCGGATTTAGGTTCTGTCACCTCCCAAAAATGTACATGGCCATTTTGGACATGTTCACAATGGCCACGCATGCCCGAGAGCCTTCGGATGAGAATTGACCCCCTTGAGCAAAATTGGAATGGCCTTGATTGAGAAAAACCCTAATTCCATAGATGCCACAATAGACCTATTTTCGGGTGTTGGAGGCATGGTGTGAGGGGCCCCCCAGCTGAAAACTGGCATCCTTAATCCATCGGAATAGATGGCTTCATGATCAGAGTCACGGTTTTGGTGCTACAGGCATTTTGGTTAGGCACCCTGTGGCCATTCAAGGACACTTTGAGGATTTACTCTAGGGGCACAGAACCCAAACTGACGAGTAGACCTGGGTTCCATCATCTCCCACACGTGCACATGTCCATTGTGGACGTGTTCATGATGGCCACACATGCCCGAGAGCCTTCAGGTGAGAATTGACCCCCTTGAGCAAAATTGGAATGGCCGTCACTGAGCAAAACCCTAGTTCCGAAGATGGAACAATAGAATTGTTTCTGGGCATTTGAGGCATGGTGTGGGGGGTCCTAGCTAGAACGCAATGTCCCGAATCCACCAGAATCAATGGCTTTGCGATCAGATTCATGGTTTTTGTGCTACAGGCATTTTGGTCAAGCACCCCGTGGCCATTCAAGGACACTTTGAGGATTTGCTCTGGGGGCATGGAACCCAAACCGGCGAGCAGAACTTAGTTCCGTCAGCTCCCACATGTGCACATGGCCACTGTGGACGTGTTCATGATGGCCATGCACTCTTGCGATCCTTCAGATGAGAATTGACCCCCTTGATCAAAATTGGAATGGCCTTCACTAAGAAAAACCCTAGTTTCAGAGATGGCACACTAGCACTGTTTCCTAGTGTTGGAATCATGGTGTGGGGGGGACCCCAGCTAAAACCCAACATCACAAATCCATCGGAGTTGAAGGCTTTGCGACCAAAGTCACGGTTTTGGTGCTACGAGCATTTTTTTCAGGCAACCCGTGGCCATTCAGGGACACTTTGAGGATTTGCTCCAAGGGCATGGAACCCAAACCGATGAGTGGACTTGGGTTCCGTTAGCTCCCACACATACATATGGCCATTGTGGATGTGTTCACTATGGCCATGCTCGCCTGGGATCCCTCGGATCATAAATGACCCTCTTGAACAAGATTGGCATGGCCTTCACTGAGCGAAACCCTAGTTCCTGAGATGGCACAATAGCACCGTTTTCGAGCATTTGAGGCATGGTGTGGGGGGTCCCCTAGATGAAACCTGGGGTCCCGAATCCATCAGAATCGACAGATTTGTTACCGAAGTCATAGTTTTGGTGCTACATGAATTTTTTCCAGCCACCTTGTGGCCATTCAAGGACACTTTGAGGATTTGCTTCGGGGACACGAAACCCAAACTGATGAGTGGTCTTGGATTCTTTCAGCTCCAACACATGCATATGGCCATTGTGGGCATGTCCACGATGGCCATGCACACCCGGGAGCATTGGGATGAGAAATGACCCCCTTGAGCAAGATTTTCATGTGTGTGTGTGTGTGTGTGTGTAAATTCCATCGCATGTTCTTTATGGATCGAACTGTTTGTTAATTTGTTTTGATGAATGGTTATGATGATGATGATTATGATTATGATGACTATGATTATATTGATGATGATTGGTCCTATATATATAATTGGATCTCATTTCTAATAAGTAAATAAAATATTGTTCATACTAGGATTGAACCACATTCTATGCAAAAATTCATAACATCATCTCATAAACTATGATAATATACAACATAACACAATTAAGATTTGTATGCAAAAAATAAAGTAGTCAAATCAAAATGATTCCATGATCAAAATCACAAATGGAAGCAAGTTCAAATACATAATTAATAGTCTCGTAACATAATTAGAAAACCAAAATACACAATGTCTCCAAATACAATCTCGAGTCTCATGCATGACTACGAGGATGCCTAGAATAAACCTTTGAGGAGCTAATGCCAACATTGATAAACTAAAGTAAAAACTATGGTGCATTTGTATTCGGTGTTTCCATTTGATATTTTAGCACACTAGGGAGATAATGGCACACTAGATAATGATAAATCCTCCTTCACTTAGCATCCAAAGATGGTGATGCCCCAACCACAACAAATGACCCAAGACCAATCGATGGTGTAGAAAAGCTCATAATGACACATATTTTATACTTGTGGGAAAAATATTCCTTCTATAGGACATGTAGTGGTTTGGGACCCTATGCATGGAAAACACCCCTTAAACATGTTTTAGGCTATAAGCAATTCATTTTCATCCTCAAACCATGCTCAAGGACCCAATCTCCTATATGGTGTGCAAAACCTAGCAATGGTACCCATGAGACAAAATTCCTTTTACAAAGCATTTGTGTTAATTTATGACCTTATGGATGTCTCATAAGCCCTAAAAACATATTTTATTCCCTAATACATTTTTATCCCCGGACCATGTTCAAGGTAATTTAGAGACCTAGATATAGTGCACAAAACTTTGTAATGGTGACCATATTACATCCATGGTCTAAATATTCTCTTCATAAAGCACGTGTGGTTGTTTGAGACCATGTTCATGATCCATGAGCCCTAAAAGTCCCTTTTGCATCCTAAGACACTACTATTCTCCTTGAGGCATAGTTAAGCTCCCAATCTATATTTGTGGTGCACAAAAATTTTAAGCCCAAATATGTTGGTTTGATTCTTGAACCATAGTTATGGCACAAAGAACAATCTGTGGTGATAAAACTTTGTAATGACACCCATATTACACTCATAGGCCAAGTATGTTCTTTATAGGGCATATATGGTGCTTTGAGACCATTCTCATCACCCATGGTCCCTAGTATATGCTAGGTCAAAATACATTGATTTTCATATTTATAAGAACATGGCTAGGGCCTTGGACTCATCCTTGGTACACAAAACCTTGTCATGGAATCCATATTCATTGGTGGGACAAATACTCCCTTTATAGGGAATCTATGTTTTTTAGGAATCTTTGCATTGTCCATGGGACCTAAAATAATCTTTTAGGCCTTTAAATGCTAATGTTAACCTCAAACCACATTCAAGTCCCAATGACCCATTTGTGGTGCAAAAAATGTTATAAAGGTGTTGATATTATACTCATATGCAAAAATATATATTATATAGGGCTTGCATTGATTTTTTGGACCTTATGTGTGCCTCATGAACCTAAAAGCTTATTTTAGGCCCTAAAGGCTAAGACAATCATTTTCATCATTATATTGTAGTTAGGGCCCATCCCTTAGATGATAAATTTCGTAATGGTGCCCATATTACACACGTGCATCATCTAAATATTTCCTTTGTATGGGTTGTGTGGTGATTGAGATTGTATTCATGGAACATTATCCTTAAAATCATCTTTAAGGCTATATTAAGATGCTCGTTTTCATCCTCAAATCATGGAGAATTCCTAGGCCAATATTTAGTGTACAAAACCTCAAAGGCATGCCCATATTACATCCATGGGAAAAATAATAGATGTAAAGGGATTATGTGGTGGTTTGATACCCTGTTCATGGCTCATGAGAACTAAATTCATATATTTAAGGCCCTAAAATGTTCATTTTCATCTCAAATCATTGTTAGAACTACAATACGTATTTATCATGTGTAAAACCTTGTTGGAACTCATATTACACCCATAGAACAAACATTTTATTTGCAAGGCATATGTATTGGCTTGGAACCATGTGCATGACCCATGAGGCCTAAAACCATGCTTTAGACCCCATGACACTAATGGTCCCTAAGACCCATAAATTATGGGAAAAACCTTGTATTGACACCAATATTACACCCATGGAACAAAGATTCCGTATATAGGGTATGTGTGGTGTTTTGGAACCCAATTGTCATCTCCACGGTGCCTATTGTTGTCTACATTACCATCATCATCACTACCATGGTGGCCACTGGTGTCTTCATCGTTATCATCATTGACTCCATCATCATCACCACTGCCACCACCACCACCAACACCACCACCATCATCATCAATCTGCAAAAATTATGCAAGAAATTACTTTGTGCAAGAAATTCAATGTCTCTTACTAAGGGAAACCCTAGTTTTCAAATTGTCAAACAAGACGAGATTCAAGAAATAGGCTTAGAGGAACTGTCAACTCCTAGCATTAATCTGATGTCCCGATTCCAATGGAGTTTATGGTTCATAAATCCAAGCCACGATGATTATTTTATGGCCCATCTAAACTAACCTCCCATAAGCTTTCAGGGACACATGGAAAATCCATGTCGGGGGCATAGAATTTGAACCAAGCAGCAGAATTGAGTTGCATGACATCATGCAGCTGAAACCCAGCATCCCAAATCCATCAGAATCAACGGCTTCGCGACTAGAGTCACAGTTTTGGTTCTACGGGAATTTTTTCCAAGCACCTCGTGGCCATTCAGGGACACTTTGAGGATTTGCTCCAGGGGCATGTAACCCAAACCGACGAACGAACTTGGGTTACGTCAGATCCCACACATGCATATGGCCATTGTGTATGTGTTCAAGATGGCCACTCTCACCCGAGAGCCTTCGGATCATAAATGACCCTCTTGAGCAAGATTAGCATGGCCTTCACTAAGCAAAACCCTAGTTCATGAGATGGCACAATAGCACCGTTTTCGAGCAATTGAGGCATGGTGTGGGGGGTCCCATAATTGAAAACCGGGGGCCCCGAACCCATTGGAATTGACGGATTCGCGATCAGAGTCATGGTTTTGGTGCCACGGGCATTTTTTCTAGGCAACACGTGGCCATTTATTGACACTTTGAGCATTTGCTCCGGGGGCATGGAACCCAAACCAACAAGCCGAATTGGATTCTTTCAGCTTCCACACATCTGTATAGACATTGTGGATGTTTTCACGATGGTCACGCTCTCCTGGGAGCTTTCGGATCACAAATGACCCTCTTCAACAAGATTGGCATGGCTTTTTGTGAGCAAAACCCTAGTTCCTAAGATGTCACAATAGCGATGTTTCTAAGTGTTTGAGCCATGGTATGGGGGGTCCCCTAGATGAAACATGGGGTCTCGAATAAATCAGAATTGACAGATTCCCGATCAGAGTCATTATTTTGGTGCTATGGGCATTTTTGTCAAGAACCCCGTGGCCATTTAGGGGCACTTTGAGGATTTGCTCCGGGGGCATGAAACCCAAACCGACAAGCAGAACGGGGTTCCATCATCTCCCACACATGCATATGGCCTATTTGGAGGTGTTCACGATGGCCACGCATGCTCGGGAGCCTTTGGATCAGAAATGACCCCTTTGAGCAAAATTGGCATGGCTTTCACTGAGCAAAACCATAGTTCCGGAGATGGCACAATAGCACTATTTTTGGGAATTTGAGGGACGGTGTGGGGGGTCCCCTAGCTAAAACCCAACGTACCAAATCCATCGAAATCGATGGCTTCACGATCGGAGTCACAGTTTTGGTGCTACGGGCATTTTTTCCAGGCACCTCGTGGCCATTCAGGGATGCTTTGAGGATTTGCTCCGGGAGCACGGAACCCAAACCAACGAGCAGACTTGGGTTCCGCCATCTCCCACACGTGCATATGGCCATTGTGGATGTGTTCAGGATGGCCATGCTCACGCAGGATTCGTCGGATCATAAATGACCCCCTTGAGCAAGATTGGCATGGCCTTCACTGAGCAAAACCCTAGTTCACGAGATGGCACAATAACACTATTTTTGAATGTTCGAGGCATGGTGTGGGGGGTCCCCTAGTTGAAACCCGGGGTTCCAAATCCATCGAAATAGACATATTCGCTCCCAGAGTTATGCTTTTGGTTCTATAGGAATTTTTTCCAGGCCCCCTGTGGCCTTTTAGGGACACTTTGAGGATAGGGAAAATGTGAAACCTTAACCAACCACATAAGATTGGTCTAGTATAACTTAAATATTTGAATTCTAGTATGGACACCATTAGTAGGTTTTGAGATTTATGGGTGGACCTCAAATCCATAAACATGATTCGAGGAGGGAGACCAACATATCAAGGCTAGAAATATATATTTATGAATTAGGACAAATGATCAATTTGACGGGTCATTGTAATGCTTCAGGGAATCATTCATGAACCTTGGTCCCTAGAAGGTGCCTTTATAGCCTAATGCATAATTCAAAATCAAAAATATTTGAATGTGATATTTATGTGTGTAATTGTGTTTAACAAAACGATGTTGTTTGTTACTTTATACTAATATTTGTATGGTTTTCTTTGTGCAAATTTTTGTAAATTCATTGTATGTGTGCATAGATATTTGCCTATGTGCACATGTATTTTGTGTATGTTTATGTATAAATATTTTTATGTGTTTAGGTTTTTGTAGTGTAAATATATATGTATCTGTACATCATTAATATGTGTGCAAATATAATTATGTGCATCTAACTTGTGTGTGTTTGTGTGTAGATGAATAGGGGTCGTAGGTACACAAGGGGGGTGTCTAGGGGTGGTAGATACACAAGGGGGATGACTAGGGGTGGTAGGTACACAAGGGGTCTCCTTCATTGATCCAGAGAGAAGTCAATAAATCAAAATATCATGGGGTCTAGGGAATGCTTCAAACAATAAATTATAGACTTATATGCTCTTCGTCAAGAGATTGCGATCACATTTTCAACAAACATAAGGAACCTTTTGGTATTTGGGAAGATCACCATTATCATTCATCACTTACACAATAATTTTATATGCAATGAAAACACTTTAGCAAAACTTGTCAAAATAATAAGGTATAGGAAAGTCAATGGTCGCTACTTTTCATTTTAGTAGAATCACAAGGATGTAGTCAATGCTACAGAGGTGAACTTATCTTGAAAATCACCAGAGTTAGTGTCATACATTTGTGCGTTTTGTCTGATTGGATTTGGGGAAAACTAATAATATCTATGATGGTGCAAGAAGAATTGCATTTAACTCCATTATCGGTGTTTACTTTGCACTTATTCTCGTATTGGAAGGAAATCTCATAGCCACTAGATTACCTTCAAGAAGAAGAACATGTATGCAACTATTGCTATGGCTTCCTTTGTCCTCGCATCCACTTTTAGCACAATTTCATTTATAAGTTTGAATATGCCTCACCCTAACCCTAATTCTAATTACCTTACTTGATGATCCACTATTGTTCGTCTCAATAGAGCTGATAGAGCTCAATTGTACTGTATTGTCCAAGTGATGCACCGCTATCATCGTGTCTTTTGAATTTCTTCTTACACCTGTCTTTTGGAGCCACTGAGTGAAAAAATACTTGAAATACATATATGTGGAATTAGATGTGACATTCAATATTTGGTCTTAAAAATTTCACATGTAAGTGGAAGAATTTTCAAAATGATTGCTCCGAAGTGTTCTTTGATCTAACTCTGTTTTATTATAAAAAAGAGAATGAACATTGCAAAAGTCAATGAGAAGAAAATGGGAATTGGAAAAGTTTATTTCTTCAAATAGGTTATTTCATTTTATCATATATGAGCACATATCTAAGCATATTATGCATATCACATGCCAATATCTAGACTCTTGAATGATCATCCAAAAGAAAACATAGCTGGATGGTGCAATACATAGCATCACAGAAGAGAAATATCTCCAAGAATATCCAAGATTATGAAATTGCATTGCTTTGTGCAAAATTTCCAATGCCTCTCACTGATCCAAACCCTAGTTTATGAAATAGTGAAACCAGGAGAGACTTGGGCCATGCACCCACGTGAGGGAGACACCCCTAGCATTATTTCGATGTCTCGATTCCAATGGAGTCAACGGTCATTCGATCTAATCAATGGTCATTGTTTTATGTCCCGTTTAAACTCGCCTCTTGGAGGCTTTTAAGGACACTTGTTGAATCCTAGAGAGGGGCTTACAATTTGATCCGAGTATCAGAATGTGTTAGGAACCCATGTCAACCCTTCTCTTTACTTAATTTGTTGGTATATTGTTGTTGGCTGCATATGCTTTGTAATTCGTCCCGTAGTATTTGTTGATCCATAGTTTGTATTATTGTTGTTGGACGCATATGCTTTGTAAGTCCTCACATAGTATTTGTTGATTCATAGTTTGTATTGGCCCATGGTTTTGACCCATAGTATTGGCGCCTAGACTTAGTATATAAGTTTGTGTTGATTCCAATGAAGGCACCGTGAAGTTATTTGTATTGAGCTTGCTCAGAGGAGGTTATCCCCTCGAAGTGGCCTGCGATCAATAAAAATATTCTGTGATCTTATATATTGTGCATTATATCAATTAATTGTTGCAGGTTCATCACATCTGGTATCATTCTTGGGCTCATTGGGTGAAATTTCTACCAATTTTTTTTTTCGCATTTGTTGTAGGTTCGGATCTGGGAATAATCCCTATCCGCTTAACTATGGGAAGTACTTCGGCATAAGCCCTAAAAATCATTGTAAGGAGTACCACAGAAACCACGAAGTAGATGGCCCATTGAGAGGACCTGCCAGCGAAAAGGGAAACGGTGCCTACCTGATTGACTAGTTCCCACCCGTGAGGTAAACCAAGAGTTGTCGTTTGTGGCAAAGCGGTTATCAGTTTTACCTGAGCCATGGAGGGAGGAGTACTGCCCCAATACGCAAGCCGTTAGACAGCATTGGTGGTCGAGTGAATCCCCTGAACCGTTAGGAAGCCGAGCATACCTGGGGTCCATATCTATTTTCAGTTGAAAAATCACAAATTTTCTCTCTTGTTTTCGCTCTGTTTCCCTTGAAACTTCCCTGACACCCCTGTAATCCCATTCTGCATATTTCATTCCTTAGAACCCTATCCCAAATTCCACTTCCCAAAGCCAGAAATCTCACATTTGTCTATTTTTAGGGTTTTCCATAACTTCCTCAGCTTTCACCCATTCGCCTTCAAATTTTACCACAGAGTTCCTTTCCTATTTCTCCTTCTTTGTCCCTCTCTACCAAATTTTCTCATTCTTTCACCCCGCTTCTGAAATCCTCATTTTCTGCTTCCCTGTCCATTCGACAGTGTCCAAAACCTTGTCAAACCCAAATTACCCCTCAGATTTTTTCCCAAATCCAGATTTTCCTTTACTGAAAGAGTTTTTTTTTGTTTCTCTACCCACTCAAAAGAAGAAAAAAAACTACTGGTTATGGTTGTCACCCACGCAGAAGCAAAAACCATGGAGGAAGCACTTGCAGCCATCTAAGCCAAACTCCAGGATCTGGATGAAAAATTTGTCAGCCTCCATCTTGAGCATTCAACCATGAACAACAAACGTCAGTCTGAGGCTTCATCAGACAATGGGTCCTCTTCTTCCAGTAATTTTCGTGGTTCGAAGCTTGATTTTCCTCGCTTCAATGGTATTAATCCGACTGGATGGATCTATCATGCAGAACAGTATTTTAGTATGCATAATACTTTTGATGTCAACAAAGTTCCACTTGTAGCATTTCATTTGGAACAGGAAGCTATTCAATGGTACCGTTGGTACATCAAGGCTCATGAAGAGCCAAAATGGCTAGATTTTTGCCAACTCCTTTTGCAACGATTTGGTCCTAGTGCTTTTGATGACTTCACAGGAGCCCTCACTAAACTTAACCAAATTGGCACTGTGAGAGAGTATCGAACCGAATTTGAGAAATATCCAACCACACCGAAGGATTTCCTGATGACTTCTACCGAAGTTGTTTTATCAGTGGTCTAAAGGATGGAATCCGCTCTAAGGTCAAAATGTTATGTCCCAACATAATGATGGAATCCCTGGGGCTAGCTAAGTTGGCAGAAGACAAGATTGAAGCCCAACAACTCTCCGAACCCACTTTTGTTCCCTTTCGAACTACCGGTTCTCAACGACCTCCCATCCCGCCAGCTCCTTGACCAACTCCTATCAAGCATTTTTCTAAAACAGAGATGCATGCATGCAGAGAAAAAGGGCTTTGTTATATTTGTGATGAGAAATTCACTCGGGGACATAGATGTGTTCAACAAAAGCTATATCTCTTGGATGTGGATTCTCCACCTGCCTCTGAAATTGGTGAAGAAGCTCCAGATACAATAGATGCTCAGGTCGACATTCAAGATCCACCTATTGACCCTCCGTCTCAGGACGACCAGATAGAGATATCTCTCCATGGTTTAGCTGGAATCACCACCCCCCAAACAATGTGGGTCAGGGGTTACTTCAAGAAGCTTCCTCTTACAATACTCATTGATTCTGGTAGAACTCATAATTTCATTGACCCTCGGATCGCCAAACAGGTTGATTGTTTTATCCATCCTTGCTCTAACTTTGAATTCATGGTTTCCAATGGGGGCACCTTACCTTGCAAAGGGAAGTGTCGTAATGTGTGTATCTATATGGGAGATTATAACCTACGCTCTAACATGTTTTCCTTGACCTTAGGCGGATGTGATGTGGTTTTGGGCACTCAATGGCTACGCACACGTGGCCCCATCTTATGGGATTTTGATGAACTTTGGATGCAGTTTTCCCCCAATGGAAAAAAGCACACATTGAAAAGCTTACAACCAGGGTCTCTTAGCATCATTAGTTCACATCGCATGGAAAAAATCCTTAAGAAGAATTCACATGGTGTCATCGCTCATATCCATTCCATTCAGATGCAACCATCAGCGGTCTCCACTACTCCTTTGGATCTACAACAAATTATGGATCGATATACAGGTGTCTTTGTTGAACCAGTGGGATTTCCACCTTCAAGTCTAGAGGACCATCGTATTCAGCTCCTTCCTGGGAGCGTTCCTCCCAACATCAAGCCCTATCGCTACCCATTTCACCAAAAAACAAAGATTGAAATGCCCGTTCGGGACTTACTGAAGCAAGGTATTATTTTCCCAAGCACTAGCTCCTTTTCTTCACCAGTTAGTTGGCCTTCTTTCATGATCATCCTATTTGATGATGAGCTATGGGCACTCTTCAACAATGTGAGTTTTTGTGCATAAATATGTACAACAGGGCCAAGGTCTCCTAGGATATGGGAAATCCAGAGCAAGGTGTCCAATTTCATTACAATTGTAGTAGCGAAGTAGTCTTGTGTGACCTTATCCTCGTCCGGATCCAAATCCTCTTCCTTGTCATCCACCACCTCCTATTTCTAAAGGTTGATATCCTACTTGATATATGGAGTGGTCTAACTTTTCTGTTAATGCATCCAATGCTTTGAATTTCTCGGTGATGTACATAATAGACCCGCAAAATTCACAATATACCTTATTGGTAATTGAAGAATACTTCTGCAATATTGAGTAGAGTCATGGAGGATGGCCATATGCTTCGCAAATATCACAATAATCATTAGGAGAACAACTTGGGGGATGTGGTTACATTGGTCATCTTGCTGAATGGAAAGGATTTTCCGCAACAAATTGCGCAACAGTCACACTTGATCCACCACCAAATGGTCCTCACGGTGGAATTGGTCCTCCTTGTGCTCTAGGACATTCTGATGCATGATGGACTTCTGTCATATAACATCCCATACACCAGACTTGCAGTCTGTTTGGAGTCCGTATAGCTATTTCTTGGAGTTTCTCGGTTAACTTAGTAATCCTGTTGTGTACTTGTTCCAATTCCCTAAAAGATAAGGAAGTACCTATAGCGTTGTTTGGATAGTTATGCATGGCATCAATATTCATAGCTTGTTCTAATGCCATCCTCAGCGAGTCTATCACTTGTTGCGATAGAGGGATTATGGTTAGAGGTAAAAGTGCCTAGAAAAACCATTCTTTATGATGGGTTGATCCGGACTTATGAAGGAATGCAAGGAATTATAGAAATACACATAAATGCATAGATGCAGTAGAAATAAGACTTCATTTCATTAATATCACATAACGGAAATATGCTTACAGACAAAATGGAAATAAACTAGCTAGGGCACTGGTAGCTTATCTCTGAGAAGAGATGTGGTGGCCACCGGCCTTTGAACTCCAAGCTACAATGGGGATTGAAGCCTATCTATTATTTAGAAACAAAGGAAATCCCTAAACATCCAAAAACCTAACCCTAGGAGATGAAAATGCCAAACTATGGGCCCCGTTGGGGTAAATTGGTACATCAATTTCGCAGCGTCGTAACTTTGGCATATGATCTCCGTTTGATGCACATGATGCCTCATTGGAAAGATCTATCTGAGTACTACACTGATGAAAGTAAATGTTGAAACTTCAACATCACATTTTCTAAAGGTTTATTTTCCAAAAAGCATCGTTTAGGGCCTCAAAACGGCTATGGAAGTTTAGGACTCGAAAAACTGCTAAAATTAGTAAGTTGTGCTATAATTAAGGAAACTAAAAGAACTGAAAAAACAATGTTGGGACCCCAAGTGGAATAGGCAGGTGGCCACCAATATCCACCTAGATCATGGGTATCATGTACTATAAATGATAATTGTGTTAAAACATCTTTGAAATGTCATGCATACTCCTGGGTAGATTCTCCCTACATTTTCTAGACCTCTCTTAGTTCCCCAATACCTTATTGTTATGAATTTGGTTGCGAAATTCATCGGAGAATAATTTCTATCTATTCTATAGTAGGAGATGGTGTATTTGGGTCTCATCTTTCAACAAAATTCATGTACCACTGTAAATCCATTCCTCGTAAGGATGTCTGAAACTCAATAAGTTTAGATGCTCCTAGGGTCACCCTGACATTCCATATCACCTCATAGAGAAACCAATGTTGTGTTGTGTCATATTATCCTCCTCTCCCCAAAATTTCTAGACATTTTAGGGGTGGACCTGATGGTACTCCAACCATTGCAATATATGGAGATCATATTAGCACAAATCCCTGAGGTGTAGGTTGCGCTATAATGTTACCACTAATTTGCGAAGAACTACTACTACTTCCTCCTGTTAATGTGTTGGTTTGTATACTATTTGTATTGCTACTCATCTAACTATGCCAAAGCAATTGTAAAAAAAAGTTCGGAGAGTTTTCTACCAAATTTTGCGATCACTCCTAGGGGTGATAAAAGGAGTGCTACTTCCATTGCTTCTGGTCTCTACTTCCACATAAATGGGGAGTTCACTTTTTGGGGTACTTACACTTTCTGCAGGTCCTGATAGTTTGGGGTGTTTCACAACTTTGTCCAGGGCTGGTTATGGTGTCTAATATGGTAATCTGCTACTTGGTGAATGAATTTTGCAGTCCTCTTATCGAATTGGGCATTCTCTAGCTTCCTCTTAATAGGATGTATGGCGCTTCTATCCCTCTTTATCTTAGCCTCGAGCTAGTTAGTTCCTCTCTCCACTCCATCTGATGTAGCTCGTTTTGAATTTCTTCACTCTTTTCCCCATTCTGCATCTTTTTTTCCATTTTCATGCTTCTTCCTAATTGCTTTCTCATATGTGATTTCCACCATTTTTCACGGATTTCTGCCCTTCTTTTTTCTCTTTCATGCCTGGCTGAACATTACTTTCAACCCCATCCATTGACAATAGTTCCTACCTTCCACAACATAGTAGCATCACCTCGAACTTTCGCTTGGGCATGAGGGTTTTACACGTACATTCTAATCAAGTTCAATGGTAAGAACCCGAATTCAACCATGCATATTAATCCATAGTGGAACTTCTTTTAACAGTATGCCTCTAGCTCCCCTTTTGAGCTCGTCTTTAGCCTTATCTTTCGATTGGTTATTTTTGACTGCAAATTCTAAAATATAGCCAGTAAGTGATTTCTACCCAGAAGTCAATATCCCTGGTTAGGGGTGAATCTAGAAGATTCAATTCAATCAAATACCTTTGTGTCCATTATACAACTCCTCTTTGTTAGTGACGATATTCAGGTGCTTCCACAAGTCTTCTTAAACGTTGTACAAGTACTACTAGAATTTTAATCCACAAAATTTCATATTGATCTAGTGGCAGTCCTCCAAAGAGAATATATTTCCTAAGATTTGATACTTCCCATCCTCATAGTTTGACTGCTTCTGTCACAAAATCCTCAATCTTCTTATCTCACCATAGTTGGATCTGGCTCTTTGTCATGTATGTATCCATCTAGTTAACAATGTCCTATTAAAACCAGGTCTCGACAACATAACCATTTGTTGGCACAAAATTGGAGAATAGGTTCTTGCGCATGGGCCAAAAAAGGGTGTCATTGTAGTCTTGTGTGTTGGCATTTTCAATCCCCAAAGGGGAAGGTATCACCCAAATCACAATGAAGACATGTGTGCGATAGGGAGTGTTAACTGTAAAGATACATGTGTGAGGGTTTGTTATGCATTCCTCAAAGACATGCATTAATCAATTATCATAACAATGATTTATTAACCATAACATGTAAATAAAGAACATAAATTCAATTCAATATATATGAAACAGATACACAAAAATTTGAGGGGCCCAAAATTCCTTCATTCTTATAATCAATAACATCCATGACACTCAAGTCATGGCTTTGTAACCTTACAACAACCATAGAATTTCCCGTCGTGGTATCATACAAAATAAAAGAACTAAAACCCAAAACCCAGATACATCATATTCTACTGCAACTCGATCTTCTTTCCTCTGATCCTCTTTTGTGCTTTGATCTCTTTCCATCTCTCATTTCTGCTCTCTTTCCACTTGCATCCTTCTTCCTCGTAGACTTGCGGGAGCGGGTCCAAAATGATTGCAATCATTATAGTCTTTTTGTAACTCTTGCTCCTTTCCTCCATGCTTCCTTTCATGATATTTTCCTTTTCCACTTTCTATGGCCCTTTCCAAAAACAAAGGAACAAACCGTCAATTTGGGTTATGTGATATCATTTTAGTGCCTCACAACTTTTAGATTGTAGGGTCCTTTATATTCAAGAGTATTTGGTTGTGTGGAAACTAGTGGCAGGCTTGGTTCATTGGAAGATGGCATGGAGCATATGAGGATGGGATTTTTCCAATAGGACAATTTGGAATTGCAAGATGGAAGGCATGCACATTTCTAATATTTCTCGCTTCTAGGCGAGGAGGCTTAGTAAGAATAAAATGCTCCTTTGGAGGGATTTATGGGATTTTAGATCTCGATCTAGGAAATATTGGTGTTCATTGGCTTGGAAGTTATCCTTGTCATCAACACATCGATCTACCTTGAAGGATACTACTAACCTTATTCCTCACGAGGAGCTCTTCAATATGAATATTGACATGCCACGGCCCTTTTGACATGATTGGGAGTAGTTTTTTGCTAGGCCCCCACACTTGTATGATTCTCAAATATTTTATTCCATCTTGCATAAGAGACATGCCTTGGGTCTGGTTCTTAATTCCATATGGGTTTCTAATGATAAGGAGAGTCATTGGATTCAAAGGTTGCACAATGTCTGCTCTTTCAATATATCTTGTAAACTTTGTGTGTTCGTGTGGTTGGCGATTTATGCAGGTATACCTTCAAAATATCTCTTGGATAAGAGTGGCATGTTTGATAGGATATACCTTTCTGTCAAAGGTAGAAAATGCAAAGCATATTAAGTGGGAATGTACCTTTGCGAGGATTTGTTGGGTTCAAGTGCAGTCTCTGCTAGAAAATGTTCTTTAAGGGCATATTCATTAGAGGGAAACTTTTTTTGAAGATGTCAAATCAGTGATTTGGGACTCTCTTCTTGGTATCTAGCACTGTGTGAGAGTCTCTGCAATGTTTGTTCTTTGGAAACTCTGTTGTATATGTGTCTTAGAAAATGAGGTTAGTTATGTGACCACCTTTTGTGAATTATGGAGAGATAAAGTTCGTATGTAGCTACTTGCAGTGAAAGGATCACTGTTGATTAAGGATGTAAAAGAATTACCTACCACCTTCTATTTTGATTTTACATCTATTTTAGTTTATCTAAGTAGGAGACTATAAGATTCTTTGTATATACCATTGTTTAAGTCTCTTTGTACATGCCTCTATTTAGGATGCTTTGTACATGGATTCAATTTCTTTTGATGTAAATATTTTGTATATATATGAGTATATTTCACAAAAAAAGCATTCATGAACTTGTTTTTCCTTAGCTCTCTTCAATGGATCTACACTCCAATATTATCATCATTTATGGAGCACTTTGGGTCCTCTTTCTCTACACATCTGAACTCTCACAACATATCATTGTGCTTTATATCCCCTTGGGATTTCTTTAAAAATAGATCCACAATAGACAAACCTATAATATACAATGGATTTACAAGAGATCTTAAAGAAAAGACAACAAATCTGCATATCTATAATTTTTTTTACAATGATATATTTCCAAATAAGCCAAGGAAAAATATAGAAGATCTATGTCAAACAAATTTCTAGATCTACAATCATAGCATATGAAATGTAGATGAATTCCCCTTTGATATTGTTTTATCATGTTCATACTACAAAAAAAAGACTATAAATGGTTTTGCAATTTAAATCCAAAACCTTGTGTTTACCATTGTGCCTCCAAATGGATATAGTTATTCAATGCTGCACTCATAACTCCTTTGTTCTTGGAATGGGTGCTTTCTCTGTAGATTGTCGACTTCAACTAGATAGTCAATGGCCGAGGATAAGTGTTAAACCTTCCTCTGATAGCACTTTGATGGATGGAGGTAGATGGATTTACTATGCTACAACGTTTAACAAATAAAATCTAACACATTGAGTAAATCCTTGATCTATTACTATACTCCAATAAAATTCATGATTTGATTGCATTGCTTCACAAATATGATATAAATACATATAGAATCTTCTAGAGTGATCCAAATAAAACAATCTTGAAAAGTCCTCTAGAAATATTTGGGTAAAGAAATGTGTCTAACTCAAATGTCTAGATCTAATTAACAATCAACCTTAGAACTCACAAAGATATTTCTACAACTAGCTAAAATACTTATAATATTCCAATAATTTGCACTATTTCAAGATTTTTTTTTAAAATTTAAAATTTTCTTATCATGCACATTAATAACTCTACAAATTAATCTGCAAGATGTAGAACAGACGGTGGCGGGTGATGAGTTAAGACACCCCTAAGCTCCTTGCAGATACCAAAAATCCAGCCATGTTAAGGGTTGGTGTGTTCTAGGCCGGGTGCGATCCTCGGGTGATTTTGACGGCTTAGATGCCCCTGGTTTGTAGTTTCTTAGCCAAAGGAAAACCCTGCAAGTAAGGGGTACCACTATACAACAAACAAAAAAACTCTACAAATTAACAATTATGTCAAATTCTTTACAAGCCATTGCCCTTCACTTTAAATCTTTTATGGAGTGAGGTTGATTTTACAATCTAATAAAAAGCATTATACAAAACTAAAAATATAATAGTAATAAATTTAATGTGCACTAAATAAAATTGATTCCCAATGTGTATAACATAAAAATAACACTATAAATCATAGTAGCAAGATTAGACCATATTAACCTTTGGTATACCAAAATTCAAATTTATTAAATGCTTCACTATATTTACAATAATAAACTTTTAAATATTGCCCAAATATTAATACGTGTATATTGAAATGTTTAAACTTAATTCTATAATTAAACTATTCATTAATAACTCAAGTCTCACACTTTTTATAACTTTAACATCATAAAACAATGGACACATTCTCATACATTTTTTTAATCAACATGCTAAACTCTAATTTTATATTGATATATCATATGTTATGCTTCAAATTTAAGATATTATATTTTTAAAATTTAAAATTACATATTTTATATTTATGAAATATTTATTTTTATATTTAACAATTCTAATTATTTTTTAATAATAACATTTATACTGAAATATTGCTACTATTTTATAAATACTAAATCATATTAACTATTAAAAATTGTTCTTAATCAATCTACAATATAAAAAATTCACATAGATTACAGTAACAAAGAAAGCACACAAATTTCAATGTTTCATATTGATTATGCTAATTTTTTACTATGGTGTTCCAACACATTCTTAATATTAGTTTTTAAAATTCAACAAACTGTTCATGCATACCTGGTCTCTTATGTGTCCCAGTCTCCATTCCAAAATTATTTTCATTTTCTAATTACTTTGCATGCATTAATCCTCTAGAGCTTAAGCTCACATGATAAAGCAGACCATGTGAGAATAGATAGTGCAGCTTTAATTGGTTTTAGTTTATGTAGAGGCCAAAGGCATTTCGTCGTATGCTTCTGTTTCTCAAGTGATTTTGCCATTGCATTGTTTCTCAAGTGATTTTACATCTAACATTTTAATTATTGAACATGCATAGTACGCTTACTCTGAAAGTAGACGAGAATAGCGACGTACAGAGATTCCGAGTAGTTTTGCTTGAGCTGATCACGGGCAGAAAAGCGATCACATCGTGCAATGGGTGAAGAAGACAAGCAACCCAGAAAGAGAAACAGTAAAGAAGATTATGGATATGAGGCTTAGCAGCTTAGGTATGACGGAGATCATGCTTATTTTTTTTCTTGGCTCTCCTTTGAGTAGAAAAATCCTCAGAATGTAAGGTTTGTCATTACACCAAAACCTGCAGATGTTAGTGAACATTTGATACCAAGCACAAGGTCCTATTACCACGAGTGGTAGTTAGTCCACATTTTTATATTCCTAGAGTTGTGGCGTTTATACTCCAACACCACATTTTTATATTCCTAAAGTCATGGGATTTATACTCCAACATCCCCTCCGGTGTAATCAGGGAACATGTAAGGTTTGTCGTTACACAAAAACTTACATATGTTAATGAACATTTGAAATCAAACACAAGATCTTATTACAAGGAGTGGCGGTTAGTCAATATTTTTATATCCGTGCAACGGTTATACTCCAACATAAATGCACATAGATTCTCCACAATGCATTTTCACTTTCACCTGTGCATGGAAATGAATGGAACAAGGCACTCCCCGATCTCATCGGCATATAACCTACATACGTACCTGGCTCCGTCTTAATTAGTATGCCCCCTCTGCCAATTTTTCCATGCACCAAGTGGCCACAAGCATTACAGGCTTCTTCCTATCACTACTACATAGAGGGGGGTTTTGAGACAATATTTGTGTAAGTTGTCTCAACTTAAGACAAAAAAAACCTTGTGTATTATCTTAAATATTGTCTTTAAGCGAGTGTCTTAAATTATTGTCTCTATTTGAGACAAAAGAAACTCGTCTCTATTATTGTCTTAAATTATTGTCTCTATTTGAGACAAAAGAAATTTGTGTATTGTCTTTAATAGAGTGTCTTAAATTATTGTCTCTATTTGAGACAAACGAAATTTGTGTATTGTCTTAAATATTGTCTTTAATAGAGTGTCTTAAATTATTGTCTCTATTTGAGACAAAAGAAATTTGTGTATTGTCTTAAATATTGTCTTTAATAGAATGTCCTAAATTATTGTCTCTATAGAGACATTATAGAATAAGTTAATTATAAACTATATTGTCTCTCATGTTGAAACAAAAAAATCTGTATTGTCTAAAAAATTGTTTTTCCATATCATTTTTGTCTCTCTATAGAATATATAGAATGCAAATATTTATGATAGGGCATGGTGAAATCAAACCACCAACCTTCTGCATTATATATTATAGATGCTCTACTATTGAGCTAACACCCTACAACTTCATCTACGAGAAGAATACATGTGTATTGTTTAGAGTTATTGTTAGGAAGTGAGCACAATAAACATGAAATAATATTTTGACTATTCTAATAAAAAAATTATTCTAATTTTTTATAAAGTTCTAATGGAAATTGTTGTTATAATACTCATTAATTTCAAAATCAATAGATAATTCCATATTTTCTATATAAAAAATGGGAGAGAGGAGGTGGGCTTGGTCAATGCTAATGAAAGTGGCCAACTAAGGCCTAAAGATCCGATCAATCAGTAAATTAGTTGGTCAATCAATCAGTTCATTGGTTCCATTAAGGTCGGATGGTCAGGCTCATATTGGTTCCCCTATCAATTAGATCAGTTGGTTGGTCATAGAGGGTTTTCGAATAAATAAAGGCGAATGAGAATTCTAATATAATCCAACCCACCCTGGTATGTGTACTTTTCACTGGTCCATTATCTGTATCTCAAGAATGGCGAACACTTTAATAAAAAAAAAAATTAATCCACTATACATGCAATACCTAATCCCAGTGTAAAATTAATCCGATAGATGTTGGTTTCCACTAAATGAATTATGAAAAAAAAGGTTGAAAGCGCATTAAATAGTAATGAGCAAAGTCAAGTAATGCTTAGGGACTAGTACATTGCTAACTAAGTAAGTGATTGATGACCCTATTTATTATTATCTAAAGTTGTTGGTTTTAAAACGATGATAGTAGCACCATCATGGCTATATAATCAAATAAGCCTATTATCATTTAAGGAGATCTGACTAAGATATTTGGAAATACACCACCACATGGCACCAGGTCTTCACAGAAATCCACTACAAGGCACTGGGTCTTTGAACTAAAGAGGATTTTTGGGCACCAGAGTGTACCTCAGCTAAGTTGAACACACGGTTAGCACATACACACACAATGTGTATTTTGTGTATATGCAATGGAAGAAAACTGATTTAAATGCGAGTAATGTGTAAGCAAATAAAATCACACAAATGTACACAACAATTTGAGAGGTCATTAATATCTTTATTGATCTACAACATTTAAGCTTTTAGGAGAACAATACAATAAAGGCTATTGGCTGACAAAATTGAAAAGGGGCATAAGACATGCATAAATAACATATAGCATTGTAACAAATTGTAATAGTTAAAAACAAGGTGTAGAAAGAATAAAAGCAAATGAAAAAATGTTTTATTTATTTATTTGACACATTCAAATACCTTGCTTGGATAATCAATAACAAAGGGTTTTTCATCTTCTACTAGAAGTTTCCTAATCAAATCAAAATCTTGGAACAGGTGACCAATAACAATGGTACTAATTCTTTCCAAGCATGAGATTATGATACACTCCACAAATGATGTAGGCGACTGTTGAAGGGATATCTGCAACCAAGAATCTAGTTAGGCATCTGTAGCTTTTATTTTATAATTTATTATACATTTTTCTTGTAAGTATGGAGATTTATTCAATACTAGATTTTTGTTTTACAATTGTTTGAATGACACCCAAAATAACCAGCTCCTACCAAGCAACTTCACTTCCACTCCTAAACAAAACTGAAATAAATTAAACTATCCACAAACAAGAATACTACAAGAACAAAACACAATGAATTGAACTATATCCACAAACAAGAATACAACAAGAGAAAAACACAGACACATGGATAACATCATTCAAAATTAAAGTTAATCACACATAGCCACACGGTTCAAAATGTAATAAGTAATTCTTGGCCTTCGATATTCTTCTAAATTTTTCAGGAACTAACTTTGCAACTAAGTTTATAAAGCAATTCACTTGTTCTATCCCCATGTGAACACTTGGATCTGAGCTACTTGATTCCATTAAAAAAACACTATAGCAGATCTAAGAAGTATAAAATGGCAAGTGAACTCCACCTTTATCTGCAGGTTATATATTAAGAAATCAAATGCCCTTCCACCCTCTATCATTTTATAAATCATAGATACTATTCATCAATTTGAATGGAACAAAAAAGGGAAATACAACACTTCCTTAATCGGATGGAACCCCTAGTCAATTCATGTTTGTCTCCCATTAGGAGTCTAGTGTCCTCAATTATGCTCACATATACATTAACATTAGTGATGCTTACATTGTTTTCAATCTCTCCAGCTCTCAATATGTTTTCTAGACCTTCAAGGAAAACTATTATAGACCTTGAATCCTGGTAGGTTAGAAGATCACAAAATGGCTTAATGCAACCCTGAATCACAAGGTATCTATAATAGAAAAGGGCTCATGTTATCGACCTTGCATCATAAAAACAATGGATGAATAAAATTACACATGCAAAGAGATTAGAAAAGTTGTGTACCTTATATGTTCATCACTTATTGCAAAAATTGCATTTGAAACTTCACACGCTGCCTCTTTTTATATTGAATTCAACATTTGATAAAAGTAGGGGATTTATGTATTTGCATTGATCATAGCCTACAATGAAAATGTGTACAGTGCATTAAAACAAAAGTTTCAAGTTATCTTACAATCAAAATATGACATTGGTAGCAACAGTACGAATTTAAAACCATCTCCACCTGAACTTCCTCTTGTGTCCCTTCAATAACATTGGAGATTGTCCAACATGTGTATTTTATTATGGTTTTCTTTGTCTGTTTAGTTGTGAGAACATGCAATAGGCAAGCAAGATCCTTATTGTCAATAAAAACCTGCACATGACAAACTATAAGATAAAAGCATAGGCAAGAGGGTAAATCCACTGTGTTGAATTTTGTCTCTTTCCATTCTAGCCTGTTGTATCGACCATTAAATCACATCCAAAAATGAATTCAACTGATGCAATGCAACATAGCTATTGTATAATTATTTGGAAGAAGTGTTCTCTCAAATTCTCGGAGTACAATTTTCTTTAACGCTACCTACATTACTAGTTTAACAATAGATAAGAAAACTAAACCCATTGCTTATTCATTAATAAATTTGGAATTTAGCCTAGTTTAAATTTTAAAATACTTTGGTAGTCTAATAATCACCGCCAACATTTTTCAGTGTGTATTTGGACTATCAAGCCTTCTTGACATCCCCCCACATAGTTGGATCAACAATTCCAAGGACCATATATTCTCATAGCCACTAGCTTCGATTTTTTTCTCTAGATACTATGGGCCTGCCTCACTCACTAATTTTGTTAATACATGCTTTAATTTTTTGGTTGATAGCATTTAAGTTTGTAAAACACTATTAAGAATTGTGAAATTTGTTACATTTTTTCACCTTGGATTCATGCATAATGTTCTTCCTCTAAGGAAACAAGTGGATAATTTATAGCATTATCATGCAAAGCTCATGAATATGACAGTTTTGAGAATGCCACTAAGATCATACTTGAATACTTTCTTGGGATAAACACAAGAACCGTTGAATTCTTTTAGGTTTAATATCTTGATCATCTAATGAGGAAAAATAATAGGCTGACACACAGTTCCAATATCTTCTTCTCAAATATATCTTGGGATTTATACAGGTGACTTGGTTTTATTAATCTACTTATAAAGTATGAGTAGGCTGCTAATATACTAAATTGTAATGTCTGCAAACCGCAACAAAGAAACGATTGGCTCCATGATCTTAATGCTAAGATCTACCCTCTCCCACCAACCATCTTCTAACACCATGTCCTTCACCTTTTTTGAAGCAATCTGATCCGTTTGTCTCCAAAAATACCAAAACTCTGAAATCACCATGGACCCAAGAGCGGTTTTGACCTCCTTGAACCTCTTGAGCATGATGAATGAGGAAGAAAATCGAGTATCTACAATCTTCAACAATGAAAGTTGTGTGTACTCTTTATATATGGTGAGGGAATTTGTGTGGCTTTGTACAAAGTTACGGATATGGTGTGCATCCTCAATAAGGTTTCCAATCCATGTCACATCTAAAGCAATGGATTTCAGTGCTAAATTTAAGGAATGGACAATTCAAGGTGTCCAAAAAACCTGTAAGAGAAATAAAAGCATGTATAAATGGATATACAACACTAAAAACTCAAATGAGTCAAAGACACCTAAATGAATCATGACACATTGACTCCCCCACCAAGCTTTTCCCCAGGCCCATCTTTCCTTGTCACATACTTCCACAAAGGGTATTTTTTTTCTTGGGCTTGTTGTCTAGCTAAAATAGGGTTAAATGGAGCATGAGCTCCACTAGCAGCAGATGGAGAACTTGAAGGAGGAGTAGAACAACTTGTTCTTGGAGGAATAGGAGGGGAGGCGCTAGATGGTGCATTTCTCCCTTTCCTTTGCCCCTTATCTCCTTCCCTAGTTGATTGAGGCATTCTCTTTCTTTTTTGATGGTTAAGCATGCAATCCTTTCCACAAATCCACCCCCAATGCACTTGGATTCCCTTGGAAATCCTTCAAATATTCTTCACCTGCACATAAAACCCACTCTCAAGCTTCTGCACACTTGCAAATGACAAAAAAGAAATGCAATTTTGTTTTAAAACTCACCTCGGGCAGCCTTTTCCATGGAAATCGTGTCCTGGAATCGGGACACAAGTCCCACAATCGGGGACACAATGGAAAATCATGTCTGACACGGCTTTTGATCATTTCTTTATTTCAGACATGATAAAAATTTGTGTTGGGCATGATTTCCCATCGTGTCCATGTCCGACACGGCCCCACAGGACACGTAACCCATTTTGAGCATGTCTGATTTCAGAGCATGCAAGGTGTCAGCCATTGAGACAAGAGATCTTAATTTCTCAAGGGAATAATGCTAATCCAATGACAACCTGACATCTGACATCCATTGAGAAAGTTATTACAAGTGTGCATATCAATCACATACCATCTCTTGTGATACAATCCATCTCAAACCATTTGCAGGATAATCCATGGCTCTATACTTTGGAATACTCACATTATCTACGACTCTTGAATAACCCTCAACAACATCTCCATTAAGGCATCACACCTCTCTAATGAATAAGTAGAATGCACATGGATTTATTCAATCTCATCATCACACCTCTCCTCCGCTATATAATTGGAAGTCTCATGGATGGAAGAAACAATTGATAGAAATATCTTGGGTGGTACAATCACCCCTACATGCTCCTAAGACACTAGATCTATAATGTTGACATTCAACATGATCACAAGAGGAAATACTAACAAACTCAAATATCTCAGAATCACACTATATGGGTTGGAAGCTAGATCTACATGTTCCTTCTAAGAAATAGAACCTAATATAGCTTAAATACCTTGATCTATCCCTAGAAACCAGACAAAAAAAATGTATCCCTAGAAAGCCTAATGTGGACCTACAACCCTGGAGACCTAATCTAGAATAATTATCTAGCCCTAGAGACGTAACCTAGCCCCAGAGACCTAATATATCCCTATAGAACCTAATATAGATTATAGACCCTGATCTAGTCCTAGAAACTAGACAAAAAAAATCTAACCCTGGAAATCCTAATGTGAAACTACAACCCTGGAGACCTAATATAGAATACTTATCTATCCCTAGAGACGTAACCTAGCCCCGAAGACCTAATCTATCCCTATAGAACCTAATCTAGCTTATAGACCCTGATCTAGCCCTAGAAACTAGACAAAAACAAATATAGCCCTAGAAAGCCTAATGTGGACCTACAACCCTGGAGACCTATTCTAGAATACTTATCTATCCCTAGATACATAACCTAGCCCAAGAGACCTAATCTATCCTTATAGAACCTAATCTAGCTTATAGATCCTGATCTAGCCCTAGAAACTAAACAAAAACAAATCTAGCCCTGGAAAGTCTAATGTAGACCTACAACCCTGGAGACCTAATCTAGAATAATTATCTATCCCTAGAGATGTAACCTAGACCCAGAGACCTAATCTATCCCTATAGAACCTAATCTAGCTTATTGACCCCCTTTTGCAAAATTAGAATGGCCTTCACTGAGAAAAACCCTGGTTCCAGGGATGGCACAATAGCTCCGTTTCCGAGCATTGGAGGCACGGTGGGGGGGGTCCCACAACTAAAACCCAGTGTCCCGAATCCATCGGAATCAAAGGATTCGCGATCGGAGTCACGGTTTTGGTGCTACAGGAATTTTTTCCAGGCACCCCGTGGCCATTTAGGGACACTTTGAAGATTTGCTCCAGGGTCACGAAACCCAAATCGACGAGAGGAATGAGGTTTCATCAGCTCCCACATGAGCATATGGCCAGTGTGGAAGTGTTCACGATGGCCATGCACGCTCGAGAGCTATCGAATCATAAATGACCCCCTTGAGCAAAATTAGCATGGCCTTCATTGAGAAAAACCCTAGTTCCGGAGATGGCATAGTAGCATTGTTTCCGGGAGTTTGAGGCACAGTGTGGGGGTTACCCCAACTGAAACCTGGCGTCCTGAATTCATCAAAATAAACGGCTTCATGATCAGAGTCGGGGGCACGGAACCCGAACCGGTAAGTGGAGTTGGGTTTAGTCAGCTCCCACATGTGCACATGGCCATTGTGGACATGATCACGATGGCCATGCATGCGTGGGATCCTTCGGATGAGAATTGACCCCCTTGAGCAAAATTGAAATGGCCTTCATTGAGCAAAACCCTAGTTTCGGAAATGGCACAATAGCACAGTTTTCGGGCATTGGAGGCATGGTGTGGGGGGTCCCCTAGCTAAAAACCGGCATCCTGAATCCATTGGAATAGACGGCTTCACGATCAGTGTCACATTTTTTGTGCTACGAACATTTTGGTCAAGCACCACATGGTCATTCAGGGACACTTTGAGTATTTGCTCTAGGGGAATGGAACTCAAATTGACGAGCGGACTTGGGTTCTATCATCTCCCACATGTGCACATGTCCATTTTGGACGTGTTCATGATGGCCACACATGCCCGGGATCCTTCGGATGAGAATTGACCCCCTTGAGCAAAATTGGAATGGCCTTCACTGAGAAAAACTCTAGTTCCGGAGATGGCAGCATAGCATCATTTCCAGGCGTTTGAGGCACAGTGTGGGGGGTCCCCTAGCTAGAACCTAACGTCCTGAATCCACCAGAATCGACAACTTCACGATCGGAGTCACGGTTTTGGTGCTACGGGAATTTTGGTCATGCACCCCGAGGTCATTCGGGACACTTTGAAGATTTTCTCTGGGGGCACGGAACCCAAACCTGTGAGCGGAAGTTAGTTCCGTTAGCTCCCACATGTGCACATGGCCACTGTGGATGTTTTCATGATGGCCATGCACTCTCAGGAGCCTTTGGATGAGAATTGACGCCCTTAGGCAAAATTGGAATGGCCTTCACTGAAAAAAACCCTAGTTCCGGAGATGGCACAATAGCATTGTTTCCGGGTGTTGGAAGCATGGTGTGGGGGGGGGGCAACTGAAACCCGACATCCCAAATCCATCGGAATCGACGGATTTGCGACCAGAGTCACGGTTTTGGTGCTACGAGCATTTTTTCCAAGCACCATGTAGCCATTCAGGGACACTTTGAGGATTTGCTTCGGGGGCATGGAACCCAAACCGGCGAGCAGGACTTGGGTTATGTCAACTCCAACACGTAAATATGGCCATTATGGATGTTTTCAGGATGGCCACGCTCACCCGGTGTCCTTTGGATCACTGAGAAAAACCCTATTTCTTGAGATGGCACAATAACACAATTTTCGAGCATTTGAGGCACAGTGTGAGGGGTCCCCTAGATGAAACCCGGGGTGCCAAATCTATCGAAATCGATGGATTCGTGACCGGAGTCATGATTTTGGTGAGACATGCATTTTTTCCAGCCACCCCATGGCCATTAAGGGACATTTTGAGGATTTTCTTCGGGGTACGGCACCAAAACCGACGAGCGGACTTGGATTCCTTCAACTCCCACATGTGCATATGGCCATTGTGGATGTGTTCACGATGGCTATGCACGCCCTAGAGTGTTGGGATGAGAAATGACCCCCTTGAGAAATATTGGCATGTGTGTGTGTGTGTAAATTACATTGCATGTCCTTTATGGATCGAAGTGTTTGTTAATTTGTTTTGATGAATGTTTATGATGATGATGATTGTTGATGTATTTGTAACTTCAGAAGATATTCTTCTATGTATTACACTTGTACTTTATTATATTCATGATGGAGATGTATTATTCCTCGAATCAGAAGTGTCGTCATTTCTATTTGTAAGTGTCGCAAGTGTGGCAAGTGTCGCAACTTATATTTGATGGGTTATTATACCACCAGTGTGGGGTCGACCCTGCTTATGTCATGTGAGTGGGTTATTAGGATTCCTTAGGAAGTCGGCCCAGCTAGAATTAAAGGCAGGTTAAGTTGTGTATAAATAGAGAGTGAGTGTGTCTCATTCTATTCATTCACTCACTCATCCAACTCGCATTAGTGGATAGAGGAGTTCCTACAAGTGGAGGAGGAATAGCTGCTGGAGACATCTATCTTTGTGGGATTGATCCTTGTGATCTTGTATTGGGGCTTATTCTATCTCTAAGGAATTTGCGGGGTTTTTCACCTTCTTGGTTTTCCCCGGTGAAATTCTTGGTGTCCATTGTCTCTTGTGATTGTTATGTTGTGCTTGTTATTCTCTTAGTTATCCTAGATAATATTGAATGAAATTATCAAAAAATTAACATGGTATCAGAGCCATGCTAAGAAGAAGACACTGTGCAGCTGCGGAAGCTAGGGATTCTTAATCTTTGGGTTTCTATCCACAGATCATCAAAGGAAGGAGGCTAGGATGACTCTCCTTAGAAGGGCGCATCTTTCTGTCGAGACAGAATTCAATTCTGAGCACTTTCAGTTTTTGGCCCGTCACTACTACGGGAAATTAGGGTTTCAGAGAAAGTTGGAATTTTGGGAATTCGAGACCACGACTGGATGCTCCTTGAGAAAATCGAATTTTAGAGACCAAGATCGAATTTTTGATAAGCTTGAGGATAAGCTTGAAGGAGCTGACAACTTCTGAGCATGGAAGTATAGGATTGGGTTAATCCTAGAGAAGAATGATTTGGACACCTACATAAAAGAAGAGGTTCCAGTTCCAGAGGGAGATGAGGCTAAGGCCTTACATAAGAAGAACTTGGTCAAAGCCAAGAGAATCATTGTTGATTCTATAAAAGACCATCTCATACCTCATGTGTCTTCTCTAAATACACCTAAGGAGATGTTTGACTCATTGACCAAGTTGTTTGAAGGAAAGAATATAAATCGGAATATGACTAGAGTATATCAATTGAAAGGGGTTAAGTTCCAGAATGGAGAGACCATCCAATCCTACTTCACTAAGGTCTCTCAAATGAAAGAAAAACTTGAAGTTGTGGATGAAGTTGGAGAAATTGTCATGGCCTACCTAGGTCATGGGACTCCTTCATCCAAGGTATCTATGCAAGAAATAAGTTGATCTCCTTCAGTAGACTATGGGAGGAATGTTCACAAGAAGAAGCTAGGCTTGTAGCTCGAGAAGAAAAGATGGGAAGTGAATACCAAGCTCTCACAGCTCACACCAAGAGAAGTAATCCCAAGAGGGGGCAATCTCATCACAAGAAATCTTTTCACCACCATCAAAGAGATAAGAAAGATCTCTCTCGCATTAGATGCTTCTCTTGTAATGAAAAGGGACACTTTTCCTCAGACTATCCCAAGAAAAATCAAGACCTCAACAAGAAGAACAAGAAGAGGTATGATGCTCATGCTGCTGAGGATGATGAACCTCCCAGAAAGAAATCTAGGGCATAAAGTGAAGACTCTTCAAGTGACGATGAATATGTCCTAATATTTGCTCTCACAGGTACTGTTACTCATGGGTGTAATGATTGGCTTATTGATAGTGGGGATTCTAAACATATGGCGGGACTCAAAGAATCGCTTATGGATCTATCTGAACATGAGTCACCTCATAAGGTGAAACTTGGGGATGGCTATCAATACCCTATAAAATGATCAATACCCTATAAAAGGAAGTGGTGAAGCCTCCTACAAGTTAGAATCTGGGAAGTCTTTAAAGATGCAAGATGTTCTATATGTACCTGGACTCAAGAAGAATATTCTCTCCATATCATCTTTGGATGCAAAAGGGATGAGAGTTGCATTTGTGGATGGCCAAGTACTTATGTGGCCAAAAGGTAAGACCATAAATGATGCAGTAGTGATTGGAGAGAAAGAGGGAGGATTGTACAAATTGAAGGGACAACCTGAACATGCCATGGTACATGAATCCATGGAACCAAGTGAACTTTGGCATAGAAGGCTTGCTCATGTACACTATAGAGCACTACCAATTGCCAACAAAGCAGTAGAAGGTCTTCCTGAAATCCAGTCAAAGCATGAAGGTGTTTTCAAAGGGTGTGCAAAAGGAAAGAACAAAAAGAAGGCATTTCCAAGCAATGAAAGCAAAGGGAATCTTGGAAATTGTCCACTTCGATATATGCGGACCAATGTCATCCAGTTCTCTGAGTGGATTTTTAGATCCGACAATGGTGGAGAATTCACTTCAGAAGACTTCAAGAAGTTATGCAGTGATTCGTGGATTAAGAGGGAGTTGACCACTCCTTACAATCCACAACAGAATGGAGTTGTAGAAAGGAAGAACCTCTCATCCATTTTCAGCATTGGTTAAGGTGCACACTATCAAAGACTCCGGTAGATCCTGTAAGGAAGCAAAGATTGAGAGGGAGACTACCCAACAAACAAACAAAGATAAGTATTTGAATTGTCATTTCTTGTATATCCGATTAATATTGTTCAATGATGTATATACTTATGTTCCTAGACTTAGGTCATGCATATTAGAATAATTGCATTAATGAACAGTATACTACTAATATGCATGTGATGGGTAAGTGGCCTATGGCACTGTACAACATTCTATTGCTACTTATCTAGAATGAAACTTCTTTGCTGACATGTTGGGAGTAGTGAAAACTCTTAACAATGTCATGGTAGAGATGGAAGGCATCTAGAAAGTTACCGTATGAATATGGGATATGGATGAATGTTGTATTGAAGCATTGGCTAAGATAATTGCATCATTGTATGACATATGCCTTTATGTGTAGGACTTTGTTCTGTAAACTATGAGAAGTTTCTAATCATGCAATTGAATTTGACTTGTAGGAAAGATCGTGTACAATCACCTACAAAAGAAGGACTACAACATTTGTTCCAGCAACAAAGTTCAAAGAAAACTATCTATTGAAGATATTGAAGAATTTGAAGTTCCCAGGATCCGGGATGCAGTAATGGAAGAATGTCATGATCAAGGAATATCAGTCGATCATGAAGAATGATGTCTGGGAGGTGGTCCCGAGACCAGAAGGGAAGTCTGTTGTGACTTTCAAGTGGATCTACAAGATCAAGCATGCTGCAGATGGCAACATAGAGAAATACAAGGAAAGGTTTGTGGCTCATGGCTTCTCCTAGAAAGAGGGGATAGACTATGAAAAATATTTTGCACCTGTAGCCAGATACACTTCCATCAAAATAGTACTTGCTTTGGCTGCAATGATGAAGTGGAAGATACACCACATGGATGTCAAGACAACTTTCTTGAATGGTGTAGTCGAAGAGGAAGTGTATGTTTAGCAGCCACTCGGTTTTGAGACACATGACAGGGAGTCATATGTCTACAAATTGAAGAAATCCTTGCATGGCTTAAAGAAAGCACCTAGGACATGGTACGGAAGGATAGAAAGCTTCCTGTCTAGTTTGGGCTTTACCAAGAGTAAAGCAGATTCCAACCTTTACTACAAGGTTGAGGAGGTAAATCCAGTGATACTTCTATTATATGTGGATGACCTGTTTGTGACAGGTGAGGATAGATTGATTGCCGACATGAAGAGGAAGCTTGCTGCTCAGTTCGAGATGAAGGACTTGGGCATGATGCATTACTTTCTAGGTATGGAGGTGTGGTAGAGTGCAGATGGAATCTTCCTTGGACAAAGGAAGTATGCAGTAGATATCCTGAAGCAGTTCGGGATGATGGTCTACAATGCCATGGCCACACCTATGGCATCGAACCTGAAGCTATTGAGTGATGCTTCATCAGAGTCAGTTGATGTCATGGTGTATCGTCAAATGATTGGGTCCTTGATGTACCTGACAAACACGAGACCAGATATTTGCTTTGCGGTGAACACCTTGAGCTAGTTTCTGACAGATCCTAGACATGTTCACCTGATTGCTATAAAGCATATTCTGAAGTACCTGAAGGGTACAATCGATTATGGGCTCAAGTATGATGCGAATCAAAAGTTTAACCTGGAGGGTTATGTTGATTCAGATTGGGCAGGAAGTGTTGTAGATAGGAAGAGCACTTCAGGGTGCTGCTTCAGTATGGGATCAAGTGTGATCTCTTGGTTTAGCAGGAAGCAATCATGTGTAGCACTGAGTACATCCAAAGCAGAGTATGTCGCAGCTTGTTCGGCTAGTTGTGAGGAAGTATGGCTAAGGAAGATACTGTCTGATTTATTTGATCTCCAGTTGGATGCTACCTGTATCTATTGTGACAACCAGAGTTGTGTGAAGTTGTCAGAGAACCCGGTGTTCCATGATAGGTCGAAGCACATCGAGATCAAATATCACTATATCAGGGATATGGTGTAGAGAGGAGCAGTGAAGCTCCAGGATGATGCTCCAGATGATAGGCACCAAGATGATGTTGTGATAATGATCAGGATGATCATGTATGATGAGCATTAGGATGACACTTCAGATGATAGGCATTAGGATGATGTTGTGATGATGATCAGGATGATCATGTATGATGAGAATCAGGATGATGCTCCAGATGATAGGCATCAGGATGATGCTATGATGATTATCAGGATGATCATGAGCATTAGGACGATGCTCCAGATGATATACATCAGGATGATGTACTGCATGATGATGATCAATATGATCATGAGTATCAGGATGACACTCCGTGGCCGTGGACAGATTGTGTAGGTAGCATAGAAAATATCCTGGGAGATCCGATAGTTTGAGCTCGGATACTCTTTCAAGGTTTTGCTACAGGTTGGCCATGGACATATTGTACAGGTAGCATAGAAAAGATCCTGGGAGATCCGATAGTTTGAGCTCGGATGTTGTTTCGAGGTTTTGTGGTGGTCACATGTAAAAGATCCTGGGAGATCCGATAGTTTGAGCTCGGATGCTCTTTCAAGGTTTCGTTGACGCACATTCCACAGGATGGCTATAGATGTTGAAGACCTACAGGAGGCTAGGCCTACAACTAGCATGAAAAAGGGTTGGCTCTGAAGAACTTCCAATGACGAGAAGAATTGAGAGATAGCTTAGTGATCGAGATGGCGAGTACAGCAATAGTGACGATGATGCTCCGTGATCCAGTGACGATGATCCAACTCCAGAATTGAAGACTTGTGGCGATATGTAATGATGACCTGTGTTTAGAGAATACCTTCCTAGTTAAGAGGGAGTGTTGATGTATTTATAACTTTGGAAGATATTCTTCTATGTATTACACTTGTACTTTATTATATTCATGATGGAGATGTATTATTCCTCCAATTAGAAGTGTCGTCATTTCTATTTGTAAGTGTCGCAAGTGTGGCAAGTGTTGCAACTTATATTTGATGGGTTATTACCCCACCAGTGTGGGGTCGTCCCTGCTTGTGTCATGTGAGTGGGTTATTAGGCTTCCTTAGTAAGTTGGCCCAGCTAGAATTAAAGGTAGGTTAAGTTGTGTATAAATAGAGAGTGAGTGTGTATCATTCTATTCATTAATTCACTCATCCAACTTGCATTAGTGGAGAGAGGAGTGCGCACAAGTGGAGGAGGAGTAGCTGCTGGAGACATCTATCTTTACCGGGTTGATCCTTGTGATCTTTGTATTGGGGCTTATTCTATCTCTAAGGAAGTTGCGGGGTTTTTCACCTTCTTGGTTTTCCCTGGTGAAATGCTTTGTGTCCATTGTCTCTTGCGATTGTTATGCTGTGCTTGTTATTCTCTTAGTGATCCTAGATAATATTGAATGAAATTATCAAAAAATTAACATGGTATCAAAGTCGTGCTAAGAAGACGACACTGTGCAGTTGTGGAAGCTAGGGCTTCTTAATATTTGGATTTCTCTCCACAGATCATCAAAGGTAGGAGGCTAGGCTGACTCTCCTTGGAAGGGCGCATCTTTCTATCAAGACATAATTCAATTCTTAGCACTTTCAATTTTTGGCCCGTCACTACTGCGGGAAATTAGGGTTTCAGAGAAAGTTGGAATTTTGGGGATCCGAGACCACGGCTGGATGCTCCTCAAGAAAATCGAATTTTAGAGACCAAGATTGAATTTTTTGGTTGGGCAGAACCCCAGGCATCATCAAACCCTAGTTCAGGATTTTGATCGGAAAGGAGGAAAATTAGGGTTTCTGCAAAAGTTGAAATTTTTGGAATCTGTGACCACGAGTGGATGATCCTCAGAAAAATCGAAGTTTAGAGCACAGGATCGAACTTTTTGGATGGGTAGAACCCTGAGCATTATCAAACCTTAGTTCGGGATTTTGACTAGAAGATCCGAAAGTTTCAAAGGCAAGTTTGAGGGGTCAAATTTTGCAAATTTCAAAACTGAAGTATACCAGCTTGATTAGCTCAGCAAGGTGCATTTTTCCATCCATTCAGAAGTTTGAAATTCAAAGTTTGAATTTTTGGGGTTTCTCTCGCAAACCCTAATCCAGCTCTAGATCTAGTTTTTAGCAAATCAAGTGGTAAGACCTAAATCTTTTATTTCCATTTGAGTTTCTCATTAAGATGTCTCACCACACCAAGCTTGAGGATAAGTTTGAAGGAGCTGACAACTTCCGAGCATGGAAGTATAGGATTGGATTAATCCTAGAGGAGAATGATTTGGACACCTACATAAAAGAAAAGGTTCCAGTTCCAGAGGGAGATGAGGCTAAGGCCTTACACAAGAAGAACTTGGTCAAAGCCAAGAGAATCATTGCTGATTCTATAAAAGACCATCTCATACCTCATGTGTCTTCTCTAAAGACACCTAAGGAGATGTTTGACTCCTTGACCAAGTTGTTTGAAGGAAAGAATATAGATCGGAATATGATTCTGCGGAATCAATTGAAAGGGGTTAAGTTCCAGAATGGAGAGACCATCCAATCCTACTTCACTAACGTCTCTCAAATGAAAGAACAACTTGAAGCTGTGGATTAAGTAGTGGAGAATGGAGAAATTGTCATGACCACATTAAATTGATGATGATTGATCCTCTATATATAATTGAATCTCATTGCTAATAAGTAAATAAAATATTGTTCATACTAGGATTGAAACACATTCTATGCAAAAATTCATAACATCATCTCATAAACTATGATAATATACAACATAACACAATTAATATTTGTATGCAAAAAATAAAGTAGTCAAATGCAAAATGATTCCATGATCAAAATCACAAATGGAAGCAAGTTCAAATACATAATTAATTGTCTCGTAACATAATTAGAAAACCAAAATACATAATGTCTACAAATGCAATCTCGAGTCTCATGCATGACTACGAGGATGCCTAGAATAAACCCTTGAGGAGCTAATGCCAACATTGATAAACTAAAGTAAAAACTATGGTGCATTTGTATTCAGTGTTTCCATTCGATATTTTAGCACACTAGGGAGATAATGGCACACTAGATAATGATAAATCCTCCTTCACTTAGCACCCAAAGATGGTGATTCCCCAACCACAACAAATGACCCAAGACCAATCGATGGTGTAGAAAAGCTCATAATGACACATATTTTATACTTCTGGGAAAAATATTCCTTCTATAGGACATGTAGTGGTTTGGGACCCTATACATGGCCAACACCCCTTAAACATGTTTTAGGCTATAAGGAATTCATGTTCATCCTCAAACCATGCTCAGGGCCCCAATATCCTATATGGTGTGCAAGGATAATTTTAGGGGCTAAATTTAGCCCATGGGCTATTTTTCCATTTTTTTTTTCCAAAAAAAGATTCGCCAATTTGCATTTTTTGAAGCCCCATTTCGCCCAGTTTTGATGGGGTAAACTTTTTTCACTCTAAAATTTGCCAAATTATTATATAAACTATATAAAATCCTTAGAAATTGAAATAATTTTAGAAAAATATTGCCAAATTTTTTATAGTTGATATTTTAAGAATTGGTAAGATTAGCCAAGGTTTATACACTTTTAAATAAGTATGGGTCCTTGAAATTATCCCTGATGGTGTGCAAAACCTAGCAATGGTACCCATGAGCCAAAATTCCTTTTACAAAGCATGTGTGTTAATTTATGACCTTATGGATGTCTCATGAGCCCTAAAAACATGTTTTATTCCCTAATACATTTTTATCCCTAGACCATGTTCAAGGTAATTTAGAGACCTAGATATAGTGCACAAAACTTTGTAATGGTGACCATATTACACCCATGTTCTAAATATTCTCTTCATAAAGCACGTGTGGTGGTTTGAGACCATGTGCGTGATCCATGAGCCCTAAAAGTCCCTTTTGCAGCCTAAGACACTACTATTCTCCTTGAGGCATAGTTAAGCTCCCAAGCTATATTTGTGGTGCATGTTGATGTATATGTAACTTCGGAATGTATATCATCTATGTATTTCATATATATATTTATTGTACCCTTATAAGAGATGTGTTATTCCTCTATAAGGAAGTGTCGTCATGTGGATTGACAATTGTCGCAAGTGGGTGTACTTGCCGATGGGTTATTAGAGCACCATGTGTGGGGTCGGCCCTGAAATATATATTATATTGTGAATGTATCTAGATAGACAAGTCGGCCCCATACTGTAACTGGGAAAACAGGTTAGTATAAATAGAGATCAGGAGATCTCTATTTTGATCATTCAGAAAGTCACACTTCTCTCATTCAGAAAGTGGCGCACTAGTGAGGAGGAGGATCATCTGCTACTAGGAGACTATCTCAGTGTATTTTGGTTGTACTTTGGTTGAGCCATTGCTCTCTCTATCTCTGAGAAAGTTGTGGGGTTTTTCACCTTAGGGTTTTGTCCACGGAAACTCTGTGTCTCTTGTCTCTCATGCTTTTGATTCTTGTGATGCTTGTCATGCTTATTGTGATTGTTATACATTGATATCTGTTTTTCAAGTTGATATGGGGAAACGGAACTGGAAAACATGTACAATGAAAAATCAAAATCAAATTCTGGCTTCTCACACCCCCCTAAATGTGGATCACGGTCGGAATCAGACTCGGAGGAGGAAGATGAAGACTGAACACATTTAGCTAAGACTGGAGCATCTTCTTCAAACTCTGTACAGGAAGAAGATTCAGACTCAGATTCTGGAAGATAAATGATTTCATCTGAAGGATCTGGGGAAGAAGCAGATACTTTGTACAAATCCCACCAAGTAGGATCTAGAGATTCACACAAGGCAGCTAACCTTGGCTTTGACTTTCTTTCTGGGCACTTGCTTGCCCAATGGCCAGATTTACCACAAATAAAACAAACATGACCTTTTCCTCTTTCATGCCTCCTTTTTACAAATCTTTTAGATTTATACTTGGATTTTTTGTAAGGCTTTTTATCTCTGTATTCTTTGTAGCGATGTTTAGATTTATGCTTGTATGGACGATCTGGGTGATACCTGGATTTTGAAGTATAAAACTTCTTGTGTTTCTTTTCTTTCCACAATGGCAACCTCCTTTGCCAAAGTGACCTCTATTGTGGGCACCACACCCCCAATCGGGCATACCTGCTACATCCTTGCAGAGGGATGCAGGAAACATCTTCTGATGCCTCTTAAAATATTTACTAACTCTTTTATCCAGACAATGCTCTTGCCATGTTTCAAGAATGTGATTGTGCAACTGTGCAAGAGAAAGACTTCTTAACTCTACCTTTTTATCCTTGAGAGCTTGCTCTACTGCATCTGGGACATGACCTGGATAGCTTCTCAAGTAATGCTTAAGGTAGGCTGGATCTCGAGATTTTCCAGAGGAGATAAGTAACTTCTGCATATAGCAAAAGTATTCTTCTGCTTTGCTAAGATCACATAGTCAGGCTGACATGAACAATGAAGCTAAGTGATTGTAGTATTCTCCACCCTCTAGACCATAAAATTATCTGCCAAGTGCAGAGAGAATCTGTTCATCAGCATCATTTGCTGATAACAGCTCATTTCTTGTCTCTTGTGGCAACCAACGCCACCATTCATAAGCTAGACCAGACAAACCAGCAATTAACTGTGTTCCTAACATTTGACCTGTTAGGTTATGATCCTGTTGCTTTTTGTATAATATCCAATGGGTTAATAGCTGAATAGCATTCTTTATTTCTTCACGGGACTGACACTGGATATTCAGGACTAGCTATTCTGGCATCTGAGTAATCATATTATTCATAGAGTTTATCCCAAAATTGAACACTTTGGGAGGAGGAGTGGATGCAGAACTCGCATCAGGCATGTGGGTATCAAAATGTTCTTGATGCGGGGCTTCTATCATTCTTCTGTTGGAAGATTCTTCCATCATATTCAAATCACCAATATACTTTGGATCAAGGACTGGTCTGAAAGATTTGAACTCAGTGATCCATTCTTCTATTCCCTGCTTGAGAGCATCACTCTCACCGAAATCCCATTTCGGTTTCTCTTCATCAGGAATGACATTGAATTGTCCTAATGAAGCAAACTTGTTATGACCCTTTCTTGCTAGCTTTAAGACATGGTGAGGAACTATATAATTTTTCTGTTTTAATTCCTGAGTCTTTGTACTGAGGTCTGCTAATACTGCCATTATTCTTTCAAGCTTTTGGGAAGCTTGTTCTACGGCATGCTGGATCTGGGTCGTGTCATGAAGCAGGTGATCTAATAACTCAAGCTTGGTGATTACCCTATTAAGCTGCCCTTTTTGTTCAGAACAACTATGTTTTAACAGAAGGATATCATTTTCCATATCATCCAGATTCCTTGCAGCATGGACAGCCTGCAAGTTACTCCAATTTGCTATTTTAATCTCATCTGAGACAGTTTGATCTGCGGCTAAGGATTTAGTAGGCAAAAACTCTCTACGGGTCAAACCATCTTGTGCATATTGTCTGAATGCAAACTCTGGTAAATTCCTACCAGGCAGGAAAGACTTTTGGCCAGATGGATTAGTGATTTCGACACCTCCTTTTTCTCTAGTAAGGGAGAACATTCCTAGATTGGGAAACTCATGGAGAGACTCTTTTTGTTTATTTTTCTGAATTAATTTTTGTTTTATTTTCCTGCATGCTGGACAATCAGCATGTTGACCTCTGTGCTCAAAATCAGAAAGACCTGAAAAAGAAGAAGTATTTACAGAAGGATTTGCGTGTGACTCTGCTAGGGACTGTTTAGACAATTGATCTGACATTGCTTGAAGCTTAGCATTATTGTATGAGGACATGGATGTTGACTTGATCAATGGAGGACCAAATCTTCTGATTGGCTCTTCTTGGGCTGACCGGAAGGAGCAGGATGCTTCATCATATATCAAAGGTTTTGGGTTCATGGTAGCAGCTACTCTTTCTCAATGTCTTAATTCAGAATATTTTAATTCCCAAGACTGAGGGTACTGAATTCCAGTCCAGTTAAATGTAACTAGAGTTGCATTTTTAGACTTGGCATTGGGTTGTTCCACCACGCTGCAGTCTGTAGAGCTCTGATGGACATGGGATCGCAACTGAGGAAGGGTGTCATTACCGAAACGGACACATACACCACCCCTTAACTGGATTATTCTAGAGCCATTTTGCATGTCAAACCCTTTGGGTAGGATATAAGCTTTGAGAATGTTATATATGTGCGGATCATCAAGACTCACAGAAAAATTTGGATAGATGGTGCCAAAGGCAGGACCATCGTGCAGAGGGGCTATAAAGCCTCCTATCACAGCATCAGAGAAATTATTGTGACGCGTATCTACAACACAACATAAATAAGACACTACAAGACGAGGGCATACTAATGGACCAAGGCCTAACTTGACTGCACCAAAATGAGCATATTTGAATTTTTTAGATTTTGCCCAATCAATTTGTTCTTTGTCAAGTAAAGAGATATGGATAGGCTCTTGATTGTCTGTGAATGCAACATCAATGCTTGATACTTTTATTTGAGTGACAGAATATAAGTTCCACCAATTAAGTCTGTATACATCTTTTGGTAAGATCTGGGGCAATTGCCAATTCTCTGAGGGATTCTGGTCATGGATAGTTATGTATGATGATTCCTCCGCAGAAGTGGAAGGATTAAAAGATTGACTACGTCGTTCTTCTAATGAAACTTCCGTGTCATTGGCTGATTCACACTCTAGATGGGTCAGCGAAACAACATCCATTGTTATTCTCTCAGTGAAGATCCTAGAGTATTGTGAATTAATGCTCAAAATTTAACATGGTATCAGAGCTAACCTGAGAAGAAGACATTTTGCAGTGACAGAAACTTGAGTTTCTTGTTTATTGGGTTTCTCTCCATAGATTTTGGAAAAGCAGTATAGTAGATTGACTCTACTCATCAAGGAGAATCCATCTGTCCAATCAGAATTCAATTCTAAGCATTTTCAGATTTTGCCCTAAAAATTAGGGTTTCCATAAAAATAGAAATTTCTGAAATCTGAAGACATAGCTGGAACCTCCTTGCAAAAATCAAAGTTTAGAGCTTTAGTTAGGGATTTTTGGCTGGGTAGATCTTCAGGAAACTCAAACCCTAATTCAAGGCTCTCCCTAGTGAACCCGGGAGGACAAAAAGTCAAATCTAAAGGGTAAAACTTTGCTGATCTCAAATTCTGAATGCACCAGGCTGATCATCTCATCAAGGCGCATCTTTCTATCCTTTCAGAAAGTTGAAATTCACATTTTTAATTTTTAGGGTTTTTTCGACAAACCCTAATCCGGGACCAGATCCAGTTTTCAGCATTTCAAGTAGTAAGACCTAAATCTTTTCTATTTCCATTTGAAGTACTCTTTAAAATGTCTCACCACACCAAGCTTCAGGATAAGCTTGAAGGGGTTAATAGCTTCCGATTCTGGAAGTATAGGATTGGGTTAATCCTAGAAGAGAATGAGTTGGACTCGTATATAAAAGAAGACATCCCTATCCCAGAGGATGAAGAGGCTAAAGTATTGCATAAGAATAAATTGGTCAAGGAAAAGAGAATCATTGTTGATTCTATCAAAGACCATCTCATACCCCATGTGTCTTCTCTAAAGACACCCAAAGAGATGTTTGACTCTTTGACCAAGCTATTTGAAGGGAAGAACATAAATCGGAAGATGACCCTGCGGAACTAATTGAAACGAGTAAAGTTTCAGAATGGAGAAACCATTCAATCTTATTTTTCAAGGGTCTCCCAGATCAAGGAAAAACTAGAAGCAGTGGATGAAATGGTGGAGAATGGTGAAGTTGTCATGACCACTCTGAATGGCTTACCTAGGTCATGGGACTCCTTCATTCAAGGAATCTGTGCAAGAAAGAAGTTGATTTCCTTCAGTAGACTACGGGAAGAATGATCACAAGAAGAAGCAAGGCTTGTGGCATGAGGAAAAAATATGGGGAATGAAGATCAAGCTCTCACAGCTCACACCAAGAAAGGGAAGTCCAAGAGAGAGCCATCTTACTCCTAGAAATCTTCACATCACTTCAAAGAAAGAACAATATGCTTCACCTGTAATGAGAAAAGACATATTGCCATAAATTGTCCCAAGAACAAGAAGGACAACAACAACTTCAACAAGAAGAAGAAGGGCAGCAAAAGAAGGTTTCATGCTCATGCTGCCGAGGATGATGAACCACCCAAGAAGAAGGCTGGGGCAGAAAGTGATGATAGTAATGATGACTCATCAAGTGAAGAAGAGTATGTTCTGATCTCTGCTCTCACAAGTACTATCTCCCATGGTTGTAATGATTAGTTAATTGACAGTGGGGCTTCCAAACACATGACTGGGTTTAAGGAATCTTTTGTGAACCTATCTGAACATGAATCACCCCATAAGGTGAAACTTGTGAATGATTATCAATACCCAATCAAAGGAAGTGGTGAAGCCTCCTACAACCTAGATTCTGGAAAATCTTTGAAGATGAAAAAAGTCCTTTATGTACCTGGGCTCAAGAAGAACTTACTCTCCATCTCTGCATTGGATGCAAAAGGTATGAGGGTTGCATTTGTGGATGGCCAAGTCCTAATGTGGCCAAAGGGAAAGACCATAGATGATGCAGTAGTGATTGGAGAGAAAGAGGGAGGTTTGTAGAAATTGAAGGGACAACCTGAACATGCCATGGTGCATGAATCCATGGAGCCAAGTGAACTTTGGCATAGAAGACTTGCTCATATGCACTATAGGGAACTTCCAATTGCAAGCAAGGATGTAGAGGGTCTTCCTGAAATCAAGACCAAACATGAAGGTGTTTGCAAAGGATGTGCAAAAGGTAAGAACATTACGAAGGCTTTCCCAAGCAATGAAAGCAAGGCAAAGGATATCCTGGAAATCATCCACTCAGATGTATGTGGTCCTATGTCATCCAGTTCTCTAAGTGGGTATGTTTACTATGTCTCATTTATTGATGACTTCTCCAGGAAGACTTGGGTATACTTCTTGAAGAACAAAGATGAGGTGTTTGATAAGTTTAAGGAATTCAAAACCTTGATGGAGAATCAAACTAAAATGAAGATCAAAACATTCAGATCCGACAATGGTGTAGAATTCACCTCAGGTGACTTCAAGAAGCTTTGCAGTGATTCAGGGATTAAGAGGGAGTTGACTGCTCCTTACAATCCACAACAGAATGGAGTTGCAGAAAGGAAGAACAGAACAATCATGGAAGCAGCAAGAGTAATGCTACATGACTAGGATCTACCTATGCATCTATGGGCAGAAGCAGCTAGAACAGCTGTATATGTGCAGAACAGAACACCCCACAAGATATTGGACAACAAAACACTAGAAGAGGTCTTTTCTGGTAAGAAACCTCAAGTCAGCCATCTCAGAATATTTGGTTGTCCAGTATTCACTCATGTCCCAAAGGAAAAGAGGACCAAACTAGATCCTTCAGGAAAGAAGGGTATCTTTGTGGGTTACAGTGAAAGCTCGAAGGCTTACAGAATATACTTTCCAAGGTTCAAGAAGATTGATGTCAGCAGGGATGTGACATTTGATGAAAACTCAACATTCATCAAATCAAGGAAGGCACCTATCGAAATTTATCAAGAACCTAAGGAAACTAGATTTCAAGAGCAATTCCAGAAGTTGTTCGTGAGTTTGAAGATCCACAAGAACCTGTAGATCCACCCCGTGAGGATAACTCTCACAAGAGGAAACCTGCATGGGCTAGAGAACTCATTCAAGATGCAGAAAGATTTGGCATTCCAGAAGAAGAACATAGAGAAAGGAAGAGAACCAGATCACATACCAGCTATGTTGCTTTACTCTGTGATATTATGAACAAAGAACCTTCCAGTTATGAAGAAGCAGCGAAAAAGAAAGAATGGAAGGATGCCATGGTTGAGGAATACCAATCAATAATGAATAATGATGTTTGGGATGTTGTCCCAAGACCTAAAGAGAAGTCTGTTGTGAATTCCAAATGGATCTACAAAATCAAGCATGCTGCAGATGGCAGTGTAGAGAAATACAAAGCAAGATTCGTAGCTCGTGGCTTCTCTTAGAAAGAGGGAATAGATTATGAAGAAACCTTTGCACTTGTAGCAAGGTATACTTCCATCAGAACAGTACTTGCCCTAGCTGCAGCAATGAAATGGAAAATACACCAGATGGATGTCAAGACTTCCTTCTTGAATGGTGTAGTTGAAGAAGAAGTATATGTGGAGCAGCCACTCGGTTTCGAAATACATGACAGGGAGTCATATGTGTGCAGATTGAAGAAATCCTTGTATGGCTTGAAACAAGCTCTCAGAACTTGGTATGGTAGGATGGACAGTTTCCTATCTAGTTTGGGATTTACCAAGAGTAAAGCGGATTCCAACCTTTACTACAAGGTTGAAGAAGGGAATCCTGTGATTCTACTCCTGTATGTGGATGACTTATTTGTAACAGGAGATGACCGTTTGATTGCAGATACTAAGAGGAAGCTTGCTGCTGAGTTCGATATGAAAGATTTGGGAATGATGCATTATTTCCTAGGTATGGAGGTGTGGCAGAGTGCAGGTGGGATCTTCCTTGGTCAAGGGAAGTACACAGTAGATATCCTGAAGAGATTTAGGATAATGGATTGCAAGGCCATGGCCACACCTATGGCATCGAATTTGAAGCTTCTATGTGATGCTTCATCTGAGCCGGTTGATGTCTCTATATATCGTCAGATGATTGGGTCCTTGATGTACCTGACGAACACGAGACCAGATATTTGCTTTGCTGTGAACACATTGAGCCATTTCCGGATGAATCCGAGGAGTGTTCACCTGGTTACAGTAAAGCATGTTCTGAGGTACCTGAAGGGTATAGTGGATTATGGGCTCAAGTATGAAGCGAATCAAAAGTTTAACCTACAGGTTTATGTTGATTCAGATTGGGTTAGCAGTGCTGCAGATAGGAAGAGCACATCTGGATGCTGCTTCAGTATGGGATCAGGTGTGATCTCTTGGTTTAGCAAGAAGCGGTCCTGTGTAGCACTGAGTACAGTAGAGGCAGAGTATGTTGCAGCCTGTTCAACTAGTTGCGAGGCAGTATGGCTACTGAAGCTACTCTTTGAGTTATTTGATCTCCCATTGGATGCTACTGGTATCTTCTACGATAACCAGAGTTGTGTGAAGTTGTCTAAGAACCCAGTGTTTCATGACAGGTCGAAACACATAGAGATCAAATATCACTATATCAGGGATATGATGCAGAGTGGAGCTGTGAAGCTCCTGTATGTTGTGGCGGACGAGCAGATTGTAGATGTGCTGACGAAGCCACTAGCCAGGGTGAAGTTTGAGTACTTCAGGGAGAGGCTTGGTGTTCTTCAAATCAAGGACACTTCGAGGAAGAAGTGATGGACACATTTGCTGAAGCCATTCCAAGCAGGTTGGAAGGAGGATCCTTCACATGGTTGTGGATGTAAGCGCTGGATGATGAGCATCAGGATGATGTTCTAGTTTCTGCTTTGTATGATCAGTTGGATAATTTATATGTATATGTATGTACGCATCATGTTGGATGCTGGATATGATCAGTTGGATCATTTATATGTATGTACGCATCATGTTGGATGCTGGATATGATCAGTTGGATCATTTATATGTATGTACGCATCATGTTGGATGCTGGATATGATCAATTGGATCATTTATATGTATGTACGCATCATGTTGGATGCTGGATATGATCAGTTGGATAATTTATATGTATGTACGCATCATGTTGGATGTTGAATATGATTAGTTGGATCATTTGTATGTATTTTGTATATGCATCATGTTGGATGCTTGGACCATGTATCTGTATATGTATCAGGTGGATACATTGTATGATCAGGTAGATCATGTATATTGATATGTATCAGGTATGATCAGGTAGATCATGTATGTTGATGGATACATTGTGTGGATCATGTATCTATCTATCAGGTGGATACACTATGTATGATGATATGTATCAGGTAGATACTTGGTGTGCATCAGATGGATGTATTTTATGATCAGGGTGATCGTGGATGATGAGCTTCTCCAGATGATATGCAGTAGGATGTTGCAGTGATGATGATCAAGATGATCAGGATGATCATGTGTACATCAGGATGATGTATGGTGAGTATCAGATGATACTTTGTGGCCACGGATCAGGTTGTGCAGATGAGCATGTCTGGGAGATCCTATAGGTCGGAGTTGCATACCCATAACAGCCTGGGATGCTCTTTCGAGACATTGCTCTGGGAGGACATGTAATTTGTGCCCTGGGAGTGTTAGGAACCCATGTCTTTACTTTGTTAGTATATTGTTGTTGGACGCATATGCTTTGTAAGTCGTCCCGTAGTATTTGTTGATCCATAGTTTATATTATCCCATAGTATTGACCCATAGTATTGGACGCATATGCTTTGTAAGTCGTCCCATAGTATTATATGTCCCATGGTTTTCACTCATAGTATTGGTGCCTAGACTTAGCCCATGGTTTGTATTGACACATAGTATTGACCCATGGTATTGGTGCCTAGACTTAGTATATAAGTGTGTGTTGAGGCCTATGAAGGCACCGTGAAGTTAATTGTATTGAGCTTGCTCAAAGGAGGTTGCCCCCTCGAAGTGGCCCATGATCAATATAAATGTGATTCTGAGTTCCATTATTTCTGATATCTCGTGTATTTGCATTAATTAATTATTGCAGGTTCATCACATCTGGTATCAGAGCACTTTCTTGGGCTCGTTGGGTGGAATTTCTGCCAAATTTTTTTTCGCATCTGTTGTAGCTTCGGATTTGGGAATAATCCCTATCCGCTTAACTCTGGGAAATACTTGGGCATAAGCCCTAAAACTCATTGTGAGGAGTACCACAGGAACCCCAAAGTAGCTGGCCCATTGAGAGGACCTGCCAACGAAAAGGGCAACGACCCCTACCTGATTGACTAGTTCCCACCCGTGAGGTAAACCAAGAGCTGTCGTTTGTGGCAAAGCGGTTATCGGTTTTACCTGAGCCGTGGAGTGAGGGGTACTGCCCCAATACGCAAGCCATCAGATAGAATTGGTGGCCGAATGAAACACCTGAACTATTAGGAAGCCATACATACCTAGGGTCCATATCTATTTTCAGTTGAACTGTTGTCGATCACTTCAGCTCCAGATCCAGCCGTTTCAGATCTATTCTGAAAGTTGTTCCAGATCCAGTCACCGTTTCAGATCCAGCCGTTTTCGATCCCTTCCACATCATTGCAGATCCATCTATTGCGAATCCCTTCTGCGCCGTTGTTGCCGATCCATTTCTGAATAAAAAATAAATAAAAACTATTTTTCGGCCATATCTCCCTTATTTCAACTCTATTTTCCCTGAAACTTCACTAACATCCCTATAATCCCATTTTGCATATTTTATTCCTAAAGACCCTATCCCAAATTCCACTTCCCAAGACCATAAATCCGACATTTTTCTATTTTTAGGATTTGCCATAACTTCTTCAATTTTCACCCGATTGCCTTCAAATTTTACCATAGAGTTCCCGCTTCTGAAATCCACATTTTTTGCTTCCCTGTCCCTCAGAAAGTGTCGAAAACCTAGTCAAACCCCAATTACCCCTCCGAGTTTTTCCTAAATCCAAAATTCCCCTTACTAAATAAGCTTGTGTTTGTGTTTTTCTATCTATTCCCCCCCCCACCAAAAAAATAAATAAATAAATAAATAAATTACTGGTTATGGTTGTCACTCGCACGGGAGTAAACACCATGGAGGAAGCACTTGCAGCCATCCAAACCAAACTCCAAGATCTAGATGAAAAATTTCTCAGCCTCCATCTTCAGCATTCAACCATGAACAATAACCGACAGCCAGAATCTTTTGCAGCCACTAGGTTCTCTTCTTCCAACAATTTTCGTGGGCCAAAGCTTGATTTTCCTCGCTTCAACGGTACTGATCCGACTGGATGGATATACTGAGCAGAACAATATTTCAGTCTACATAATACTTTTGATGTTCAAAAATTTCCACTTGCATCCTTTCATTTGGAACAGGAAGGCCTTCAATGGTACTGTTGGTACATCAAAGCTCATCCCGAGCCAAATTGGACAGATTTTTGCCAACTTCTTTTATCACGATTTGGTCATAGTTCTTTTGACGACTTCACAGGAGCACTCACTAAACTTCACCAAACTAGCACAGTGAGAGAGTATCAGACGGAATTTGAGAAACTAGCCAATCACACAGAAGGATTGTCCGATGAATTCTACAGGAGTTGTTTTGTCCCAACACAATGATGGAAGTCCTAGGGTTGGCTAAGCTGGTTGAGGACAAGATCGCAGCTCAACAACTCTCCAAACCCACCTTTGTGCCCTTCAGAAATATGGGTTCCCAATGACCTCCCATCACGCCTGCTCCTCAACCAACTCCTATCAAGCAATTGTCTGAAACAGAGATGCAGGCACACCGAGAAAAAGGGCTTTGTTATAATTGTGATGAGAAATTCACTCGGGGACATAGATGTGTTCAACAAAATCTCTATCTCTTGGATGTGGATTCTCCGCCTGCCTCAAAACTTGATGAAGAAGCTCCAGATACAGTAGATGATCAGGTCAACATTCAACACCCGCCTGTTGACACCCCATCTCAAGACGACCCACCCAAGATCTCTCTCCATGCTGTAATCAGCGTCACCACCCCACAAACAATGCAAGTCAGGGGATACTTCAAGAAGCTCCCTCTTACCATACTCATTGATTCTGGTAGCACTCATAACTTCATTGATCCTCGGATTACCAAACAGGCTGATTGTTTTGTCCATCCTTGCTCCAAATTTGAAGTCATGGTTGCCAATGGGGGCACCTTACCTTGCAAGGGGAAGTGTCACAATGTGCATATCTCTATGGAAGATTATAACATGCACTCTCACATGTTTGCCTTATCCTTAGGCGGATGTGATGTGGTTTTGGGAATTCAATGGTTACGCACACTTGGCCCCATCTTATGGGATTTTGTTGAACTTTGGATGCAGTTTTCAGTGAATGCGGCACAACACAAATTTATGGGCTTACAACCAGGGTCTCTCTGCGTCATCAGTTCACATCGCCTGGAAAAAATACTTAAGAAGAATTCACATGGTGTCATCGCTTAGCTCCATTCCATTCAGATGCACCCATCAACAGTCTCCACTACTTCCTTGGATAGATATGCAGGTGTCTTTGCTAAACCAATGAGCTTGTTGCCTTCAAGAGACCTTTCTGGTAAGAATTTAGCCGCATCTACCTCTTAGCAGGAAATGATGACTATTTTGCATATAGTCCAAAAGTGGCAACCATCCCTATTGGGGAATTATTTCTGCATCAAGACTGATCTCTAGAGTCTGGAAACTTTCCTGGAACAACGGGTCTCCTCCCCAACACACCTGAAATGGGTTATCCAACTCATGGGTTATGACTATGCGACCACTTACCAAAAGGGTAAGGACAATATGGTGGAAGATGCTCCTCCTCCCACATTTGATTACCCAGTTTCTCTTACAGCTATTTCTCTGCTTGTTCCAAATTGGATGCAATATGTTCAACGGGGCTATCTCTTCTATGAACTCCATGCTTCTTCATCAGTAGGGCACTCTGGGTTCCTCAAAATGTATGACCAAGAACAATGTAACTTCTTTTGGCAAGGACTCAAAAGGAAAATTCAACGGATGGTGGTTGACTGTGATACTTTCCAGGTCAACAAGGGTGAAACGACCCTCCTTTCAGGACTGCTCGAACCCTTACCCATCCCTCCACAGATTTGGCCAACTATTTCTTTGGATTTCCTAGAAGCGCTCCAGTGGTATAGTACCACTTCTCAAAGGACACCATATGAAGCAGTCTTTGTACATGCACCACCAGTTCTTCTTCCATACACCTTCAGCAGCTCCCCAGTTCAGGAAATTGACTCAATTCTTCGCAACCGTGATCAGCTTCTTCTCATTATGCAGGACAATTTTCACATGGCAAGAATTCGACTGAAACAACAAGCCGATCAGCACCATTCTGAGCGCACTTTTCACATAGCTGATAGGGTTCTTCTTCGTCTATAGCCTTCCATGCAATCCTCCCTGAAAATCCAAAGGCGCCAGTGGCTCGGAATGCAACCCGAGGATGCTACAGGGGACCCACTCCTTCAGATTCTACATCAATTTCCACATCTAAAGCTTTGAGGACAAAGCTTTTTCTAAGGGAGAGGGGTTGTTAGGAACCCATGTCTTTACTTTGTTAGTATATTGTTGTTGGACGCATATGCTTTGTAAGTCGTCCCATAGTATTTGTTGACCCATAGTTTATACTAGCCCATAGTATTGACCCATAGTATTGGACGCATATGCTTTGTAAGTCGTCCCATAGTATTATATGTCCCATGGTTTTCACTCATAGTATTGGTGCCTAGAATTAGCCCATGGTTTGTATTGACCCATGGTATTGGTGCCTAGACTTAGTGTATAAGTGTGTGTTGAAGCCTATGAAGGCACCGTGAAGTTAATTGTATTGAGCTTGCTCAAAGGAGGTTGCCCCCTCGAAGTGGCCTATGATCAATATAAAAGTGATTCTGAGTTCCATTATTTCTGATATCTCGTGTATTTGCATTAATTAACTATTGCAGGTTCATCACAGGGAGATCTTCAGGTCGGAGTTGTGTACCCATAACATCCTGAGATGCTCTTGCGAGGTTTTGTCCTATGGCATGTAATTTGCTCCTGGGAGATCTGGATAGGATGAAAAAGGCCTCAGATGCTTCAGCCAGGTTTTTCCATGACCACATGTAATTTGCTCCTGGGAGATCTGGACAGGATGAAAAAGGCCTCAGATGCTTCAGCCAGGTTTTGTGGTGGACCACATGTAATTTGCTCCTGGGAGATATGGACAGGATGAAAAAGGCCTCAGATGCTTCAGCCAGGTTTTGTGGTGACATCACATGTAATGTGCTCCTGGGAGATCCTACAGGTAGAGCTATGTGCTCATAATAGCCTGGGATGCTTCAGCCAAGTTTTGTGATGGGTCACATGTAATGTGCTCCTGGGAGATCCGACAGGTAGAGTTGTGTGCTCGTAATAGCCTAGGATGCTACAGCCAGGTTTTGTGACGCACGTAATAAGTCCTGAGGATTCCACAGTATGGCCAGTGATAATGAAGACCTGCAGGTGGTGGGCCTACATCCAGTATGAAAAAGGACTGACTCTAGAGAACTTCCTATGACAAGTAGAGTCAGAGATTGGTTGAGATAGCAGCAGCAATGACGATGATGATGACGATGATCCCGAGAAGAAGACTTGTCTAGTAGAACTGTGTCGAGAAATACCTTCCTAGTTAAGAGGGAGTGTTGATGTATATGTAACTTCGGAATGTATTTCATATATATATTTATTGTACCCTTATAAGAGATGTGTTATTCCTCTATAAGGAAGTGTCGTCATGTGGATTGACAAGTGTTGCAAGTGGGTGTACTTGCCGATGGGTTATTAGAGCACCATGTGTGGGGTCGGCCTTGAAATATATATTATATTGTGGATGTATCTAGATAGACAAGTCGGCCCCATAGTGTAACTAGGCAAACAGGTTAGTATAAATAGAGATCGGGAATCTCTATTTTGATCATTCAGAAAGTCACACTTCTCTCACTCAGAAAGTGGCGCACTAGTGAGGAGTAGGATCATCTGCTACTAGGAGACTATCTCAGTGTATTTTGGTTGTACTTTGGTTGAGCCATTGCTCTCTCTATCTCTGAGGAAGTTGTGGGGTTTTTCACCTTAGGGTTTTCCCCACGGAAACTCTGTGTCTCTTGGCTCTCATGCTTTTGATTCTTGTGATGCTTGTCATGCTTATTGTGATTGTTATGCATTGATATACTGTATATGTTATTCACTCAGTGAAGATCCTAGAGTATTGTGAATTAATGCTCAAAATTTAACAGTGCACAAAACTTTTAAGCCCAAATATGTTGGTTTCATCCTTGAACCATAGTTATGGCACAAAGAACAATCTATGGTGATAAAACTTTGTAATGACACCCATATTACACACATAGGCCAAGTATGTTCTTTATAGGGCATATATGGTGGTTTGAGACCATTCTCATCGCCCATGGTCCCTAGTATATGCTAGGTCAAAATACATTGATTTTCATATTTAGAACATGGCTAGGGCCTTGGACTCATACTTGGTAAACAAAACCTAGTCATGGAATCCATATTCATTGGTGTGACAAATACTCCCTTTATAGGGCATCTGTGTTTTTTTAGGAATCTTTGCATTGTCCATGGGCCCTAAGAAAATCTTTTAGGCCTTTAAATGCTAATGTTAACCTCAAACCACATTCAAGTCCCTCTGACCCATTTGTGGTGCAAAAAACGTTATAAAGGTGTTGATATTATACTCATATGCAAAAAAAAATATTATATAGGGCTTGCATTGATTTTTTAGAGATTATGTGTGCCTCATGAACCTAAAAGCTTATTTTAGGCCCTAAAGGCTAAGACAATCATTTTCATCATTATATTGTAGTTAGGGCCCATCCCTTAGATGATAAATTTCGTAATGGTGCCCATATTACACACGTGCATCATCTAAATATTTCCTTTGTATGGGTTGCATGGTGATTGAGATTGTATTCATGGAACATTATCCTTAAAATCATATGTTAGGCTATATTAAGATGCTTGTTTTTATCCTCAAATCATGGAAAATTCCTAGGCCAATATTTAGTGTACAAAACCTCAAAGGCATGCCCATATTACATCCATGGGACAAATAATAGATGTAAAGGGCTTATGTGGTGGTTTGATACCCTGTTCATGGTTCATGAGACCTAAATTCATATATTTAAGGCCCTAAAATGTTCATTTTCATCTCAAATCATTGTTAGAACTACAATACATATTTGTCATGTGTAAAACCTTGTTGGTACTCATATTACACACATAGAACAAACATTTTATTTGCAAGGCATATGTATTGTCTTGGAACCATGTGCACGACCCATGAGGCCTAAAAGCATGCTTTAGACCCCATGAAACTAGTGGTACCTAAGACCCATAAATTATGGGAAAAACCTTGTATTGACACCAATATTACACCCATGGAACAAAGATTTCGTATATAGGGTATGCGTGGTGTTTTGGAACCCAATTGTCATATCCAAGGTGCCCATTGTTGTCTACATTACCATCATCATCACTACCATGGTGGCCATTGGTGTCTTCATCATTATCATCATTTCCTCCATCATCATCACCACTGCCACCACCACCACCAACACCACCGCCATCATCATCAATCTGCAAAAAAATGCAAGAAATTACTTTGTGCAAAAAATTCAAATTGTCAAACAAGACGAGATTCAAGAAATAGGCTTAGAGGAACTGTCAAATCATAGCATTAATATGATGTCCCGATTCCAATGGAGTTGATGGTTCATAAATCCAAGCCACGGTGATTATTTTATGGCCCATCTAAACTAGCCTCCCATAAGCTTTCAGGGACACATGGAAAATCCATGCCGGGGGCATAGAATTCGAATCGAGCAGTAGAATTAAGTTGCATGATAGCATGCAGCTGAAACTCGATGTCCCGAATCCATCAGAATCGATGGCTTCGTGACCGAAGTCATGGTTTTGGTTCTACAGGAATTTTTTCCAAGCACCTCGTGGCTATTCAGGGACACTTTGAGGATTTGCTCCGGGGGCATGGAACCCAAACCGACGAGTGGACTTGGGTTCTGTCAGATCCCACATGTGCATATGGCCATTGTGGATGTGTTTAGGATGACCACTCTCACCCGAGAGCCTTCGGATCATAAATGGCCCTCTTGAGCAAGATTTACATGGCCTTCACTGAGAAAAACCCTAATTCCTGAGATGGCACAATAGGACCATTTACGAGCGTTTGAGGCATGGTATGGGGGTCCCATAGCTGAAGCTCAGGGCCCCCAATCCATTGGAATCGACGGATTCACGATCAGAGTCACGGTTTTGGTGCTATGGGCATTTTTTCCAGGCACCCCGTGGCCATTTAGGGACACTTTGAGGATTTGTTGCGGGGGCATGGAACCCAAACCGGCAAGCAAAATTGGATTCTTTCATCTCCCACACTTGAATATGGACATTGTGGATGTGTTCAGGATGGCCATGCTCTCCCGGGAGCCTTCGGATCATAAATGACCCTCTTCAACAAGATTGGCATGGCTTTTAGTGAGCAAAACCCTTTTTCCTAAGATGTCACAATAGCGATGTTTCTGAGCGTTTGACGCATAGTTTTGGGGGTCCCCTAGATGAAACATGGCGACTCGAATCCATCAGAATTGACAGATTCACGATCAGAGTCACGATTTTGGTGCTACGGGAATTTTTGTCAAGAACCCCGTGGCCATTGAGGGACACTTTGAGTATTTTCTCTGGGGCCACGAAACTCAAACCGACAAGCGGAACAAGGTTACATCATCTCCCATGCCTGCATATGGCCAGTTTGGAGATTTTCACGATGGCCATGCACGCTCAGGAGCCGTCGAATCAAAAATGACCCCCTTAAGCAAAATTGGCATGGCCTTCACTAAGCAAAACCCTAGTTCCTTAGATGGCACAATAGCACCATTTCCAGGAATTTGAGGCATGGTGTGGGGGGGGTCCTAGCTGAAACCTAGCATCCCAAATCCATCAGAATCGACGGCTTCGCGATCGGATTCACAGTTTTGGTGCTACGGGCATTTTTTCCAGGCACCTCGTGGCCATTCAGGAACACTTTGAGGATTTGATCTGGGGGCACGGAACCCAAACCAACAAGTGGACTTGGGTTTCATCAACTCCCACAGGTGCATATGGCCATTGTGGATGTTTTCAGGATGGTCACGCTCACCCGGGATTCGTCGGATCATAAATGACCCCCTTGAGCAAGATTGGCATGGCCTTCACTGAGCAAAACCCTAGTTCCTGAGATGGCACAATAGCACCATTTTTTAGTGTTCGAGGCACGGTGTGGGGGGTCCCATAGCTGAAAATCGGGGTTTCGAATCCATCGGAATCGACGAATTCCCTCCCAGAGTTACGGATTTGGTTCTACGGGCAATTTTTCCAGGCACCCTGTGGCCATTCAGGGACACTTTGAGGATAGGGAAAATGTGAAGCCTTAACCAACCACATAATATTTGTCTAGTATAACTTAAATATTTGAATCCCAGTATAGACACCATTAGTAGGTTTGGAGATTTATGGGTGGGCCTCAAATCCATAAACATGATTCGAGGAGGGAGACCAACATCGCAAGGCTAGAAATATATATTTATGGACTAGGACAAATGATCAATTTGATGGGTAATTGTAATGCTTCAGGGCATCATTCATGAACCTTGGTCCCTAGAAGGTGCCTTTATAGCCTAATGCATAATTCAAAATTCAAAATATTTGAATGTGATATTTATGTGTGAATTGTGTTTAACAAGATGATGTTGTTTGTTATTTAATACTAATATTTGTATGGTTTTCTTTGTGCATTATTTTGTAAATTCACTGTATGTGTGCATAGGTATTTGCCTCTGTGCACATGTATTTTGTGTATGTTTATGTATAAATATTTTTATGTGTGTAGGTTTTTGTAGTGTAAATATATATGTATCTGTACATATTTAATATGTGTGCAAATATAATTATGTGCATCTAACTTGTGTGTGTTTGTGTGTAGATGGATAGGGGTCGTACGTACACAAGGGGGGTGTCTAGGGGTGGTAGATACACAAGGGGGATGACTAGGGGTGGTAGGTACACAAGGGGTCTCCTTCATTGATCCAGAGAGAAATCAATAAATCAAAATATCATGGGGTCTAGGGAATGCTTCAAACAATAAATTATAGAATTAAATGCTCTCCTTCAAGAGATCGAGATCACATTTTTGTAGTGTCCCTTTTAGGAAAATTATGCAAAATAGGAAAATTTGCAATTTTTAACCAATTCGACGTTTAGACTAGTATTGACACTACTACTTCCAAATGACTCCAAATGCTTCCAAATTAGTTCTGAAAGTATTTGAAAGGTATTAAGACATATACCTGAGGCTATTGGATGATTAAAAACCCTTACAACACTTCTTCAACATTCATTTACAATCTGGACAAACTAGGGAAAGTTACTAGCAATTTCGAGCTTCAAAACCCCCAAGGGTAGTGGACAAAGATGAATTCCCAAATGCTGTTAAAACCTTCCAAATTTATGAACAGAGGTATGGTAATGATAAGTGGCTTTAATGATCTCTCCAAGGTATTCTTAATCAGTTCTTATGTCCTTATGACACTCAATTAAATCATATGTTTATATGCAAGATTTCACATAAGGGGGAAAGCTAGTAATTTTCACCATGTGTTGTGAAATTCGAATTTTAGGTGCCAAGTAATTGTGCACTGATAAGAAAACTTCTTCATAACTTTAATAACACCCCATACATCAACAAAATCACACATAATAAGTGATACAAATCGAAATAATGTCTCTTCAAACTCCAATAACAAGATCTAGGGAGAATGGCATCATTGATGCATTGTTTGGTATTTTTACATAACTTCAATTGGTATTTAGACCTAAGAGTCTTATGAGCAGTAAATACAGAGTATATATATCAGAATAAAAATAAATGGATATTCATGGACTCTCACAAGAGGTCAGCATCTCACCAAGGTCGCAATTCCTCCAAGGGCCCAAATATGCAATAAGATGTGAAAGAGATGGAAGAATGAATTGTAGCTAAATGAACCACGAGCTTCCCTGTAGATTAAACCTGTAACTAAAAAATCCATTTGAGCTCCAAATGAAAGTTCTGATTGGCCTCTCCAATTTCCAATTAGGATGGGAATCTTTCACCCTCGAAATTGGTGATAAGGCAAGTAGACTAGCTCTTCTCTCCAAATGAAAAATGCAAAATGCAAAATGTAAAATGATCAAAAGCCACCATCCTTCTTTTTTATTGTCTTTTCTAAACTTATAAGTTCCTCCATGGGTCAAATTCCTTCCAATAGCTTCATTCCAACTCAAGTTGGGAAGAGATTCCAATGTGTGCCACTTGTCCCTCCAATTCTAGCCTCCTCCTCCACCAAATTCGAATAGGTGTCTCTTTGGCTTCCCTAACTCCCTTGAGCACCCTCTTGGAGACTATTTTTAGCCCTGACATGCCATATATGTCAGATGTCTGCCATCAGGTCTGATTTTGTCATAAGTGTCATAGGCATCTTCATCATTGGTGTCATAGAAGCTAGGGAATCTATCCCAAGTGTCCCACTAGCTCCAAAATGCCTCTTCCTCTCCCATGGGAGTTAGTCTTCCTCTACAATTCGACCTCATTGAGTCATGCCAAGTAATATGACCTTCCAACTATCCTAATAATAGTTGACTCCACCTTGGATTCGAATGGGTGAGAGTGGAATGCCATGTGGCATGGGGAATCTAGCTTTTTGGGGGTCCCACACCACCAATGTGTTTCCATGACCAAGTGCCATCTTACTTTCTCACTATAAATATTTATTTTTCCCCTATTAATATATCTATGCCCAAACCAAAGTCCATTTGGGTTTATTAGTCTCCTTATTCCAACTTTAATGTCTCCACCCCAACCTAGGAAACTAGTAGGTTGGTGGAATTTTCCCTACTTGAGATTTATTTGAATGGGGACATTACAATTTTCAACAAACATAAGGAACCTTTTCGTATTTGGGAATATCACCATTATCATTCATCACTAACAAAATAATTTCATATGCAATGAAAACACTTTAGCAAAACTTGTCAAAATAATAAGGTATAGGAAAGCCAATGGTTGCTACTTTTCATTTTAGTAGAATCACAAGGATGCAATCAATGCTATAGAGGTGAACTTATATTGAAAATCACCAGAGTTAGTGTCATACATTCGTGTGTTTTGTCTGATTGGATTTTGGGAAAACTAATAAGATCCACGATGGTGCAAGAAGAATTGCATTTAACTCCATTATTGGTGTTGACTTTGCACTTATTCTCATATTGGAAGGAAATATCATAGCCACTAGATTACCTTCAAGAAGAAGAACATGTATGCAACTATTGCTATGGTTTCCTTTGTCCTCACATCCACTTTTAGCACAATTGCATTTATAAGTTTGCATATGCCTCACCCTAACCCTAATTCTAATTACCTTACTTGATGATCCACTAATGTTAGTCTCAATAGAGCTGATAGAGCTCAATTGTATTGTATTGTCCAAGTGATGCACCGCTATCATCACATCTTTTGAATTGCTTCTTACACTTGTCTTTTGGAGCCACCGAGTGAAAAAATAATTGAAATACATATATGTGGAATTAGATGTGACATTAAATATTTGGTCTTAAAATTTTCACATGTAAGTGAAGAATTTTCAAAATGATTGCTTCGAAGTGTTCTTTGATCTAACTCTGTTTTATTATAAAAAAAGAGAATGAACATTGCAAAAGTCAATGAGAAGAAAATGGGAATTAGAAAAGTTTATTTCTTCAAATAGGTTATTGCATTTTTTCACATATGAGCACATATCTAAGCATATTATGCATATCACAAGCCAATATCTAGACTCTTGAACGATCATCCAAAAGAAAACATATCTCGATGGTGCAATCCATAGCATCACACAAGAGCAATCTCTCCAAGAATATCCAAGATTATGAAATTGCATTGCTTTGTGAAAAAATTCCAATGCCTCTCACTAATCCAAAGCCTAGTTTATGAAATAGTGGAACCGGGAGAGACTCGGGCCATGGACCCATGTGAGGGAGGCACCCCTAGCATTATTTCGATGTCATGATTCCAACAGAGTTAATGGTCAATCGATCTTATCAATGGTCATTGTTTTATGGACTGTTTAAACTCGCCTCTTGGAGGCTTTCAAGGACACTTGTTGAATCCTAGAGAGGGGCTTACAATTTGATCTGGGTAGTAGAATGGAGTTCCGCAAGATCCTTCAAGTGTGTTTGGAAAGGTTTTATGTGGGAACTCTTGCAACGAGTTCACGATTGAGGAATTTTCAAAGTTGACCCCCTTGTGCAAAAATTGCATTGTCTCCTTTTGAGGCAAACCCTAGTTTATGAAATCATGAAATAGGAAAATATATGCACCATGGACCCATGCGAGAGAGGCACCCATAGAATTATCCCAATGTCTCGATTCCAATGGAGTTGAAAGTTCGTCAATCTGAGCCACACTATTCATTTTATGGCTTGTTTAAACTTGCCTCCTGGAGGCTTTCAGGGACACATGTTTAATCCTTGTTGAGGCATAGAATTTGATCCGAGTAGCAGAATTGAGTCCTGTGATACCATGCAAGTGTGTTTGGGAAGGTTCAACGTGGTAATGCTAGCCACAAGTCTACAGTCAATTAATTTACAAAGGTGGACCCCTTGTGCAAAAATTGCATTCTCTCTTACTGAGCCAAACCCTAGTTTATGAAATCATGAGGATAGTCATGATGAGGATTGGGATGATGAGGATGGAGATGTTGAAAACATGGGAATGATGAGGATGGAGATGTTGACAACATGGGAAGGATGAGGATGAAGGTTATATTGATGGTAGCAATGGGCATGGCGTTGATGGTGAGAACATGGGCATGAGGAGGATGGTGGTGACATTGATGGTGGAAATGGGCATGGTGTTGATGAATCATGATGGTCATGGTGCAATGAGAATGGGGATGGTGACTATAAACATGGGGATGGCGCTATGGTGAAAATGACCTAAATGTCCTATAGAGTCTAGAAAATTTCAAGCTACAACAAATAATTACATATCAAAATCCTTTCCTGTATTGGGATCCTATTTATAAATAGCACCATGTGCCCCCTCCTCTAGGATTCAGCCCCCACCTCTAACTTGAATATCGAAGGTGTTCCTACGAGAACATTAGTCAATGCCCTAAGATTTTATGAAACTTCCTATTGCAAGTGTTAAAATAAGGTATAAAAAGCTTCCCATGCCTAATAAGTGGTTTTTCTTAAATGAGGGTTACATTTTTGTTATGGTCATGATAAAGGAGTTCAACATTAATCCCGTAAACCTAGAGCCTAGATCCTAGCCTAGAAACCCCGGATCCTAGCCTAAAAAATCCTAGTTTTGAATCCAAATAAGTATACACTTATATGCAACGCTTCTGACATGTATATAGCAAGGGTGAATACAAATAAAAACAAATCAAGTACAATCCATATCTGAACCAAAATACATAAACAAAGAGGCTAAGTGGCATAGAATCCAATGAGCATGATGGTGACACTGGTGACAATGAGATCAATGATGACGATGGTGATAATGGGCACAAGGATAGGGATGGTGACAGTGATAATGAGACAAAGTTCATTAGGTTGATGGTGGATGACAGATGATTGATGGGGACGAGGATGGTGGCACCATGAGCAAGAGGATGACGAGGCTTGATGGTGATTGTGGTAGTGGGCATGGTGTTGGTGACAATGATGTCATGATAGTGGAGTTCAACATTAAGCTGGTAACCTTAGAGCTTGGAGCCTATCCTAGAAACACGAGAGCCTATCCTAAAAACCCTAGTTGGTAGCATAAACCCTAGTTTGTATTCTAATCACAATGAAGCCCTATTATGTAGCCTAATCCCTTGCCTAAATTATAATACACATAAACATTAAATAATTTTCATTGTACATATATTTTCATTTGCATACATTTGAATCCAAATCATTATACACATATATGCATAGTTTCTCATCTATATAGAAAGGGTGCATACAACTAGAAAAACATTGTACCTAGCACAAAAAACCTAATTTAGAAACCTAATTAGTTATTAGATGATTGAAATGTTGTTATGGCATGGTTGACAATTTTGTTGCAAATGATCATGGTTGATTCTAGGACCATAACCAGTATTTATTGCAAATAATTGATTTCGTTGAGTTGTAAAGGGATTTGATAAGTGTTGGTGTAAAAAATTTCCTTGTAAAGGGGAGCGTAGACTTTTTGGTTATTATGAAAGTGTTTAAAACATGTTTGGGGCGCCTCATGAGATTTCGGGTGCATGGTGTATGTTCATCCCCTCAACGGTTTGAAATTGATTGCAGCATGAAATTTTTTATATGATGGATATGCACACTTGTGACAACCTTCTCAATGGATGGCAAACCTAATATGATCATAACATTAGTAAATATTAGGCCAACATGTACATTCTACCATAGTGCCAAATCCATTACTAGATAAAACCATAGTACATTCTCTCAATCCATTTATTTTTACATTCAAGACCTCCCATAGTTTATATCCTTTTACAAAATATTGCAGCATTAGTGTATGCCTAGTAAAATAGAAAATTGAAGACATCAAATTTATGGAATGAATGCATTTCAATGTGCCACCTCATAACAATAGAGAAGTCTCAATATGATTCTTGAGGTAAATCTATCTAGAATTTGTTTTGGGGAAACATGCTAACTATTTTTATCACTTAGCATTCCAATGGGTCGGTTTAAAGATGCCACAAATTGATGTACTATGAGACACCAATATTCAAATTTCCAAATCCCTCCACAAGCAAGTGAAGCATTGGTGTAATTAACGCTTACAATGGTCCTAAAAGACTAAATGTTAAAGCCTTTCTTAATAAAATAGATAATCCCTTGATGAAACTATAAACATGAATTTTAAAATAGTCACCTAGCCATAAAAATAGATTCCTTGAAAAGGTCAAGTATCTCCCTAGTCATCATATCAAGGGCCCCATAAAATTTCTCCAATAACGACTCAATGTGTTGAATTTTACCATCGAATTTTCGTCCTTGCATTGTGATGTATACAAACTAGTTGGATCTTATTAGAATGACATTTTACAATCAAAATACATTTCATAATATAAACTAATTGAAATAATATTCATTATGTCAATTCTAAATCTAAAGTCACACTTAAACCTAAATGAAGGAAATCATATCAAAATCCATTCATACTCAACCATTTGTCTTAAAAGCATGATGTTGTTTATTAGGAAACTACACACAATATGAGACAACAAGATACAAATATAGACAACATGGATATAAATCACATAACTGAAAATCCATGTACATCAAGGATACAAAACTCATCGAAACATATAAATTTTTTGGCAAACAGTGGAACATGGTTCCGAATGTACATACAATGGCAACTCATGCCCTATACAAAATCCGCCAACTCGTGCCGTAGATCCAAAATACATGGAAACTCGTGCCGTAGATACCAAGTACATGGAAACTGGTTCCAAAAAGTGCTACACCATGGCTAATGTACATAACATGGTACGCCAAGCATAGTCCCCACCCCCGTCACTCCCAAGCGCATCTATGAAATCGATCTTCCTCTTCTTGGAGCTAGTGGTATCTTAGGCCTTCTTCCGTCTAGGAGTAGACTGTCTCTCCAGGATTTGAAACAAATGATATAAGATACCATCATTCTCAAGCATTTGTAACATTTCACCACATTTATAAAATGAATGTAGAATTCAAATCTTAAATAACTCACCGGATCAATTCTTAGCTCGGGGTTCTTGTTTTTGTCAGTCTTGGAACATATTAACTGAATTAATATGTATGTTTCTTTTAATTGAATGATGTAAGAATTTTGAGTATGTCATCAGAGAGTGGTTTCTACCTAAGAAAGGTTTTTATGAAAGTATAGACTGTGTAGCCAATGTCTTTTATGCACTTAGAAAATAGAAAATAATGTGTTGTACTTATAGACCTTGAGGTTCTTGGCATTATGTAATGATGATTCCTTATCATATCTGTGAGTGGAACTACTATTTGTTGAAACACTAATCGTCTTCTATTACTTGTTTAGAGGAGTTGCAGAAAAACAAGTCTACAATTACCAGTGATTCCAAATTAAGTATGCTTAACAAAAGGATTCAAAAATGGTGCAAGTCAAATTTTGTAAATAGTCGTTCTTTCGTGCATAACTAGAAATTGCATATGTAGTATGTATACAAGGTAAATAGTTAAGAGAGTGTGATTTGCAAAACAAGTGGGAAAGAACATGTCATCGATGCTTATACTGTATATTGTTTAAAAAACATATTTTAATAATTTTGTGGACTTCTTTTATTCATATATTGGTGCTAGTAAGGGCTCAAATGCAAGGGATAATGGTACCTATAAAATTGCAAACAAGGTTGACAACTCTACCATACCTCCATTTGCAAATGAAAATGTACAAGTAGAATATTCTTCAAAGTTACATTAATTCAACAGATATAACATGATGTATGATTGGAAACTGCTTTTTTTATTTCTTGTATGAAATGGTTTGTACCTCAATAAAGAGGATTGAGAACTTTTTGATTTGGCCCATGATTTAGGATTTCTGTGTTTTATAATATTACCATCCATCAAAAAAACTTACCAATTTGGGAAAAATAATCTCTTGTCCTTTGTGATTATTGTAAGTGAAACAAGATTCAATAAGAAATGAGTAGTTAAAGTTTAGACTGATTTGTTTGGTACTTCTGACACACAACACACACATCAGTTCACTCTCCCTCTCATTCAATTCATACAATGACTTGGTGTTCTTATTTGGCATATCCTTTAACATACTGGTCTAATATGTTTATTGAAATTTCTTGCAGGTATGGAGAGATTCTCTACAATAGTTTTCAGGTTGATGTGTATCTGTCATAATTAGAAAGGAATTTAATGAGAACGTTGTTATTATGTTTCTTAATATACTTGACTAACTTCCTGGCAGAACTGGAAATTTGATTCTGCCGCCATAAAGCTGGCATATATTTTCAACAGAGGACATTGCAATTGTTGGTCGATACCATTCTAGAGACTTTGGAGGATTTCTACTCAATTTTGAGGTAGCAGTAACAACCACTTTTGTTGTTTCAATAGAGAGATGGCATCAAGAAAGATCCATTGTGCAGACATGCAGGACTTTTCATAAGTTTTAGATCCACCTCCATCGAATTCATTAGATCCAGAAATGGGTGAAGTGAAAAACACTAGTCGTGTTATTGTCAAATCTAATATTACTGCTGCTAGTAGTGTACATGAATTGTTGAAGTGTCCAGTGTGTACAAATTCCATGTATCCTCCCATTCCCTAGGTTTGGAAAATCCTAATCCTTGATGGTTGTTCTAAGCATCTTGCTGTTGATTTTAAGAGAATGAACTTCCTTGTGGTTTTTCTATTTTCACAGAATAATAACTGCTTTCAGTACTAATTATCTAACATACATGCCAGAAATTATGTTTTATTGTGTGTAATATCTCAAACCCAAGCATAGAAGACAAATTTTTTTCATCTACCTATGCTTGCCTATAGTTCATTTTTAGGATTGAAAACAACAATTAACCTTAACAGTTGAGATTGTAAAATCAAGTAGTGGCAAACTATGAACAACAAATCATAAAACAAATACCTAGCAATTTGTTGCAAATGGACACACACACACACACACACAAGCAAGCTTTTAAACTTGTAAACGAGTGCTACTAAGTTTTTCCATCCAAGCCCCTCTAGAAACTTGCTTCTTTTGTTAATTGCATGGATTTATATTTAAAACAATTTGTAGCTACGATATACAAGGTAGGGCTGGATGGAACTAGATTGGGAGTCCATTTTTTTAGAGTCTAACTACTTTTACAAAGATTGGTATCTAGAAATATGATGCTAGAATCACACTGTTAGAAAGTTGAGTCTAAATTTCCTTTTGGAGTTGAAGCTACGCTTTCCAAGTTTGCAAAGGTGGCTTCTACAACTTCAAAATTTCATGCCAAATTGCTAATTTTTGTTAACAAACAGTCTTGATAGAAGGAATAATGGAATCTATTATTTCATGTGCCTCTATGAAATTGAGATGGAATCTATCAATTTCCAGTTACTCCCCTCTCAGTTAAGTAATGATCTACCTGGATCATGTGCCTTTATGCAACCCTTAGAAGATATTAATATCATAGTTGAAAAACTTGCTAAGTTGTTTGAGTATCGTGATTCAAACTCTGCTTGGGCTACTACTGAGCCAAATCAACTTGGTCTCAAGTCTGACTCTTTGGCACCAAGTCAAACTCACTATCATCCAGTCAGATGTGTATGTAATTGTGGGCCAAATCCTGATCTATGAGTTAAATCAAAGATTATTTTCTACTTGACAAGTCCAACTTGTGGGTGGATGGAAAACCTCACCTGTTCCAAAAGGGAAAATAAAATTACTTATTTTGGGCGGTTTCTACTATTTGACTTTTTGTCAAGCCTGAGTTGAACTCTTACATCCCACCCTCGTCGAGTCATTGACCAAGCTGAGTTTTTCAATGTTGTTTCAAGTGGCCTTTGTTGCACATTGATTTCTTAGAATTTGGCACCATGCTACGATGAATCTGGATTATATATGTGTGCAAACAAAACATTAGCTAACTTTATGCATGAAAATGGTGGGTTCACACCCAAGAATTGCTTTTTCCTTCTTCTCATCCCCAATATGTCATTATGAACCTAATACCTAGATGCACTAGAGAGTAGTGAACATTTGGATGTTTACCTAAAATCATACCTAAATCTTAATCTTAAGATTAAGATACTGCCATGTTGTTTTATTAAGTGTATAAAATTGGAATAGATCTTAATCTTTAAAACTGTTAGGGATGGCACCTATGCTTGTGATCATACATAAACATTTTAAAAAGGTGAAATAGTAGACACAAGATGGTGCTTTAACTGTGGAATAGGTCGTGGCTTTCATTTGAGAGTCCTTGATCCCTTGAATTAAGTACACTGCATGGTTTTCATCTAGCACTTATCAATTCTTTAGTAGCTACACTAAGAGATAACATTTGTATTCCTTTTTTGTCTCCCTCAAACATCCCTTGACATGAAATATTAGGAGTATATATGTACCCATGGAAACACTTTTATGCCTTCCCTTCATTTTTCATTTTGTGGAAACACTTTTATCCCATCCCTTCACTTTTCATTTTGTGGAAGAATTGCAAGATGGATACGTTCTGCAAAAAATTCACAAACAAGGGGCTGCCTTTTGTGTCAAAAACTATGTAGGGCTTGTTTTTGTCCACTCCCACTTGAATATGGAGCCAACCTACTGGTGATATAATTTAGGTTGGTTTCCTGGCATGTGTTGTTCTTGTAACTTACCACTAAGAGCCCAAATTACTCCCTATGCTTTTTTGTTTGTTTGTTATATGAAATAACATATTTTGAAGCCCTTATCATTTATTTGGGGATGATTATTGTGGTAATTTAACTAGTGCAAATGTATTTTTAGGGTTAGGATGTGATGCACCTGCAACAATTAATTAACAAGAATACGCGAAATAGCAGAAATGACAGAACTCAGAATCACTTTTATATTGATCACAGGCCACTTCGAGGGGGCAACCTCCTTTGAGCAATCTCAATACAAATAACTTCACGGTGCCTTCATAGGTCTCAACACACACTTATATACTAATTCTAGGCGCCAATACTATGGGTCAAAACCATGGGCCGTTACAAACTATGGATCAACAATACTACGGGCGACTTACAAAGCATATGCGCCAACAACAATAACACAAACTATTGATCAACAAATACTACGGGATGACTTACAAAGCATATGCGTCCAACAACAACATACTAACAAAGTAAAGACATGGGCTCCTAACATCCCCTCCCCCTTAAAAAAAAAGCTTTGTCCTCAAATCTTTAGATGTGGAAATTGTTGTTGAATCTAAAGGAGTGGTTCCCATGTAGCATCCTCTAGCTGCATGTCGTGCCACTGAATTAAGACCTCTGTGATAGAGCGAGAGCGAAGCTGACGCATGCGCCGATTGAGGATGGCCTCTAGCTCCAAAAGGATGGATCCTTCATTATCCAGTTCGGGTAAAATCGTTTGTCCACTGATGTTGGTGCCAAGAACTTTCTTCAGACAAGAGACATGAAAGACTGGATGAATGTGGGAAGAAGGAGGAAGTTCCAATTTATAAGCAACGAACCCAATCTTCTGAAGAATCCGATATGGCCCATAGAACTTTGGAGCGAGCTTATGACGCCCTTTGAGTTTCAAGGATGATTGTTTGTACGGCTGGAGAAGAAGAAAAACCATATCGCCAACTTGAAAAGTGCGCTCAGAACGGTGCTGATCAGCTTGTTGCTTCATGCGATTTCTTGCCATGTGAAGATTGTCCCGCAAAATGCGAAGAATCTGATCGCGATTTCGAAGGACCGTGTCAACTTCCTGAACTAGTGAACTAGTGGGGGTGTATGGAAGAAGAGCTGGAGGTGCCTGACCATTGACTGCTTCATATGGGGTCATTTTAGAGGCAGTGTGGTAAGAGGTATTGTACCACCATTCAGCAAGAGGGAGCCATTTTTCCCACTGATGTTGTTGTTCCGAGGTGAAGCAACGAAGATAAGTTTCCAAGCATTTATTGACAATTTCAGTCTGACCATCTGTTTGTGGGTGATACCCTGAACTCATCTTCAGTTTGGTGCCAGTGTGGCGAAATAGTTCTTCCCAAAAATGACTGGTGAAAGTCGCATCACGATCCGAGACAATGGAAGAAGGGATGCCATGAAGACGAAAGATCTGGTCCAGAAAAGTTTGGGCAATGGAGGAGGCTGTATAGGGATGGCTGAGAGCACAAAAATGACTATATTTGGAGAGGCGATCAACCACAACGAGAATCACTATCTTCCCGCCAGATTTAGGGAGCCCTTCAATGAAATCCATAGAAATATATGTCCAAATCCGTGTAGGTATGGGCAAGGGTTCAAGCAATCCTGGAAGGAGTGTTGTTTCACCCTTATTACGCTGGCAGGTATCACATTCGGCCACCATCTGTTGAATTGTCCTTTTCATGCCCTGCCAAAAGAAGTTACGCCGTGCTCGTTCATACGTTTTGAGGAACCCAGAGTGCCTTGCCGATGGAGAAGCATGGAGTTCATAGAAGACAGCCTGTTGAAGATCTGTGCTCTGGGGAAGCACCAGACGACCCTTGTATCACAGAGAAGCACCATCCCAAGAGTAATGTGGTACAGCATAAGGGTTGTTGGTCAAGCGTTGGATGATTTGAGATAAGGAGGAGTCATTGACATAACCCTGTTGAACAGATTGCAACCAATTTGGAACAGGCATAGAAATAGCTGAAAGAGAACCTTGGGCATCAAATGTGCGAGAAAGAGCATCTGCCACAATATTGTCTTTACCCTTCTTGTAAGTGATCTCATAGTCATAACCCATGAGTTTGCTAACCCATTTCTGTTGTGCCGGGGAGGAGACACGATGTTCCAAGAAATATTTCATACTCTAGTGATCAGTCTTGATGCAGAAATGATTACCTAATAGGTATGGGCGCCACTTCTGAACTGCATGCAAAATAGCCATCATTTCCTTCTCATAGGTAGAGGCAGCTAAATTCTTACCTGAAAGGGCTTTGCTGGTGAACGTAATGGGGTGTTCATCTTGAAGGAGAACATCACCAAGTCCATTTCCGCAAGCATCACTCTCAATAGTGAAGGGCTTGGAAAAATCGGGCATAGCTAGCACAGGTGTAGTACACATAGCTTGTTTTAGTTTGTCAAATGCACACAGAGTAGCAGGTGTCCATGTGAAGGCATCTTTTTTTAATAGATCAGTTAATGGAGCTGCAATCTTCCCATAATCCTTGACAAACTTGCGGTAGTAGCCAGTCAACCCCAAAAAACCACAAAGGCTCTTGAGTGTCTGAGGATGCGGCCAATTGTTCATGGCATCGATTTTGGCAGGATCCACGCGAACCCCTTGTGCTGAGATAATGTGCCCGAGATACTCAACTTCCTTCTGTCCAAAAACACATTTAGACTGCTTGCCATGGAGATGATGGTCAGAGAAAAGTTGCATGACAAGATCCAAATGTTGGAGATGTTCATCCCATGTTTTACTGTAGATGAGGATATCATCAAAGAATACCAGAATGAATTTCTGCAAGTAGGGTCGAAATATTTTATTCATTAAGGCCTGGAATGTGGAAGGAGCATTAGTGAGGCCAAAGGGCACGACCAAAAACTCATAATGGCCATCATGTGTGCGGAAAGTTGTTTTAGGGATATCATCCTCATGAACCTGAAGTTGATGATACCCAGAACAAAGATCCAACTTGGAGAAAAAGTGAGCCCCATGAAGCTCATCAAGAAGCTCATCAACAACAGGAATTGGAAGCTTATCCTTGATGGTGAGGTGATTAAGTGCTCAGAAGTCAATGCAGAGGCGCCATAACCCATCTTTTTTGCGGACAAGAATAACTGGAGAAGAAAAGGAACTAGTGCTTGGGCGAATAATACCTTGATTCAATAAGTCCCGAACGAGCATTTCAATCTCCGTTTTTTGGTGAAATGGGTAGCGATAGGGGCTGATGTTGGGAGGAAAGCTGCCAGGAAGGAGCTGAATACGATGGTATTTTGGCCTGGAAGGTGGCAATCCCACTGGTTCAGCAAAGACACCTGTATATCGATCCAAAATTTGTTGTAGATCCAAAGGAGTAGTGGATACTGCTGATGGTTGCATCTGGATGGAATGGATCTGAGCGATGACACCATGTGAATTCTTCTTGAGGCGTTTTTCCATGCGATGTGAACTGATGATGCTGAGAGAACCTGGTTGTAATCCTGTCAATGTGTGTTTTTGTCCATTGAGGGAAAACTGCATCCAAAGTTCAGCAAAATCCCATAAGATAGGGCCAAGTGTGCGTAGCCATTGAGCGCCCAAAACCACATCACATCCACCTAAGGGAAAGGCAAACATGTCAGAGCACAAGGTATAATCTCCCATAGAGATACGCACATTTTGACACTTCCCTTTGCAAGGTAAGGTGCCCCCATTGGCAACCATGACTTCAAAGTTGGAGCAAGGATGGATAAAACAATCAGCTTGTTTGGCGATCCGAGGGTCAATGAAATTATGAGTGCTCCTAGAATCAATGAGTATTGTAAGAGGAAGCTTCTTGAAGTAACCCCTGACCCGCATTGTTTGGGGGGTGGTGATTCCAGCTAAAGCATGGAGAGATATCTCTGGTTGGTCATCCTGAGACGGAGGGTCAATAGGCGGTTCCTGAATGTCGACTGGAGCATCCAGTGTTTCTGGATCTTCGTCACCAATTTCAGAGGCAGGCGGAGACTCCACATCCAAGAGATAGAGCTTTTGCTGAACACATCTATGTACCCGAGTGAATTTCTCATCACAATTATAGCAAATCCCCTTTTCTCTGCGTGCTTGCATCTCTATTTCAAACAAACGCTTGATAGGAGTCAGTCGAGGAGCCTGCGGTATAGGTGGTCGTTGAGAACCCATATTTCGAAAGGGAACAAAAGTGGGCTTGGAGCGTTGTTGGGCTGCAATCTTGTCTTCTACCAACTTAGCCAACCCTAGTGCTTCCATCATTGTGTTGGGACAGAATATTTTGACCTTAGAGCGGATGGCATCCTTTAGACCACTGATAAAACAACTCCGGTAAAAGTCATCAAACAATCCTTCGGTGTGGATGGCTAGATTCTCAAATTCAGTTTGATACTCTCTCACAGTGCCAGTTTGGAGAAGTTTAGTGAGGGCTCCTGTGAAGTCATCAAAAGCGCTAGGACCAAATCATTGCAAAAGGAGCTGGCAAAAGTCTGGCCATTTGGGCTCTGGATGAGCCTTGATGTACCAACGGTACCATTGAAGAGCTTCCTATTCCAAATGAAAGGATGCCAACGGAACTTTGTTGACATCAAAATTATTATGCAGACTGAAATAATGTTCTGCACGATAGATCCATCCAGTTGGATCGGTACCATTGAAGCGAGGAAAATCAAGCTTCGGACCACGGAAATTGCTGGAAGAAGAGAACCCATTGTCTATTGAAGACTCGAACTGCCGTTTGTTGTTCATAGCTGAATGTTCAAGATGGAGACCGAGAAATTTTTCATCCAGATCCTAGAGTTTTGCTTGGATGGCTGCAAGTGCGTCCTCCATGGTTTTTGCTCCTGCACGGGTGACAACCATAACTAGGAATTTTTTTATTTTTATTTATTTTTATTTTTTATTATTATTATTTTATTTTTTAGACTGGAGCGGCTACGGCTCGAAAAGGATCTGGAACAGCGCCGAATGGATTGAAAACGGCTGAATCTGGAACAGCTTGCCAAATGGATCTGAAACGGCACAGCAGTGATCGACAATAGTTCAGCTGAAAGTAGATATGGACCCCAAGTATGTGCGGCTTCCTAACAGTTCAGGGGTTTCACTCGGCCACCAATGTTATCTGACGGTTTGCGTATTGGGGCAGTACCCCTCACTCCACGGCTCAGGTAAAACTGATAACCGCTTTGCCACAAACGACAACTCTTGGTTTACCTCATGGGTGGGAACTAGTCAATCAGGTAGGGGTCGTTGCCCTTTTCGCTGGCAGGTCCTCTCAATGGGCCAGCTACTTCGGGGTTCCTGTGGTACTCCTCACAATGAGTTTTAGGGCTTATGCCCAAGTACTTCCCACAGTTAAGCGGATAGGGATTATTCCCAAATCCGAACTTACAATAGATGCGAAAAAAAAATTGGCAGAAATTTCACCCAGCGAGCCCAAGAAAGTGCTCTGATACCAGATGTGATGCACCTGCAACAATTAATTAACAAGAATACGTGAAATAGCAGAAATGACAGAACTCAGAATCACTTTTATATTGATCACAGGCCACTTCGAGGGGGCAACCTCCTTTGAGCAAGCTCAATACAAATAACTTCACGGTGCCTTCATAGGTCTCGACACACACTTATATACTAATTCTAGGCACCAATACTATGGGTCAAAACCATGGGCCGTTACAAACTATGGATCAACAATACTACGGGCGACTTACAAAGCATATGCGCCAACAACAATAACACAAACTATTGATCAACAAATACTACGGGACGACTTACAAAGCATATGCATCCAACAACAACATACTAACAAAGTAAAGACATGGGTTCCTAACATAGGAATTCTATTTTTTCTCTCTTTTGGTCTAGTTTGTTGGTTAGATTTGCTATGTTGTTTTTGCATTAATATTAAAAGGGAATTCTCATCATAGTTTTGCTTGTGATGATTTTGGTTAATGCACTTTTACATTCAAAGAGCTTATGCTTCATAATGCATTCTATTTGTACAAAACACAAGCATTCAAAACTCTATGGATGCTAGACCCAGATCTGGAAATCAAGGTCAAGGTGGAAGGGGGGGATCTTTAATGGGTCGTGGATCTGTTAGAGCAAGCTATCATTCTATTTTACAAGGTATGATATTGCCACATACCACTTTTTCATAGTGACAGTACCATTGAATAAAATCATTCCCATTATAATAAACCAATACACAAGACTTTGATTTAGATTTATTTGTCTAGATTTTAGAAATTGTATCTTCTTATGGTGTGCCTATGTTATTTTTTTAAAATGCAGTAATTTAAAACATGATATATGTTCTCTTCTTGCCCAAGGTTCTAGGGAAATGACATGAAAAAATTCTTTGTATTGCAAAGACTACAAGTATATCACAAAAAATGCATAACTAGAAATGGCATATGTAGTATGTATACAAAGTAAAAAGTTAAGTGAGTGTGACTAGAAAAACAAGTGGGAAAGAACATGGCATTGATGCATATACTGTATATTGTTTAAAAAACATATTTTAATAATTTTGTGGACTTCTTTTATTAAAATATTGGTGCTGGTAAGGGCTCAAATGCAAGGGATAATGGTACCTATAAAATTGCAAACAAGGTTGACAACTCTGCCATACCTCCTTTTTCAAATGAAAATGTCCAAGCTAAGGCATGTGCTTCAGGAACAAGATAGAGAGATTTAACACAAATGTATTCTGGTAGGAATGGATTTTACTTTAGATTATAGTATTATACCCTCTGATTATGATTAATTAGACAACACATTATAGCGGGTGAAGGAATGAAGTTGATTCAGAAATGGCCTTAGTTTATCTTGTCAGTGGTGTCTATCACTTATGTAGATATGTTTTTCTTTTTGGTTACAATGATATAATCTACCATGTATTCTAACTCGTTCTAACTCTACCTTTATAATGTGTGAACATTGTCAAATGAAATTTCATTTTACTGCATACTATTTAACTGCAATAAACATACACATATAAAGTTTTGATATGTTGGGCAGCAAGAAATGTTTATTACTATTTTAAATGAAACAATTGTGAGGCTTGAGTAGTATACATATAGGTTTAGATAGGCTGATTCCCAAAAAGGAGCAGAGGAACAAAAGTCTATTCTTTCAAAAAATTTACTTGTTGGTTCAAACTTTCTTTCACTGACAATAGGAAAACTAGTTAGCTTGTTGTGAGATAAGAGCCAAATGAAAGTATTCATTTTTTTGATTGAATGTTTGGCCCCAAGTATTTCAAATTGTGTGTGTGAAGCCTAGCGTTGTATGCTTGCTTCCACAACTACCTGTATGCTTCTCCAACTGTATACTCTCCCTTAGGTCTCCATGTTTTGGAGTCTCTTATATTTTATTTTTTGAATTGGGGCACATACTATTAGGCTTATATGAAGTCTTGGCTCATTCAATAATTGAAGAGGAAGAAGGTCAGGAAAAGGGATCTGCAATGGTGGTGATATCCTTTATAGTTAGTCGGCATTTGATTTTGCTGATTCTTTTATTTGTCACTCTAGTAGGGTGAAGCCTATCTACCCATATATTCTAAGAGGTTTCTCCTTTTGGCATCCAGAACAGGGAATTTTTATTTAAAGGGGGATCCTGACTTTTATGGCTTTCATGAGTGGGAACTTGGAGGGAATGGTTGCCAGTAGTATGTAATTCCTTTTCTATCTATTGCGTTTACTATGTAAGGTTTGAATAACTGGCATGATTTTGCTTCCTACTCCATTAAATTTGATTCTTCTATCTAAGGGTGCTAGCTCAATGGAAGAGCACTTTCCTTAAAGAAAAGAGGTTGGTGGTTTGATTCCTCTGTGCCCTATATACAAAAATCAATGACGAGAAATAAATAGTGAGTTAACAACGATCAATGACTACAAAAATGACTAGTTAACTATAGTTAGTGACTAACTGAATGACTAATTAACCATAATCAATTACTAAATAAATGACCAATTAATAACAATAAATGACTACGACAAATGATAAATTTGTGACTAAACAAATGACTAAAATTTGCATATAAATGACTATTAGTAGCTAATTTCCAGTATCTTATAGCTCGACTAACTTAGTCGTATTTATTTTAGTCATTAATAGTTTTCTTATTTAGTAGTATATTTGGTCATTGATTTAATCATTAATTGTGGCAATTAATGACTAAATAAACGACTAAATCAATGACCAAATATACGACCAAATAATGCAACTATTAATTGTTGATGTATATGTAACTTCGGAATGTATTTCACCTATGTATATTGTACTCCTATAGAGATGGTATTATTCCTCTATACGGAAGTGACGTCATTTGTATTGACAAGTGTCGCAAGTGTCGTAACTTGCTGTGATGGGTTATTAGACCACCAAGTGTGGGGTCGGCCCTGATTAGTATAACCATGGGTTATTAGACTGAGTTAGACAAGTCGTCCCTACTAGGTTATTAGGAAAGTTAGGTCATGTATAAATAGAGATTGGGAGATCTCTATTTGATCATCTCATTATTCACTCCTACATCACTCAGAAAGTGGCGCACTAGTTGAGGAGGAGGAGTAGCTGCTAGTAGAAGACTATATCTCTTGTACTTTGGTTGTATCATTGCTCTTTCTATCTCTGAGGAAGTTGTGGGGTTTTTCACCTTTATGGTTTTCCCCAGTGAAACTCTGTGTGTCTATTGTCTCATGTGATTGCTTGGTGTGATTGATATGCATTGTTATACTTGATATGTTGTAAATGTTATTCTCTTAGTAATGATCCTAGAGTATATTGAATTAATGCTCAAAATCTAACATGGTATCAGAGCTTCCTTGAGAAGAAGACATTGTGCAGTGGCAGAAATTAAGGTTTCTCTCCACTGATTTTGCAAAAGAAGTAAGGTAGATTGACTCTACTCATCAAGGAGAATCTTCCTATCCAATCAGAATTCAATTCTGAGCACTTTCAGTTTTGGCCCTAAAAATTAGGGTTTCCAAAAAAATAGGAATTTCTGAAATATGAATACATAGCTGGAAGCTCCTTGGAAAAATTGAAGTTTAGAGCTTTGGATCGAGATTTTTGGTTGGGTAAATCTCCGAGAAACACAAACCCTAATTCATGGTCCTCCTTAGTGAATCCAGGAGATTGAAAAGCATTTCTGAAGGGTGAAACTTTGCATATCTCAAATTCTGAATATACCAAGCTGATCAACTCATCAAGGCGCATCTTTCTATCCTTTCATAAGTTTGAATTTTTAGGGTTTCTCTGACAAACCCTAATCCGGGACCAGATCTAGTTTTCAGCAAGACAAGTGGTAAGACCTAAAAATTTTCTATTTCCATTTGAAGTACTTTTTAAGATGTCTCACCACACCAAGCTTGAGGATAAGCTTGAAGGGGCTGATAACTTCTGAGCATGGAAGTATGGGATTGGGTTAATCCTTGAAGAAAATGAGTTGGACACTTACATAAGTGAAGAGGTCCCTATCCCAGAGAAAGAAGAGGCTAAGGCCTTACACAAGAAGAACTTGGTCAATGCAAAGAGGATCATTGTTGATTCTATCAAAGACCATCTCATACCACATGTGTCATCTCTAAAGACACCAAAGGAGATGTTTGATTCTCTGACCAAACTATTTGAAGGGAAGAACATAAATCGGAATATGACCTTGAGGAATCAATTGAAGAATATCAAGATCCAGAATGCGGAAACTATGCAGTCTTATTTCTCAAGGGTCTCCCAGATAAAAGAGAAACTTGAAGCTGTGGGAGAAGATATAGAAAATGGAGAAGTGGTAATGACCACTCTTAATGGCCTTCCTAGGTCATGGGATTCCTTCATCCAAGGAATTTGTGCTAGGAGGAAACTTATCACCTTCAGCAGGTTGTGGGAAGAATGCTCACAAGAAGAAGCTCAAATTATAGCTCGAGAAGAGAAGATGGGGAATAAAGACCAAGCTCTCATAGCACATTCCAAGAAGTATGATGATAAGAAGGGACATCACCACAGTAAGAAAGAAAAGCACCACCATCAGAACCAAAGGGGTGGCTTCAGATCTCGAAGGAACACATCCAATGATCAATGCTTCATATGTGATGAAAAGGGGCACTATGCCAGGGATTGTCCCAGAAACAACAAAGATGGCTCCCACAAGAAAAAGAAGAACATCGAAAGAAAACATCATGCTCATGCTGCAGAGGAGGATGAACCTCCCAGGAAGAGGGCTAGGGAAGAAGGTGAAGATTCTTCAAGTGATGAAGAGTATGTTTCAATTTCTGCCCTCACTGGTACCATTACTCATAGAAGTAATGATTGGCTTATAGATAGTGGGTCTTCCAAACACATGACAGGATTCAAGGAATCCTTTATGAATCTATCTGAACATGAATCACCCCACAAGGTGAAACTTGGGGATGACTGCCAGTATCCCATAAAAGGAAGTGGTGAATCCTCTTACAAGCTAGACTCTGGAAAGTCTATGAAGATGAAAGATGTACTTTATGTTCTATGTCTCAAGAATAATCTACTCTCCATATCTGCATTGGATGCAAAAGGCATGAGGGTTGCATTTGTAGATGGCCAAGTCCTAATGTGGCCAAAAGGTAAGACTATAGATGATGCAGTTATGATTAGAGAGCAAGAGGGAGGATTATACAAATTGAAGGGCCAACCAGAACAAGCCTTGGTCCATGATTCAGTAGAGCCAAGTGAACTTTTCATAGAAGGCTTGCACACATGCACTATAGGGAACTTCCAATTGCAAGCAAAGCTGTAGAAGGTCTTCCTGAAATCCAGACAAAACATGAAGGCATTTGAAAAGGTTGTGCAAAGGGGAAGAACACAAAGAAGACATTTCCAAGCAGTGAAATCAAGGCAAAAGGATCTTGGAAATCACCCACTCCAATGTATGTGGTCCAATGTCATCCAGTTCTCTGAGTCGGGATGTATACTATGTTTCCTTCATTGATGATTTCTCTAGAAAGACTTGGGTTTACTTCTTGAAGAACAAAGATGAAGTGTTTGACAAATTCATGGAATTTAAAGCCTTGATAGAAAACCAAACTGATATGAAGATCAAGATCTTCAGATCCGACAATGGCGTAGAATTTACTTCAGGAGACTTCAAGAAGCTATGCAGTGATTCAGGGATTAAGAGGGAGTTGACTACTCCTTACAATCCACAAGAGAATAGGGTTGCCTAAAGAAAGAATAGAACAATCATGGAAGCAGCTAGGGAAATGCTTCATGACCAAGATTTACCTATGCACTTATGGGATGAAGCAGCCAGGACAGCTGTATATGTGCAGAACAGAACACCCCATAAGATACTTGACAACAAAACACCAAAAGAAGTGTTCATTGGTAAGAAACTAGAAGTTAGCCATCTCAGAATATTTGGTTTTCCAGTATACACTCACATCCCAAAAGAAAAGAGGACAAAGTTAGATCCTTCAGGAAAGAGGGGCATATTCGTGGGTTACAGTGAAAGCTCGAAGGCTTACAGAATCTACTTCCCAGGATTCAAGAAGATTGATATCAATAGGGATGTAACATTTGATGAAAGATCAGCATACATCAAATCAAGGAAAACACCAGTTGAAGATAATGAAGAACCTAGAATATCCAGAACTCAAGACACCACCATGAATGAAGCAGTTCCTGAAGAAGATTGTGAAATGGAAGATCCACAACAACCTGTAGATACACCTCGTGAGAAGAACTCTCACAAGAGGAAACCGGCATGGGCTAGAGAGCTCATCCAAGATGCAAAAAGGTTTGGAATTCCAGAAGAGGAACACAGAGAAAGGAAAAGGACAAGATCACATACCAAATATGTTTCCTTACTCTGTGACATAATGAACAAAGAACCTTCCAATTATGAAAAAGCAGCAGAAAAGAAAGAATGGAAGGATGCCATGTTCGAGGAATACCAGTCGATCATGAAGAATGATGTTTGGGATGTGGTCCCAAGACCAGATGGGAAGTCTGTGGTGACTTCAAAATGGATCTATAAGATCAAGCATGCTACAGATAGTAGCATAGAGAAATATAAAGTAAGGTTTGTAGCTCGTGGCTTCTCCCAGAAAGAAGGGATTGATTATGAAGAGACCTTTGCTCCTGTGGCCAGATACACTGTGATGAACCTGCAATAATTAATTAATGCAAATACACGAGATATCAGAAATAATAGAACTCAGAATCACTTTTATATTGATCATGGGCCACTTCAAGGGGGCAACCTCCTTTGAGCAAGCTCGATACAATTAACTTCACGGTGCCTTCATAGGCCTCAACACGCACTTATATACTAAGTCTAGGCACCAATACCATGGGTCAATACTATGTGTCAAAACAAACCATGGGCTAAGTCTAGGTGCCAATACTATGAGTCAAAACCATGAGACATATAATACTATGGGACGACTTACAAAGCATATGCGTCCAATACTATGGGTCAATACTATGGGGTAATATAAACTATGGGTCAACAAATACTACGGGACAACTTACAAAGCATATGCATCCAACAACAATATACTAACAAAGTAAAGACATGGGTTCCTAACATCCCCTCTCCCTTAGAAAAAGCTTTGTCCTCAAAGCTTTAGATGTGGAAATTGATGCAGAATTTGAAGGAGTAGGTCCCTTGTAGCATCCTCGGGTTGCATTCCGAGCCACTGGCGCCTTTGGAGTTTCAGGGAGGATTGTATGGAAAGCTATAGACGAAGAAGAACCATATCAGCGATGTGAAAAGTACGCTCAAAACGGTGCTGATCAGCTGCTTGTTTCAGTCGAATTCTTGCCATGTGAAAATTGTCCTGCAGAATGAGAAGAAGCTGATCACGATTTCGAAGAATTGAGTCAATTGCCTGAACTAGGGAGCTGTTGAAGGTGTATGGAAGAAGAACTGGTGGTGCATGTACAAAGACTGCTTCATATGGTGTCCTTTGAGATATGGTACTATACCACTGGAGTGCTTCTAGGAAATCCATAGAAATAGTTGTCCAAATCTGTGGAGGGATGGGTAAGGGTTCGAGCAGTCCTGAAAGGAGGGTCGTTTCACCCTTGTTGAACTGGAAAGTATCACAGTCAACCACCATCCGTTGAATTGTCCTTTTGAGTCCCTGCCAAAAGAAGTTACATTGTTCCTGGTAATACGTTTTGAGGAACCCAGAGTGCCCTACTGATGAAGAAGCATGGAGTTCATGGAAGAGATAGCCCCGTTGAACAGATTGCAACCAATTTGGAACAAGCAGAGAAATAGTTGTAAGAGAAACTGGGTCATCAAATGTGCGAGGAGGAGCATCTTCCACCATATTGTCCTTACCCTTTTGGTAAGTGGTCGCATAGTCATAACCCATGAGTTGGATAACCCATTTTAGGTGTGTTAGGGAGGAGACCTGTTTTTCTAGGAAAGTTTCCAGACTCTGGAGATCAGTCTTGATACAGAAATAATTCCCCAATAGGGATGGCTGCCACTTCTGGACTATATGCAAAATAGTCATCATTTCCTGCTAAGAGGTAGATGCAGCTAAATTCTTACTGGAAAGGTCTCTTGAAGGAAACAAACTCATTGGTTTAGAAAAGACACCTGCATATCTATCCAAGGAAGTAATGGAGACTATTGATGGGTGCGTCTGAATGGAATGGAGCTGAGCGATGACACCATGTGAATTCTTCTTAAGTATTTTTTTTCGAGCGACGTGAACTGATGATGCAGAGAGACCCTGGTTGTAAGCCCATAAATTTGTGTTGTGCCCCATTGACTGAAAAATGGATCCAAAGTTCAGCAAAATCCCATAAGATGGGGCCAAGTGTGCGTAACCATTGAACGCCCAAAACCACATCACATCTTCCTAAGGACAAGGAAAACATGTGAGAGCGCAGGTTATAATCTTCCATAGAGATACACACATTGTGACACTTCCCCTTGCAAGGTAAGGTGCCCCCATTGGCAACCATGACTTCAAAGTTGGAGCAAGGATGGACAAAACAATTAGCCTGTTTGGCAATCCGAGGATCAATGAAGTTATGAGTGCTACCGGAATCAATGAGTATGGTAAGAGGGAGATTCTTGAAGTATCCCCTGACTCGCATTGTTTGTGGGGTGGTGACGCCGGTTACAGCATGGAGAGAGATCTCGGGTGGGTCATCCTGAGATGGGGGTGTCAACAGGAGGGTGTTGAATGTCGACCTGATCATCTACTTTATTTGGAGCTTCTTCATCAAGTTTTGAGGTAGGTGGAGAATCCACATCCAAGAGATAGAGCTTTTGTTGAACACATCTATGTCCCCGAGTGAATTTCTCATCACAATTATAACAAAGCCCTTTTTCTCGGCGTGCCTGCATCTCTGTTTCAGACAATTGCTTGATAGGAGTTGGTTGAGGAGCATGCGTGATAGGAGGTCGTTGGGAACCCATATTTCTAAAGGGAACAAAGGTGGGTTTGGAGCATTGTTGAGCTGCGATCTTGTCCTCAGTCAGCTTAGCCAACCCTAGGAATTCCATCATTGTGTTGGGACAAAACATTTTGACCTCTGAGCGGATTTCATCCTTGAGACCACTAATAAAACAACTCCTGTAGAATTCATTGGACAATCCTTCTGTGTGATTGGCTAGTTTCTCAAATTTTGTCTGATACTCTCTCACTATGCCAGTTTGGTGAAGTTTAGTGAGTGCTCCTGTGAAGTCGTCAAAAGAACTAGGACCAAATCGTGACAAAAGGAGTTGGCAAAAATCTGTCCAGTTTGGCTCGGGATGAACTTTGATGTACCAACGGTACCATTGAAGGGATTCCTATTCCAAATGAAAGGATGCAAGTGGAACTTTCTGAACATCAAAAGTATTATGCAAACTGAAATATTGTTCTGCTCGGTATATCCATCCAATCGGATCAGTACCATTGAAGCGAGGAAAATCAAGCTTCGGCCCACGAAAATTGTTGGAAGAAGAGAACCCGGTGGCTGCAAAAGATTCTGGTTGTCGGTTATTGTTCATGGATGAATGCTGAAGATGGAGGCTGAGAAATTTTTCATCCAGATCTTGGAGTTTGGTTTGCATGGCTGCAAGTGCTTCCTCCATGGTGTTTGCTCCTGTGCGAGTGACAACCATAACCAATAATTTTTTTTTTTTTTTTGTTGGGGGGGGGGGGGGGGGAATGGATAGAAAAACACAAACACAAGCTTATTTAGTAAGGGGAAATTTGGATTTGGGAAAAAATCGGAGGGGTAGTTGGGGTTTGACTAGGTTTTCGACACTTTCTGAGGGACAGGAAAGCAAAAAATGGGGATTTCAGAAGCGGGAACTCTATGGTAAAATTTGAAGGCAATCGGGTGAAAATTGAAGAAGTTATGGCAAACCCTAAAAATAGAGAAATGTGGAATTTCTGGTATTGGGAAGTGGAATTTGGGATAAGGTCTTCAGGAATGAAATATGCAGAATGGGGTTGCCGGGATGTCAGTGAAGTTTCAGGGAAAACAGAGTTGAAATAAGGGAGATATGGCCGAAAAAACAGTTTTTTTTTTTGTTTTTTTTTAAGAAATGGATTGGCAACAGCGGCGCAGAAGGGATCCACAACAGATGGATCTGCAACGGCGCGGCTGGATCTGGAATGACTTTTAGAATAGATCTGAAACGGCTGGATCTGGAGCGGAAGTGATCGGCAACAATTCAACTAAAAATAGATATGGACCCCAGGTATGTACAGCTTCCTAACAGTTCAGGTGTTTCACTCAGCCACCAATGTTGTCTGATGGCTTGCGTATTAGGGCAGTACCCCTCACTCCACGGCTCAGGTAAAACTGATAACCGCTTTGCCACAAACGATAGCTCTTGGTTTACCTCACGGGTGGGAACTAGTCAATCAGGTAGGGGTCGTTGCCCTTTTCGCTGGTAGGTCCTCTCAATGGGTCAACTACTTTGGGGTTCCCATGGTACTCCTCACAATGAGTTTTAGGGCTTATGCCGAAGTACTTCCCACAGTTAAGTGGATAGGGATTATTCCCAAATCCGAAGCTACAACAGATGCAAAAAAAAATTTGGCAGAAATTCCACCCAGCGAGCCCAAGAAAGTGCTCTGATACCAGATGTGATGAACCTGCAATAATTAATTAATGCAAATACACGAGATATCAGAAATAATAGAACTCATAATCACTTTTATATTGATCACAGGCCACTTCGAGGGGAAAACCTCCTTTGAGCAAGCTCAATACAATTAACTTCACGGTGCCTTCATAGGCCTCAACACACACTTATTTACTAAGTCTAGGCACCAATACCATGGGTCAATACCATGGGTCAATACTATGTGTCAATACAAACCATGGGCTAAGTCTAGGTGCCAATACTATGAGTCAAAACCATGAGACATATAATACTATGGGACGACTTACAAAACATATGCGTCCAATACTATGGGTCAATACTATGGGCTAATATAAACTATGGGTCAACAAATACTACGGGACGACTTACAAAGCATATGTGTCCAACAACAATATACTAACAAAGTAAAGACATGGGTTCCTAACATACACTTCCATTAGATTGGTACTTGCTCTGGCAGCAGTAATGAAGTGGAAGGTACACCAGATGGATGTCAAGATTGTTTTCTTGAATGGTGTAGTTGAGGAAGAATTGTATGTGGAGCAGCCACTCGGGTTTGAGACACATGACAGAGGGACTCATGTGTGCAAACTGAATAAAGCCTTGTATGGTTTGAAATAGGCACCCAGGACCTGGTATGGTAGGATAGATGGCTTCCTATCCAATTTGGGCTTTACCAAGAGTAAAGCGGATTCCAACCTTTACTACAAGGTTGAGGAAGGCAATCCAATGATACTACTATTGTATGTGGATGACCTGATTGCAATAGGTGAGGATAGATTGATTGCCGACATGAAGAGGAAGCTTGTTGCCGAGTTCGAGATGAAGGACTTGGGTATGATGCACTACTTTCTTGGTATGGAGGTGTGGCAGAGTGCAGATGGAATCTTCCTTGGACAAGGGAAGTATGCAGTAGAGATCCTGAAGAGGTTCGGGATGATGGACTACAAGGCCATGGCCACACCTATGGCATTGAACCTGAAGCTTCTGTGTGATGCTTCATATGAGCTAGTTGATGCTATGGTATATCGTCAGATGATTGGGTCCTTGATGTACCTGACGAACACGAGACCAGATATATGCTTTGCGGTGAACACATTGAGTTAGTTCCTGACAGATCCCAGAGGTGTTCACCTGGTTGTTGTAAAGGATATTCTGAGGTACCTGAAAGGTACGGTTGATTATGGGCTCACATATGAGGCGAATCAAAAGTTTAACCTGGAGGGTTATGTTGATTCAGATTGGGCAGGAAGTGCCATTGATCGAAAGAGCACTTCAGGGTGTTGCTTAAGTATGGGATCTGGTATGATCTCTTGGTTTAGCAGGAAGCAATCCTATGTGGTACTAAGTATAGCCGAAGTAGAGTATGTCGCAGCTTGTTCGGCTAGTTGTGAGGCAGTATGGCTTAGGAAGCTACTGTATGATTTGTTTGATCTCCAGCTGAGTGCTACTTGTATATGTTGCGACAACCAAAGTTGTGTGAAGTTGTCGGAGAACCCATTGTTCCATGACAAGTCGAAGCACATTGAGATCAAGTATCACTATATCAGGGATATGGTGCATAGAGGAGCAATGAAGCTCCTGTATGTTGCGACAGACGAGCAGATAGCCGATGTGTTGACCAAGCCGCTGGCAAGAGTGAAGTTTGAATACTTTAGAGAAATACTTGGTGTACTTCAGATCGAGATTCCTTCTAAAGGGAAGTGATGAGTCCGGAGACACAGATGCACATGAGCCATTCTCACATAGTGGTAGGTATGGTCCTCCTATGATGAGATGTAAGGGCTAGGGCCATTCTCACATGGTGGTAGGTATGGTCCTCCCATGGTGATATGTAAGGGATGTTGGGCTTTTCCGACATGATGGTAGGTAGTTCCTTCCATGGTGACATGGTGATAGGAGAGTCCTCTCATGGTTGTTGATGTAATTGTCGGGCTTTTCCGACATGATGGTAGGTAGTTCCTTCCATGGTGACATGGTGACAAGAAAGTCCTCTCATGGTCATTGATGTAATTGCCATGCCTTTCCGACATGATGGTAGGTAGGTCCTCCCATGGAGACATGGTGGTAGGTAAGTCCTCTCATGGTGTGATGTAAGTGCTGAGCCATTCCTGGATGGTGGTAGGTAGGTCCTCCCATGCCAGTGTATATAAGTGATGTGTGAGGTGCATCTAGATTGTGCTCTGTGGACAATGACGATGATCTGAAGACAATGAGGTGACAGTATAGTACACAGGTTTTGCAGAGGCATGTAATCAGTCCTGAAATTCTCTTGCAGGTTTTGCAGAGGCAGTGTAATTAGTCCTGGGAGATCTTGCAGGTTTTGTAGAAGTAGTATAATCAATCCTGTGGTGTACCTACTTGATGGCTTGCTCGCAGAGATGTTGATGATGTTCATCCAGCATGAAAAAGGGCTAGATCCATAGATGATGAAGACCTATAGGTGGCGGGCCTACATCCAGTATGAAAAAGGACTAGCTCTATAGAACTTCCTATGACGAGTAGATTGGATATTGATTGAGATAGCAGCAGCAGTGACGATGACGATGATTGAGTGACGATGATCCAAAGAATAAGACTTGTGTTAGCAGATCAGTGTCGAGAAATACCTTCCTAGTTAAGAGGGAGTGTTGATGTATATGTAACTTCGGAATGTATTTCACCTATGCATATTGTACTCCTATAGAGATGGTATTATTCCTCTATACGAAAGTGTCGTCATTTGTATTGACAAGTGTCGCAAGTGTCGTAACTTGCTATGATGGGTTATTAGACCACCAAGTGTGGGGTCGGCCCTAATTAGTATAACCACGGGTTATTAGACTGAGTTAGACAAGTAGGCCCTACTAGGTTATTAGGCAGGTTAGGTCATGTATAAATAGAGATCGGGAGATCTCTATTTAATCATCTCATTATTCACTCCTACATCACTCGGAAAGTGGCGCACTAGTTGAGGAGGAGGAGTAGCTGCTAGTAGAAGACTATCTCTTGTACTTTGGTTGTATCATTGCTCTTTCTATCTCTGAGGAATTTGTGTGGTTTTTCACCTTTATGGTTTTCCCCAGTGAAACTTTGTGTGTCTATTGTCTCATGTGATTGCTTGGTGTGATTGATATGCATTGTTATACTTGATATGTTGTACATGTTATTCTCTTAGTAAAGATCCTAGAGTATATTGAATTAATGCTCAAAATATAACATTAATGACTAAAATAAATACGTAGTATGTTAGTTGAGCTATAAGATAGTGGAAATTAGCTACTATTAGTCGCCGACTAAAAAATAGTCGTTTATATGCAATTTTTAGTCATTTTTTTAGTCACTAATTTCTCATTTTGAACTAGTGGTTGATTAGCGTGGGAGACGTGAGGTAGCTATCCTCGATCTATTGATCCTCTCAGCAATGCCACCCTACAACATTTATGACAATCATTTCATTGAAAAATAATAATTGCTTAAATTAATTTTTATTAATGCATCAAAATATTTTCATAAATTAACTCAATTCTCACCGTGAACACCTCCGACAATGGACATGAATGGGCTTTAGGGCTAGCAGGTGGAGCAGTTGGCTAGACAACCTGCTCCGATGCAATCATGAGGGGGGTGCATATGTAGTTGCAGCAACTATGGGTGCAACCACTATAGATACATCGACGGATACTGGAAGAGTAGTTGCCACAATAGTGGCGGGAACTGAGGAAGATGTGGTGGAAGAGGGTATGGTGGTATGGAGTGGAGGAGGATGTCATGGACGATGAAACCCTACTGGTTGTACAATAGGGGGTATTGACCCAAAATGGATAGGGGGGATGGTGAATGGGAGGGTAGTCCTGGATAGAGGGAGGAGGATGGATACAAGGGAGGTTGTGGACGAAGGGGGAAGTTGGATGGAAGGGGGGTGTGGACAATTAGGGGAGGATGGATAGATGGGGGGGCGTGGATGAATGGGGGAGGATGTATAGACAGGGGGGCGTGGACGAATGGGGGAGGATGGATGGAGAGGGGAGTATGGACGGAGAGGGGAGGTTGGATGGAAGGGAGGGGGTGGACGAAGGGAGGGGTCTAGATGGAAGCGAGGGGAGTGACTCATGGGATAGGGTGGAAACATGGGACCAAAGTGGGGACTTGGAACAGTGTCACCTACAGCTATTGGTGGCCCCTGCATATACATTTGTAATATCATAGTTTAGTAGAAAAAAATCAAATTAAACCATAGTAAGTCATAGCTATTCAAATTAAAAGCATGCAATTAACTACACATTGTACCTTTGTATATGGTGACCTGTTGATCCCTGGCGGAGATGGCTAGTCATCGTAGTCTGAGCATACCTATGGACACAAATATGCATGCACGTTATGAACATATTAAACAAGTAATTATTTAGGCAATCAAAATATTCAAAAATATTGTACGAACTATCATCGTGTATTTCATAAATATAAATACATAAAAATAGAAATGCCATAAGTAATAACAATATTGTGTGAGGTACTAAAAATACCTCCATGTGAGGTGTCGCAATTTCAGTTGCAGCTACCATTGCTGCGTCCAGGTTGAAAGATCCTATGTTCTCCCATGATAGCGTCTCAGCTCTAAATAACTGTACATTGAAATAATATTTTAATTCAAATACAAATACTTTAAAATTACTTTACAAATTATCAAGTGATGATTGAAAACAGATTAAAAAAAGTGTTAACCTGCTCCATATAGAAGCCCTCGATTGGGCCAGGGCAAGTGTGCCCGCAATGGGGACAAAGAAGTGGCATTTTCCCCATTGAACTAAAAGACCCAACATGACTACCACCAATCACAGGTCTATCATGACTTTGTTGTGAGGGCCCTGCACCTGAGTCTCTATCAAGTTCAACCTGTCTCTCCATTATAGTTGCTGCTACAAAGGCAATGTGTCTAAGGATTCCACGTGCAACACTCCTCATCGCCCCCCCCGATATGATCAAGTTTGTGGGGTAACTAAGGTGGCCGGGGAGAGGGGTTGGGATCATGCCTAAGAGCTGGTGGGCCTTTCAGTGGGTTCCTCTTGGAAGCAGGTCAATCTTGGGCAGAGCCAAGCCCAACACCCTGGAACTTGGTTATGTCAAAATAGTTGACATGTAAACGAAGCGCAAACTCATCCCACAATTTCAGAAGGAAGTACTATGGAACCTCCCTATTATTGCAGGGAGGTTTATCGTAAACCATGAACCACCTATGCATCCAATTGTCCCTCCATGGTTGGAAGTGACACCAATCCATGCAGACACGTGGCTTTCTAATGTCCAGTGGTTGTTGTGTTCTTGGATCGGTGAACATACTGTATAATTGGGCCCTTGTAATATTCAATACTTTTATTTCCTCCTTGGAAATGCCCGCAGAATAATACTCTCGCATCCTAGCTCTATATTCGATCATGTCAGTCAATTGGCAATGTGCATGGATGAGGGAGTCAATTGAGCTCTCAATTGAGGTGGCAAGGGACACTCGAGATGGTTCTGTTGTGTTTCTTAGTTCTCGAGACTGCACTCTCATTTCATTTACATAATGGTTCAAGTCGTCTTGGTCGAAATTTTGTTGGATTTTTTATTTATTTTCTTAGGCATTTTGATTTTCTTGAGGGTTTTCATTGGTTCCAAGATGTGTGTTTTCTTGTATTCCACCGGACTCCATGTTAACATTTTGTTCATTCATTGTATAGGTTTAGACTCTGCAATTGAAATTTTTTCTATTATGTTACTAATTTGAGAATTATTAAAAATTTAATAAACAAAAAAATCAATAAAATGACAAAAAACAATGATCTTACCTATCCAATGCAATTGATGATCACTTGGTGGATGGATTGATGGATTTCTTGAGTGCAATAGGTGAGTGTAGTGGTCTCTTACTCCGTGTACATACCGGGTAAGTGAGGCTTGGACGATTGGAAGAAAATAGAACTTGTTCTGCCTCGTTTTTTATTTTTATTTTGCTTAACAAGTGCTTGTATGCACCCTTTTTTATTTTTCTTAACAAGTGCACATGCGCGCTTTTGGGGGGGTACGCGCATGCGCCTCGGTTCGGTACCGAACCTGATGGTGTATGTGCACTTCCTTAAGTGCATGTGCGCCTTCGTTTTGTCCCCGCTAGCACAACCTCGTTGCAATGGATTTGGGGAGCATCTTTGTGCGCTCACCTATATGTATTCTTCTATTTGTGTATAATATTGTTCCTTAGCAATTAAAAACGATTTTGTTTATATTTGTCCCTTCCTTATTGCAATGAACTTCTCTTGAGCACATGCATATCAAGTATCAATTCTCTTCTTATAAGATACAATTATATCTAATCATGTGTCTTCTCGTGACATAGGATTATTTCTAATCATTCTTTAATTTGATTAATCTAGATACATTTTTTATAATTATTTATAACATTTTAACGAATAAAAATAATTATATATAAATGGAATATTAATTGTATACTTTAAAATATTATAATTAAAAATTTGTAATATGAGATTGTATTATTATAAAATGTGGTTTAAATAATTTATTATTTTCAAATTGTGATACTTGGTATTATTCTTTCATAATAAAAAATTATCATTAAATGATATAGTGTACCTCTTTAAAGATTAGTTAAAAATTATTAATAATTTAACAATTGCAAGTTATATGTTATCGTATTATGAATTTATAAAGATGGAAAGGGAAGTTTTTATTATTTTTTATTAATATTCATCTACACTATCACATCATCTTAGGATGATGAGATTTTCTCCTTGGATGTGTATCTTTATGGTATGTTTATGAAACCAAGCAATATGATTTCTCATTAAAATAACTTTGAATTTAAATATTAATATTAGAAATTAAGATTTATAATTTTTTTAAAATAACTTTGAATTTAAACATTAATATTAGAAATTAAGATTTAGAATTTTTTTAAAAATAAATTTAGATTAAAACATTAACATTAAAAATTGAGTTTTTTTAATTAATTTAATTATAACACTTAACTTAATGTTATTTATTTTTAATATTAATTTTTTTATAATCTCTATGTTTTTTTAAATGATCATACCACTTTCTTTATGTTCATGCGTCTTACAAACTCAAACTTTTCAATTGGTTTATTCATAATCTTTTGTTTCTCTTCCATCTTCCTTTTTAAAAATAAAGAAAATGAAATTTATTTACCCAAAATTAAATCTCATTTTTTAAAATTATTTACTATTTCTCCTATCATTTTTAAAATAAACTAAATAAATTTTACTTTTATAAAATCAAATTCTTTAACTTATACTTTAAAGTAATTTATTAACAAAACTTCAATCTTCTCAACACCAATATAAAAAGCATCTCAAACTTACTCTCATCTTATTCTTTTCCATTTCGTTGTACCATCTTTCCCATTCCCAATCACAACTTCCTTAATGATAAACAATACAAAATCAGTTAATAAAAAATTTCAGTTTTAGAATAACAGTGTTTAAATTTGGATACTCTTAAGATATTGTAAATACTTAAGGGTAAACAATACAAAATCAGTTAAAAAAATTCAGTTTTAAAATACAGTGTTTAAATTTTGATATTCAGCGCAGTTTCGGAATTTGGTAAAAATTTTATCTGTCAAAAATGAAGATGAAGATTTTGATACTAAATATAAACGTTTTATAATTTTATGACTGTTAGTATAAAATATAGGCCAAATTTAACCTGCAAAATCATCCATGACAAACATTTTGCCCTTCAAATTTCAACCCTGAAATTTCAAAGCATCAGAAACTAAAATCCCACAACGTTCTTCTCTACTCCAACTTTGATGCTCATGTTGTAGATTTCGGCATCACTTGCAGGATTCCCGCGGTACCTCGGAATGCAGGTCTGCCATTGCAGGATCCTATGGCTACATTTCTGCACGTAATTGCTGCTTCATCTTCTGACTGCATAATTTATGGGTTATTTTAATCTAGTAAGAATAACTTGGAGCGATGGAAAGATCTAGCCTCGTATTTAATAAATCTGGAAGTTCACCTATACCTAGTACATGAAAAAGTAACATATACTACATCAAAAGTCACGTCCTGCTGCCCGTGACCCACAAGTGCATATCACCCCTCGGGGCGATAATTAAATTCCACACAAAACCTGCAAAGAACAGAAGGAATGATTGCCTAGCCCCATGAGGGTGTACCGAGCATCTTCCATAAAGCTTCTAGGGTATGTCGCCACAAGGATTTGAAGAGACATTTCCACTATTCAAATGGCCCTCAAATCGGTCCCAACAAATTTAATATGAAATATAATCATTGTTGTTGTAAAAGAGAGTATTCAAAGAAAGTGTTTGCGAGTCTATTGGTTGTAGCTTAGGTGGTTGGGAGGAAAGATTGTTGTCCTCCCCACCAACAAATTTAATATGAAATATAATCATTGTTGTTGTTAAAGAGAGTGTTCCCAAGTCCATTGGTTGTAGCTTGGGTGGTTGGGAGGAAAGATTGTTGCCCTCCCCACCAAAATTCAATCTTGTTGAGCCCTATTATAATAATTGTATTTCAAGCTTTCCTTGATTCCTTAGAAATAGCAAAGAAGGTGAAAAAAAGAATGGTAATCCTATATATGAAACTAGCATGGACCCACAAAAACAGTTAGTGTGGTTTTAACAATATTCAACCATATTTATTTAAGGGGCATGGTTTGGGAGGTTGTAGTGTTCTTCACACTAGCACTGCCACAAGTAAAATGGCTGGTGAACAACAAATATGTATAGCCAATCATTTAGTTTTGGGGAGATCGCTGGTTGTTAAACAAAAGTTAAACATTAAACTAATTAATATAAATATTAGACTAGTTCATAAACATTAAATTAATTACACCAATAAGTGTTTAGATATTATCAAATCTATGGTGTTCACAAGCGACTCTACTTGTAGCTATGATAAAATATATTAAAACACTTTCGATTTTTATATTTTAAATATAATTGTATCTTTGAATAAATATGTAAATATTCAAACCTTTATCGAATTATTTTGTCTTATTTTTCATATATTAATAAAACGATGTTTCATCCTATTCCTCTGTAACGAATCTTAAAGTAAATATAAACTTTCTTCCTTCACATTTTTATTTTTCTACCACTTCATATCAACTCCATCCATTCAAATGGATTTTAGGTTTACTTTACAGTCAGTTTTCCACTGGAGCTTAAGCTCACATGAAAAAGCAGATAATCTGCTCAAATTGATTTTCTGATTACTTTACATTTATCCATTGGAGCTTAACCTCACATGAGAAAGCTGATAATGTGAACAGACAGTGCAGTTTTAGTTTACGTAGAAGCCAAAATTATTTTGTAGTGCGCTTCTCTTTCCCATGGCACTTTCATCTAATATCACTTCTCACATTCGACAAACTGATAATGTAAGAACAGACAATGCAGCTTTAGTTTATGTAGAAGCCAAGATTCTTTTGTGCTGCGCTTGTTTTTCCATTGCGCTTTTATCTACCATTTCAATCATAGTTATTAAATTCTGTCAACTTTTCAAATTCGATTCTCTTAGCAATTATTGGGTTAGCAATAATCCAAAGTGTCAATAACTGCATATATCTTCTCCAATGCAGGAACCTTATCCATTAAAGCATCTTGTCTAACTGATAATCTTAACTCATACTCTAATAAGGCCATAACCAGTTATTATTGGAGAATAAGGTTTTTTAATACTACTAGTTTAAGTGGCTGGTCAATATAGATAAGTTACAAACTAAGTGCCCCAAATAAGCTATTTGTTAAAGAACTACTCATTATTTTATCTATAAGTCACAGCTATGAGTTATATATATATATAATTGTTTATTTTGAATTTCTAACAACTGTCTTAAAATTAATCTGGACATAATACTTGTCTTATGAATAAGTGGATATTGGACAACTTCATTTAATATATAATTTTCAAATTCTGTCAAATACAATAAATAAATTCTAAAATTCAGTTATTGTTGAGCTAGATCAGTTGAGATGCCTGTTTAGATAGTTTTTTATGCTCAATTTATTTTTCAGCCTGAAAAAAAAAGGTATTTTCGCTATTCTAATTAAATCAAAAAGTACCTAAATATTTTTTATAGTCATTATAAACTTGATTGTTTTTTCAAAAAAACTCAAAATTCAGGATCTATCAATCACCAACCTTTCAAAAAAGACTATGTAATAAGTATTCAAACAACATATAAAAGCATAAACAAAATGACAACCCGCCTATCTCACGAGGGTACATCAAAATTATATTTAGAGAGCCATTGTACAAAATGGAATGATGACCTGAACATTTTGATTTATTAAATCTATATTTCACTGATATATAATATTAGTATTATTAGTGGTATAATGGGATATATATTGGAGTCATTATGAAGATAGCCATGGTCTTCTCATTGCTATTTATACAGTGTATGCAACAACTATTGATTCGAAGAGGGGATGAATGGGTGTAATAATGGTGCCTCCATGCATAGTACTGGTTGTGGTTGTGGTTGTGGGGGCAATTATAATAGCAAAAGGGCCGTTCTCAGGTGCAATATCAATGAACCTGTGCGTTCACTAGAGAGAGAATTGGGTGTAATGGGTAGGTCCTATGGTGGGAGGTTGTCTATCAACATTCCAACATACGAACCTAACCGGGTAAACAATAAGAAACCAAATGAAAGTCTACTCTCCCTTATAGTAACAGCGTTTAGGATTTTAATGATAAAAGTTGGATCAATTCATGTAGTAAAACCCATGTGTTTTATATTGTGAAAACATTTGTATTATGTACAAGTTTCATAATACCAAAAACATAGCATCAACTTATACTAATAAAAATGATTCGAAAATATGGGAAAATGTTTATTTTAAAATATTTTAAGATAGTTATTAATTATTTTTTTCTAATTAATAAATTAAAATAAATATGGAAAAGTTTTAGTTACACACATCATGTTATGTTAATTTACTTAAAAAACAAATTAAAAATTTAGGTTAATTTAGTATTAAAAAATTTTTTATATATATATATATATATATATATATTAAAAGTAATTTTAATATATATCTTTAGTAATAAACATTTTTTAATATCTATAATTGAAATTTAATCATTCAAAACTTCTCATTTAAATAAAATTAGTCTAAACACCATAGGTAAAAGTTTTTATGATAGAGAGCACATTTTTAACACTTTCACCCTTATGCAGGCTTAAACACCTTGCCAATGCAGAGTGCACTTAGCAACCAAGAGGTGTGCCCACTTACCCGTGTTCATGGACAAGGAATTGGGTGATAGAGGTGACCATTGGGAAAATGGCAATCGGATAGGGAGTGTGAGGTAGGTGCAACCAAGGCTTGGCATCAAAGAAGACCAATGGGACCACTTCACAACCATTGGAGCTCCACAAACAAGCAGAGTGGGAAGTGCACCCAACTTGAAGAAAGGATGCGGCCCTTTGGTGAGCTGACCCAAGAGGAGTATTACTTGGGTGCACTCATATATATAAAGGGGAGTGCCCAAACTCGGAGGATCATCGACAAATTCAACAAAGAACGTCTTATGGATCAAGAAGGAAGTCCAGCGAAGGGGATGCATATCGAAGGTAACAACAAACAAGTGAAGGCCCTGCACAGGGTTTGGGTTAGGTGAGAGATGAACTCTCAATGGGCACACTTGGGATTACAAGCAGATCGACAAATGAGGTGGGTGCAATAAGAAGACGTCTTAAATAGGAGCATCTTGGGGTTTCTTTCTATGTGTATTGGGAAACGGGCCTTGGGTCGTGCCCCTTTGTAACTCAAGTACGAACCATTTCCTGGACCTCCCGATTGTAATCTTGTTCACTCGTAATACTAAGTTACTGTTGCCTACATTCAGGAACCACTGTATATGGTTGTATATGTCTTCTTGTTATAGTATTGCATAACTTATTAACATAACATCACACACATATAACTTAATAAGTCTAAGTGCACAACTACTCGATCAAGGTTGTTAAGCATCGACAGGCTCGAGCAACATGTAGTTCATAGTGAGTTCATAGTTTAAGGTATGGAAGGGCTTTGAACGAAGAGATGTAGTATGTTCACAAGTAAGCTAAAACGTCCAAGTCTTTGAGAAGAACGTTCAAGCAATGTCGCATAGCTGCCAGGGGTTGGGCATGCCTACAACACAATTCCTTGAGGTTATGACATACGGTATTAGAGTCATGATTGCAACTTTCACAACAAACTTGGGTGAAATTTGTGCCAAAGCTACAAATAGTGAAGAGATGCTACCAATGGAAAGAGTACCTAGTTTTGAGCTCAACAGAACAAGTTTGTGGTAGGTGCACTTCTTTCCCGCAGAGTTATAGTGTGAGTCATAGGGAAGTGTTAGGAAATGGTTTGGAAACATATTGGGTGCACATAGAAGACTTTGTGGAGGAATTCGTTGAAACAATTAGACATGCAACTACCAATATGTGCACACATGACTTAAATGTGCACTTTGGTAGTGTGTAACTTGTTCTGCTAGTATTCAAAGGAGCATTGCAAGTTGTCTTGGGACCAAGAGTAGATCTGGCAATGTGAGCTCGTTGGAAGGCATGCTTGGAGAAGTAGTTGCATGGTACCCAAGGAAAATACCAGGAAAGTAACATTTGTGACTTTCATGATGGTTCCTGATAGGATTGCAAGGAAAAAGTGCTTTCAGCAAGGAGGGCACAAATCGTGCAAATATTGTGTGCCTTGGTCAATAACCAAGGGAGCATCATGCACCAACTTTTCTATGTGGATGTCATTCTAAATGGAAGGAAGGTGAGAGAGATGGTGGATACTGATGCTTCTCATAACTTCCTCAAGAAGGAGCAGATAGGGATCTTGGAATTAGAGTTGAACAATGTGAGGCTTCGGTAAAGGTGGTCAACTCTAAGGTAGTAGTTGTGACAGGGATTGTGCCCAAGGTTCATGTGCAGTTTGGAAAGTGGAAAGTGTTACAGAGAAAAAATTCCTATTGCTTGGGGTAGACCACAACAGACAGATGACTACCATAAATCAACTCAATTCCCAATGCATGCTATATAAATGTAAATGCTAAGAAGTGGAATAAAAGACAAACCTTCAACCGGACGTCTGATGAAGATCCCCGTTGAGCTTTCGAATCAATGCACTTAAACCTGCAGCTTAGTCTCAACAATAAACACAAGCAAGTGCATATGATATATGAAAGATGTTAGCATAAACAATAGCATAATCCATGATATATATAACCAAATGTACCTAACGTTAATAAACAACCATTCACAATATCAATTGGATGAGAAAATGAGTATTTCTATTAATATGAACAAGAAGTACAAGATACAACCTCCTGTCGAAAACTCATCTGAACCAAGAACTAGGTCCCTCTACTTGTGCCTCCACCACTTCAATCCCCCATTAAATGGGAAACTCACGAGTAAAGGAGCAAATATTCACAAGATATGGAAGAGTTTGGTAGGTGAACATAAAGGGTTCACACTAGCTAGGATCAATGGATGTAGACTCAAGCTATGAAAGAAATCCAATAGAGTTTCGATGCTCTCTCCTTCTCCTCCTTCCATGTACCATAAGAGCTCAATATATAACCCTCCAGAGGCAAGTGAAAGGTCGGATCGAGTCGTTTCGAGATACATGGAGGGCCAAAGGTCACAATGGCCGCTTTTTGGAGTGAAAAATAGATTTTTTACTCTCATTTAACAAAAAGTCGATGTATGCGGGTTGTAGTGATGCAGCCTGCGTATACGCGAGGTGTACTGAAGTAGCTCGTGTACAGGAGGAAAAATAGGAAAAAAGGGGTTCAAGGAGAACCACAAGTATGGTTTTGAGTCTATAAATAGGTAAGGGAAACCAAAGAGTATAAATGCTCACAAGGTGGAAAAATAAGGTGTAATAGAAAGGTCTAGACAACTTCATGGTGATGAAGCTAGATGAATTTGAGGTCATCCTTGGGAAAGAATTCCTAAGGAGAGTTAAGGAAATAATCATGTTGCCGAAGGAATAGTTGGTGATATTTCAATAGAGAAAAGCCTTGTATTATGCGCACAATAGCAAGGTGTCCCGATGGAAGAGTGTGGATGGCCTCCGCACTAAGTTTCAAGAAAGCAACTTGAAGGAAGGGTTTGTTGCTTTACATTGCAACATTGAAGGAAAGTGAATTTTGCATTAAGGAGTTTTAAATAGTGAATAATGGAGGTGAATTTAAACTAGTGAATAGTGAAGGTATTGGATAAACTAGTGAATATTAAAGGATGAATAATGAAGGTATTGGATAAACTAGTGAATATTAAAGGGTGAATAAGGTATTGGATAAACATCAACCCTTATTCACTCGTGAATATGAAAAAACATCAACCCTTTAAACTAGTGAATAATGAAGGTATTGGATAAACTAATGAATTTATAGGTCATAACCCACCTACAGAAGTAGTGAAGAAGATTATAGGTCAAAACCTCACCCACCCAAAAAAGCAAGGTACATCATTCTCTATCTTTAAAACTCTTTGTATAGTTTTTCTTGAATCTAGAGTCTAATTTACTTATTGTAAAACCCTAGATGTCTATCTTAGAAAGCTAGTATATGTTGGTGACCTCACCCTAGTCATAGGATTGTTTTCCGTACAACAACAATTCACTGGTAATAATATTCAAGCAAGGCATATGTAATATGTTGTAGTAAAATATGTATTTGCATATAACCAAGTTGTGAGTATTTCACCAAGATAGAAAATATCATTTGAAAGAGAGAAGTTGTACAAAATATGATATGATGATTGATAGAATATTCATATGAGTCTACCTTACACATGGAAAATTGTTTCATTGAAACTTGTAACATGTTCTTTCATGTATATTGCATTTGTTGCAAATGTATTCTAATGAAGAAATATGTTCAAAAATGAAATTAAAAACCAAATGAAGTTATATGTCTCATGTGAGCATAGACATAAATTTAAAGAAAGCATAAATTACATCATGGTCAGTCCAATATGCATGTAACATACTTCATAATTTGCAAGAGAGTAATTCATCCAAATGTTGTCAATAGTAGGATTAATTTTTGGAACATGTTTATGTGTTATTTCTTTCATTTTCTATGATTCCATGTAATCTATGATTTTTTTTCTTCTATGCCTATTTACATGGATGTCAATATAGAAATCACCAATGATTAGCAAGGTACATTTCTTATGTATCAAAGTGTTTTTGTAGTTGAAGTTGTTCCAATGATTATTGTCACACATGGAAATGGAGAAGCATATATGTTCATTAAGGAAATCAGACATAAGAGAACAAGCTCTATTTTATTATTGCACCTTTTTGTTGTAATTATTTCTATGTTTTTGTGTATGCAAGAGAGTAAACCATGAACATAGTATACAAACTTACAAGAAAAAATTTCAAATCCCTTGTTTCTTTGTACACACAATGCGTTTATTGAAAGAAAAATATCATATTATTCATTAGATCACCATCTAGTAAGATGTAATGGACATGCGCTAAAAATATTCAAGTTTTCATAGTTGAAATTTAAAGACTAGTTGTCTATGTTGTTGTCCTTTGCACATGCTCTAGCTTCCATGGTGAAATTATTGTTAGGTGGGTCATTTATATAGATACTTTCGTATTAACAATAGAGTTTTTTTGTGTTAGGATGTCGAAAATATTTAGTTAGTCCATTCTTTTCACCCATGAGAGTTTTATGTATACCAATCCATGTGTTGATATGCCAGTTGGATCAAAAGAAATTAATTTTAAAGTCGAATCTTGGGCTCTATGTATTGTTTTGGCATATGCCAGCTGAATTCATTTAATTGTTTTCATATTATGATTTGAGATTTTCCCTTCATATTTGGAAATTCTTTTGAAACACACAATATCAACATCCAATTTGATAGAGTATCTCTTTGTCATGACATTCATGAAATTTGGTTGTTTTGCAAATTTCCAATGGTTTGATCTACAAAGTCTATCTTCACAACACCCAAATATGTAGATTTCCTTGTATATGCCTTAAGTTTTCAGTCGACACCATTGAAAATATTATCCTCTATGTTATAGTTTACAACATCTAGCTCAACTAAAACATTTTATTTGACTAGCATTTTCAATGGAAAGGATATTGATTTTTCATAGGGTATGAAACCTGGTTGATTTTTTTCATGTTCATCAATTGCTTCAATGTTTGTAAGTTCTTCATTTACCTGTGCAAACATTTTTCCACTGTGCCTTTGCACATTTCTGTTTTATAAAACAAGAATGGAAACCATTGATGAAATGGAAGCAATCTACAACAACAAGCATTTATGTATTCTATGTCTTCAAAATACTATTGGATTAGTCTCGTTTTGTTCAAGACGGTTACAAAGTCTTTGTCTCTTTGACACATTGTAGTGTGAAACTCATAGAATTTTACTACTTCCCAAAAATGATAAGACAAATTTTCAATGTTCAATTAATTGGGTTTTCAAGAATCCAAGAATCTTTTATAGGATGTACTTGATAGAGGTCTCTTGAAAATATAATATCAATATTTCCATTCTACAATACTAGACTATGCTTAATTTTTCATGACCATTTTTCAAAGTGATACAAGAGCATTTCACCCACAGGGGATGCTTCATCAATGTTTAGCACGCGAAGGTCATCGTAAGGATTTTCCAACATATGTAGCTTTTGATTATTTAGTTGAAGGTATTCTAATTTGTTGAATGCCATCTGATAGAAAAAATGAAGTGTAACTCCTCTTACATTGAAAGCTTCCTTTCATGTGTAAGATGCTATTATTCCTTTTAATTCCATTGTATCAAAGTGTGCACCATATTGTTGTACATGTGCACAAGAGATTGGAATAATGATATTTCAGTGAAAGTTTTCCTAGTACCTACACTAATGTCTAATGTTGGGTTATTATGCACATTTTCATTTTTAATTCGGTTATGCACATTAGTGTATGCCTTATCAGTATTAAATGAAATTTGGTTACTAGTACCATGATCCTGATATCAGGATCATTATATCCCAGACATCTCAAAATCCTATCTGATACTCCCTTCATATACACCCTTAAGGAACCATCCCTAGGCGTCAAAATTCCTTCTCCATATGCCTCCCCCCCCCTGCGAGGATATCTCTAGCCGTTGACATTCGATAGAAGAGTTAAGAACTATTGGCATAGAGTTAATTGTTGAGTTTTTGACCCCTTCCATAAGGTGTTTGTAGTATCCATTCTCATCTGTGATTATGGGCTCCCATGAAATAACTGAATGAACCATCCTTCTAGGCCCAAGGGTGGATTTCCTATTAAACACCACCTCACAATATGCAAATAATGTTGGAATATTCTCGCCATCACATGTTGGATTTGCATGCATTATGCATTGATGCATGCATTCCATGCAGCACTGCGTGCATCCAGACAGCAACAATGGAGTATCCTAGCACCTAGTCCCTAGTTTAGGCCCCCTAGAGCCTGTTTCTAGTCATCAGTAACCCTCCTACCTACCTAGTGTGCATTGTTTTCACCATTTGAGTTACTAATGCGCTCTACTACACAGTTCTAGGACCTCATCAGTCAGTTCATGCATTGATTGATCAGTTAACTGATTGTAGCTCCCAGTTGACTGTTCCAGAGTGTAAAAGGACTCCACTTGTTTACTGACAACCAGTCATGCGTCCTTTGGAGTATCCTTTCCTATTTCAATGCTCACATGGTTCATTTAGGCCCAGTTCTACCTCAGTTGATTGTTTATTCACCATCAGTGGTCATTGATTTTGATTGGGAGATGGTTCCAATGTTGTCTAAGCCATTCAAATTGAGGAGAATTCGAATCACCCTTGGAGATATCGAATTCATTCTATTGTATTGACATATTTTTTCCAACTTGCAGTTGATGAATGTATTATCAATATTTTCTCATATTTTTTGAGTTTCATGAGTGAAATTGTGAGGTTTGTTCAAGCTTAGTGATCTACCCCTATGGAATTTCACAACCAATGCATTAGTTATATATCATCATTATGAATATCAAGGAACTATATTCTACCATATTCCATCAAGAGAACACGACTTACCATACCCATCCTATCCATAATAATGTTATGAATAGTAAACAACTGCATTATACCTTATGTCATCATATGATGGTAACATGGAATATCAGCATACCTTATTCTTGTATGGCCCTAATGGAATATGCATGATACCTTATTCCATCATATGATGGTAACATGGAATAATATCATCATACCTTTTTCATGTATGGCGCCCATGGAATATGCATGACATCTTATGGTTGTATTGACCTAATGGAATATCATCATCATGAATAACATATACGACATCCTTATCATAATGACATGGTCAACATACCATAAGTATCATAATATCATTATTATGTAGTTCTACCAACCTATTATGAAAAAGCACATTATGATAACATAATCATCATTATAGAGCATACGTCACCACAAAAAACATAAAATGACATGAAATCATAATCATTTTACGTCATCAAATCCTTACCACATCCTATATCATGAAATACCGCACGTCACCGCAAAATCATCATGTCATCATATCCTTGTGATACACCATATGTTCATGCATTTCAAACGTAAGCTATATTTTCACAAGGAACTACATTTCATGTACCATCATGAATATCAACATAAATAATCACATGTAGTTAGCACATGTCATTAAATTAGGAATTATTGTCAAAGGAATCCTCGCCTTCTATTATCATGTCATTTCAAACATATCACATCATGATATCATCATTAATAATGATCATAGGAATCAGTACATGTAATAAACATATCAACATAAGTATAATGGAGCCATATGTATTTATAATGATAATCATGTCAATCAAGTCAATCTCAATATGATAATCATGTCAACATATCTTAATCAAAGATACAACATGCCATCATCATGTGTCATCAATAGAATTACATCAACATAAATAGAATGAAATCACATAATAAATATTATTATCATAATGTTATGAATATGATAATAGTTTCATCTATCATATATAGAGAGAGAGATCAAAACTAATAAGACATCATGAAAATTAAAATTGTGGTTAATCATCCATAACCCACTTCACTAGCATGCATAAACAATCAATAATAAATGCCATAATCACACACTAATCACATCTTATATCAGAGAAAGATCCACAACCATCCATCTTTGTTCAGTTTGACCAATAGCGAAGGAAACAAACAACATAAGCATAAGATAAGATATCGAGCAGTTATAGTAATAAATTTTTTACTGGGATAGCATGTACGTCAGTTCAATAGATTACTTACTCTTCTTAAATCTAATTGGTGTGTCAATTTTGGCTCTCAAATTTAATTGATATTCCAATTGTGGTTTTTGAAGGTTAAGTTCTTTTTATTGCAGATTTCATAATTTCTACTAAAGTATCTATGATCAAGGAGATTGTAACTGCATAGTAGTATTAAATGAACAAAGTACAACAGAAAGAGTAACATCCATTTATAAAGAGGAGTAACATCTAAATCTACTTGAAAAGTTTCTTTGGTCATCAGATTCCAAGGAAAATAAAGGAAAGCATCCAACCCACATGTTTTGAAGATTTTCAACAACCTACCTTACCCTAGAATGCGATCGTATAGTTATTAACTACTTCAATTGTAATAAATATCTAACCGAGAAGTATATTTTCTAAAAATATCTATGTTCACTAACTCTGGTAAATTGCTAATTTCATAGATATATATTATCAAATTTATTGTGTTTTACTTTTATGAATACATAACTGTCAATTTATTTTTATAAATCCTTAATCTAATTTATTCAAATATATCGTATCATTGAATCGATTCAATAAGATCAATGCATTGTCACCAACATTTATATAGATTTTGAAACTGTTACAACATGAAAAAAAAATTATAATTTCGTGAATGGAATGGTTGTCCATTCGATCATATTTTCATAATTGAGCAAGGTTCAAATAAATTAAGCTTTACACAGTTGAAAATCCATCACGACATGCCTCGGTTGGCTCAATCATGACCCTCCTGCTTGATTTAGTCAAGCGTCAAGTCTAGGATTCTTCATAATTGTACACCAATTGTACCATGGATAGTATAATTTTCACTAAGTCCAAACCATGCGTTACTCCTAACCACCCTAGATGTCGCTATAACCAATAAACAACATGCATTAGGGTTGTTACGTAACTATTTATGGTCTTGTCATCTAAATATAACTCATTGTAGATGTGTGGTGCAAACTATTCTCCTATGTGGCTCTTGTAATTGTAATTTATTTAATTGTAAGGTGCATAGGTATGAAACTTTACTAAGTGAGGACCCACACAATCTTCTCAATCGTGGCTTGAGAATCCAACAATGATGGTAGAATGCTCATCCTAGTTAGCCACTCCGAGGGATAGTTATTCAGTGATTAAATAACCCAATGACTGAATGCAGAAAAATAAATTCGAACTGTTACAATGAGTAATGTTTTAAAAAAAATAATGCTATTCAGTGTAGTGGTAGCGTTGGCGATTAGTGGTCGTACAACTCATCCACTCTTTCGGGTTCTTTTGACTCGAGTAATGGTTAAAGTTTAATGTGTTCACAATTGGTAGTGTAATTATTGTAGACTCTTCTATCAATAAACAGATGTACGAATGGAAAACTCAACCAATACAATATGGCCATTGGGCATATTCATGATTCAATCGCTACATCCATAGTAATAGATAAAGTGAACAATCCACGACTTTATACGTAAACGGAGGTCACATTCCACTATAGCATTTATGCAAAAGACGCATACGCAAATAGAGAGCACATTTCTTAGGATCTCTTTCGACGGTCAATTATTAGCATAGATCTATTTTAAACCCGTATCTATCAAGCATTGAGGGGGATCCAATTTCTTGAGGTGTATTTCTTTTTTTAATTTAAACTCAAGAAATTTGATCTCTCTTGATTTATAGATCGGGATTTAAGTTTTAAGTTTTTATTTTATAAACGAACATCTATTTTTTAATTACTTTTCGTAATATTTTATTTTATGAACCAACATGGATTTTTTTTAAATACTTTCCATAATTTTTTATTTTATGAGTCGACATGAATTTTTTTAATTAAAAAAAATTACTTTTTACGTTTTATTAGATGTAACACTACACATACACGTTACAACATCTCCCCCATACTGGACTGTAGAGCACCTCGTTTCACTCAGTGCAATAAACAAAACAAAAAAAATTATTTAAAGGTGTTTTAGTTTGATTGGAAAATTAATGTCCAAACATTACCAAATTTAAGTCGTCGTCATTCAAAAACACTGAATTTGTATTATGTATTGTGCACATTATTGTGCATTGTGCATTTTGTCATTATATTGAATTATGTATTTACGCATTGTGCACATTATACTCCCTTGTGGGATCATGGGTGGTCTCTTTTGACACTTGGTGATGCACCTAGCATGTGGCTTGGCACTTGACATAGTAAGTTTTTATATAAATGGGGTAAAGTATATATATATATGGGAATCGGCAACTGGGAAGGGGCTGGTACGCACGTGACACAGGGTCCAAGGATCCAATCTCGTCCGCTACCACTATACCTCTAGGTGCACCCACACAACCCGCAAGCATGGGGCACAGGTAAGTCGGGGTGATTTGAACTCATGACCTCCATTTACAACATTTCTTTCATATCAAGCGAATCGTCGATTGAACTACACCCCTGCGGGCATATATATATATATATATATATATAATATGTATACTATGTAAACAAGGTATTCCTCTGTGTAGTTGTAATTGCAGTTGTACAATTCATGTGTCAGCAAGTTTTTATTTTATCACTATATTATATTTCAACCACTTGGGGTAACGGTTAGGGCCCTATTATATCTTCCATTCCTTCCATTTTGAAGAATGGAAGATATGATCAGAGAGAATGATCACATTACATGCAATAATGGCAATGAGGTGAATGCATTGGAGAAGTTAGTGGTGATGAACCCGTGTCTACTATTAAACTATATGGAATTATCTATTATAAAACTGTTCTGGAAAAAATTGCACAAGGGTGCATCCTTCCACTTGGTAAGGGGCTAAGTCTTATAGGTTGCAGCAAGTCCTTGGAGCCCCTTGGGGAGAGTGCGAGTTCTCCAAATGATCCTGCAAGTAGTTGTTAGTGGAATTTAAATAAAAGAAATAAAATTATACAAAAGATAACAAAGGAAATAGGGGGAGAATGCAAACTCAAACAACCAAATGTATGCAAAACCACTTTGTATTTCTCAATGGTCAAGCATGTACAACACCTAGGAGATGTTGAATTCAAGGGAAGCCAATAATATCCCTTAGGGAGGTTCTTCTTGTCCAAACTATATGCTAAGTAGGTGAGAGAACAATGGAGATAAACTCTTGCCCCTTGGAGGAAAGTGGAAATCAGGGTATTTTTTAAGGATTCTAATATTATACTTAAGTATAGTATCGTAGGCGATTATTTTATATTGAAAAAAAATGTATATATATAGGTAGGAGAATATTAAATATGAAACATCTCTTTGATGTATTATGTATTGGCATCTCGCCTCTGGTATCTTGGATACAACTTTTTATTTAATAGAAGTTGGTTTTTTCGTATGAAAAAAAAGGCGAATATTAAATATGAAACATATAATTTACTACTCAAATATGTAAATTTTGGCGAATATTATGATAAAAAAACATATTTTATGTAAATATAGGCGATATTAGAGACTAAAAATGACCAAATAGCAAATTTATTTTTTGAAAAAAAACCCGAAAAATAGCCAATTGGCAAAATTTCGCCCTTAAAAATTACTCTGGTGGAAATGGAGCTTTGGAATTCTTACAAAGGTAGGACGAGTTGAGCTATGAGGAAGCTCTAACACAAATCCAGTAGCATAACTTCGTTTTTTTTCTCTCTACCAGATGCATGTCAATGGCCTCCTTTTATAGGCCAAGAGGTGGCCAAGAAACAACTATATCCAAATGTGAACGCATGCACTCCATGAACTAGTTCCAAGGTACACTAAGGGGGCTATTTAATGCCACCAAGTGTGTGAGGAGACAAATTCAAATTGTTGGAGGTGATGGGGCTTTGAAGAGCCTTCATTGGGTAGTAGTAAGTAGGTGGTCCCACCGTTTTGACAGTCGCACGGCTATTGAAGGAAAAGTTGTGTGAGTATCACATGGGAAGTGAACTAATAACATGCACTATAGCGCAAGTTAGTAATGGTTCAGCCGCGTGACCTCTTCTTTTGACTGTTTTTGGGCATTTTTTGACTCATGTTGCCTTTTGGATTTGTTGAATATGCCTTTGGTGAGCTGCATTTTATATGTTGATGATGCCTTACTGCAAGAATCATCAAAATGTCGCATGTGTGAGAGATTTAGGCATTAACAAAAACATGATCCAATTGTGTGGCATTTGTTGGGTCAAAAGAAAAGCATGCTCATTTTTTTTAGAGTGTTTATGGGTGGGAAACAAAAATAGAAAAGTTCTCTCTGTATGAACATGTCACATAGAAGTGGAATATTTTATGGAATAAAAGTGTGTACATTTGAGTCAGGATAGTTGGTCCTCACACACGAGTTTTATCGAGTAAAGCAAATGATTAGATTTATATGTAACAACCCAACATTAGACATTATTAGTGTATGGTATATGGTAATGATAAAAATGTCAAGAAATATATAAACTAATTAAAAATGAAAATGTGCATAATAACTTAAATTAGGTGTGTGAGTGGCAAGTGTGTCATGCATGAAAAAGGTAAGAAATTGAATCAAATATGGAAATGAAGTAATAAAAAGGGGGTAAGATCAAGAGGAAGGGGCGGTAGTCTTGTTGGGTATTTTGGGGGTTTCATGCTTGTTGTGTTAGTTTGTCTTGTGTGTGTCTATTAAGAGGGAGTATAGGGAGGAGGAGAGGGTGGAACTCTGATGGAGGGAGGAATAGTGAAAAGAGTTATAGTATACCTAGTCTGGCATAGTATTAATTGTTGATGGCTCAGGGGACTCAACCTTTTAGCTGGGGGTTGGTTGGGTGGAGATTTGTTCCCCCAATTATTGTTGCAGGAAGAGGAGTTGGCACATCAAGCAAGATAAGGGCTGCAAGCAAAACTGGTAAGTTGGTCATATATAAGGTAAGTCAAGATTCTTCTCATAGCCTTACAATCTTCAATTTCTGCTAGTCATCTATTATTATTTTTTTGATGATATGCACTTGAAACAATATGTTCTCTGTGGAATTGTCGTTTAGAAATCTGCATTTGATTTGGGTTAAAATATATTATAGTGTTTCTTTTAGGTTGTTACAATTGGTATTAGATTCAAGGTTCAAATACTCAAGGGCCTTAAGGGACATATCCACCTAATATATCTAAGTTAAATAATGCAATTTTACGATGGGTGTTGGGGTTTGAACCTAGATCTCTTGATGTAGAGCAATTTCCCTTTTAGGCCACACCCATATTATTGCAGAATGAATTGGTATAGATCTTGACTAGTTTTGTTTACAAGATGAACTCTCTCTCTCTCTCTCTCTATATATATATATATATATATATATATATTGGAAACCCTACCATTGGTAAAATATTAGAAGTTGTAACCAAGCACAAGATAAATTAGGAGAAAATCAAAAGAAGTGGTTTTATCAAATAATTATTATCACATGTCTCTTTATAACTCTCCACAACATCTACTAGAAGGCTCCACAACCTCACCTATTTCATCCTCCAAATTTCTCTAAATTATGGAGAAAGGGCGATATAATCTTCTCCACACAATCTTCACCCCCTTCACCATTTTATTCTTCCATGTTGACAAACAAATAATCCCCATATTCTAGTTAGATGAGAACTGGCCTCTCTAAAATCACACTCATTTATTTCAGTGAGATGCAAAGTGTTTGCTTAAATCTGAATAGAAGAATTTGCTTTTCCTAAATTTGAACAGACTAAATCAAGTCCACTAAATTTTCTAACTGCGGTAGGATTGTAAATGGTAGGGATAAAGATATCTATGCAATTGCCAAGTATTTTTCATTACCCCAAAGGGACTAGAATGTACACAATTTTATTCCATAAATTCTTCCACTACTATGTGACATTTTCATACAAAGAGAGAAATTTTCTATTAAAATTTTCTATTATTGTAGCACACCCATAAACACTCAAAAAAATTGAGCATTATTTTCTTTTGTCTCAACTAGTGTTTGAATTGAATTAGAAAAAATGTATGCATTCCAATCCTGACACCACACTAAGAAAAATATTAATGAAACAAAAAAAATGTACGATGCTCTTTGAAAGCTATCCAACATTTTGTTTCTCTAAAGTGATCCATTATTTTGTTTCTCTAAATCTGCCTTCATATTCATGATATTTATACATAGCATCCTCTTGTCGGCATCTATTCAAAATTAGGGGACGAGGCAATGAAATATCCATTACTTCCTCTAAAATCATCTTCATAGCACCTAATATGACATTACAACATCATCCACAACTATTGGTGTGTCATTCATCGTAATGATCCACGCATAAATCTATCCAAATACAATACATACATATATATATAAAGTGGTTGAACTTACAATAGGAAACAAGAGGTGGCATGCATGATAGAGTATTGATTAACATACACATATATGAGGGATTTCATTTAAGGAAACAATCACTGTATTATCCTATTAAAGTTAGATTGTCCATAAGCATTTAGTAAATCTGAAGAAACCTACCTTGATTTGAGTTGGAAATATAGTATAATCCTTATCTATAAACACTCTTAAAACATATTATTTTCGATCAAGACCAACATTGAACATTGAAACTCCAAAATATAAAGAAATTTCCTAACTTGGCCTCTTCAAATCAACTAATCCAGTAATAACTTCAATTTTGGTTTTTGTTTAAGTTCTTGAATACAAGTAACCTAAACTAGATTGTGACTTCAATAAATTACCACCAACTTGCACTCAATCCTGAAGTAAGGAATAATACTCTCCTCACGTATTATGAGAGGATAAGGATTTGGGTTTACCACATATGTTTTCATTGTCTCATGTGACATCAAGCATGTGCACTTACATTTCATACATAACCAGGTCCAAGACAATCAAAGGTCAAAAATTTGGACATTCCATAACTCTAGTGTTTGTAAACATCATTACCCCATTGTAAAGATAGTTTGATTAAGAATACATAATAATTAAAAGAATGATAATGCAGTCATTTTAAATTTTCATTGTATTAACTCATCATATTAAATGTATTTAACATAGTATATATGTGCAAATTGCTCTTCTTGAGGGTTATATATATATATATATATATATATATATATATATAAACTGTATTTTTATCAAATATTAATTAATCATGAAAAAATGTATATCGATCTTAGAACAATTATTTGATTAGTCATTTGTATCAATTATACATCGGCCATTGGTTAAATCAGGCATTGGCTATTGTTACACTAGTCATCGGCCATCAGTCTGCAACAGTCTATGTGTAACAAGGGCTTTGCAGCAATCTATGTGTGGCACCTTCAAAAAAAATATTGCTCTGCAACGACAGTGTCAATTAACCGTCTGTATGTTTTCTTGGCAGTTATGCAATTTTTCATTAACGTCGATCATTTTTTTTGTTAGAAAAACAGGATCACAGAACAATAGCATAAAACAAGATGCATAAATAAAACACATAAACACAATACAAGAGAGACACCAATATACGTGGTTCACCCAATATGGGCTATGCCAACGGATAAATTGCTAATCCTTTTATTAATCTATTCAGCAAATAAATGGATACAACTCGCAACACATCCGCTGCAACTTCCTCTCACTCGCTCACTGTCTATCTCATACACACTTGTCTTTTGCAATACAATGCAATGCAATACATAACTGCAATACAATGCCTTCCTTTTAAATAGGGATTACCATGGAAAAATACCACAGGCTACCCAATACCATGATCCCATAAATCACCCATTATTGACCAATTCATGACTATGAAATTACAACATTTTACAAGGCATTTTTTTTCGAAATTTTCTCTAGAGAGCATTGCCCCCAAACCCTCGCCAGGGGGGGCTCCCAAAACTAGTCTCCCCCCACTAGACCCCCCATGATGACTATAGTGGGGGGGGATACCCCCCACACCCCCTCGTCATGGTATGGGATCCAAACATGGTTGAAACACGACCTATGAATCAAGAAGATCAAGTTCCACAACCAACAATATCCCACTTGGATACTAATCACAATAACTCAACCACTACTACATCTAACCTTGGATCTATAAAATTTCTCATATTCACCTTCATGCTTGAAGGCCAACTGAAACTGAGCAGGAACTTATTTTCTCTCTGGTTACTACCTTAGTCAACATGTCTACATGATTCTAGCTAGTATGTATCATTTTCAACTTCAATAGTTCATCTTCCAGAACAGATCATATGAAATGGTACTTGAGTTGTATATATTTAGTCTTAGAATGGAAATTCGATTTCTTTTCAAGATGAATGGCACTTTGGATGTTACTATAAAACCTTATATTCTCATGCTTCTTACCCAATTCCTCCATGAACTTATATACCTAAATCATCTCTTTACTAGTCTATGTAGCAGCAACATACTTTGTTTCTATTGTTGAAAGTGAAACAACCTTTTGCAATTTCAAAATCCAACTTATTGTTGTTCCACCTACAGTAAAAACATACCCTGTGGTGCTCCTCCTTCTAGCTTTATCACCTACCATATCTGCATCAACATATCCCTGTAGAACAATCTTCGAACCTCCAAAACATAATGCATGAGTAGTAGTACCTCTCAAATACCCGAGAATCCACTTTAATACCTTCCAATGTTCTTTACCTGGATTGTTCATATGCGTGCTCACAACTCCCATTGCATGTGCAATATCTGGTCTTGTGCACACCATGGCATACATCAAGATGCCAATTGTTGATGAATAGGTAACCTTGGACATGTATTCTATCTCCTCTTGTTTCTTGGGACACATCTCCTTACTTAGTTTGAAATGGCTGGCCAAAGGTGTACTAACTAGTTTTTCATCCTGCATTTTAAACCTCTCCAAGACCTTTTCTATGTACTCACCCTGAGACAATGTCAATTTGCGATTTTTCCTATCTCTTGTTATTCTCATACCAAGGATTTTCTTTACATCACCTAAAACCTTTATCGCAAATGAATTAGCTAATTTTCTTTTGAGCACATTTATATCCTACATGTTAGACCCCGCAACAAGAATGTCATCTACATACAATAACAAGATAATATATCTTGGACATTATTTAGCTTCTTGAAATAAACACAGTGGTCAAAATGACATCTACTATAACCTTGTTCTGTCATAAACCCGTCAAATTTTAAATACCACTACCTTAGGGATTGCTTCAAGCCATACAAACTATTCTTCAATCTGGCATACTAAATTCTCCTTTACTTTAACCTCATACCCCTATGTTTGTTGCATATAAATCTCTTCCTCCAATTCCCCATGGAGAAATGATTTTTTTACATCTAACTGTTCAAGATGAAAATCTTCTACTGCCACTAGACTTAAAATAGTTCTAATTGAATTCATTTTAACAACAGGAAAAAATATTTCATCAAAATCTATACCTTTATTTTGTGCAAACCCCTTTACAACAAGTCTGTCCTTGTACCACTTCTTTCGTCCATCTTCTTCCTTCAACATATAATCCAATTTATTATGCAATGCTCTTTTTCCTGCAGGAAACTAACCGAAATCCCAAGTCTGGTTTCTTACTAATGAGTCCATCTCCTTATTTATGCCTGCTCCCACTTCTTTCTAGTTTCCACCTACATTGCTTTCTCATAACATTCTGGTTCACCAGAGTCAGTCATCAATAAATAATAAAGTGAATGAGAGTATCATTCAAGGGGTGTACTTGACCTGGTAGATCTTCTAACACTTGCAGGAGTTTGAGGTACCTGTTATTGTTCTTGATTTTTTAGCACCTTTGGAACTTCATTTTCTTTGATTTCATCAAACACTATGTACTCTGTGTTTTCCTTTTCCTATTTCGTTCCCCGCAACTGAGATTTATACATGACCTTTCATTGAATACATCTCTACTCCTAATGATTTTTTTATTTTCATAATACCATAAGCGATAACCAAAATCATCAACCCTGTATCCAATAAAGGTACATTTCTTGGATTTAGCCTCAATCTTTGTTCTATTTCATTTATCAATATGGAAAAATGCTTCACAACCAAAAGTTCTTAGAAATTAGTACTTTACCTTTTTGCTTGTCCATGCCTCCTCTGGAATCCCACCATCCAAAGCACTTGAAGGCCCTTTGTTTATTAACTAAATAGCAGTATCTACAACATCTACCCAAAATTGTAAGGGAAACCTTGCATGCAATATCATACACCTTGCATAATCCATGATTGTTATGTTCATCATTTCTAACACACCATTTTCTTGTGGTGTTCCTCGAACAATCCTCTCTTTATGAATCCCAAGGTATGAACAGTAATTATCAAACTCCTTGCCACAATATTCACCTCCATTATCAAATCTGAGACACTTTAACCTTTTTTCTTGTCTCATTCTCAACCAAAACTTTCCATTTCTTAAAAGTAGCAAAAACATCAATTTTTTGTCGAATGCAGTAAACCCAAGTTTTTCTAGTTGCACCATCAATAAAATTAACATAATAACGAGAGACACCAAAAGATTGTAAATGAGACATTCTCCATACATCTATATGCACAAGCTCTATTTTTTCACTCTTCTTTTGATTCTTAACTTTGTGAAATCCGACTCTCTTCTATTTTCCATAAACACAGCTCTCACAAAATTCCAAACTTACTGGAGAATCTACATCCCCTTCTCACTCATGTTTCCAATCCTATGATGCCACAATGTTGTATATGTTTATGTGGAATCTATAGAGATAGAAGAATTAGTATTATGAGGACATAAATACAATGTACCTATCTTATCTCCTTTTTCTATTACTAGTGATCCTTTAGTGATCTTCCACCACGTTTCTCCATACATAGATAAACAACTGCCATCTCCCAATTGCCCTATTGAGATCAAATTTATTTTCATAAAAGGAATATTCCTTACATCTTTCAGCAACCATTCACCTCCATTGTTTAACTTGATTCGTACCTTACCCATTCCAACAATTTTACATGGTTCATCATCACCCAATAACACATGTCCAAAATCAGCTGGAACATAACCATGAAAGAATTTCCTATGGGGTGTAGCATGACATGAAGCCCTTGAATCTACTACCTAGTAATCACTAGTACTAGCTAATGCAAGAATCAAAGCATCTTGTAACACATCACCGGCTACATTTGATTCCTGAGTAGTCTCCTATTGTCCATATCCTTTCTTCTAAGTGAGGGTTTGAATTTTTGTTTTTTTTTTAATTTTTTTATTTTTATTTTTAAAATTTGTTTTTAAATTTAAATTTTTTTGATACATTTGTTTTATTTTGTTTTTAAGTTTAATTTTTTTTTAAATTGGTTTTTTTGTTTTTTTTACAAATATAACCTTAAAAATAACTTAATGAAGATAAAATTTTAAAGAATAAAACTCCAAATATACATTTTTTTTTAATTTTAACTCGCTTTTAAAAATTAAAATATATATATATATATATATATATATATATATATATTCATGATAACTAGATACTAAATGTAATTTTTTTGTAACATTTGAACAAATGTAGTTGTAAATAAAAATTTTAAAAAAAAATTATGACCAAGAAGTTTCAAAACCGCAAAAAATGGGCTCAAAAGGAAAAATGGTGCTACAAGTATACACACTTTCTGAAACAGAGGTGAAAATAGCTACTAAAATTGACCCCCCCGAAAAACGAGAACAATGTCGGGTTCTCGTCAAGTTGTATAACTTGTTTCTCTCTCTCTCTTTCTTTGTAAACCCCTTCAATACTTCACACCCTTTCACATATGATACTCTCTCTCTCTCTCTCTCTCTCTCTCTCTCTCTCAACCCCTAACCAAGTTCTACATCAGCTTTTCACACCCCTAATCTCAGAATTAAAGCATGGTTAATGTCGAATTTTATCGCTTATTTGGGGACCACTTCGAGAAGAAAGATTGTATTTGATTTTACACGGATATCAAATGCCTACATTAAGATCAATAATAAATTGTGAACTTAATGTTCGTGCGACAAAGCTTCAAATGTACAAACATTTTAATTACCTCTCTCTCTCTCTCTCTCTCTCTCTCTCACACACACACACACACACAATATTTTTCCCTCTCTATCTCTCTCCCTAGACCCCTACCCCCTTGATCTCTCTCCCTAAACCCCTACCCCCGTTGATCTATCCCTCTCAACACATAACCCCCAATCTCTCTCTCTCACTCTAAAACCCTAACCCACATTCTCCTTCTCACTCTCTCTCTAAACCCATAACCCCACTCTCTCTCTCCCTATCTCTATTTAAATCCCTAACCCCAACTTTTCTCTCTCCCTAAACCCTAACCCACAATCTCCCTCTCTCTCTCACAACCCCTAACCCACAATCTCCCTCTCCCTCTCTCAATGCCTAACCCGTTGTTTCTCTCTCTCTCTCCCTAAACCCATAACCAACAATATCCCCCCCTCTCTCTCTCCCTAACCCATAACCCACAATCTACCCCGTCTCTCTCTAAACATTAATTGAGTACTAATGTGTTATTCCCTCTCTCTCTCCCTAAACCCATAACCCACAATCTACCCCCTCTATCTCTAAACATTAATTGAGTACTAATGTGTTGTTAGAAATTATTTATAAAAAAAAATCACGCAAAATAAAATGTAGTGAACATTCACCCACCACATGTTAATGCTTATAGGAGCGTGCATGCACTAATAGTGCATGCACTCCTATACGCAATTAATAGAAAAGGTTCACCACAATCGTATGTTGAACGTTTGTGGTGAATGTGTGTGGTGAACGTTTGCCAATTAATGCGCATAGGAGCACATGCATGATAGTAACGCGCACACACTATTAGTGTGTACGTGTTATTAACGCATGCACGCTCCTCTTTCTGAAAAAGAAAACAAAAATTTTCTTGCGCGTCATCTATTTCAATTTCAAGTGTTACACGGTAAACTCCTTTTGGTTCGTGCAATTTCAGTTCTCGTCTTCTTGCACTCACACTTTCAACTTGCATTCTTCGTTAAATTGGAACCAACTCAACCATCTTGGACAGAACATCTACACTTAACAATTCTTAGAGCTCAGTTTGGAACATTGGACCATTCTCATATAACTGTTGGACACATTGGATTTCATTTGTTTTGCAATGCAAGTAAGGAGCTATTAAAGAAAGGTATGGTGGAAAATTTTCTACATGAGTTGTATGAGTTGTCTCCCCTTGTAATATCCAATGGTTGGACATGGTGTATTCATTCAAATTTAAAGATTATAAATTGTAAAAAATTTGTATATTTGCTTGATTTTTGTTCAAATTGATCTCTATGTACATGAATGTTTCAATTCCAAATATCAAATCCATATAATACACATCATATTTAAGATAACTAATAGAGTAACAAGTGTGTAAAGAAAGACATGATTTTGGTTAGAATGAAAAATATGCTATACAAGTTCTTCCACAAATATGTTAATATGAGGAAAAACATAAACTCTCATAATTTAGGAAATAAAATGGAGATGTCACAATCATTCTCAAGATAAGGGGATATATCACCCAATAGTACATCTTCCCCTTAAACATAGTATGTGGCCCAAAAGGGATCATTACATACATTTCACATACAACTATGAAGCTCAAAACCAATAGGCTTGACTTCTTGGGAAAATACAACATTTAGCATAGCCTTGTGCAAAACTACACAAATAAATTGCTTACATCCTGGGATTGTCATATATCTCACATTCCAAGAAACATGAAAAATATTCATTCAAGAAATAGAGGGTTGAACATAGTACTGAATCTGCAACTTAATCCCACATTGTCAAAGGAATAGACACCCTTTACTAGGGAATATGCCACAACTTCTTGGAATGATTTTTCCCAAGGAGCAAGATGCACAACTCTAGTAGGCTTATCGAATGGATTGGGAGTTAAGGCCACCTTCCTCTATTTGATATAATTTTCCAAACTTGATCAACATACATACCTTGGGCATAATCATTGATACACATATTAGAATCCATCATAGTGCTCTATCCTTGTTAGCCTTCAATAGGTCCAAATTCAAAATCCATCACTATTTGTGATCCAATAATCCACTAATTATAAGAATTCTAAAAATACACCCCACTACTAGAACCTAATACCAATATTTGTGATGGAAAAGATAATGTATCACCAACCTAGGATTGCATTTTGACTTCCTTGGCCACTTGGCTAGGACCAACTAATGACCCACTTATGTTAGATGAAGCAATTGATGCTACAATAGTTATACCCCGAGAAGTTGTAGCAATTGTACCATGAGAAGCTACAAAATAGATTGTACTTTCAAAGAATCTATCTGAGGTGGTTTTTGATGTGGGAAGTCACAAATGAAGTGGTCATAAGCTTGATAGGAAAAAACGATATTGTATAGATTTAGATAATGCACCTTCTACTGACAAACCCCATCCACTATAATAACTATAATGACAAGGGGAAGCTTGAAATGAACTGCACCAACCATTTTGGATCAAAAACTTGCTTAACCTATTGGAGAACGAGTCTGTAAAAGGTCATATAAATCAAACAAAAGAGAAGATAAATCCAACCAAAAAGGATATTGAACTTGTCCTCAACTCTCTAGATTAAAATTTCCCATCCATGACTAAACATAGGCTAGGGAATTGGTGATTTTCCATATACCATACTACAACACCTACATAATTGTTTCCTTATACACATACACATAGTAGAATCCATCATAGTGCTCCATCCTTGTTAGCCTTCAATAGGTCCAAATTCAAAATACATCGCTATTTGTGATCCAATAATCCACTAATTCTAAGAATCCTGTAAAGACACCCCACTACCAGAACCTAATACCAATATTTTTGATGGGAAAGATAAGATATCACCAACCTAGGCTTGTGTTTTGACTTCTTTGGCCACTTATCTAGGACCAACTAATGACCCACTTATGTTAGATGAGACAATTGATGTCGCAATAGCTATACCCTGATAAGTTGTAGCAACTGTACCATGAGAAGCTACACACATTGTACTTTGAGAATCTATGGGAGGTGATTTTTGATGTGGGAAGTCACAAATGAAGTGGTCATAAGCTTGATAGGAAAAACAAGTATTGTATAGATTTAGATAATGCACCTTCTACTGACAAACCCCATCCACTACATTAACTATAATGACAAGGGGGATCTTGAAATGAACTATACCAACCATTTTGGATCAACAACTTGATAAACCTATTGGAGAACAAGTCTGTAAAAGGTCATATAAATCAAACCAAAAGAGAAGAGAACTCCAACCAAAAAGGATATTGAACTTGTACTCGACTCTCTAGATTAAAATTTTCCATCCATGACTAAACATAGTCTAGGGAATTGGTGATTTTCCATATATCATACTACAACACCTACACAATTGTTGCCTTATAATTGAAGAAGCAGAAAACATATTTGAACCCAATGTCTTGATTGACTCTCCTTTGTTATGTTGGCAAATTCTACCACAAAATTTTGAACATCAATTCCAATAATTTCCCATAAAAAAACTTCTTGATCCTGTGGTAAGTTTCCAAGAACCATGAATGTCCTTCTATAGAAGAATTGTACAATTCCAAAAGGACTTTCTGTTTGAGCTTAGAATTATTACATAAATATAGGTGATACATGCACCATAATGAATCATTATTCCACACAAATTTATCGAGTGATCTAGTGGTCCTCCAGTAGTTGTAAGACCTTGTCAACATATCATACATGATCTTCCTAAGATTTTCTATAGAATAGTATATCATCAAAAAATACTAACACAAATTTCACGAGGAAGGATTTAAAAATAGAATTCATCAAGCTTTGAAATGTGGAAGGTGCATGGGTAGGTAAAAATGGCATGATCACCAAAACTTTATAATGACCTTCTTGTGTTTTGAACATTATTTTTAGAATGTTTTTTTGCATTCAATGGAGAGATTGCAAGATCACTCCCGTAAGCATTCAATGGATAATATGGAATGATACTCACAATCTTGTTGCAAATTTTATTTATTTTGCAGGGTAAACAAACTTTTTTTCTTAAAATTTTTTTTGGAGATGGGAAACAAACGAAATAGAACAAAAAATTCTAGAAGGAAGGATCTCTCTCCTGAAAATATCCATGATCTAAAAGAAAAAGCAAGGTTGGGCATGGAAAGGCATAGACATGCAACTGCCACTACCTCAAATACTAGCACAATGCATGACACAATGACTTCTAGTTCAACACCACAGGTGAAGCAAATGCGTCCAACAGAGCCCACTTGAATTCCATAATCAAATCATCCTCCAATCAATAATCCATCGCCGATCAATGATGAATTGCTTCAAGACATTCAAATATTGGAAAATGCTGAGTATGCAGAATTGGATTTGCACCAAGTTTCTAATTTGTAATCTCCCCAAGAAGGCTACACACATGTTGAACACACTCCCAATCTGGAACAACATGTGAACAAAGTGCCACAACAAAGCATTGGTGGGACTCATACTTCTCCTATACCTACTTTACCTTGATTGTCCAGTGCACGACGAAGAAGAACTCGTAGACGTATTCATGTGGATGAAAGTTCCCTAATAGGCCTTGAAGGTTAGTTACCTAAATGAACTATTGATTGGCAATGCAACAAAATCGTCAAAGAATTTTTTGAATCTAAGAGTGATGCATCGAAATGTAAATTATTCTTAGCTTTGTTAAAATTGCATTGTTTATCCACTATTATGAGAATTATAGGGATAAAGCTAGTTAGAAGTTCATAGGCTAATAGCCGTGTTGTTGGAAACCTTCAAGTTGCATTTAATTTAATTGGAAAGACGTCTTGTACAAAATATCTTAATGTATCCCGTCATGTATTATTAGAATCAATTGTAAGAAAAAACATGAGCAATAGTCTCCTTATGTAACACATATCTCACATCTTTAAAGTAGATATAAATACTCTTCATAAGTATTATACTATTACAGAAAGACTTGACACTCTAAGACAAAAAGATTGTTTGGAATTCATTGGTAGGTTGCCTATTTCATACATGAAGCTAATTGTTGCAGTTACAGACCTAGTGGAAACGTTTTGGCATGATAACACTAGACCTTCATCCAATAAAAAAGATGTTTTGAAGTTCAGAAAAGGAACTAATGAGCGTGAACCCCACATCAAGTACTTCATTGACACGACACAAACATAACTCTATGAGAGATTCAAAACTGAGAACCCACAATTGAACCTGGGCCAACAGTCATTTGAAAAATGCAAGCACTGGTATGTTAGAATTTGCACATACCACAACACATGTTGTTGCATATACCATGTAGAATTTGAATATTATTATGATACATATAAACATATATTTTGTGATTTGCATACTAACACTGTGCAAGAATGCTCTTTCATACTACCATCAAATGCATCAAGAGATTTTATCCATAGCATAATGTGTCCAAGGGTTGAAGGTGAAAAATATTATGCAAAATCTTGTCTTTATGAGACATGTTGTAGGTGCAGTGGATTTGCATTGTTGAGACATTGCACTCATGTAAGTGAGGAGCACGAATTTGGGAACATGAAAATAGAAATGCAGAGCTTTAAATGTGTAATGTATCAAGTATACAACGTGAAAGAGAGCAAAAAGATTGCATTGGTGAAGTCATAGGTACGTGAAGATTGCATACTTTCAAATTGTGCATTCAATTTCTACATACATATATTTCAAAGGTCACATTGTAATAATGCCTTTGTTTTCGTGGCACCAGGTATGAATATGCAATTTCATGGAGGAATTTTACAAAAACAAATGAGCACCATGTTTAACATGTGCATGTAGCATGGTGGCAGGATGAGCAATATAGAAGCTACAAGGATAACTTCCCCATTGGAACCATATTGTCAGTTGTGGATTTTGTTGAGAACTACACTCTTCAAATGTAGAATTAGATTCAAATTCAATACTACCATTTAGACCAAGTTAGTATAATGGTACATATCACATATAGGAACATGTCAGAGAGAAGAAACGACCAAAGGATAATATTAAAGGAGACAAACTTCTACATCAGTGATGACAGGTGCCATGACCTTCATTATGTACAACTTTGCTTTCATATTTTATATGATCGTCTGAATGAGGGAGATATACATATGGATAAACATTGGATATGGTCAAATGGTTGTGCAGGTTAGTTAAAAAATGCATGTGTATTCCAATGGTTGAGTATTTTGCACAAGACTTATGATGTGCTGCATATATGGAACTATTTTAAGACCGGGCATGGGAAGGGTGAGCACAGTGGGGTTGGAGAATGTATCAAAACCTCCATATGAAGGGAGGATATGAGGTGCATGACAAACCCTCATATCCAAGATGCAGAATCCATAATTCAATGGTGCTTTGCAAAAATGTCAGATCGAACCACAAATTAGCGAACATCAACAGGTAGAGGACATGTGGTAACAAATTTCTAGCAAGTGGTTGATATAGATCGATTGCAATCTTATAGTTGTAGTACTGTACAAGGGACTCATGGATTTCATTCGGTTCGAAGCTCAAACAACCCCTTATTTGAAATATGGACGTAGAAATTTGCTTTCTTTTGTGGGCCTTGTAGCAGTGGAAAGTGGGATGAGTGTGAATCAATGGACTAGGTTGGTGAATGGGATCATATGTCACTTGCAGCAGACCTGCGTGAATTTGTTGAAACGATCTGGTTAGAGGAAGGCCAATCCTCTATTTTGAATGACTATGATCGTATATCTAATCTTGTACAACCAAGTATATATTTCTGCAATAATATCTCGATTCCCTTCTTGTTTTTTTTATTTAAACATGTTATCAAACCCCTACATGTTTGAATTTGATCATAAAATGCATTTTTGTAGGACATGTCTATGTAGTTGTCGCCCAGAAAGACAATTCATGGGGCACAAATTATTGGTTGGCACGATGCATCCAAGGGAAACAAACCCTCATCACATCATTAACTAATATTGAAGGCATTGACTTTTCGACTAGATCGATGGTTGTTTAGCGTGAATATATTACACTGGATGGAAAGGCACCAAAGACTAGTGGGTATGTATACGTGGATAACAGACTGGGTTCATGGGTGTATCACTTTATGCACTTGATCATTGGTACAAACATCCAACTACAAACATTGACAAAGAGCTCGAACAAGCCACGCTACTTCCTACCTCATGCAGAGCACGAGATATTGTTGGAGACAGTTAGAAATAAAGAGGATCCAGAAGGCCTAATTGATTGAGGTAACTATTTCATGCTATGTACATAGTTTAGTCATGTAATTATTTATTCATGCATGTCTAATGTTATTCATGTTAAATAGTGTATTTCATGTTATATAGATCTTGTTATCTTAGATTGTTTTTTTCATGTTCATGTTATGTTTAAGTTAATATTACCATACATTAATATATTGTTGACACCATTACATGTTTTATACCATGCTTATTGTTCCATCACCATCGTGATTCATCAACAAAATTCCCATTGCCACCATCAACACCACCACCACCCTACTCATGCCCATGTTGTCACCGCCACCATCCTCACCATCTCCATTGTCACCATTGTGGCCATTGAACGCCATCCCCATGCCCATTTCCACCATCAATGTCACCACCATCCTCCTCATGCCCATGTTGTCACCATCACCATCCTCATCATCTCCATCACCACCATCAAACAAAATTGAAGGCTCGCACTTGAAGGGAATGAGTCACTTTCATGTTCTTGTTCTTGTTTGAATTAAGCCCTAATTATGCCTTCCAAGACTAACTTTAGCAAAACTAATCTCCCTCTCACTTAAAAACCACCTATTGCACCAAAAAATGGTTCTTTCCTCCATATTATGCAAGAGCTGCACACAATATTTTTTGTTGTAACCATTAGGGTTTAGTAAAAATCCTAGGTAACCATTAGGGTTTAGGCCCTCATCGAAACCATTATCCATGAGAGTATATATGTTATTGTTTACCTTGATTCCAATTTTCCTTATGGTTAGATTGTACCTTATATTGTACACAACTAGTAAATCTTACCTCATCCACCTCTATGAGAAGATCCTCCCATATAAAAAGATCCTCTATGAGAAGATGTAAACCAAGCCTATAAAAATTTCCATAGTCCACCCATTGGGCCTTGTGCTCTTATCCTTATGCAATGTAGTGAGAATTTTAAGATGTAGTCAAATGAGAAGAGGATATTTATCTAATTGTCAATTGATGGTGTCTAAAGACATAATTGTTCCTTCTAGCTTATGTGCCATAGATTCAATTTATATCCTAGGCATACAAAAGGATTTTATTATAAATTTCAAAAGTAATTAAGAGAAACTCAATGAAAGCGTAAACCATGAAATTCAAGCAAGATAACTAATCTATAACTATAAAACCCTAAAAATTCCTAAATAACCAATAATACTTAAAATTTTAAATAAGTATCCATAAGATCTTAGGGGATTAGCTACATACATGATTAGATGACGTGGTGGTTTGCATGCAACTGGAGGTGGGGGGACGACTCTCCTCCCAACTAACCCCCATCCAATGGTTGAGGCCCCCGAGCCTACAACAATTAAACCTATTCCAGAGCTTGCTTGCTTTCCTCTTTATTGGCTCCTCCAAATCTCTCCTTCCAAAATTCCAAAAGACCAAAAATCTCCCCCTCTCTTCTTCTCCTCCTCCTTTTATCTCCCCCTTTCTCCCCTTTTTCTTAATTTATGTTAATGCAATTGGTTTTCCTTTATTTTTCTTTCATATTCCCTTTTATTATTTACCCCCTCCATTTTATTAATTTACATTTCATTATAAATATCCCATAAATATGAATACATGAGGGTTGTTACACACTTTCCCCCTTTAGGAAACTTCGTCCTGAAGTTATAATCTTCAATCAATAAATACAATACTTATTCAATCAATCAAGCAGGTAAATGCTAGAATATATAGGTAGCTAGTACTATTGTGAATTTAAGAGATTTATATGTGTGGCCACCACATAGAAGTCTCCAAACCACACTAATGCAATCAAACGCCCTAAGTTACAACATGCTCTTAAGTAATTCCCTATGAGTGTAGTATGCAACCATAGCAACAGTTATGCATCATACACACATAAGTATTAGTCAATTAATTAATAATTAATAACTGTGTATTTTTTTACTTCCTACTTTCTTACTCACCCTCTCCTAAGAATCATACCATCTGCCACCTCCATAAGCCTCCCCTTTAGCTTTGGATGGTCCCGCTCGCCATGGCATGAGCCCTCTACTGTAACCTATATGCGGATCATACAGTAGGCATCAGAAGTTCCTCGGGAGGTTACCATGGCATTGCCACCCACCCAACTTCTAGTAATAATACGGCCTCATCGGATTCTAACTGGAATCATCATATAGTAGGCATGATAATTTCTCCAAGAAGTTACCACAGCATTTTCCACCTTCCCAACTTCTGGTAATAGTACGGTCTCATTGGTATTAACTAACATCTGGTTCCTGGTACCCCAACCCTGATATCAGGATCATTATACCCCAGGAATCTCTAAAGGCTATCCTAAACATGCTCCACAAGCACCCTCAAGGCACTAGCCCCAGGAATCAAAAGTCCTTCTACATAAATCTCCCTCTCAATGACTATGTCTCCAACCATGGACTTTGGTCACATCAGAAGTTCTTCGGGAAGTAACCGTGGCATTGCCAGCTTCCCAACTTATAGTACTAAAGTCAAGAGCTACTGGCATATAATTAATTGGTGGGCATGTCCCCCAGCCCATAATATATTTATAGTATCCATTCTCATTCGTGGTTATGGGCTCCCACGAAATCATAGAATGATTATCCTTGCTAGGCTATTTGATTGGATCACCTGGAACAACTTGCACTTACCATAATGAATCATCATTAGTAACCTTTCTCAGTATAATAATATATCATGGATCAACCTTGAATCATGTGCTAACGAGAATGTCTAGCCACCAATTCATATTGCATTACATTACATCATAATCCATTGTCACGATAAGTCATGTCAAGTTTAACATCTAATGCATTCAGGTTCTCGGTGCTACCATTATAACATAACTGGTCATGATACTTTCATAATTTTCACTAAGCATCTCATTAATATGTCATGATAAGCTGCCATAATGCAACATTAGTAATATCATCATGGAGTAACAACTTACATAATCCATCATCATATCAAAATATGCATTCTACAGAGAGCAATAAGGATTAGCATGAAATCATGTCATATACTAAATGTCTTATATAATCTCTTATTCCTCACTAATACATGACAAAGCTATAAAATACCGAGATAAACCACAACATGATTTCATACCATTTATGTGACAAATTTCATTTATCTCTAGATGCCATGATAAGATATTAAAATGCTAAATTAATGTAATCACGAAATAACATCATTTTAAGTTCCACGCGTCATCTATCTCATAAAGCACCATAACGTCTTGAAATAACATCAAGAAGTATCACATGCACGGCCCATGGCTATAAATAACAACATCAAATTTCTCGTGACTAATGCATGACCATGAATCACATGTCTATAAGGCATCATTCTAAGGAACAACATGTAATAACACCATATCATGTTCCACATAACTTACATTTCAAGATGCCATACATAAAAATTTAAATTACCAATTGAGTATTAGCAATCAACATATCATGTACCTCATGTCCTATACATCTAAAAACATAATAAACTGAGTATCAACATGGAATCTGCATCATGGAAACTGAGTAGCAGCATGAAAAACTGAGTGTCATCATGAAATATGCACCATATGTCTTGTAATTTTAGAAACCATAAGAAACTATATAACCTTACTCCTCATATAATAAATACTTGTATTCAGTAATCACAATCCTACCAACAATCAACCACCAAGTACTAAAAAGATCGATCTAGAATTCCTTGTTGCTCTCCCTCGATATATACATGCAAAAGTCCTTGCTTGAGTCTTGTTAGTTTGATGGACAACCTATTGATGTGGATAGTGCTTCAATAATTTAGGCTTGTGATTATGACCCAAGGTTTAGCTGAGGAAATTTCTTCCGGAATAGTGCTACTTAGTATTTTGAATAGAGTATCTCATATTTTAAGGGTGGTTGCAAAGGATTTGTTTAATGGTTGCTACATTTAACAATTTTACCCTCTCAAGCAATCTACTACGGGAACTTTGGATTATGGCTACTTGATCATTTCAGGCATATTTTCACAATATGAGTTTTCCAGCTTAACATTGGTAACATTCTAGGAGAGTTGCAATTTCATCAAATTTTGCAGCCATGACTCAACAAATGATCTCAATGCCTCAAATTCTCTGTCAAAAGACTAGTATGATGGACACCTTCAATACCGTCATTTGGACTATCTCAAGCACCACTTCAAGTTCACCAATAGGACTCATGGAATTACTTTGGTTTCATTCATTTTAGTTACTTCTCTTAGATATCCCAAATAATATGCAATAAGATATTATGGCTCTGCACTCTTCACTAAGAATGGTTGTCTCCATTGACATTTTTACAAGGCTAGCATGGAGGATCAATTCTTACCTAGGTATGAAAAAATGGATATCTAGGGAATTTAAGCATGCACTTTGTGTATATTATGGGTAGAATACAATTATGTAGCAAGGCTAGGAAAACATCATTAACGTTATAACTTTGCATTCAAGCTATCATTACAAGTCACTTCCATCATTTCACTTTGGAAAAGACACGACATCTAGTTCAAGCTCTTAGATTTCCAGACATAGATTATGTTCTAGATTTGAAAAAGTTCCATTTCCGCCACAACTATTTTCTACTACAACTTGAAATTTACTTTCTACATTGCAGAAGAAAGTGCTTCCTTCTGAACACATACTAAAGATTTCATCGCATTTACTAAGAAATGAAGCACACCTCTACTACAGTATTCATTTTCTAGTTACCTCTTACATAATTTATTATGAAGCTACAGTCTGATGGACACAAGAGAATTATGTTGAAGGACCAATATGATGAGGACAATCATCTCCAAGGACTAACAATACTTCACCACTCGTTTTAGCAGGATGATTTTATTGGTCCAGCTTCCATGTCCTAAATCTAATTTGCAAACGATCCTTGTCACAAGACTAGTATCAATTCTCAGCTCAACTGGATGGGGAATTCAAGTAATTTCTATGCTTTTTGACAAATTCTGTATATAAACTTATCAATTTTGGAAGCAATCCACATATTTCTTCATAACTTTGTTTTTAAACAAATCAAATTACCACATCTCTTCATCATATTTATTACTTCAATGCAACATTTTTGTTGCATTGAGTTCATCTTATTTATTACTTCAATACAACCTTTTTGTTGCGTTTGGGATTAATTTCATACCTTGAATCACCATATATATCCAAGTTGACCTATGCACTACTTCTCATTATTACCCATACCTCAACCATTGGCTGAAGAAATAAGGCATATGTTAGTTTGAGGGCATACACAATAATCATATAAATGCATAACCATGAAAGGAATTGGGCTCATTGTCTATTACACTCATGCTACCAAATGAATGCCTACCCACACATACCAAGTGTAAAACCTAAAATTCCTGAATAACCAATAATACTTAAAATTTTAAATAAAGATCCATAAGATCTGAGGGGATAAGCTACATACATGATTAGATGACCTAGTGGTTTCCTTGATAGCTCCAATGCATGCAACTTAAGGTGGGGGGATGAATCTCCTCCCAACCAACCCTCAGCCAATGCCTGAGGCCCTCGAGCCCCCAACAATTAACCCTATTCCAGAGCTTTCTTGCTTTCCTCTTTCTTGGCTCCTCCAAAGCTCTCCTTCCAAAATGACAAAAGTCAAAAAATATCCTCCTCTCTTCTTCTCCTCCTCCTTTTATCTGCCCCTTTCTCCCCTTTTTCTTAATTTCTTTTAATGCAATTTCTTTTCCTTTATTTTTCTTTCATATTCCCTTTTATTATTTACCCCCCCTTTTTTATTAATTTACATTTCATTATAAATATCCCATAAATATGCATACATGAGAGTTGTTACAATAACCAATAACATATTTATCTCATTGTTCACTTGAGTAGGCCACTTGGATTGATGAGTTTCTTATAGATATCATTTAAAATGTTTAGTATTTTAACAATTTCCTTTTCCATAGTGCCATTTCTAAATTTTGAACAAGAAAATTGCAAAGGGCTTCATGTATGGCCTGATATAAAGTCATCATGCCTAATTTAAAGTTCTATCTTCAAGTTTTTAAAGGCTCGGAAGGAAAACAATTATGCCTATTTCAAAGATCAAATAACATATTTAGAAATATCATGACACTCAAGCCATCGGGGCTTGTTTTAACATTTAAAGATCAATTGACATATTTGAAATGGCTCGATGGAAATTCATCATGGTTATTATAAGGATCAAACATCAATTTGTACATGTTCTTCTCCTTAGTGATAGGATTCCTCTTCATTATGGAAGGTGATATCTCAGTTGAAGGCACAATGGATGGTGACATTGGGATATAACAATGCTCAACTAAAGAGGGTGTTGTATTAAAAGTATTATTTGAGGATGCCAAACTATGATGGGCATAGTTTTTCTCCTAATGTGGGGGTAATGGTAATGAAATTATCACTGCCTCATATAATTGGTTAACGCTTTAATGTTTTAAGTTAGTCGGAGAATTTTCACCCCACCTAACATGTGAGAATTATTGAAGTTGATGGAATTGATGCCAAAATTACAGTGTTAACTATCAAATTCCTATGGTTTAACTCTTATCATGAGGTACATTTTTTTGTCTCATCCATCGAAATCCTACACTTAATGGGTAGGAATTTATCTCTCATCCATTGAATGGCCATGATTCCATTTTTTTCCACCATTTTTTTTTCTTTTGTATTTTTTATTTGTGGTTCCTTCCTCTATGCTTTCCAACTTTTATTGTGTATATTCCCGACCTAAAACTTGTATATATATATATATATATATATATGAACAAATTAACAAAATCATTCCCTACTTGATATAACAAAATCTTTTATTCAATAAACTTCCCTCGTTGTATCTTCTATCATCTCTTATTGAGAGGAACCCTAGATTCCAAAATTGCTGAAAAGGACGAACTCTAGGCCATGGACTCGTGTGAGAGAGGAACCCCTAGTGTTATTTTGATGTCTTGATTCCAATGGAGTCAATGGTTCATTGATCTGGGCCACAATCATTGTTTTATGACTAATTGCAGCTCGCCTACTAAAGGCTTTCAGGGACACATGTTGAATTGGTCCCAGGGGCATAGGATCTGAACCATGAAGCAAAATTGAGTTCTGTAAGCTCCTATAAGTGTGTTTGGGTAGGTTTGATGTGTGAAATCTAGCCATGAGTTCATGGTCAAGTAATTTCCAAAGTTGACCCCCTTGTGCAGAAATTGCAATATCTCTTACTAAGCGAAACCCTACATTATAAAATCACCAAAATGAATGGGCTCTGTGCCATGGACCCACATGAGAGAGGAAACCCTAGCATTATTTCAATGTCCCATTTCCAACGGAGTGGACAATTCGTCAATATGAGCCACGATCATCGTTTTATGGGCAGTTGCAACTCACCTCCTGGAAGCTTTCAGGGACACAAGTTGAATCCATGTCGGGGGCATAGGATTTGATCCGGGAAACATAATTGACTTCCATGAGATGTTGCAAGTGTGTTTGGTTAGGTTCAACCCGTGGCCACTAGCCACGAGTTCACGGTCGAGGCATTTCCAAAGTTGACCCCTTGTGCAGAAATTGCATTGTCTCTTACTAAGAGAAACCCTATCTTCCAAAATATCCAAAAAGGATGGGACCTGGGCCATGAACCTAGGGGAGAGAGGCAACCATGAATTATTCCAATGTATTGATTGCAATGGAGTTGATGGTTCATCAATCCGAGCCATATTCATCGTTCTATGGCCAGTCGCAACTTGCCTCATGAAGGCTTTCAGGGACACATGTTGAATCCCTACTAGGGGAATAGGATTTGGTCCAGGAAACATGATGGAGTGTTGTGAGATGTTGCAAGTGTATTTGGCTAGGTTCAATGTGGGACCGCTAGCCATGAATTCACGGTTGAGGCATTTCCAAGTTGACCCCTTGTGCAGAAATTGCACTCTCTTACTAAGAGAAACCCTAGCTTCCACGCCAAAAAAGGATGGGATCTGGGAAATGGACCTAGGGGGAGAGGCACCTCTAGAATTATTCCAACATCATGAGTCCAACAGATTCAACAGTTCATCAATCTGAGTCATGGTAATCGTTCTATGGCCAGTTGCAAATCGCGTCTTAGAGGATTTTAGGGACACATATTGAATCAGTCCCGGGGGCATAGGATTTGATACGGGAAGCATAATTGAGTTTTGTTAGATGTTTCAAGTGTGTTTGGGCAGGCTCAATGTGTGATAACTGGCAATTAGTTCACATTCAAGTCATTTCCAATGTTGACACCCATGTGCAGAAATTGCACTAGTGTCTCTTACTGAGAGAAACCCTAGATTCCAAAATCGTTGAAATGGATGGGCTATGGGAAATGGACCTATGGGAGAGAGGAACCTCTGGAATTATTTAGATGTCCTAATTCCAAAGGATTCAATGGTTCGTTGATCTGATCCATGGTCATCATTCTATATCCAGTTGCAACTCACCTCCTAGAGGATTTTAGGGACACATGGTGAATCTGTGTCGGGGGCATATGATTCGAACCAAGCAACTTAATTGAGTTTTGTGATATCTTGCAAGTGTGTTTGGGAAGGTTTGGAGTGTGAACATTGGCCACAAGTTCATGGTCGAGTCATTTCCAAAGTTGAACCCTTTTTGCATAAATTGCAATGTCTCTTACTAAGAGAAACCCTATATTATGTTTCCAAGATTCTAAGTTTCTAGATTAGGTTTCTAGGGATATATTAGATTGCCAATGTTTCTAGGAATAGATTAGGAGTAGGTAATTGAGAGAGAGTGATGATTACACCTGGATTTTTTTGTTGAGGAGAATGAGAATGAGGGGAAAATGGGGTCTCCAGATGTACGAATAATTGCTATATACCCCACTTTGGTGGAAAAACGAAAAATGGTATGTTTTCTGCACGCCCAAGTAACAAGTTCCAAACCAAGATTGTGTACATTACTATTAGTTCCTTATTGATCATTATAGTTACAAAGGTAATTATATTTATTTTAACCGAGCAAGTAACCCATTTGTTGCTTTATTTTTACTTATGCAAAACTTGCATAAAGTGAGAGACTAGAAAAACAACAAAAGGAATATATAACTGATTATGATTTATGTACAATAAATTGCCAACTAATCATCGGTACAAAACAACATTCACTTGAGGCGTGAGAGACAACTTAACCTTCCACTAAAAAGGACTTAATTCTCTCGCGTTATCTTCATATAAAAGGAAAGAAATAAAAACTAACCAACATGCAAAGGTAAATTCAACTACTCATTGACACACATTAGATGCAATCTACCCCACTCCAATCTAGCTAAGTGTGAAATTCCACAGGGGTAGATCACTAAGCTTGAACAAACCTCACAATTTCACATTGTTTATTTCAGAGAAGAATTAGCAAGAAATATGATAATACAATAGAATGAATTGGATACTCAAGGGAGAATTCAAATTCTCCTCCATTCATGGCGTAGTTTGCATTGGAATCATATCTCGACAAGGTCTAGTGGCCACCGATGCTGAATAATCAGTCAACAGGAGTAGGACTGAGCATAACTAGACCACGTGGGCACCAAAATAGGGGAGGAGACTCCAAGGGAGCGCATAGCTAGATGCCAGTGGTCAAGCAGGGAACTCCTACACTCAGTAGCAGTCAACTAGGAGCTACAATCAGTTAATTAAGCAATCAAGGGGACAAGGTTCCCTAAATCATGGAACTGATTGATAGATATCCTAAATTTGTTCATGAGGGAACATTTTAAATCTAATGATGGAAACAAGGTGCACTAAGTGGCTAGGAGGGATAATGATGGCCAAAAACAAGCTCCATGGGGCCCAAAATAGGGACTAGGTGCTAGGAGACTCAACTATTGATGCATGGATGCATGGAATGCATGCATGCATGGGAAATGCATGCAAAGCATGCAAAACCAAGATATGATGGTGAGAATATTCCAACACCCCCCCTTAAGTTGGACTATGAGGGAAAATAACTGAAAAAATAGGGCCCTGGTTACTGAGACCAAAGGTCACCCCGTACAAAAATATAAAAAAGTGTGAGGAAAGAGGGAAAACCAAGTGGGAAAAAAAAACCCCTTGAGATAGACTACAATAAAAACTAATCAACCAAGGTAGCACTCACCCCAAGAAGGGATCGGAGATGAGTAAACTTCTTCATTGAAAAAGACTTGGTGAAAATATCTGCAATCTGCTCTTCCGTAGGAAAAAAGAGCAATGTGATGGTACGATCATGCACCAATCCTCGGATGTAATGCATGTGTATCTCAATGTGTTTGGTTCTTTGTCTCATAACCGGATATGTAGAAATACTGATAGCACTCTGATTGTCACAATAGATGACCAGTGGAGTACTGTAGTGAATCCCAAGCTTCCTTCCAGGAGGGAGAGAAACAAGCTCCCAAGTATCATTCCTTTGAAGAGATTGGTACTCTTCATTCACATTGGATCTTGGGAGGCCTCAAAGAAAGTTTTTGGATCTGATCCAATCATAAGAAAACATCTGTCAGCAAGAAATGGATCTGTATGAGAGAGAGCAAACCTTGCATTTTGAAACTCAAATCTAGTTCTTTTTGGATCTTTTGGATATCCAACAAGATCACCGACAGATTCAAGGGTCTTGGCATCCCATCGTGGAAGAGGAGGTGGATCTTCAGGTGCTATATCTTCAGGTTCTTGTGGATCTGTATCTAACATTCACTCATCTTCACTTTCGGAGTCAAAATATGAACTTTCATGAGAGGATGCTTTGCTATCTTGTTCAATATGTTGTGGTGGAGTGGTTGGAAAGTTGTCTCCATCGACATGGTGGGAATCATGCAATGGCCACTCCTCAAACTGGAAACTTCTCTCAATAAATGTATGCATGGTAGATAGATCTAAAAGTTTGTAGGCCTTTTCATTTTGTGTATAACCAACCAGTATGCACTATTTTCTTTGTGTCTCTAAAGCTATGCTCTTCTCGGAAGGAATCCTTGCCCATGCTCTAGATCCAAAGAATCTCAGATGAGACACATCTGGCTAGTTTCCCATCCATGCTTCGAAAGGATTTTTCCCTTGTAGGCCTTTGTGAGGAACTCTATTATGGAGGTAAGCATCACAATTGACAGCTTGTGCCCAAAGACTAAGAGACAATGCTTTAGCCTCAAGCATGCAAGTTTCCATCTCTTTCAAAGTTTTGTTCTTTCTCTCTGCTACACCATTCTACTGTGGTGTGTAGGGAATAGTGTTCTGCATATCAATACCATCATTTGCACAAAATAACTGAAACTCATTCTTCACATACTCTCCTCCATTGTTAGTACCAAGGACCTTGATCTTCTTATCAATGAACTTTACTACAGAAGCTTTAAAAAATTTGAAGTATCCAAAGACTTCTGACTTCAACTTTAGAAAATATACCCAATTGAATCTTGAATAATCATCTATGAATGTTAGGATGTATCTTGCATTATTCAAAGATAGGTGAGGAAGAGGTCCTAATATGTCACTGTGAATCAACTCAAGAGGATATGAGGCTCTCTTTGCCTTTCCTTTTTCAAACTTGTGCTCAAGATGCTTACAAATCAAGAAACCTTTATAGGTGCCTTTCGCAAATCTGATGTTTGGAATCCCTTCAACCATTTTATGATTGTGCAGTTCTTGCAAATATTGGTAGTTGAGGTGCCCAAACCTCTCATGCCAACGTCTTCTCACTTCATTTGCATGAGTAAGAAGTGCACTTTGTTTTGAGTAAGGCAAGAAGTGAGAAAACTCATAGAGTTTAGAATGGTGATCTACAATTCCTTGTGCAATGATCTTCCCATAAGAGATCTCTTGGATTTCAACCGCATTAGGAGTAAATATTACCTTCTTGGGAACTCCTGTATGGGTCATTTGGTAAACAGAAAGAAGGTTAGCTTCCAAAGTAGGCACATAGAGCACATCATTGAAGTACCCATGATCTAGATTGATCCTTCCAATCCCTTCTGGGGAAACTTCAGAATCATCTCCCATTAGGATGGAGGGCCCAACAATGGGTTCGAATTCAGAGAATAGATCCTTGGAAGCTAATGCAGGCCCTTCCTCACAAGCCTGCCTATCCAAGGATAAACTAGTGTATTTATCATGTATACACTCTTCCTTAGATTTTACAACCCTTCATCTGCACTCGCATATCTAAATACGTTTTTCTTACCAACAGATTGAAGTTGTATTCATATGCTCTGTTGGATTAGCATGATTCATAACCTCTCACATACCGACATGTGATTCCAACTCTCTTTCATATTTTAACAAGCATAAGATTTATGTTTGTCATCCAAATATTTTTAAACTCACACAAAATGTGATATAATATAATATTAAGCACTTATTCTCTCTTACTCCACTAAATCTCTTTCATAAACTAACCCACACAGTATTCGTTAACTCCATTCACTTCCATTCTCATGGAATCATTCTATGTTTAATTCATGCACATTAATCCATCACAAATTGTTTACGATTCCCAAAACATGGATTTCCCAAAACATGAATTTCCCAACGCACCATAACTTCATAACCACTATTCCTACTTGCTTGAATTGTTTAACATAAATTCACTTACCAGTTGGATACATTCTGCATCGTTCTCAATGAACAAGGATTGTAAATAGGCCACTACAGCCATAGGCTTCATCTCTGCCTCTTCAATGCTCCATTCCACACTATATAACCGTATCATATGCTTGAAGGCCTATCGCTCTAACAAAAGGTGCTTCATCCGATTCTGACTTTCCACATCATTGGTTGACTATTTTCCATTATTCCTCACCGCTCGATCTACTTGAGAACTCCTAGATATCGTTGGATTAACTCCACGACCTACATGAAGCATCCATTTCCTGTGTCAATATATACAATCGCCTCTACGCAGGAACTCCATCCTGTCTCTGCAATTTCATGCGAAATCTCCATAGACTTTTATCAATCGCCCAGATTTTGGATTTACACAATCACAATACACGAATTCAATGAGAATTATTCGAACTTCTGCCCTAATTTTGAATCAATCCTCTTACATTCTCACTAGTTCAAAACCCTTATCTCGTATATCTAAAGACTACAAGTCTCTGCGCAATCACAATATATTATTCCTACAATCTCACTATGCAAAAGTCCTCATACATGAGATGCAAGCTTCGACTTGCCATTATTTCAACTCATAAACACATTTTTTCGTACTCTCCTTCGACCCTCAAATTACTCCATCGCTCCTACAAAAGACCCTCACCAGATTTCTTGTCTCTGTCTACACTTTACCCTAAACTCGACAGGAATTTGTATAAAGTTTCTCGGCTTTTCATACAAATATACAAAGCCACGAATCACAACAATTCATCACTTCTTTTAAACCATTCATTCACACACATATACAGAGTCATACAGACTATTCTTCTCTTATCAGGGTTAAAACATAGATTTGATCGATTACTTCCATTAATGAAATACTCATCCACAAAATGCATTCAATAACAGACAGTCTTGGTAAATCTACTTCTCATTCGAAGAATAGAATTGTACATGTCATCTGAAAAACTTAATCTATGGCTCGATACCCTTTCAATGGCCAACTTCCTCTCCTGAACTCTTCCTCGAGTTATCTCTCCTACTGAACCCCCTCACTGAGTTCTACCCGTAGGCTTACAAAACTCTCTCTTTTACAAGAGTTACAATTTTGAGACTCTTGATTCCCTCCCAAGACAACGTTTCCAGCTCTTCAACTAACCCCTACAATTCAACAACTAACTCTATCTTTAGAAAACCATAATTACTTCACCTATGACTCATCTAACTACTAACTGGAAACAACAACTATCTCCTACAATTCATCCCTTTATTTCAGAGTTTAGTTACATGGCTTAATACCTTCATGAATTGCTTATCAAATTACCACTAACCTAGGTACGTCCCTATCAACTCTTTACTAAGAAATTAGAGTATTTAGTACATAGAATTGACAATGAGCCCTCTTGGCCTGATGTCAAGACTTTTAGGTCTGACTGGACATTGACACATGCCTTTGGTAGCAGATGCTCCTGCATCAGACTCCCAAAGTAGAAAGAAGACATGATCACCTAATCATGTGTCCTCAATCTTCATCTTCCTGGATCCCATACTTTAGTTTGCTTCTCATTATCTTCAGCCTCTCTTTCCTCAAATTCTGTTTTCACTTTCAAAATTTCTTCAAACACTAGCCCAGACATTGCTCTGGATATTTCTCTTTTCATTGCTCTTGATACCGCTGTAAACAATGTTCCAGATATTGCTTCCTCCCAAAATTCCTGAGTATCTTGAAAGATATTCCCCTCCGCAATATCCAACATATGTTCACTGTTTGCAATCTTAATTTCAAAAAGTAGATTGCCTTCTAATTCTCTGATTGTAGTAATATACTCATTCATACTTCTTTGTATACTAGCAAACATAGTCAAGTTTGGAAAACTAGTATCTGCTCTTGTCTCCTTTACAACTTGAGACATTTCCACATCATTGAATGCAATCTCTTTCTCTTGCTTAAATGCTTTCAGCAAGCATTTCAACCATTCACTAATTACTGGACTCATCTCAAACACATCATCAATATGCTGCATTTCAGTTTCATCATAACTCTCTTCTTCTTCCATGACAACCTCCAATGATTTCCCTTCAACTTCTTGATTATTTCTGATGATTAATTCAGCTTCTTCAAACATTGTATCTTTAGGCTTTTCCAGGCAACTTTCAGCCTCCTTTAGTACTAAGACTGATTCTCCTTTAACTTGAGACACAGCTGCCTCACTTTCATCTTCATTGCTTTTCTTCTTCTTTGTCATAAGACCAGTCTATCTAGGATACTGCTTCTTCACTTTTCATCAGAATAAAATTATGATTCTCTATCTCTGTGACAGCCTTAGATGTCTGTCCTATAATCTTCTTTTGGCCACTTAAGAAAGCCAATTCCTCTCCTTCGTCACCAATAACAGGTTCTATCATATGAGACATAACTATCTCATCTCCATTCAAGATACTCCCTTCATTAAGTAAGGAGTTTATGAACTCTTTTTGATGTAATAGTTTGTCTTCTTCAGAAAGACATTTCTCATCATATCTTGCTTTGCAACTTTCAACCTCATCTAAGACAATCCCAAAAGATGGATTGCCTCCTGCAATACCTGCAAACACACTCGAATTGTTAACTTCAAAACTATCAGACCCAATGGTCTCATTTGATGATGCAATCATCAAATCTTCCTGCTATTCCAAGCCTTCTACATGACTCATAAAGTCTTCAATACTCTTATTCTCAGCTTCCTCAAACACAACATCAGAGTGCTTGATGTCCTCCTTTATTTCTTCCTACTCTTGGCTATCATCATAAGCCAAGCTCTATTTGCTTTTAGCCTTTGCTGCATGATGAGGAGAAGCACCTTCCTTTAACTGTGCATGTGCACTTGCATGAGACTCAGCTGTCTCATCTTCTTTCAAAACATAATTTAGATTCTGCTTATCTTCTTCCTTCTTCATGACAATATCAAAAAATTGTCTTTCCTCATTCTTTTCACCTGCAAACATATAGAAAATATTAGTTTCAAAACATTGAGACCTCTTGGTCTCACTCGAAGCTTCAGTCTTCAAGACTCCCCTCAGACACTCTCTTGCCTTGAGTATCTCTTCTTCACACTGAGCATTTATCAGTTGCTCTCTTCTCCTTTTTAGCTTATGCCACTTCAACTTTCTCCTCATGAGAAACCACATCTCTGGTTTTCCTTCTCCTTCTGTAACAACTCCATAAGTACTCCTAGACGGACTTCTATCTCAGCCTTCTCCCCCTCATATTCTTCATCACTCATCTTTCTCCATATGCCATTTGTCTTGGCATCTTCTTCCCTCACTTCGTGGCTACCTCCCGAACCTCTGCTATGACTCTTGATAGTCATCTTCTTGAGTTTATTCCACTCTCTATGAGCTGCACTCACAACTCATCTACTCTTTGAGAACACAACTGTCCTCTTGTATCTCAACCTCAGTTGAAGTACTAGGTTTTGGACACACCTCTTCTTTCTCTCAAAAACCCTCACGGGCTTCCTTCACCACTGCCCCTAAGGCTGTGATCTTCTTGCTGAGATATTTCTCTTCTACTCTTTGCTGCTATCTCTTCTTCTTTACAGATTGCTGCAAGTCTGTCTTCTTCCTTCACAAAAGAACTTTCTTGCTTTCCTGCTCTTATACCAATTAATGCAGGCCCTTCCTCACAAGCCATCCTATTCGAGGATAAACTAGTGTATTTATCATGTATACACTCTTCCTTAGATTTTATAACCCTTCATCTGCACTCGCATATCTAAATATGTTTTTCTTACCAACAGATTGAAGTTGTATTCATATGCTCTGTTGTACTAGCATGATTCATAACCTCTCACATACCCACATGTGATTCCAACTCTCTTTCATATTTTAACAAGCATAAGATTTATGTTTGTCATCCAAATATTATTAAACTCACACAAAATGTGATATAATATAAAATTAAGCACTTATTCTCTCTCACTCCACTAAATCTCTTTCATAAACTAACCCACACAATATTCGTTAACTCCATTCACTTCCATTCTCATGGAATCATTCTAAGTTTAATTCATGCACATTAATCCATCACAAATTGTTTACGATTCCCAAAACATGAATTTCCCAGCGCACCATAACTTCATAACCACTATTCCTACTTGCTTGAATTGTTTAACATAAATTCACTTACCAGTTGGATACATTCTGCATCATTATCAATGAACAAGGATTGTAAATAGGCCACTACAGCCATAGGCTTCATCTCTGCCTCTTCAACGCTCCATTCCACACTATATAACCGTATCATATGCTTGAAGGCCTATCGCTCTAACAAAAGGCACTTCATCCGATTATGACTTTCCACATAATTGGTTGACTATTTTCCATTATTCCTCACCGCTTGATCTACTTGAGAACGCCCAGCTATCATTGGATTAACTACACGACCTACAGGAAGCATCCATTTCCTGTGTCAATATATCCAATCGCCTCTGCGTAGGAACTCCATCCCGTCTCTATAATTTCATGCGAAATCTCCATAGAATTTTATCAATCGCCCAGATTTTGGATTGACACAATCACAATACACGAATTCAATGAGAATTATTCGAACTTTTGCCCCAATTTTGAATCAATCCTCTTACATTCTCACTAGTTCAAAACCCTTATCTCGTCTATCTAAAGACTACCAGTCTCTGCGCAATCACAATATATTATTCCTGCAATCTCACTATGCAAAAGTCCTCATACACGAGCTGCAAGCTTCGACTTGCCATTATTTCAACTTAGAAACACTTTTTTCTGTACTCTCCTTCGACCCTCAAATTACTCCATCGCTCCTACAGAAGACCCTCGCCAGAACTCTTGTCTATGTCTACACTTTACCCTCAACTCGATAGGAATTTGTATAAAGTTTCTCATCTTTTCATACAAATATACAGAGCCACGAATCACAGCAATTCATCACTTCCTTTAAACCATTCATTCACACACATATATAGAGTCATACAGACTATTCTTCTCTTATCAGGGTAAAAACATAGATTTGATCGATTACTTCCATTAATGAAATACTCATCCACAAAATGCATTCAATAACAGACAGTCCTAGTAAATCTGCTTCTCATTCGAAGAATATAATTGTACATGCCATCTAAAAACCTTAATCTATGGCCTGATACCCTTTCAATGGCCAACTTCCTCTCCTGAACTCTTCCTCGAGTTCTCTCCCCTCATTGATTTCTTCCCGTAGGCTTACAAAGCTCTCTCTTTTTCGAGAGTTACAATTTCGAGACTCTTGATTCCCTCCCAAGACAGAGTTTTCCAGCTCTTCGACTAACCCCTACAATTCAGCAACTAACTATATCTTTAGAAAACCATAATTACTTCACCTATGACTCATCTAACTACTAACTGGAAACGACAACTATCTCCTACGAGCCATCCCTTTATTTCAGGGTTTAGTTACATGGCTTAATGCCTTCATCAATTGCTTATCAAATTACCACTAACCTAGGTACATCCCTATCAACTCTTTACTAGGAAATTAGAGTATTTAGTACATAGAATTGACAATGAGCCCTCTTGGCCTAATGTCAAGACTTTTAGGTCTGACTAGACACTGACACATGCCTTTGGTAGCAGATGCTCCTGCATCAGAAGCAGACATGTGTTTGGATGCTCCAGAATCTATGATGAATTAGGTTGCATTCGAAGTGCCAGCCATGAGTGCAGGACACCTCTCTTTGTCCTCTAATTTAGGATCATCTTCTTTTATTCTAGCATTTGCAGGTACTGGAAGATTGTTTTTCTCTAGAAGCTTGGCCATGAGATCAATGGTCTTCTTCATGCAAGCACTTTCAGGATGAAAACCTCTGTTACAGTATGGAAATTTGGTATTCTCTTTCTGGTTTTGCTTACCTCTCTTTGGATTCGAGTTTCCTTTTGACTGTTTGGGAGTATCCCTTGACTTTTGGTCGCAAGGTTTATTTTCCTTACCATTCTTCTTCCCTTTTCCATTCGCATTATTTCCTTCTCCTACAGTAAGAGCTTGATCCCTCTTTGGTTTTATTACTCCCATCTGCACCAATTTGTCCTACTCCTTTGTGAGAGAGAGGATGAATGCATCTAGAGTGGGAATTTTCCAATTTGGGATGGAAATATTTGTTGTTTGGAAGGTGGAAACAAACACATAATAGTCTGGTCCCAATTTTGAAAGAATAGAAAGAATCAGTTGCGTGTCTTCTTTCTCAATTCCACATAGTTTTAGCTGCACAACCAAGTTCTTGAACCTTGTGAAGAAATCCGTGATGGATTTGAAACTGATGGGGCTCGGTGAGATCAACTCATTTTCCAATTGATGTCCTCTCAAATCATCATGTTTCCCAAATAAGGATTTGAGCTTTGTCCAAACCTCCTTGGTATTTTTCAGACCGGTGAGATGAAAGAGTAGATATTTGGAAATGCTGAGGAATAGCAATCCAACTACTTCATCAAGTTTGTTTAGATAATTGGATTTTTCTATAGCACCATTTGGTTCAACCTCAGTGTCCTGTAACACTCTGTAGAGACCTCTGATGAGCATGCATATCTCTATTTGTCCCTTGGGAATCAAGGTGAGATCCATAGTAGCTAACTGAATGCGCTTCTAATTATGGAATAACTTGCAAAAACAATGGAAATTTATCTGGAGGATTGTTACAACATATATTGAACACTGCTTTAGGACAGTAGGAAATTTTATCCGGATCCTTCACACCTGGCTAGACCTCAAAGGATTTCTCCAATGAATTCAATGCAATGGCACTATGATTTGCTGTGGAAATCCAAGGCTTCTGGTGCTCTACTTAAAAACAGTTGCCCAATAAATTGTTGCTACTGCTGCAAATTATGCAACTCAAAAATATCTCACAAGCTCTAATACCATGTGAAATTCCATAGGGGTAGATCACTAAGCTTGAACAAACCTCACAATTTCACAGTGTTTATTACAATGAAGAATTAGCAAGAAATATGATCAAATTCACTCATGAAACTCAAAATATATGAGAAATTGTTGTTGATACATTCTTCACCTATAAGCTGGGAAAAATGTGATAATACAATAGAATGAATTCGATACTCCTGGGAGGATTCGAATTCTCCTCAAGTCATGGCTTAGTTTGCATTGGAACCATCTCCCGATAAGGTCTAGTGGCCACAGATGGTGAATAATCAGTCAACTGGAGTAGGATTGGGCATAACTAAACCATGTGGGCACCAAAATAGGGGAGGAGACTCCAAGGGGGCGCATAACTAGCTTTCAGTGGTCAAGGAGGGCACTCCTACACTCAGTAGAAGTCAACTAGGAGCTACAGTCAGTTAACTAAGCAATCAAGGGGGAAAGGCTCCCTGAATCATGGAATTGACTGATATATCTCCTAAATCTGTGCATGAGGGCGCATTGTAACTCTAATGATGGAAACAAGGCGCACTAAGTGGCTAGGAGGGATAATGATGGACAAAAACAAGCTCCATGGGGGCCAAAATAGGGACTAGGTGCTAGGGGACTCAACTGTTGATGCATGGATGCATGAAGTGCTGCATGGAATTCATGCATGCATGCAAAGCATGCAAAACCAAGATATGATGGTGAGAATATTCCAGCACTAAGAGAATTTGTGTTTTCATAATCAACATTACCATGTAAAGAAATGCTCTAGCATCTTTCTAAGATAATTTGTCACATCCACATATTTTTAGATAAAATGTTGTCCGAGTTGTTTCATGTTCACTCATTTGACTCTTTGATTGTTCTAAATTAGAGAATGAATAGTTCTAACATTTAAATTCTATCCTACAAACTTCAAAAAGTTATTCATTCTCTCATTTTAGTGATGAAATTTGTTGTTTCATGTGACCTTGTCCTCTTCAAACTCTTTTAAGTAACTATGCAATCTTTATTCGTGTTTGTTTAGATATTGTAGATAGTGCCTTTAGCTTCTATGTGTAACCCTCGGTTATCCCTAGTCCTCAGTTTTCCATCAAATTTAGGCATTGAATCTATATTAGTAGTTTTGTAGCAGATGTTTGCATTAGTACAACTAATATTAACACCTCAATTGTAACTTGGTGTATGACCTTAGATTCTACCAAAGAAACTTAATGTTCTTTATGATGGAACAAATTATGGTAAAAATGGCAACCAAGGTTTAACACTCGTTTAGACAAGGTTAGGATACAAAGATGACAAAGATACCCTTACAACTCTATTATTTGGTTCATTTTAGTTTCCTATTGTGGCACCTACTAACACTAACCTTAATCATACCTCTCTTGGGTTTGATATTGATGAATCATAACAAAAATTGATACAAACCGTGTACAACCAATTTGCACAAATTACATGTCGATCAATGTCTCCTCTCCCATTAAGGTCCAACAAATTCCTTTTTTCTAGGGAATGCTAATGTATCCTTTTTATTGATATCTAAAAAAAATCATTTTATTTTTGCATCCCTGCTAGTATCTGAAGATGCAATGTTCAACCACATAGAGGGTCCTAGAAGTAGGAGCATCTAAGTTCCATCTTATACTCACTAGCAGTGGAGTAGTGTTATCTATGTTCTCAACATCTAGCTCATTTTAAACTAAAAAGTAGATGCCATTATGAGGCAATAAGGATGAAGATGTTCATTGCAATATATTTATGGACTTAATTAGAGGGCGTAGTCCTCTAAATGTGTATATATTTGTAACTTATCTGCATACAAAGTAGAATCTTCCTTTGTGTTAGTTTTAGCTTTCCAATTGTTCTACATGTATTGAACAACTTGACCTTCTGCATTGAAAAGGATTGCATGCTCTCACTTGATCATCGGATCGAAAGAAGGAGATGAACCAAATTCCTCTTCAAAATTGTCAATAGCACTTAGGAAACACTTGTGACCATAAAGGAATTGGTGGTTTGATGACCACATATATCACCATGCACATGCTGCAAAGGTGGTGTTGCATAGAAAGAGGCACCTTTTGAAAAATATACCGATGGTGCTTATTGAAAATACCCTTTGGATAAACACCATCTTAGCAAGAAATGAGAGGAAGGTTGAGAATCACCACGTGCTTTCATAATTATTGAAGTCAGTGGAAATTTAGATGTCTAAATTGCTTGTGTTAGGGTCTACTAAAATAATCTATGTGAAGACTGAAATATAAGAGTGACAAGGACCAAAAGTAGTCAATCTTGTGCACCTTGAAAATAATCATTGACATTCCTTGGATTTATTACACATTAAAGGTCCTTGAGATTTTGTTTACAACAATGTGAGCGGAAAACTGGTTTTACTTGCCCCATAATGAATTTTTGACAAATTTAGGGAAGCTTGTAGCAAATCCCAAGAATAAAGTACATGGTTAAAAATGTCACCATCTAATGGAACTATGGTAGACTTTAAATCTCCCAGTGGATTATTATCAGCGGAGGTCTAGGGTTAGATTAGTGTCTCTAGGGCTATATTAGGTTTCTAGGGTTTATAGGGCTAGATTAGGTTTCTAGGTTTGTAAATTTGGTTTCAAGGTTTCTATATTAGGGTTGTAGGCCTAGATTAGGTTTCTAAATTAGGTGTCTAGGGCTAGGTTAGGTTTCTAAGTTAGATTTATAGGGCTAGGTTAAGTTATAAAGGCATGAATGTTTGCTGCTAGATTTTTATCAATGGTGACATTGCATTTAAAGTCTTTAAGGTGTCTCTATGGATTATGGAGGTCTTTAAGGTAGTATATGGTAGTGTATAGGCCAGATTATTGTTAACATGGGATAAGATATGTTATGGTAGTTTAAGTTTAGTGTAAGCAAGTATTAGATTAGATTGGTTTAGGCCAAGGTATGGTTGGTTAAAGTATGCTATGCGGTCAGTGTAGGCATGGTAGGGTACATTAGATAGTGGAGGGTTAAGAATAGTGTAGGTTCGGTTATGGTAGGCTAAGCTATGAATGGATACGCTAAATATGATCTAGGTTTGGGTTGTTTTGGTAAGGTAAGTTGGATACTGGAGTGGTTTAGGCTAGAGGGTAAGGTTGATTTAAGTATGTCCGTTGGCTTGAGAAAGGTAAGGATGAGTCAATGGTTTGGTTAAGAGTAGACTATGTTATATTAAGGTAGTTTAGTTTAGGATGGTTTATTAGGTGAGGTTAAGGTAATAACTAACACTGGGGTAGTTTAGGCTATATTAGGGTTGTCTAATGGGGTAGGAAATCATAGGTTTATTTCATGTTATATTAGGTGCATTTTCCAGGGCTATTAAATTAATATTAACAATAAATTCAAGTTTTACAAAAAAGTATTAGCTCTTTAGTTGCATAATCCTGAAATACACCTAGCAAGCCATGTAGCGAGCATACTTAGCTTGTGAATTAGATGGTGTTAGTATTTTGTAGTTTTACACAATAAATATGGGTCTCCTAGCCATTCTGGTGGTCTAATGATAAAAACCAATATGTTATACCTATAAATGATTATGGGGATCATGGCCAATGTACAAGGCCCTGAACCATCGACAATCCTATAAAGTGAACTTTTGTCCTACAAGAGGGATACTTTGGGGCTGTGCACACAAGGCAAGAATTTCAAGGTTGTGATATGGTCCAACGATATTTACAAATGTATTACGCCCTAATATATCATAATTTCCAATCCTAACTACTTTTAATAAGATGTTATGATGTGGATAGGAAGAGGGATGATAAATTTATGCATGCCATATATGGTGATCAAATTATTTGATTGATTGTTTTGGATAAGATTGTATTCATCATAACACACTCCCATTTTTAATGGAATATGTATGTGATCTAAAATATATTGTATGTAACAGTCATAATACATATAACATCACAATCACCATTCACCATGAACGATGTAACAGTCATAATATATAACATCAAATCCACATCAAAGTCTTATTCATTCTCTCATTTTAGTGATGAAATTTGTCGTTTCACTTGACCTTGTCCTATTCAAACTCTCATAAGTAACTATGCTATCTTTATTCATGTTTGCTTAGATATTGTAGATAGTGCCTTTAGCTTCTATGTGTAACCCTCGGTTATCCCTAGTCCTTAGTTTTCCTTCAAATTTAGGCATTGAATCTATATTAGTGGTTTTGTAGCATATGTTTGCATTAGTACAACTGATATTAACACGTCAATTGTAACTTGGTGTATGACCTTAGATTCTACCAAAGAAACTTATTGTTCTTTATGATGGACCAAATTATGGTAAAAATAGCAACCAAGGTTTAACACTCGTTTATAGAAGGTTAGGTTACAAAGATTACAAAGCTACCCTTACAACTCTATTATTTGGTTCATTTTAGTTTCCTATTGTGGCGCCTACTAACACCAACCTTAATCATACCTCTCTTGGGTTTTTTATTAATGAAGCAAAATAGAAATTGATGCAAACCGTGTACAACCAATTTGCACAAATTACATGTCAATCAATGTCTCCTTCTCTCCCATTAAGGTCCAACAAATACCTTTTTTCTAGGGAATGATAATGTATCATTTTTATTGATATCTCTAAAAAAAAAATTATTTTATTTTTCCATCCCCGCTAGTATCCAAAGATGCAATGTTCAAACACATAGAGGGTCCTATAAGTAGGAGCATCTAAGTTCCATCTTATACTCACTAGCAGTGGAGTAGTTTTATCTATGTTCTAACCATCTAGCTCATTTAAACTAAAAGTACATGCCATTATGAGGCAATAATGATGAAGATGTTCAATGCAATATCTTTATGGACTTAATTAGAGGGCGTAGTCCTCTAAATGTGTATATATTTGTAACTTACCTGCGCACAAAGTAGAATCTTCCTTTGTGTTAGTTTTAGCTTTCCAATTGTTCTACATGTATTGTGCAACTTGACCTTTTGCATTGAAAAGGATTGGATGCTCTCACTTGATTAGGAAACACTTGTGACCATAAAGGAATTGGTGGGTTGATGAACACATAGATCACCATGCACATGCTACAAAGGTGGTGTTCCATAGAAAGAGGCAGCTTTTGCAAAATATCTCGATGGTGCTTATTGAGAATACCCTTTGGATAAACAACATCTTAGCAAGAAATGATAGGAACATTGAGCATCACCATGTTCTTTCATAATTATTGAAGTGAGCAACAATTTAGATGTCTAAATTGCTTATGTTAGGTTCTACTAAAATAATCCATGTGAAGACTAAAATATAAGAGTGACAATGACCAAAAGTAGCCAACCTTGCGCACCTTGAAAATAATCATCGACATTCCTTGGAGTTATTACACATTAAAGGTCCTTGAGATTTTGTTTACAACAATGTGAGTGTAAAACTGGTTTTACTTGCCCCATAATGAACTTTTGACAAATTTAGGGAAGCTTGTAGCAAATCCCAAGAACAACATACATGGTTAAAAATGTCACCATCTAATGGAACTATGGTAGACTTTAAATATCCCAAGGGATTATTACTAGCGGAGGTCTAGGGTTAGATTAGTGTTTCTAGGGCTAGATTAGGTTTATAGGGTTTATAGGGCTAGATTAGGTTTATTGGGTTTATAGGGCTAGATTAGGTTTCTAGGGTTTATAGGGCTAGATTAGGTTTCTAGGTTTGTAAATTTGGTTTCAAGGTTTCTATATTAGGATTGTAGGCCTATATTAGGTTTCTAAATTAGGTGTCTAGGGCTAGGTTAGGTTTCTAAGTTAGATTTCTAGGGATAGGTTAATTTATAAAGGTATGAAAGTTTGCTACTAGATTTTGATCAATGGTGACATTGCATTTGAAGTATTTAAGGTGACTCTAGGGATTATGGAGGTCTTTGAGGTAGTATATGGTAGTGTATATGCTAGATTATTGTTAATATGTGATAGGCTAGGTTATGGTAGTTTAAGTTTAGTGTAAGCAAGTATTATATTAGATTGGTTTAGGCCAAGGTATGGTTGGTTAAAGTATGTTATGTGGTTAGTGTAGGCATGGTAGGGTACGTTAGATAGTGGAGGGTGGAGAGTAGTGTAGGTTCAGTTATGGTAGGCTAAGCTATGAATGGATACGCTAAATATGATCTACATTTGGGTTGTTTTGGTAAGGTAAGTTAGATAGTGGAGTGGCTTAAGCTAGAGGGTCAGGGTGATTTAAGTATGTTCGTTGGATTGGGAAAGGTAAGGATGGGTCAATGGTTTGGGTAAGAGTAGACTACGCTATATTAAGGTATTTTAGTCTAGGATGGTTTATTAGGCGAGGTTAAGGTAATAACTAACACTGTGGTAGTTTAGGCTATATTAGGGTTGTCTAGTGGGGTAGGAAATCATAGGTTTAGTTTATGTTATATTAGGTGAATTTTTCAACACTATTAAATTTATATTAACGAGAAATTCAAGTTCTACAAAAATGTATTAGCTCTTTAGTTGCATAATCCCCAAATACACCTAGCAAGCCATGTAGCGAGCATACTTAGCTTGTGAATGAGATGGTGTTAGTATTTTGCAGTTTTACACAATAAATATGGGTTTCCTATCCATTCCCATGGTTTAATGATAAAAACCAATATGTTATACCTATAAATGATTACGGGGATCATGGACAATTTACAAGGCCCTGAACCATCAACAATCCTATAAAGTGAATTTTTGGCCTACAAGAAGGATACTTTGGGGTTGTGCACACATGGCAAGAATTTCAAGGTTGTGATATGGTCCAATGATATTTACAAATGTATCAGGGTTGCAAGATATCATAATTTTCAATCCTAACTCCTTTTAATAAGATGTTATGATGTCGATAGGAAGAGGGATGATAAATGCATGCATGCCATATATGGTGATCAAGTTATTTGATTGATTTTTTGGATAAGATTGCATTCATCATAACACACTCCCATTTTTAATGGAATACGTATGTGATCTAAAATATATTTCATGTAAAAATCATAATAGATATAACATCACAATCACCATTCACCATGAACCATGTAACAGTTATAATATATAACATCAAATCCACATAAATAATGTAAAAATCCATAAACACTCTGTCATATACACCAGATGAAAGTCGTGAATTTTTATTGGAAATATGTCCAAAATTAAATAAAAATATGGAACATCATTCCCAACAATGGATGCTCATGCCCAAAAATGGAATAAGGGCGGATCATGGCCTATACATAAATAAACGTCTCCTCCCAAAAATGCCACACCATGGCTAATGTGCATAGTTAGAATCTCAATCACCCTGGCCACCATCGACACCCTGAAGCTTATCTCCAAAATGATTCTTCCTCTTCTTTGAGCTGGAGGAATATTGATCCTCCTGTGTCTGGGTGTGGAGTGTCTTTCCTGGCTATGAAAGGGAAACAACAACATGTCAGTTTTCCCACAATTCTATCAATTAGTACACTTAACAAAATACAATTAGAATTCAAATATTGAGTACTCACCTGAGATGAGACAACATGTCGGCATGGGGGTGTTTGTCTCCTCGATCCCAGTCTTTCAACAATGCATCCCTGCAACAATTACAAGAATCATTAATACAAAATACCAAAATGCATTATTTTATGAAATTCGTTCATGCTTTATAAGATTTTAATGAACTTATAAATCTCACCATGAATATCTAAGGACAGTAGACTACCCTTCCTTGCTAGGAAGTGGATCACTGGGCTAGACAACTTGATCCGAGGAAATGGTAGTGAAGGGGGATGATGTAGGTAGGGGGGTTGATGTAGGTAAATGGGAAGCAGTACATGTATGGGAAATGGATGGAGCCGATGTGGATGGAGCTAGTGGAAACACATGAGGGGATGGATGTGAGCGGTAATATAGCCCCAATGGATGCAAAATGGGTGGGAGTGAACTACGGGGCGGTATGGGTATGCCGATTACTAGGGAAGAGTGCCCAGACACATGGATTGAAATTTGAATTATGTGGAATATATGTAGGGATGTCTGTGTATGGTGATCGTAAGGTAGGAGATGGAACCTACATAAACATATGAAATACATTTCATTAGAAGAAAAAACATGTAAATTAACCATACAAACACAATGGATTTCACATCAAATATATAATTAATTTCACACAAGTTACCTGCATGACAGGTGATCTTCTCAGCCCAGGCGTAGACCTGTGCTCAATCTCTTCTACATGCACCTGTGGAAACACAACAACATTAATATTGATTTCTCATATAAAATATGACAATTGCAACTAACTCAATTTTTAAATCCTACAAGTATACACTCTTTTAGATACTTGTATGTGAGGTGCTGCAATATTTGCCAGTGCCACCATGGAAGAATCAAGGTTGGGAACAGTAATGTCCTCCCACCTTGAGTTTGTTGTTTCATCTTGAAACAACTACACATCCCAAAAACATCAATTACACATTAAATACACTAATCAATGCTCATCTAAGAATTGTAAAATATACAATTAAGAATATAATCAACCATTTACAAATCATGTATCAACCTTGGACATAAAAGTATCTTGTGCAGGATCCTCCGTAGGGTCATGGCAGGTATGGTCACAATGACTACATCGATGGGGTAATCCTCGGATGTCAAAAAGATCCTTTGCTCCACTAGTTGTCATGGATGGTCCATGACCAATGGGGCCTGAAGGACCTACACTTGATGGTCTTGCGTGCTGGTCCAATGTGTTGTGCCTGGATGTTGCCACGAATGTACTATGCTACAATACACTATGAGTAAGTTGTGATATGGCAGTGGCAGTCTCGTTTAGGTGATCCAGTAAATGAGGTGTCTAGGGGGGGTAGGTGTATGCCTAGGTGCAGGTGTCCCTCTCATTGGGTTACACTTGGTGGTGGGTCGATCCTAGGAAGATCCAAGACCAACCCCTTGAAACTCACTAATGTAAAAGTAGTTGACATGTCAACCCAATACGAACTCTGCATATAGTTTCCAAAGAAAATATAGTGGAACTTCCCTATTGTTGCAAGGAGGTTTGTCGAAAACCATAAACCATCTACTCATCTAGTTTTGTCTCCATGGCTCATATTTGCACCAGTCCATGCAAATGTGCCTTTTACATGGATCAGGGAGTTAGTTGGTCCTGGGGTCAATGAAATAACTAACTAGAGTCTATTTTGAGATGTTCAAGTCTCTAAGTTGGTCTCTAAGTTGGTCTCTACTGAGACTAGTGGAATAATACGTTCTCATCCTATCCTTATACTTGGTTATTCTCACCAATTGACCATGAGCATTGTCAAGTACTTATGCAATGATGTTGTCAACGGATGTGGATAAGGAGAGCCTCAATGGTTCCCTAGTGGTTCTAAGCTCTTGAACCAAGTTTCTTAATTGGTGTAAATGCTGGTTAATTTGGGCTTCTATGGTTGGGTTCTCCTCGGGGTTAATGTTTACTTCGAGGATTTGTGTCGTTGGGTTATCCTCTGGTTTGTTTGTTTAGGGGTTTGGCTCTTGGTTTTCGACCATTGTGATCGCGAAGAGATGAACTGTAATTAAAAAAAGAATTTATTTCAATTTTGGTTGAATTTTTTGTAATGTTTAGAATGTAATTTTTTTTAAATCATTGAAAAAAAAAAACTACAAATCATGGATAAAAATCCTACCTGGATGATGATTTGGAGGTGTTGGTGGTGGAATCGGTGAGTGCACGTGTTCAATTGGCAGTTTTGGATGTTCGTGCATCGACGAAGTCGGGTAGAATGGGATAGAAATGGGTCTCGGATGAATTTTTAATATACAAAGGAGCATGCACACGCTTTTAACATGCACACACTATTTTAATGTGTTAGGAACCCATGTCAACCCTTCTCTTTACTCTGTTAGTATATTGTTGTTGGACGCATATGCTTTGTAAGTCGTCCCGTAGTATTTGTTGATCCATAGTTTGTATTAGCCCATGGTATTGGCCCATAGTATTGGACGCATATGCTTTGTAAGTCGTCCTGTAGTATTATATGTCCCGTGGTATTGACCCATAGTATTGGGCATAGACTTAGTATATAAGTGTGTGTTGAGGCCAATGGAGGTACCGTGAAGTTATTTGTATTGAGCTTGCTCAAAGGAGGTTGCCCCCTCGAAGTGGCCTGCGATTAATAAAGCGATTCTGAGTTCTGTTATTTATGATATCTCATATATTTTCATTAATTAATTGTTGCAAGTTCTTCACATAATGCCTACATGGACACGTAACTGGAGGTTCGAAATTCACCAAACCGGAGCGCATGTGCACTTCTAATTTTTAGTGCTCACACGCTCCTATTGCAACACTTTTGGGTATTACCTTCATGCAAGCGCCCTCCATCAAACATTAATATACACTAAAAGTGAGTACATATGTGTTAGTTATTTGTTCAATGGTCATTTACTCAGCCATAGTTTTAGATTGATGACGACAGACTTCAATGGCCCCACCTCACCCCCGAACAGTTATTGACCATTGTGCAAAATTGCAAATTTAACTCCTTGCCTAGGATGTCGAGTATTGTAATCATGAATGAAGTTATTACTTACTATCTACGTGTACCATTCACCAAGAATATTAATAATATTTTATTATATATTTTTTCATACACTTTTTGAATCATATTTTATATATATGTAGTTATCTTATTTAATATGTAATTTGATTATATATTATTTATATATAATTATATATTTAATTTGATTGATTTTCTATTCTTTTTATTTTTTTAAATATTAATTTATTAATTATGTATTATGTATTATTAATAATATTATTATTAAATATCAATTTATTTTAAAATTTTATTATATACTTGTTACAAATTATTATTTATATTTATGATTTATTTTTTATTATTAAGTTATTTACATATTTTGAATAAAGTTACATATTTTATAAATTTCATACTTACTTATTTGAGCTTAGCTATGTTAAATATTGTTTTTTATTCTGTTATAATTTTTGGAATTATACACAATTATTATATTGAAATATTTAAAAAAATAATGTATAGCATTCTATTTCGCAACCACTAGAACTGGATTGACTGTGACAAAATAAAAGATATTATTTATTTATGTAAAAATAACTCAAATTTATATATATTATTATTTTTAATTTTTTTTTTTAAAGCACATTAAAAAATTAATGAATATATTAATTTTCAATTGAAAGTAAGGTTTAATATCGACATAATGCTTATGAATTAATTATTGAAGTACAAAATGTTATTACTATTTTATTAATTTTATAATGATTATAGTATTCAATAACAACTAAAGAATTGAATGAATTTTTAGAACTTTTTTACTTATATTTTTTATATTTGATAGTTGATTTTTTTCCTCGAAAAAAAATCATATTTATTTTCCATATGTTGAAACATTAACACATTCTTCAGTGTTCTCTATCATATATCAGTCTTATCCAGACTATGAAAAGTTTAGTAAATACTTTATCAAAAATAATTCAGCCTATCTTTCCAATTCATAGATTACAAAAGCTAAAAAAAATAATAGAGTCATTGTCACATGTTCAACAAGATTGCTCAAAGATCTCAAAAATTCAGAAATTTATATGTTTTATAGGTCCAATATAATTCTGGAAATTAAGCTCGGTCTCTGAATTCACTCTGAATTCTACATACAACATGAGTTTTGGACAGCTTCATGTTCCCTGCCAGTACCATGTGTTCATATAATGTATTCCTGTATTGTAATACATCTAGGAGAGCTTCCATCTGCAATTTCACATAAAAAGTAAACTCTATCTCCCATACAGAGGTATCATTCTACACGAGTTCGGGCAGTTTGAGTCCTTCCTGTACAATATGTAATTGTGTATCCCTGTAATGCTCTAGTTTTCACATAATGATCCATCACATAAGTTCACATAAGCTACGGGTTCCAGCTGCATTATCCCTGTAAATCAATGAAATTAACAAAATCAATATTCATGCACCAGACTTTTATGTCCTTATGCGTGTGTTTTCTAGATGTCAATACAAAGATCATGAATATAGATGTAAGATTCCTCTTTAATAGTACATGGACAATGAGATTCCAATCAATATTTCCTTGGGGGTGTGCTCTAGTGCCCAACAATATCTTCTGTGATTTCATTATATGTGCATGATGATGAATCATCACAATATGAGATTATTCTCTAAACTGTGATAATAATTCTCGTAGATATTTCCAGGTTGATCTTATTCTATCCTTTGATGAATCCTCTATTTGTTCCCTCAAACTTTTATTTTCCCTGTTCTCATCTTCAATTGTTAATCATGCATGGTTCATGCATGTAGTTTGAATTGTTTCCATTTTCCTCCACTTTTATATTCCACTTTCCCTTGTTCATTAGGAGTCCTTGTTTCGAGAGTTCGACTACAGCTTGATTTCTTTCTCCCTATATATGGTTGAATGTGATATACTTGAATTGTGCACATATTCTCCAAATTTTTTCCAATATTAATTGATTTCCGAAATGATGACAGATATATTCCTTCTTTGCCCAATTTATAACAATGAGAGCGTCTCCAAATATTTGGATTTCTTTCAATCCCATCTCCAAAACCGATAGGATTAATAGTTTGAGTGACATTTCCTCTGAGTAATTGTTTGATCCTTCCCCAACATTTTCTTTGTATTTATAGCAGGTTATCTTTGATTTGTGTATTAGTCCTCCCGCTCTGTATTGTTATCTTTTGCTACCCCATCGAAATATGCCCAGGCTATAGCTTTATCTATGTCCTCTATTGTAATCTTTCTTATTTTCGTTTCTTTTATTTTTTGTGGATAATATTTGAATATTTCCATGCTTTGTACAACACATCTAGTAGTGCTAGTCTCTGTGCTTTCAAATATATTCTTATTTCTTACAATCCAAATGCCCCAAGCCCATATGTAAGGCAGAGCTAAGTATTCTTGTGCTTGTGAGTTATTATGCCATCTCCTTACGGAATCCTCAATGGAGTTCCCTTCCCATACTAGATTGCAACCAGTATAGCTGATTGTTTCATTCTAGACTTGGATTGAGTATGTGCAATCAAGAAGTAAATGTGCATTTGTTTCTTCAGCTAAACAACATAATGAGCATCTACCTATAAACAACTACTATACTAATTTACTTTACATTATTTTTAAAGTTTTTATTGGTCATAGGACCCCTCTTTTGTGAACACTAAAGAATGTATTTACATTTCTATTAGAATATAAACATGGATTTTTTCCACCAAAAAAATGGTAGGTACTAAGCAACTAAGTTGCCTATTTCACTACATACTTTTGGTTAAAAAAGTATTATGATATTATGATATTTGATTTAAATTAAACACATCTAATGTAATCAAATATTTAAAAGAAACTTAGATGCTAATTTATTTTACACTATCTTATATATATAAAAGGCCATGTATGTTGTTGGGTGCATAATATTTAACAAAAATTACTTATGAGATTATGAAGGGTTGCCTAGACCTTATATCACTCTAAAGCCTATGTAATTATTTATAGTCTCACGAGTGACTTTTGATAAACATTATACACTCAATTATGACCATTTTAATGATTTAATACAAAAAAATATTTGCCCATTTTAATTATGACCATTTTAATGATTTAATATAAAAAAATATTTGCCCATTTTATAATTATATCGATATTTAATAACAACTAAATATTTAAAAAAAACTAAAGAAAACTTAGGTGTTAATTTAGTTTATATTATATTTTAAATAAGAGGCATGGTATTAAGTAACTATATTACTTATTTTACTTGTTATTATTTTGCTGAATATATATATATATATTGGTTGAAAATAAATGTTGGGAAACATATCTTCAACATTTTTTATTCACTTAAATTTACTATATCTTCCACATTTTTTATTCACTTAAATTTACTATATTATAATAGATTAGAATACTTTATAGAAATTTTTGTAAGATTTCTAAAATTTAGAATTATAGAAATTTTAGATTTATAATTTTAATATAAAAAGAGTATTTTTAATTAATTTATAATTTTTTAATATTTTTTATAATTATATATTTTGTTTTAGAAAACTTAATAAATATATAACCTTTATCAAGTTATTTTGTCTTATCGGTTGAAAAATAAAAAGTTATTTTGTCTTATATTTTCATATATTAATAAAACGATATATCATCCTCTCTTAACGAATCTTCAATACTTTGAAAAGTAAATATAAACTTTCTTCCTTTATTCAAATTTTTATTTTTCTACCACTTCACACCAACTCCATCCATTCAAATGGATTTTCGGTTTACTTTACAGTCATTTATCCACTAGAGCTCAAGTTCACATAAAAGCAAAAAATCTGGTCAAATTGATTTTCTGATTACTTTACATTTATCTATTGGAGCTTAACCTCACATGAAAAAGCTGATAATGTAAGAACAGACAGTGCAGTTTTAGTTCGCTTTAGTTTACGTAGAAGCCAAAATTATTTTGTAGTGCGCTTCTTTTTTCCCTTACCCTTTCATTTGCCATTTTAATCATAGTTATCAAATTAGACAAGCTGATAATGTAAGAACAGACAATGCAGCTTTAGTTTAGGTAGAAGCCAAAATTATTCTGTACTGCGCTTCTTTTTCCATTGCGCTTTTGCTTACCTTTTTAATCATAGTTATCAAATTCTACCTTCAGTTCAATCATAGGTGTAGATTCCAAGAAGTGTAGATATCTTCTCAAATGCATGACCCTTATCCAAAGCATCCTGTCTTACGCCCTCGTTAACTGGCAAATGAACCTTGTTTAATTACATTTAATATAATCTCGGATGACTTAATTTAATATAATCTCTGACCCGAGCATTTGTAGAACCTTTCATTAGGCGGGGTAATGTGATTAGTGTCTCCCCTTCATTAATTCTTCATAGAAATGCTTCATACCGTCTCTTATTATTTACCAACCAAGAAAATCATCGAGAGAATGGTTTGGGTAGTGATTCCATTAGTTTCTTTTGAAATAGCATTTATGTAACTTTTCATGAGTTTTTTCCGAGAACTCTCTGTGCCGAGACTTTAGAGAACCGAACTAGTTGTAGGACATGTTCTCTCATAAGAAAACTCAATTTCTCAGCACCAATATTCCAGGGTAAAATCATTTACAGCTTTATAATTCTCATTATTCTCGTATAAATCTCTTAGCTATGGTACAAAATGAAAACTCAATTTCTCAGCACCAATATTCCAGGGTAAAATCATTTACAGCTTTATAATTCTCATTATTCTCGTATAAATCTCTTAGCTATGGTACAAAATGATGGCTTAATGATGACATAATCATAATGGCTGAATGATAGCAAAATGATTGAATGATTTAGATTTTCAATCATTTGTATGCATGTGTATGCACGCTCAGAACTAACCAAGTGGCATGCATTAGTGATGAGAACTGGACAAGTGACATATATGGATAATTCGCTTTTTCCCAAACTAATCCCCAGCTTAGGATAATTAACTCAAAATTATCGCTAATGCACTTTACTTAAGAGGAATTAGAAAACTTAGGGTAAAAATGAATAATAAGGAGAGTGCCTTAACTTATAAGTTACTAGGGCCATCTCCCCTTAAACCCCCTTTTCACTTTTCCATTGTGGAATCATAGTCCCCAATCTCTTCTTCGCCCTTCTTACTATGCAATAGTCACAATTTTTCATCTCCCCTTAAACTCCCTTTTCACTTTTCCATTGTGGAATCATAGTCCCCAATCTCTTCTTCGCCCTTCTTAATATGCAATAGTCACAATTTTTATCTTAAACATAAACATAATTACATCATGTTGATCATACTAGACCATTTTTTTTGTCTAGCTTCTATCCATTTTATTATTATATACATGTTTACATCATTACATGTCGGGGTTAACAACAGAGTGTTATATTTTCATCCCCCTAATTTATGTCACCATCTTCAGTGCATATCAACACTATGCACATATACAAAATTTCATCCAAAATTTCAAAATAATTGTGGGTATGCCTCTCACGTAGCATCCTCAAGTTTCCGCATTGCTTCTTAAGGGTTGTAATGTGTCCACTAGACCTTTACTTGCCCTATGGCCCTATTCCAAAGAAACATGACTTTCCTATCTAGGATGTGCACTGATAGCACCGAGATATCTCCTTTCGGTCCCACGTAAATCAAATCCCAATCAATAATGTGGTTAGGATCACGCACATACATTTTCAATAATGATACATCAAACAAATTATGCACTTTTATGCAAGTAGGCAATGCAAGTGATCCAAAAGGATCTTTCAAGTTGATCCAAAATAAAGTATTCATATGTCGAACAGAACTTAACCATCACATAGAGCTCGTTGATACCTTTCCAGCAACGTTTGTTTTGCTCCAAACGGGCTTCGGACAGATGAGATATTGAGTTCTGAATTTTTCTCCAAACATATAAAAAGTGGCAAAAGGGATGCCACTTGGCCGAGCAGAGCTAATATGGCAGCTCCAGGTAACGCCACATGGCAGGATCTATAATGACTTGGCAGGTGACATCAATGAGTTGGCAGATATGTAGTTGAATCGTCATGTGACATGTGGCACTTGCTGGTACAATTTGTTTACAAGTGGACCAATTGGAGGATGCCACATGGAAGTCTAGTTGGCCCCTTTAACAATTGTTCCTACCAAAAACTTATTGTACTTCCGGTGGATTAAAACCCGCGAATTCATCCACCCAATCCCTACGTGTTTTCCATTGCATCAATTGTTTGTTTCTTATCCATACATGGGGCAAAATTTATTTAATTTGTAATGGTTTTATTGGCGGGAAAAGACGAATCAGGTCTAAGCCCTCGCTCATTAAGCAAATGGAATGTTGCCACGTAGATTTGCCAGAAATATTTCCTATAACCGTATATTATTTGTCTCGTGTTCATCCATCCATCGTTCATTGTCTCGGTTGTCGTGTTCACGGTTCTTTCTTGGTATTAAAGTTAAAGTTCTGCCTGTCCGGTGAAGGAATCTCGCACTTGTGTAGTCGACGGTACCCGCAGGGAAAGGCTGAGTTGAGTTAGACGGATATACAGAAGGCAAGTTGTCTGTTTGTTAAAGACCCAAGGTCCATTAATGTCCCGCCGGCAATAGTGACTGCCTTCCTGAACACGCCTGCCTTCCAGCGTTGGAAAGATGGTCGGGACTCTTAACGAGATCATATTTCTCAACAACAATCTCACGGCCTGCCTACCTCTTGAAATCGGAAGATGAAGAACCAGAGGGTCTTTCTGTAGTTCGAGAATTCTTCATCTACACATAACGTAGGAATCTATGGCGGAAGCTTGAAGTGGGTCAGAAAAAGTAGAAAGTTCAGAGGAAGTGTTGGAAATCACATACAATGGGTCCCTATGAAGTATAATGTTTTCAATTTCTCAATAGAATCAACCTTAATACCCATTTCCGGGTGATGTTTTGGCGGAGTTGAGTAGAGCTACCTCTTGTTCCTGAGTGTTGCCGACCATTTCCATGCCCTGCTACGATGAGGGTTTTTTAGTCCAAGAATGGGTGATTTTTGGTGGAGTTGAGTAGAGATAGCGCCTTAGGTTCATACTAATTTCTTCTGATCAAGGAGTGACAGAGTAGAAGGGGTTGAGTTGAGTTTCTGGATTTGGTGTAATGGTGTGTGAAGAAGAAGGGCGGTCATGTTGTGCAAAACTTGGTAGATATTGAGTTTTGGTTGCTGTCTTTGTGATTTCCTCTATGCCTAGACGAGACGAGAGCTTAACCCTACGACTATGGGTGATACAAAACTACAAGTTCCCTACGAGTTGGGTTTGGGGACTGTTGGAAAAGTAGACGAGGAATACAGTTGGTTAAATCACTCGGTTAGATTATGGCGAAAATCGCATTGTCAGCAAAATTGATGTCTTCTCCTATCTTAGAGAAGCAAAATAAGTCTTTCTTGATTACAAGAATGAAAAAGGTATGCAGTTTGTATTTTTTTCTTCTTATGGGGGTTTATTAGCTAGACGACATAACATGCATATAATCTTTAGCCTTGTTGCAAATGACAGGAATACTTCTAACAAAAATGCTTCAAGAGGAATGCTTCTAACATGAATTATTTTGTTGTATCTTTTCCTATACGGGTAATTATTATAAATTAATGATCCAAAAACAATTAGTTACATGTTAATGTCCTTTCCCAACGTTTTCTCTTTTGAATTATAGTTTATTCATTTTTCTTGACTCCCATTCTACCCACACCTGGTTGTTCCTATGCATTTCCTTTCAGAGATGCTACATACTTATGCTATAACCATGACCAAAAACACATGTGAATATGGGAGAAATATCAGCCATTGCTAGCAGTTAGAAATCCACAGTTCCCAGCAGAAGAGATTCTCTTGCCTACACTAGAGCCACTAGAGGGAAAGGGTTTTGCCTGAGGGGCTACATTGAAGAGAAAGGAACTCATTTCCTGGTGTAGTGTAGGACAGAGAGGGAGGAGTGTAGCTGGTTGATGATGGATAATGTGCTTGGAGGAATTAGATTTATTTTCCCTATCTGTGATTTTTAGCTTGAACTACGTGAGAGAGTTCAGAATTAACTTGTAGGAATTCAACCCTGTGGACTCATAGCCCCGACTTGGAGGTGGCCTTTGCATCAGAGTGCTTATGGTTGGGTCAAAAAGCGTTTGCTTGCAGACAGTTGGTGATGACTTCTGGAAAAGATAAGTGTCTAATCGTGTTCGTAGTTAAATGTTGTTATTCATCTCTGTTATGAATTATCTAAATGCAATGGATAAATTAGGCCGGATTTATAAGGTTTACCAATAATTTCTAGAATGCCTAGATGGTATGAATGCTTGTCCCTGTGTTTAGTTAACTCATTGGTAAAGTCCATTCATATAAGAGAAATTGTCTTTGTTGCTGAATCTGTTAGTACAGTTGGGTAAAAGTTAAAACAAAATCTGTTAGGAATTATCTTGGTTTAGTTGTCTCAACATGGTAGGCATGTTGCATGAGAAAGGATGTGTGAATGGAAGTAATGAATGAATTCTTCAAAAAATGTAATTCTGACTATCATTAGTATTTACTATACATTATTTCCACCATTGTATGCATCAGTAGATCATTTATTGAATTATTTCCTTCCCAAGCCAAACTGTGCTTTGGTGGTAAAACTAGTGGTGATGGAAGGAAATAATTTTGAAATTGACACCCAACTACTGGGTCCGGGTATACTGCATGTTAGGCCTCAGAATTCCTGGAACCCTATTTGGTAAAGTTTGCAAAAGGACTAGTCTACAGATCAAACTTACATGTTCATGAGTAAGAAAATGGTTAAAAGGATGTTGGAAGAACTTTATTAAGAGGCACCCAAAATAGAACAAAAGGGTTGAGAGTTCAACAACTAATTTTTATATAAGCGTGTCACAAGACAAGAAATAAAGTCACCCCAAACAATATAGGAAACAACATGCGACTTCATTTACTCAAAGGGAAACATTTTGACTCAATAATGCAGTCCGTGTCCCTCTATGCTTCTATCTTCTTAAGCTGGAAATAAAAGGAATGATTAGAACCTATAACTCTAAAATCATATCCCAGGATGCGTTTCTGAAAGCACAAGTTTCCAAGAAAGAAACAACAAAATTGAAACCTCGCCCAAATATAAATAATAAGACAACATAGATATATAATACTACAACTGATCTTCAATTCATTCAGGGTGTTGTACAGGCAGTTGAAATCAGAATTACCTGGGGTCAATGTTGGCATATGTTATATGCATTGCACTTCCAACTATACGAGAGGCAGCATCCTTGAATGTTTGCTCTAATGTCTGTCCCTATGTTCCAAATTTCTGATTACAAACAAGATAACATTACTAAATCACATTACACAGCTTATAACTTTACTAGATGGTGCATAATAATCATCAAATTTTAACAGTTACTGAATTCTATGAATTATACTTTTCCCTGTCTTCTTAAAATGCCCACATATGCTATGGCATTTCTGGTCTACAGGAAGTGGATTTCAATAGGAGTAAGAACTATGAATGGAATATGTTGTTTGCATATGCTAGAAGGGAAGAAGTGTTTCTATAATATAGTTGACAGACTTGATCATTGTCAAATTTATTCACCTCAGCCGCAATTAATACTGCATAATAAACATCATCTTCAAATCTATATATGTTGATCAGAGTGAATATTCAATCATTTGGTGCAATTTTTCTCTTCAGGAATAAGTGTCATAGAAAAATTAATATGATTATGAAAATGTGTACACTTATTGTTTCTGAGTGGCTATGTGAAAAAAAAGAGTGAGTATGCGAGAAGGCCCAAATAATTTGCTTGCACTTTGTTTAGTTTATTATAGAATGAAAAAACGAAAATGGCCATGCATTATTTATGACTATTCATGTGGTTTAGTGGTTGGGGCATGCAAACAGTCCATGTTCAAATTTTCAAATTCCGTGTAGGATAGAGCTTGCACGAGAAGATCTATTATAGTTGTGTGGTATTATATAATTTTGAACAACTATATTTTGATCGCAAGTGTGCAAACTTTGCGTGGAACTTGTGTTGATCTTGGACATACTATCTTTGCTCCTTTGTACACACTAAAATATCTACCTAGCGTACTCTTTGAAAAGGCCTACTTAATAAAAGTATGTAAACTATATAGGTGGCAATGATCTTTGTGTGCATGTGTTGTACACAAACAAATGTTGCAGAAATTAATACATCAAAAAATGATAATGTGTCTGTTTTTGGTGATTTCAATACACGTAGTTGTGTCCATCTGGACAGATTTCTTTGAATGGAAGAGCATAATATTTGGTCTCAGTCGATGACCTACCTCTTCTTACCCTCACCCTCACTGTGTTCACCACACAAACCAAGATCCTGGTCGTGAGAAAGAAACTGAAATTTAATCGGTCCCTTGTGATTATTATTGTCTTCATATCCAGCTCATAGGTGGATTTTAATGTTTCAAAAGAAACAAAGGTCACACAGGGCTCCGAATGAGGCTTTTTTTTCAGCGAAAGCGGTACATCTTAAAGTTTGAGAAGGACAGTACAAAGTTTTAGAAGGAATATATATAAGAATATATACATCTTTGTGGGAATGAGCAGCCGCAAACTTTGTGGGAGCGAACAGACGACAACAATTTTAGTGGTTCCAGCGTGTTTTTGGCTTTCCCTTAATACTAGGTATGTTAAAAATGTTGACCTAACTGTTTTCTTTGGGGATTACAACAATGTTTAACTACATTTAACGCAAGAAAGTGTCCTTGTAGCCTAACTCAGTCATTGTTGATTAAATTTAAGTAAAGATTATTTCATTCTTTCAACACAATTTTTTTTCTCAAATTCATTTGGGAAAGTAGCATTGTTGAATCCATTTTGTTATGTTAATGCCAAAGCTTTTTATCCTCTATGTTGCTGGTCACATCCGACCGCAATATCTTCATCACCGTGCAATAAAAATCCTTGACGAAGGTAAAGGAGACTCCATGCTTTATTTGAAACGCTTATTATGCTCATGTAGATGTAAAAGGGAATTGCCATCATACGACACGACAAAAATCTCTAGTCTCAAAGAGAAGAAGGGAGGACATTGCAGAAGGGGAGAGGCAAGGTAGTGATGAAAGAGAAAATGTAGCCCCTGCGGTCAATAAATAAGGTTAGCAGTGGAGGGGTTCCGATATTACGGCAGAATGAATGGCTAAAGGCAATTCCAGAACGAGCAGCTCTGATAGTGAAATTAGATTCTCCGCCAACTACAACGGACACCCTCAGAACATTCTTCATATTCGAATATTATGTTAAATTGAGGACGGGAAAGCACTCTACAGGTCGTATCTCTCACATTACCACGGGTGAGATTCCTTTTTTCCATGAATGAATAGTACTGTAATCCACTAGTTTTATGTAATTAAATCCATTTCCCATACATAGACCATAACTATATATAGCTATAGGATTTCTTTACAATTACAAATCAAACCTATGAGACCACACATCACACTCTTACAACTTACCTGTAAATTTCTTTGCTTGATCGTGCAATCCACGCCGCCAGCTTTGGTGATTGGTGAGCAGAGATGAGGTGACTGTGAAGGGTATGGATGAATGGAGAAAGTCGTTCTGAATATCACTGGCCTGGCTTCTAATAATTATGGAATCAATGTCGGTCGCATGTGGAAAGAACTGAGATCCCAACGTTATAGTGGATCTATCTAATCTATCTAGCAATTTCCTGCCAAAGGATAATTCTCAGGATTCCCAATGGTGAAACATTTCTTTGTACTCTGTAATGGCTCTGCAAATTAAGCTTTTGTCTTCGTCTTGACATGACATTCCATTACATATGGGCTACCAATACGCTAACGTATTTCCTATGGTTTATTTTGCCACGTATATGTAGGAACTGTACACATGTTTAACATTGCGTATTTCTGAGATGTTATTGTGGCTTATGTATGGTAACTTGTTTAAAGTGTTTTAAAAAGTTTGAAGTTCACCCATGTATTTCAATACAAACAAATTCTTTTTATTACGCCGTAAGGCGTTTTATTTCAACTTTAAGGTGGGGGCGGGGGTGGGGTTGGCAAATTTTTCATTTTAAAAAAGAATGAATGGCCGGATTTAAACAATTGCCGAATATTCTTCGTATAAATGGAGGATTGAGATTTACTCAATTAAATAGGATGAATGTTTAAATTGAATCGTCACTAACAATTAATAAAAAAAAAAATAGAGTTATTTCAAATAACAACTGCCGCTGGTTAATAACTCTTTTATAATATTAATACCAGAATATAATATTATTCACTATAACTCTTGAAGCAAGTTTATTTACAATGGTTGTCTTGGGAAAGTGTAACGCCTACGCCTGCGGATGAACTCTTTTGTAAAGGCCAGTTGCTTCCTCTCCCTTTTTCGAATGTAACGCCTACACCTGGGGATGAACTCTTTTGTAAAGGCCAGGTGCTCCCTCTCCCCTATCTTGAAGGGAAAAGGAACACCGTGCAGTAAAGAAGATTTAACTGTGCATTAGATGGATACCTTCTTTTTGTTTTTTTAGACTTCGCGGATCATACAATAGAGAACTTCAATTTCATCTTCGCGGAACACTTTTCTCACTAAGAATTAACTTTGCAGTTTTAATTGCACGGCAATTAACTTTTACTTCGCGGCAAGTATGCGGTGAACTTCAGAGTGATGCGAAGTTAACTTGACCAAACTTTATCTGGTGAACTATTTATGAAACTTGATTTCTTTTACTGCGCGTAAATGTAAACACTATTCACGTGAGTAAAACTTGAGAATATGTGCGACTTGCAATAAACAACATTCTTGAGAATGAAACATAAAACTATAGACTTGTATATTTATCACAACCGCAGCTCCTCAATACATGGAAATGAGTTTCACTGCAATCTTTTACATTTTTTGCTCTGCCTAATTTCTCTCATACACATCTCTCTCTGAGTTTTAACGAAGAGCTTCTATTTATAGAGTTTTGGAACGCTTCTTAGGAAAGCTACAAGATTGCATTAAACACTGTAATAAATTCTATCCTATGGTTTCTTGACTTGCAAACTGTTAACGCTGTTACATAACTGCAAACAAGACGTGAGCCGGAATGGTTATGATCTTGCTGACAAATTGATGTTGCGAACATCGCGTTGACACAAATAGTCTGACAAAGCCGCCGCAGTAACTACGGGATCAACTCATTTAATTAGATATTTCCAACATATCCAATGTAAAGGCCAAGTGCTTCCTCTCTCTTTTGTAAAGGCCAGCTGCTTCCTCCCTTTTCCCTTTTATATGACTATGCCAGAAATGCCATCAAAGAAAAAGAAGCCGCCATGAAAAAGCACGATGAAGCCAAGGAGAAGCTCAAGAGGGGACCGCAGCTGGGGCAGAGATTCACGCGATACTCTATCCGATCCTTGAATTTAAGCTCCAGTTATTGAATTAGGGCGCTGCAGCTCATGAGGTATGACTTGCTGGGCGATGGCATTTTTAATTCGGATGGAGAAATGTGGAGGCTCCAGCGCAAGTCTTCCAGCCTTGATTTTTCATCTAATGTGATTGGATTTACAGTTAGCATGTTCAAGGTCATAGTTCTGGTTTGCATATTTTTGGATTTACAGTTAACATGGTTTGCTTATTGGATTTACACTTAACATGGTTTTCTTATTTCTGGTTTGCTTATTATTATACAATACTTCTGTGTGCTTCAACTACCCGATCAACCTTGAATCCATTCGACGGAAACACTTGCTTTTCGGTTCTAAGCACAGGTGAAGGCCCAATTAGATATTCAACGTACATCCCTTTGCTGCAAACAGTTAGATATTACATCATATCTATTTCACTGGGTTTACTAATTGGAGAAAATATTATGCCGAGCAAATCCCACCTTAAAATTGTGTCAATAGATTTCGTACTTCAACCATTTTTGTTTTTTTAAAACGCATATCGGTTAGGGCTTAGGCTTTTTCTTTCCACCTTGCATGTTTCCGTTGTGTTCTCTTTGGAGGTAATGACTACCACACTAAATCGATGCTCTGCTACTCAGGTTTAATAATGTGATTGGATTTACAGTTAACACGTTCATGATCATATTTCTGGATTTACAGTTAACATGGTTTGCTTATTATTATACAATACTTATGTGCACTACAATGCTTCTGTGTGCTTCAATTCATTAAACAATGCTCGAGCCAAGATTGTGCATTTGCACCATCGATGCCTCCTTATGGTATGTTAGTTGCACTATTGGTGCCTCATTCGCCATACCCATAAATGATATCCATTTCCAAGTTGTAGTTTAGCATGCCATCGAGGAAATCTTTTTAGAACTTAACTTTATCTCCCAATTGTAAAAACAACAAACTGTAATTCATAATTTGAAAAACAACGAACTGACATGGTATTAATGTTTTCATAATTTCATTTTTTATTAACTAATAATTTTTTTACATAATCTTGTATCTATAAATTAAGTTTAAATAATTTTACATAATTTCAGTTTTTATTATTTAATAACTGTTTTTTATAATCCTGTATCTATAAAAAAAAATTAAATAATTTGACATAAATTCATTTTTTATTAACTAATAACTACTTTTGCATAATTACATAAGATATTCCTTCAAATTTGAAAATCCCCATAATACTTGGAAAAACTAGGATATTTTACTATAAACATAGAATTTGAAGAGATTGGGATACATTTTATGAATATTTACTCGGATTCACGTTGTTATTATAATTGCAGATTAAGAAAAAAATGCAATTCATAATAAATTATGATTATCTTAAGATACATTAACAGAAAAGAGAGGTTAAGTTGTATCTACAAATTCATTTTTCCGTTACTGAAAGAATATTACAAAAGATAATTTTATGCCCTTCTATAAGTGCTAAAGAGCTCTTCATGGAAAATGGCGATTGCAATTTTGATCTGGCTAATCTAAGGTGTTAATCCAAACTTTTTAGTGTTCCTAAACTAACATCTTTTAGTCTTTTAGTGTTTTTATTAGGTTTAAAATATCATAATAATTATGATATTATTAATATTAAGGAGCAAGCTATATTATAATAATTAATATTATGATAATAATATTATTAATCATATTAATATTAATGCACCATTAATCACCAATAGGCCACACATTAATATAATCATTTACGTCTAAAAGATTATATATATATATATATATATTTACAGTAACGGTTGAGAGAGATATATTAAAAATCAGAAGAAGAAAAAAATGTTACAAAATGTTGGGGAGACTGTATCCATCAAAATGAGGGAGAGTTCACCTCTGCCCCAATCTATGGAATTCTTCAGTGTCTCTAACAAAAGAGGGAAATAGGCACCTCTATAATCTTCATGACAAACAAATAAAAGAACAAGCTACAGACACCTACGTAATAACCTTGAAATACATAACTTATGACAGAGCACCTCGCAAAAGACTGGACAACCATAATCTTCATGGAGACAGGGTTTTCTTTTTCTTCCTTCCTGCCGCGGCAACTTCGTTATCTTCCATGCCCAGAAGAACATCGGGGCTGTTGCTCCTACTAGTGCAGATGCAATCAACCTTGGCCTCCACAATCCTTAACCCACTGTGCAGCGAGTCAATTTTGCCTACAAGCCCCTCAAAGAACTCTTGTATTTTGATGATGTTGCCTCTGATGTCCGAATATGAAATCTGCACGAATGTAGCCAATTGTGATATGACCTTTTTGATATCCTTGCTTTCTCCCCTTAACCATCCCACCTATGCATCGATGTCATGCAGATGCGAAAGCACCCCCGGCGGAGGGCTTTCCGGCCCACGAGGAGACTCGAAATTCCCAAAGTCACCAATGCCTCCACCCACATTCCAAAGTTTATCGACCCCTGTGTCGCCGGGGTTATCACATACCTGGTGCAGAGGAGCCTTGTCCTGATGACCAAGACCATCTTCCATATTTTTCCAGTTTTTATCATTTTCTTGCTCATAGCCGATATACCCTGCATTAAGCTGAAGTCTTTGTCTTTGAACCGCTTCCATCTGCGATGGGCCAACGCCAGCTTCACTGTTTAGATGACGAACCCGCTTGGCCTGAATGCCTACGACCCCCTGCAAGTCTTTCTCCCCATTTCCCTGAACCACATCAAAAGCCGTAGGAAGTCGTTGCATCCCAACTCCTCCCGCGGTTACCTGAAGATTGGCCATACATCTCTTGCATTGGAGTGTCAGGAGACAGAGCCTAGCAGCATTGCCGACATTCCTTCCTTCCATCCTGAGGCGAGAGAACACAGGACTACCAGAACTCAGCAGAAGGACGCTCCAGGGAAACCAGCAGGGGGGAATGCACTCGTCCGCCAACCTTGCCCATGATATAGGCCAAGACCACCCTGCCTTCTTGTCGAAATTAAGTCTCGCATGCGCGACAGGTGTGGCCTGACAAACCTTGCCGCCACCTTTGACTTGGGGATGCGCAAACGAATCCATGGGGGATTTGGAATTAAATTTTCGCCTGGGTGGGATCGTAACGCAATCAAACATGCCACTAAGGCACCCATTCCATAGTTTCATGAATTTCATTTCTTGTTAACACCCCACAATTTTGTCTAGCCCCGATATTGGCCATGGTATCGGCTGCAACATTATCATTCCTTAAAATATGAAAGAAGGAGGTTGAATCATAATTGTAGGAGTTGATTGAGTTGACTAGAAGAGTATGGTATTTTGAGTTTGGGGTTTGTTGTTTTTTTATTAAGGCCCTGGTGGTTTTAATGACAATGAGAGAGTCACCTATAACGAGAAGCTTTTGTATGTTGTTTTCCTGCGCAATATTGATGCCTTTGATCATTGCGAGCCACTCTGCCTGATTATTTGTTTGTCTACCTAACCCCCAGGCATAGTCTTCCACTTTGCTTCCTTCGGAATCCAGAAGGACCCCCCCACACCTGCCAGCCCAGTTTTATGTTTAAAAGATTATATTAACTATTATGACATTAATAAAAACTAATATTTAAAAAAATAAAGTATATAAATTTCTATAAATTTTTTTTATGTAAATATTGTAATAAATGTCTTTGTATAAGTCACAGATTAATATAATCATTTACATTTAAAAGAGTATATTAACTATTATGATATTAATAAAAACTAATATTTAGAAAAAAATAAAGTATATAAATTTCTATAAAAAAATTATGTAAACATTGTAATAAATGTTTTTGTATGTTTTTATTAAATCATAACAATTTTTCACTTTTTCTATTAATTTTAGTTTTTTAATACGTCAATTAATTCAATAATAATTATAATACTCTTAAAGTATTTGAACTTGAAACAATTTAATTTTATAATAGTGAAAAAGATTTTCAAATTTTAAATCAAAGTTAATATACTAATAAAATTTAGAAAAATTAGAATATATAGATTTATAAGAAAATTGTATAAACATTAATGAGAAAAAATGTGAATATTACAAGTAATTAAAATTGATATTGCAACATCCACTATAATTAATTATAGTAAACATTTACAATATCACATTTCAATATGGAATATATTCACCACTAAAGTATTTGAACTTTTTTAGTTTTACAATATTAAAAAATTTCAAATTTCAATTCAAAACTAATACCTAACATGATTTAAAGGAAATACAATATATATATTTATGCAAAAAATGATATAGACATTATAACAAATTTGTGAAGGTGTTTTCTTTTTATTTATTATTGCAATTTTCAATTTTCTCATCAATTTTAGTCTTAAACTACACCAATTAATTCAAAATCATTGATTATAAAAATATACCTACAAACATTATAAAAAGGGTGTGCATAAATCATATCATTTTAAATTGTAGTAAAAGTTTAATTTACATTTATATTGAAGCATTCAATATAACTTTAAATTAAAGTCGAATATAGAGTGTCACATTTCAATATGGCTACATTGAATTCATTGAATTCCAAATAATTTAATTTGACAACACTAAAAACATATTTCAATTTTCAACTCAAAGCTAATAATTAGAGAAAAACTAAAGTATATAAATTTACATAAAAAAATTATGTAAATATTATAATAAATGTGTCTATGTTTTTATTAAATTATGACAATTTTTCAATTTTCCTATCAATTTTAGTTTTTTTATACATCAATTAATTCAATAATACCTATAAAGTATTTGAAAACATTATAAAAAATGGGTGTATGTAAATCATAGTTGATATACATATAAACATTATAAAAAATGGGTGTGTGTAAATCATATCATTTCAAATTACAATGAAAGTAATTTAAATTTACATTGAAACATTCCATATCACCTTTAAATTAAAGTTAAATATAGAGTCTCATATTTCAATATGGCTATATTCAATAAAGTATTTGAATTCAGAATAATTTAAATTCACAACACTTAAAACATTTTTCAATTTTCAATTCAAAGCTAATACTTAAAAAAACACCTAAAGTATATAAATTTATATAAAAAATTAAATAAACATTGTAATAAATGCGTCTCTATGTTTTTATTAAATCATAACGATTTTTCACTTTTCCTATCAATTTTAGTTTTATACATCAATTAATACAATATTAACTATATTATTTATATTATACATAGGTACATATAAAACATTACATATTTTCATGTAAGGTGGTTTTAATACTGACAAATTAAAGTGTCTTAAGCTCAAATACTTTGGTGAATACATAGGTAAATATAAAACATTACATATTTCCATGTAGGGTGGTTTTAATACTCTCAAATTAAAGTGTTATAAGCTCAAATACTTTGGTCAATACAACTGATTTTGAAAAGTGATATTGTGTACTTTTACTAGGTATCAATTTTTTAAATTCTAGATAACCATTTACAATTATTACAATCTAAACCACTGGTTGACAAAAGTCAACCAATTTAAACCATGGTCAACCATAATCAACCATTATCAACAATGGTCAACCATCATCAACCATTATCAACAATGGTCAACCATCATCAACCAATGTCAACCAAAAGTTAACCAAAGTATAAAAAAAAAATCGACCATCTTTAATCAAAGCCAACCATGGTAAAAAAAAGTCAACCAAAGTGAGCCATGGTCAACCATAATTAACCATAGTTAACCAAAGTCTACCATAATCAACCATGGACAGCCAAAAGTCAACCAAAATCAATCATGGCTAGCCAAAAATCAATCAAAATCAATCATAATCAACCAAAGTCAACCATGGTCAACCAAAATCAACCATGATAAAATATATTAATATTATAATAATAATAATAATAATAAAACTATATTAATATTATTATTATTATCATTATTATTAATATTAATAATAATAATAATAAGCCAACCATCTTCAAGAATTTTCAAGAAATATGATCAAATTCACTCATGAAACTCAAAAAATATGAGAAATTGTTGTTGATACATTCATCAAATGTAAGCTGGAAAAAATATGATAATACAATAGAATGAATTGGATACTCAAGGGAGAATTCGAATTCTCCTCCATTCATGGCGTAGTTTGCATTGGAATCATATCTTGATAAGGTCTAGTGGCCACCGATGCTGAATAATTAGTCAACAGGAGTAGGACTGAGCATAACTAGACCATGTGGGCACCAAAATAGGGGAGGAGACTCCAAGGGAACGCATAGCTAGATGTCAGTGGTCAAGCAGGGAACTCCTACACTCAGTAGCATTCAACTAGAAGCTACAGTCAGTTAATTAAGCAATCAAGGGGACAAGGTTCCCTAAATCATGGAACTGATTGATAGATATCCTAAATTTGTTCATGAGAGCACATTTTAAATCTAATGATGGAAATAAGGTGCACTAAGTGGCTAGGAGGGCTAATGATGGCCAAAAACAAGCTCCAGGGGGCCCAAAATAGGGACTAGGTGCTAGGAGACTCAACTGTTGATGCATGGATGCATGGAATGCATGCATGCATGGGAAATGCATGCAAAGCATGCAAAACCAAGATATGATGGTGAGAATATTCCAACACTCCCCCTTAAGTCGGACTATGAGGAAAAATAACTGAAAAAATAGGGCCCTGGTTACTGAGACCAAAGGTCACCCCGTACAAAAATATAAAAAAGTGTGAGGAAAGAGGGAAAACCAAATGGGAAAAAAAAAAACCCCTTGAGATAGACTACAATAAAAACTAATCAACCAAGGTAGCACTCACCCCAAGAAGGGATCAGAGATGAGTAAACTTCTTCACTGAAAAATACTTGGTGAAAATATCTGCAATCTGCTCTTCTGTAGGAAAAAAGAGCAATGCGATGGTACGATCATGCACCAATCCTCGGATGTAATGCATGTGTATCTCAATGTGTTTGGTTCTTTGTCTCATAACTGGATATGTAGAAATACTGATAGCACTCTGATTGTCACAATAGATGACCGGTGGAGTACTGTAGTGAATCCCAAGCTTCCTTCCAGGAGGGAGAGAAACAAGCTCCCAAGTATCATTCCTTTGAAGAGATTGGTACTCTTCATTCACATTGGATCTTGGGAGGCCTCAAAGAAAGCTTTTGGATCTGATCCAATCATCAGAAAACATCTGTCAGCAAGAAATGGATCTGTATGAGAGAGTGCAAACCTTGCATTTTGAAACTCATATCTAGTTCTTTTTAGATCTTGTGGATATCCAACAAGATCACCGACAGATTCAAGGGTCTTGACATCCCATCTTGGAAGAGGAGGTGGATCTTCAGGTGCTATATATTCAAGTTCTTGTGGATCTGTATCTAACATTCACTCATCTTCACTTTCGGAGTCAAAATATGAACTTTCATGAGAGGATGCTTTGCTATCTTGTTCAATCTGCTGTGGTGGAGTGGTTGGAAAGCTGTCTTCATCGACATGGTGGGAATCATGCAATGGCCACTCCTCAAACTGGACACTTCTCTCAAGAAATGTATGCATGGTAGATAGATCTAAAAGTTTGTAGGCCTTTGCATTTTGTGTATAACCAACCAGTATGCACTATTTTCTTTGTGGCTCTAAAGCTATGCTTTTCTTAGAAGGAATCCTTGCCCATGCTCTAGATCCAAAGAATCTCAGATGAGACACATATGGCTAGTTTCCCATCCATGCTTTGAAAGGATTTTTCCCTTGTAGGACTTTGTGAGGAACTCTACTCTGGAGGTAAGCATCACAATTGACAGCTTTTTCCCAAAGACTAGGAGACAATGCTTTAGCCTCAAGCATGCAAGTTTCCATCTCTTTCAAAGTTTTGTTCTTTCTCTCTGCTACACCATTCTACTGTGGTGTGTAGGGAACAGTGTGCTGCATATCAATACCGTCATCTACACAAAATAACTGAAACTTATTCTTCACATACTCTCCTCCATTGTTAGTATGAAGGACCTTGATCTTCTTATCAGTGAACTTTTCTACAGAAGCTTTAAAAAATTTGAAGTATCCAAAGACTTCTGACTTCAACTTTAGAAAATATACCCGATTGAATCTTGAATAATCATCTACGAATGTTAGGATGTATCTTGCATTATTCAAAGATAGGTGAGGAAGAGGTCCTAATATGTCACTGTGAATCAACTCAAGAGGATATGAGGCTCTCTTTTCCTTTCATTTTTCAAACTTGTGCTCAAGATGCTTACAAATCAAGAAACCTTTACAGGTGCCTTTCGCAAATCTGATGTTTGGAATCCCTTCAACCATTTTCTGATTGTGCAGTTCTTGCAAATATTGGTAGTTGAGGTGCCCAAACCTCTCATGCCAAAGTCTGCTCACTTCATTTGCATGAGTATGAAGTGCACTTTGTTTTGAGTAAGGCAAGAAGTGAGAAAACTCATAGAGTTTAGAATGGTGATCTACAATGCCTTGTGCAATGATCTTCCCAGAAGATATCTCTTGGATTTCAACCGCATTAGGAGTAAATATTACCTTCTTGGGAACTCTTGTATGGGTCATTTGGTAAACAGAAAGGAGGTTAGCTTCCAAAGTAGGCACATAGAGCAAATCATTGAAGTACTCATGATCCAGATTGATCCTTCCAATCCCTTCTAGGGAAACTTCAAAATCATCTCCCATTAGGATGGAGGGCCCAATAGTGGGTTCGAATTCAGAGAATAGATCCTTGGAAGCTAATGCAGGCCCTTCCTCACAAGCCTGCCTATCCGAGGATAAACTAGTGTCTTTATCATGTATACACTCTTCCTTAGATTTTATAACCCTTCATCTGCACTCGTATATCTAAATACATTTTTCTTACCAACAGATTGAAGTTGTATTCATATGCTCTATTGGATTAGCATGATTCATAACCTCTCACATACCCACATGTGATTCCAACTCTCTTTCATATTTTAACAAGCATAAGATTTATGTTTGTCATCCAAATATTTTTAAACTCACACAAAATGTGATATAATATAATATTAAGCACTTATTCTCTCTTACTCCACTAAATCTCTTTCATAAACTAACCCACACAGTATTCGTTAACTCCATTCACTTCCATTCTCATGGAATCATTCTATGTTTAATTCATGCACATTAATCCATCACAAATTGTTTATGATTCCCAAAACATGGATTTCCCAAAACATGAATTTCCCAACGCACCATAACTTCATAACCACTATTCCTACTTGCTTGAATTGTTTAACATAAATTCACTTACCAGTTGGATACATTCTACATCGTTCTCAATGAACAAGGATTGTAAATAGGCCACTACAGCCATAGGATTCATCTCTTACCTCTTCAATGCTCCATTCCACACTATATAACCGTATCATATGCTTGAAGGCCTATCGCTCTAACAAAAGGTGCTTCACCCGATTCTGACTTTCCACATCATTGGTTGACTATTTTCCATTATTCCTCACCGCTCGATCTACTTGAGAACGCCCAGATATCATTGGATTAACTCCACAACCTACATGAAGCGTCCATTTCCTGTGTCAATATATACAATCGCCTCTGCGCAGGAACTCCATCCTGTCTCTGCAATTTCATGCGAAATCTCCATAGACTTTTATCAATCACCCAGATTTTGGATTGACACAATCACAATACACAAATTCAATGAGAATTATTCGAACTTCTGCCCTAATTTTGAACCAATCCTCTTACATTCTCACTAGTTCAAAACCCTTATCTCACCTATCTAAAGACTACTAGTCTCTGCGCAATCACAATATATTATTCCTACAATATCACTATGCAAAAGTCCTCATACACGAGCTGCAAGCTTCGACTTGCCATTATTTCAACTCATAAACATGTTTTTTTGTACTCTCCTTCGACCCTCAAATTACTCCATCGCTCCTACAGAAGACCCTCACCAGATTTCTTGTCTCTGTCTACACTTTACCCTAAACTCGACAGGAATTTGTATAAAGTTTCTCATCTTTTCATACAAATATACAGAGCCACGAATCACAACAATTCATCACTTCTTTTAAACCATTCATTCACACACATATACAGAGTCATACAAACTATTCTTCTCTTATCAGGGTTAAAACATAGATTTGATCGATTACTTCCATTAATGAAATACTCATCCACAAAATGCATTCAATAACAGACAGCCTTGGTAAATCTGCTTCTCATTCGAAGAATATAATTGTACATGCCATCTGAAAAACTTAATCTATGGCCCGATACCCTTTCAATGGCCAACTTCCTCTCCTGAACTCTTCCTCGAGTTATCTCTCCTACTGAACCCCCTCACTGAGTTCTACCCGTAGGCTTACAAAACTCTCTCTTTTTCAAGAGTTACAATTTTGAGACTCTTGATTCCCTCCCAAGACAGCGTTTTCCAGCTCTTCGACTAACCCCTACAATTCAACAACTAACTCTATCTTTAGAAAACCATAATTACGTCACCTATGACTCATCTAACTACTAACTGGAAACAACAACTATCTCCTACGATTCATCCCTTTATTTTAGGGTTTAGTTACATGGCTTAATGCCTTCATCAATTGCTTATCAAATTACTGCTAACCTAGGTATGTCCCTATCAACTCTTTACTAAGAAATTAGAGTATTTAGTACATAGAATTGACAATGAGCCCTCTTGGCCTGATGTCAAGACTTTTAGGTTTGACTGGACATTGACACATGCCTTTGGTAGCAGATGCTCCTACATCAGACTCCCAAAGTAGAAAGAAGACATGATCACCTGATCATGTGTCCTCAATCTTCATCTTCCCGGATCCCAGACTTTAGTTTGCTTCTCATTATCTTCAGCCTCTCTTGTTTCAAATTCTGTTTTCACTTTCAAAATTTCTTCAAACACTAGCCCAGACATTGCTCTGGAAATTTCTCTTGTCACTGCTCTTGATACCACTGTAAACATTGTTCCAGATATTGCTTCCTCCAAAAATTCCTGAGTATCTTGAAATATATTCCCCTCTGCAATATCCAACTTCTGTTCACTGTTTGCAATCTTACTTTCAAAATGTAGATTGCCTTCTAATTCTATGATTGTAGTAATATACTCATTCATACTTCTTTGTATACTAGGAAATATAGTCAAGTTTGGAAAACTAGTATCTGCTCTTGTCTCCTTTACAACTTGAGACATTTCCACATCATTGACTGCAATCTCCTTCTCTTGCTTAAATGCTTTCAACAAGCATTTCAACCATTCACTAATTACTGGACTCATCTCAAACACATCATCAATATGCTGCATTTCAGTTTCAACATAACTCTCTTCTTCTTCCATGACAACCTCCAATGATTTCCCTTCAACTTCTTGATTAGTTCTGATGATTAATTCAGCTTCTTCAAACATTGTATCTTTATGCTTTTCCAGGCAACTTTCAACCTCCTTAAGTACTAAGACTGATTCTCCTTTAACTTGAGACACAGTTGCCTCACTTTCATCTTCATTGCTTTCTTCTTCTTTGTCATAAGACCAGTCTATCTAGGATACTGTTTCTTCACTTTTCATCAGAATAAAATTATGATTCTCTATCTCTGTGACAGGCTTAGATGTTTGTCCTATAATCTTCTTTTGGCCACTTAAGAAAGCCAATTCCTCTCCTTTGTCACCAATAACAGGTTCTATCATATGAGACATAACTGTCTCATCTCCATTGAAGATACTCCCTTCATTAAGTAAGGAGTTTATGAACTCCTTTTGCTGTAATAGTTCCTCTTTGTCTTCTTCACAAAGACATTCCTCATCATATCTTGCTTTGCAACTTTCAACCTCATCTAAGACAATCCCAAAAGATGGATTGCCTCCTGCAATACCTGTAAACACACTCGAATTGTTAACTTCAAAACTATCAGACCCAATGGTCTCATTTGATGATTCAGTCATCAAATCTTCCTGTTGTTCCAAGCCTTCTACATGACTCATAAATTCTTCAATACTCTTCTTCTCAGCTTCCTCAAACACAACATCAGAGTTCTTGATGTCCTCCTTTATTTCTTCCTGCTCTTGGCTATCATCATAAGTGTTATAGGTCAAACTTGCACCTCTCCGTCCGTGATCACCCTGAGCTGCTGATCACACAAAAGGACAACTTGGATGGAGGAGCATGTTGAACTTGGATGATATGACAACCCATTCCATTTCCTGACATTACTGGAAAAACACAAAAAATATCATTTTGAGATATGAGCGCTACTCTACGCAAAGAGACTAGCGCCCATACGCTACTCCACTGTATAATAGTAGCGCCCATATCCAAGTATACGCTACTCCAGTGTAGCATAGTAGCGCTCGCAATTCAAAATCGATCGAGCGCTAGTTGTTAAACACTAGGGTAGCGCCCTATACGCTACTCCACTGAAGAAGAGTCGCGTACATCTTAAAAGATGATTAAAAAATAAATTAATTCATCGAGGAGGATTAGTTGATGGCAGTTTCCTAACTCCCCCAACTTCCTCCATAACTACATCTCGACCTGAACTGCTTCTTTGATCCTATAAATACCAAGAAGGTTAAAGAAGAAGGGTTAGAAATTGGAGTTAGTGAGATTGATTAATGGAAAAACTTTGAAGGAGCTTGCATTGGAGGAGTTGTTGCTGAATACATCCAAGCTAAAGCAGAGCCAGAGCCTAGAATCTAGTTGCAGGAGCCTGTTTCATTATCAGGTATACTTGTACATCATTATATTTTTGACAAATAAAGGTTGAAGTGTTTTTCTTGTTGCAATTTGAATGTGTTATGAAATGGCATCTTAAGTTGGATTTATTTTGGTCAATGCTGAATGTTAAACATTGTTTTTGTTTCTTTCAAGCTTTATATATTGCCCAAAATGTTTTGAGAAAGGTATTGTTGTTGCAGGTTTGCTGAAGGAAAAGTAGATTTGGAAGTTGAATACGAGATCAAGTCAAGGCCAGGATCAGACTTCGGTTAAAAGGTGTGTTCCCTAAATCTACAACCTATTTCTTTTTGTAAATGTTTCTGTAATAGCATAAATACACTTACCTGTCACCCCAACCAAGTTGATAGCATTAGTTTCCTTTCTATAGGGTAGAAATGCCCGCCAACAGACTGGCGACTCCGCTGGGGAAATAGAGTTTTTGGCTTTAGGAAACCTTGTTCTTGTGTGTCTTCTCAGATTATTTTGACTTCTTTGATGTGTCAAGAAACTTTTTAGGTATCCCTTGCCTGTTTCTTGCATGCTTTCATCAGTTTTTGTTACCTTCCAAAGTCAGTTTTCAAGCCTTTAAGATATGAGCGCTACTCTGCTATATATACAGTAGCGCCCATACGCTACTGTGCTATATATACAGTAGAGCCCATTTCAGTAGGGGCGCGAGTTGCTCTACTACACAGTAGAGTACACTTTCTATAGCATTCCTTTTTGGCTTGCTTGTGTTTTAAACCTTTTGGTGATTTGTTGACTGTGCTGTAGGATCCCTTTGATGGTTGCATGAGATTTTTAACTGTTGTTTAAGTCATAAGAACCTTCTCTTGAAGTTTTTCCCATTTTTTAAACCGCTTGTTGACCTTTGGAATTTTTGGGACTTTTTATTGACTTTTTGAAGACTAGGGAGTGTTTGGTGTTGAGCACTTCCACTTTTTTAGACCCTGACTACCTGTTGCTAGCTTACAAACCTGCATACTCCTGTATCTGCTGTTTGTGGTGACGTTGTCTGCTCTCTACTACTCCCATCCTTTGTTTTAGGGTTTGGTCCTTGGTAGAGCTTCTAGGGTGTCTTATTTTTGGTCAAGTTTCATTCTTCCAGGACTTCTTGTCTTTTGGCTGGTTGCAAGTGCTCTTAAACAGCTGTAGGCTAGTTCATTTTCTCAGTTTCTTTGTGTTAGTAAGGCAGCTTGCTTGTCTACTTGTGCTTGGCATAGTGGTCTTCCTAGGGCTAGATACTTTAGGTCAGTCCTTTGGTGTCTTTTCTCCTTTGTTTTCTTCCACTTTGTTCTCAAGTTTATAGGCTTTTCTTTGTGAAAAAAACCGGTAGATCAAGTCTTTTTCGAGCTAGGGTTTCGACAGCTATAGGCCTAAGAACTTTTAGCCATACTTACACACATTGCATATAAAGTTTTATTTGGCTTTCCATTTTTGTATAGTTCTTTTTCGGTTATTGAAAAAGCAAAAAAAAAAATTGGTATGATAAGCTTAAGTAGAACTTGTTTCGGTTGTTGCAAGATAGCTTAGTTTAATTTCAAAAAAGAAAACAAAAAATTTTAAGTAGGTTTGCTTAGATTTTCAGTTTTGGAAAGAAGTAGATAAAAAAATTGAAAAGAGCTTTGTTGTAGGAAAGTTTGAATTATATTTGCACTTTTGTTTTCTTGTTATAACCACGCTCACACACCCACTACCCTTTTTGAGTAATAACAACCCTAAAATTTACTAATAAAATGAAATAGAAACATTTTTCTTTTTAGGGTACACTACACCAACTAGTTTTGGTTAGGATCTTGGGTTTAAATCACCTTAAACCACCCAAGATCACACATTGCGCAAAAATCGTAGTGAGACTATCATAGGTAAACCCACCTCACTCAAAATTTGCCTGGGATCTATGCAGTAGGTCATTGCGAGATCAGTTTGTGGGAATACTCCTCCTACTTGTTGTTCGCGCATATGCCAGGATCGGATTGCGTATTGGGGACTCTTTCGAGTTTCGGGCTTAGCTACCCTGCCCACGCTTTCTGATTCGACCGGTGACTGTTCCCCCAGGAATTTTCGGTGTTGTGGTATCCATAGTATCAGACTCTAGGTTCATACACAGGTGACAGCAGAGGGTATATCTGCTGTACCTAAGACAGACGTGGGAGGAAACCCCTTGTAGGTCTTTGGGAGGGCGGTTGGGTGATTCCAGCGCTTGCACCCTTAGTCATTGTATTGTGGACCCCGGGTAACTATCTTTCTTCCTTCGTTGATCTGTTCTGGGCCCTCATCATCCCAGACTCTTCTCCGGAAGGCACCTTTGTTTGATTGGTTTGTATACTTAGGAATTTTTTTTTAGTTGGTGTGCTGTTTGCCCCCTAGTTGTAGTGGCCACCAGGTTCTAGTTTGTTATTTTATATTTATAATCACGAAGAATCAACAACTCCGTAGATCGAGAAGGATTCAAAACCTTCCACCAGTTAGAACAGAACCTATACAACCAGCCAGACGACAGCGGGTAAACCTCGGTATTTCTTCAGAAATTACCTCTGAAATAGAATTGCTTGAAGAAATCCTTGTAACAGAAAACCTTGAAATTGAGGTTCCTGAGGAACCACTACCAGGTACCACAGATCAGCAACACTTTAGTACTGTTGAGGTGGAAGATCTTACTTCCGCAGAGTATAGCACTCCTTTCAATCCTCCTTTAACTAATACTAGAATTTCGCTTCTGTCACCTGTTGGTTTCCAGCAGCCCCTTTTCAGTGCAGATCTTTCCTTTCCTGGACATCTGATGTCTAACTCAGGAGGTGAACAGGGGGTTCCCCAAACTCCCACTTTAGGTATGAACACCAGCACAGTTAATCCTTCTTTTACTGCTACACCTAGTCAGGCATAAACCACATCAGTGCCTACTCCATCTTTCAGTTTCAACACTAGTACATTAGGCATGTCTAGTTTTACAATGATGGCATCTATTCCTACATCTACTGTTGGACCTAGCAGTATGGCCAACTGTGCAACACCTTCTACTTCCCAACCGTTATATCAGATTCCTAGTACTTGGGTTTCCACACTTGTGGTAGGACCAAGTGCTTCTGCAAACATGCCAGTCATGGGTACCATGACTGCACCGTCCACATCAGCTTCTACTGGTTTCAATACCTTTGTAGGCCCTAACTTGAATCAAGGTAACATGCCTGCAGGTAACACCCCTTTTTCCTTATTTTCAGGGGGAGGGGGTAATATGTTTAACCAGCAGTATGGCGGGGCCAACACCCAGCCACAGTGGACGAACCCGCAAAGCACTAATCCACTCTCGTATGGGTGGGGAAATTTTAATAACTCTTTCGTACAACAACAACAACTGGCAGGGGGCAACCCCTACCAACAAATACCTGGGGGTAATCCCTACCAACAGTTAACTGGGGGCAACCCCTATCAACAGATGGTAGGTGGCAACTCCTATCAGCACATGGCCGGGGGCAACCCTTATCACCAGATGGCTGGGGGCAACCCTTACCAACAATTCATGGGACAAACAATGGGTGGTTCCCCTTATCAAGCACCATCTTACCGGCCTCGTCTACCTTTTCTGGCAACCTTAAATTTGCCAGATCTTTCTAAACTAACAAATGATCCTGTGTGTCATAATGCCACGTGGCCATCAGTTCCCACCAAATTACTTTCGGATATTCCAAAATTCGAAGGCAAAACAGGTGAAGATCCTGGTGACCATGTCACTACCTTCCACCTTTGGTGTTCTTCCAATTCTTTAAACGAGGATTCCATCAGATTGAGATTGTTTCAAAGGACCTTAACTGGTCCTGCAGCCAAATGGTACATTGAGCTACCTGCGGCTACTTTCTCTAGTTTTGGAGACCTAGCAATCGTCTTTTTGAACCATTTCCAGCTTCCTGTTCGGTATGATGTCGGAACAGAACTTTTGTCTACTTTTAGACAAAATAAAGCCACTCACCTATCTGACCACATTCAGGAGTGGCGAAGACGAAAGAGGCTCATAAAGGCCAACATTCCTCTAGAGTTCCTGCTTGAGTGGTACTTGAAATCACTCCCTCCTTATATTTCTAAGGAAGTAGCGACATCTGGAGTATCCAATGAAGAAGAAGCCATCTTAAGGACTCAACAGTTAGACCTTGTTTATGCACAATCTGGTCTACTGTACGAGATTATACCTGACGCACCGAGATCAAATACTGATCTGAGTAGACCCAAACCTGGACCACATGCTGACGGCATAGTGGGTTCAGTTAACTCTGCAGCCTTCGAAGCACTGACCAAACAGGTCCAAGCCTTAACTGTCAAACATTCGACTGCAGACATTTCTTCCGTCACGACCTCTCCTTCGACTTCTGAGCCTGTCAATCAGGTTCAGAACAATCAAAAGGGCCCTCGGCAGCCCAACAACAAAAAGAAGGGCAAGAAAGGAGAGGGGAACCAACAAAAGCCCAAAAAAGACAATGCCGAAGAGGGTAACAAGGAAGAAAAGAAGGTTAAGTTCCCTTGTAAACTTTGCAAGCAGAACCACCTTACTCATCAATGCCCTCTACTTGAAGAAGCCCAGAAGCTTTTAAGAGAAAAGAAGCCTGCCGTCCTGAAATATCCATTTCCTAAAGGGCAAGGCTCAACTTCTGGCACCTCCAAAACTGGGGGCACTTCGCACGCTTCGGTTGATCAAACATTTATAAACATGGTTAATTCGGATGCACTTTTGCAAACTAGAGCCAGGAACTATACCCCGGAAGAGCAGAAAAAGGATAAGGAGATTCCTGAATCCTCCACTCCACTCCACATACCTGTGGACCCAATGCCCAAGATTCCGAAAGGTGTCTTGAAGAGGGCATCGCACAATCCAAACACACGGTCTGCTTCTAACTACAATGTGGTTTAAGATTTAGCCCAGACCCCTTGTGCCATGTCTACTCTAGAAGTCTTGCAGAGTTGTCCTTTACAACGAAATGCACTTCTGGCAGCGATTGGGAGTATGGAGTCCTCCAACATGTCTGCGCGTTTTGATATGACTGATGTCAAATACCGATTGCCATATCACGTTGCCCTTCAGATTGAGGTCGTTCATGGTCCAATGACCATCAGGCGAGTTGTAGTAGATGAGGGAGCGTCGACGTGCGTAATGTCGATTTCCTGTTGGAAAGCTTTAGGTTCTCCTAAGTTAGCCCCTTCCAACACACTGCTTACTGCATTTGATGGAAGAACTTTCCGGCCACACGGATTTTTGCCATCATTTGATGTCACTTTGGCCGGTAAGACAGTTGCTGTTGAAATAGAAGTTCTGGACGCTCCGCTCGATTACAATATGTTATTGGGCAGGAGTTGGACTTATGCCATGCGAGCTATAGCATCGACAGTTTTTCGAGTGGTTATGTTCCCATTTGAAGGTAAGATCGTTACAGTCGATCAACTTTCTCTCACTCAAGGAAAACACCAGACTTCTTCGGAAACCACGATTCCTTTGGTTGATCAAACCGCCCCTGTTAAGGAGAGTTTAGGAGCAGGGTTGTATGGTTTGTTAATAGGCACTTTTGACATCCCCTCCCCTGTTCTTTTTATGCGTTCTGATGTGGGTATTGCTACCGAAACATTTACGGTCGGTTTAAGAACTGATCCTTGGATCCTTCCTACCATGTCAGAACCTTGTGTGCCTCCCTCCATTGCAGAAGTGGCCTATATGGAAACTCAACACGCTGCAATGGAACATATCATGACTCCACCAGTCTCTATTGAGTCAGATATGGACTATGCTCCGGCATGGTCACTGAATTCTACTCACTCGTTCGATTGTTTAGATACTGTTTTGCCATCTGATGAAGCCATCTTAGAAGTTATGATGGGCCTGGACCAACCTTGGGAACATATGCATCATAGTTCCTACATACTTCCAGATCTAGACAGAATTGAGAGAGGAGAATTCCCTGTGAGACCCGGTGGATTGGTTGATTTGTCATCTTCTCCTTCTACTTCAAGAGCTGTTTATGCTGAAGGAAATATGGCTAATATTTCAAGAACAATTCCAATCAACATTTCCACCAAACCCGGGGTCGTGGAAAATATTTTTATTGGTGCACACTGTTCTCCAGAAGAGATAGCTCTGTATACAAAACTTTTTAAGGAATTCCGCGACGTTTTTACTTGGTCATATGAGGAGATGCCAGGTATTGACCCAACCATTGTGGAGCATGTCATCAAAACGTACCCTAACGCGAAACCTGTGAGATAAAAGCTCCATCCTGTAAACCCTAGAAAAGCGACCGCCATTAAGGCGGAGGTTGAAAAGTTGCTCAAAGCCGATTTCATTTATCCGATTGATATGACAGAATGGGTTTCAAACCCCATTCCGGTTGATAAAAAGCAAGGTACCATTAGAGTCTGTACTGACTTCCGGGATTTAAACAAAGCTTGCCCGAAAGACAACTACCCCACACCATTTATTGATCAAATTATACATGCTTGTGCGGGACACGAGATGTTCTCTTTCATGGATGGTTTTTCAGGTTACAATCAGATAGAAATCAAACCTGAAGACCAACATAAAACAACTTTCATTTGCCCATGGGGGACCTTCGCTTATCGGAAAATGCCATTCGGTTTGAAGAATGCTGGAGCTACCTTCCAGCGCGCAATAAATTTTGCTTTTCATGATATCAAACACATTGTAGAACCTTACTTGGATGACCTCCCGGCACGATCTCGAAAGAGACGGGATCATCCAGATCATCTTAGACAAGTGTTCGAAAGATGTAGAAAATATAAGATTCGCTTGAATCCGAATAAATGTGTGTTCTGTGTCGAATCGGGACGTTTACTGGGTTTCATTGTCTCTAATCGTGGTATAATGGTTGACCCACTTAAAGTTGAGGCGATTGTAAATCTGCCTCCTCCTCGCACCTTGCAACAACTTCAAAGTCTGCAAGGCATGTCTAATTTCTTACGGCGATTTATCATAAACTACGCCAAAATTACCAAAGGTTTTATGAGGCTACTCAAACAAGATTCCTACTTTGTGTGGGACGAAGCTGCACAAGCATCCTTTGAAGCTTTAAAAAAGGCACTCCTTTCAGCATCCTTGTTGAGCCCGCCAGATTACTCAAAAGATTTTCTGTTATACCTGGCAGCGTCTCTTACTACAATTGGTATAGTTTTGGTTCAGGAAGACGATATGTTCCAAGAACATGTTGTCTACTATCTTTCTCGCGCATTGATAGCCCCTGAGGTTAAATACTCGCACGTTGAGAAGTTAGCACTTGCTGCGGTCTATGTGGTACAGAGGCTTCGTCACTATATACTTTTACGAACTACTACAGTGATAGCAGAAGTCAATCCTTTCCAGTACGTTCTCACCCGACGAATCATCGGTGGGAAATACAATAAATGGATTGTGATTCTACATGAATTCGATTTGGTATTCCAATCAGCCAAGTTGAAAAAATCACTAGTGTTCGCTGAATTAATCTCAGAATTTCCAAGTGACTTAGAACGCGTTGAGGAAGAAACATCATTCCCTGACGAACATATCTTCCTCATCGCCTCCTCTGACCCATGGTACGGAGATATTTTAATATATCTCCAGACTTTGAGGTGTCCTACCACTTTTCCCGAGAAGAGCGACGCAAGCTTAAAAGCCATGCGAAAAACTACCTTATTATCTCAGATACTTTATATCGACGTGGGGTAGATTCCATTTTACGACGTTGCTTAACTCGGGAAGAAGCTGAAGCAGTATTAAATGATGCCCACAGTGGAGCTTGTGGGGGACATCTTTCCGGGTTGGCAACAGCTCAGAAGATACTGCGTGCCGGATATTTTTGGCCCACGATCATTAAAGATTGTGTGGAAGCAGCGAAACACTGTCGACCGTGTCAGTTTTTCACTAAGAAAATGAGGGCACACCCAGCTCCTCTTCATCCTGTAATTACAGCAGGTCCCTTCACAAAATGGGGGGTTGATTTCATGACATGCAATCCAGTTTCAGCTGGAGGACATCATTACATCATCGTTGTCGTTGACTACTTTACTAAGTGGGCAGAGGCAATGCCTACTGTTAAGGCAGATGGAGAAACTGTCGCTTATTTCGTGTTTAATCAGATCATAGCACGGTTTGGCATACCTAAAGAGATAGTGACTGATCATGGCAGTCATTTCCAAAATAGCATGATGACTGAGTTATATACAATGCTTGGTTTTCGACAAGAACATTCGTCTTCATACTATCCTCAGGCGAATGGACAAGTTGAAGCAGTGAACAAAACTTTAAAGGTTATACTACAAAGAATTGTTAATGCCAGTCGGAATAACTGGCACATCATGCTGTACCCGGCTCTTTGGGCTTACCGAGCCAACGTTAAGACTGCTACCGGTTTCTCTCCCTTCCAACTTGTGCATGGGATAGAAGCAGTTGTGCCGATTGAATGCGAGATTCCTTCGCTAAAACTAGCAGTTCAGTTACTACCCGATACTTCAATACTCGAAGAACGTTTGTTACACTTAGAACATCTAGATGAACAGTGCTGGGATGCGCTTACAACAAACGAGGTTCACAAAAAACGAGTCAAAGGACAGTACGACAAATCCGTCAAACCTAGAGTTTTCATCGAGGGAGATTTGGTCCTACTTTGGGATCAAGACAAAGAACCTTAGGACCCGGTAAATTCAAATCCAGGTGGCTCGGACCTTATATAATTTCTAAGGTATTGAAGAAAGGTGCCTACGAACTGGTAGATTACGAAGGTAATAAGTTGGCCGAGCCTAGAAATGGGCTCTACCTGAAGAAGTACTACGCCTAGGCTGAAATACTTTTTCTTGTAACATAGCTGTATATTTTTGTAAAGCTAGTTTTGTTATGCTCGTTAGGTGATCTTATGTGTGTTTTGTTTCGTGTACCAGATGTCAACCGCACATTTCTTAGGATTTGCTGATGGCGCCAGTCACCACACCTGTCAGTTGGCTGCAGCAGCTTGGGTCATTTACTCACCCGCTGACCAACTTGTCTCTTCGGGGGGGGGGGTTTGTTTGGGACCTACCACGAATAATGTGGCTGAATACAGTGCAGTTATAGAACTTCTCCGAGATGCTCTCAGTCATGGCATTTCGTACCTGGAGGTAAGGCTTGACTCACAATTAATTGTATTTCAGTTAACAGGTGTCTATCAGATCAGGGATCCAGGATTGCTACGTCAGTTTCTACGAGTTAGACTTTTGGAAAGACAATTTCATTCTATCAGATATGAACACATTCCGAGAAGTTTAAAAACTTTAGCTGATTCATTAGAAAACTATGTTTTAGACTGGCATTTGCATCATACATTATAACCAACATTGCACACATAAAATTAAAACGCATACACATGTAAATAACCGATACTGTATATAACCGGTACCATATCAAAAAATATGAGTTTTGAGTCATGAGTCTCTCAAGTCAAGTCATAAAAGTACAAAAGTTGGGCATAGTAGCCTAAAAAATATATACATATAATGTTTTCTTCTCCTATGGAGAAGGAGGGACCTCCTCATCATCTACCGCATTGCGATAGCATATCACTAGTCTAGCAATCCGCCGCAACACCCTAAGCCATGCTGGGGGCACCCCAACAACATCTTCCTGCATGTCAACAGGAATCTGGTCCATGCGGCATGCAGGAATCTCATGAGTCAACCGACTCATTTTCCTCTCCAGGGTTCCCAACATAGCATCCGCTGCGGTAATATCAGCTGGCCTCACATAGATAGTAGGATGTCCCTTAGGACGAACAGGCCCAACATTTGCATATGACACTTGATTAGAACTCCAAAACTCATTCATAAAAATCAAATACTTGAAAAAGTTTGAAAAAATTGAATAAATTCTCAAAATTTAAACATACTAATATCTCCCCAGGCTCCACCTGGCGGAAGCACCAGCTCTGGATCGTGACGGAAATCCAATCCAGCAGAAGGAAACTGCTCAAAAGCGGGTACTTGCCTCTCCCACCACCCCCAGAAGTCATTAGTGTGGTAACAATAGTGACTTTCCCCACCACCCTGGCGGAGGAAAATGTCACCCCAACGGCCTAGTCTGGGCTCACGGGGGTTAACCTGTGGTAGAGGCATCCCCAAACTAATAGCAGGCATCCTCTCAAAGAAGAAAGTACACAAAATACTTCTGTACCCAAAATTCTTCATTGTGCCAGATTTGCAACCTGTCAATTGAGACTTCATGTTTGCCAGCAAGCTAGTACTCCAATCATAAACATGGTTGTGCAAGCACTGTACACCAATATGCATCGAATGCCTGGAAGCTAAGTGTTGTGATGCACTACCGGCTACCCGGTTGATCATGCTCACTATCACTTTCAGAGGGAGACCATCAATAGTTGAAATCAAGACTTGGCTTCCCGATTTTTCTGCTCCGGCAACATAGTATGTATTCACATATTCTTGCACTGATCGTGCACCCAAACGAGAAGACCCTTTCAGATTGATTACGTCTCCTCTCCTTGAGAGACCGATAATAAAGTAGATGTCCTCAACAATAAGCTCAAGAGTTTGCCCGCGGATGATGAAGGTATTAGTATCGACATCCCAATACTGAATCAGTCTTCGAAACAGTTTGTTTAATGCCCGCATGTTTACGGTTCGATAAAATTTCAACAAACCGCATCTTCAGAGCGCATGGAGGGTAGCCGGGTCTTGCATGGCTAACCTATCCATGGCTTCATGCTCCCTTTCCCTCCATTGTAAGAACATCCTGCACAAAAAACCAAAAATTTTGAGTCTCGGCGTTTGTAGGTAGCTTTGCAAGTATGTACGCTACTGTGTATACTACACAATAGCGTGTAGGCGCTACTCTGTTTGAGCAAAGTAGCGCCCATTGCGTTTGTACGCTACTCTTGTGTATACACAGTAGCGCCCGCGCATAAACGTTTGTGAGCATCACGTTGCAAAGCTATTTTTGCTCAAAAATTGAAAAATAAACCATTGAAATGCAAGATAGGTGGATTTCAACTTACTTGGTGGAGGAAATGTGACGATTGGATGCTCGGTTTGATCGCAGTGGAGATTTGTAACTTGCAAAATGTTGCCCCAATTTTTTCCCTACAAACAAATTGAAAATTGATTTTTTAAAACAATGAAAATATATATAAATTGGATTTTGATTTTTACCCATATTTGTTAGTTTTCTATAGTTTCAAAATTTTCATAAAACCCTAATTAATCAATTGAAACACACAATACGGTATAACACTGATCCAAGCTCAATTTTCACTTAATTGTTGTCGGATTTCGTCTCCTAAGCTCAAATTTCTTGATGATAGACCTTGTCAGTTAACTAAACATTCCGAATTCATATATCATTTAAGATTTTTGCCGCATCGACTAATATTTTGTTGAAGACCTAGTTTTGGCAGGGCATGAAGCTACGATCCTAGAAGCTGACCTTTAAGTCATTTTAAGCTCTTGTTTGGACTATCTAAACCTAAGCAAGATTGCCGAGCAAACTTGTCCTCTTCGAGCTCGTTAAAGTATCCGAAGGCTCATCCACTCAGGTATAGAATTATCCCTTTTCTGGGCCTCAGTGGATTAATCACGGAAAATGTATATTTTAGGTATACTCCTGTATGCGCTAGAAGAGTTCTCCTTTCATTGTTTTATACTTTTTCGGGGGAGGAGACTAACTGTACGAAAAAGGACCTTTTGGAATCTCTCTTTAGGGTTTTCAAACTCTCTAAACATGAAAATACCAAGCGAGCATTCACCTACTCGGGCTCGATGTGAAATCCACGAGAGGGTAAGTAGAGGACTATTTAAGTTTTTCCACTCTATAAACAAGAAAACACCGCCGAGCACAGACCAATCCGGGATCGATATAAAATCCACGGATAGGTGAAAAGAGGATTGTTTAAGTTTTTCATACTCTATAAACAGGAAAACACCGGCGAGCATTAATCTGCTTGGGCTCGATACTAAAATCCACGAGCAGATATATGGAGTTATTGTTTAAGTTTTTCAGACTCCTTAAAATTGAAAACACCGGCGAGCAAGAACAGATCTCGGCTCGATATTAAAATCCAGAGATCAGTACATATAGAGTAATCTTCTATCTCTTCTTCGAACTCTATAAATTATGAAGAAGGTACTGATTCTTCCTCCCATGGGCTCGTTAAATTTTTTACATGGTTGGACCTATTGAGTTTTCATTCTTTCTTGGACTCATAAAAACAACAAGAAGGGTATTCTTTTATCTAAAAAGAATAAGGAACGGGAAAGACATATCATATCTTCATTGTCAAAGGCAGTTTTCAGTCAAGTTCTATCCTTGAACACATCACCTACTTGAGTCTATCTTGTCGGTTGGGTTTAGTTTTTGGCCTCAGGGTGAACCTTTCCTCCGAGTTATTTACTCCCCCGGTTGGTTATTCTTCCAACCATATGGAGGGTCTGTTAATGTCTCTTACATTTCAGATTTATTTACCCCATTATGTCAGAAGCTGCCTGAGTCACTTTTGTGTCATGCTCACTGTTCAAGGATATACCCTGTGTCGGCCATTCTGCAGTTTACCTTGACCTCATGTGTCGGCCTTCCTAGTGTCAGTCTTGTTGCATATTATTCCATATCAGCTCTTACCAGTTGAGTGTTCCTCGAGTTGGATGATGGAGGATGCCTTAAGGCCTCCCTTCCAACGGACTTCTTCCCATCGACACCAAATCATTATTCTGGGATTGAAGTTTAGAGTTTCGGTTAGTACCTTGGAGATTGCAGTCACCAGTGGCAATTTTCCTCGCTGTTGAATGATGAGAACACATCAATGTCTCTTCTTCGACAGGATTCCCAAGTGTTCGACTCCAAGTCCATCTATTCACATTTGGCGAATCGTACTTGGTACCTTGGACCCCATCATCATTATCGGTGGAAGTCCTCGTGTTTGTTAACGGTATACATCAATGACCGGTAATCAAACGATGCCCTCCATGTTCGACTATCATCTCATCTATTCACATGGTTAGGGTTTGTACCTAGGGTTATTGTGGGATGAAGACCTTGGGATTTTGGATGACATTACCTCATTTTGTTATCACCCAAGTTGCGCAAGACTGAGCCTCACTTATATTCGGCTCTCCATGAGACATAGATCCAGTTTGTTGTTATGGCTATGATCTCTCAGTTTGACATGGATCCACGCTTGTATTTCAAGTGGCCATGCTTTTATATACATCTCCTTGTTATGTATCGGAGATCATGTTGTATCACACTCCACATCTATACGATGTCAAAAATGTAATTGCTCGCTGACCTTGATCTTTGTTGCAGGTTTCTTGTGGCTTGTTTTCTGCGGTTCTGTGCTCCTCCTCTGGCTTTGGATTATAATGTATTTCGGCCATCGTTTCCCTCTGACCTCACACATTAGGGGGCATCTGTTCTAGGTCAAACTTGCACCTCTCCGTCCGTGATCACCCTGAGCTACTGATCACACAAAAGGACAACTTGGTTGGAGGAGCATGTTGACCTTGGATGATATGACAACTCATTCCATTTCCTGACATTACTGGAAAAACAAAAAAAATATCATTTTGAGATATGAGCGCTACTCTACGCAAAGAGACTAGCGCCCATACGCTACTCCACTGTATAATAGTAGCGCCCATATCCAAGTATACGCTACTCCAGTGTAGCATAGTAGCGCTCGCAATTCAAAATCGATCGAGCGCTAGTTGTTAAACACTAGGGTAGCGCCCTATACGCTACTCCACTGAAGAAGAGTTGCGTACATCTTAAAAGATGATTAAAAAATAAATTAATTCATCGAGGAGGATTAGTTGATGGCAGTTTCCTAACTCCCCCAACTTCCTCCATAACTACATCTCGACCTGAACTGCTTCTTTGATCCTATAAATACCAAGAAGGTTAAAGGAGAAGAGTTAGAAATTGGAGTTAGTGAGATTGATTAAAGGAAAAACTTTGAAGGAGCTTGCATTGGAGGAGTTGTTGCTGAAGACATCCAAGCCAGAGCAGAGCCAGAGCCCAGAATCTAGTTGCAGGAGCCTGTTTCATTATCAGGTATACTTGTACATCATTCTATTTTTGACAAATAAAGGTTGAAGTGTTTTTCTTGTTACAATTTGAATGTGTTATGAAATGGCATCTTAAGTTGGATTTATTTTGGTCAATGCTGAATGTTAAACATTGTTTTTGTTTCTTTCAAGCTTTATATATTGCCCAAAATGTTTTGAGAAAGGTATTGTTGTTGCAGGTTTGCTGAAGGAAAAGTAGATTTGGAAGTTGAATACGAGATCAAGTCAAGGCCAGGATCAAACTTCGGTTAAAAGGTGTGTTCCCTAAATCTACAACCTATTTATTTTTGTAAATGTTTTTGTAATAGCATAAATACACTTACCTGTCACCCCAACCAAGTTGATAGCATTAGTTTCCTTGCTATAGGGTAGAAATGCCCGCCAACAATAAGCCAAGCTCTCTTTTCTTTCATCCTTTGCTGCATGATGAGGAGAAGCACCTTCCTTTAACTGTGCATGTCCACTTGCATGAGACTCAGCTGTCTCATCTTCTTTCAAAACATAATTTAGATTCTGCTTATCTTCTTCCTTCTTCATGACAATATCAGAAAATTGTCTTTCCTCATTCTTTTCACCTGCAAACATACACAAAATATCAGTTTCAAAACATGGAGACCTCTTGGTATCACTCGAAGCTTCAGTCTTCAAGACTCCCCTCAGACACTCTCTTGCCTTGAGTATCTCTTCTTGACACTAAGCATTTATCAGTTGCTCTCTTCTCCCTTTTAGCTAATGCCACTTCAAATTTCTCCTCATGAGGAAACCACATCTCTAGTTTCCTTCTCCTTTTGTAACAACTCCATAAGTACTCCTAGACAGACTTCCATCTCAGCCTTCTCCCTCTCATATTCTTCATTAGTCATCTTTCTCCATATGCCATTTGTCTTGGCATGTTCTTCCCTCACTTTGTGGCTGCCTCCCGAACCTCTGCTATGACTCTTGATAGTCATCTTCTTGAGTTTATTCCACTCTCTATGAGCTGCACTCACAACTCATCTACTCTTTGAGAACACAACTGTCCTCTTGTATCTCAACCTCAGTTGAAGTACTAGGTTCTGGACACACCTCTTCTTCCTCTAAAAAACCCTCACGGGCTTCCTTCACCACTGCCCCTAAGGCTGTGATCTTCTTGCTGAGATATTTCTCTTCTACTCTTTGCTGCTATCTCTTCTTCTTTACAGATTGCTGCAAGTCTGTCTTCTTCCTTCACAAAAAAACTTTCTTGCTTTCCTGCTCTGATACCAATTAATGCAGGCCCTTCCTCACAAGCTTGCCTATCCGAGGATAAACTAGTGTATTTATCATGTATACACTCTTCCTTAGATTTTATAACCCTTCATTTGCACTCGCATATCTAAATACGTTTTTCTTACCAACAGATTGAAGTTGTATTCATATGCTCTGTTGGACTAGCATGATTCATAACCTCTCACATACCCACATGTGATTCCAACTCTCTTTCATATTTTAACAAGCATAAGATTTATGTTTGTCATCCAAATATTATTAAACTCACACAAAATGTGATATAATATAATATTAAGCACTTATTCTCTCTCACTCCACTAAATCTCTTTCATAAACTAACCCACACAGTATTCGTTAACTCCATTCACTTCCATTCTCATGGAATCATTCTATGTTTAATTCATGCACATTAATCCATCACAAATTGTTTACGATTCCCAAAACATGAATTTCCCAACGCACCATAACTTCATAACCACTATTCCTACTTGCTTGAATTGTTTAACATAAATTCACTTATCAGTTGGATACATTCTGCATTGTTCTCAATGAACAAGGATTGTAAATAGGCCACTACAGCCATAGGCTTCATCTCTGCCTCTTCAGTGCTCCATTCCACACTATATAACCGTATCATATGCTTGAAGGCCTATCGCTCTAACAAAAGGTGCTTCATCCGATTCTGACTTTCCACATCATTGGTTGACTATTTTCAAGTATTCCTCACCGCTTGATCTACTTGAGAACGCCCAGCTATCGTTGGATTAACTACATGACCTACAGGAAGAATCCATTTCCTGTGTCAATATATCCAATCGCCTCTGCGCAGGAACTCCATCCTGTCTCTGCAATTTCATGCGAAATCTCCATAGACTTTTATCAATCGCCCAGATTTTGGATTGACACAATCACAATACATGAATTCAATGAGAATTATTTGAACTTTTGCCCCAATTTTGAATCAATCCTCTTACATTCTCACTAGTTCAAAACCCTTATCTCGTCTATCTAAAGACTACCAGTCTCTGCGCAATCACAATATATTATTCCTGCAATCTCACTATGCAAAAGTCCTCATACACGAGCTGCAAGCTTCGACTTGCCATTATTTCAACTTAGAAACACGTTTTTCTGTACTCTCCTTCGACCCTCAAATTATTCCATCGCTCCTACAGAAGACCCTCGCCAGAACTCTTGTCTCTGTCTACACTTTACCCTAAACTCGACAGGAATTTGTATAAAGTTTCTCATCTTTTCATACAAATATACAGAGCCACGAATAACAACAATTCATCACTTCTTTTAAACCATTCATTCACACACATATATAGAGTCATACAGACTATTCTTCTCTTATCAGGGTAAAAACATAGATTTGATCGATTAATTCCATTAATGAAATACCCATCCACAAAATGCATTCAATAACAGACAGTCCTAGTAAATCTGCTTCTCATTCGAAGAATATAATTGTACATGCCATCTGAAAACCTTAATTTATGGCCCGATACCCTTTCAATGGCCAACTTCCTCTCCTGAACTCTTCCTTGAGTTCTCTCTCCTACTGAACCCCCTCACTGAGTTCTTTCCGTAGGCTTACAAAGCTCTCTCTTTTTCGAGAGTTACAATTTCGAGACTCTTGATTCCCTCCCAAGACAGAGTTTTCCAACTCTTCGACTAACCCCTACAATTCACCAACTAACTCTATCTTTAGAAAACCATAATTACTTCACCTATGACTCATCTAACTACTAACTGGAAACAACAACTATCTCCTACGAGTCATCCCTTTATTTCAGGGTTTAGTTACATGGCTTAATGCCTTCATCAATTGCTTATCAAATTACCACTAACCTAGGTACATCCCTATCAACTCTTTACTAGGAAATTAGAGTATTTAGTACATAGAATTGACAATGAGCCCCTCTTGGCCTAATGTCAAGACTTTTAGGTCTGACTAGACATTGACACATGCCTTTGGTAGCAGATGCTCCTGCATCAGAAGCAGACATGTGTTTGGATGCTCCAGAATCTATGATGAATTAGGTTGCATTCGAAGTGCCAGCCATGAGTGCAGGACACCTCTCTTTGTCCTCTAATTTAGGATCATCTTCTTTTATTCTAGCATTTGCAGGTACTGGAAGATTGTTTTTCTCTAGAAGTTGGGCGATGAGATCAATGTCCTTCTTCACGCAAGCACTTTCAGGATGAAAACCTCTGTTATAGTATGGAAATTTGGTATTCTCTTTCTGGTTTTGCTTGCCTCTCTTTGGATTCGAGTTTCCTTTTGACTGTTTGGGAGTCTCCCTTGACTTCTGGTCGTAAGGTTTATTTTCCTTACCATTCTTCTTCCCTTTTCCATTCACATTATTTCCTTCTCCTGCAGTAAGAGCTTGATCCCTCTTTGGTTTTATTACTCCCATCTGCACCAATTTGTCCTGCTCCTTTGTGAGAGAGAGGATGAATGCATCTAGAGTGGGAATTTTCCAATTTGGGATGGAAAGCTTTGTTGTTTGGAAGGTGGAAACAAACACATACTAGTCTGGTCCCAATTTTGAAAGAATAAAAAGAATCAGTTGCGTGTCTTCTTTCTCAATTCCACATAGTTTTAGCTGCACAACCAAGTTCTTGAACCTTGTGAAGAAATCTGTGATGGATTTGAAACTGATGGGGCTCAGTGAGATCAACTCATTTTCCAATTGATGTCCTCTCAAACCATCATGTTTCCCAAATAAGGATTTGAGCTTTGTCCAAACCTCCTTGGTATTTTTCAGACCGGTGAGATGAAAGAGTAGATATTTGGAAATGCTAAGGAATAGCAATCCAACTACTTCATCAAGTTTGTTTAGATAATTGGATTTTTCTATAGCACCATTTGGTTTGACCTCAATGTCCTGTAACACTCTGTAGAGACCTCTGATGAGCATGCATATCTCTATTTGTCCCTTGGGAATCAAGGTGAGATCCATAGTAGCTAACTGAATGCGCTTCTGATTATGGAATAACCTGCAAAAACAATGGAAATTTATCTGGAGGATTGTTACAACATATATTGAACACTGCTTTAGGATAGTAGGAAATTTTATCCGGATCCTTCACACCTGGCTAGACCTCAAAGGATTTCTCCAATGAATTCAATGCAATGGTACTAGGATTTGCTGTGGAAATCCAAGGCTTCTGGTGCTCTACTGAAAAACAATTGCCCAATAAATTGTTGCTACTACTGCAAATGATGCAACTCAAAAATATCTCACAAGCTCTAATACCATGTGAAATTCCATAGGGGTAGATCACTAAGCTTGAACAAACCTCACAATTTCACAGTGTTTATTACAATGAAGAATTAGCAAGAAATATGACCAAATTCACTCATGAAACTCAAAATATATGAGAAATTTTTGTTGATACATTATTCACCTATAAGCTGGGGAAAATGTGATAATACAATAGAATGAATTCAATACTCGTGGGAGGATTCGAATTCTCCTCAAGTCATGGCTTAGTTTTCATTGGAACCATCTCCCGATAAGGTCTAGTGGCCACCGATGGTGAATAATCAGTCAACTGGAGTAGGATTGGGCATAACTAAACCATGTGAGCACCAAAATAGGGGAGGAGACTGCAAGGGGGCGCATAACTAGCTTTCAGTGGTCAAGGAGGGCGCTCCTACACTCAGTAGAAGTCAACTAGGAGCTACAGTCATTTAACTAAGCAATCAAGGGGGCAAGGTTCCTTGAATCATGGAATTGACTGATATATCTCCTAAATCTGTGCATGAGGGCGCATTGTTACTCTAGTGATGGAAACAAGGCGCACTAAGTGGCTAGGAGGGCTAATGATGGACAAAAACAAGCTCCAGGGGGGCCAAAATAGGGACTAGGTGCTAGGGGACTCAACTGTTGATGCATGGATGCATGAAGTGCTGCATGGAATTCATGCATGCATGCAAAGCATGCAAAACCAGGATATGATGGTGAGAATATTCCAGCACTAAGAGAATTTTTGTTTTCATAATCAACATTACCATGTAAAGAAATGCTCTAGCATCTTTCTAAGATAATTTTTCACATCCACATATTTTTAGATAAAATGTTGTCCGAGTTGTTTCATGTTCACTCATTCCACTCTTTGATTGTTCTAAATTAGAGAATGAATAGTTCTAACATTTAAATTCTACCGTACAAACTTCAAAAAGTCTTATTCATTCTCTCATTTTAGTGATGAAATTTGTTGTTTCATGTGACCTTGTCCTCTTCAAACTCTCTTAAGTAACTATTCGATCTTTATTCGTGTTTGTTTAGATATTGTAGATAGTGCCTTTAGCTTCTATGTGTAACCCTCAGTTATCCCTAGTCCTCACTTTTCCATCAAATTTAGGCATTGAATCTATATTAGTAGTTTTGTAGCAGATGTTTGCATTAGTACAACTAATATTAACACCTCAATTGTAACTTGGTGTATGACCTTAGATTCTACCAAAGAAACTTAATGTTCTTTATGATGGAACAAATTATGGTAAAAATGGCAACCAAGGTTTAAAACTCGTTTAGACAAGGTTAGGATACAAAGATGACAAAGATACCCTTACAACTCTATTATTTGGTTCATTTTAGTTTCCTATTGTGGCACCTACTAACACTAACCTTAATCATACCTCTCTTGGGTTTGATATTGATGAATCATAACAAAAATTGATACAAACCGTGTACAACCAATTTGCACAAATTACATGTCGATCAATGTCTCCTCTCCCATTAAGGTCCAACAAATTCCTTTTTTCTACGGAATGCTAATGTATCCTTTTTATTGATATCTAAAAAAAAATCATTTTACTTTTGCATCCCTGCTAGTATCTGAAGATGCAATGTTCAACCACATAGAGGGTCCTAGAAGTAGGAGCATCTAAGTTCCATCTTATACTCACTAGCAGTGGAGTAGTGTTATCTATGTTCTCAACATCTAGCTCATTTTAAACTAAAAAGTACATGCCATTATGAGGCAATAAGGATGAAGATGTTCATTGCAAGATATTTATGGACTTAATTAGAGGGCGTAGTCCTCTAAATGTGTATATATTTGTAACTTACCTGCGTACAAAGTAGAATCTTCCTTTGTGTTAGTTTTAGCTTTCCAATTGTTCTACATGTATTGAACAACTTGACCTTTTGCATTGAAAAGGATTGCATGCTCTCACTTGATCATTGGATCGAAAGAAAGAGATGAACCAAATTCCTCTTCAAAATTGTCAATAGCACTTAGGAAACACTTGTGACCATAAAGGAATTGGTGGTTTGATGACCATATATATCACCATGCACATGCTGCAAAGGTGGTGTTGCATAGAAAGAGGCACCTTTTGCAAAATATACCGATGGTGCTTATTGAAAATACCCTTTGGATAAACACCATCTTAGCAAGAAATGAGAGGAAGGTTGAGAATCACCACGTGCTTTCATAATTATTGAAGTGAGCGGAAATTTAGATGTCTAAATTGCTTGTGTTAGGGTCTACTAAAATAATCCATGTGAAAACTGAAATATAAGAGTGACCAGGACCAAAAGTAGTCAATCTTGTGCATCTTGAAAATAATCATTGACATTCCTTGGATTTATTACACATTAAAGGTCCTTGAGATTTTGTTTACAACAATGTGAGCGGAAAACTGGTTTTACTTGCCGGATAATGAATTTTTGACAAATTTAGGGAAGCTTGTAGCAAATCCCAAGAATAAAGTACATGGTTAACAATGTCACCATCTAATGGAACTATGGTAGACTTTAAATCTCCCAGGGGATTATTATCAGTGGAGGTCTAGGGTTAGATTAGTGTCTCTAGGGCTATATTAGGTTTCTAGGGTTTATAGGGCTAGATTAGGTTTCTAGGTTTGTAAATTTGGTTTCAAGGTTTCTATATTAGGGTTGTAGGCCTAGATTAGGTTTCTAAATTAGGTGTCTAGGGCTAGGTTAGGTTTCTAAGTTAGATTTCTAGGGCTAGGTTAAGTTATAAAGGCATGAATGTTTGCTACTAGATTTTTATCAATGGTGACATTGCATTTAAAGTCTTTAAGGTGACTCTATGGATTATGGAGGTCTTTAAGGTAGTATATGGTAGTGTATAGGCTAGATTATTGTTAAGATGGGATAGGATATGTTATGGTAGTTTAAGTTTAGTGTAAGCAAGTATTAGATTAGATTGGTTTAGGCCAAGGTATGGTTTGTTAAAGTATGCTATGCGGTCAGTGTAGGCATGGTAGGGTACATTAGATAGTGGAGGGTTGAGAATAGTGTAGGTTCGGTTATGGTAGGCTAAGCTATGAATGGATACGCTAAATATGATCTAGGTTTGGGTTGTTTTGGTAAGGTAAGTTAGATACTGGAGTGGTTTAGGCTAGAGGGTAAGGTTGATTTAAGTATGTCCGTTGGCTTGGGAAAGGTAAGGATGAGTCAATGGTTTGGTTAAGAGTAGACTATGTTATATTAAGGTAGTTTAGTTTAGGATGGTTTATTAGGTGAGGTTAAGGTAATAACTAACACTGGGGTAGTTTAGGCTATATTAGGGTTGTCTAATGGGGTAGGAAATCATAGGTTTAGTTTATGTTATATTAGGTGCATTTTCCAAGGCTATTAAATTAATATTAACAATAAATTCAAGTTTTACAAAAATGTATTAGCTCTTTAGTTGCATGATCCCGAAATACACCTAGCAAGCCATGTAGCGAGCATACTTAGCTTGTGAATTAGACGGTGTTAGTATTTTGTACTTTTACACAATAAATATGGGTCTCCTAGCCATTCTGGTGGTCTAATGATAAAAACCAATATGTTATACCTATAAATGATTATGGGGATCATGGCCAATGTACAAGGCCCTGAACCATCGACAATCCTATAAAGTAAACTTTTGTCCTACAAGAGGGATACTTTGGGGCTGTGCACACAAGGCAAGAATTTCAAGGTTGTGATATGGTCCAACGATATTTACAAATGTATTACGCCCTAATATATCATAATTTCTAATCCTAACTACTTTTAATAAGATGTTATTATGTGGATAGGAAGAGGGATGATAAATTTATGCATGCCATATATGGTGATCAAGTTATTTGATTGATTGTTTTGGATAAGATTGTATTCATCATAACACACTCCCATTTTTAATGGAATATGTATGTGATCTAAAATGTATTGTATGTAACAGTCATAATACATATAACATCACAATCACCATTCACCATGAACCATGTAACAGTCATAATATATAACATCAAAGTCTTATTCATTCTCTCATTTTAGTGATGAAATTTGTTGTTTCATTTGACCTTGTCCTATTCAAACTCTCTTAAGTAACTATGCGATCTTTATTCATGTTTGCTCAGATATTGTATATAGTGCCTTTAGCTTCTATGTGTAACCCTCGGTTATCCCTAGTCCTCAGTTTTCCTTCAAATTTAGGCATTGAATCTATATTAGTGGTTTTGTAGCATATGTTTGCATTAGTACAACTGATATTAACACGTCAATTGTAACTTGGTGTGTGACCTTAGATTCTACCAAAGAAACTTAATGTTCTTTATGATGGACCAAATTATGGTAAAAATGGTAACCAAGGTTTAACACTCGTTTATAGAAGGTTAGGTTACAAAGATTACAAAGCTACCCTTACAACTCTATTATTTGGTTCATTTTAGTTTCCTATTGTGGCACCTACTAACACCAACCTTAATCATACCTCTCTTGGGTTTTTTATTGATGAAGCAAAATGGAAATTGATGCAAACCGTGTACAACCAATTTGCACAAATTAAATGTCGATCAATGTCTCCTTCTCTCCCATTAAGGTCCAACAAATACCTTTTTTCTAGGGAATGCTAATGTATCATTTTTATTGATATCTCTAAAAAAAAAAAAAATTATTTTTCCATCCCCGCTAGTATCCAAAGATGCAATGTTCAAACACATAGAGGGTCCTATAAGTAGGAGCATCTAAGTTCCATCTTATACTCACTAGTAGTGGAGTAGTTTTATCTATGTTCTAACCATCTAGGTCATTTAAACTAAAAGTACATGCCATTATTAGGCAATAATGATGAAGATGTTCAATGCAATATCTTTATGGACTTAATTAGAGGGCGTAGTCCTCTAAATGTGTATATATTTGTAACTTACCTGCGCACAAAGTAGAATCTTCCTTTGTGTTAGTTTTAGCTTTCCAATTGTTCTACATGTATTGTGCAACTTGACCTTTTGCATTGAAAAGGATTGGATGCTCTCACTTGATTAGGAAACACTTGTGACCATAAAGGAATTGGTGGGTTGATGAACACATAGATCACCATGCACATGCTGCAAAGGTGGTGTTGCATAGAAAGAGGCACCTTTTGCAAAATATCTCGATGGTGCTTATTGAGAATACCCTTTGGATAAACACCATCTTAGCAAGAAATGATAGGAACGTTGAGCATCAACATGTTCTTTCATAATTATTGAAGTGAGCAACAATTTAGATGTCTAAATTGCTTATGTTAGGTTCTACTAAAATAATCCATGTGAAGACTAAAATATAAGAGTGACAATGACCAAAAGTTGCCAACCTTGTGCACCTTGAAAATAATCATTGACATTCCTTGGAGTTATTACACATTAAAGGTCCTTGAGATTTTGTTTACAACAATGTGAGTGTAAAACTGGTTTTACTTGCCCCATAATGAACTTTTGACAAATTTAGGGAAGCTTGTAGCAAATCCCAAGAACAACACACATGGTTAAAAATGTCACCATCTAATGGAACTATGGTAGACTTTAAATATCCCAAGGGATTATTACTAGCGGAGGTCTAGGGTTAGATTAGTGTTTCTAGGGCTAGATTAGGTTTATAGGGTTTATAGGGCTAGATTAGGTTTCTAGGGTTTATAGGGCTAGATTAGGTTTCTAGGTTTGTAAATTTGGTTTCAAGGTTTCTATATTAGGGTTGTAGGCCTATATTAGGTTTCTAAATTAGGTGTCTAGGGCTAGGTTAGGTTTCTAAGTTAGATTTCTAGGGATAGGTTAATTTATAAAGGTATGAAAGTTTGCTACTAGATTTTGATCAATGGTGACATTGCATTTGAAGTATTTAAGGAGACTCTAGGGATTATGGAGGTCTTTGAGGTAGTATATGGTAGTGTATATGCTAGATTATTGCTAAGATGTGATAGGCTAGGTTATGGTAGTTTAAGTTTAGTGTAAGCAAGTATTAGATTAGATTGGTTTAGGCCAAGGTATGGTTGGTTAAAGTACGTTATGTGGTTAGTGTAGGCATGGTAGGGTACGTTAGATAGTGGAGGATGGAGAGTAGTGCATGTTCGGTTGTGGTAGGCTAAGCTATGAATGGATACGCTAAATATGATCTACGTTTGGGTTGTTTTGGTAAGGTAAGTTAGATAGTGGAGTGGCTTAGGCTAGAGGGTCAGGGTGATTTAAGTATGTTCGTTGGATTGGGAAAGGTAAGGATGGGTCAATGGTTTGGGTAAGAGTAGACTACGCTATATTAAGGTATTTTAGTCTAGGACGGTTTATTAGGCGAGGTTAAGGTAATAACTAACACTGTGGTAGTTTAGGCTATATTATGGTTGTCTAGTGGGGTAGGAAATCATAGGTTTAGTTTATGTTATATTAGGTGCATTTTTCAATGCTATTAAATTAATATTAACGAGAAATTCAAGTTCTACAAAAATGTATTAGCTCTTTAGTTGCATAATCCCCAAATACACCTATCAAGCCATGTAGCGAGCATACTTAGCTTGTGAATGAGATGGTGTTAGTATTTTGCAGTTTTACACAATAAATATGGGTTTACTAGCCATTCCCGTGGTCTAATGATAAAAACCAATATGTTAATCCTATAAATGATTACGGGGATCATGGCCAATTTACAAGGCCCTGAATTTGGCCTACAAGAAGGATACTTTGGGGTTGTGCACACAAGGCAAGAATTTCAAGGTTGTGATATGGTCCAATGATATTTACAAATGTATCAGGGTTGCAAGATATCATAATTTTCAATCCTAACTCCTTTTAATAAGATGTTATGATGTGGATAGGAAGAGGGATGTTAAATGCATGCATGCCATATAAGGTGATCAAGTTATTTGATTGATTTTTTGGATAAGATTTCATTCATCATAACACACTCCCTTTTTTAATGGAATACGTATGTGATCTAAAATATATTTCATGTAAAAATCATAATACATATAACATCACAATCACCATTCACCATGAACCATGTAACAGTCATAATATATAACATCAAATCCACATAAATAATGTAAAAATCCATAAACACTCTGTCATATACACCAGATGAAAGTCGTGAATTTTTATTGGAAATATGTCCAAAATTACATTTTTATAGAAAATGGAACATCATTCCCAACAATGGATGCTCATGCCCCAAAATGGAATAAGGGCAGATCATGGCCTATACATAAATAAACGTCTCCTCCCAAAAATGCCACACCATGGCTAATGTGCCTAGTTAGTATCTCAATCACCCTGGCCACCATCGACACCCTGAACCTTATCTCCAAAATGATTCTTCCTCTTCTTTGAGCTGGAGGAATATTGATCCTCCTGTGTCTGGGTGTGGAGTGTCTTTCCTGGCTATGAAAGGGAAACAACAACATGTCAGTTTTCCCACAATTCTATCAATTAGTACACTTAAAAAAATACAATTAGAATTCAAATATTGAGTACTCACTTGAGATGAGACAACATGTCGGCATGGGGGTGTCTGTCTCCTCGATCCCAGTCTTTCAACAATGCATCCCTGCAACAATTACAAGAATCAGTAATAAAAAATACCAAAATGCATTATTTTATGAAATTCGTTCATGCTTTATAATATTTTAATGAACTTATAAATCTCACCATGAATATCTAAGGGCAGTAGACTGCCCTTCCTTGCTAGGAAGTGGATCACTGGGCTAGACAACTTGATCCGAGGAAATGGTAGTGAAGGGGGATGATGTAGGTAGGGGGGTTGATGTAGGTAAATGGGAAGCAATAGATGTATGGGAAATGGATGGAGCTGATGTGGATGGAGCTAGTGGAAACACATGAGGGGATGGATGTGAGCGGTAATATAGCCCCAATGGATGCAAAATGGGTGGGAGCGAACTACGGGGCGGTATGGGTATGCCGATTACTAGGGAAGAGTGCCCAGACACATGGATTGAAATCTGAATTATGTGGAATATATGTAGGGATTTCTGTGTATGGTGATCCTAAGGTAGGAGATGGAACCTACATAAACATATGAAATACATTTCATTAGAAGAAAAAACATGTAAATTAACCATACAAACACAATGGATTTCACATCAAATATATAATTAATTTCACACAAGTTACTTGCATGACAGGTGATCTTCTCAGCCCAGGTGTAGACATGAGCTCAATCTCTTCTGCATGCACCTATGGAAACACAACAACATTAATATTGATTTCTCATATAAAATATGACAATTGCAACTAACTCAATTTTTAAATCCTACAAGTATACACTCTTTTAGATACTTGTATGTGAGGTGCTGCAATATTTGCCGTTGCCACCATGGAAGAATCAAGGTTGGGAACAGTAATGTCCTCCCACCTTGAGTTTGTTGTTTCATCTCGAAACAACTACACATCCCAAAAACATCAATTACACATTAAATACACTAATCAATGCTCATCTAAGAATTGTAAAATATACAATTAAGAATATTATCAATCATTTACAAATCATGTATCAACCTTGGACATAAAATTATCTCGTGCAGGATCCTCTGTATGGTCATGGCAGGTATGGTCACAATGACTACATCGATGGGGTAATCCTCGGATGTCAAAAGGATCCTTTGCTCCACTAGTTTTCATGGATGGTCCATGACCAATGGGGCCTGAAGGACCTACACTTGATGGTATTTTGTGCTGGTCCAATGTGTTGTTCCTGGATGATGCCACGAATGTACTATGCTACAATACACTATGAGTAAGTTGTGATATGGCAGTGGCAGTCTCGTCTAGGTGGTCCAATAACTGAGGTGTCTAGGGGGGGTAGGTGTATGCCTAGGTGCAGGTGTCCCTCTCATTGGGTTACACTTGGTGGTGGGTCGATCCTAGGAAGATCCAAGACCAACCCCTTGAAACTCACTAATGTAAAAGTAGTTGACATGTAGACCCAATACGAACTCTGCATATAGTTTCCAAAGAAAATATAGTGGAACCTCCCTATTGTTGCAAGGAGGTTTGTCAAAAACCATAAACCATCTACTCTTCTAGTTTTGTCTCCATGGCTCATATTTGCACCAGTCCATGGAAAGGTGCCTTTTACATGGATCAGGGAGTTAGTTGGTCCTGGGGTCAATGAAATAACTAACTAGAGTCTATTTTGAGATGTTCAATTCTCTAAGTTGGTCTCTACTGAGACTAGTGGAATAATACGTTCTCATCCTATCCTTATACTTGGTTATTCTCACCAATTGACCATGAGCATTGTCAAGTACTTATGCAATGATGTTGTCAACGGATGTGGATAAGGAGAGCCTCAATGGTTCCCTAGTGGTTCTAAGCTCTTGAACCAAGTTTCTTAATTGGTGTAAATGTTGGTTAATTTGGGCTTCTATGGTTGGGTTCTCCTCGGGGTTAATGTTTACTTCGAGGATTTGTGTCGTTGGGTTATCCTCTGGTTTGTTTGTTTAGGGGTTTGGCTCTTGGTTTTCGACCATTGTGATCGCGAAGAGATGAACTGTAATTAAAAAAAGAATTTATTTCAATTTTGGTTGAATTTTTTGTAATGTTTAGAATGTAATTTTTTTTAAATCATTGAAAAAAAAAAACTACAAATCATGGATAAAAATCCTACCTGGATGATGATTTGGAGGTGTTGGTGGTGGAATCGGTGAGTGCACGTGTTCAATTGGCAGTTTTGGATGTTCGTGCATCGACGAAGTCGGGTAGAATGGGATAGAAATGGGTCTCGGATGAATTTTTAATATACAAAGGAGCATGCACACGCTTTTAACATGCACACACTATTTTAATGTGTTAGGAACCCATGTCAACCCTTCTCTTTACTCTGTTAGTATATTGTTGTTGGACGCATATGCTTTGTAAGTCGTCCCGTAGTATTTGTTGATCCATAGTTTGTATTAGCCCATGGTATTGGCCCATAGTATTGGACGCATATGCTTTGTAAGTCGTCCTGTAGTATTATATGTCCCGTGGTATTGACCCATAGTATTGGGCATAGACTTAGTATATAAGTGTGTGTTGAGGCCAATGGAGGTACCGTGAAGTTATTTGAATTGAGCTTGCTCAAAGGAAGTTGCCCCCTCGAAGTGGCCTGCGATTAATAAAGCGATTCTGAGTTCTGTTATTTATGATATCTCATATATTTTCATTAATTAATTGTTGCAAGTTCTTCACATAATGCCTACATGGACACGTAACTGGAGGTTCGAAATTCACCAAACCGGAGCGCATGTGCACTTCTAATTTTTAGTGCTCACACGCTCCTATTACAACACTTTTGGGTATTACCTTCATGCAAGCGCCCTCCATCAAACATTAATATACACTAAAAGTGAGTACATATGTGTTAGTTATTTGTTCAATGATCATTTACTCAGCCATAGTTTTAGATTGATGACGACAGACTTCAATGGCCCCACCTCACCCCCGAACAGTTATTGACCATTGTGCAAAATTGCAAATTTAACTCCTTGCCTAGGATGTCGAGTATTGTAATCATGAATGAAGTTATTACTTACTATCTACGTGTACCATTCACCAAGAATATTAATAATATTTTATTATATATTTTTTCATACACTTTTTGAATCATATTTTATATATATGCAGTTATCTTATTTAATATGTAATTTGATTATATATTATTTATATATAATTATATATTTAATTTGATTGATTTTCTATTCTTTTTATTTTTTTAAATATTAATTTATTAATTATGTATTATGTATTATTAATAATATTATTATTAAATATCAATTTATTTTAAAATTTTATTATATACTTGTTACAAATTATTATTTATATTTATGATTTATTTTTTATTATTAAGTTATTTACATATTTTGAATAAAGTTACATATTTTATAAATTTCATACTTACTTATTTGAGCTTAGCTATGTTAAATATTGTTTTTTATTCTGTTATAATTTTTGGAATTATACACAATTATTATATTGAAATATTTAAAAAAATAATGTATAGCATTCTATTTCGCAACCACTAGAACTGGATTGACTGTGACAAAATAAAAGATATTATTTATTTATGTAAAAATAACTCAAATTTATATATATTATTATTTTTAATTTTTTTTTTTAAAGCACATTAAAAAATTAATGAATATATTAATTTTCAATTGAAAGTAAGGTTTAATATCGACATAATGCTTATGAATTAATTATTGAAGTACAAAATGTTATTACTATTTTATTAATTTTATAATGATTATAGTATTCAATAACAACTAAAGAATTGAATGAATTTTTAGAACTTTTTTACTTATATTTTTTATATTTGATAGTTGATTTTTTTCCTCGAAAAAAAATCATATTTATTTTCCATATGTTGAAACATTAACACATTCTTCAGTGTTCTCTATCATATATCAGTCTTATCCAGACTATGAAAAGTTTAGTAAATACTTTATCAAAAATAATTCAGCCTATCTTTCCAATTCATAGATTACAAAAGCTAAAAAAAATAATAGAGTCATTGTCACATGTTCAACAAGATTGCTCAAAGATCTCAAAAATTCAGAAATTTATATGTTTTATAGGTCCAATATAATTCTGGAAATTAAGCTCGGTCTCTGAATTCACTCTGAATTCTACATACAACATGAGTTTTGGACAGCTTCATGTTCCCTGCCAGTACCATGTGTTCATATAATGTATTCCTGTATTGTAATACATCTAGGAGAGCTTCCATCTGCAATTTCACATAAAAAGTAAACTCTATCTCCCATACAGAGGTATCATTCTACACGAGTTCGGGCAGTTTGAGTCCTTCCTGTACAATATGTAATTGTGTATCCCTGTAATGCTCTAGTTTTCACATAATGATCCATCACATAAGTTCACATAAGCTACGGGTTCCAGCTGCATTATCCCTGTAAATCAATGAAATTAACAAAATCAATATTCATGCACCAGACTTTTATGTCCTTATGCGTGTGTTTTCTAGATGTCAATACAAAGATCATGAATATAGATGTAAGATTCCTCTTTAATAGTACATGGACAATGAGATTCCAATCAATATTTCCTTGGGGGTGTGCTCTAGTGCCCAACAATATCTTCTGTGATTTCATTATATGTGCATGATGATGAATCATCACAATATGAGATTATTCTCTAAACTGTGATAATAATTCTCGTAGATATTTCCAGGTTGATCTTATTCTATCCTTTGATGAATCCTCTATTTGTTCCCTCAAACTTTTATTTTCCCTGTTCTCATCTTCAATTGTTAATCATGCATGGTTCATGCATGTAGTTTGAATTGTTTCCATTTTCCTCCACTTTTATATTCCACTTTCCCTTGTTCATTAGGAGTCCTTGTTTCGAGAGTTCGACTACAGCTTGATTTCTTTCTCCCTATATATGGTTGAATGTGATATACTTGAATTGTGCACATATTCTCCAAATTTTTTCCAATATTAATTGATTTCCGAAATGATGACAGATATATTCCTTCTTTGCCCAATTTATAACAATGAGAGCGTCTCCAAATATTTGGATTTCTTTCAATCCCATCTCCAAAACCGATAGGATTAATAGTTTGAGTGACATTTCCTCTGAGTAATTGTTTGATCCTTCCCCAACATTTTCTTTGTATTTATAGCAGGTTATCTTTGATTTGTGTATTAGTCCTCCCGCTCTGTATTGTTATCTTTTGCTACCCCATCGAAATATGCCCAGGCTATAGCTTTATCTATGTCCTCTATTGTAATCTTTCTTATTTTCGTTTCTTTTATTTTTTGTGGATAATATTTGAATATTTCCATGCTTTGTACAACACATCTAGTAGTGCTAGTCTCTGTGCTTTCAAATATATTCTTATTTCTTACAATCCAAATGCCCCAAGCCCATATGTAAGGCAGAGCTAAGTATTCTTGTGCTTGTGAGTTATTATGCCATCTCCTTACGGAATCCTCAATGGAGTTCCCTTCCCATACTAGATTGCAACCAGTATAGCTGATTGTTTCATTCTAGACTTGGATTGAGTATGTGCAATCAAGAAGTAAATGTGCATTTGTTTCTTCAGCTAAACAACATAATGAGCATCTACCTATAAACAACTACTATACTAATTTACTTTACATTATTTTTAAAGTTTTTATTGGTCATAGGACCCCTCTTTTGTGAACACTAAAGAATGTATTTACATTTCTATTAGAATATAAACATGGATTTTTTCCACCAAAAAAATGGTAGGTACTAAGCAACTAAGTTGCCTATTTCACTACATACTTTTGGTTAAAAAAGTATTATGATATTATGATATTTGATTTAAATTAAACACATCTAATGTAATCAAATATTTAAAAGAAACTTAGATGCTAATTTATTTTACACTATCTTATATATATAAAAGGCCATGTATGTTTTTGGGTGCATAATATCTAACAAAAATTACTCATGAGATTATGAAGGGTTGCCTAGACCTTATATCACTCTAGACCTTATATCACTCTAAAGCCTATGCAATTATTTATAGTCTCATGAGTGACTTTTGATAAACATTATACACTCAATTATGACCATTTTAATGATTTAATATAAAAAAAATATTTTCCCATTTTATAATTATAGTGATATTTAATAACAACTAAATATTTAAAAAACACTCAAGAAAACTTAGGTGTTAATTTAGTTTATATTATATTTTAAATAAGAGGCATGGTATTAAGTAACTATATTACTTATTTTACTTGTTATTATTTTGCTGGATATATATATATATATATATATGTTGAAAATAGATATTGGGAAACATATCTTCCACATTTTTTATTCACTTAAATTCACTATATTAAAATAGATTATATATTATAATAGATTAGAATACTTTATAGAAATTTTTGTAAGATTTCTAAAATTTAGAATTATAGAAATTTTAGATTTATAATTTTAATATAAAAGAGTATTTTTAATTAATCTATAATTTTTTAATATTTTTTATAATTATATATTTTGTTTTAGAAAACTTAATAAATATACAAACTATTCAAACCTTTATCAAGTTATTTTGTCTTATATTTTCATATATTAATAAAACGATATCTCATCCTCTCTTAACGAATCTTCAATACTTTGCAAAGTAAATATAATCTTTCTTCCTTTATTCACATTTTTATTTTTCTACCACTTCACACCAACTCCATCCATTCAAATGGATTTTCGGTTTACTTTACAGTCATTTATCCACTAGAGCTCAAGTTCACATAAAAGCAAAAAATCTGGTCAAATTGATTTTCTAATTACTTTACATTTATCTATTGGAGCTTAACCTCACATGAAAAAGCTGATAATGTAAGAACAGACAGTGCAGTTTTAGTTCGCTTTAGTTTACGTAGAAGCCAAAATTATTTTGTAGTGCGCTTCTTTTTTCCCTTACCCTTTCATTTTTCATTTTAATCATAGTTATCAAATTAGACAAGCTGATAATGTAAGAACAGACAATGCAGCTTTAGTTTAACTTTAGTTTAGGTAGAAGCCAAAATTATTCTGTACTGCGCTTCTTTTTCCATTGCGCTTTTGCCTACCTTTTTAATCATAGTTATCAAATTCTACCTTCAGTTCAATCATAGGTGTAGATTCCAAGAAGTGTAGATATCTTCTCAAATGCATGACCCTTATCCAAAGCATCCTGTCTTACGCCCTCGTTAACTGGCAACTGAACCTTGTTTAATTACATTTAATATAATCTCGGATGACTTAATTTAATATAATCTCTGACCCGAGCATTTGTAGAACCTTTCATTAGGCGGAGTAATGTGATTAGTGTCTCCCCTTCATTAATTCTTCATAGAAATGCTTCATACCGTCTCTTATTATTTACCAACCAAGAAAATCATCGAGAGAATGGTTTGGGTAGTGATTCCATTAGTTTCTTTTTAAATAGCATTTATGTAACTTTTCATGAGTTTCTTCCGAGAAGTTTCTGTGCCGAGACTTTAGAGAACCGAACTAGTTGTAGGACATGTTCTCTCATAAGAAAACTCAATTTCCCGGCACCAATATTCCAGGGTAAAATCATTTACAGCTTTATAATTCTCATTATTCTCGTATAAATCTCTTAGCTATGGTACAAAATGATGGCTTAATGATGACATAATCATAATGGCGGAATGATAGCAAAATGATTGAATGATTTAGATTCTCAATCATTTGTATGCATGTGTATGCACGCTGAGAACTAACCAAATGGCATAATCCCTAGCTTAGGATAATTAACTCAAAATTATCGCTAATGCACTTTACTTAAGAGGAATTAGAAAACTTAGGGTAAAAATGAATAATAATGACAGTGCCTTAAGTTATAAGTTACTAGGGCCATCTCCCCTTAAACCCCCTTTTCACTTTTTCAATGTGGAATCATAGTCCCCAATCTCTTCTTTGCCCTTCTTAGTCTGCAATAGTCACAATTTTTATCTTAAACATAAACATAATTACATCATGTTGATCATACTAGACCATTTTTGTCTCGCTTCTATCCACTTTATTATTATATACATGTTTACATCATTACATGTCGGGGTTAACAACAGAGTGTTATATTTTCATCCCCCTAACTTATGTCACTATCTTAAGTGCATATCAACACTATGCACATATACAAAATTTCATCCAAAATTTCAAAATAATTGTGGGTATGCCTCTCACGTAGCATCCTCAAGTTTTCGCATTGCTTCTTAAGGGTTGTAATGTGTCCACTAGACCTTTACTTGCCCTATGGCCTTATTCCAAAGAAACATGACTTTCCTATCTTAGATGTGCATTGATAGCACCGAGATATCTCCTTTCGGTCCCACGTAAATCAAATCCCAATCAATAATATGGTTAGGATCATGCACATACATTTTCAATAATGATACATCAAACAAATTATGCACTTTTATGCAAGTAGGCAATGCAAGTGATCCAAGAGGATCTTTCAAGTCGATCCAAAATAAAGTATTCATATGTCGAACAGAACCTAACCATCACATAGGGCTCGTCGATACCTTTCCAGCAACGTTTGTTTTGCTCCAAACGGGCTTCGGACAGATGAGATATTGAGTTCTGAATTTTTCTCCAAACATATAAAAAGTGGCAAAAGGGGTGCCACATGGCCTAGCAGAGCGAATATGGCAGCTCCAGGTAACGCCACATGGCAGGATCTATGATGACTTGGCAGGTGACATCAATAAGTTGGCAGATATGTAGTTGAATCGTCATGTGACATGTGGCACTTGCTGGTACAATTTGTTTACAAGTGGACCAATTGGAGGATGCCACATGGAAGTCTAATTGGTCCCTTTAACAATTGTTCCTACCAAAAACTTATTGTACTTCCGGTGGATTAAAACCCGCGAATTCATCCACCCAAAAACTTATTGTACTTCCGGTGGACTAAAACCCGCGAATTCATCCACCCAATCCCTACGTGTTTTCCATTGCACCAATTGTTTGTTTCTTATCCATACATGGGGCCAAATTTATTTAATTTGTAATGATTTTGTTGGCGGGAAAAGACGAATCAGGGCTAAGCCCTCGCTCATTAAGCAAATGGAATGTTGCCACGTAGATTTGTCAGAAATATTTAGTATGACAGTATATTATTTGTCTCGTGTTCATCCATCTATCGTTCATTGTCTCGGTTGTCGTGTTCACGGTTCTTTCTTGGTATTAAAGTTAAAGTTCTGCCTGTCACTATTGCCGGCGGGACTTTGACCAACAGACAACTTGCCTTCCTGAACACGCCTGCCTTCCGGCGTTGGAAAGATGGTCGGGACTCTTAACGAGATCATATTTCTCAACAACAATCTCACGGCCTGCCTACCTCTTGAAATCGGAAGAGGAAGAACCAGAGGGTCTTTCTGTAGTTCGAGAATTCTTCATCCGACACATAACATAGGAATCTAAGGCGCTGTGCAAGAAGCTCGAAGTGGGTCAGAAAAAGTAGACAGTTCAGAGGAAGTGTTGGAAATCACATACAATGGGTCCCTATGAAGTATAATGTTTTCAATTTCTCAATCGAATCAACTTTAATACCCATTTCCGGGTGATGTTTTGGCGGAGTTGAGTAGAGCTACCTCTTGTTCCTGCGTGTTGCCGACCATTTCCATGCCCTGCTCCGATGAGGGTTTTTTAGTCCAAGAATGGGTGATTTTTGGTGGAGTTGAGTAGAGATAGCGCCTTAGGTTCATACTAATTTCCTCTGATCAAGGAGTGACAGAGTAGAAGGGGTTGAGTTGAGTTTCTGGATTTGGTGTAATGGCGTGTGAAGAAGAAGGGCGGTCATGTTGTGCAAAACTTGGTAAATGTTGAGTTTTGGTTGCTGTCTTTGTGATTTCCTCTATGCCTAGACGAGACGAGAGCTTAACCCTACGACTATGGGTGATACAAAACTACAGGTTTCCTACGAGTTGGGTTTGGGGACTGTTGGAAAAGTAGACGAGGAATACAGTTGGTTAGATCACTCGGTTAGATTATGGCGAAAATCGCATTGTCAGCAAAATTGATGTCTTCTCCTATCTTAGAGAAGCAAAATAAGTCTTTCTTGATTACAACACTGAAAAAGGTATGCAGTTTGTATTTTTTTTTTCTTATGGGGGTTTATTAGCTAGACGACATAACATGCATATAATCTTTAGCCTTGTTGCAAATTACAGGAATACTTCTAAAAAAATGCTTCAAGAGGAATGCTTCTAACATGAATTATTTTGTTGTATCTTTTCCTATACGGGTAATTATTATAAATTAATGATCCAAAAACAATTAGTTACATGTTAATGTCCTTTCCCAACGTTTTCTCTTTTGAATTATAGTTTATTCATTTTTCTTGACTCCCATTCTACCCACACCTGGTTGTTCCTATGCATTTCCTTTCAGAGATGCTACATACTTATGCTATAACCATGACCAAAAACACATGTGAATATGGGAGAAATATCAGCCATTGCTAGCAGTTGGAAATCCACAGTTCCCAGCAGAAGAGATTCTCTTGCCTACACTAGAGCCACTAGAGGGAAAGGGTTTTGCCTGAGGGGCTACATTGAAGAGAAAGGAGGTCATTTCGTGGTGTAGTGTAGGACAGAGAGGGAGGAGTGTAGCTGGTTGATGATGGATAATGTGCTTGGAGGAATTAGATTTATTTTCCCTATCTGTGATTTTTAGTTTGAACTATGTGAGAGAGTTCAGAATTAACTTGTAGGAATTCAACCCTGTGGACTCATAGCCCCGACTTGGAGGTGGCCTTTGCATCAGAGTGCTTATGGTTGGGTCAAAAGCATTTGCTTGCAGACAGTTGGTGATGACTTCTGGAAAAGATAAGTGTCTAATCTTGTTTGTAGTTAAATGTTGTTATTCATCTCTGTTATGAATTATCTAAATGCAATGGATAACTTAGGCCGGATTTATAAGGTTTTCCAATAATTTCTATAATGCCTAGATGGTATGAATGCTTGTCCCTGTGTTTAGTTAACTCATTGGTAAATTCCATTCATATAAGAGAAATTGTCTTTGTTGCTGAATCTGTTAGTACAGTTGGGTAAAAGTTAAAACAAAATCTGTTAGGAATTATCTTGGTTTAGTTGTCTCAACATGGTAGGCACATGGTAGGCATGTTGCATGAGAAAGGATGTGTGAATGGAAGTAATGAATGAATTCTGCAAAAAATGTAATTCTGACTATCATTAGTATTTACTATACATTATTTCCACCATTCTATGCATCAGTAGATCATTTATTGAATTATTTCCTTCCCAAGCCAAACTGTGCTTTGGTGGTAAAACTAGTGGTGATGGAAGGAAATAATTTTGAAATTGACACCCAACTACTGGGTCCGGGTATGCTACATGTTAGGCCTCAGAATTCCTGGAACCCTATTTGGTAAAGTTTGCAAAAGGACTAGTCTACAGATCAAACTTACATGTTCATGAGTAAGAAAATGGTTAAAAGGATGTTGGAAGAACTTTATTAAGAGGCACCCAAAATAGAACAAAAGGGTTGAGAGTTCAACAACTAATTTTTATATAAGCGTGTCACAAGACAAGAAATAAAGTCACCCCAAACAATATAGGAAACAACATGCGACTTCATTTACTCAAAAGGAAAACATTTTGACTCAATAATGCAGTCCGTGTCCCCTCTATGCTTCTATCTTCTTAAGCTGGAAATAAAAGGAATGATTAGAACCTACAACTCTAAAATCATATCCCAGGATGCTTTTCTGAAAGCACAAGTTTGCAAGAAAGAAACAACAAAATTGAAACCTCGCCCAAATATAAATAATAAGACAACATAGATATATAATACTACAACTGATCTTAAATTCATTCAGGGTGTTGTACAGGCATTTGAAATGAGAATTACCTGGGGTCAATGTTGGCACATGTTATATGCATTGCACTTCCAATTATACGAGAGGCAGCATCCTTGAATGTTTGCTCTAATGCCTGTCCCTATGTTCCAAATTTCTGATTACAAACAAGATAACATTACTAAATCACATTACACAGCTTATAACTTTACTAGATGGTGCATAATAATCATCAAATTTTAACAGTTACTGAATTCCATGAATTATACTTTTCCCTGTCTTCTTAAAATGCCCACATATGCTATGGCATTTCTGGTCTACAGGAAGTGGATTTCAATAGGAGTAAGAACTATGAATGGAATATGTTGTTTGCATATGCTAGAAGGGAAAAAGTGTTTCTATAATATAGTTGACAGACTTGATCATTGTCAAATTTATTCACCTCAGCCGCAATTAATACTGCATAATAAAAATCATCTTCAAATCTATATATGTTGATCAGAGTGAACATTCAATCATTTGGTGCAATTTTCCTCTTCAGGAAAAAGTGTCATAGAAAAATCAATATGATTATGAAAATGTGTACACTTAATTGTTTCTGAGTGGCTATGTGAAAAAAAAGAGTGAGTATGCGAGAAGGCCCAAATAATTTGCTTGCACTTTGTTTAGTTTATTATAGAATGAAAAAACGAAAATGGCCATGCATTATTTATGACTATTCATGTGGTTTAGTGGTTGGGACATGCAAACAGTCCATGTTCAAATTTTCAAATTCCCTGTAGGATAGAGCTTGCACGAGAAGATCTATTATAGTTGTGTGGTATTATATAATTTTGAACAACTATATTTTGATCGCAAGTGTGCAAACTTTGCGTGGAACTTGTGTTGATCTTGGACATACTAGCTTTGCTCCTTTGTACACACTAAAATATCTACCTAGCGTACTCTTTGAAAAGGCCTACTTAATAAAAGTATGTAAACTATATAGGTCGCAATGATCTTTGTGTGCATATGTTGTACACAAACAAATGTTGCAGAAATTAATACATCAAAAAATGATAATGTGTCTGTTTTTGGTGATTTCAATACAAGTAGTTGTGTCCTTCTGGACAGATTTCGTTGAATGGAAGAGCATCATATTTGGTCTCAGTCGATGACCTACCTCTTCTCACCCTCACCCTCACTGTGTTCACCACACAAACCAAGATCCTGGTCGTGAGAAAGAAACTGAAATTTAATCGGTCCCTTGTGATTATTATTGTCTTCATATCCAGCTCATAGGTGGATTTTAATGTTTCAAAAGAAACAAAGGTCACACAGGGCTCCGAATGAGGCTTTCTTTTCGGCGAAAGCGGTACATCTTAAAGTTTGAGAAGGACAGTACAAAGTTTTAGAAGGAATATATATAAGAATATATACATCTTTGTGGGAATGAGTAGCCGCAAACTTTGTGGGAGCGAACAGACGACAACAATTTTAGTGGTTCCAGCGTGTTTTTGGCTTTCCCTTAATACTAGGTATGTTAAAAATGTTGACCTAACTGTTTTCTTTGGGGATTACAACAATGTTTAACTACATTTAACGCAAGAAAGTGTCCTTGTAGCCTAACTCAGTCATTGTTGATTAAATTTAAGTAAAGATTATTTCATTCTTTCAGCACAATTTTTTTTCTCAAATTCATTTGGGAAAGTACCATTGCTGAATCCATTTTGTTATGTTAATGCCAAAGCTTTTTATCCTCTATGTCGCTGGTCACATCCCACTGCAATATCTTCATCACCGTGCAATAAAAATCCTTGACGAAGGTAAAGGAGACTCCATGCTTTATTTGAAACGCTTATTATGCTCATGTAGATGTAAAAGGGAATTGCCATCATACGACACGACAAAAATCTCTAGTCTCAAAGAGAAGAAGGGAGGACATTGCAGAAGGGGAGAGGCAAGGTAGTGATGAAAGAGAAAATGTAGCCCCTGCGGTCAATAAATAAGGTTAGCAGTGGAGGGGTTCCGATATTACGGCAGAATGAATGGCTAAAGGCAATTCCAGAACGAGCAGCTCTGATAGTGAAATTAGATTCTCCGCCAACTACAACGGACACCCTCAGAACATTCTTCATATTCGAATATTATGTTAAATTGACGACGGGAAAGCACTCTACAGGTCGTATCTCTCACATTACCACCGGTGAGATTCCCCTTTTCCATGAATGAATAGTACTGTAATCCACCAGTTTTACGTAATTAAATCCATTTTCCCATACATAGACCATAACTATATATAGCTATAGGATTTCTTTACAATTACAAATCAAACCTATGAGACCACACACCACATTCTTACAACTTACATGTAGTAAATTTCTTTGCTTGATCGTGCAATCCACGCCGCCAGCTTTGGTGATTGGTGAGCAGAGATGAGGTGACTGTGAAAGGTATGGATGAATGGAGAAAGTCGTTCTGAATATCACTGGCCTGGCCTCTAACAATTATGGAATCAATGTCGGTCGCATGTGGAAAGAACTGAAATCCCAACGTTATAGTGGATCTATCTAATCTATCTAGCAATTTCCTGCCAAAGGATAATTCTCAGGATTCCCAATGGTGAAACATTTCTTTGTACTCTGTAATGGCTTTGCAAATTAAGCTTTTGTCTTCGTCTTGACATGACATTCCATTACATATGGGCTACCAATATGCTAACGTATTTCCTATGGTTTCTTTTGCCACGTATATGTAGGAACTGTACACATGTTTAACCTAGCGTATTTCTGAGATGTTATTGTGGCTTATGTCTGGTAACTTGTTTAAAGTGTTTTTAAAAGTTTGAAGTTCACGCATGTATTTCAATACAAACAAATTCCTTTTATTACGCCGTAAGGCGTTTTATTTCAACTTTAAGGTGGGGGCGGGGGTGGGGGTAGCCGATTTTTCATTTTTAAGAAAATGAATGGCCAGATTTAAATGATTGCCAAATATTCTTCAATGGCCGGATTTAAATGATTGCCAAATATTCTTCGTATGAATGGAGGATTGAGATTTACTCAATTAAATATTAAATAGGATGCATGTTTAAATTGAACCGTCACTAACAATTAATAAAAAAAATAGAGTTATTTCAAATAACAACACTCTGCCGCTAGTTAATAACTCTTATAATATTAATACTATTATTCACTGTAACGCTTGAAGCAAGTTTATTTACAATGGTTGTCTTGGGAAAGTTAACGCCTACGCCTGCGGATGAACTCTTTTGTAAAGGCCAGTTGCTTCCTTTCCCTTTTTCCAATGTAACGCCCACACCTGCGGATGAACTCTTTTGTAAAGGCCAGGTGTTTCCTCTCCCCTATCCTGAAGGGAAAAGGAACAAGTAAAGAAGATTTAACTGCGCATTAGATGGATACTTTCTTTTTGTTTTCTTCGGACTTCGCGGATTATATAATAGAGAACTTCAATTTCATTTTCGTGGAACACTTTCCTCACTAAGAATTAACTTTGCAGTTTTAATTGCGCGGTGAACTTTAGAGTGATGCGAAGTTAACTTGGCCGCAATACTCTACTTAGTGGTATCTTCAAATACTTCCGGGTTCACTTAATCAAACTTTATCATGTAAAATATTTCTTTAAGACATAACAACTATAACATCTTAACGCGAAGTTACTGGATGTTAATTTAGAACTTTCACTGCGGTGAACTATTTATGAAACTTGATTTCTTTTACTGCGGGTAAATGTAAACACTATTCACCCGAGTAAAAATGGAGAAGCGCAGCTCCTCAATACATGGAAATGAGTTTCACTGCAATCTTTTACATTCACAGGGCTTGGGCTCTTGATACAAACTTCACGGATCTTCACTTCTGCTCTGCGTAATTTCTTTCATAGACATCTCTCTCTGAGTTTTAACCAAGAGCTTCTATTTATAGAGTTTTCTATCAACCGACTTAGGAACGCTTCTTATGGAAGCTACACGATTGCATTAAACACTGTAATAAATTCTATCTTAAGGTTTCTTGACTTGCGCACTGTTAACGCGGTTACATAACTGCAAACAAGACGTGAGCCAAAATGGTTATGATCTTGCTGACAAATTGATGTTGCGGACATCGCGCTGACACAAACAGTCTGACAAAGTCGGCCCAGTAACTACGCGATCATCTCATTTAATTAGATATTTCCAACATATCCAATGTAAAGGCCAAGTGCTTCCTCTCTCTTTTGTAAAGGCCAGCTGCTTCCTCCCTTTTTCCTTTTGTATCACTATGCCAGAAATGCCATCAAAGAAAAAGAAGCCGCCATGAAAAAGCGCAATGAAGCCAAGGAGAAGCTCAAGAGGGGACCACAGCTGGGGCGGAGATTCACGCGATATTCTATCCGATCCTTGAATTTAAGCTCCAGTTATTGAATTAGGGCGCTGCAGCTCATGAGGTATGACCTGTTGGGCGATGGCATTTTTAATTCGGATGGAGAAATGTGGAGGCTCCAACGCAAGTCTTCTAGCCTTGATTTTTCATCTAATGTGATTGGATTTACAGTTAACATGTTCAAGGTCATAGTTCTGGTTTGCATATTTTTGGATTTACAGTTAACATGGTTTGCTTATTGGATTTACAGTTAACATGTTCAAGGTCATAGTTCTGGTTTGCATATTTTTGGATTTACAGTTAACATGGTTTGCTTATTGGATTTACAGTTAACATGGTTTTCTTATTTCTGGTTTGCTTATTATTATACAATACTTCTGTGTGCTTCAACTACCCGATCAACCTTGAATCCATTCAACGGAAACACTTGCTTTTCGATTCTAAGCACAGGTGAAGGCCCAATTAGATATCCAACGTACATCCCTTTGCTGCAAACAACTAGATATTACATCAGATCTATCTCACTTGGTTTAATAATTGGAGAAAATATTATGCCGAGCGAATCCCACCTTAAAATTGTGTCAATAGATCAACCATTTTTGTTTTTTTAAAACGCATATCGGTTAGTGCTTAGGCTTTTTCTTTCCCCCTTGCATGTTTTCATTGTGTTCTCTTTGGAGGTAATGACTACCACACTAAATTGATGCTCTGCTACCCAGGTTTAATAATGTGATTGGATTTATAGTTAACACGTTCATGATCATATTTTTGGTTTGCATATTTCTGGATTTACAGTTAACATGGTTTGCTTATTATTATACAATACTTCTGTGCACTACAATACTTCTGTGCGCTTCAATTCATTAAACAATGTTCAAGCCAAGATTGTGCATTTGCACCATCGATGCCTCCTTACGGTATGTTAGTTGCACTATTGGTGCCTCATTCGCCATACCCATAAATGATATCCATTTCCAAGTTGTAGTTCAGCATGCCATCAAGGAAATCTTTTTAGAACTTAACTTTATCTCCCAATTGTAAAAACAACAAACTGTAATTCATAATTTGAAAAACAACGAACTGGCATGGTATTAATGTTTTCATAATTTCATTTTTTATTAACTAATAAATTTTTTACATAATCCTGTATCTATAAATTAAGTTTAAATAATTTTACATAATTTCAGTTCTTATTATTTAATCACTGTTTTTCATAATCATGTATCTATAAAAATTAAGTTTAAATAATTTGACATAAATTCATTTTTTATTAACTAATAATTGAGTTTGCATGATTACATAAGATATTCTTTTAAATTTGAAAATCCCCATAATACTTGGAAAAACTAGGATATTTTACTGTGAACATAGAATTTGAAGAGATTGGGATACATTTTATGAATATTTACTAGAATTCACGTTGTTATTATAATTGCAAATTAAGAAAAAAATGCAATTCATAATAAATTATGATCATCTTAAGCTACATTAACAGAAAAGAGAGGGTAAGTTGTATTTACAAATTCAAGGTTAAGTTGTATCTACAAATTCATTTTTCAGTTACTGAAAGAATATTACATAAGATAATTTTATGCCCTTCTATAACGGCTAAAGAGCTCTTCATGGAAAATGGCGATTGCAATTTTGATCTGGTTAATCTAAGGTGTTAATCCAAACTGTTTAGTGTTTCTAAACTAACATCTTTTAGTTTTTTAGTGTTTTTATTAGGTTTAAAATATCATAATAATTATGATATTATTAATATTAAGGAGCAAGCTATATTATAATAATTAATATTATGATAAATAATATTATTAATCATATTAATATTAATGCACCATTAATCACCAATAGGCCACACATTAATATAATCATTTACGTTTAAAAGATTATATATATATATATATTTTTACAGTAATAGTTGAGAGAGATATATTAAAAATAAAAAAAAATGTTACAAAATGCTGGGGAGACTGTATCCATCAAAATGAGGGAGATTTCACTTCTGTCCCAATCTATGGAATTCTTCAGAGTGTCTCTAACAAAAGAGGGAAATAGGCACCTCTATAATCTTCATGACAAACAAATAAAAGAACAAGCTACAGACACCTATGTAATAACCTCGAAATACATAACTTATGACAGAGCACCTTGCAAAAGACTGGACAACCATAATCTTCGTGGAGACAGGGTTTTCTTTTTCTTCCTTCCTGCCGCGACGTCTTCGTTATCTTCCATGCCCAGAAGAACATTGGGGTTGTTGCTCCTATTGGTGTGGATGCAGTCAACCTTGGCATCCACAATCCTTAACCCACTGTGCAACGAGTCAATTTTGCCTACAAGCCCCTCAAAGAACTCTTGTATTTTGATGTTGTTGCCTCTGATGTCCGAATATGAAATTTGCACGAATGTAGCCAACTGTGATATGACCTTTTTGATATCCTTGCTTTCTCCCCTTAACCATCCCACCTATGCATCGATGTCATGCAGATGCGAAAGCACCCCTGACAGAGGGCTTTCCGGCCCACGAGGAGACTCAAAATTCCCAAAGCCACCAATGCCTCCACCCACATTCCAGATTTTACCGACCCCTGTGTCGCCGGGGTTATCACATACCAGGTGCAGAGGAGCATTGTCCTGATGACCGAGACCATCTTCCATATTTTTCCAGTTCTTATCATTTTCTTGCTCATAGCCGATATACCCTGCATTAAGCCGAAGTCTTTGTCTTTGAACCGCTTCCATCTGCGATGGGCCAATGCCAGCTTCACTGTTTAGATGACAAACCTGCTTGGCCTGAATGCCTACGACCCCCTGCAAGTCTTTCTCCCCATTTCCTTGAACCACATCAAAAGCCGTAGGAAGTCGCTGCGTCCCAATTCCTCTCGCAGTTACCTGAAGATTGGCCATACATCTCTTGCATTGGAGTGTCGGGAGACAGAGCCCAACAGCATTGCCGACTTTCCTTCCTTCCATCCTAAGGCGAGAGAACACAGGGCTACCAGAACTCAGCAGAAGGACGCTCCAAGGAAACCAGCAGGGGGGAATGCGCTTGTCTGCCAACCTTGCCCATGATATAGGCCAAGACCACCCTGCCTTCTTGTCGAAATTAAGTCTCGCATGCGAGACAGGTGTGGCCTGACAAACCTTGCCGCCACCTTTGACTTGGGGATGCGCAAACGAATCCATGGGGGATTTGGAATTAAATTTTCGTCTGGGTGGGATCGTAACGCAATCAAACATGCCACTAAGGCACCCATTCCATAGTTTCATGAATTTCATTTCTTGCTAACACCCCACAATTTTGTCTAGCCCCGATATTGGCCATGGTATTGGCTGCAACATTATCATTCCTTAAAATATGAAAGAAGGAGATTGAATCATAATTGTAGGAGTTGATTGAGTTGACTAGAAGAGTATGGTATTTTGAGTTTGGGGTTTGTTGTTTTCTGATTAAGGCCCTGCCGGTTTTAATGACAATAAGAGAGTCACCTATAACCAGAAGCTTTTGTATGTTGTTTTCCTGCGCAATATCGATGCCTTTGATCATTGTGAGCCACTCTGCTTGATTATTTGTTTGTCTACCTAACCCCCAGGCGTAGTCTTCCACTTTGCTTCCTTCTGAATCCAGAAGGACCCCCCCGCATTTGCCAGCCCAGTTTTACGTTTAAAAGATTATATTAACTATTATGACATTAATAAAAACTAATATTTAAAAAAAGAAAGTATATAAATTTCTATAATTTTTTTTTTTTATGTAAACATTGTAATAAATGTCTTTGCATACTCACACATTAATATAATCATTTACATTTAAAAGAGTATCTTAACTATTATGATATTAATAAAAACTAATATTTAGAAAAAAAATAAAGTATATAAATTTCTATAAAAAAATTATGTAAACATTGTAATAAATGTCTTTGTATGTTTTTATTAAATCATAATAATTTTTCACTTTTCCTATTAATTTTAGTTTTTTAATACATCAATTAATTCAATAATAATTATAATACTCTTAAAGTATTTGAACTTGAAACAATTTAATTTTATAATAGTGAAAAAGATTTTCAAATTTTAAATCAAAGTTAATATACTAATAAAATTTAGAAAAATTATAATATATAGATTTATAAGAAAATTGTATAAACATTAATGAGAAAAAATATGAATATTACAAGTAATTAAAATTGTTATTGCAACATCCACTATAATTAATTATAGTAAACATGTACAATATCACATTTCAATATGGAATATATTCACCACTAAAGTATTTGAACTTATTTAATTTTACAATATTAAAAAATTTCAAATTTCAATTCAAAACTAATACCTAACATGATTTAAAGGAAATACAATATATATATTTATGCAAAAAATGATATAGACATTATAACAAATTTGTGAAGGTTTTTTCTTTTTATTTATTATAGCAATTTTCAATTTTCTCATCAATTTTAGTCTTAAATCACACCAATTAATTCAAAATCATTGATTATAAAAATATACCTACAAACATTATAAAAAAAGGGTGTGCATAAATCATATCATTTTAAATTGTAGTAAAAGTTTAATTTACATTTATATTGAAACATTCAATATAACTTTAAATTAAAGTCAAATATAAAGTGTCACATTTCAATATGGCTACATTGAATTCATTGAATTCCAAATAATTTAATTTGACAACACTGAAAACATATTTCAATTTTCAACTCAAAGCTAATAATTAGAGAAAAACTAAAGTCTATAAATTTACATAAAAAATTATATAAATATTATAATAAATGTGTCTATGTTTTTATTAAATTATGAGAATTTTTCAATTTTCCTATCAATTTTAGTTTTTTTATACATCAATTAATTCAATAATACCTATAAAGTATTTGAAAACATTATAAAAAATGGGTGTGTGTAAATCATATCATTTCAAATTACAGTGAAAGTAATTTAAATTTACATTGAAACATTCCATATCACCTTTAAATTAAAGTAAAATATAGAGTCTCATATTTCAATATGGCTATATTCACTAAAGTGTTTGAATTCAGAATAATTTAAATTCACAACCCTAAAAACATATTTCAATTTTCAATTCAAAGCTAATACTTAAAAAAACACCTAAAGCATATAAATTCATATAAAAAATTAAGTAAACATTGTGATAAATGCGTTTCTATGTTTTTATTAAATCATAACGATTTTTCACTTTTCCTATCAATTTTAGTTTTATACATCAATTAACACAATATTAACTATATTATTTATATTATACATAGGTACATATAAAACATTACATATTTTCATGTAAGGTGGTTTTAATACTGACAAATTAAAGTGTCCTAAGCTCAAATACTTTGGTGAATACATAGGTAAATATAAAACATTACATATTTCCATGTAGGGTGGTTTTAATACTCTCAAATTAAAATGTTATAAGCTCAAATACTTTGGTCAAATACAATTGATTTTGAAAAGTGATATTGTGTACTTTTACTAGGTATCAATTTTTTAAATTCTAGTAATCATTTACAATTATTACAATCTAAACCACTGGTTGACAAAAGTTAACCAAATTAAATCATGGTCAGCCATAATCAACCATTATCAACAATGGTCAACCATCATCAACCAATGTCAACGAAAGTATAAAAAAAATCGACCATCTTTAATCAAAGCCAACCATGGTAAAAAAAAGTCAACCAAAGTGAGCCATGGTCAACCATAATCAACCATAGTTAACCAAAGTCTACCAAAATCAACCATGGTCAACTATAGTCAACCAAAGTCTACCATAGTCAACCAAATCCAACCAAAAGTTATCTATGGTCAACCAAAAGTTATCCATGGTCAACCAAAGTCAACCATGGTTAACCAAATGAAACCATAGTAAACCACGGTTAATCAAAATCAACCATGGACAAGCAAAAGTCAACCAAAATCAACCATGGCCAGCCAAAAGTCAATCATAATCAACCACAGTCAACCATGGTCAACCAAAATAAACCATGATAAAATATATTAATATTATAATAATAATAATAAAAATATATTATTATTATTATTATTAATATTAATAATAATAATAATAAGCCAACCATTTTCAATACAAATAGGGTGAATACATAGGTAAATATAAAACATTACATATTTCCATGTAAGGTGGTTTTAATAGTCTCAAATTAAAGTGTTATAAGCTCAAATACTTTGGTCAATACAACTGATTTTGAAAAGTGATATTGTGTACTTTTACTAGGTATCAATTTTTTAAATTCTAGATAACTATTTACAATTATTACAATCTAAACCATTGGTTGACAAAAGTCAACCAAACTAAACCATGGTCAACCATAATCAACCATTATCAACAATGGTCAACCATCATCAACCAATGTCAACCAAAGTATAAAAAAAATTTGACCATCTTTAATCAAAGCCAACCATGGTAAAAAAAAGTCAACCAAAGTGAGCCATGGTCAACCATAATCAACCATGGTCAACCATAGTTAACCAAAGTCTACCATAATCAACCATGGTCAACTATAATCAACCAAAGTCTACCATAGTCAACCAAATCCAACCAAAAGTTATCCATGGTCAACCAAAGACAACCATGATCAACCAAATGAAACCATAGTAAACCACGGTCAATCAGAATCAACCATGGACAGCCAAAAGTCAACCAAAATCAACCATGGCCACCCAAAAGTCAATGAAAATCAATCATAGTCAACCAAAGTCAACCATGGTCAACTAAAATCAACCATGATAAAATACATTAATATTATAATAATAATAATAATAATAATAAAAATATATTAATATTATTATTATTAATATTATAATAATAATAATAATAATAATAATAATATTATAATAATAATAATAATAATAATAATAATAATATATTAATGTTATTATTATTAATATTAATAATAATAATAATAAGCCATCTATCTTCAATACAACTAGGGTGAATACATAGGTAAATATAAAACATTATATATTTCCATGTAGGGTGGTTTTAATACTCTCAAATTAAAGTGTTATAAGCTCAAATACTTTGGTCAATACAACTGATTTTGAAAAGTGATATTGTGTACTTTTACTAGGTATCAATTTTTTAAATTCTAGATAATCATTTACAATTATTACAATCTAAACCATTGGTTGATAAAAGTCAACCAAATTAAACCATGGTCAACCATAATCAACCATTATCAACAATGGTCAACCATCATCAACTAATGTCAACCAAAGCATAAAAAAAAATTGACCATCTTTAATCAAAGCCAACCATGGTAAAAAAAAGTCAACCAAAGTGAGTCATGGTCAACCATAATCAACCATGGTCAACCATAGTTAACCAAAGTCTATTGTAATCAACCATGGTCAACTATAGTCAACCAAAGTCTACCATAGTCAACCAAATCCAACCAAAAGTTATCCATGGTCAACCAAATGAAACCATAGTAAACCATGGTCAATCAGAATCAACCATGGACAACCAATATCAACAATGGCAAGCCAAAAGTCAACCAAAATCAATCATAGTCAACCAAAATCAACCATAGTCAACCAAAATCAACCATGATAAAATATATTAATATTATTATAATAATAATAATAATAAAAATGTATTATTATTATTAATATTATTAATAAGCCAACCATCTTTAATCAAAGCCAACCATGGTAAAAAAAAGTCAACCAAAGTGAGCCATGGTTAACCATAGTTAACTAAAGTCTACCATAATCAACCATGGTCAACTATAGTCAACCAAAGTCTACCATAGTCAACCAAAAGTTATCCATGGTCAACCAAAGTCAACCATGGTCAACCAAATGAAACCATAGTAAACCACGGTCAATCAGAATCAACCATGGATAGCCAAAAGTCAACCAAAATCAACCATGACCAGCCAAAAGTCAACCAAAATCAATCATAGTCAACCAAAGTCAACCATGATCAACCAAAATCAACCATAATAAAATATTATTATTATTATTATAAAATAACAAATATCGAAATAATAATAATAGATATTATTATTATTATAATTAATTAATATTATTAACCAAACCTCACGAGTAGGTCGGCCGTCAACTAGCAAGCCATATTAATATTAATAATATGGCTTATATACGTTGATTGTCGTATATCTATTGTTTAAATGTGGTTGATATACGTCGATCACCGTATATAAGCCATGTTATTGATATTAATATGGCTTGCTAGTTTAAATTTACATTGAAACATTCCATATCACCTTTAAATTAACGTAAAATATAGAGTCTCATATTTCAATATGGCTATATTCACTAAAGTATTTGAATTCAACACTAAAAACATATTTCAATTTTCAATTCAAAGCTAATACTTAAAAAGACACCTAAAGCATATAAATTCATATAAAAAATTAAGTAAACATTGTAATAAATGCGTCTCTATGTTTTTATTAAATCATAACGATTTTTCACTTTTCCTATCGATTTTAGTTTTATACATCAATTAATACAATATTAACTATATTATTTATATTATACATAGGTACATATAAAACATTACATATTTTCATGTAAAGTGGTTTTAATACTAACAAATTAAAGTGTTCTAAGCTCAAATACTTTGGTGAATACATAGGTAAATATAAAACATTACATATTTCCATGTAGGGTGGTTTTAATACTCTCAAATTAAAGTGTTATAAGCTCAAATACTTTGGTCAATACAACTGATTTTGAAAAGTGATATTGTGTACTTTTACTAGGTATCAATTTTTTAAATTCTAGATAACCATTTACAATTATTACAATCTAAACCACTGGTTGACCATGGTCAAAAGCCAACCAAATTAAACCATGGTCAACCATAATTAATCATTATCAACAAAGGTCAACCATCATCAACCAATGTCAACAAAAGTATAAAAAAAAACGACCATTTTTAATCAAAGCCAACCATGGTAAAAAAAAGTCAACCAAAGTGAGCCATGGTCAACCATAATCAACCATGGTCAACCATAGTTAACCAAAGTCTACCATAATCAACCATGGTCAACTATAATCAACCAAAATCTACCATAGTCAACCAAATCCAACCAAAAGTTATCCATGGTCAACCAAAGTCAACCATGGTCAACCAAATGAAACCATAGTAAACCACGGTTAATCAGAATCAACCATGGACAGCCAAAAGTCAATCAAAATCAACCATTGCCAGCCAAAAGTCCACCAAAATCAATCATAGTCAACCATGGTCAACGAAAATTAACCATGGCCAGCCAAAAGTCAATCAAAATCAATCATAGTCAACCAAAGTCAACCATGGTCAACCAAAATCAACCATGATAAAAAATTCAACCATGTTAAAAAAAGTCAGCATGGTAAAAAAGTCAACCATGGTCAACCAAAGCCAACCATGTTCAACCATATTCAACAAAGTCAACCATGGTCAATGAACGTCATTCATCACCGATCATGGTCAACCATATTTAACTATAGTCAACCATAGTCAACCATGGTCAGCCATTGTCAACCATTGTCAACCAAATCCAACCAAAGTCAACCATGGTCAGCCATTATCAACCAAATCCAACCAAAGTTAACCATGGTCAGCCATAGTCAACTATAGTCAACCAAAGCCAACTGAAGTGAACCATAGCTAACCAAATTGCACCATATTCAACTAAAGTCAACCAAAGTCAAAAGTCAAATAAAGTCAACCATAGTGAGTTAGTCCAACATAATAAACTATAGTCAAAGTTAAACAAGGTCAACCATGTGTGACCAATAGTCAATTAGTCAACCATAATAAACCATAATCTTAGATAACCAGTGTTAACCAATAACCAATTAAAGCCTTGCAAAGTCACAAATAGCCACCCACAACCAATCATGGGTAACCATAGTAAACCATTGTCAACTACATAACCAAAGTCAATCATAATCAACCATGGTCAACCATAGTCAATCAAAGTCATTTATGGCCAACCAAAGTCACCCATAGTTGACCATGATTAATTATGTTCAACCATAGTCATCCATAATTAATTAGTCAACCAAAGTCACCCATAGTTGACCATGATTAATTATGTTCAACCATAGTCATCCATAATTAATTAGTCAACCAAAGTTAGCCATAGTCAAACAAATTCAACCAAAGTCAACCATGGTTAACCAAAGTCAACCACGATTAACTATATTCAACCAACGTCAATCTTTTTGAACCAAAGTCAACCATGGTCAACCAATTTAAACATTTGTGAACCAAAGTCAACCATGGTCATTTAAGGAAAACCATGGTTAACCAAGGTCAACCATAGTCAAACAATGGTCAACCAAAGTCAACCACAATAAACCAAAGTTAACCATAGTCAACGATGGTCAACCAAAGTCAACAATGCTCAACCAAATTCAACCATGAACCAAATTCAACCATGGTTAACCAAAGTCATCCATAGTGAGTCATGGTCAACCAAAGTTAACAATGGTAAATGAAAGTCAAACATGATCAACCAAATTTAACCATAGTTAACCAAAGTCAATGATGGCCAACCAAAGTCAACCATGGTCAACCAAAATTCAACCATTGTAAAACAAAGGCAACCATGGTTGACTTGGTCAACCATTGTTAACCATTATAAAACAAAGTCGACCATGGTTGACTTTGTCAACCAAAGTTAACCATGGTAAACCAAAGCCACCCATGGTCATCTATAACTATAGTTGACTTTGCTTGACTTTGGTAGACTTTACTTAACCATGGCTTTCTTTGGTTGACCATTTCACTTTGGTTGACCTTGGTTGAATTTGGTTGACCATAGTTAACTTTAGTTGACCATAGTTGATTTTGGTTAACCGTGGTTGACTTTGGTTGACCATGGTTGACTTCGGTTGACTATGTTCACTATTGTTGACTTTGGTTAACCGTGGTTGACTCTTATCGAACATGGTTTACTATGGTTGACTTTGGTTTACCGTGGTTTTTCATGGTTGACCACAACCAAAGTCAACCATGGTTAACCAAAGTCATTGATAGTCAACCATGGTCAACCAAAGTCAACCATGACCAACTGGCCAACAATGGTAAACTAATGTCAACAAAGGTCAACCAATGTCAAGAATTGTCAACCATAGTTAACCATGGTTAACCAAAGTCAACCATATACAACCATGGTCAACCAAAGTCAACCATGGTCAACCAAAATTCAACCAATGTTAACCATTGTAAAACAAAGTCGACCATGGTTGGCCATGGATGACTTGGTCAACCAATGTTAACCATTGTAAAACAAAGTTAACCATGGTTAGCCATGGTTGACTTTATCAACCAAATTTAACCATGGTAAACCGAAGTGAACCATTGTCAACTAAAGCGAGCCATGGTAATCTATAACTATAGTTGACTTTGGTAGACTTTACTTGACCACGGTTGTCTTTAGTTGACCATGGTTGAATTTGGGTTACTATGGTTGACCTTAGTTGACTGTGGTTGATTTTGGTTGACCGTGGTTGACCATGATTAACTATGGTTGACTTTTACTAAACATGATTGACTATGGTTTACCATTTTTCACTCTGTTTTTTTATGGTTTCCCACAAGCAAAGTCAACCATGGTTAGCCAAAGTCAATGATAGTCAACCATGGTCAACCAAAGTTAACCAAAATCAACCATGGTCCACCAAAGTCAACAATGATAAACTAATGTCAACCATGGCCAACCAAAATTCAACCAAAGTCAACCATGGTCCACCAAAGTCAACAATGGTAAACTAATGTCAACGATGGTCAACCAAAGTCAAGATTTGTCAACCATGGTTTCCCATACTTAACCATGGTCAGCCATAGTTAACCAAAATCAACCATGGTTAACCAAAGTCAACCATATACAACCATGGTCAACCATAGTCGTTATATTTAATTATTATATTTATTATTATTGAATTAATATTATTAATTGTGTGGCCATATTATTGTTTTTAATAATAATAATAATCATTCAACAAATCTAACCAGCAGACCGACCGTTAACTACCAAGCCATATTAATAATTAATATAGCTTATATACACTGTTAGGCGTATATCAACCACATTTAAATGTATGGCCATGGCTTATATACGCAAAGCCATATTAATTATTAATATGACTTGCTAGTCATAAATCCAATAGAAGAGGGCTTAGGACTTAGCATAATTTTTTGTGTTATTTAATAGTATATATATTTTTTAATTTGATGATTTAACTGGGAGTGACGTCATCTACATTTCTTTAGCTTTACATTATGATGGGTTTTCTAGAGTCATGTTAATGCAAAAGTAATATGTCATGAGTTAATGCAAAAGTGAATATGTCTTCCATGAGATTATTTTTACATTATGTGTGATTTAATAATTCAATATCTTCTTTGAGATGATTTTTCATTTAAGTTTTAATTATTTTTATTTTTTTGGTTATATTCCTAATTGTTTTTTTAATGATTAATACAAATTGAAATTTTTTTTCATCAATATCACATTACACATTATGTTCATGTACATCATGTTTTCATAGAGTAGCCTTGCATTGGTATCAAAGGTATGTGAATAATACTACATTTATATGGTTATAGCATCACAGGATAGACTTATATTTATACCTAATCTAAAATATATAATTATCATTTATGATTAATTATTAATTTTAATAATAAGAATTGTGTTTGTTAATTATTATTTTAATAATTATTAAATAGTAATAAAATTGATTATTATTTTTATTACTTAATTGTTATAAAATTTATTATAGTAAAGTATTTTTTTAAAAACTATTTTTATGTCTTATTATCAGAAATATTGTAGTTTTTTTAATTATAATTAATTATTATTATAGTTTATATTTTATCTGTTATATCATTATTATAAAATAAAACTCTTTTTTCTTTTAATTATTGTTATTATATATATATAATGTGTTAAATATTTTTTATTTTCAAATCCATATATTTATGTCGTATACAACTTTTCTAATTTGTGTATTTACATAGGTATGTAAAATTCACATTATTTTATAAATATAAAAATAAAATTAAAAAATTTAAATTTTATTTTATTTAAAAAATTATGTGATGCTTTAAAAAAATTGCACATTATTATTTTTAATATTATTACTCATTATATTTAATCAACTATCTATATTTATTTTAACTTAATTAAATTTTAAAAAATTAAATATTAAACTTTAACATCTAAATAATGTACCAAACATATTGGATAAAGTTTAGTCAAAGTTCAATATTAAACTTTAACCAATTTTAACATCTAATTTACGGTTAAATCATAATGGGTCAATTTTAGTTTTTTTTTTTCCCAGGAAAAAACCATATTTCATTGATCTATAAAGAACAAACAAAATACATTCCATAGGTGTTTATGAAAAACACGATAATAGTCCTAAAGACTGTAAGAGACCCTGCTAACTGGCTTACAAAATTTATATCCTGATGATACTTACTTGTAAAGCAAACTGTATGTTTGACTTGTCAGAAATATACGAAAGATAGTATGTTTGTCTAATCAAAAATATTACAAGAGTTTGTGATTACAAAGATCATTAAAGCCTGCTGTTAAATTTAATTCATGAAAAATAAAGAGGTGTATCTGGCTTCCTGTTGATCCTGAAGAGAAGTAATAATGCATACACCTTCGTCCAACTTGAGGCCTTCTTTAGAAAGATAATCAGCTTCCACATTTTGTTCCCTGAATATATGAGTAAAACTGATCTTTTGGAAAGATTTTGACTGTTGTTCCACGTTACTACCAAGATTCTGTAGTGAATGGTTTTGAAATTTGTATTCCTTGTTCATGAATCGTATCCATACCTCAGAGTCCCCAAAAAATTTTAGAGAACCAATCTTTCTTTCTTTCTTTAGCCAATAGTAATAAAGAACGCAGAGCATAGCCCTTTGCCCAGTTATTTGTTCATGTCCTAGCATTGGCTTGAAAGCTATAATTCTCATTTACCGCGCACCTGAGTAGTCCCCCAAGACCACATACACTTTCTGCGCAGGCACAGTCGAAAAATCCCACCGCTTCCTCTGCATCAATATCCAAGACTCTAGGCACTCTGATGCTACACGTCTTCTCCACCTCTTCAAAAAGAGGGTAAATAGCCAAGATCTACGAGGAGACATAAAAGCTTGGCTGGTTGATGTCTTCAAAGACTGACCAGCTTCTAGCAAGCCAAACATACCAAGGCACCAAAAAAATCAAAGCTCGTAATTTCCTCAGACTTGGCTCTTTAAACCATCGATTAATAATAGATTCAAAATTCTCCCCATCCTCCACCTGTACCATATTAATTTTTTGTCTTATCCCTTCCCATACTTCGCATATAAAGGGACATTTAACAAAAAGATGATCAGTATCCTCATTCCCTTCTCTACATAAGCTGCATCTTCCCGGTCCTTCCATAAACCTCTTTTTAAAATTCTCCCATGTAGGAATCTTATCCTTCAATATATGCCAAACCAAAATTTTGCTTTTAAAGGTTGTCCTTACCTTCCAGATTTTCTTCCACCACCAGGGGTCTTCAGCAAATTTTGCTCTCCATTGTAATGTATATATTGCCTTTACCGTAAAGGTACCTTCTCCCTCACACCCGTACCATTGAATCGTATCCGGTTCATTCTTCAGTGCTATAAAACCTTTATACAGATTTTCTATCCACTTGTTCCAAATTTCCTTCCAACGTTCCGGTAAAAATAAAACTTCAACATCTTTCCATTTCTGAGAGTATAGACGAGTTCCATCATCTATATCCGCCAGAACCGAATAACCTCTAACTGAAAGAAAAAAAAGTAATTCCTACAGCAAGACTATGTTTTGTATAACACCCTTGTAATTATCAGCTCATATTCTTGCTTCCTTCCCATTCCCCACTTGCCAGATGAGTCTGTCCCCAATTATATGAAAAGCTGAGTTGATGTTCTTCCATACAAGTGACCTTCCACTTCCATTTTACTGTTCCTGTCAAACCCAACCAATCATAGAACCTTCAATCATATACTTATTCCTCATTATCCCCTGCCATTTTCCCTCCTTAGATATCAGCTGCCATATAGATTTTGAAGCTAAAGCCAAACCCATAGTTTTCATATCTTTGATGCCCCAACCTCCTGCTTCCTTAGGTCTTGAAATAGACTCCCATGCCGTCCAGTGTAGACCACAATCCTCCTTATTCCTCCACAGAAATTTGAAAAATAATTTACGTAAAACATGCAAGACCCTTTGAGGAATTTTTGCCAGGATCATCCAATAAACAGGGATAGCGTTTAACACGCTCTTAATCAGGACAGTTTTCCCTCCCTTGGAGAGAAAGCGATTGCACCAAAATTGTATTCGACCTTCCACCTTCGCTATTAACCAACTCCAATAAGATTTGAGATAAATAGTTGGTTTAAGATGAAACCCCAAATATGCAAAGCCCTTAGTGAGCGGAATAACAACCATAGGCATAAATTCTAGAAATCCTGCCACCTCTTCTAAGCTTATCTCATTGTAATAACATGCCGACTTACCATAGTTAACAATCATACCTGTCGCACGACTAAAAAGCCAGAACAGATCTTTGATTCCACACGTCTCGGCAACCATGTTTCCCATAAATAATAAAGCATCATCCACGAAGAAGATGTGTGTTAATCTTATTTCCCCATAACTGATACCTACCGGAACCTTATTCTCCACTGCCTCTGCCAGCAAAAGACTTAAACCATCCATAACAAGTAAGAATAAGTAGGGTGATAATGGGAATCCCTGCCTTAATCCACGTTCAGGTACAAAAAAACTAGAAGCAACTCCATTGATTAAAACCAAGAAGTTAACAGTGGTAATGCAAGACCAAACCCAGTTTACAAAACACAAACCACATCCAATCTGAATAAGGACCAGGTGTATATAAAGCCAGCTTGTTCGATCGTATGCTTTTGACAAATCGATCTTCAACACCTTAGCTTTGCACTTTTTAGTCTTGAGAGTATGAATTCCCTCTTGAGCGCACCCAACTGCCTCATGTATACTTCGACCTTGGAGAAACCCGAACTGTTCCGGGGAAATATGCTTGTCCAGAATTGGCTTAAAACGCTTAGTTATAATTTTAGAAATGACTTTATAAACTACATTACATAGTGAGATAGGCCGAAAGTCATCGAAAGACTTCGGTTTGTTCAACTTGGGAATCAGCACTATGAACGTTGAGTTTATACTTGCCTTTAAAGATCTAGTAGTTGTATTCTTTTCCACCACCCTCAGAAGATCCTCGCTGACCAGATCAAAAAAAGCTGTATAGAACTCCGAGGACTAGCCATCCGGGCCTGGACTCCTTTCTTTTTTTAATTTCTTCAATGCTGACTTGAGTTCATCCAAAGTGATAGGCCCACACAAAGCCTCGTTTTCCTCTTCCGTCACCCAAGTATTAAACTTTCCCACAGTCGCAACCAGCTCCTGCAAATTATCTTCCTGAGGTTTTCGATAAAGTTCCTGAAAGTAATCCACACGTCCTGAAGCCAACTGCTGAAAACCACTAAGATTCTCCCCATTGCTATCCTCAAGATCCCAAATTGTATTTATCTGCTTGCGATGGCCAACCATCTTGTGAAAAAAAGCCGTATTATCATCTCCAAGATCAAGCCATACCGCCTGGCTCTGCATTCTTATTTCTGCTTCCCTTTCTGATAAAAGCTGATCCTTAATTCCCTCAAGTCGATGAAGTTCTAGTAGACCGAAAGCATCAACCTGTACCTGACTAGATTCATAATGTTTCTCAATTTGCTGCTCCACTTCTTTAAGCCTTATATCTCTTTTAGTTCTCATGTTCTTTGACCATACTACACTAAGATCCTTAACCCTTTTCAAATTATCAACAAATTGTTGTTCACAAGAAACCGGAATGGTAAATTTTAGTTACATATATTATATTTGCTATATTTATGAGGTTGTTAAAAATATTATATATAACTTTTAAGGTATTTGGTATTTTTTATCTAAATAATTAAAATAACTTTAATTAATTTAAATTGTTGGAGCTATTTTGTTATAAAGTAACACTTTTTTTTTGTATAACTATGATATATAAGGACAATGCTTTTTTTATTTTACACTAGAAAAAAAACTTTAATCCATTTAAAATTAAAATAAATAAATAACAAATATTACAACTTTCTCAAAATGGTAAAGAATTTTACTATCTTTATGTATACTAATAAATATTTTTGATTTCTATATAAATCATTATTAATTTTTATTTTTATTTTTTTGCAAATATAATGTATTAGTCAATATAATAGTTAATATTTTACTAGAAACCAATTTTAATTGTATGTTCTTAATTTTTATAATACTTTGATTTGTATGGAAAGGAAATACAAATTTGTAAGTTTATTTAATATTATTATATACTTTTTTAATAGATCATAACCCTATTTTGATAGGAAAAATATATAACATATTTTTTCGGTGATTAATTGGGTTAAAACAAATATATAAATTAATTTTTATTATTTTCAATAATAAATAACAAAATTAATATCATAAATATTTTTTTTATAAACATATAGAATTTTATTGTTCCTTTTGGAATTGCCATTGTTGTTACCCCGTCGGTTGACCATTCCTATGGTTGAAGAGACTCATTGGTTGAGGGTGTTTGTGATTGCAAGTGTTGTGTTAGTACCAATTCTCTTGGCCTTCCTTTGGAATTCTCAGGAAATCCAACCCTTTGGCATTGGTGAAAGTGCATATGTTATTGCAGGGATTTTGGGTTCGATATTGTGAATTCTTGCTTTCTTTACAACGAAGGCAGAGCACCCACCTTGCACATTTATGTTCCCTTGGGTTGCAGGAGGGTTCATCATGAGCATTGTGTGATTTACATAATTGCTAATGACCTGGTGGCTCTGTTGGTTGCTTTCGGTACAATCCTTGACATATCCCCGTTGCTTCTAGCTTTAACAGTGTTGTCTTGGGGGAATTCTTTGGGTGATTTGACATCAAATATTGCACTAGCATTGAATGGTCGTGATGGAGTGCATATTGCCATGTGAGGTTTCTATGCAGGGTCAATGTTCAATACACTCGTTGGATTGGGGATGTCCTTGGTGTTAGGGGCCTGGATGAACCATCCTTATTTCATAATTCCAAAGGATGCTAGTCTTTTCTACACATTAGGCTTCCTTGCGGTTGGACTTATTTGGGCATTGGTTGTTTTGTCGAGGAATGGTATGCATCCAAAAACGTTGTTCGGAATCGACCTATTGGAATCGTACTTGTTATTTTTGCCTATCAGATTAGGCAAATATTTTGGATTTCTTTCATTTACTGGCATATCAAGAGCACAAACTGAAATTGATCTAGAACTACTGTAATATTCATTGTGTATTCTGACCGGTATAGTTCATGTGAAAACAAATTTCCATAAATTAAGAATTTGCGGCATTCAAAATTCTGGGACTGGTCTTTGTAAAAAAAATAAAATGTTAAATTTTATATTTGCAAAGCATGAGAAAAGATGAAGTAAGCTTTTTTGAGTGAATTTTTTTTTCGGAATTAATAAAAAATTCTGAATTTCTCTGTTTTAATTTACTAGTGTAATTTACTCCACTATCCATCACCGTGAGTCATGACACATTTTATTTCTTTAGTTGTAAAGGATATCTCAATGAACTTTAACTGTAAAAGACATCGTATCTTCATTAACGGTAAAGGATAGGAAAGGAACTCTTCTTTTTTCATCTATTATTATATAGATGTGATCTTATTTTTTCATTATTTATTATTATATAAATGTGAGATTCTTTTCATTTATTTATGGGTCTGGTTAATCCATTTTTTTTTTCCGATGATAAGTGATAAGTTAGAGAGTGTGTTTAATTTTTTTATATTTATTAATGTTATTTTTACATTTCACATATTTCATTAAATTTAAGGTATAGAGTATGTTTTCTTACAGCAAAATAAATATATATATTTCATTAAGTTTGCTTTGACGTGCAGAATAGGTTTTAAAATTTCAATGTATATTCAGCAACACATTATAATAAATTCTTGAAAAATGGAGAAAGAAATTCTTGATTGAATGAAGGAGTTGTGAACTTTTCTCATGTTGTTTTGAGGACTTTATATTATTTCTTGATGTATTCGGGACTAAATATGCTCAACAAGAGCTTGAAGAGGAAACCCTTAAATTTTTGAAAAAATGCATTTCGCTAAAATGATACCCAACGAGTACACCTTTGGTAGTGTTTTGAAGGCATGTGCCACTTAGGAATCTTTGGAAGAAGGAAAACAGGTTTGCTTCATTGTTAAATTGGGTTTTGAACAGAACCTATTTCTGGGAAGCGCTCTCACTGACATGTGCATTAAAAGTGGTAGCATCCAAGATGCTTTCCAAACGTGGGTCATGGAATGCAATAATTGCCGCATCTATACAACATGGTCGGGTTAAGCAAGCATTGGAATTCTTTGCTGAAATGCATTTAGCGGGCATAAAGGAGAGCCACGTTACCTTTGGTCTCATTATCAACGCTTTTGTGAGTCTAGGAAACCTCGAACAGGGTAAGCAATTCCATGCCTGTGTGTTTAGAAATGAATTTGGATAGGGGATCATTATTTTGGGGGGCTCTGTTATTCTAATGTATATGAAATGTGGAAACATAGATAATGCCTGTCAAGTATTTGAAAAAATGCCTAAGGTAGACCTAGGCTTATTCAATGCTGCATATAATTCAAGGATATAGCACCATTGGCAATAATACTGATGCAATGGAGCTATTCTATAAACTATTACGAATGGGTTTGAAACCAAATGATATTACCTTCACCACTGTTCTTAGAGCCTGTGCCAACTTCGAAGCCCTTGAACAAGGAAAGCAACTCCATGTACAGATAATCAAATCTGTGTTTTCTCATTACCGTGTATGCTAAAAGTGTATTGTCAGTGCACCATTCCCTTCATGTACTCTATTATAGAGCATGTGCATTCATAATTACCCATTTGTTATTTTTGCATGATGAACATGGTCACCCATTCACAGTTTTGTTATTCCATGAATGCAGAGATATAAAATATTAGACATCTTTCTACTAAGTTATGATTTCCTTGCTCCTACCATGTATCTTCTATAGAATGTGACATAATTCTATGTAAATTATTGTTCTTTCCATCAGCCAAATAAATAACAACAATTAAAAGTAAGATTGCTTTGCCCTGCTATTTTTTACATGAACTCATAAAGATTTTGTATAGATCAGAAACCAAATAATAACAGATTTGCAAGGCGTTTATAGTTTACAAAAAATCGATAAATCTTAAATATATAGAACAAGTTCTGTTCATACAACTTACCAACCCAGAATTACGAATCCTTATCATCTCCACTCACAATTTCTCTTGGACAATGCAAGTCTAAACCAGATTCCTGTCAACGTTGTCTGCGGGAGCTGAGCACCTTCTTCCATCGTGGCAGGAAATAAAGTGAATGAATGCTTCCTTCAATGGCTTGATTCACTCATCTTAGAGTACAAGTTAAAATCAAGTAACAACCAAACAACCAATGAATCCAACTAAAACATAAGAAGGAAATGAAGAATGTGTGCAACTCCATCATCCTACTTCAACGTGAGTACTTCATAGTATAAGCAGTGTGCCATAAAATGGCCCACCATTAGTTTTGAAATGCCACATGGAAGATGACATACCTATCTGGCTATGCGTGAGGATGGACGTGTGTCTTTGGCAGCAAGGCTCGCTTTAAATGTGTGTTATGTTCACCATACCACGGATTGAAATACTTTTGGTTTATGGTCACAATAGCACGAATTTGGAAAACGTCTGTTATATAATTACAATAATGCACAACTAAAATTTGTTTGGGTATATATTTATAATGCCATAGGTTGTAATGCCTCTTATATACTTTTAACATGCCATAACTATGAAATCTGTCTAATATTTTCAATGCTACACTTTTTAAATGCAATTTACATATATTTTTAATGCTATAGATGTGTGATGAATGCATTTTACATATATTTTTAGTCCCTGCTGTAGGCAGAGACTATATGTTCCGCCTTTTAGAATTAGTTTGAAACCAATTTATTATAAAACATCATATTTATTAAGGTTAACAAAAATAATACTATTTTTTGTTTTTCTTTAATACACTTTTTCTTAATATTTATTGGAGTAGAGCTATTGATTTGACATTTTTTTTATCATTGGATGGAATACTAAAAATTAAAAAATAAAATAAAATAGCATGACATAGTATTACTTACCAAATCTATAAAAATATTTATGTGTTAGTGGACTGACACTGTGCTTTCATTATTCCTAGATTAAGGCAAAAATAAGTTTTTTAAATAGTATTCAGTCCAGGCTCCTCGAAGCTTCCAAGTGTGATAAACTCATGACAAGTATAGCAGGCTGACAGAGTTGTGCGCTGACAGGAGCTGCAGGCTATAAGCTAACCTTCATGCAACTCAGTTGTCATTTCAATTGAAACATTTAATCAGCTCCATCTTGGCTTGTGTTGGCACTGTGCCTCCTAGGGTAAGAAAAGCATGAAGCAACCTCTCTGTTGGATATGGAGCATTGCGCTTCCGGCTCCCAGGTTGAGAGTAGCGTGTATCCTTAGGTTGGTATCTTTATTCATGGCGGGCTTGAGAACTAATGCATTTTTATCTTATCCTGTTATGTTCTTCGGTTCATTTCAACTTCTGCAAGTACTGGCTCTTTGTCAAGCTCGATACCTTGGCCTGCTCTTCCTTATGCTCGCATTCCTCCTTATGCTCACATTTCTATTGCTTTGGTTGGAAGCTGTGAGGAGGAGATGCAGGGAAGAGCGACCAGCTACTGGCCCAATTTGTTGATACATTGGGTTTACCTTTTGACACGGACAGGAAGAGGACTTATGGGGTAACTAGATGAGGGAGGTGGAGTAGGCGCAGGACTTCAAAAACCCATAGCCAGCCTCTCGCCAGAATTAAGAAGATCATGAAGGCAGACGAGGATTCCAAGATGATTTCTGCATAGGAACCTGTGGTGTTTTCCAAGACATGCGAAATGTTCATACTGGACCTTGAGGTCATGGATTCATACCGAGGAGAACAAGAGAAGAACTTTGCAAAAGAATGACATAGCTGCAGCCATTGTTAGGACTGATATATTTGACTTCCTTGTTGATATTGTGCCTAGAGATGAATTCAAGGATGAGGCGCTAGTGATCCCAAGAGTTTCAGGTGTTATGCCCTTCATGGGTTCTGGGGATAATGTGCCATCTTATTACTATGTTGCACATCAAGCTCCCAACATGGCTGCTTATGTCCCTCCTACTCAGCAAATGAGGTCCAAAGCACCAGAACCACCTCATGGCAGCAATTGAGGGTTCTTTGAGGATGTAATTAGGTTGGTATGTAGCTATGGCCATTTTCCAGAGAGCTTTGTTTCTCTAGTGTCACTGAAATTTGCTTGTATGCAAAGTGAAGTGAATTTTTATGCCCTTGAGAGGCTTGTGGCTAGATGGATTTCTCTAAGGAGTTTGAAACTTAGTAAAACTCTTTCTTTAGAACAATTGCAGCATTTGCTTGTAATAGCTCCTCAACTGACGGAGCTGGGTACAGGTTCATTTTTTCAAGAATTCAGTTTGCAGCAATCAGGGGATTTGGGGAAAGCTTTCAACAACTGTAATGGAATTAGAACTTTGTCGGGGATGTGGGAAGTTGCACCTCTATATCTTCCTTCCTTGTTTTATGTGTGCTCAAACTTAACCTTTTTAAATTTAAGCTATGCCAATATATGAAGTTTGGAGCTGGCTTGTCTTGTTGTTAAATGCCATCACCTCCGGCAGCTTTGGGTAAACACTTACTTCCCACTTTGGCTATGTAAATCTCATTTTCTTCTAATTCATCTTTTGAAATATTGTCTGTTGATCTCTCTTTTTTTATGTTATTTGTATGCATGTTCTTTCAAACTTGTCTAAACTGTTGATAAAGCTAATGATGATTTATTTGAATATAGGTTCTTGATACTGTTGGAGACAAGGGTCTGGAAACTGTATCTTCAAGCTGTAACAACTTGAGAGAATTGCAGGTTTTTCCAATGGATCCATTTGGACAAGATCAAGGCGGTGTCACAGAAAAAGGCATCCTTGCAATATCGCAAGGATGTCCTAATATTAGTTATGTTTTGTATTTCTGCAAGCAAATGGAAAATGCAGCGATTATTACAGTGGCTCAAAATTACCCCAACCTAACACATTTTCGCCTTTGTATCATGAAACCATGTCATCCAGATCATTTGACAGAAGAACCTATGGATGAGTCTTTTGGAGCAATTGTAAAGATTTGTAAGAATTCACAGCGATTGGCAGTATCAGGTTTGCTTACTGATAAGGCTTTTGAGTACATTGGTCTTTATGCAATGAACCTAGAAACCTTGTCTGTGGCCTTTGCTGGAAGCAACGATTCGGGCATGCAATGTGTATTGCTGGGATGCCCAAAGCTTCGGAACCTTGAGATAAGGGATAGTCCATTTGGCGATGCTGTTCTCTTATCAAGCCTTGAACGCTATGAATCCATGCGTTCATTATGGATGTCTTCCTGCAAAGTCACGATGAGTGGTTGTAGGTACCTTGCTCAGAACAAGCCAAGGCTTAATGTGGAAATAATAAAGAAAAATGACGAAGATGACAATGGGGAAGACAAATTATATGTCTATCGAACAATTGTTGGCCCAAGAAGGGATGCTCCAAATTTTGTGCTCACCTTATGATCAGATTCTTCTTTTCATCATTATGGGCAGTCTGGTTAGCTACTTGGATTATAATGAAACGATGACAGGGAAGAATCATCTTTTATATATCTGTGACTTGCTCAACTTGTAGTATGGAACTTTCTGAATTGAGGCACACCAGTGTAAGGCAAGGCATCTATCATTAGATGTGGCTGACTCTTGGAATTTTCTCATTGGTGTGTACTATCTATCTATTAAAGGTTGCAACACCCATTCGTCAGATTTGAGTCCTTGTTTATTGGACTCACAAGTTTCATTTCATAATTAGGTCTAATGTTAGTTAACTTGTCGGGCTATTAGTTGTTTAATTTCGGCTAATTTGTATTGTTTCAATTAATTGTTATGCCTACATTGCAATTGCAGTTTCTGCATTTTTCTCTCTACAATGCAAAAGAAAATGAGGACATTTATAATGATATGATATGTAAATTTGTCTTTTGCCCAAATGGTAGGATTGCATATTTAGGATGTTATTTTTTAACAGATAGAGGCAAAGTGCTAACCCTTCGGCCTATTCTATCTTTTCCAGATATTTATATTTAAAAATAGATTGTGTGTAGGTTTCTCCACAGTCAACACTAATTTTTTATAATGTTATGTGAGGAGGTCGTTTTTTATCCAATGTTTTTTTAAAATGTTATATAAAAATACAGTGACAAAGAATTGTTTCCTAATGTCCTACACTTGCACATTTATATCACTTATCAAAGGTTGCATTACGATTTCCAAAACTCAACATTATATATTATTTGAGAGATCATGTTATTAATGGAGTAAGGAAACTTTTAAAGCATCTACAAGTGAGTGTTAAATGAGGTTTTCTGAAGTGTGATATTGCAAATTTTCAACAACTGGGAAAGAAGAGATCTTGGGTTATCGTGTATGAATTGAAAGAGGTTACCTTGTAAAGTGCGCAGGCTGTTACTTTCATTCCAGGTACGATATTGTATTCACAATTCAATTTGCAATTTTTTTTGGAAGCAAAATGCTTAAATAATATACTATAATGATTATCAATTTGCTTTTCATTTATTTATAATAAAGAAACATTTTAAAAACTAAACTGTCAAATTTGGAAAGTGTGTATATATATATATATATATATATATATATAATTTTAATTTTAATTTTAATGTTTTGGTATTACATCTCTTTAATTTTAATCATAATACTATATATAGAAATGTATTTTTAATATCAAATAAATACTCAGGAATGTTTTCATATTTAAAAAACTTGAATGTCAAGTTCATATTTATTTGTTTTTTACATTAATTTTAATAATATTTTTATATTTAAAATTAAAATTTATTAAAAAAAATTAATGTTTAAAATTAAAACTTATAAATTTAAATATTGATTTGTAAAATCCATTCAAAATGTGTCAATGTTTATTTATTTATTAAGAATTAATTTTAAAATTTTTAATCTTTACAATATTGCGTTGATGGTTGTCAAGAGAAATTGATTTAAAAAAATAATATTTAATAAAAGTAAAGATGATATGTTGTTTTTTGTTTGAAGTAAAGAATTTAGTTTGGTATGTAGTTTTATTGTGTAATATAAAGAAATTTTTTGATAGTGTTGATGAGTATATATAAAGCAATTTTTGTTAGTAGCTATCTTTTGTTTCCTTTAAGAAAAATTATGTATAAAAATATGCTTGGTAAAAAAAAGATTTTCTTTTCCATAATATTATCTTTTTAATTTTTAAAATAAATAACAATTTATTGATAAATAATATTAATTTGTGTGTTAATTATGTTATTATTGTTTTTATATTACAAGGCAAGGACTAAGCTGCAAGCAACTCTTGTTATTGCTATATATTTGTAATAGTATGGTACTTACTATGCAAGAGAATGCATTTTACATATATTTTTAATGCTATAGATTTATAATAATCTAATACTTGCTATGCAATAGAGTTGATATGCTTCAAATTTACAAATGCAAAATTGCAAATTTGGATGCATTTAGTATATAAAATCGAAGCAATGGCGGGTATACACTATCAATGCCACAATTTTGATATGTCATTGGTATATATCTTTAATACTACGGCTTTGGAATGTGTGTGCTTACATATATGCCTTTAGAACTACAATTTAGAATATGCCCACCATTGTGTTTCATGAAATGTTTTTTTGTTTTAGTTTGGTCTTGTTTGAAGGATTTGAAGTATTTCATACTTGAAGCTTACTTGCGAAGCTTGTTTGTGATCAATTACTGTTATGGATGAGTGCCCTTGTATTGTCCTTTTAATTTTGATTATGACTAGACTATCAAGTTATTGGTTTTTTTCTAGTTGAAAAAAAATCCCTTAGATTTGAAATGGTGTGAACCTCTTTTCCAAGCCTTAGGGATACTGATTTTCAACACTATTGTGATCAAATTGTGTGGTTTTACAACTCTACAATGCATTCATTTTAACAAAATTCAAAACATATCACAACTACGCGCTTACCAATTCAAGGAATCATTGAGCCTCTAAGATCCTTTTAAATGAAAACTTTAGAATCAAACCGAAAACTTGCAAATAAGTTATCATACTTCAGGAAAAACTTTAATTGAACCACCCTTAGACCACTCAAAGGAAACCATATAGTAAGCTCTTCATGACATTTTCTTACTACTATCTTTTTCACCACATTGCATATACTTTACTTCCTCTTTTTTTTCCCTTTCAACGTTTCTTTGCACCTTTTGAGACAATTGCTAGTATAACAAACTTTAACCAAAATTCCAAAAGAAAAGAAGTTTGTGGGATTGAAACCACAACCTCCTCCAACACATGCCAACTCACTCACCAATGCACCACAAGGGGCTCTTGTTAAGAGCTACGAATTATACCTTATTTGAATTTGAATCGGGAATACTATCCCAAAAGAAAAGGGCGTGGGGTTTAATCTTTGACTATATATTATATATGGCTAATGCCATATTTGTTTGGTTATTATTATATTATATGGTTTTAATTACTATATATTTTTGGATATATTTGACTTACCATATATTTTATTCCTAAAAATATATTATATGGTAATCTTTTATCTCCATTAATTTGGGATCAAATATTTTCAAATCTCACTGTATTTGGAGTTGGGTTATGAACCCTTTGGTATATAAGTAAGGGTGTTTTTCCATGTCAAGACAAGTTTTGGGAAGTTTTTGGGATAAGAATGGTATAATGCCATTATTCCTTTGTAAAGGCTTACAAGATTGCTCATTTTGTAAAGAGGTTTTTTAGCCCCTTTTAAGAGGTTGAGAGTGAGAGGCATTGTGATTGTAAGCCTAAGTCTCTTTTGTAGCTGCATAAAGGCATTTTGTACCTGTTGAAGATCACATTTATGTTTCAGCATTTGACTTCATATTAATAAGATTGGTTCCTCTGTGGTGTTCTAGACCTCGAAACCAAGGCCAGAGACACCACGTAACCTAGGGGAAAGGCTGAGCCAAGGTAATGCAAACATATGAAAACATATCCTTTCATAAAGCACATGCTATGTAAGATAAATATGTTGTACTTGTAAACAATGAATGTTTATGAATAAAAGTACAATATTGATCTTTCCAATATTCTTGTAATGGTTGAGTACAAATGTTTAGTTCATGTGCTTGATAGTAGTTTTTGGATTGCAATGCTATTGAAAACATGAAAATAAGTATTCAATTGTAAACATTTGTGAGTGCTCAATTATTATTGTTATCATCCCATTTGTCTTTCACTTATCTTTCATATGTGGACGTTTTACTAATTTGATTATTTGTGCACTAATTTGTGTTGTTAGATAGTGAGTATTAACAACATTAACAACACAACCACATAAACCATAAGAGACACAAAGACACATGATGCTAGATTAGGTTTCTAGGTTTGCAAATTTGGTTTCTAGGTTTCTACATTAGGGTTGTAGGCCTAGTTAGGTTTCTAAATTAGGTGTATAGGGCTAGGTTAGGTTTCTAAATTAGATTTATAGGGCTAGATTAAGTTATAAAGGTATGAAATGTTTGTGACTAGATTTTGATCAATGGTGACATTGCATTTGAAGTCTTTAAGGTGACTCTAGGGATTATGGAGGCCTTTAAGGGAGTATATGGTAGTGTGCAGGCTAGATTATGGTTAAGGTAGGCTAGGAGAGGTTATGGTAGTTTAAGTTTAGTGTAAGCAAGTAATAGATTAGAGTAGTTTAGGCCAAGGTATGCTTGGTTAAAGTAGGTTATGTGGTTAGTGTAGGCATGGTAGGGTACGTTGGATAGTGGAGGGTGGAGCTAGTGTAGGTTTGGTTATGGTAGGCTAAGATAGGGATGGATACGCTAATAATGATCTAGGTTTTGAGTAGTTTTGTTAGGGTAAGTTAGATAGTGGAGTGATTTACGCTAGAGGGTAAGGTTGATTTAAGTAGGTTCGTTGGCTTGGGAAAGGTAAGGATGGGTCAATGGTTCAAGTAAGTGTAGAATACATTATATTAAGGTAGTTTAGTTTAGGATGGTTTAGTAGGTGAGGTTAAGTTAGAAACTAAGGATGGGGTAGTTTAGGCTAGATTAGGGTTGTCTAGTGGGGTAGGCAATCATGGGTTTAGTTTCTGTTATATTATGTGCATTTTTCAAGGCTAATAAATTAAAATTAACGAGAAATTCAAGTTTTACAAAAATATATTAGTTCTTTAGTTGCATAATTCCCAAAGACACATAGCAAGCCATGTAGCGAGCATACTTAGCTTGTGAATGAGATGTTGCTAGTATTTTGAGGTTTTACGCAATAAATATGGGTCTCTGAGCCATGCATGTGGTCTAATGATAAAAACCAATATGTTATATACCTATAAATAATTCTAGGGATCATGGCCCATGTACAAGGCCCTGAACCACTGACAATCCTGTAAAGTGAATTTTTGGCGTACAAGAGGGATATGGTCACTACTTTGGGGTTGTGCAAACAAGGAAATCATTTCAAGGTCATTATATGGAAAAACGATGAAAACAAATGTCTTAGGCCCTAAGATATCATAATTTTAAATCCTAACTCTTTTTAATAAGATGTTATGACGTGGATTGGAAGAGGGATAATAAATGCATGCATGCCATATATGGTGATCAAGTTATTCATTAGATTTTTTTTTTATAAGATTGTATTCATCATAACACACTCCAATTTTAAATGGAATATGTATGTGATTTAAAATATTTTTCATGTAACATTCATAATACACATAACATCACATTCACCATTCACCATTCAACATGTACCAATGACATTCACCATGAACCATGTAACAGTCTAATATATAGCATCAATTCCACATAAATAATGTAAAAATCCATAAACACTTTGTCATATACACTAGATGAAAATCATGAAAGTGTATTGGAAATATGTCTAAAATTACATCTTTATATAAAATTGAACATCATTCCACATAATGGATGCTCATGCCCAAAAATGGAATAAGGGCAGCTCATGGCCTATACACAAATAAACATCTCCTACCAAAAATGCCACATTGTGGCTAATGTGCATAATGGGTGTCTCAATCCCCCTAGCCACCATTGGCACTCGGGCGATCATCTCCAAAATCAATATTCCTCCTCTTTGGTTTGGAGGAAGCTTGAGCCCCCCTATGTCTAGGTGTGGAGTGTCTCTCCTGGCTTTGAAAGGGAAACAACAACATGTTAGTTTTCCCACAATTCTATCAATTAGTAAACTTTTAAAAATACAATTTGAATTCAAATCATGAGTACTCAATTGAGACGGACAACATGTCATGATGGGGGTGTCTATCTCCTCAATCCAAGTCTCTTAACAATGTTTCCCTGCAACAATTACAAAAATCATTAATATCACATAAAACCAAAATGCATTTTTTCATGAAATTCATTCATGCTTTATAAGATTTTAATGAACTTATAAATCTCACTATAAATATCTGAGGCGATGCAGGAAATTTCCTTTCCTAGATAGGAAGTGGAGCACTAGGTTAGACAACTTCCTTTGAGGCAATGGTGGTGGAGGGGGATGATGTAGGTAGGGGGTGCAGGATGATGTAGGTAAATGGGCAGGGTTCGATGTAGGGAAATGGATGGAGCTGATGTGAATGGAGAAAATGGAGCCAAATGTTAGACAGGTACGAGAAACACATGAGGTGATGGATGCGGGAAGTGATATAGCCCCAGTGGCTATACAATAGGTGGGAGTGACCTATGAGGGGAGATGGGTATGTTGATTACAGGAGAAGAGTGCCCAGTCACATGAATCGACATGAATTATGGAAAAACTGAACTATGTGGAAGATATCATTAGGGATGTGTGCATATGGTGATCGTAGGGTAGGAGATGGAACCTACATAAACATATGAAATACATTTCATTAGAAGAAAAAACATGTCAATTAACCATACAAAATCAATGAATTTCACATCAAATATATAATTAATTTCACACATGTTACCTGCATGAAAGGTGATCAGCTCAACCCAGGTGGAGACCTATGCTCAATCTATTCCACATGCACTTGTGGAAACACAACAACATTAACATTGATTTCTCATATAAAATATGACAGTTGCAACTAACTCGATTTTTAAATCCTACAACCATACACTCTTTTAGATACTTGTATGTGAGGTGTTGCAATATTTGTCACTGTCGTTATGGCGGAATCAAGGTTGGGAGCAGTAATGTTCTCCCACCGTGATTCTATTGTTTCATATCGAAACAACTGTACATGCCAAAAACATCAGTTACGTATTAAATACTCTAATAAATGTTCATCTAACAATTGTAAAATGTACAGTTAAAAATATAATTGATCATTTACAACCATTTACAAATCATGTGCTAACCTTGTACACAAAATTATCTCATGCAGGATCCTCTGTAGGGCCATGGAAAGCATGGTCATAATGATTTCATCGATGGGGTAATCCTTGGCTGTCAAATGGATCCTTTACCCCACTAGCTGTCATGGATTGTCCATGACTAGTGGGGCTTGAAGGACCTACACCCGATGGTCCTATGTTCTACTCTTATGGGTCATTCCTGGATGATGCCAAGAATGTACTATGCAGCAGTACACTGTGTAAGCTGTGACATGGCAATGGCAGTCTCAGTTAGGATATCCAAGAACTGAGGTGTCTGTGGGGGGGGGGGGGTGGTTAGGCATACGCATAGGTGCAGGTGGCCCTCTCATTGGGTTACACCTGGAAATGGGTCGATCTTGGGTAGATCCAAGACCAACCCTCTAAAACTCACTAATTTCAAAGTAGTTGACGTGTAGACCCAACACGAACTCCACATATAGTTTCCAAATAAACTATAGTGGAACCTCCCTATTATTCCAAGGAGGTTTGTTGAAAACCATAAACCATCAACTCATCCATATTTGTCTCCATGGCTCATATGTGCACCAATCCATGCAAATGCACCTTTTGCATGGATCAAGGGGTAGGTTGGTCCTGGGGTTAATGAAATAACTAACTAGAGTTTGTTTTGAGATGTTCAAGTATTTGATTTGGTCTCTACTAATACCAGTGGAATAATATGCTCTCATCCTATCTCGATACTCGGTTATTGTCACCAATTGACTGTAAGCATTTTCAACTAAGGAAATGATGCTATCAAGGGATGTGGCTAAGGAGAGTTTCTCTGGTTCCCTAGTGGTTCTAAGCTTTTGAACTAAGGTTCTTACCTGGTGTAAATGTTGGTTAATTTGGGCTTATGTCATTGGGTTCTCCTCAAGGTTAATATTTACTTCAGGATTTGGTTCGTGAATTTGTGTGGTTGGGTTATCCTCAGGGTTGTTTGTTTGGGAGTTTGGCTCTTGTTTTTTGGTCATTGTGATGGAGAAGAGATGAACTACAATTAAAAAAAATGAATTTGTTTCAATTTTGGTTGAATTTTTGGAATATTTAGAACGTTATTTTTTTTAATCATTGAAGAAACAAAAAAAATTACAAGTCATGGATGCAAATCCTACTTGGATGATGATGTGGAGGAGTTGGTGGTGGATTCGATGTGCGCATGCATTCGTATGGCATTTTTGGATGCTCGCAAACCGAAGGAATCAGGTAAAATGGGATAGAAATGGGCCTCGAACCAATTTTAAATATTCAAAGGAGTGCACATGTGCACGCACTATTAGCGTGTGCATGCTTTAATTCCTACATGGAAACCTAACTGGCGATTCGAGATTTACCATACAGGAGTGTGCACACAGTCTTAGAAGCATGCATGCGCTTCGAATTTTTAGCAGTCGCGCACTCCTATTGCGACAATTTTGGGTATCATCTTCGTGCGAGCACCCTATTACAACATTTTTTGTCTCCTACTTATATAGGTGCATCATTAATCCACAACAACCCATGGTCATATTGGCTTGCTTGATTTTAAAACTTTGTTATGAAAAATAAGCTATAACCTTAGCATAGTATTTGTAATCATGACAAACTAACTGCCACAAAGAACTGATCCTATTTTTATAATACCATACATAGGTGATATAATCATTTGTAATCAAAGATACAAATTCATTTTCTTCTATTTCATGTTCAATGGACACTAGTGTATAATGTCTTATTTATTTTAGTGCCTTGATTAATGGTGTCTAATAATTCTCTGCACTACTAAAGGATACAAATAAGGTTTGTATTCCTAGTCACCAAATCATTGCATACAATTTCTTATATGCAAATGAAAATGGTAGTACAATGATGTGTGGATCATTATTCTCAAGTCCATGTAGTTTATACTTGATTTTAAAATACAATCCAATTTTACTTGGTTTTTACATTTCTAGTTTCTAGTTTTCTTCACTTTAATTGACATTTTTTGTTCTGATCAGGGTAATTTTTAGGGGCGAAATTTCGCCAATTGGCTATTTTTTGGGTTGTTTTTCAAAAAATAAATTTGTTATTTGGTCATTTTTAGTCTCCAATATCACCTATATTTACATAAAATATGTTTTTTTTTTATCATAATATTCGCCAAAATTTACGCGTTTCAGTGGTAAATTGCATGTTTCATATTTAATATTTGCTTACCTATTTATATACATTTTTTTTTAATCCAAAATAATCACCTAAAATACTATACTTAAGTATAATATCAAAATCCTTAAAAAATACCCTGATTCTGATCCAAATACATTTATCTAAACACTCGATTAAGAATAATTTACACTTCTTTGTAAAAAACATTTGATGTATGGTAAGTAAATTCATGATTTTCATGCAAAAGTTCCTAATGAGAAATCTTTTGATACATAATTTTGTGTAATGTCGTATTCCTACTTATCTCCATAGAAGATAATAACATATAACTCATTTCCTCTAAATACTTATCTTGGAAAATCCAAATGAAAATTCTTGAAGCAATTTTTATTTAGTTTTTTTCAAGATCATAAATGTTAAGGAATTGATGAAGCCATGCAATAGTGTTTATGTTATTGTTTCCTGGTCAATGCCAATAGCACCCTCAATAATGTCAATGTTAATATCAAATGGATTTGATCATATGGAAACCACGGGAGAATAAGGTCTTTTAATACTATTATGAATGAACAGGTAATTGACGACTTCATTTAATATATAGTTTCCAAATTCTGTCGAATGGGTTAAATCAATTCGAAAATTCCACTATCGTTCGACGAGGTCAGTTAGGACGCGTGTTTAGATGGTAGCTGGATGGTTTTTGATGACCTGAGCATTTGTAGAACCTTTGTGATAACCTGAGAGCTGGATGGTTTTTATATTTATATTTATATTTCACGAATGTTATATATTAGTATTATTAGATATAAGTTTTGTAATTTGCTTAAGTACACGAAAATATCATCTCTATTTTAATAGGTTGTACATCAACTCTTAAGCCTTTAAGTTTTTTTCCATAAAACTGAGACTAAAACCTACTAATCTCTTAGTTTAGTTACCCATAAATTTAGTAGTAGAATGGGATAGATATTGGAGTCATTATGAAGATAGTCAATGGTCATGATCTTCTCATTGCTATTTATAGAGTGTATGCAACATCGGATGATTCGAAGAGGGGCTCAATGGGTATAATAATGGCACCTGCATGCATAGTACTGGTTGTGGGGGCAATTATAATGGTAGAAGGGTTATAATGGTAGAAGGGTCGTTCTTAGGTGCAATATCAATGATCCCGTGCGTTCAATGGAGAGAGAATTGGGTGTAATGGTTAGATCCTCTGGTTGGAAGTGGTCTAGCAAGTGCCCTCTATAAAAATTTCTTCAGCAATCCAACATATGAACCTAAGCGAGTAAACAAAAAGAAACCACATGAAAGTCTACACTTCCTTATAGTAACAACGTTTAGGATTTTAATGATAAAACTGTGATGAGATCATGCAGTAAAAACCCATGTCGTGTAAGGGATATGGTGTTCTTTTATTATGAAACATTTGTATTATGTACAAGTTTCATAATGCCAAAAACATAGTATCAACTTATTCTAGAAATGATTTTAAAAATATATGGTGAAAATATTTATTTTAAGATAGTTTTTAATTATTTTTTCTAATTGATAAATTAAATTTTAGTTACAAACATCATATTAATATGATTGATATCTATAAAAGTTACGTTAATTTAGTATTAAAAAAATTAGAAAGATATTTATATATTAAAAGTAATTTTAATATATATCTTTAGTAATCAACATTTTTTAATATTTCTAATTGAAATTTAATTATTTAAAACTTTTCATTTTAAGTAAAATTAGTCTAAACACCATAGGTAAAGTTTTTATGATAGAGGGAAGATCTGTAACATCCTCACACTTATGCAGGCTTAAACACCTTACCAAATCCAGAGTGCACTTAGCAAATAAGAGGTATGCCCACTCGCCCCTGTTCATGGATAAGGAATCAGGTGATGAAAGCGACCATTAGTAAAAAGGCAACCGGATCGGGAGTGTGTGGTAGGTGCAACCAAGGCTTGGCATCAAAGAAGACCAATGGGACAACTTCACAACCATTAGAACTCCGCAGACAAGCCTGCAACGAATATAAAGTATAAATGTAATAATAATAATAAATAATAATTAGTACTAGGTTGCGTTCATGGCTGCCCACACCTTATATAAAGGTGGCCACCAATTGTAATCATTCATTATCTATCTAATATATTATTCATATTTATCATGAAAGTCGAATTCAACTATTAAACATCCAATCGTTGCTGCATTTGATATCAAGCTTTAGGGCCTCCCCCATAAAGCTCGGATTCGGCTCTTCCCACAATCCTTTCTCACCTTTCCACTCTCACTGCACTCCTCACACACTTCCCTGCACATACAATCCTCCTCCGCTGCTACCACTCCCTCACAGTGATCTTTCTGCACGCCCTCACCACGCTACGCCCTATCTTCCCGCGCTCTTCACTCCTCTCGGTCCTCCTTCCACTCCGGCCTGCTTCATCCCCGTCCTCCTGCTCCATACCATCTCTACAACTGCCTACGCTCCCACCCCATACGCAGCATTCCCTCCTTGCTTTCACTCTTCCATCGAAACATCCCTTCAGCACTTTACCACTTCTGTGCACGCCCTTCTCACCTGCACTGCCCATCCCTCTTCTCACCTCACGCCCCTTCTCACCGTGACCTCCTGTCGCACCCCCGCGCTCACCTTTCCCTATTCCCTACGCAGTCACCTCTGCACTGCTTCCACACGCACTCCCGCGCACTCAACTTCCACATCCGCCCTTACTTCTGCGCGTTGCTCCCTTCCTCCTGCGCGTGCAACCCACCGCCTTCCCTCCACCAGCGCCTCTACTCTCCCCCAGCTGCACGCATAACCCTCGCCATCCGACTTCCCCAACGCTCCATCCTCCACCGCGTTCCATCCCTTCTCCTCCTCGCAGCTTCCCGCTGCCTATCGACCTTCCCCCGCAGCTCCTGTTCCACCATCCACTCAACCCCGCAGCCATCCTCCTGCCTACGCCTCCCTCCCTTACTCCCGCGCCCTCTCCTCGCAACCTCCTCTCCCGCTCCGCCCACGACACCGCCCCTCCCTGCTCCTTCACGTCCATTTCCACCTTCCATTTCCTCCACGACTCTCCCTTCAAAAATCTAAAACCCTAAATTTTTATAAAAACAAAAAAATTATATAATAATATAACTATTATTATATTAATAATTGTTTTTATAAGTCCAATTATAATAAAAAGTGAAAAATAATAATAATTTTATTATATTTTTAAATTTCCCCCAAGTTAATTATAATCATTATTATTATTATTAATTATTAATAATAATTAATAATTAACTTTCAACCTTTGCATTAACTATGAATTCATTTAAAGAATTAGATGAGATCTCCAATCGATTTTATAGGAAAATGGACGGATGGAACAATCAGTTGTAAAAGCTGCTCAAAAAGCTATTGACGACACCTTCAAGAAAATAAGCCAACAAAGCAACCTAAAGGCCTCTGAAGACAAAGAAACTACATCTAAATATGATTTTCAAAGTTCGGAAGAAAACCCAAATAAAGAACATAAAAATGATAAAGAGCTAGAAGAAACTTCATTCTCAGGCTTAGAAACAATTAAATCAAAAATGTTATTAGAATCAACTATGGCAAAGTTTTCCATTGATCTCAACGCCCAACAACAACAAACGCAAGATGATGTGAGTGCTTCTAATTATACACACAAAGTGGTGCTCGAAATAGGTTCATCACGTGAATCATCATGTAAGGTAGTCAAGAACCACGAAAAACCCACGAGAAGACATGCAACAGAAGAAGAGCACGAACATAGACTTTTAGCCTTAAAAATAGTCGTTTTGAAAGAAGTGAAATGTTATTTTCATGGGGGGTTCACTCAATGAACTTGTTGCATAGCACGATCGTTCGCTTGATATTAAAGAATACCCCTAATTTCACTAAATATTGGAAAATGCATCCTAAAATTGTATTGTTGAACCCCCCTCCCAATATACCTTTCCAATTAAGAAAACCCCTAGTTTCACTAGATATTGTAGGTATCCATTTTTATCAACCAATTTTTAACACCCCCTTTATATCATATTATCAAGTTGTAACAAACAGGAGCCCTACCACATCTTAGTATAAGCAAACACGATGCTAAATAAAATAATAGTATAATTCTAACAATGATCCCACTAGGATTGCAGGGGTGACTGATCAATTTGTAGCATTGGAGAGTGGAACACCCAAAGAAATAAAGTACCGGGGAAGGCAAAATGCATAAAACAAAACTTAGTCAAGGGATCAACATATTAACAAAGAATGTAAAAGACTGATAGTCCAATTGTTAGTGCAATGCTTAGAAAATATGATAATTGCAAATGTTTCACACCACAACCTACCAATCTACCAATTTTATATCATGTAATACAAATATAGCCATAGATAACTCATGTTTTCTATATGCTTAATAAATTAATCTCCATAAAAATGCAAAATTGAAACACTTTTGTGGAAGGATGCCCCTACCTTCCTATAAAAAAAACATCATTGTCGATGTTTGAACCCAAATGAACATAGAAAAATTCCTTTTGCTTTTCAATAACACCATATGATCATGTGCATAGCTTGGATTTGGGTCATTCACAAGATCCAATGAATTGCCTCCACTTCCTCTACATTTATTCTTGCAATCACGGGAATTAACAACATTTAGTTACATTTTCTTGGGTTATATCTAGATAGGGGAAAATATCCATTGTTAGGTTTCAAGCATGCAATAGTTATAAAGATACACAAATAGTGAAACTTATATGATACCATTTCATGGTAACGATAACACATAGGGTATCTAAATAAGGATTTAGATTTTCACCTATGTTCATGTTAATTCCAATATAATATTAAAACAGATGCCTTGCATATAAGAATTGAAATTACAATTATGAATGTGCCAAATATAACTCAATCTAACAACTATTCCTAACTGGAAATGTGAAAAAATTAAAGAAGAATGCAAAAAGTTGAAATAAATAATTAGTCAAGAAACATTGATCAAACTTTTCTTGGTTCAAGTGAGCCAAGAAAGATTGATCTTAAATTACATAACAGTTTCTCTTAAAATGCCAGCATAACAATTAATTCATCAAATTACAGAAGTAAAATACTTCATCCCCGCACAGAAAACTATAGTTTAAATACTTATCAATTATTCTTACCTTACTAATTATTTATGAATTGTAACAGTTGTTTTAGACCATCTAGCATCTTGAATATTTCATAATATTTCTTTCTTCGATATCTTTGAATTTTCTTTTCAACAGTTATAAAAATAAATCTGTTCCTTTCCGAGAGTCATTATAAGCTTTGAAAGCAGAGTTACGGTATTTACATGCAAAGACATTGCAGAACAGTATTATATAAATCTTAGTATTTATTTTTATTTCATAAAATTTTATAGTATTTGTTTTCTATCACTTTTTAAACCAAAGGTGAAGTTTGAATCCTTGTTCAAATCCCATTATTCTTACAATTTCACTTCAAAACCCTAGGTTGAATCTCGACTTTTCATTACAACTGTTTTAAACATTATTGATAGAAGACACACAGGCACTACTTGAGCTTCAAAACCCAGATCTTCTACATATCAAACTGAGCAAGAAGTAATTCAAGTTATGCTCACAGAGGAACAAGGTTTCAACCCTGTAAATACTTTTTTCTTTTTTTTTTACATTGCAATTTCGTTTACGACTTTGGAAACAATACTTTGTCACTAAAACTTTAAGGCCCATTTATTAAATTACTTTTCTGACAGTTCAAATCGAAATCTTCAAAACCTCCATTCTTATTTATTTCCAGAATCTAACTACAGAAGTTCATTTCTTTAGATTGAGCGTCAAACTACAGTATTCGCAACAACTTTAACAGTACCGAATACAAAAAAAAGAACAACGCAACATTTATTTTCTTCTGTAACTAAAAACCAGTATTATAATACCAAGTCAAATGACTTTCAATCCTTTAAAGCGAAGCTTGCAAGCTGTACTATGGCGAAGATGCCATTGTAAAATATTTTCAGTTTACAATGCAGGCTTGAAGCCTCGGCAACACAAAAACTCAGTCTAAACATTATCATTGCTTACGGATTAACCTAACTCTTTTACGGAGCATAACGTTTTAACTTCCGACGAGTCCAGGGTTATGGATGAACCTGAGACTTACCAGGACGGCGAAGTCCTCGACATTCATTCGTCCAGCAAGCTTGGATGTTAGACCTTTGATTGACCCTGCAAGTGAGACATACATCTAAATAAATTAGAATGAATCAAAATAAAGGATTTATGAAAACTCAAATTTCAATGATGGAACATAGAGACGTATTACCTTGAGTGGAAAGGCCAAAGATCCAACCCCAGCACTGTAAAAATAGACTTTCACCCTGAAATAGAAACCACACCAAGGTTGTGGTATCAACTACTGAGCATTCACTTACAGGTCTGCAAAACACCATTAAAATAACGCAGAGGTCGCGGGTTTCAAACTCCAAGCAAACTTGCTAACCCTAAGCTTTTGCAGCGTGTCGGCCTCACACTCTAACTCCAAAACGTGAAAGTGAAGACTGAGAAACCCTCCAGCATTACTTACAACGAGAATTTAGGGTTTATCATTCAACGACCGAGATCTATTGTGATCGATGAGCGAGAAGGTGACAGACTGATTCTTTGAGAATCGGGCAACCATAACATAAATACCTAATTTATTGTAACAGCTACGACAATGCCAACACTGCATGCCAAGGAGTCAATCCCATGTACAATTCGGAGGAGAGCTACTTGTTCACTACGCATAGTTCGATTTCGTGAGTCATGTTTTAACCAGGCTTCACGTGGTTTGACAACATGGATAGATAGCATTACACTCCACTAAAGAGTTGGTTCAGAACCATTAATGTTTGGACGAGACAACATCAACCTGTCAGATCGATGCAACAGTGACATTAATAACCGTCACTTCCTTACCAGTGTCGTATTTAATGCTTGGTGTAATGTCGTTCATTATCAATACATAGAGTAAGGTCAGGATTTCATTGTATATCGCTTCATCGCTATGGTATGAACCATCGAATGCATGATTACATAAATCAAAAGTTTGTATTGGTGATAATCGCATGCATATAAGATTTAGATAGTTAGAACTTAGGTTAGAAAATAGTATCGATACATTGTAATATTATTACAATAAACCATATAAAAGTTGTTTATTATAACAAGTAAAAATAGAAGTAAAGCTGCTTATACTTGCCGTTTGAAAATAATTTATAAGTAAGTTAAGAAAATAGTTTACAAGTAATTTAATTAATAATTGTATATAATTCCAAAGTAAAAATTAAGATGGAAATAATTTAGAAAACTTGTTTTGATTCCATTTTCAAAACAAAATATTAATATAATGGAAGTTCTACATACTACCAGCAAGGTTGAGATGGGATTTTGAGGCAAAAATTTCTAACCGTTTAAATGCAAAAACAATAATAATGCTTATACCTGCCTTTTAGAAATATTTCAATGTATTAGTTATTCACATCCAAAGCTAATAGTTAAAATAATTACAAAAAAATAGACTATAAGTAAGAGAGAAGTGACACCTAGTACTCCATACCTTTAAAAAAATGAAATTAAAAAGTGAAATAAGTAGTATAAGCATAGGGCTATGATCACCATACAATTCAAAGCTAAAAGTTAAAATAATTACTATTTTGAAACGCTTGGATTTTCATTTTAGTTTGAACTACACAACTTAACACCACATAGCAAATGGTTGTTTATGCCTCATTTAGCTTGTTTAGTTAAATGGGTTGTACACTTATCCTACCCTCCTTCAATCTAGGAGAAGCATAAATAATAATCCACCCTAAATTCTAAGATATATATCTCTATTAGTGTACTTATTTTTTATACTAGTTCTTGAATTTTTTTATAATTATTTATTTTAAATTTATTTTTTATAATTTTTTTACTACGCCAATAAAAACCAATTTACTTGTGTCATCGTACCGCAATCTAAATTGTAATCCACCCAAAAATTTTAAGATATAAACTTCTATGGAGTAAATATAGATTTGCACAATGAAAAGAGAAAACAGATTTAATGCAAGCAACCACTGCCTTGGGAGTTGGGATGTTTTATCTTCCCTGCATCGAAAAGAGCGAAGACAAAATTAATGTGCAACCACCGCTGCCTCACTTGGGAAAACAAAAGCCAATGAATTAATGTTTGTGGTGTTAATTAGGTTTAAAGTATGATATGACAATTGGCTCTAGAGTCTCCATTTGGATCAACCCACGCTCACATGATTTGGATGGTCAATATTTATTTTTTTGTTTTTTAGTTCTTTTTTATTAATTTTTATTTCTGACAAATAATGTGAAAAGCAGGAAAAATTTGTCCCATCAAAACTTTCCTCAAATCAGAAATTAGAATTTTGTATTTCCAAAATTTAAAAATTATTTTTTATTTTTTAAAATATAAAGCCTATAAAAGCACATTCCAAAAAAGAGTTCGTATAAATATATGTGTGCACGCGCTTAAACACGATGGAGGATCGAGCTATTAATGAGCCACGACCTCATAGCACGAAGCTTAGGCTTGATAAACAAATAATCCAAACTCTAAATGTAAAACATGCAAATCGTTCCATTAAACCAATACATTAATGTATGTTGGACAAAGCTGTAATACAAAGAAATGACTATATGTAAATATATATGCAAAAGAACGAGCCCACAGTAGGCGTTTAACTATTAAATAGCAAGGAGACAAAAATATTAACACATAATAACTGTGTAAAGAAATTTATTTGCCTTGTAGAGCCACGAAATAATCCAAATAATAAAATATTCAAGGCCGTAATGAATCCCAAAGGGATAGGACGAACATATATCAAAAAGTTAAATATTTATACAATCAAACAGTGCAGGAATCGAATCCTTTTAACATAACGAAAATGACAGTCTCGTTTTTAATACAAATAGCATGCAAACAAAAAGGGTTAGCACAGTAAAATTGTTCTTGAACCACTAATGAGTTAATAGGATTAACCTTTCAACACTCAAATTATAAACTACAGGAGCCATCAAAATAACAAGGATGGAGCACGATGGCTTTGCTTGAGAAGTAGAACCAAAATGAAATGCAATACAATCCTACTGTTATTAATATAAACAACGATAATAACATATAATCACGCAAGAATCCAAAATGGTATTTACTATCCCTATAACATGTTTTATTAAACTCCATGAGCAAATATTACAAGGCTCGGTGAGCCATAACCTAGTTATGGGCATTATATAAACCCCAAACAAATCATTTCACATAAAATCAAGCTTCCATGACTAGGGTATGAGCTGTAGTTTGCAAGAATGTCAAGCAATATGGGAAGTGTAATATAAACAAAGGAATCAAATACTCACAGTAAACTTTTGAGCATTCAGACCGAGGAAGGGGAGGCTTACCCATGTTAACTCTTCTCATCTTCCTCAGGTCTACAAACCCTCGGCCCCAAGGAGGTTTTCCACCTACAATAGTGAACGTTATAGTTAATAGTATATGCAAATGATAAATGAACATCCAAACAATTAATAGACTGAAACAAATAATGAAACATTACACATTACCTTCAAAACAATAGAAGATGGTTCCATGACGCTCATGAAATCCTGCAGCGAGACAGACTCCATGGATAACACCCTCATAAGATCACGACTAAGATAAATACATAGTCATGAAAAACAAAACAACCATTTTGAGTGATAGCCAACTTATAGAAGGCTTAAACAAGCTCGAGCCCACCAAGATTTGGAGAGTGAAGACCTCCATGACCAAACGATAACAATGAACTTTCAGGATGCTCCCCGAAGGAGAAAACCATTGCTTCCTTGATCGAGGTAAGGTACAAGGTTATAAATGAAAACATGACCAATAGAGCTACCTCGCATGCCTAGTATGCATGAAAAGACAACCAGATAGATGATAATATTAAATGCCAATGCTCACATGATTTGGATGGGAAATAATAGATATATTTTGCTTTGATATATGAGCAAAGTTGAAATTTGAAAAATGAAATGAGTTCATTGTTTAACGCTTTTGGTTGATGCCGTCCCTTACCATAAATGCGATGCTTATTGTGGGGTTGGCTCGTTGGGAATCGGGATCCAGCGAGGAGGAACTCCGAAGAAGAACGGATTGGTCGTCTCTTGTACAAACTAGTATTTACTTTTACTTTGTACTGATGCATTAAACTTATGTACCGTTGCTGACCACATCGATCAACTCCCTTCCCAAATTTAAATAAAACTATTGCCGAAATTCATGCCAATAATCCGATCTCGATGCATGTGCCGAAATTCATTCCAATAATCGGTATGCTGGGTGGAAGAATTAACGGGTGAATTTAGAATAAAAAATGTTAGGAATCATTAAGTTCAAGACAAGGATACATAGTACATTTCTTCATTTACGAGGTGGTAAACGTGGCAATCACGAGAATAATAGCTATTTTTTAAATTTTAATATATTTTTTTAATTTCTTACAATTATCTTTTAAACCATATAATATTAGTCTAATCATCATTTTTAATCAATCACGAATTAGTAATTTGATTTTTTTAATTATAAAAATTAATTTTTAATTTTCAAATATTAAATATTAAATTAAATTTATATTTATTTAAAAACTATTGAAAACTATAGAAAAAAAATTTGTGAGAAAAAAAAATTGCAACCTAACCAATTGCTATATACCTGCCTTGGCAGGTATAATAATGCACCAATATCACATTAGAATGGTTCACCCTATAGTTAAAAAGGGTCCACACTTATATTGTATTATGTTCTTAAATAAAATATGATTTTGACTTTATAAATATCAAGACTGTATCCATATATATATAAATTATAAATGGAGAAAGTAGAAGCCATCATAGTTGTCTTAAACAAAATACCAAGCATTGAAATAGTAAGTGAAACTTGATGTTATAATAATGGAATAAAGTTCAAATTGAATTTGTCCATCAATCATTTCACCTGGTAGTAAAAGATTCATGAATTGGAAAATATTGGCAGAATCATATTAGCAATTCATTCTTCAAATCTAGTAATTAATCTTAAGATTTTTAAGCATAGATATTTCTACCAAGATAATGTACTTTTGAACCCTGTTTAAATATTATTAACTTCTGCAACTTGTATTTTTTTCGAAATAATACATTTAGAACTTGGATAGAATTCCATTCCTGAAACAAGGAGGTACTTATAATTTCTTTAACCAAATAAGATGACTAATTGGAAAATATAAATACTCTTAAACATTGCTTTGTCATTGTTATCCTTACCTGCGAATATTCGCAAGAACGACAGGTACAAATGCTTTAGCTAATTAGCTAAGTAAGTCTCGGGGCACTTCACAGGAACCCTTTCATCACCATCCCGAAATTAAAACTGTCAGTACCTTGTCAAGGAGAACTCCATCTTATATTGTTTTGAAATTTCAGTTATTACAACTACAAACAAATTAGTGTAGTAATCATTTTTAAAGAGGTAAGACACATAACTTTCTTAAAGCATCATTAGTTAAAAGGACATAGTAGTTAAATTGTTATATACATTAATGACTTTATTATTTAATACTGCCTTAACAAGCATTTATTACTTCCGCAATCACAATTTTAACATTTAATGCTGGTATAATTTTTTTTTAAAATTTTATGAAATTATCGAAATGTTACATTGCTCAAGGACAATAATCCAAAGAGACTTCCATTGATATTATCATTGGTACACTATTATCAAATTTATTCAAAACTTAGGATCATAAGCAATATCAAATAAAAATGGAAGGTCCTTAAGTCTTAGGTGGGTATGAATTGAGCCCATGATTTGGACGTATGAATCCATCCCACGATTTGGAGGTTATTCCTCAACACTCCCAAATAAAATAACCCCCAATATTGATATTATTATGTCAAATAAAAAAAACCCCTTGACCCCTTAATACGGGGAAATATATTTTTTAGTTTTTTAATAGTATTGAACCCCCCAATATGAATGGACGTGATATGATATTGCCTCATTAGTGAACCCCCCGTGGTTATTTTCAAGACACCATTGATGATGGTATGATCAAAGAGTTGTCCAAATCAAAAGCAATTGTGACAAGATGTCCACAATTGCTCATAAATGGAATCCAAAAGGTGATATGGAAAACAAAAAATTACAAAGTCTATTGTTTCAAAAACTCACCACTCAAACAGAAAGGATTACAACACGAACGTATAGGTTCACATCCAAAGAAAGGAACCAATCTAGAAAGTACATTTCATTTAGTGCTTCAACGCAAATCCAGAATCAGGTTGATATCAGTAAAATCAGCTTGAGGACAAAGATTCCCTTAAAGGGGGTGGCAATGCAATGAATATAAAGTATAAATGTAATAATAATAATAAATAATAATTAGTACTAGGTTAAGGGGCGCGTCTCCTCATTCATGGCTTCCCACACCTTATATAAAAGTGGCCGCCAATTGTAATCATTCATTATCTATCTAATATATTATTCATATTTATAATTTAACATGCGAGTCAGATTCGACTATTAAGCATCCAACCGTTGCTGCAAAGCCTAGTGGAAAGTGCACCCAACTTGAAGAAAGGATGCGACCCCTTGGTGAGTTGACCCAATAGGAGTATGAATTGGGTGCACTCATATATATAAAGGGGAGCGCCCAAACTTGGAGGATCATCAACATATTCAACAAAGAAAAACCTGTGGATCAAGAAGGAAGTCTAATGAATTGGATGCATATCCAAGGTAACAATAAACAAGTGAAGGCCTTGCTAACAATAAACAAGTGAAATCCCTACATGGGTTTTGGGTTAGGTGAGAGATGAACTCTAAATGGGCGCACTTGGGATTACAGGCATATCGACAAAGGGGGTGGGTGCAATAAGAAGACGTCTTAAACAAGAGTGTCTTGGGGTTTCTTTCTCTATGTTTTGGGAAACAGGAATTGGGTCATGCCCCTTTATAACTCGGGTATTGACCGTTTCCCAGAACTCCTGATTGTAATATTGTCACTTGTAATATTAAGTTATTGATGCCTACGATCGGGAACCACTGTATATGGTTGTATATGTCTTCTTGTTATAGTATTGCATAACTTATTAACATAACACCACACACATATAACTTAATAAGCCCAAGTGCAAAAGTACTCGAGCAAGGTTTTTAAGCGCCAATAGGCTCGGGAAACATGTAGCTCATAGCTGAGGGTATGGGAGGGATTTGAACGAAGAGGTGTAGTATGCCAACAAGTAAGGTCAAATGACCAAGTCTTTGAGAAGAACGTTTGAGCAATGTCCCATAGCTGCTAGGGGTTGGGCATGCCTACAACACAATGCTTTGAGGTTATGACAAACAGTATTAGAGTCGTGATTGCAGCTTTAACAACAAACTTGGGTGAAATTTGTGCCAAAGCTACAATTGATGAAGGGATGCTACCAATGGAAAGAGTGCCTAGTTTTGAGCTCGACAGAACGAGCTTGTGGTGGGTGCACTTCTTTCCCACAAAGTTATTGAGTGAGTCATAGGGAAGTGTTGGGCAGTGGTTTGGAAACATATTGGGTGCACAGAGAAGGCTTTGTGGAGGAATTTGTTGAAACAATCAAACATGCAACTACCAGTATGTGCACACAATACCTGAATGTGCACTTTGGCAGTATGCAACTTGTTGCATCGGTATTTAAATGAGTATTGCAAGTTGTCTTGGGGCAAAGAGTAGATTTGACAATGTGATCCCATTGGAATTCTTACCTAGAGAAGCAGTTGCATGGTACCCAAGTAAAATACTAGGAAAGTAAAATTTGTGAATTTCATGATGATGCCCGATAGGATAGAAAGGCGCAAGTGCCTTCAGCAAGGAGGAAACCGGTGCAAAATTTGGGTGACTTGGCTGGCAACCAAGGAAGCATCATGCTCCAATTTTTCTATGTGGATGTCATTCTAAACAAAAGGAAGGTGAGAGCGATGGTGGATATTGATGCCTCTCATAACTTCCTCAAGAAGGAGATGACAGGGATCTATGAATTAGAGTATAAGCGTGTGAGGCTTCGGTAAAGGTGGTCAACTCTAAGGTAGTAGTTGTGACAGGGATTGTGCCCAAGGTTCATGTGCAGCTTGGAAAGTAGAAAGTTTGAGCCAACTTCATGGTGATGAAGCTAGATGACTTTGAGTTCATCCTTGGGAAATAATTCCTAAGGAGGGTTAAGGCAGTCATCATGTTGTCGGAGGAGTAGTTGGTGATTTTTGGCAGAGAAAAGCCTTGTATTATGCGCACAATAGAAAGGTGTCTCGATGGAAGAGTGTGGATGGCCTCCGCGCTAAGTTTCAATAAAGCGTCTTGAAGGAAGGGTTCGCATCTTTGCATTGCAAAATTGAAGGAAAGTGAATTTTACATTAAGGAGTTTAAACTAGTGAATAATGGAGGTTAATTTAAACTGGTGAATAATGAAGGTATTGGATAAACTAGTGAGTATTAAAGGGTGAATAATGAAGGTATTGGATAAACATCAACCCTTATTCACTAGTGAATATGAAAAACATAAATCCTTTAAACTAGTGAATAATGAAGGTATTGGATAAACTAATGAATTTATAGGTCAAAACCCACCTAGAGAAGCAATGAAGAAGATTATAGGTCAAAACCTCACCCACCTTGTAAAGCAAGGTACACCATTCTCTATCTTTCAAACTCTTTATATAGTGTTGCTTGAATCTAGAGTCTAATTTGCTTACTTTAAAACCCTAGATGTCTATCTTAGAAAAGCTAGTATATTGGTAACCTCACCCCAGTCATAGGATTGTTTTCCATACAACAACAATTCCTTGGTAATAGTTATCAACCAAGGCATATGTAATATGTTGTAGTAAAACATGTATTTGCATATAACCAAATTGCGAGTATTTGAACAAGATAAAAAAATAACATTTGAAAGAGAGAAGTTGTGCAAAATATGAAATGATGGTTGATAAAATATCATATGAGTCTACCTTACACATGGAAAATTGTTTCATTGAAACTTGTAACATGTTCTTTAGTGTATATTGCATTTGTTGCAAATGTATTCTAATGAAGAAATATGTTCAAAAATGAAATTCAAAACCAAATGAAGCTATGTGTCTCATGTGAGCATAGACATAAATTTAAAGAGAGCATAAATTACATCATGCTCAGTCCAATATGCATCTACTAAACTTCACAATCCCCTAAAATTTACAAGAGGAGGGTTTACAAGAGGGTGGAGGTAAATTATTTTAATTTTTTGAATTTTTGTTATCAATAGCAATTATTTGTAACTGAAAAAAATTACATCTCAATAAATTTAAAACTTTGATTTGTGCATACTACAAAAAATATTCCAGCATTAATGAAATCTGGAAGTTCAGTTTTTGGAAAAATAAAAGTTCTACCACCCCTAGTGTCTTGAAAAATAAGAGGCCTATCCGTAATTAGTCAAAATTTCTTGCAAAGTAATTCGATTTTTTATTCACTTCAACTACTATATTAAATTACTATAATAAAATAGGTTGGAATAATTTATGGAAATTTTTATAAGATGTATAGAATTTTAGAAAACTTATATTTATAATTTTAATAAATTTAATTACGTCGCAGACGTTTCACCACGGAGAAGCATAACCTTCCACCTTGGAAAGATTCTTCGTCTATGGATCCAATGGAATCCTGCCGCATGTTTTGCTACTTTCGCGCATGCCGACCAGATCACGTCGACCGTGTCGTTACTTTTCCCCTTTGACACAAATCCTCGTTCGTGTTGCAACGATTTGCAGACTTCATGGAAATTAAAAATCCTCGTCTATAAATCCAATGGAATCCTGCCGCGTGTTTTGCTGCTTTCACGCACGACCAGATCACGTCGATCTTATTTGCATTACTTTTCCCACCGACTAAAACTAAGTGTTCATTAATTCGATGACACATTTAAGAGTTGACCATATTTTTCGTAACAGCCCAACAATTTTAACAGGCTGAACCAACTAAGGTAACCCAACCATTTTGACTTCTGACGCGTGTCTATCAATTGCACCACACAGTTAAAAGTCGACCAGTTTTTAAACAGTCCACCAATTTGAACAGGCCCAACCAACTAAGGTAATTCGACCATTTTGACTTCCGACCATATACTTTTTTAACTAAAATCAGGTGACAATTTTCACTCCCGACCATATCTTACAAATATTGTTGAAAACAAAATTACACAGTTAACACCCCAACAATTTTAATAGGCTCAACCAACTAAGGTAAGCTGACCATTTTGACTTCCGACCCATGTCCATCAATTGCACCACACAGTTAAAAGTCGACCAATTTTTAAACATTCCACCAATATTAACAAGCCCGACCAACTAAGCTAAGTCGACCATTTTGACTTCCGACACAGTTAAAAGTCAACCAATTGCATGACACAGTTAATAGTCGACCAATTTTTAAACAGTCCACCAATATTAACAAGCCCGACCAACTAAGGTAAGTTGACCATTTTGACTTCCAACACAGTTAAAAGTCGACCAATTGCACGACACAGTTAATAGTCGACCAATTCTTAAAGGACTATCGACCATATTTTTTAAGAAAATAAAGTTACCCGATATAGTTAAGAGTCGACAAATTTTTAAAGGCTCGACCAACACGACTATCAACCATATTTTTTTATAAAAAAAGAGACACCATCATTTTGACTTCCGACCACGACAGCATTTGGGTTGATACAGTCTAAACAGCTGGTCCAACTCTGCATGGAAAAATCTTGCGAGATCTATACTTTTGATCAGAAATTTGAGCATTCAATGATGGATTGGACATTGAACCACCTTGTCTAAGGTTACCCACGTGAACATTGATTTCTCTGCGTTCACGTCGACCGTGTCGTTACTTTTCCCCTTTGACGCAAATCCCCGTTCGTGTCACAACGATTTGTAGACTTCACGGTGATTAAAAATCCTCGTCTATCAATCCAATGGAATCCTGCCATGTGTTTTGCTGCTTTCGCGCACGACCAGATCACAGCGATCTTACTTGCATTATTTGCATTACTTTTCCCATCGACTAAAACTAAGTGTTCATTAATTCGACGACACATTTAAGAGTCGACCATATTTTTCTTAATAGCCCGGCAATTTTAACAGGCTGAACCAACTAAGGTAAGCCGACCATTTTGACTTCCGACCCATGTCCATCAATTGCACCACACAGTTAAAAGTCGACCAGTTTTTAAACAGTCCACCAATTTGAACAGGCTCGACCAACTAAGGTAAGTCGACCATTTTGACTTCCGACCATATACTTCTTTAACTAAACTCAGGTGATAATTTTCACTCTCGACCATATCTTACAAATATTATTGAAAACAAAATTACACAGTTAACACCCCAGCAATTTTAACAGGCTCAACCAACTAAGGTAAGCTGACCATTTTGACTTCCGACCCGTGTCCATCAATTGCACCACATAGTTAAAAGTCGACCAAATTTTAAACAGTCCACCATTATTAATAGGCCCGACCAACTAAGGTAAGTCGACCATTTTGACTTCCGACACAATTAAAAGTCGACCAATTGCATGACACAGTTAATAGTCGACCAATTTTCAAACAATCCACCAATATTAACAGGCCCGACCAACTAAGGTGAGTCGACCATTTTGACTTCCGACACAGTTAAAAGCTGACCAATTGCACGACACAGTTAATAGTCGACCAATTCTTAAAGGTCCGACCAACTCGACTATCGACCATATTTTTTAAGAAACTAAAGTTACCCGATATAGTTAAGAGTCGGCCAATTTTTAAAGGCTTGACCAACTCAATTATCAACCATATTTTTTTATAACAAAAGAGATGCCATCATTTTGACTTCCGACCACGATAGCATTTGGGTTGATACAGTCTAAACAGTCGGTCTAGCTCTGCATGGCAAAATCTTGCGAGATCTATACTTTTGATCAGAAATTTGAGCATTCAATGACAGATTGGACATTGAACGACCTTGTATAAGGTTACCCGCATCAACATTGATTTCTCTGTGTTCACGTCGACCGTGTCGTTACTTTTCCCCTTTGACGCAAATCCCCATTCGTGTCGCAACGATTTGTAGACTTCACGGCGATGAAAAATCCTCGTCTATAAATCCAATGGAATCCTGCCACGTGTTTTGCTGCTTTCGCGCATGACCAGATCATGGTGATCTTATTTGTATTATTTGCATTACTTTGCTCGTCGATTAAAACTAAGTGTTCATTAATTCGACGACACTTTTAAGAGTCGAACATATTTTTCTTAACAGCCCAACAATGTTAACAGGCTGAACCAACTAAGGTAAGCCGACCATTTTGACTTCTGACCCGTGTCCATCAATTGCACCACACAGTTAAAATTCGACTAGTTTTTAAACAGTCCACCAATTTGAACAAGCCCGACCAACTAAGGTAAGTCGACCATTTTGACTTTCGACCATATAATTTTTTAACTAAAATCAGGTGACAATTTTCACTCTGGACCATATCTTACAAATATTATTGAAAACAAAATTACACAGTTAACACCCCAACAATTTTAACAGGCTCAACCAACTAAGGTAAGCCGACCATTTTGACTTCCGACCCGTGTCCATCAATTGCACCACATAGTTAAAAGTCGACCAATTTTTAAACAGTCCACCAATATTAACATGCCCGACCAACTAAGGTAAGTCGGCCATTTTGACTTCCAACACAGTTAAAATTCGACCAATTGCATGACACAGTTAATAGTCGACCAATTTTTAAACAGTCCACCAATATTAACAGGCACGACCAACTAAGGTAAGTCGACCATTTTGACTTTCGACACAATTAAAAGTTGACCAATTGCATGACACAATTAATAGTCGACCAATTCTTAAAGGTCTGACCAACTCGACTATTGACCATATTTTTTAAGAAACTAAAGTTACCTGATATAGTTAAGAGTCGACCAATTTTTAAAGGGTCAACCAACTTGACTATTGGCCATATTTTTTTATAACAAAAGAGACGCCATCATTTTGACTTCCGACCACGACAACATTTGGGTTGATACAGTCTAAACAACCGGTCAAGCTCTGCATGGAAAAATCTTGCGAGATCTATACTTTTGATTAGAAATTTGAGCATTCAATGATGGATTGGACATTGAACTACCTTGTATAAGGTTACCCACGTGAACATTGATTTCTCTGCGTTTAATTCATCACGAATTTATGAACTTTGCTTCAGTAGTACAGATCTCTGGCTATGGACATATATTTCGATTTGACCTAATGGATATTCGATGTTGTGGAGATACATGAACATATTTCAATTCAACAACGGTTAAATGTGCTCAGACACGAATGCACCGCCTTTACTCTTGATCGTTTATAAAATTCGATGGTGAAGCCTCTCTCATTCTTTTGCTCTTGGATACTGTTATTGTGACATAAGCTCAGTTTTTTTCTCAGCATTCGAATTGCCTCCAATTTGTTGCTCTTTTACAGACCGACAACTCTGTTAAGGATCCAAAGATTCATGTTTTATATTCAAAAAACAGGTTCTTCTCTCAAACCAAAACTCATTTCCCCTGGTATAATTATGCTGTTCTAAATCCTGTTTCTGCTTAATGTATTCAAATAAGATTTTGCTGTCTTTTTTGATATTTTTTATTGAAAACTAGAGTATGTTTATGTCAATTATTTATTGATTTCAGATGAAAGGTCACTTGACTGGTATATATTCATTTTTTTTGTCTCCTAGAAAAATTATCATTTAAAAAAAGTAATACCAAGGTAAATTGACCCAGAATTACTACACTCTGTTTTTGCTATCTTTTTATACTTTTTCTATTCAAAAAATAGGTTCTCCTCTCAAACCAAGACTTATTTCCCTTGCTATAATTATCCTGTTCTAAATCCTCTTTCAACTATAATTATGCTATTGTAAATAAGATTCTGCTGTCTTTTTTTATTATTGCCCTTTCAAAAAAGTAATGCCAGAGTAAATTAACCCAGAATTACCACACTCTGCTTCTGTTGTCTTTCTTTAGTTTTTCTATTCAAAGAACAGGTTCTCCTCTCAAACCAAAAATCATTTCCCCAGCTATAATTATGCTGGTGTAAATGTTGTTCCTACTTAACGTATTCAAATAAGATTTTGTTGTCTTTTTTATCTTTTTTATTGAAAAATTAATGCTTAATTTAGTCATTTGGTATCTTCAAAGTTATCAAAGTAAATTAACCCAGAATTACTACACTCTGTTTGTACTGTCTTTTTTAAGTTTTTTATTTCAATTTAGAATTATTTTCAGTGTTCCTATTCCATATTTAAAAACAAGGTTCTCTTAGCAAATTTACCTAATATTATGCTGCCTTTTTTTTTTCTTCACAACTAGAGGTCAGTTTTCCCTGTCTTTGTCTCCAAGAAAAGTTCCCTTGCACAAAAAAACTTTATACTAGGCATTTGGTACTCTCTTGTTCTCACTGTTTCTGCTATTTACTCCTATTTATTTACTGGTTTCAAACATCTTGTATCTTTATACTTAATATCAATATGGCACATTTTTCTTTAGCTTATTTTTCTAGTCCAACTATTCGCAGTACCACGCTATGGACACTCTATTGACCGAAAACGCTGTCTCACTTTTGATGAATGGTGTTGTTGACCTATGCCCACTTGTACAAGTTGTTGCTCTTGATCAACTAAGCTCTCTTAACTCAACAAATGCCCGCTTTTGAATATCTATCTCTGATGGAATTCATAAGCACGACACACTGCTTCCAAGTAGGTACAGTAGTGCTGTGGAAAAGCACCAGCTCCAAAAAGGGTCAATCATCAAAGTTAGCAAGTGTGCATGCAACATTGTACATGATACAACGAACAATTTTCTTTCCATATCTTCCTTTTCACTTATTTTAGTTTTCACTCCTAATAATTATAACATATTTTTTCCTTATACTTACTTACGTTCATTATTCTTGCCAGGACTATCGCATTGGACACCTTTGAAATTGTCACCTTAGAAACATCAATTATTGGTGACCCATCCCCTTTCAACCTCACACCTACCTTTACAGCCCACAGCAGTTCATATATTTAGAAAACAACACCCTTAACTTCGAAAACCCTTCACTTGCAATACCTTCTCCAACGCCGAACCTTGTTACACCTACTCTTCAATTCACATTGCTCAACCCTTCCAATAGAACATGGACCATTCAAGGACAAGTTACTGCAAAGACAAGTATCAACACCTACACCAACCAAAAAGGTTTTGGTCAACTCTTTGGGTTTGACCTTGTTAGTGCTACTAGAGATGAGATTCATATCTCTGTGTTCAATGAACTAGCTACCTCATTATATGACCAAATACAAGTTGGCATAGTCTACATAGTCTCAAATGGCACAATCAAACCAATTAATCCAAAATAAAACCATTTGGAAAGTGGTTTTGAGATTTTCCTTAACTCCTCTTCAACAATTGAACGATGCTTGGAAGAGTGCCCACTTATTCCTTTTCATTGCTTCAACTTTAAATCTATCCATGACATTAAAACTATACCTATCAATTCCATGGTTGACCTTGTCGGAATTGTCATTTATGTTTCCCCTGCATCAACTATCCGCAAAAGGGATGGCTTTGAAGTCATTCGCCGAACAATTGGGTTGAGGGACATGTTTGGGTATAGCATAGATATTACACTTTGGGGGGGGCATTGCAAAATTGAGGGTGCCCACCTTGGGAACCTTCGAGGTTCAGCTACACCCTCTATCCTTGCAATAAAAGGTGGCCGTGTTACAGAATTTAATGGAAAAACCATTGGAACCATCTCAAACACCAACCTCATTATAAACCCAGATATTGATGAAGCTGAAGCCCTACAAGCATGGTTTGCTAACAATGGATTCCGTTCCGCCTCCCCATCTTTGAGTAGAAAATCCAACTCGTCTTCTTCTACCTCTTGTAAACACATTTCCATCTCTGTGCTACAATCTCTACAACCCTCTGAGAAGGAAACTTGGTATTCAATTATTGCTACAATCACCCATATTAACATCAATGACTTTCATTTCCTTGCATGCCCTCTATTTGTCGATGGAATACAATGCATGAAAAAAAATTCCCACAAAGTTGGCAATGTTTGGCATTGTACAAATGTGATGGGAAGTTTACAGAATGTGCTTTCCGATACATACTCAAGCTTGACATCACGGATGCTATTGGACAACTATACGGTATCACAGCTTTTGATGATGTTGCACAACAACTAATGGGGGTCTCTGCAAAAGATTTTTATCTCATATCAAATGATCCAACGTCTCTCTTGGAAATTGTTCAACATGTTTGTGCTCGCCAGTACCTTCTAACATTATCAGTAAAGACAAAGACTTTTAATTCACATGCTCGGTTGAAGGTGCTTCTTGTTATGTCAAAAGAGGTTTCTCCATCATTGTCCCCTATTGATCCTCCTACTAAAAGTGAACACATTCTACTTACTGAACGTCCAATTGCTCGCAAGCTTTGAACTCCTACTCTTCATTTCTACCTTTTGTACTTACTAGCTTGTACTTAGCAAATACACAATTATGTGTACACACTTTTACATAGGTGTTACTTGAAACCATCAATGAACAATCTTGAATATTATATTATTTAGTTTTGTTGTACCATTGTGTTCAATCACATATTCTTTTTCAACCTATTTTACAATTTTCAAATCTGTACTTATGATTTAGATTGCTTTGTCAAATATATAGTTTTTTTCTTTATAAACACTATTCAAGAGTGTCTTCACAATGCATACTTTTTACAATATACCTTTTTTAGTCTTTGAATTATTACATATATATTTTTTATCTCTTCCACCAAAGGCACTCTAAAAGCAACATGATAACCATTTATCTTATACAAGATAACTTTGTTTACTCTTGCAATTATTACATGTATGGTATTTATTTTATCATTAGATGACATATGCAAGTCTAAAATACTACCTATAAAAAATGGAAGACTGCTTGCATGTGCTATCAATGCATTTCTAATAACTTTTTTTTGTAGGAATGTCAACCAATGATAACAATGATCAACAAAATGCACACAGAAGACTTATATATGCTCAAAAGAAAAATGAAAACAACAAGCGGCAATGCCTTTTATATAGAGCTGCTCGTCAACTTGTTCATATCCCTTCTCCGTTTCACGTTGCTCAACCTCCGCTTACACGCTCCACAACAACGCACCCAACAAACATGGATCTACATGCTACACAACAGCGATTTCGTACAAGGCTGGACAAATTATCTCCCATGAAAATATGCTCTATATGCATGGAGTCATATCCTGGAATTAAAATAAAACACTCTTTTGGTGCATATGCATTCTCTCGTTGCAATGCGGAACAAAATGGCCACCGCTATTCAATTACAAACAATATGGATCCTGGGATACAACCATCAGTGCTAGCAAGGCTTACTCAAGTTGAAGAAATGCTCATTTCTTGAGTTAACCCAATTTTACAAGTCACTCATGCTTGTGGGGGACAATATACATATTCTGGCCACACTATAAGCTTCCCTCAAAACATTACAAGCATTGCCACTTTCCTCCCTCATTTACTCTCAAACATTGATATCCTTATTGTTGGTAAATGCAGTTCTACAAAAAATCCTTATGACTTCTTTGCTAGTCAGACACGTGTTCTTGCTGCTCTTGAATACAAGATTTCAAATGATCCATACTACAAATATGTCCAACTTAACTCAACTGCATTATCTTATTTGCCTCTTGACCCAACTAACATTTTCAGCCCACCTTCATCATGTCACACCCACTTACTCCCCATCTGCTGAACATACCTCAACTTCTACTACTCAAACATACAACATCCTCGAACCCCATGAACAACAATCATCCTTCTTTATATCTACACAAACAAATTGTAGAACTGAGGTTGATGAAATCAAACGCTTCTTAGCAGCAATCCATTCAGGCACTCTACCTTGGATTGACTGGCTCCCAATAGAAATTTTCCCTATCAATGAGTATAACACAATAGGCCTTCTCTTAATGGCCTTCCCAACCTTATTTCCCTTAGGAGTTGCAATGCTTAAACAACTGCACATTCAAGAGGTTGGTATGGACAATTATGCATTGCACCTTCTTAGGTACCATGACAATAGGTTTGGGAAACATCCTCGTTTTCGTTATTACATTTATAACCTGATGATGCATCATCGTAGCCAATCTACTGCTTCTGTATTTGTAAAACGTAACATTCATGAAACATTGCCCCCAACTATATTAGAACTTGTACAACAATTACAAGACTTACCTGATGCTAAAATTGCTGAGCAAGTCATGCGCTTCGGATCCACACTTTGTGGGACACGCTCCTATTGGAACAAAAGCAGGGGTGAGCTAACTTATATGATCACTCAACAAGGAACACCTACATTCTTCTTCACACTCAACGCAGCTAACACAAAGTGGCCAGATTTGCATTCCTTGATGCCTGGACAAGCTCCTTCCACGTCAAAGCAACAACACCAATGGAGAATTCGCAACCTTATATCAAATCCACACGTTGCATCTGAATACATGGACAATAGATTCAAAATATTTCTAGAAGAGGTTCTTAAAAAGGGTCTTTTTACAAAAGACTATTGGTGTAGGTTGGTCACAACTCGTATTCCCATGAAAATTCAATGTATTTAAAACCTAAACTATTTTTTTCTAATCTTTATATTTTACATGTAGGTATGAATGGCAACACAGGGGATTTGCACATATACAGGGATTCTTATGGCTAGAAAATGCACCGAATATGGACACGTTAGACTGGGCAAATGCTACACATGTTGAAGAAGCCAAACTATACTTTGACAAGTTTGTTAAAGCATGGAATTCTCGTGTCAACCATTTACAATCTCCAACATTACAAGCCTCTATTATAAATTATCCATGCACCATTGGATCAGATTCCATACTTGCAACTAATCATTTGGATGACTATGAAGAACTTGTTAATTGTGTCCAAAGGCACACAAAATGTTCAGAATATTCTTTCCTACGTAAAAAAGGATCATCTCTTCAATGTCGTTACAGGTTCCCCTTTGATCTACAGGCTACCTCTTCCTTATTCATTGATGCAAAAGGCCGAAAAACATACAACCATGCAAGGAATGATGCCCTTCTGAATATTCACAACCCTATGATGCTATCCATCTGGCGAGATAATGTTGATTGCCAACCTATTCTCTGTAGACATGTTGTCCTCAAATATATTTCAAAGTATGCATCAAAGGCAGAGCCTAAATCAGAAAGCTACCATGCACTTCTTTCTCGACTTGCACATGCAACTCCAAATGATGTCCCCATCCTTCTGCCAATAAGACATTTCCTATCTGAAACTGTTGCAGAAAGAGACATTGGTGCACAAGAGACTTACCACATGCTCCAAAAACTCCCTCTTTGTATTTTCAATCGTTCCTTTATGTCATTAAATGTTAGCCAAAGCATTTTTCACCATATTTCCAATGACTCTCTTGACATCCCAACAACACCCACCTTCATTTCTGCATACATGCAATGCCCACTTGCACTCGAACAACTTACCCTTCTTGAAGCTACATGCTCTTGGTCATACTCACCTTGTAGAAAGCAATCAAAATGGAAAACAAACTACCCTCCCAAAATTGTTCGTGTCTTTCCTCAATTCACCACCATTCCACCCATTACTACAGATTCATTCGTTCCCTTTTGCTGGATTGAGCTCCTCCTATACAAACCTTTCTGCAACCTCCACAATGACATTGGATCCACAACTTTGGCCATAACTTCTAATTGGCTTTGCATTAAAGACACATATACCGCATCGCATGTTGATCGTTTGCCAGAAACCCCCAGTACCCCTCCCTCTGATGACTCTCCCTCTGCTTTAAACCATTTGCACTTAGCCCCTTCCATTGATGAATGAGAACTCCTTTCTCAACTCTGCCCTAGAAACAACCTATATGTTGATGAGCTTGACATGCTTGGTCATCGTGACTTTGACAAAGACCACAATTGGACCGAACACCATATTCCTACAAACATACATGCAACAGCTATACCATTCATTGACAGCATTTGAATGGCTACACATGTAGAACCTAACACCTTGTCATCTTCATGTTCTCCTACCACCTTGTCTCCCACACAACGCATGTCCTTTGCCCTTATCATCGCACACTCCACAAATGCTACAACCCTTCCCCCACTCAAGATGGTCATTCAAGGCATTGCAGGAACAGGAAAGTATTTCTTGATTTCTTACCTTAGATCTACATTCCAACATGCCTCTAGCAATAACCCTTCACCCTTGCTCCTCCTTGCTCCCATCGATGTTGCTGATTTTAACATACATGTGTTAACAATATATTCTGCCCTTCGCATACCCATTACAGAGATGCATCCTCTTGAAGGACAATCCCTTTCAAGCTTCCAACAACAATTCCGCCATATCCGATACATAATCATTGATGAAATGAGTTTCGTTGGTCCAAAATTGCTAACCCGCATGGATGACCGCTTACGACAAGCATTCCCCTCCCAATGTACAACTCCATTTGGTGGCTGCTCCATCATCTTCCTTGGTGATTTTGGACAACTACCACCTGTAAAAGACATCCCCATGTATGTTGGTGCATCACGAGGGAATGCTCTCTGGCATACTTTTGACACTTTTGTTACACTTTCAACCATCTTTCGACAACAAGGGGACACCCCTTCTCAAGTTTCCTTTCGACAACTCCTACTCAATCTTCGAAATGCAAATCCAACTATTGAAGATTAGACGCTCCTCATGTCAAGAACAACCGCATTGCTTTCAGATGAAGACAATAACACATTTGACCAATGCACTCACTTGTATGCAACTAATAGCTCTGTTGCATTGCACAACAAACAAATGCTAAAACTCCTCAACATGCCAATTGCACATTGCTTTGCAGAGCAAAATAAACATGTACAAAGTTCAATAGATGATGAACAACTTCCATTCAAGGTTCTACTATCAATTGGTCAACAAGTCGTGTTGACAGCCAACTTGTGTGTCTCAGCAGGACTTGTGAATGGCTCACTTGGGATAGTTATTGCAATTGTCTACAATTCCAATGATCAACCACCTACATTGCCATCTTATGTTGTAATCGATTTTCTCCACTACAATGGCCCCCCATGGGATTCTTCCAATCCAAATTATGTCCCCATTCCTCCTATAACAAGGGGTTCATGAAGACAAGTACCACTTCACATGGCATGGGGTTTAACAATCCATAAAGCACAAGGGATGAGTACGTTGCAAAATGCAACAATAGATATTGGCAACACTGATAGACAAGGACTTACATTCACTGCAATATCAAGAGTAAAATCTCTATCAGGCCTTCGCATATCTCCACCTTTTTCCTTTTGTAGGTATTCTCGAATGACAGATAGTCCCTATGTGCAGCGCATAATACAAGAAGAGAACTTACTTACTTCGAAATATTTGCAGCCACATGCTCCATAAAGTTATATTCCTGCTACTTTGCAGCTCCATTTTTTTCACATCTTGTATTGTTGTTGCTACCAGCTTTGATATTTTTCTATGAAAGACAAGGAAATACTACTCTATAAAGAAGACACGAAATTTAATCTTCTTATCAACACTTTTCTTTTACTACTCTATCTTATTTACTTCAATGTGTTGTCATTACTTTTTTTAAACCAAGAACATCAGCACATTTCATCTCATCTTAGTCTTTTTTCCACTAAATATAAAATGTGTGCATGGGATGATGAAGTAATGTCATCGAAATGATAGTCTGTTCTCTATTTCACTAACACTCTCGATCATTATTTTCTATCTTCACAAAAGTATTAAATACACATGGTTATTGTATCCAAGTCGGTAGCCGACTAATTGTCTTCTTTTCGACTAACAATAGTTTCAATACAGTCGTATCGACTTAATCGTCGACTTCTTTTATTGGTTGCTCTTTTTTTCTCAAACGAACCACTCTTACTGGACTCTAATACTGATCAAATTTCATATTTGACATGAGCGAGAATATCATCCTGGTCGACGGTCAATGATCCTGGTAGCCACTCAAACAACAATATGTCGAACATCTTTACACAATGACATAGTTAAGAGTCGACCAATATTTAAAGGTTCGACCAACTTCGACCATTTTGAATTCCGAACATTTCGACTTCTGACCATATCTTAGAAAATATGTCGAGAAACAAATTTAATATTCATATCAGCAATTCCATATCTTGTTGAAGTTTACACAATAACAACTTCAAGCCAACCAAGACAAATTGTCCATCAATTGAACCACATACTTAAGAGTCGACCAATTTTTAAAGGCTCCAACAACTCCGACCATTTTCACTTCCGACCATTTTTACTTCCGAGTATTTTGACTTCCGACCATATCTTAGAAAAAATGTCGAAAAAAATATACAAAGTGACATAGTCAAGAGTTGACCAATATTTAAAGGCTCCACCAACTGCGACCATTTTCACAACCGACCATTTTCACTTCCGACTATTTTGACTTCCGACCAAAAAACTGACAAATACACAATGACATAGTTAAGAGTCGACCAATATTTAAAGGCTCGACCAACTTCGACTATTTTGACTTCCGAACATATCTTAGAAAAAAAGTCAAAAAACAAATTCAATATTCATATCAACAATTCGATATGTTGTCGATGTTTACACAATAACAACTTCAAGCTGACCAAAACAAATTGTCCATACTTAAGTGTCGACCAATTTTTAAAGGCTCAACCAACTGCGACCATTTTCACTTCTGACCATTTTGACTTCCGACTATTTTGACTTCCGACAACTTGAGGCCGACCAAAAAACTGACAAACACACAATGACATAGTTAAGAGTCGACCAATATTTAAAGGCTTGACCGACTCCGACCATTTTGACTTCCGACCATATCTTAGAAAAAATGTCGAAGAACATATTCAATATTCATATGAACAATTCCATATGTTGTTAATGTTTACCAAGCTCCATTGAATCTTTTGCTTTTGATTGTATTCTTTCCATTTATAGTTGTATAACTTATATTGATTCCACATTTCATTATCATTGTTTAAGCACAAAATGTACTATATCATCTGCTTACAACAGCAACAGAAGTTTATAACTTAACACTGTATGTTTTCAAATCAGGTATTTTGCAAAAGCTCGACAAAAGAAAGGTTGAACAGATGGACCTGGATAAAGAAACGACTAAAAATATACAACTGGAAACACTATTTAAAGACACTGAACCCACCATAGGTTGCAGAGATGAGTTCAAATGGGGCGAGTTGTACATAGCTATCAGAGATAGAAATATACCTAATTCAACCTTGGAGGAAACCATAATTTACGAAAACATCAAGAGGTCTAACCTTCACAAGGAAACTACATGACCGGAATTGTTTCACTGCTCAGAGGTTATTGCATGGATCTTTCCCCATGTACATACTACGACAAGGATAATTTCAAATGCAAATGGGGAACAGCTCGCAGCCTTCAAACAAATGCACCTTGCAGCCGCATACAAGTTGCCTCCCTCCAATGTATTTTTAACTGATGCTTGGGTAAGACATGCCAATATAGATAATGTTGAATGTGCAAGGGAAATGTTGCTACCAGGAAAACAACTTACATCCAAATATACCAAGAAATACGCCACCAAAGACTTAAGGACCCCCTATATAATCATTGTCCTATTGTTAAGCAGACTCTTTGGTCTACCAAATGCCAAGAACTATAAACTCAGTTGGGTTCCATTGATATACCATGTTTCCACACATGGTACAATCTTCAATTGGGAAACTATTATTTCAGAAAGTATTGCATCAACCATTTCTACAGCTCAAATGGGCCTTTCACAAGGGAAATCATAATTCTTCATGTCTAGCTACCTTATCGATTGCATATTAGTCAGCCACCCTTTCCCTAATTTGGGATGTACTTGGAATCAGAATAAAACTCCCATTCATGTAGCATATCAATTAACTTGGGCTCACCGATATGCAAGGTACTACAAATTACTATGCGAAGAACTAATCATGCCCCTTTATTTACTTGTCTTCAATAAATAAGCAAATTGTATGTCAAACAATGCCTTGGATATAATAGGTGAATATGGAGACTATTACTTCTCCTCAGAAGGGACATACATTAGAATGTATGGGGGCACAAAACCTCCTTCTCTATTGCCCAAATATGCTACAGATTACATTGTGCATAAAGAAGCCATCAGACAAGTGTTCATCAATGGAATTGGTAACTATCTCGATCACAACAACATAGCCTCTTACCCACTTGTACCATTCATCATTGGTGGATACAAATTTCATAAGATTAAGGCAGTGGAAGCCTTTATTGCAGACTTGGAACCTATAGATTGCCATGCACCATACCCATCTATAGTGCAATCGTGACACAAAGAATCCAATTTTTGTTGAACAAATTTCTTCATTCATTCCTTTTCCAGTCAATCCGTCGATGGAAGCCCATTCACCTTCCCAACATGTCATGAACTCACCGCAACATTTCCCCGACCTTCAAGCTTTAAATGTAGTCAGTCGGAAACCGTCTCCTAGTTTAAATCCTAACCCTCATCTTCCAGTCGGCGAAACACCTGTGTCGTCAACAGGTAAAATGGGTAGAGAAGCAGTCGAGTCAGCAACAGAAACAATTGACGCAGCAGTCGAGTCAGCAGGAGTTGATCCAGCTGTCGAGACAGTAGACCAAGCAAAAAAAGTAACAAGTGAAGAAGTAATTTCGACAAACACAGTAGAAATACCAAGCAACTCAATACAAGCAGAACATTCTACTGAAGAAGCACAAAAATAGACAAAACAGGCATCAGCAATAGTCGAGACTCAAAAAGAATAAAAAAAGCAATTAGCGGCGGCAAAATCTAAAGAAAAATCCAAGAAAAAGGAAAAAAACAAAAGACGACACCAAGAGAAAAATCTTCAGCAATAGCAACAGCATCTGTAGCACATATCTCAATTGAGTCGTTTGTCTGTACATCCCGACCAATTTGGCCCGATCTCGACATACCAGCCACACCAGGCACCACAGGAAGAAATCGACATACTGGCTGATGCAATCAACCGAGAACAGCGACACAGATGACTGGAAGCAGAAGACCGGATTCACAAGGTGGAACAAGAATAAACCCTACTTTTGATAAAGTGTCAAGAATTAGCGCAACAGGTCATAACAATTCCAGTCACCTCCGACACGACAAGCACGCTTGATAAAGCATTTCAGTTGTTCGAATCTGTCGTGTCGGAACTGTCTGAACAGTAGACCAAGGACTGAGAAGAACAAGCCACAGTAACGTCATTGATGTCACAACAGTTTGAAGCATTCAACACAGCACACAGTCAGCTCATACAGTCTAATGACGAAGCAGAGACAACAAACAATGTTCTCCGCAATTGGTACAAACATTATGGCAACATGTTTACGGAAATGCGGGAGACAAGAGAGACAATTGACAATCTTCAAAAAGAACACCGAGTAGCTGATGAAACCATGGCCAAAAGTATTGAGGAACAACTGATAATGAAAAATAGAAAACTCGAGAAATTGGAAAAAAGTGAAGCATAGTGGTTGAGCCAGGCTCGTCATAACCTTGACTAAGTAGAGCAACTCCAACCACGTCTTCGAACACTGCTTTCAGTTTCACATGAGAAAATATAGCTCTTCGGTTCCGACCTAATTCATCTACAGGGCAAAACTACTAAAGAACAGATAGCCCACTTGTCGGCCCTTACAACACTTACTATCGACATCCAGAACACACTGCATCATTAGGAGAGCATCCAGCACCAAATGTCAGTTTCAGCTGAAGCAATTGTCGAGGTTTGTTTGCAACAACAAACAACGCCCAGTTCCACTCCAAACAACTCATAGTAGCTGCATTTATCACTTAAAGCACAGTTATAAACAATTTTGTTTAGTAATTTTCCATTTTGTATAATTGAATATGTCGGTTAGATGGACAAACAATACAGTTGTATAATTGAATGTAAACATCTAAGATCTGTTCATGTATATTTTTACCCTTGATGTTCGGCTCAACATCTTATATGATAAAAATTTTGCACCATTGTTGCATTTAGATTCTCTTATCCTGCAAATTTCCCAGTATAATTTTTTTTTTTTTGTATTATAGTCTACCTATCTTATCATGTTTTCATTAGAATCAGTTGGCCATCGAGAATAGTCTGCTGACCACTGCAAATTTTTGTTAGCAGTGTTGCTTCCAATGTTGAAAACAGGTCGAACAAGTCGAACTTGTTGGAGGTCAAAAGATATCACAGAAGGTCATTTTATATTTATACAATTCATTTTTTAATTGAATATATAATTACCAAACGAAAATACATATGTTTTTAATAGTTACACCTACTTAAATTACAATTTATTTATTATTAAAGATATAATGTCTTTCTGTTTATTGATTCGTTGTCAAATATTCTCTAACATTGTTACAAAATTTACTCTTTTCCTAGCGACGTTCACTTTTGCGCCTCCTGAAGAGTATTTCTAATTAATACATATTAGTTTTTATATTTTAAAATATTCTTAATATACATGTAACTTAAGTTTTGTTTTAGAAAACTTAATAAATATGTAAATTATTCAAACCTTTATCCAGTTATTATTTTATTTTTCATATATTAATAATGGATCATCCTATGTAACAAATCTTCAATACATTTATTTTTTCCCGAAACATCGACTTTTATTTTTTCTACACAGAGCTCTACCAACCAAAATGATTATGCTAATTATTATCTTTTATTTTTCTTCTCACTAATATAATATTATATGGTCAATAGTCCTGCTGCAGCTGCCTTGAAATCCAACAATCAACCGGCCTGTGTAGCTACATTAAATAACCTACACCAAGCTGAATATTGTCCGCCCATAAAAATTTAGTGAATATAAATGAGTAACATAAGTTTATAAAAATAATACTGAAGTATATTTATATTAATTTTCTTAAAAAAATAATTAAGTTATTGAACACACCAATTTGTATTACTTTTCTCTTAACAAAAATAATTACGTTGTTAAACACACCAATTATCATCGTCATGCCATTACATGTTTTAGTGATTTCATTTTATTTTAAAATATTCTAAAAGTTAGACACTAATATTTTAAGTCGGATCAGCATTCCATTTTCTAATATAATTTATTATTATTATTATTTAAAGTGATTTTAAATATAAATATAAACTAAAAATATTGTTTTTATGCAATATATTTATTATATTTTTAATTTTAAATACATCTTAATTTTTAATTTTTTTTATGGTATTATATAATAGTTTTTAGATAAATATACATATATTTATATTTATATTTCACTAATAATATAATATTAGTGTTATTAAATTATATAATAGTTTTTATACAAATATACATATATTTATATTTATATTTATATTTATATTTCACTAATATAATATTATTGTTATTAAATATAAGTAATTATTTTTGTAAGTTTTATGTAGATGACAAAATATATATTTTAATGGGATGTAAACAACTCTCAATACTTAAAATCTTTGCCATAAAACTGGGAATAAAATTGATTGGTAGAATGGGATACATATTGGAGTCATTCTGAAGATAGTAATGATCTTCGCGTTGCTATTTATAGTGTATGCAACAGCGGTTGATTCGAAGAGGGTAATAATGACGCCTCTATGCATAGTACTGGTTATGGGGCATCTAGTATGGCCTAGTTGGTCCCTCTAAGAAAATTTCGTCAGCATTCCAACACACGAACTTCACTCAGTCAACAATAAAAAACCAAATGAAACTCTACTCTACCTTGTTGTAACTGCAAGGTTTAGGATTTTAATGATAAAAGTATGATCAGATCATGCTTTAAAATCCATGACGTGCAAGGGATCTGATGTTTTTTTTATTGTGAAACTTATGTATAAGTACAAGTTTCTTAATCCCATAAACATCAACATTCGGTGGATGGTTTTAAACCAAGATTTTCACTGATATTAAAATTGATCTTTAAAATATGGTTTTCTCATTATTAAATTAATAAATTTAGAAAAAGTTTAGTTACATAGATAATATTAATATTATGGATATCTATAACATTGTGTTAATTTAGTTTAAAAAAATTATGTTAATTTAATATAAAATAATTAAAAATATATTTATATAATACAAATAATTACGTTGTAGGTGTTTCACCAACGAGAAGCATAACCATCCACGTCGGTTAGATTCCTCGCTCATAGAGCGAATGGAATGCTGCCACGTGGATGGTGCCATCGTGAATGGTGTCACTATGGTACTATCATTATTGCCAGTTTTGGTGCCATGCATTATTGATTGTCTTCGATTTGCAATTATTTTAGGCTATATTTGCAGTAGCATATTTTCTTTCTGTTGTTATCTATGAAATGTTACCGACCATCTCTAAATTAACCTATCTCCCCATATGTGGAGATTTTGTTTGACATTAAAACTTCCCCCTTCTCAAGTGTATATAGTTAACACTGCATAAATATGCAATATAGAACCCTAGTTCTTGATAATGATCCCTGAGTGATCAATCCACTTAGCAGAGCCCAACATTGACATTTGATGATCTTTCAATTTTTATTGCTTCGAATCATGACCCTTGTGGACATTAAAGAATTTGGACTAGGAAACATAATACATGCATTTGGTCTGATGACTTTGTTGCTTTCGATAGTCTTATGTATATTTGTCCTCAAATACATTTCAAAATATGCAGCAAAGGCAGAGCCCAAATCAGAAAGCTACCATGCAATTCTTTCTCATCTTGCACATGCAACTCCAAATGATAGCCCCATCCTTCAACCAATTAGACGATTCCTGTCAGAAATTGTTGCAGATCGTGACATTGGTGCACAAGAGACTTTCCACATGCTCCAAAAACTCCCTCTTTCCCTTTGCAGCCACTCCTTTGTATCTTTGAATGTTATCCAAAGCGTTTTTCGACGTGTTTCCAATGACTCTCCTGACACCCCGCCAACACCCACCTTCATTTTTGCATACATGCAACGACCCCCTGCACTCGGGCACCTTACCCTTCTTGAAGCTGCACGTTCTTGGTCATTCTCTCCTCGTAGAAAGCACTCCCAATGGAAACCAATTTCCCTTCCCAAAATTGTCCGTGTCTTTCCTCGCTTCACTACCATTCCACCCTTTACTGTAGATTCCTTTGTTTCATTCTGCTGGAGTGAGGTCCTCCTATACAAAACCTTTCGCACCCTCCTTGATGAAATTGGATCCACAGCATTTTCCATAACTTCTAATTGGATTCGCTTTAAAGACACATATACTGCATGGCATGTTGATCCTTTTCCAGAAGCCCCCAATACACCTCCGTCCGATGCCTCTCCTTCTGCTCCAAATCACTTTCCCTTACTCCCTACCATGGATGAATGGGAACTCCTTTCTCAACTCTGCCCTGGAAACAACCTCTACATCGATGACCTTGACATGCTTGGGCATCATGACTTTGACAAAGAACACAATTGGATAGAAAACCATATTCCTTCACACATGCATGCAACAACTATATCATTCATTGACCTCACTCGATTTTCCCCCCAAATACATCCAGACACCTCTTCATCTTCCTATTCTCCTGCCTCATTGTCTCCCACACAACGCATGGCCTTTGATCTTGTCCTCGCACACTCCACAAATCCTACAAGCTCTCCCCCACTAAAAATGGTCATTCAAGGCACTACAGGAACTAGAAAGTCTTACTTAATTTCTTGCCTTAAATCTGCACTCCAACATGCCTCTGGAGACAAACCTTCCCCCTTGCTCCTCCTTTCTCCAACTGGTATTGCTGCCTTTAACATAGATACACTTACAATACATTCTGCCATTCGCATAATCATTGTTGAGATGCACCCTCTTGAAGGCCATTCCCTTTCAAGCTTCCAAGAACAATTCCGCCATATCCGATACATCATCATTGATGAAATGAGTTTCGTTGGCCCAAAAATGTTAACCCGTATAGATGACCGTTTATGTGAATCCTTTCCTTCCCAATTTACAACCCCCTTTGGTGGTTTCTCCATCATCTTCCTTGGTGATTTTGAATAGTTTCCCCTTGTAAAGGACATCCCCATGTATGCTGGGATGTCACGAGGTAATGCTCTCTGGCGTACTTTTGACACTTTTATCACTCTTTCAACCATCTTTCAAAAACAAGGAAACACCCCTTCCCAAGTTTCCTTTCGTCAAATCCTACTCAATTTTTGAAATGCAACACCGACTCTTGAAGATTGGACCCTTCTCATGTCAAGAACAACCTCCTCCCTTTCACAAGAAGAGAACAATACATTTGAGTAATGCACCCATTTGTACGCAACTAATAGCTATGTTGCATTGCACAACAAACAAATTCTAAAACTCATTAACATGCCAGTTGCACATTGCCTTGCAGAGCAAAAGAAACAACATCTTCAAACCTTAATCGATGATGAGCAACTTCCATTCAAGGTTCTACTAGCAGTTGGTCAGCAGGTCATGTTGACAACCAACTTATGTGTCTCATCAGGCCTTGTTAACGGCTCACTTGGAAAATTTATTGCAATTGTGTACAACTCCAATGATCAACCACCTACCTTGCCATCTTATGTTCTAATCCAATTTCTCCACTACAAAGTCCCCCCCTGGGATTCTTCCAATCCAAATTTTGTCCCCATCAGTCCTATAACAAGGGGTTCATGAAGGCAAGTACCACTTCGAATGGCATGGGGCTTAACAATCCATAAAGAACAAGGGATGACCCTGCAAAATGAAACCATAGATATTGGAAACATTGACCGACAAGGCCTTACATTCACTGCAATATCCAGAGTTAAATCTTTGTCAGCGCTCCGCAGATCTCCACCTTTTTCATTTTCTAGATATTCTCGAATGCAAGACAACCCCTATGTGCAACGTGGGATACAAGAGGAGACCTTACTTGCTTCAAAATCTTTGCAACCACCTGTTCCATATACTTACATGCCTGCTCCTTAGCACCTATACTTGCCATAGCTATAAATTTACTACCTTCTCCTTTAAATCAATACAACTTGTATATTTTTCTTCAGATCTTGTATTCCTATTGCTATCGTCATTGAATATTTTCCTACAGGATACAAGCAAATACAAAGAAACATTGCCTTCTTGGATATTTAATTTCATATATACATTTTTGTTGTACTACTTTACCTTATTTACTTCAATGTGTTGTCATACCATTTTTCAAAGGCAAACACAACACAAAATTTCATCATGTGTTAGTCTTTTTTCCAACAAATATAAAATGTCCCAATATATATACTTCAATATGCTACCATTCATTATTTCATTATGTAATTTTTACTTTTATTGCGTTAATCAACAACTATATTGTAATGTAATGCTTTAATTGGAAAAGACTTGATCTTACCCATTGCTTTTAGTGAGCCATTTTTATTTATGATACATTTATTCATTTGACAAATGATTTCTAGATGCATTGGTCTTTTAAATAGTTCTCCTCATATGAAGAAGGAGAAGTTTGTTAAACATATTGTGGCAAAGAATCTTGATCATTCTAGTGTGTGGTCTAACTCAATCAAGTCATTTCCCAGTGTGTGGTGCAAACCATTGTGAATCTTGACCATGTTAATAATTAATTTATGTACATTTCACTCACTTTAACACTCATGTCTTACCATGTTCACTTAGAAAAAAAGAATATGGCCATCTCATTCACACACAAAGGTAGAGAATATATTTAAAATTGTTTATAGAGATAAATGTTGATATGAATGTCACAATCCTTATAGATTTTTCATCTCCCTAAATTGTTATATATATATATATATACTTTGATGTTCATATGTTGGTTGGTGTAAATATATGGGTTGTATTGCAATATATCTACTTGAAGTTTTAACTTTTATAAGAAAGGGAGGCTAGACATGTACGGAGTATTAAATTACAAAATAGTTATACATATCACATTTTTTTTGTAGATAAATTATGATTTTAGGTGTAGGTATAAATATTTCATATCATTTGTTCAACAACACGAATGTTCATCAATACAATACAGCAAAACCCATTATTCACCCTTTATGTTTTCACATCAGGTATGATTAAAAAATCCAACAAGAAGAAGGGCAAGCAGATTGAGCCTAACGTAGAAACAACTCCAATTATACCAATTGAAACAATGTTTGAAGACACCAAACCCATCACAAGGGCCACTCCAGAATTCAAATGGGGTGACCTGTACACAGCTATCGGAGATGGAAAAACACCAGATGCAAACCTCGAGGAATCAATGGTTTACCAAAACATGAAGAGGTCTGCCCTTCATAAGGCAGCAACCCGGACATAATTGTTTCCTTGCTCAGAGGTGGTTGGGTGGATTTTGCCCCATGTAGATACAACCACTAGGATCATTTCAAACACCAATGGAGTGTAATGTCCCCTCCCGCGGATCCAACTCCTGGAAGGGAATATGCTACCATTATATGGGGCTTTTCATAAGCTCCGCCAAGTCATTAGATTTATAGCAATAAAATTAAGAGTGTGCAAATGCCATTTAAACAATTAAGCACAGTGGAATTAAAAACTCATCCACACACATATTTTATATGCATACAACATATCAAAAACAATCATCAATCTAAACATTGCAGAAGTAAATGCATAGACAGCAAGACACTTATCTTTATGGTGAAATGGCCCCAAACAACTAGCTATGTTGCTGCAATGTTCCTCCCGACCGTAGGTCTCTTCCCAGCCTGTATTATTTCAACACTCAGAGACCACCCCTGAGCTGGGCATGATATCTACAAGGAAAAGGGGACTCTCAAGCTCATCATAGCCCAAAGCAATGGATACCCATCTCAACCCCAACATTTCTTAACACACAGCAACTCAAAACTGAGCATGGATACTCATAACATCAAAATCCCAAGTGTTGGGTATGAGGAAAAACGTGGGCAGCCAAAACGAAGTGATAGATGGTGAATCAAGCCAGGGAAAGCAAATTCGTTTTCAGAAAACGTCCATGGGAATTCAAAGAGCCGCAATGGTCTCTACAAACCCCCAAATCATGCTCTCTCCTTCCCAACAGGTATGTAATACAAAAACGAATTCCCAACAATGCTAAAAGGGAGGAAAACACTGGAAATCAGTGGAGAAAAATGCCCAGGCATCTCCCAACAGGTTTGCAACATAAAAACGCCCTCTTCCCAGCTAGAAGACCCCGAGAAACTAGAAAAACGTGGTTGGAAAATGCCCAGGAGTTCGCAACAGGTCTCTAACACAAAAACGCCCTCTTCCCGGCTAGAAGACCTCGAGAAACTAGAAAAACGTGGCTGAAAAACACCCAGGCAGTTCCAAAAATGTGAGAGAGGCAAAACCTTCATGGGTAATGGATTAGGGAGCAAATCATGGCTGTTTTCTTTCCCAAGAAGAAAAAACACACTTTTCCACGAGGGTGGCTTGTCCATACTCGAATTTGGACAGCCATACGTCCCCAATCCCCAAGGCATTAACTACTTCACCCAACTTTTGGGAGAAATGGATGATTGGGCACCAAAGTCAACATGGGTAGTTGATGGTTGATGGGTTCTCTCATTGACACTTGGCTTGACTTCATTGGCTCAATGGTTTGAATATTTCCCTCCCAATTCCTTGTAATATCATGCCCCCATCTCTTGTTGCATTGCATAGCTAGTTGTGGGTATTTATTTTAAAAATGCATATTTACAATTCCCATGGTTCTCTAGCACATGGGCATGTAATGTCCCTCCCATCCTACCAAGGCTATGGAAAGAACACTAATGATAATACTGTACATCTAGCCCCATACTTCGTAAACAAACATTCATATAAAATGAAGATGGACATATGAAAATGCATAAATATTTGAAAACACAACAGAATTAAGTTCTATTACACATCCATCATACATTCAAGATATTCATGTCATTCATACATTGAAACAATATAGAATTAGCACATGAGAGTACTTATCTTGAAACAAAGTAGTCCCTGAGCAACCAGCTATGCAACTGCAATGTTCCTCCCAACCATAGGCCAATTGTGCTTATCAATCTCTTGATGCAACTGCCACCCCCGAGTTGGGCATGATTTCTACAAGGAACCAGGGAACAACAGACTCACACATAGCCAAACATACACCAAAATGAGCCAATCCAATCTACAATTGGGTTTATCAGGCTGCTAGGAAATGGAAAGGAATAATTGCTAAGCTAGTGAGCTCAAGCACAGAGCCATGGATACCTCTACAAGATCTATCTAGCTTGGCACCAACAATGCCTACACACCCCACTCAAGGAAGTATTCCCTTCACCAATGCACAGTCCCTCAGGCCATACCTTCCAATCTAGAGTGTCCAAGGTATGCATAGAAGAGTAGCCAACCCTCTTGATCTTCTTGAGAGGTTATTTTCCCCCACTAGGTTCATCAAGCCAATTCTGTCCACTACCAATCCAAATCTCCTGCTCACAGGTTCAAACCAAAACAGGAATGCACATAACAACAAAACCACAATTGTTGGGCACGAGAAAAACGTTTCTTCAGTGGGATGTCCAAAATGGGGTTTCTACCAGTTCAAAAAAACGTGGGAAAGCCCAAAACGAAAAATGGAAGATGGGGAACAACCCTGGAGAGTAGAAATCGTTTTCAGAAAAAATGTCCATGGGAATTTTGGGGAAAAAACGACTTCCATCACAGTCCTAATTCGTGGACCTCCTCTCCCAGTTGCTGTACAATACAAAAACGAGCTCCTAGGCATGGAAAATGCAGGAAAAATGGTGAAAAACGTGATGGGGAAAACCCAGCTAGCTCAGACTGCGTGAGAGGGAAAAGGCTATGGGTTCAGAATCGCTTGGGCACCATTTCGTGGGTTTTTTCTTGCCCAAGGAGACCAAATACGATTTTCCAGGTTGGTGGCTTGCCCATACTCTAAATTGACTACCATACCTCTCCACTCCCAAAGCATTAACTGCCTCAATCAACTCTTGGAAGAATTAAATGATTGGGTGCATAACCCAAAATGGGTAGTTGGGATTTATGGGTTTTCTCAATGAAATGGATTAACACCATGGGCTCAAGGGTTTGAATAATTTCCCTCCCTATTCCTTGTAGAATCATGCCCCATCTCTTTGTTGCATTGCATAGCTAGTTGTGGGTATTTAATTAAATTTCATATTTACATGATATCTCCATTTACATTGTGCCTATCTAGCACAAGAGCCATATGCACCGATTTTAATTGCTGATACATAAAAATGCTAAATCAATGGCGGGGCCTTGGCCTTGAGCTCCTCGCCATGATTAAATAACAATATTTACATCATTTACAATCTTAATGCAATAGGGTCAAGATGGGGACATTACAGGGCAACATAATATCCAATACTTTCCTCTTCAAGGTCGAGCGTTCACTAGCAGGGCCTTGGCCTTGAGCTCCACGCTAGGAACCATACATAATATGCATACAATATTTACATGATAGCCCAAAATATTATGAGGGTAAAAATGGGGGTATTATATGGAGAAGGACTCACCTCCTTTCAACCAGGACACTTTTCAGCCACATACAAGTTGCCTTCCTCCAAAGTTATGCTTACTAATGATTGGGTAAGGCATGCCAAGATAGATAATTTTGAATGTGCAAAAAAGATGATGGTACCAGACAAGCAACTAAGACCCAAAGGTAGCGGGGAATATGACATCCAACACTTAAGGACCCTTTATCGAATCATAGTCCTAATGTTGAATAGAATCTTCGGCCTACCAAATGGAAACAACTATAAAATCAGTTGGGTTCCATTGATCTACCACGTTGCCACACATGGTACAGTCTTCAATTGGGAAGAGATAATATCAGATAATATGGCGTCCAACAATGCTACAGCTCAAACCGGCCTTTCACAATAGAAAGCATAATTTTTCGTGTCTTCTTACCTCATTGATTGTATATTAGTCAAGAATCCTTTCCCTAAGTTGGGATGTACTTGGCAACAGATTGAGACTCCCCTTCATGTAGCATACCAAATAACTTGGGCTCATCGATATCAAGGGTATTACAAACTACTATGCGAAGAACTAAGCATGCCCCTTTATTGGTTGCTCTTCAATAAAGAACCAAATTGTTTGCCAGACAATGCCTTGGTTGTAATAGGTGAGTACAACGACTACTACTTCTCATTAGAAGGCACATACATAAGTATGTATGGGGGCACTAAACCTCCTTATCTATTGCCCAAGTATGCTACATATTTCATTGTGCATAAAGAAGCCATAAGACAAGTCTTCATCAATGGAATTTGTGACTTTCTCCATCTAAAAAAAAAGCATCTTACCGACCTCTACCATTCAACATTGGTGCATACAAGTTCCAAAAAGTTAGAGCTGTTGAAGCCTTCATTTCTGACTTGGAAGCTTTTCACTTCGGGACTATAGTTTTTGTAAGAAACGACAACAAAGGTAAAGTGGTTAAACATTTTGCTTCTTGCAAAATCACTTTGAATACCCAGATCATTTCCTGGCAAATGAGGAAATATATAAAAGGGTCAACAATGCGAAAGAGATGCACAAAAGAATAAAGGGAAACCATGCACCTACTTCTATCAAAATTACAACCTATGAAAAGGAAGCAAAAATACATATACAAAGGGAAGAATTGACAGAGCAACAAAAGAAAGAGGAAGCATAAATACATAGCCAAAGTGAACAAGCCAAAAGGGTACAAGAAAAACAAGATAAAGAGAAAGAAAAAAGATTAGCAATTGAACAACATCAAAGAGAGGAAATGGGAAAATTGCAAAACGAAGAAGCCCATCGTGCAAGAGAAACTAAAGAAAATGAAGCTTTGGAAAAATAGATCAGCAAAGAAACGCAAGAAAATATCCAACCATCTATGCACAAGGAGCCAACAAGTCCACAAGTCAATAGTCCAGAACCCATGGACACAAACGTGCTAAGCCCACTAACTAGACGCCACTTTCCATTTCCAGAGCTTGAGCTTACACCGTTTACCCCATCCAAAGAACATACAATGGCCCGATTGGACACAATTTTTTTTTATTCAAAGAGAAATACCATAACACGACGGTCATAAAAAAGAATGAAAATGACCGCTCAACTAGATATTGTCACCATCACAGAAAACACACTTGTAGAAGGCACCCAAAAGGACCCCAAATTCACAACCTCTGTGAATGTCGCAGTTGCACAAGCCAGTGCTGACAATGTCGACAAGCTGCTTACCACTATTGAGTGAAACAAAGAAAAAATGTTGAAACTCAAGGCCACCTTGGTAAAGGAATGTGGAGAGACCATTGAGCTAAACACAAAATTACAGGCCACATTATTTAAGAAAGACAATTTACTAGCTGCGTACAACAACCTTAACATAGAAAAGGAAGCATTGAATGTTTCGTTAATGATAATGGAAGGGGAGACAAATGATTTTCAAGCAAAGCTTACAGACTTTGAAACACGTGCATCAGTGGCGAACGAAAAGGCCAATGAATTGAAGACTCAAGTAGATAAGTTTTTGAGAGATAAGGAATCACTCATTGAACCGTTCTGGGCACAAGCATGGAAGCTTCAAGAGCAAGTCTCAAACTATCAAAAAACACTCTTTCAACAAATCTACAATATCAAACAATTCATGGCAAGGATGTAGGAAATTGCTACAAGCTCAATAGAAATGCATCGACATTTGATTACTACTGGAAACAATATTAACAAACAGTTAACTTGGAGAGAAAATAACCCAACATTTCCTCCTCATCTCCCTCAAAAAACACTAGCGACCCTGAAGCTGGATATTGCACTCCTTGAATTTTGTAGGAAATCCACTAATCGACTAAATGCCGAGATTGATAAAACTCTTGAAAAATGCACAAACTTCTATGAGGAAATCCATCAGGTTCATCGTAAATGTCATTTCCCTATGGAATCCAATATAGTTGAGCTCCCCCCCAAGGATCAGCAGATGGCAGAACTCCAACAAGTGTTGCAATCAAACCTAGACTACATCAAGAAAATTGATGCTCTAACAGAAGAAGGAATCGACTTCTATGTGAGGCAAACATCTACACATCTTATTTTCCTTGAGGATACCTACAAGGTTGCACCAACAGAAGTTGCAATTATAGAAACATAACTATCTTATCATGAAGTGTCTCTAAAACTATTAAACCCTGACGAATATAATATCATAACTGAAGAAGCTACTGCATGGGAAGAACATATTTCCAATTTAGAAGCGTCCAACTAATTTTAATTGTAAATATCATTTGTATCTTCTCATATGTACAACACTCAAATGAAAACTTTGCCTACTATTCTCAGTTTTACAATTTCACCAGATAACAAACTCTTCCAAGGCTATATAGTGGTGAACCCACTCTTTTTGTTGTTCATCTATTCTTCTTTGTCAATGAAAACAAATTTCCCTTCTTGAGAAACTATTGCAGAAATGTTTATATGTAATGTGTACTTTTCAATGGATATTATTGGGATTCCTTTTCTCTAAAAAACCTAAATGCTTGTTCATATTTTTGTAACAGTGCTATATTTTACTAATTTTTTAGTTCAATGCTCTTCAGTTTCCTTATTGGCAATGGATTTTTAAGCTAAGCTCATAATGGATTATCCCAAGCAGTAGTGATATAAATATTAATATCAGCTTATTTGTAAATTGTTTACTTTCTTTTACATTCATAAAAAAAAGCATCCAAGCAAAGCAACCTCTCCTCATCTACCTCCACGTTGAATAAATACAACATTTATATTGAGAGCTATTACCACTCCTATTGTATTGTAAGTCTACATTTTATTGTGCTTTGTTGTGAACTATCTATATTGTCAGAAGACGTGTGAATAATTGATGCAGTGAGAGTCATTGATAACCAGTTACTTTCCTTGGCTTATTAGTGATTTTCAGAAGATTAATTCATATAGTGACATGTCTGTTCACCTTTACATGGTTGAGAATCATGTAAAGTTTTTATTGTGGACTTCAAATCCTCAATGAGAAGAAAGAAACATATCTGGGTTTCCCACTGTATCTTCCATTCTTGAAGCAAGCATAATGAAGATTCACCACTCCTATTATGTTGTAAGTCTGCATTTTTATTGTGCTTTGTTGTGAACTATCTATATTGTAGAATACGTGTGAATCCTTGATACGGTGAGAGTCATTGATAACCAGTTACTTTTCTTGGTTTATTAGTAATTTTCAGAAGATTAGTTCATGTAGTGACATGTCTGTTCGCCTTTACATGGTTGAGAAGGATGTAAAGTTTTTATTGTGGACTTGAAATCCTCAATGAGAAGAAAGAAACATATTTGGGTTTCCCATTGTATCTTCCATTCTTGAAGCAAGCATAATGAAGATTCATTTACAACTTAGATTGTCGCACTGTCAAGAGCTGGTCCATGAAAGAGTTCTATACCTATACTTGTATATGGAGATTCCTAAATTTATTGCTACAACACATGGTATGAAAGCAAACTTTTGTTCACAAATAGTTTGTGCAGTTTAGGAGCTATTATAATCATTGTTTTCATTGATATTATTGCAGAAATATTTTTTCAAATTCCTTATATATTCCAGATATAGTAGTAATCTATAGTGTTGAGATTACTACTACAAAGATTGTGAGAAAATAAATTGTAGTTGGCTCACTGTGTTGATGAACTTAACATTATTTTTTGGTATGGGTTGAGTGCCTATGTCTTTGTACAAACTTTGCTCTTTTCCTACCAATATCCTTCATTGCCTATGCCTATGTTTTTGTTCCTTCTAACTTTCCTCTTTTCCTACCAATGTTCATTTTTGCCCCTCAAGGGGAAAATGTTAGTTTTAAAACACATAAATTTGAGATATGTAACACACCAAGCGTTACCCTTTAATTACAACACACTAATAATAATAAATTTGTATTTTCTCCTTTTATTAAATGTTACATGCATAAGGGTAATATAAGTACCTATGCAAAATAAATAGTGTTGCGGAAGTATAGTATATCAACATATCAACACACACTACACCAGAACAAACTCGACTTCACAACACGTAGAACATGTGACAGAAGGTAACAATGACACAAGACCTTGGACACAAGGGCTATGATACAAGACCTTGGACACAAGAGCTGTGACACAAGACCTATGACACAGAGGACCTGCAACAAAGAGGACCTGCGACAAAGAGGACTTGGGACGCAGAGGAATTGCAACAAAAGGGCCTGCGACAAAGAGGACCTGGGACATAGAGAACCTATGACATAGAGGACCTGTGACACAGAGGACCTGGGATGCAGAGAACCTATGACATAGAGGACTTGTGACATAGAGGACCTGGGACGCATAAGACCTCTGACACAAAGGACCTGCGACAAAGAGGACTTGTGACAAAAAGGACCTAGGACACAAACACGGTTTTGCACAATAAAAACTAGTTACAATGAACCATGAAATATAAGTCACTGAATCAAAATGGTTAGCTACAACCGCATACATAAATATTCAAATATGCCAAGGCTTGAGAACAATTTTCACCACCTTTCTTCTACCATTTAATGTCTTATAAATTATCCATTAAACATGCAAATTTCAGCTAATGAATACAGATTTATTCTGTCATTTAAAATGGATATACCACTCTGTAATGCCCCCGTCCCTCAGGATGGCCATTAGAGGGGGACATTAACTAAATCAGGACCTCTAATTCTTTCCCATACGCATAATTACGTATTTATAGAAGCTAAATGCATGTGCAAATACAGAATTCACACAGTGGAAAAGAACTTGATCTACACGCAAGTAGCATGCAATTCTAAGCATAATTATCACAGACATATAAACTAAATCATTGCACATCGGATACAAGAGAATATTTATTTTTTGAACAAAAAGATCCCATCAAATTCCTGTGTAAGAGCGATTTTCCACCCAACTATAGGCACTATGTCCAACATATACTCTTTATGCTGAAAGGAAACCCCCAATCTGGGCTTTGAGGCCACCAGGGTGAAGGGAACACCTACAGGATTTTCTCTCTCAGCCCATAACCCATTCTGCTCTCTATGCTTAGCCAAATGCTCAAACAGAGTGCGACAGGGATCACACTCAACCATGAAATCCTTGGTTCCCACAATACCTTCCCCACACAACACCCTTCTAATCTAAGGCATCGCCTTCACCGATCCATAGTTCTCTTGGGCGATCCATCTTGCCAGGTGCTTCCATTGTGTGCATAGAAGAATTCCAATCTGATATGTGTTGCTATAGAACCACCTGTAGCTTCAATGCGTGGATTCTCAAGCACCTACGAGCAACAGAACTCAATGGGTAAGGGTTCCTATCTTTCCCAACCTCTCTGCTCACCTGCAGCCATCTAATTTTTCTTTCTGAAAATGCAACTCTATCTCTAAATTCGAATTTCTAGGTTATACATAGTTTAGTAGTGGTCATGAACAACAATGGAAAACTCTATGTAGTGTAAAACTATTCTTGACCGAATGATAGAATGAATGTTGACCCCAAGGGATATGAGGTAAGGGTGAAAAGACAACTGACATAGCTGCTGGCCATAAAATAAATAGGATTGTACTTGACATCTGAAATAACTGCCACAACCCCCATGCTTCAATAACTAAAAGAAGTGACTTTCCCCACCAACCTCACACATGCATTCAATTATTGGTAAATAGTCAATTGAAGGTAAATTGGCTTGTTTAATTCACATGGAAGAAATAGGATTAGTCTCCCATGCCCCCCCCCTTTCATCTTCCCCTCTGGTGGAATCATAGCCCCTTTGGTGCTCTTTACACAACCATTCTTGGACCATTTTATTATTTATGCACATAATTTTTACATATTTTTCGAGTTAGCATGACAAGCAAACCATACGGTCCAAATAACAATATTTACATCATACATTCCTATCCATTCACTAGTGGGGCCTTGGCCTTGAGCTCCGCACTAGGAATCCATACTAGCATATTTACATAAGTTACATGATATAATTGAATACATTTCAAGGGTCAAATTACAATACCTCTCTCTTCTAGGCCCCTTTGTCATGCTACTAGCTATCTTGGATGGAAATGCTTAATCATTCCTTTGTGCCACTTTGGAACACCTCCAAGGTCTTTGGAATCCAACAATACCTATGCAAAAACAATGATCAATTCACATGTAAAATCCATCCTCATAGGATTCATCTCTTAACAAGAGTCTCAAAACCATAGCCGAATCATATACACATGCATATTCACATTAAATCAGTAAGAAGATGCAAAATAAACCAAATACTTATCTTCAAAAACATCTTCCTTTAGTTCCATAGGTATCCTGATTTGACTTCAGAAAACTATGGAACCGTAAGACCTGTTGCACCCCACACAAGGATGGTACCCCTTCTCTGCTATATAGTCCCTTAAGTGAACCCACCCCTTCCAATGCTCTTCAAGGTGTGCATCGAAATGTAACCAAGTTTCTGCAAGCCTCAAATCATCTATGTATACATATAATACAAATGTTGCGCCATCATGTTGGTTGCACCACAACATTCAAATAACCAATGCCAAGCCAGTATGTCGACCGCGTTTATCAAGAATTCCATGAACTAGTATGCAAATCCAACTCTTCGACTGGGTTTATCAAGCATACAAAAACCATTTCCAATCCAACAACTCTGTTGGGTTTATCAGGTAATATAAAGGAATACAATTGCATGGCCCCTTCTCCTATGCAAACCAGTGTTTCCCTCAAGGAAATCCATAGGTAACTCAATTAACTGCAGGCTAGCATGGCCCCACAATAACCGCTCACACAACACAAGGATGGTACCCCTTCTCTGCTACATAGTCCCTCAGGCATACCCATACCTCCAATGCTCTTCAGTGTGAGCGTAGAAAGGTTACTAATGCCCATGCAGGCCTCCTGAGTACCCATACTCTTACTTGGTTTAACGACACTGCGGAGAGACAAGCACATGCAAGGAATTTACATGGTTTCCCAACCCAATCCACTCTTGGAATTTCCTTTTTGTTTTCATCCTCAATAGCCAACATTTTCCCCAATGGCATATTTTCACCATCTCACCTGCATTACACACAAGTATGAATTTCACATGTTATCATAATAATTTCAAAGAATTTCTCAAATATGTTTCATACAGAAACTAGATTTCCAAAACATGAGGTCCTTCTCATGATGTTTATCTCTTGCAGGCCATATCACATGGTATTCCTGCATTGTGTTCTCCTGACCCCATTCACATCAATAATCAGATTGAAATATGAATTTACAATTCTGTCTCCTACAAAAATTAGATTTATTTAACCATGAGGCCATTCTCATATTGGTTGAATCTTGTAAGTGGTATAATTATGTCCCTTATAGCTTTACACTTTCTTCCATAACCTGGACATCCACCTACAACATGTCCTCTTGACACAATTCTTGATCAACCATAGAATCATTAGCAAAAATTTCAAATCTGAAATTTACACTTATGTTCCCTACAAAAATCATATTTCACATCCATGAGATCCTTCTCGTAATGTTTGGCTCTTGTGGATGGTAGATTCCATTCTTTTATTATGGACTTAACCACATTTCCATGTCCAAGACAATTCTACTTGCGATATGAATTTTTCAATTAGCCAAACAAGTTGTGAGTACTCATGCATATAATATTTTCATTCTAACATTTACAACAGTCACTGAAGTGATCTCAAAATTATAACAACAATAATTCAAACACCATTAGTTGTTAATATCTCAAATGCAATGAAATACATTTACTTTATATGCATTTTAATGTCAATAAAATTGCAAGATACAATCACATTGTTCATGCAATCAAATAAAATTTAAATATTCATGATTGCACAATGTCACGTCCCCACCGACCTACCCGGCCATTGGAGACCATGATCCATTTTTTTTATCTCCCAAAACATCGACTGAGCTCTCATACACATAGTCAGGAGAGCTCGGGTCCACAATCTGCAACCAACAGCTACGAACCTACAACCATCATTCCGCAACAATGAATCCCGCAATCCGCATCCCGAAATCCACAACCCGCAATTGCGGACGCGGGAATGCGGAATTTCAAAACGTGAAAATCTTGAACTCTACGATCCCGCAACCCGCATTCCGAAATCTAAAACCCGAATTTGTGGATTCGGAATTGCGGAAATCCCCAACGCATAATTTTCGAACTTGGAGATCCCGCAGCACGCAACCCTAAACCCAAATTTGCGGATTCGGAATTGCGTAAATTCCCAACGCATAATTTTCGAACTTGGAGATCCTGCAACCCGCAACCCGAAACCCGAATTTGCAAATTCAAAATTGTGGAAATCCCCAACGCATAATTTTCGAACTTGGAGATCCTGCAACCTGAAACCCGAAACCCGAATTTGTGGATTCGGAATTGCAGAAATCCCGCCTCTGCAAGGCAATTTTCATCAAATCTTCTAAGTGGCATAACTCCTTCCTCCAATATCCAAATGGGGCAAGGTTAGTACCATTGGAAAGCTCTTGGAGAGCTCTATCCAACGGTAGAATACCTTGATCAGGTGAGGCATCTAACCTTCTCATTTCCTTCTTTGAATTTCTTCCTATATCTCCACTTAAACACTTCCAACCTTCAACCTGCCAAGATCTTCCTCTCCATCTGATCCACAGAGGTTTCTGAAACCACTTCCAGGTTTCCCTTCCCTCCCTAGGAATTAGGTGTAAGTATACATATCCTTCACAGGGTTAGTATACATAAACATTCATTACAAAACCATGAAACACTATCATTCATTATAGCATGTAAAATGCATCAAACAGATTTAATTCACACATATATCATATGCAAGGATTACGAGTCATTAAACTCATGCAATATAAGATGCACATACAACAATGAACTCAATTACTCAGGCCTATATATGAATTCATGTCAATCCCATGCATACACATACATTCCATAGTTCCATAATTATACACAAGCATTCATAATTCCACAAAGGGGCATGAACAACCGTTTCATCACAATGAACAACATCCTTTGACATAACAAGAAATACTTATCTTTCAATTCCGAATCAACTGGCTAAGTGAGGGCAACGTTCTACCCAACCTTAGATATCTATCTATCCTGTACTATTTCAGCTGAGAGATCACCCCCGAGGTGGGCAGTGTATCCACTAAGGAGGGCTAACAGGTTCTCTCACACTCAAGGCTCCATTCTCATGCTAAACTAGTTTGTAGTTGGGTTTATCAAGCATTACAGGGATCCTACCCATGCTAATCCAACCTACAGTGGTTCTCAAGCAATTCAGGGATAACAAGGAAGGTGTTGCTAATCCAGTGAGCTCAACCACAGAGCTGCAGGCATCTCAGCACTCAGTTGACCTGGCACCCAACAATACCTACCACATCCAACACAAGGAAGACCTACATCACTATTACACAGTCTCTCAAGGCATCTTCCCTTCCAGTGCTATTATAGGATGGGCATAGAAACGTCTAGTCGCTCTCAGTCGACCTGGCACCCACAATACCTACCACATCCAACATAAGGAAGATCCTATCACTGCTGCACAGTCTCTCATGGTACTTCCCTTTCGGTGCTATTCCAGGATGAGAATAGAAAGGTCCAATCACTAGTTCATTGAGACTATAGCCTTCACTGGGTTTATCAAGCAACCCAATTGGTGAGCTCCTAATGTGGATGCCTAATGAGGGCAACTATACCAAGAGCCTACTTTAAATGTCAACCCAGGGAACGTACAAACTTGAGAGATGCATGCACTATCTGTTCTCTTATAGGATAATCTCTTGTCAGAGTTAAATGTCGGTATCGATGTTCTAAAGATTGTCTACTAAATGTGAAAACTGATTATGTTATGGAATTAAATACTGGAAAAAAATAAATCTAATCAAAAGAATTGAAGTGCTGAAAGCAGTAAATATGTTCTGAGAAGTAAAGCAGGGAACCTATTTTAAATAATTAAAATGCTGAAGTAATTAGATGTTGATCTGTTCTAAGAAATGAAGATACAAAAAACAGTAAATCTATTTGAAATAATTAAAATGCTGAAATAACTAAATGCTGAGAATGAAAATATCATAACAGAGCTATTCTACTATTGGGGAAACAAAGTCTGTAACTACTATCTGTGCACAAAATTGGAGTCTTGATCTAACTTGTTTTACCAATCTAGAATTGAAATACGATCATTCTATGCTTACCCATCTATTACTAAGAAGTTAAAAGAAACTAATCACGATGAGAAACTGCAGTGAACTCCAGATCTAAACCATGACATTGACAACAAATCTATTACACATGTAATCGTTGATAAAAATATGTGTTGCAAGAAAGAACCTACATGACTACTGAAATCGTTTTATTGTACTACGGAATGCATTCTAAACTACTACAAAAAACAATGAATCATTCAAACGCTCCCATATGTCATATAACTGATCCTAACTGATTGTCAAAATGCCGATCCATCTTGAAAGTGGGAGTGCGTCCTCTATGAATCAGGAAACAGGGCACCGAGCTTGGTGATCCTTTATTCTTCTACACGTCCATCTTTTAATGATCTTGAACCTACTCAATCACGCTTGGTTTCCATATAATCAGTTTATTTGATACGCATTCTAATATACAAGATTAATCATAAAAACAATTTCACGAAATCATTAAAGTAAAACACTTTTCCCACAATTGAGTGCGTTTCGTTACCATTGCTTGAGCTGGACTGTGGAAAAAGGGTTATCAAATACCTGAAAAATGGACCCGTCATTCTCTCCCCTACTTGAAGGATTCACCCATCCCTGGGTGACTTATTCCATTCGTCGATGACCTCCCTGATATCCCATGCTACCACCTTCAGTGCCCTCGCCTGTCTGAGACATCCAAAATTATGATCCTCCCGGGCCCATGCCTTCCTCTCCTCCTCTTCATTAATCTGTTCTTTGAGGACTGGGGAAAGAAAGAATGAGGGATTCAGTCTCATCCCAATCCACCTTAGTTGGTTTCTTGCCAAGGATTCTTTGTAGAGTATGGTTTTGAAGAGAGCATCCTTAAGCTTGAGGGGAGAGTGGAGTTCTCTCCGTTTTAGATCGTTTTCCACCCTGCTCCACCTTTCCCTGATGGACTCATTAACTTCCTTTTGTGTGCTGCGGAGTGTAATGTCAAAGTGACTCACCGCCTCTTGTTGTTTTGCGAGGAGAATGGGTATCAGTTCCTCGTCCTGAGTGAGGATCCTGTGATTATAGATTATTCCCTCAGGGTGAGTTGGCTCATGTCTAATCATTAATGGATTTTTCCATTTGGATGCAACATAGAGATGATAGTCATGGGCTCGCTCAATTTCATGGTTCATCCATGAACACAATGCCCTTAACTGTAAATCTCCCATATATGGGTTTGGAAACCAGTTGGGCGAGCCAGAAACTACGAAATTGTGCAAGAAGAACTCACTCAATTGGTCTTTCTCCAACTCTGTGGAGTTCAATGATGCATCAATAAATTCTTTAGGAGTGCTTACCTCTATAGGGAGATCTTTCTTCAACCTCTAGAGCTGGAATTCGCCCCATTTCTCTTGTAAATAAACTGCATAGACCACCGATGGTGGTCTGAGGTCACGCCGTCTCTCATATATGCCGATAGTAGTGGCAAAAACATCCTTAATTTTGATAATCTCCTGGTCCTTCCTTGCTAATTCACTCTGTGCTTTGGCCAACTTCTCTTGCAGTGCTAAATTATTCTGCTTGGCCAGCCGAAGCTCTTCTGCATGGCGCATCTTTAGGATTTGTGTTTTCTCGGCTGAGAATGGGGGCGGTGTGGCCTGGCTTCCTGGCCGAATTCTTAATGTTTCCAACTCATTTCTGAGCCTTTCCAATTCTGCTCATGCTTCAACGATCTGGGAAACGACCTCGGGGTCTTCACGACGTTCTGGAGGGTTTTCCTAAAAGTTTCCTTGCTCCTATAAGCTCTGCCCTTCTTCTTTATCCATCTCTTCTTCTGTATCCTGTCTTTCCTCTTCATTCCTTTCCTCTTCTTCATCCTCTTCTTATTTTTCTTCTTCGTCCTCTTCTTCATCTGTAGTGGGATCCTTTTGATCTATAAAAGGATCAATGTCATCATCAGACACATTGGTAATCAGGGGGCTGGGTTCCCTTTCTTTCTCCTTAGAGACTCGGATTTTAGATACCTGTGTGAATCTCTTGCTGCGCCTCTTCGACCCCTGACTACTGGTAGGAATATCTGGGTCTGATTTGAGGGATTCCTCTTTGGAGTGTTTTATTTTTACCAAGGTGTCGGCCACACTGTCCAAGTCAATTTTTTGTTTTTCCCCTCATACAGAGGTGGTCTTACTTTTCGATTCAGGTGGCAAGGGCGTAGTCCTCATTCTATGAACATCCTCAGCAGACACCACGATGAACTCCTCCCAGGAGAGCTCTGGAATCTGAGCTTTTATCTCCTCACCAACTATTAGTTTGATCAGCCCATGATGGGCCAAAGGATCCTCTTTTCCCTTAGCCACCTTCCTGCTCATCTCTGCTAGGGATTGGAGCAGGTAAAATGGAATGCTAATATTTTTGTTTGATGAAATGTGACTTATGTGCCTGAGAAGCTCTAAATTACGAAAATGGGAACATATCTTAGTCTTCCAGTGCATGTAATGTACCTCAGGACAAGCCATTTCATCCCATCGTGCTGGCATGGAGGGTCTCTTGAATCCATTTTTGTCTTCATCATAAACTTCTCCACACTCAAAGAATGCTACTTTTGCTGTGTGGTTTGCCTCCCGGTCGTTGCTGCTCCAATGCAGGCCCATTGGAATACCAGTGTGTTTGGCTATCATGTCCTCATCCACTTTTATGCGTAACCCCTTCACCCAGGTGACGTACTGTTCATCCTTTATATGCTTGAAGTTTCTTGTGAACTCCTGGGCTACCCCTGTATGGTATCCTCTCGGTCCAAGGATAAATGGCATCCAGCCTGAGTTGAGAATGATCTGCAGGACTCTCGGGCTTTTATAAATGGCACTGTGATCTTTTGGTTCACTCTTTTTTAAACCCTTCGTCATTTTTCGAATCTTCTTTATAACCAGACAAACCAGGGCTTTTGGAATGTAGTTTTATACTTTTAACTTGGTCGGTCTCTTCCTACAGGCTCAAGGAATACAATGGTGGTTGCTTCTCGGGAATTCCGGGTGGTTACTTATATGAAAAATCGTGGAATATGCTGCACCCTAATTCACTACCTTTTTGCACCTATTCTTTTCATCATACTTGTACTTGCCACTTCTAATCCCCTATTTTTCATGATCGATCTCTGCCTTCTCATGATCAACCTCTGTACTTCATGTGGTGAAGGTTGCGATTATGATTTGCTGCGGGTGACGGGAATTTGGTAGAAATCATGAGTTATGAAGGTCATTCCACCATGCCGCCGATTTGAAATGGAAGTTGTCCTCAGCAGACTAGAAACAACTGTATTGTGGGAAAGTGCTTTACCGTAAAAATCAAATAAAATCGTTTTAGAGATTACCTTAGTATGTATGCGTACCTGCATTGATGATTTGGTCCATTTCTCATGCGTGGTGGATTCTGTAGTATATCTTGGCGGTGTCTGTAGTTGATTTTTGCATGTTAGTAGTTACGTGCGTAGGGTGCTTTTTCCATTTTGCGCATTTTGAATTTGCTGAGAATGTGCTTTTGAAAATTGTGTCAGTTGTTGATATGACTTAGCGATTGTGCTTTATATTTGGATGATTGCATGGTTGGATGTGACTGGCTCCCTTGAATAACTTGCAGGCTCTCTTGAATATGTTTGAAAAAGGTTGGCCTGGTGTGTCTTTGATGAATTCCATAGTAGATGAAGACTGACTTTTGCATGTAGACGTGGCTAGCTCACTTGAATTGATATCAGGCTCACTTGAATAAATCGCAGCCTCGCTTGAATTGATAGCAGCCTCGCTTGATATATTTTATAGGCTCGGTTGAATTGATGGCAGCCTCACTTGAATTATTGGCAGCTTCGCTTGATATTTTTGCAGGCTCGGTTGAATTGATGGCAGCCTCGCTTGAATTATTGTGTAGGCTCGCTTGAATAGGTTGATGACCTGTACTTCCTGTTATCCCTTTGTTCTTTTTTATTTTGTTTTGGTTTTTTTCTTTTTTCTCTTTTTTTATTTTTTATTTTTTCCATGAAATGTGTTGAAGCTTACTGTTTTGGAGCATGCTCTATCGGCATCAATTGTTGCTGGTAGAGTACTTGTGTAAATTCTTCTTTGGACTTTGGTTGTTTGTAGAGTTTTAGGCGATGCCCATTCACTATCATGGGGAACTCATCATCATCAATTGTAATAATTCTCACAGCCCCATTGTCATAAATTTTCTGGATATTGTAAGGTCCAAGCCATCTAGTGGTTAGCTTTCCTTTGAATGTGTGAAATCTGGAGTCGTAGAGTAGTTCCCAATCACCCTCTTTGAATTTCTTATCCTTCAAATGTTGGTCATGCCATTTCTTTATTTGCTGTTGGATGATTTCAGTATGTGTAAGTGCTTGTTGGCGGTGTTCATCCAGTTGATTTAGCTGTAGCATGCGTTCTTTTTGAATGTCTGATAGGTTCATATTTAGATCGGCTACAATTCTTAATGTTTTTACTTCAAATTCGATTGGTAGCATGACCTTTTTCCCATAGACCAGTTCATAATGTGTGAATTTTGTTGTTGTTTTCCATGTAGTATTGGAAGCCCATACTGCTTCACTAAGTCTTTCAGCCCAATCTCTTTTGTGAAGTTGGACAATTTTTGTCAAGATTCTCTCTAATTCCCTGTTGGTTACCTCAGCTTGACCATTTCCTTAAGGGTGGTAGGAGGACGACTGTCTGTGCTTTACATTGTTTCTTTTCATCAAGTCTTCAATTAAATTTGATGTGAATTGTGGTCCTTGATCCGAAACTACTTCTCTTGGCACCCCAAATCTGTGAAAGATCTGCTCAGTAAAGAATTTGGCCACACAGGTTTCATTTGCAGCAGCCAATGTTGCTACCTCTGTCCATTTTGTAAGGTAATCAATGCATACAAGGATGTAGCTCTTCTGATTGGACTATGGGTTGAACGGGCCAACAAAATCGAATCCCCACTTATCGAATGCCTCTAAAGATATTTGTGGATGTAGTGGCATTTCTTGTTTTCGTGTTGGCTTTCCCATTCTCTGGCAATCGTCACAATGGGACACATACTCATAAGCATCTATGTGCAGTGTTGGCCAATAATACCCTGTTTGCAAGATCTTGTAGGCTGTCCTTTTTGCAGCATAGTGTCCTCCATAGGGTTCATTGTGGGTGGCATGCATTATGTCATGTACCTCATCTTCCCTAATGCACCTTCTAAGTACTTGATCTGGTCCCTGCTTAAAAAGCATGCCCTCTATCCATGTATATGTGGCACTTTGGCTTATTACTTTTGTCCTTTCTTTATAACTGTAATGTTCTAGAAACTTTCCGGATACCAAATAGTTTTCTATGTCAGCAAACCATGGACTTTTTATTGATATGGAAAAAAGGTGCTCATCAGGGAAGTTATCTTGGACCAATTCATTATCTGTCCCATGTGTTACTCTTGACAAAAATTCTGCTACGACATTATGCTTGCCTTGTTTATCTATTATAGTGATGTCGAATTCCTGTAGAAGTAGCATCCATCGAATAATTCTTGCATTGGTATTAGGCTTGTTCATAAGATATCTGATCGCTGAGTGGTCAGTATGGATAAAACTTTGGTATCCTGTAATGTAATGCTTGAATTTGTTGATTGCATGTATGACTGCCAGAAATTCCTTCTCTGTGACTGTGTAGTTAAGTTCTGCCCCAACCAAATTTTTTCTTATATAGTATATGGCATAGGGTTTCTTGTCTTGTTCTTTCCCAAGCACAGATCCGATTGCTTTATCTGATGCATCGGTGTGAATGTGAAATGGAATTTCCCAGTTTGGTCCTTGAAGTATTGGTGCTGTGATGGTTTTCTGTTTAAGACTTTCAAAGGCTGACATGCAGTTGCTTGTCCATATGAACTCATTGTCTTTTGTGAGAAGTGCAAACACGGGGGCAACAATTCTGCTATAATTCTCAATAAACCTTCTGTAGTACCCTGTTTGTCCAAGGAAGCTTCTCACATCTCTTTGTTTGAAAGGTGGGGGCAGTGTCTTGATTACTGATACTTTGGCTTGATCCACCTCTATACCTCTCTGTGATATATGATGTCCTAGAACAATTCCTTCTTCCATTAATATCCCGCATTTGTCATTGCTTAGGCACAAGCTCATCTCAATACATTTTTTTAATATTAATTCAAGATTTTCCAACGCATGCTCAAAGCTCTGTCCATAAGGTGTGAAATCATCCATGAATACTTCCATTTTGTTATTCAAAAAATTAGATAAAATACTCAGTATGGCTCTTTGAAATGTTGCTGGGGCGTTACATAGACCAAAGGGTGGGACCCTATAGGCGTAAGTTCCCCATGGGCATGTGAAGGTCGTCTTATCTTGATCAGCTGGGTGTATTAAAATTTAGTTGTAACCACTGAAACTGTCTAGGAATGAAAAGTACTTGTTTCCAGATAATGTATCCAGCACCTGGTCTATAAATGGAAGTGGAAAATGATCCTTCTTTGTTGCTTTATTCAACTCCCTGTAGTCCACACAAATTCTCCATTTGCCTCCTTTTTTGGGCACTATGACTAGTGGTGGGACCCATTCACTATCAGATATTGGATAGATGAACCCTGCATCTAATAACTTTTGTAATTATATTTTGACTATGTCTTTTAGTGCAGGGTTTAGCCTTCTTTGTGGTTTCCTGATGGGAGTAGAACCTTCTTTGATGTAAATGTAGTGTTTGCAGATATCAGGATGTATTCCTTTCATATCTGTATATGTATAGGCAAATGCTTTACGTTGTTGTGTTAATATCTTCATCAATTTATCTTCTTGCTCTGGTTTTAAATTGGAATTTATGTTGACTATTTTTCCAGGGTTAATTTCCATGACTTTTACCTTCTCAATCTGTTCTGGCAGCACTTTTGTCCATAAGTCATCCATGTTCTGTTTTGAACTTTCAGTTGTTTCTGTAGAAAAAAATTCTTGAATAACATGATTGTTAGGAGATATATTTTGTATAAATCTATCTATATGGCCATCTTCATCTATTGCCTTTAAAGATATTGCAGCATCAATTGTTAGGATAGGTCGGAGGTTTTGGTTTGGTGTGTTCTAGTAATCATCAGTCCAATTTTGATATTCTAACTCTGAGGATTTCATTGCTGGTGGGTAGATTGTTATTTTATTCCTGGTATGTCCATTGGTGATTGTCATATTTCCTAATCGGCAACCTATGTAAGCGTCCGTAGTTGCTAACCAAGGTCTACCCAGGATAATTGGATAGCCACTAAGTTTGCTTTTGATTTCGATTATTATAAAATTAGCTGGGTATTCCCATGACTTGATATTGATCATGTCTTCTAGCATTCCTTCGGGCTTCACAGTGGACGTGTCTGCTAGTTGGAGTACTGTTGTGGTTGGTCTTACCATTGATTGGAGTTCTAGATATAACATGGTTTCTTTGGTCATGACATTGATCGCAACTCCTAGATCGATTAAGATTTTATTTATTTGCTTGTTATTTATGGTGACGCTTACTATAGGACTACCAGGATCAAGATATTTAGGATTTATTATGACACCTAGTATCAAATCGTCCAATTGTCCCACTACATTAATAGTTGGTGGGTTACGCTTCCTCCTTCCTGGCTTCTTTAGGCAATTTTCTCTAATGAATTTCTTGCAGATGGGCACATCCATTATGGCTTGTAAGATTGGGATTTGGATGTTTAAGTGTTTGAATTTGTTTAAGATTATATTCTCTTCCTCTTCTTTTGTATTCCAGACAAGTTTTTCTGGAAATGGAGGGTTTCTAGTTCGTGTGAGTGGTATAATTTCTTCCTCATGAGGTTCTGGTTCATCAGGATGCTAAACATAGGGTTCTAATGTGTGGTTTTGAGCTTCAGGTACAGGTTGTTGGATGTTGTGTGGGGGTGTATTCTGCAACGTTTTTCCAAATCGTAGGTTTATTTCATTTATTTCTATGGTGTCTACAACATAAGTTGGGAATTGTGTGATATCAGTGTTATAAGCCTGTTGCTTTTGTGGGGGGCTGTTATTATTAGGATTTGGAATTGGTTGGGCTGGAATAGGTGGAGGAATGGGGGGTGGTTGAGGTTGTGGGGGTGGCATAATGAGTGGATGTTGTAATGGTGCCCTCCAATTTGATGGATAGGGGTATTGGTTTGCATAATTTATGGTGGATGGAAACGGTGGGGGGTATTAAGGGTAAGACGGTGGATAATATGGTTGTTGATAGGATGGTTGATATGCTTGCTGGTTTTGTTGCCATTGGTTTTGATTTGGCTGTGCTTGCCATGGAGTCGGTGCAGAGTTCCAATTTGGTCGTCCTTGATTATAGTAAGTTTGATTGCTATGCTGATATGGCCTAACAAAATTATTCCTCCTCTGATTTATAAAACAGAGTTGTTCTATAGTTCCTTAAGCTGCTGGGTCTTGAATAGCTGCCTTACATGAGGGTAAGAGGGGACATTTATCAATGGAATGGTCATCGGTGCAGAGACCACATACTTCTATTGTGTTCAAGGTGCACTTCCCCTTCTCATGCTTCTTCCTACAACGAGGACAAAATACTGCCAAGGCTTGGTTAATTTCATCATGTTTCTTTTTTATTTGAAGAGCATCAAGTTGCATGGCTAGGGATTGCAGTATGTCAGTTTTCATGTCATCCAGCAGGTTTCCTAAATCAGATTTTGTAAGTGTTGGTGTTGAGGATGATGATCCATTGGTGGTTGTATGTGTATCCCTCGTCCCATTCTTAGTTTTCCTAGATCTTGAGTAGTTTTTGAAGATTTGCAGGATTTGGTCAAAAGATTTTTGGAATATGTCTCCATCTCCAAGGAGATTTAAGACTTCAAAATTCTCCTCTTTTACACCTCTGAGAAGGACAAGCTTTAGTGATTCAGGATCCAATGCGCAATGGCTAGCTCGTTTGTAGCTGAGTTGAAATCTTTGGGCATAATCTTCTAATGACTCTCTATCTCCTTGTTGCATCCTAAAGATTTCATCCCTAGTATCTTTGGCCTTGCAGTAGTCCCTATATTTTTCTAAGAATGATTGTTTCATTTGATCCCAGCTAAAGATACTTTTTCCTTCAAGGCTCATGAACCACCGGAGTGATAGGTGTTTTAGTGTGGAAGGAAAAAGCCTAAGCTTTTGTGCATCAGTAGTGTAATCAAATGATCTGCAAACTACCTCAAATTCAAACAGGAATGTGTTAGGATCTTCTGAAGTCAACCCATGAAATTTTGGTAGATTATTAGGATTGATGTTCTTCATTCTGGCATCTCTGAGAGGTACGCTAATGGGAAAAGTGAAAAACTCCCTAGGTTCTTCCTCTTCATTTGCCATTGAGGTGTTTGAGATGGAAGTGGTAGTGAATTTGCTTCTGTTTGGATCGTATGTGGAGTCAGTCTCGTTTTCAGAGTGTAGAAATTCAAACTGAGAATGGTTAGAACTGTTATTACCGTTGTTGCTCATGGAATGCTTGGGCAGAAAGCGGCCAAACCTATCCCTTTGCCGACGAGGCATTCATTGGTAGAAGATATTTATGTTTTTGTTTTATGTAAGTTTTGTTTTATTTTTGTGGTTTTTGGGTGATGTCTCCTAAAAGATTTAGCACCTCCCCGGAAACGGCGCCAAAAAGTGGTGAGCTCCTAATGTGGATGCCTAATGAGGGCAGCTATACCAAGAGCCTGCTTTAAATGTCATCCCGGGGAACGTACAAACTTGAGAGATGCATGCACTATTTGTGCTCTTATAGGATAATCTCTTGTCACAGTTAAATGTCGGTATCGATGTTCTAAAGATTGTCTACTAAATGTGAAAACTAATTATGCTATGGAATTAAATACTAGAAAGCAAAAAATCTAATTAAAAGAATTGAATTGTTGAAAGCAGTAAATATGTTCTGAGAAATAAAGCAGGGAACCTATTTTAAATAATTAAATTGCTGAAGTAATTAGATGTTGATCTATTCTAAGAAATGAAGATACAAAAAATAGTAAATCTATAGAAAATATCATAATAGAGCTATTCTACTATTGGGGAAACAAAGTCTGTAACTACTATCTGCACACAAAATTGGAGTCTTGATCTAACTTGCTTTACCAATCTAGAATTGAAATACGATCATTCTATGCTTACCCATCTATTACTAAAAAGTTAAAAGAAACTAATAATGATGAGAAACTGCAGTGAACTCCAGATCTAAACTATGACATTGACAGCAAAGCTATTACACATGTAATTGTTGATAAAAATATGCATTGTAAGAAAGAACCTACATGACTACTGAAATCGTTTTACTGTACTATGGAATGCATTCTAAACTACTACAGAAAATAATGAATCATTCAAACGCTCCCATATGTCATATAACTGTTCATAAATGTAAAATGCATACTTGGAAAAATACCTGCAAATAGGAATCTCCTGACCTACGTGTTGGAGGGGTCCTCCCCAACCCGTACTCAGGAGAGAATAAAAACTTAGAAATGCTTGCTGGAATTAATCATCAATCTTTCATTAATATATAAAATCCATGTCAAAATAGAAGTCTGTACTTCTCAGTATCTCAATAGTGCAGAAAACGTTAAAAGTAATGTCTTCCTCAAAAATAACAGCAGGGGCCTCTCGCTACCCGAGAGGTCCATATTTATACGATTTAACTCTAATCCTAATTGATTGTCAAAATGCCGATTCATCTTGAAAGTGGGAGTGCGTCCTCTATAAATCAGGAAACAGGGCGCCGAGCTTGGTGATCCTTTAGTCTTCTACACTTCTATCTTTTAATGATCCTGAACCTACTCAATCACGCTTGGTTTCCATATAATTAGTTTATTTGATACACATTCTAACATACACGATTAAACATAAAAACAATTTCATTAAATCATTAAAGTAAAACACTTTTCCCACAATTGAGTGCGTTTCGTTACCATTGCTTGAGCTGGACTGTGGAAAAAGGGTTATCAAATACCTGAAAAATGGAACCATCACCAACTGTCTCCCACATTTCAACAACTGATTCGTTACCAGGCTTGGGGCTTCCTCACGGACGCTCTGCCAATACCACTCTACAACATCCTCTATCAATACCACATTGTCCTTGTAACTGTGGTTTGCACACAGGGTGGTTACGGTTATCACTCTCAGCTCTTTCTCGCACACAGAAAGCACGATTAACCTCAGATTTCCCTTTTTTTGGATTGGTTTGGTGCATACAGGAAATACAGGAACGAATTCTCTTCGAGGTTCGATGGCTCGTGAATGGCAAGTGCGTGTAGGGGCTAGTGAGCACGTGAGTGAGGAGGCGGTAATTTATGTTTCTGAATGAATATATGAATGAATGTCTCCTCCCGGATAGTCAAACAAGTTCAGCGAGTTTCCCCAGGCGATTGAGTGTCTTCCTGTTCAAGCGATCAGGGCTGTGCCCTACCATACGAAATCGCAAGCATGATCCATACTCCATCAACCTCAGCCATCAGGGTTCTCAACCACCCACTGCAGTTGCATTAATGTCAACAGGGAGTTCAAACGGGTTCCCAGTTAGACATGTGGCAATGTGGGCAACCAATCCTAAACCCCCTCACCTCTCCCTAGTGGATACACATGGCCCCTTTCCCATTCGTTTTCTCCTTAGGCCGCTTCTTGGTTATTTTATTCATTTAGTAATAATTACATCATTTACATTCCTTCATGGTTTGATCAGCCCATGAATAATCAAACTGTCCAAATACTTTCCTAAGCAAATAACCTTAAACATCCACTAGTAGGGCCTTCAAACACACATACTATGCATACACAATATTTACATCAAAGCCAAATACATCAAGGGAAAAATGGGGTATTACACACAATCATATCCTTTCATGCAACTCTATCCTTCCAACAGAGCATCCTGGTATCCCATCAAACATGACTTCCTTCTTCATGCAAGTCTTTCCCCTGCATCAATAGAAACTCATGAAATGATCTCAAAATTGCCAAAAAAATCTATCATTCCAGCTATTAATGAAATCAATATATTAAAATCATGCATTCACACAATGCATCTTGACATATGTAGGCATAGTCAACAATATTTTCATAACATTTTAATGCACATTCACGCAATGTTTCGTTGCATTGATGCATGAATACCATAATTTCATGTTATGAGACTCACACTAGCATATCACTTGTCAATCTACTCCCTTCACTACTTAATAGTCTCTTAGGAGCACATGGAATATCATCCTAATAATTAATTCAATGTGCAAGGTTCACTTATGCGCATGCACTCGAGCATTGCTCTAAAACATTTATGTTCTTACACATGTGTCCTACCATGGTATGTTGGACATCCTAGCCAATGCTTCAACACAATACCCAACCACCTTCCCCAATCACTTGGTTAACTATCCGGTGCCTTCCTTCTTCACTTGAACACAACATTGGGAGCTCACTCACTCCCTACATGCTGGAAAGAGGTTTCTTCATAGATTAACACCAATATGGATTGTATGGGGTACTTGTGCAGCATTATAGGCTTCACTACCCAACATCCTCATGGTCTCACACAAGGCATGTTATTTTTTTTTGTTCCATGTGAATGCATTTTAATTTTTAAACAGTCACATGGTATAACTACCCCATTCTTCACCATCCTAGTGGAATGTGATTCACATAAATTCCTTCAATATTACATGCATACCATTTACGACAATTAAAATATGGCTATAGGGATTCTTACCCAAATCCCATTTTAGTACTCATGCAATCAACATAAACCATTGCCTAAATGGATGCCATTAACATATTTGATGTTACCTGATCAGTTGGTATCCTACAAAGGATTACACCATCCTTCCACCAACATCTCAATCATAGATTTTTTGCCCCAACCTTTCTTCCTAAGGTTGTTGGTCACATGCAAGAACATCATCAACATCTTTAGCCATGCTTTTGTAATTTTGGTCCTACAACCAATACCAACACCAATAATTATTATCAACCACAATAATTATCTTAAGTGGCTCATTGCATATGTAAAACCTCACTATTTTTACCAACATACAATATCATATGCATGCACAAACATATTCACATGTACTATGCAATATCTATTAATATGCCCACTAGTGCATATTCATTTCATCTATCTAATATCTTGCATTTTCAGCAGTCCTATGCCATAATTTTATGTATATAAAATTCATAAAATATGAATACAATAGAAAGAGAGGAGTTAAGGAATTCTCCCTTTCCAATCCCTCATTATAGTATGGAATTACTCTCCCACATCATAGTTGATCCAATTTCATGGCCTCTCTGCCAAACACACTAGGGGTCATTACCGATGATTTTCTCACCAAGCAACAATTCAATAAATATACTAATGTATAACATTCCTACTTGCTACTTTCCAAGCATGCAATTCTTATGTTATAAACATAAATAGTTTAAGGTGAGAAATTTCCCTCTTTACCAACATTTCCTTATGGATATTATTTTCCAACTTCCACTGCAACCATCTTGTCATCCCTATGTAGCTTTACTTGGTCATTACAACAATTCTTATTTCATTCTAGTTACATTTCCTTGCTGCTTCAATTGCTTGGAGCAATTATGGCCAAGTCCCAACTTGACCTTTCTTAAAATTCCTAGCACTTATCAATGCTAAAATTGATTCAATTCCAACTCCATAAGGAGTCTCTTCAAGGTCCATTATATGCCCTTCCACCTCATTCAACTATGATACTTTCTTTCCTTTCTCGTGGAAATAATTGCCACAATTCTGAACCACATACTTGCTTCACATATGAGAATGCCGAGCATTCCTTAATTGATAACCTTTGCATGGCCACTTTGTCACTATCATGATTCATATGACAAGTCCACATATTGGAATGTTTTATTCTATTAGTGACAACTAATTGATGAATACAAATTTTCTTACCCATTCTCATTACTTACTCATAAGTTGTTGGTTCATATCCAACAACTTATCTTAGCATGCGATCACTTGCCCACAAGGATGATTCGCCTATCACCTTTACAAGTTGCATGTCCTTTACTTGCTGGTATATTCCATACCTCGCTCAACGTTCTCTTATGGGATACAACATCTGTCTCCAATAATCAAGAGCTACCATGTGTCTTGCTTGCAATTGAAATTACACATTTTGAACATAGAGAATGCATTGCATGCATTTTGGATAAGGAACCATCGCTTCTTCTTAGTTCCCTTCTTCCATCATGATCGTTTATAAAATTCAATATACATGAGTGTATTCTTATCCATTCAACATGTTTCCCACATGTTAACATAAATTACAATAATAATCTCAATTGAGTATTCCTACTCATTAATGGTACTTCCCTGTTACCAATCGTCCAACCAGACTTGGTTCAATTCTTTCACATTTCTAGCTAACAAGCAATTTTACCATGATTGCTTTTTGAAACAACTATAAACTTGTTTTAAGAATAATATCATTATATCTTATTCTCCTATGGATAAGCTTTCCAATGAGTAGGAGCATGCATGTTTTTGATTATTGAGCAAAAACTACAACCCTTCGAAATTGCCAAATTTGCCCAAAGTTTTCACTTTTCCTGTAATTGTGCATTTATGGGCCATACAGCTCCAGTATTGCAACCAAAAGATCAAATACCACTCTATAATGCACTTAGAATTACCCTACACTTACAACACACTAATAATATTAAGTTTTTATTTTCTCTTTTTATTAAATTTTACATGCATAAGGGTTATATAAGTACCTATGCAAAATAAATAGTGTTGTGGAAGCATAGTAGATCAACATATCAACACAAACTACACCAAACCAAACCCAACTTCACAACACATAGAACCTATGACACGAGGTAACAATGAAACAATACCTTGGACACAAGGGCTATGACACAAGATCTGGGACACAAGAGCCGAGACACAAGAATTGGGACACAAGAGTCGTGAAACAAGACCTGTGACACAAAGGACCTGTGAAAAAAGGACCTAGGACGCAGAGGACCTGTGACAAAGAGGACCTGGGAGGTAGAGGACTTACAACAAAAGGACCTGCAACGAAAAGGACCTGGGACACATAAAACCCGTGACACAGAGGACTTGTGACACGGAGGACCTGGGACGCAGAGGACCTATGACACAAAGAATGTGCGACAACGAGGACTTGTGACATAGAGGACCTGGGATGCAAACACGTTTTTGCACAATAAAACTTAGTTACAATGAACCATGAAATATAAGTCACTGAATCAAAATGGTTAGCTATACTTGCATACAAAAATATTCAAATATGCTAAGGCTTGAGAACAATTTTCACCGCCTTTCTTATACCATTTAATGTCTTATAAATTATTCATTAAACATGCAATTTCAACTATGAATATGAATTTATTCTGGCATTTAAAACATATATACCACTCTGTAATTCCCCCGACCCTTAGTCCAGCCAGTAAAGGGGGGAAATAACTAAATCGGGACCTCTAAGTCTCGCCCATAAGCATAATTATGTATTTATAGTAGCTAAATGCATGTGCAAATATAGAATTAAAAACAGACAGTGGAAAAGAACTTGATCTACATGCACGTTGTATGCAATTCCAAGCATAATTATCACACACATATAAATTAAAGCATTGCACATCAGATACAAAAGAATACTTATCTTTTGAACAAGAAGATCCCATCAACTAGCCTCGTAAGAATGATTTTCCACCCAACCATAGGCACTATGTCTAGCACATACTCTTTCTGTTGAAGTGTCACCAGGGTGAATGGAACACCTACAGAATTTTCTCTATCAACCCACAACCCATTCGGCTCTCTATGCTTAGCCAAATGCTCAAACAGAGTGCTACAAGGATCACACTCGGCCAAAACAGCCTTGGCTCCCACAATACCTACCCCACACAACACCCTTCTAGGCTCAAGAACCCCCTTAACCGATCCATAGTTCTCTTGGGTGATCTTTTAATTTTCATACATTGATAGCATAAAAAATAAATGCATTACCAAGATCACTAGAAGTAATACAAAGCACAAAACAACAACACAGAGTTTACCCTGGGAAACCCAATAGGGAGAAAACCTAGCAACCTTCACAGAGAGATGATAATTCTGAGATCATAGTACAAATGAGAAAATAGAAAGTGTGGAAATGTTTTCCACAAATAGAAACCCTAGAAATCATCCTCCTCCTTTAGGTGATGCGAAATTCTCCTCTCCCAAGTGATGCGCAACTCTCAAGTGTGAGAATGGACAAATGCGGAGCACTAACCTCATATTTATACAAGTGCTGAAACCAGAAAATCCCTTATGGGGCCGACTTGTCTTGAGTACAATAAATATTTTATTTTTAATCTTTTTATTAATTCCTTTTGCACCCCAAGGCTTACATTGATTCTTTCATGTGTTTATATAATTGATTACATAAGGTTCTTCTCCCTTAGGAGGTATAAACAAGTACAATGAAAGTACAATAAAATATAATGAATAATATCTTCCGAAGTTGTACAAAATCCAACACTCCCTCTCAACGAGGAAGGTATTCTTCGGTCTTAATCAATATCACGATCATCTGGGTTTCATCTTGTACTCTACTCTGTCTCCATCATCTCTATGCATACTGAAGTTTGTCCACACATTCTCAGTGTATCATCTTCACCAATCCTTCGGTGAGTCTAGGAGAATCACTCAATCCTGGATTTCAGGAGAATCTCTCAATCCTGAATATATGTGAGATCCTCACCAGTCCTTCGGTGAGTCCAGGAGAATCACTCGATCCTGGATCTATGAGAATCACTCAATCCTAGATATCTGAGATAATCAGCTGTGCCATCTCTGCTATACAATTTACTACCTGTCTGTCTCATCTGCTAAGGGGGTCCTCCCATACCTGGTTGAGATCTCAGACGAGCAAAAGGGCAGGGCCATCTACTGACTATCCTACTCTTCTGCCTATGGGATTTCTCCCATTTCTGGCTGAGTATCTGGACTGTAGAGGCACATGTGCAACCACACGGCCAACTACTGACTATCCTACTCATCTGCCTATAGGATTTCTCCCATATTTGACTGAGTAACCGGACTGTAGAGGCACTAGTGTGAACCCAACCAACTGCTGACTGTCCTATTCATCTTCCTATGGGATTTCTCGCATATCTGGCTAAATAAATGGACTGCAGAAGGTGCCTGGGTGAGCCCAACCAACTGCTAACTGTCCTACTCATCTACCTATGATATTTCTCCCATATCTGGCTAAGTAACTGGACTGCAGAAGGCACCAGGGCAAAGCAGGGCAAGCATCTCAATGTCATCTTTCCCTCTCAAGGAGGGATTTGTTCTCTTCGACTCCACATCTTCCGCGAAAGTATTCGAACTTCATCCTGGGAAGAGCCTTGGTGAGAACATCTGCAGTCTGCTCATTTTTCGGCACATACTATAACTCGACCGCACCTTTCTACACCATATCACGAATGAAGTGATATCGAATCTCGATATGCTTCGACCTGTCGTGAAATACAGGATTCACTAACATATGCACACAGCTCTGGTTATCACAGTGAATCACGGTCAGCTCTAGAATATGGCCGAACAATCCTGCCAGGAGTTTACGAAGCCAAATTGCTTCACAAGTTTCTATGCTAGAAGCCATGTACTCGGCCTCTGTAGTACTGAGTGCTACTGAGTTCTGCTTCCTGCTGCACCAGGAAATAACTGCAGAACCCAAACTGAAGCAACATCCAGAAGTACTCTTCCGATCTGCAACACATCTAGCCCAATCTGAATCTGTAAACCCCTGCAATATCAGGTCACTATCTAAAGTGTACTTCAATCCATATCCCATAGTGCCACATAAGTATCTGAGCACATGTTTTGCAGCAATCCAGTGATTCTGCCTCGGTTCGCACATGAATTGACTGAGGGCATTCTCAGCAAAACATATATTTGGTCTAGTGTTGGTTAGATACATCAATGACCCAATCAACTGGCGATAAATGGTGGGATCAAACAAATCATAATCTTAAGCAGAATCTCTCAACTTCTTCCAATTCGCATCCATCGGAGTAGCCATGGACTTGCAGTCCAACATTCCGAATCTCTTCAATATATCAATGGTGTATTTTCCTTGTCCTGGGAAAGTCTCTTTCTACCTCTGCCATACTTCTAATCCCAGGAAGTAATGCATCAATTCAAGATCTTTCATTTCAAACTCAGAGGCGAGATTCTTCTTACACCAACAATGACTTGCTCATTTCCCGTGAGAAACAAATCATCAATATAAAATACCAAAATCAGTGGCTCATCATCTGCAACCTTGAAGCAAAGGTTGAGGTCTGCATCATTTTGATGCACCTTCCATCTCATAGTTGAAACAATAGCAATGATCGATCTGAGAGAAGTATCTCGAGCCACAGGAGCAAATGTATCATCATAATCGACTCCCTCTTTCTGAGAGAATCTTATGGCAACAAATCTGGCCTTGTATTTCCCATATGCTCCATGCTAAGTCTGTTGTGCCCATCTAGGTCTTTTCTGACCTACTGCAACATTTCTGGGGATATTAATTGGATCAATGGAATTGATAGGTTCATCCTTTTCTTCCGAATCCATCTTGAACTAGAGGGGGAGATGATCTCATCTCCTTTGGTTCTATCATTTCATCATCGACCTCCATGTCTAATCCTCTGCCTTTCTTGACAACTAATTCTTCTTCAAAGGTCACATCCCTATTGACTTCAATTTGTCTGGACTCTGGGATGTAGATTCTGTAAGTCTTTGAAGACTCATTGTATTCCACAAAGGTTCCCTTCTTGCCTGAAGGTTCCAACTTGGATACATGTATAAAGACTGGACAACCAAATATATGAAGGTGGCTTACTTCTGGTTTCACTTCTGTGAAAGCTTCCTCCGAGGTCAACCTTCTAGGCTAAGAGTCATATTCCAGGAAGCTTCTTGTTGAATATCAACGGGATTCATATTTCCATCGGAACAAGTCTTCTCTTGTAGGCCAAATCATATGGTCTTTTCTCTACAAGTCAAATCCCGACTGATGATCAGTGACATTTTATAATCAATTGGGAAAACAAATAGTTTACACAGGCATCTTAGCTAATACTTTATCACAAAAATCATGAACATGTCTAACAAACACTTCTGGGAAGTATCTAGATGTATGTTATCTCCACTAGACCATGCCATCAAGAGTGTGCACTACCCTAAGCATGTAGGAGGGAGACATCATCTAGACTAACTTCATGAAATGTTGTGTAGCTCATATGCATAATATAGCAGGGTAAACTATATCAACTGCTCAATACATTAGATCTGCATATAAAAAGCATAAAAAACAGAACTATGTAAGCATGAAAACAAAATACTTATCTCTTATCGTTTTGGTGTGTGGGCCCCCACTGTCTTCTTGTGGGAACCATAAAAGATCTATGTTCTTGCATTTTGGATCTTCTAGAAGAGGAACTCCGAACGATCATCATCCCTTTGCTTCTTGCGATGATGATCCTCTTCTACATCAGCAGTTGAAGCTTCATGCTTCCTTTTACTTGAACTTCGACAACTATTTGCGTAGTGTCCATATTTTTTGCACCTATAGCATTGAACTTGAGATATGTCCTTCTTCTCCTTTTGATCTGGGCAAGGAATTGGTCTCATATCTTGGTGCTTGTGTTTATGGAACTTCCTACCTTTTCCCCTAACCTTTGTGGCATGAGAATCAAAATCTTGGTTCTCCTCAGGTTGAGTGTCATGGCCATGGAGTCTTTGACGTGCTGCAATCCTGGTTTCCTCCTGAGAGCAATCTGCCCAAAGATTGTCAAACTTTGGTATTTTGGATCTACCACTTATGCTTTTGATGAAGGACTCCCATGATGGTGGAAGACCATTTAAAGTGTGGAGGAAAAGCTCCTTATCGCCAATAGGATCTCCACTGGTGCTGAGCTTGTCTCTGAGTTCTGAGATCCTCATAAAGTATGAGGCAATGGATTCCAACTTCGCTATCTTCATATTTGAGAGTTGGTTTCTCAAATTCATGGATACATTTAGACTCGTGTGTTCAAACAACTTCATAATGGTCTTGAACATCTTCCTAGCATTCTTCTTACTTGAGATCTGAGGAACCAAATGATCTCTCACGGAATCCACAAGAATCCTTCTTGCTTTAGCATCATTCTTCCTCCACCGAGATTTATCTTCTTCGGCTTCTGGTTCAGGGACCTTCTCATTTGCATATAGTAGAAGATCATTTTCTTCTAGGAGTAGAAGAACCCTAAACTTCCAGGAGATAAAGTTGGAGGCTCCTTCCAAACGATCTTCAACTTTCATCCCAATCATCTTGATTGCAGATCTGGTTCAGAAACCCTAGCAGGAGCTAGGTCAAAAATGAAAGTTAATAATTTGAAAAACTGAACCCATAGATAAATTTGCCTTTCCAAGGAGAGTTGAATAGAGGGTGGGTTGGTCCAAATTTGTGGAGAGAAATGAGTTAAAACTAAAACCCTAATTCTGCTGCAGCCACAGAGTTAGGTCAAAAATTGAAAGTTCTCGGATTTGAATTCCGTTTTCACCAATAGATGCGCCTTGACAAAAACGAAATTCCTATAGCTTATTTTCTCCAAAATAATGGTTGGAGACTTCACAAGATGAAACCCTAATTCCGGAAGGGTTCTGACAATGCTTTGGCAATGGCTTCTTCTAGAATGGCTCTGATACCATGTTAATTTTCATACATTCATAGCATAAAACATAAATGCATTACCAAGATCACTAGAAGTAAGAAAAAGCACAAAACAACAACCCAGAGTTTACACTGGGAAACCCAATAGGGAGAAAACCTAGCAACCTTCACAGAGAGATGATAATTATGAGATCAGAGTACAAACGAGAAAATAGAAAGGTTGGAAATGTTTTCCACAAATAGAAACCCTAGAAATCAGCCTCCTCCTTTAGGTGATGCGAAATTGTCCTCTCCCAAGTGATGCACCACTCTCAAGTGTGAGAATGGACAAATGAGGAGCACTAACCTCATATTTATACAAGTGCTGAAACCAAAAAATCCCTTATGGGGCCGACTTGTCTTGGGGGCAAATATTTTGTTTTTAATCTTTTTATTAATTCCTTTTGCACCCCAAGGCTTACATTGATTCTTTCATGTGTTTACATAATTGATTACATAAGGTTCTTCTCCCTTAGGAGGTATAAACAAGTAAAATGAAAGTACAATAAAATATAATGAATAATATATTCCGAAGTTGTACAAAATCCAACACGATCCATCTTGCTAGGTGCTTCTAGTGTGTGCATAGAAGAAGTCCAATCTGATATGTGATGCTATAGAACCACTTGTAGCTTCAATGTGTGGCTTCTCAAGCACCTACGAGAAACATAATTCAATGGGTAAGGGTTCCTAGCTTGCTTAACTTCTCTGCTCACCTGTAGCCATCTAATTTTTCTTTTTGAAAATCCATCTCTGTCTCTAAATTTGAATTTCTGGGTTATACACAATCTCGTAGTGTCATGAACAACAATGGAAAACTCTACGTAGTGTAAAAATCTTCCAGAGCAAATGATAGAATGAGTGTGACCCCAAGGGATATGAGGTAAGGGTGAAAAGAAAACTGACATAGCTTCCGACCATAGAATAAATAGGACTACTGACAGCTGAAATAACTGCCACAACCCCCATGCTTCAATAACTACAAGAAGTGACTTTCCCCACCAACCTCACACATGCATTCAATTATTGGTAAATAGTCAAATGAAGGTAATTGGCTTGTTTATCTCACATGGCAGAAATATGATTAGTCTCTCATGCCCCCCCCCTTTCCCCTTCCTCTATGGTGGAATCATAGACCCTTTGGCGCTCTTTACACATGCATTCTTGGACCGTTTTATTACTTATGCACATAATATTTACATATTTTTCGAGTTAGCATGACAAGCCAACCATACGGTCCAAATAACAATATTTACATCATCCATGCCTAGTCATTCACTAGTGGGTCTTGGCTTTGAACTCAGCACTAGGAATCCATACTAGCATATTTACATAATTTACATAATATAATTAAATACATTTCGAGATATATTGTATTTAGTAATGAACATTTTTCAATATCTATAACTGAAATTTAATTATTTAAAACTTTTTATTTTAAATAAACTTAGCATAAACGCCATAAGTAAAGTTTTTTTTAAATGATGGAGGGCATATCTCGTGTTTGAAATAGTGCATGTATTGAAAGATCATTTTGAAATAAAATAAAAGAGAATATTTTTGTGTCATATTGAAAATTTAATGAACGAAATTACATCATGAAGTTTTATATTAATTATTATAGTTTTATATAACTTTAAACTCCTTAAAAAGTTATTAATAATTTGTAAAACGTAAAATTCACAAATAAATAAAAAACATTGAAGGGACGAAGATTTCTCAGTTGGAACTGGTGGAATGGATCAATACACATTGGACCCCTATTTTTGGTTTGTCCCTAAGAACCAGTTTATTATTGAGAGGATGGGTTGTCTTCATTTTTCCAAATGAAGAACTTATTAAATCGATTCTTGATCAGACCTGGTTGATAAAGGAGGGTTCTTTGAACCTGAAAAGATGGCATGCCAATTTTAATCCAAACACTGAACAATTGCAATTTCGACACTTTTGGGTTTTGCTCCTTGGTTTCCCCTTCAAGCTTTGGATGTCGAATGTGTTTGAAGGGATGGATAACTTATTGGGTCAGTTCATTAGGATGGAGAAAAACCTTATTTATGGGATAAATAAGAAGATGGCTTCTATGCTGGTGGAGTTTAATGTCTCAAAAGGTTTACCTGCTACTGTGGACAACATTTGGAGAGATAAGGTTATCAGATAGAAATTGGATTATAAAAATATCCCTTTCAAATTTTTTCACTGTTGTTGCATGTGTCACGTGAGGGAAAAATGTCCACAGCTAGTCAACAAGGAAGTGGCGTTATCTGAGGATTCTGATAGCCCTACAAAATTGGTAAAAGATGTTGCTTCATTACCAGGTAAGTCATTTGATGAACCCTATGTTTTCTATGAAGATGTTTCAAAAGCAAAGTTGGATTTTTATCTTTCCATGGAGAAAGATCTGGATATGCGTCTTTTAAAAACAAAACCCTTAGCAAGGAGTCTAATTAATGATTTAAAATCTGCGGATGCTTGTTTGAGTGCGACTTCTCCTATTTTTCCACTCCCTAAAGGCTCCATTGAACCTACACTTGATAATCCTGTTGACCCATGTCATGACCCCCCTATGGATGTTTCGATCATGAATGGATTCAAGACAAAGGAACTTCCCAGTACTTGTTTAGCCGATTCCCCACCATTGGAAAAACCAAACTCAAATTTCTTTTCAAATTCCTTACTGTCTATGAAGGGTATCGATGGTTCTCCTTTAGACATTTTTGCAGTAAACCCCAAACCCTTTGGTGAATTGGTCATCCCATCGATTAGATGCATGAATGTGACAATCCGAAGGAAAAAGAAAGCAAAGAAGAAGGATTTGGGAGATACTTTCATCCCTTTGTCTAAACGCTTAGAGAATGATGATGTCAATCCTTCCATCCCTTGGAATCTTAGAGTGGATGTGCCTGATCAAAGATTGACTTAATGTCAATTATCTCCTTTAACATCCATGGTATTGGTGGGGTTACTAAGGATAGGGCCCTTATCAATTTCCTAAAATCTACTAGCCTAGATTTTTTTTTAAAATTTGAGGGACTATGTGTTTAGCTACTCAGGAAATAGATTTCTTCTCTAAACATTGGTCGGGGTGGTATTTTAGTGCTATGGATTCTTGTGGTCTCTCGGGAGGTTTACTTTTTGGATGGAACCCAGCGACCACGACCTTCAATACCTACAAAACTATGGGAGGGCTTCTTATGAAAGGACAGTTCCTTTCTAGTGACATTAACTTGGCTATTCTTAATATGTATGCTGCTTATAGAGATAGGGAGACATACTGGAGGGCTCTGGAAGCTTCTAGTTTATTAAACACTCTGAATCTGATTGTGGGAGGTGACCTAAATTTAACTTTATCTGCGGCTGAAGTTTGGGGTCCCTCAGTGCTGGTGGATGATTTGGCTGATTTCTTCAAAGGTCTTTTTCATAGAGTTCATTTAGTTGATGTTTTACCCAAGAAGCTTGGTGCTACTTGGAGCAATACGCGCTCGGGAGCTGGTTGTATAAGCAAGAGACTAGATCAATTTCTCATTGCAGAAACTGTGGCTACTTAAATTTTTCAAGTACAGGACTTGGATTGAACATTCTAATATTTTAGATCACCAAGCAATTGTTTTATAGATCGATGACTTTCAGAACAAGGTAAATAAACCTTTTAGGTTTAATAGCACTTGGCTAAGAGACAATGAGTGAACTGTGTTTTGGTAAAAAATTATTGGAACCAGGTTGAGATCCCCTCAAATCTTAATCCAATTGATTCTCTGATTTATAAACTCAAAGGATTAAAGGAGAAGACAAAAGTTTGGGATAAGTTAAAAAAAGCAAGGGACAGGGCCGATCTTATTTTGGTAAAAGACCAAATTGAGCTTCTTCATAATCTCAATTTGAATGGTGTTTTCTCTGATGAAGACAACTTGGAATTACAATTGTTACAGAATAGACTAGATGATATTTTGAAGGTGCAGGAGAGTACACGGAGACTTAAAAGTCGCACAATTTGGGTCGATTTGGGTGACAACAACACACTCTTCTTCCATAATTTTTCCTCACACATGAGGAATGTGAACTCAATTTGGTCTATCAATGATAGGTATGGAAATGAGGTAACTGATCAAAAGTTGATTGAGGAATTTTCCCTCAATCATTTTAAACTACATTTTGATTACGCAAAGTCCTCCAACATTGAAGCTTAGCTAAATGTTTTAAAATTCTATCCATCCTTCTTTAATTTGGAAGAAGGGAATCAGGTTGGCAGAACGGTCACTTTGGAGGAAATTGTGAATGTGTTAAATGCCTTTAAGAAAGAGAAGAGCCCTGGCCCTGATGGATGGTCAGTCGACTTGTTCCTTACGTTCATTGACATCATGGGTCCATATTTATTGAAGATGGTTGAATTTACTAGGCTGGAAGGATGGGTTGTGGGTGGCTTGAACTCAACTTTTTTTACTCTTATTCCAAAAAGAAATAATCCAAGTACGTTTGATTATTTTAGGCCTATAGTCCTCTGTAACCTGGTGTATAAGATGATTTCAGAGATAATAGCTAACAGGTTAAAACCCCATCTCTCCAGGTGGATGACAAAAGCGCAGGTTGGCTTTCTAGAAGATAGACAGATTTTGGATGCGATGGGTATTAACCAAGAAGTTTTGCACACTGTCAAAAAAAAAAATCTTAATTCTTTAATCTTGAAAATTGATCTTGTAAAAGCATATGATCAAGTAAATTGGGATTTTATGAAGCTGGTCCTTATGCAGATTGGGCTACCGATTATGGTTACAAATTGGATTATGGCTTGTGTTAAGATGACAAACTACTATGTTCTTGTCAATGGTAACCCCACTCCATTCTTCAAAAGTTTCAGAGGCCTACGCCAGGGCTGTCCACTTTCCCCACTTTTATTTTTGTTGGTGATAGAAGGACTTAGCCTAATGATGGGTGATACAAGGAATAAAAAATCTGTCAAAGGTGTAAAATTTGCAAAAAAAAATCTATCACACATATGTTATTTGTGGACGATGTCATCATGTTCGGATCTGACTCGATGGACGAATGAAGGTCATTTCAGACATTTTGTCCCTCTTCTGTACTTCTACAGGGATGAAAATTAGCCAGAGCAAGTCTGTGTTCATAAGTAATTTAATGGATAATCCTATCTTAAATGAGGTTTTAAATTTCCTCCCATATAATTCTACAAATCTGAATGATGGGGTTAAGTACTTGTGATATTTCATTAAAACAAACTGTTATGGTAAACAAGATTGGAGATGGTTAATTGGTATATTTGAGAAGATGATAAACTTATGGGTGCTAAAACATCTTTCTTTGGGAGGCCGTCTTATATTACTCAAATCTTTGTTGGGTAGTCTTCCGGTTTACTGGGCTTTATTGGCACAAATTCCACTTTCTATCCTGCAAAAATTAAACAACCTAATGTTCACTTTTCTTTGGTCAGGTAATAGTGAAGGGGGTCACTATCATTTGGAAAGCTGGAATTCATTAGCTTTGCCATTAAAAGATGGTGGGTGGAATATAAAAAATATCTTTTGGTTCAATATTGCTTTGTCTTTAAAGAGTATGTGGCGTGGTTTACTTGGTGATAATATCTGGTCTAGAATTTTACAAGCTAAATATATTAAAGTGGATATTTACTGTTGGATCAGGAAACCACCAACAGTTGTGTGAAATGCCTCATATATCTAGAATGTATTTCAAAAAATATATCCCTGGATTAGCTCACAATTATCCTGGCAGGTAGGTTGTGGAAAAAATGTAATTGTTGGTATTGATCCCATTTTGGGAGTCGGCAGAGATTGCAAATTATCTCTTGATCTTCAAAACCTTTTCACTAATTATGGACTTATCACTCTTAACCAATTTAAGAGGTCGATATTCCTAGTTCCAGACCACTCCTATTGGTCCACGGCCTCTGATCTTTGTCTTACTGGATGCTGGAAGGAGGAATGGGAGGTTTATGTTTAGAATCTCAATATCGAAGGAATTCGTCTTAACAGGGAAAAGGACAAATTGAATTGGGAAAAAAATCCAAGTATTGGACATGTTACATCTAGATGGGCATATCAGGAAATTATTGAACATCATGTGGAAGGTCAAAGGAAATGGTAGTATGTGATGTTATGGAAGTGGAAAATCCCCATGAAAATCAATTGTTTTCTCTGGCTACTCTTCAACAACAGAATTCTCACTTGGGAGAATTTGATACACAGAGGTAAGCATGGACCAAGTCCGTGCTTCTTATGTAGAAATGGGGTCGAGTCTATTAATCATATGTTTCTTCAATGTGAATTTTCTTTGGGCGTATGGAAGGAAATATGTTCTAAACTCATGATTGATGATGAGTGGCCCAATTGGGAGTTTGATTCTGCATATCAGTTTTGGTTGAAAAAAAATAGTAATTTCAAAACTGTTCCTGGAATATTTGGCATGGATTATATGGAAAACACAGAATTTGGAAATCTTTCAGGATGCCAAACCTTCTTTGAAGCAGACCTTGTTTATGTTCTAGAATCTATTCCATCTTTATTCAAAAGATGTGATAGTGACTCAGAAACTTCAAAGACTGATATTTTTTAATAATGAGGAAAATGGTAAAGCTATTGGATTTTTTGATGGAGCATGCTCTGATCATAAATGTGGAGCAGGATTCATGATCAACTGTGGAATGGACTTCACTCTCAAATTTCGTCTTGCATGTGGACCGGGTACAAATACGAAAGCAAAACTTTTGGGGCTATGGGGTGTCTTAAAAGTGGCTTCAATTTGTGGCATGGATTCATTAAAGATTTATGGTGACTCTTTGGTAATTATTAAGTGGGCCAACAAGCACATTCATCTTGAAAATGCATTACTTCACCATTGGTGTCTCAAAATTTCCTATTTGTTGAACAGTTTTTCTGATCTCTCTATAGAACACACCTATAGAGAGAACAATGATGTAGCTGACTCTTTGTCCAAAGAAGCTCTTGACGGTGTTCCTAGGACCCTCCACTGGGAAGAATGGGTAGATGATCAAAGGGTCCATTCTGGTTCTTATAGTTCCTTTCTTGCTGAAGCTTACTAGCTCTTTTTCTTTGTTATGATAGCTCGTGAGGCATTTTTTGTTTGTACGGGGACTGCATATGTCTACTAGTTTTTTGATACTGGATACTGATACTAGAAAAGATCAGTCATGTAATTATATCGATTGATACTTTTGAGTCCAGGTTATGCCTTGACGCATGTTATGTTCTTTTTGATTTCATAAAAATAACAAAAGTACAGTATTTTTTTCTCTAAAAAAAAAACCAACTTTTAACAAATCATATATAATTATAAATGATTTCAAATTCAATTTTATCTTATTAATTTAAATTTATATTTTTTCATATAAATATTATATTTTAATAACGTGCTTACAAACCATTCCATCAATAAACCTACCCCTTAAATTGCTTATGCAATGGCACTATCGCTTTGAAGGTTTTTACAATGGCCATATTTAATTATGAGATTTTTGTGTTATTGTGCATGTGATTTTTGTTTTGTTTTTTTTTGTTTTTTTTGGGTGTAATTGTCTATGTATCATTATCATTTCATATTTTAATGTCATAAATTCCTATATGATTTAAAATTTTAATTTTTAATTATATTATATTTTTTTCTTTATTAAAAATATTTGTAAAAATGTATTAATATTATTTTATATTTATATAAAATAAGTATTAAATATTATATAATTAAAATGAAAAAAATGAATATTATTTTATAAAAAAACATTATAAAATGAATGGTACATTAGTAATGGAATTTTATTCTTGTAAGTGTAGGTTACACGTGTCCTCATCTAAGTGGAGTCTCTATATGTACTTGTTTTTATGTGTATTGTGTTTTGAACATTTAAAAAATATGATTTTCATTGAATAATGAAATATAAATTAAGATTTTTTTCTTAAAAAATACTAATTTAATGTTTATCATATCACTTTGATCTTAACAATATTACTTTGTTGTTTTTCATATTTTTAATGATGTAATTTTCATAGTTTTTTTTGTTGAGTATATGAAAAATATTTTACATTTTGTAATAGAAAATATATTTTTAATGCAGCCACCATCTAGATCCATCTTAATATCATATAGAGAAGGATCACCTGAAAATTTATTGCACTTAAATAGATTTAATCCTTTAAATTTGGATTTAAGATGGATCTATAGTAGTATTATCTTAAAATGTAGATTAAATAGTTGTGCAGGCACTTAATTATCTAAAATTAATTATAAGTTTGTATGTTTAAGAAGTTAAATTAATTCAATAAATAAACAGTACCTCTGCAACAAAAAAGAGAAGTCGAAACTTCAAATATTCATATATAAGACTCAAGTACTAGATGTGACTTGTTGAGGGAGCAAAAGGAGCATAGTGTGTGCCAATATTTAATGTGAAAGTGAAGAGATTATGTACTTCAAAATTTAAATATGAAAAATGATTTCCACTTAATTTTATATGAATTCTTAATTTTTTTACAATTAATTAAAAAAATAATTCTATTTATATATTTGTAATGAAGAGATATTGATTGCAATTTAACTTCAAGTCAAATCAATCACTAATATGTGTCAAAATAAAACATCCATCCATTTCTGAAGGTCTCTTCCACCATATCATTAATATATTTAAGATGTATGGTATATGGCATCTAAGCTAGAAAACTTGTTTTTTCATGCAAAAATATATTTAAAATTCCTTAAATAAGTTGTATATTTCAATTGCATTGGTTATTTTTTAGATATTCATAATCTTGGATTGTATTCACAAGAATTCATGATAGAAAATCAGATGTACTAAAAACACTAAAAAATGCATCTAATCTTTTTTATCAAGTTCACAATAGCAAGATGCACAATTTCCCATGTAAACTAAAATACAGTTGATAATGAAAGTATATATATTAACAGTAATAACTAATAAGTTAATAACTAAATGCATAACTACATGATTAAAACTCAAATTTGCTCTGGGGTATCCATACCCGTCACAGTACCTTTGAAAACAACGGCAAAGCTTAAAAATCCCAAAAACAAAAGTCAAATATCAAAACCATGCAAAATGGGGTGCATTTACAAGTTTTTATAGTTCAATAAGGCTTGGAAACTTTGACTTGGAAAAATATTCTTGCTACAGGAATTTGATCAAGCAGCAAATTACAATTCGTATTCAAGCTTCGGAACAACATTTAGGGAATTTCAACTTGACATTAACCTCGACAATTGCAAATTCCAATCGTTCCCTGTTTGCGTAACTACAATATACAAGCTCTGCCATTCAAAAAGCTCATTCCATTTCAGAGTTACAAATATAATTTAATACTTCCGACAGAGATTTCACAATTCCAATAGTGAATTAATTTCCTTTGTACACTTCCCCATAATTGTATTAACTTGGGCATTTAAATTTATAACCATAGAAACATAAATTTCGAGAATTCCAATGCAACTACAGAATTTGCTTTTCTAGTATTTATAAACATATGCTTCAAGAAAACTCCAATTCTAGCTTTCAAAACGCAGCTACAGAAATTGCTCTTTTAAAGGTAAAACTAGAACATAGAATTGCATTTACAGATATCAGTCATTTAAACAGAATTCGGCAGGACATAATTTAATTCTATCAACAAATAGAATGGGCACATATAGCCACACATAGAATTCTTATGCATAAGGTAGTGGCACATCAATAAGGTAAATTAAGCAACAAAAGGTGGTGTCTGGGGATGGTAATTTCAGTACAGAAAGATGGCGTATGAGGATGATAGAGAGTGCGAACGTGGGGTTAGTACTATCAATATTAGTATTTAAATAGGCACTGATACTCTATTACACCAATATAATAACAGTCTGATTCATTACACTAAGCAAGATAAATATTAATTAGAAATTTTTCTTTCTAACAATGCAATTGCATTTCCAGCAACACATATTTCTTCAACCAGATTAAATATTAGAAATTCCATTTGCAAGGGACATTCAATATTAGTTTTCCAAGTGCATTCTCTATTAAATTTAAGCAAAGGGATTCTTAAAAATCTTGTAGATTTGAAGTATTATAATGCAGCTGCAGATTCACCTTCAATTTAAATTTTCCAAATATGGGACTACAGAGTGACCTTCCCATGCCTTAATTGGTTTTATTATTACCACTATGGTTTCTATTTAATACTTGCAGACATAACACTACAATTTTAAACACAAAATTGAACATTGAACCATATGAAGAAAATCCATTCCATATTTAAACAGACATCTATGGAATTTCAATTTCTGATACAGGAAAATTCATCTTACTCAAGATCTAGCATTGAAAATCATTAAATACATTTCAGGACTAAGTACTTATCTTTTTAATTATAGAAATTTATGCAACCAACTGTAGATGAGGCAAGCACCACCCGACCATAGAAAACTGTGCTCTTTAATCTCTCAACACAGTTGCCACCCCCGAGCTAAGACCATAGACCCACAAGGAAAAAAACATTCCCATGTTATTTACAGATTTGAATCATTGAAAAAACAGGTTCACAGGTACATGTTCAACATTCTCTTTCTTTCCCAGGTAGCTCGTGCCTCTCTCCCCCCACTGGGAAGAATGAATAATTCCCCCTTCAAGATGGATTGAATTCTACCTTTGCATGGAAAAATTGTTACATGGTAAACTTGGAGCATGTGGTAACTCCTGAAGACCCACGTTCCCCAACTCTCACTAAAATTTCACCTAATCACCACTTTACTCCTAGTCACGATTTGGTTAATTAAAAAGGTGATTAAGAATTTAATAAAGATAAAAACACTTTTAGCACTCAAAGTAAGGATAGGGTCATATGGAAAAAAACCTAGGCCATCTACAACCTCGTCCTTTCACTCCATTCCCTCTCTGGTGGATTCATGGTCTCCCATTCTCATCTATGTCCACCTCAGTCATAGTCAAATGTATGCATTTTATTAATAATTTAGTGTCCATTACATATTACTAAATATTATGAATTATAATTAATTTAATTTGTAAACAAGACATGGAGTAGTCCTAGGGTACTACATTATTAATAATTTAGTGTCCATTACATATTACCTCATATCATGAATTATAATTAATTTAATTTGTAAACAAGACATGGGTAATCCTAGGGTGCTACATTCCCCTCCCCCAGTCCTAGTACTAGGGTGTTACATTCTCCTTCCCTTTGAACAGGAACCATCCTTGATGTTCAAACACTTATGATCCTTGGTGTTTAAACACTTATTGACACATAAATATTTACGTATATCAAAATTTGCAAAATGCTGCAGGTGCTTCTTATGCATTACGTCTTCCAACCGTCCTTTCAGAGCTGTACCGAATCCATTGGATCCTGGCTTACTCCATCGTGCAGCTCTTGATAACTCGGACCTTCCAGCTCAGCTTGTGGACCCGCCATTTCAGCAATTCTTCCTTCTGCTCCACTTTCCAACCGAGTACTTGGTTCCTGAGTTTTATTCTTATGTTCTTTCTTGTAACCTTTTCTTTGGCATTTCTTGGAATAACGATTGCCTTCACAATTCCAACACTTAATGGTCGACATAATCTTCTTCCCCACACTTCTAGTTGCTTGCATTTCCTTTTCAAATTCTTTTGTCTTTTGGAGTTTCCCAGTTATTCAAGTAGGCTGATTCTTCTTCGAAATATCTTGATATTTGCCCTTTGTTTTTATCTTATGGAACATATGAAACGAATCTTGAAAGATTCGAAGATTTATTTCATTCTGTCTCACTTGCAACCTCATCATTTCTCCAAGGTTTTCTTCTGCTTTTCTTATTGTGTGAAGCAAATTTTCAACACGGTGGAAAAATGTTTGTTCATCTTCCATTTTCAATTCATGTGGCTATTCACACTTTTCCACTGACAGGAGCTCGTCCCGCTCTTTTTAACGGCAATAACCACTTCTTAGTCTGAAGTTTGCATGTGTAATCAATAATCACAATACATTACGCCAACACATTATAAATCAGGCCATCCTTGTTGTATGATTTCTGGATCAGGATGCCTGTATGCATATCATGTTAAGCCTATAAATGCAGATGACGCCAAACATCATTATTTCTTTTACAGAAATTTCACTATTTCACCTTGCATTGTTTATTTCAAACATAAATAAATACAACAAATTTCAGTTGTAACATGCATTTTCAACATTTCTTTTTTTTGGAAAGTAAAAATATAAGTGAAAAGAGAGAAGAGTAAGAGTTTTCCCCCTCTCGGTCTTGTCCTGATCCAGAGCTCCACCACACCAATGGCTTCCTTTGGTCCTTGGTCTCCTTCTCTTTTGTTTAACTTTGAGGAAACACATCCTCATTCCTTGTTTTGCATAATTTCCTGGCTAGATGCACTCGTCCAGACAGAGGTATTTACTTGGGAAAAATTTGCCTGTTGAACTAAAATTCCACATTAACTACAGACTAGTCCTTTCCAATTTAATTGCTCAGACTAAGGCACCTATCTCAACTCCTGGTTTTTATTTAGATAACCAATCCTCTATGCAAACACCAACTTTCATAATCTTTTCCATCTTTATCTTTAACCCCTTTCTTCAATATGCAAGCACCAACTTGCATATACCCGTTGAATGCACAATAGATAACAAGTTTTATCAGTATCACGATTTTACAAAACTATATTATCATTTCTTAACCCACTATTATGATATTGATAAACACTTTACTTCTCAACACCTAGTCAACCATCCGATTACCTTCCTCTCCACCTAGTCACAACACTCGGAATGTGTCCATTAACTTGAGGTGAATTTAGTATCAACAGAAAGGTTGTGATTCAGATGTCATCTCAAGGAAGGAATTTAAGAGTTCTTTACATTCTAATTTTATAAATAACCTTATTAAAATATTTTCAGAATTAAAATTGAGATCTGGGTAAGGTGGCTTCCCTCATTCCCGCAACCGGAACCAGTTTTCAGTTCCTTGATTTACACCACATTCATTAATGAAACACCATGATTTTCACATGGGCTTTTTGACATTCTCAAAATAATTCTTAATATTGCATTCTCATTCTCTACAAGGTTCCTTGATTTACACCACATTCGTTAATGAAACACCATGATTTTCACATGGGCTTTTTGACATTCTCAAAATAATTCTTAATATTGCATTCTCATTCTCTACAAAAGAATTTTAATATTGCAATCTCATTATTTGCAAAATAATTTTAACATTGCTGTCTCATTCTCTGCATCGCTTCAATTCATAGCACTAAATGAAGTAACAACATTTTATATTATTTAACAACAGTTGACAAGTTACATCAGTTAACAATTATCATCAGTCAACAACATATTTTTAGTTTAAGTTTTCATCCATTAACACCTATTCATGGTGTCTGCCTTTCTTAAGCTCATTAGTCTAGAAGTTTCTAACAGTTCATTTCCAACTCACTCATAAATAAGTTTCTAACAGTTCATTTCCAACTCACTCATAAATAATTTTCTTTAAGGAAAATATAGTGAACAAGAACCATTTCATCCAGACCATTACTAAAACATATAAGTGCAACATTCAATAGAGAAAAAATTTAATTGAATTCAATCACTTCATTGTTGTTCCTGAACCTTTGCTCATTAATATTTGCATCGAAAATTTTCAGTTGGAGAATTCTGCAATTAAACTTAATTTTAATTAAAGGGAAATAGGTCATTCCTTTCCACAGATGGACCCAGACCTAATTCTATCCAAGGAAATTAGCTAACTATCCATTATGGCCTTCTCCCATGGCTTTAAGGACTGCAGTAAACCATACTTAGCAACAAAGAAATCAAAATACTATGCTAAAATCAATAAACTACTTTGGAATCCCTACTTAGCTAATTGACTTTCAAAGGATTATTGAGAAGGGATTTGTCAAAAACTTTGTGGTAAATACAATTCAATATTCTTGATTCTCCACGATGAGAACCGACCAATTGTGGAACCACACAAGGATAACTTAGTTAGAGATCCCAGAAGTATACAAGGATTATTCTTACTAAAATAATAGCATGAACACAAATATAAACTTCAAACACCAGACAGTATGTGCATTATCGAGTTCCAACTCATGCAATTCCAACACCTATTGAATCCGCTGCACAACTCTGGTACTACTGACCATTCTATAATAGTCTTGCTCCCTAAACATTCACCTCAGGCAACAACATGGCATGATAAAAAAAAAATTGGCCATCCATGCTCAACCATTTTATCTGGTTACAACATGGCATGACTAAAAAAACCAATCACCTAAGCATTTACATGCTGCATTTGAAATGCCAAGCCTACATCCTAACTGGCTAATCATCATTCAATAAATATTAATAACCCAGCACTCGCATTGCATTATTAGTTAATAAATATAATGATTGTTAAATTGAGGAGAAACCCTTCGTCTATTGCTTTAACTGGTTAGTGTTGAGACACCCTAGTATTTTATTTACATTACCATACTAGCTAGATCGCAAGAAAGACGTTACCTATAAACACAACCATCCTCCACATCCCCAATATCTCTTCCCCCTTCAACATTCACAACCCAAGAGATGGGACCCCTTCTTTGCTCTAAAGTCCCTTGGGCTATCCACATTCCCTCCATGGCTTCCAGTGCTCAGTTGGTCAGGATGTCTATTATGGGAATGAAGGGAATAGCTGCTCAAGCTGTCCAGGCAAACCCGCACTACATTCAAAAATTGAGAAGGAAATTTGCCTAGCAAGAATCAACTTCATGGAAATAAGCTCAATGATATGAGCAACTTCATGGAAGTAAAATCAGTGATATGAGAGGTCATCGCACCCTTACACTACACAACTTAGTAGGAGAAAGAACCTAGGTTACAAGAATTTCTCCAAACAACTTGTAACATTATCAATTTGAACCCAAAGGGGCAACACCCTTTATACATGCAACGATGCTTAAACAATTACTATCATATACTCAAAGGCAACCCATGGCTATAGGAAACCCTTACTTTATTGCAGAAGCATAATGTAACAGAAAGGGTCCAACATCCACTTCTTAAACTCAAAAAACTTACTTGGTTATATATACACAATGCAATCGGATCAAAAAAATGTTTATATATCAACAACATTCACAGAGCGACATCCCTCTCCTGAACCAGACCGCAGAGGAAGACGCTCTAAACTAGATTTCAAACAATTAAAAATTGATAGTTGCAGCTCTGAGGGAAACACTCTCAACACAACCAAAGTTTGAGCAATTAAAATGACAAGGCTGCAATAGAGGGAGACACCTTTTTCCACGTCTTAGTCTTAGATCCAAATATCCAAGAGATATGCAATCAATTGAATAAAACCTTAATGCCATAACTATCATATACTAAATCCAAATAAAAAGGGAACGACCTCTCTTGAAATCATTCCTGCTACAAAAGATAAAAACCAAACATATATATTCCAGTGGAAATGGCAACTCCCTCTCAAGAATTCACTTAAAGAATTCATTATTGCAACAGAGAATAAATTTATATAATTACTTTCAATAACACTGATGTAAAAGATGATGCACATTCCAAAGGAAATGTCGTCAATATGCTTAAGTTGATCAGCTAGCTAACATTAAAATGTAACAATGCTCATTCTAGACTTTAATTTACTTGCCAAAACAACTTCCAGGGATTGACCCTCTAGGAGATAGAAAATGAGCTTCTTCAAACTTACTGAACACACGACGAATAGATTTTCACTTGAGAATTTACTGAATTTAACTTGCTTGCAATGAATAAATCCAGAGCTTCACACTCTCATGGAGACAAACAATTTTTTGCAATTGCAAAATTAAACTACATCAATAGCTGTATGCACAACCCTGCTTGGCTACATTGTCTATATGAACAACACCTAAACAATATAATAATGGAATAAACTGAGAATGCACATAACATTCTAGCAAGAGGTCAAGCACTCACTTGATCTCGTTATATAAAATTTCTTTTCACAAAATTTAAAACTCAGAATTAATTTTTTTATCTATAACAAGAGCATTAATTTCAAGCAAGCTCATTCCCAAAGGAAAACCGAGAGTTGTAATCTTAGCTACCTTTGATTACATACCTAGAAGCTAAGTGTTGAAGCCTCATCTCTGATACCAATTTGTAATATACATATCAATTTGTAATGTACCTCGACACTAAAAACACTAAAAAATACAGCCATAATTTTTTTATCAAGTACACAATAGCTATATATGCACAATTTCCCATTTAAGCTCAAATACACAATAACGAAAGTATATATATTAACGGTCATAAATAATAACTAAATGCATGGCTACATAATTAAAACCTAAAACATAGGCTCTAGGCCCTAGGGTATCCATACCCCTCATACTACCTTTCAAAACAAAGAAAAAGGCTTAAAATCCCAGAAACAAAGTTAAATACCAAAACCATGCAAAAAGGGGTGCATTTACAGTTTTTAGAATTCAAAAAGGCTTGGAAACTTTGACTTGGAAAAATAAGCTTGCTACAGGAATTCGATCAAGCAACAAATTACAATTTGTATTCAACCTTGGGAACAACGTTCAGGGTATTTCAACTTAACATTAACCTTGAGAATTGCAGATTCCAGTCATTCCCTATTTGTATTTAAGCTTTAGGAAAAATACAGTACCAGTTTTTCCATTTAAATAAAAACTTGTAAAACACCAACTACAACATACAAACTCTACCATTCGAACAGTTCATTCCATTCCAGAGTTACAAACAGAATTTAATACTTCCAACCAAGATTTCACAATTCCATCAGTGAATTAATTTCCTTTGCACACTTCACCCATAATTTTATTAACTTGGGCATTTTAATGTATATAACCATAAAAACATGAATTTCTAGAATTCCAATGTAACTAAAGAATTTTCTTTTCTAGTATTTATTAAGCATATGCTTCAGGAAAACTCCAATTCCAACTTTCAAAATGCAGCTACATAAATTGCTCATTTAAAGGTAAAACTAGAATATAGAATTACATCTACAGGTATACAAATTCAGTCATTTAAACAAAATTTGGCATGACATAATTTAATTCAATCAACAAATAGAATGGGCACACACAACCAAACAGAGAATTCTTTCCCAGATATATATATATATATATATTAACTTAGAAATTATTCTTTCTAACAATGCAGTTGCATTTCCAGCTGCAAATATTTCTTCAACCAGATCAAATAACAGAAATTCCATCTGGAAGGGACATTCAACATCTATTTTCCAAGTACATTCTCTATTAAATTTAAGCACAGGGATTCTTCAAAAGCTTGTAGATTCCAAGTATTATAATGTTGTTGCAGATTCACCTTCTCCTTAACCGGTTTTATTATTACCACTATGGTTTCTATTTAATACTTGCAAACATAACAATTCAACATTAAACACAAAATTGAACATTGAACCATATGAAGGAAGTGCATTCCAAATTTAAACAGACAACTACAGAATTTCAATTTCTGATACAGGAAAATTCATCTTACTCAAGATCTAGCATTGAAAATCATTAAATACATTTCAGGATTGAACACTTATCTGTTTAATTTCAGGATTGAACACTTATCTGTTTAAGATGACAAATTTATACAACCAATTATGGGTGAAACATGCACCACCTGATCATAGGCAATTGTGCTTTTTAATATCTCAACACAGCTGCCACCCCTGAGCTAAGACCATAAACCCACAAGGAAAAAAGCATTCCCAAAGTTATTTTTATTTTTAGATTTAAATGACTTAAAGAACAGGTTCACAGGTACAAGCTCAACATTCTCTTTGTCTCCTAGGCAGCTCGTGCCTCTCTCGCCACACTAGGAAGAATGAATAATTCCCCCTTCAAGATGGATCAAATTCTACTTTGCATGGTGAAATTGCTACATGGTAAACTTGGACCACGTCGTGGTCTCTCCTGAAGACCCATGTTCCCCAATTCACTAAAATTTCACCTAATCACCACTTTACTCCTAATCAGGATTTGGTTAATTAAAAAGGTAATTAAGGATTTAATAAATATAAAGACGCTTTTGACACTCAAGGTAAGGATAAGGTCATATGAAAACAACACCCTAGGCCATCTACAGCCTCTTCCTTTCACTCCATTCCCATTCTCATTTGCGTCTGCCTCAGCCACAGTCCGTTGTATGTATTTTATTAATAATTTAGTGTCCATTCATATTATATCATCTTCACTCCATCCCCCATTCTCATTTGCGTCTGCCTCAGCCACAGTCCGTTGTATGTATTTTATTAATAATTTAGTGTCCATTACCTATTACATCATATTTTGGTTTATAGCCAATTTTATTTGTAAATCAGACATGGTATTTGTAAATCAGACATGGGGCAGAGCTGGGGTGTTACAATTTTGTATATGAGAGACCCAAGGGAGGTTAAGATTAAGGGGTGAGTTGGAAGATTATTTTCAAGTTTTTTTTCTGAAAAGGTTTATTTTACCACTCAAAACATCATTCTTGTGTATGTAGTGTGAATTTTTGTTGTTGTTATTTATTTAAGTATATATTTAGCTTTCAATTAATTATCTATAAGGTTATAAGGTTAGCAAGGAACAAATAAAAAATTCATAGTAACAATTGATAAATATAATTCTATAAATCAAGTTGTTTTGTTAGATTAGTTAAAAATAAGAAAACATCATACATATCATAAATTGTAGGTATCTATCTTACTTGAACTTTCAAACTTTCAAAATATGGAGAGAACTTAAAATTAGAAAAAATTTCAACCTTTGAATTGTATTTTTGAATGATTAGCAAATTTAAATATTTATAATTATTGATAATTTTTATTTAGTTATATGTAATATTATATTTATATTAAATTTGTACTAACAAGTTTTTTTCCACTTGTATGATTTTGTCAAATTAATTTAGATATATGTACATTGAAAGGGGCTTCTTTTTATCAACTTTTTTTTACTTTTTCTATAAATGATTTTTATGTACATTGAAAGGAGCTTCTTTTTATCAACTTTTTCTAATTTTTTCTCTAAATGATTTTTATGGACAAAAATCTGAACATAAAAAAGAATATGACTAAAATGGTTAATCCAAGGAAAGATCACGATGATGATAATGACAATGAAAGGAATGGACAAAAATCTGAATATAACGATGATGATAATGACAATGAAAAGATTTACCTTAGTAAAAATCTCAAATTGTTGATACAAGGTAGGGTAGTGATGAAGATGATGGAAACTTTATTATGCATTGAGACAAACATTAGCATGAACATAAGTGAGTTTCTCTAAGCCTTGGGAATACATTTCTCAATATTAGGCTTTGGATTTTCAAAACCTTGTTATTAGGGACAATAATAATATTTTGTTCATATAAACTCAGAAATAAAAGACAATCCTTTATTACTAAATTTTAGATATTACTTTTGATTATTAACATTCATATCATAGATTTAGCATAATACTAAAGTATCAATATATTGGTGTTGGTGTAAGGGCATACCTCCATCCCCTAGAGACATGTGCGCTTGGGGGGTTCACTCTGTGAACCTATGACATAGCACGTGCAATCGTAGGATATTAAAGAATGCCCCTAATTTCACTAGATATTAAGGAATTCCTTCAAAAATCGTTTTGTTGAACCCCCCTCCCAATACACCTTTCCAATTAAAAAAACCCATATTTTCACTAGATATCTTAGGTACCCATTTTTTCATTAAACTTTTAATACCCCTTTTTATTTTTACCCTTAGTATGGCAACATGACACAACTCTTATAACCCCTAGAAATGCTGGCAAGGTTAAATATGAAATCTTAGTGAAAAAAAGTATTTCAAGATGGGGTAACAAGCCCCTAAACATAGGTCAACCTCATACATAATATTTCCAATCAAATTCACACCACATTCACTCACAAATCATACATGTTCAAACACCACTCTAACTCCAAAAAAAATTGGATTCACACCACCTTAACACATAGACTATGCTTATTCAAACACTACTTTGATTCCACACATGGTCAGATTCACATGAACTTTAGATATAGAGTACCAATTCAAACCCCCCAATACCCTATTCAAGCCCCTAGATACATTATTATAAACCCCTCTAATATCTATATATTTTTAATATATTAAAAATAGCCCTTGACCCTTATATAGTAGAAATATATTGCTTACATTTTTTAGAGTATTAAATCACCCAATATGAACTCACGTGCTATAATATTGTATACCCAGTGAACCCCCTGTGCTTGTACGATGGGCTATTAGCTCAGTGGTAGAGCATGCCCCTGATAATCGTGTTGTTGTGCATGGGATGTAAAGGCTCTCAGTCACATGGGTAGTTCAATGTGCTCATCAGTGCTTGACCTAGAGATGTGGATGATCAAAGGCACATTAGCATGTTGTACTCTTCATGTTTGTTTGAACCGAGATTTGGAACTGAACTTATCCTCATGTGGGTAGATGGGGCGATCAAGGTGAGCTCGAATGAACATCTAACTTTCTATTCATTTGTGGATCTGGGTGGTTCGAGGGGGCTGGTGGTTATCCACCATGGATCCTCTCTTCTCGAGAATCCATACATTCCTTATTAGTGTATGGATGGATATCTCTCAAGAACATGTTGAAGTTTAGCCTAGATGTGGAAAATGGTGCATTTACCAATGCATTTTCATGGACCAAGAGCAAGGATAATTTTAGGGGCGAAATTTAGTCCATGGGCTATTTTTCCATGTTTTTTTCCAAAAAACGATTCGCCAATTTGCATTTTTTGAATCCCCATTTCGCCCAATTTTGATGGGGTAAACTTTTTTCACTCTAAAAATCGCCAAAATGAAATTGAAATAATTTTAGAAAAATATCACAAAATATTTTATAGTTGACATTTTGAGAATTGGTAAGATTCGCCAAGGTTTATACACTTTTAAATAACTATGGGTCCTTAAATCTATCCGTGACCAATAGCTATGAGATCACCCTTTTCATTTTAGGTAAGGTGATGGATGAATCATACCATTCAAGCCTTTTCATGCTTTTCCTGGTCAATGATCGATAGGATTTTTTTCATTTTTCCATAAAGGAATAATGTAAAATTAATTCTATAAATTCATTTTCCGTATAACATAATACTAAAATATCTAATATTATTGTAGGTGTCTAAAGCGATTAGCTAAAAACTAAACTATTCATTCAAAATAGTTTAACCATTATATTATTCTTATGGTTTACCTATATATAAGATGGAAAGGACCCTGCCTAAGGCTAAGGGACTCTTGTAATTAGCTTGTCATTTTTCCCATTAAAATGATATGCAACTCAAAACATTAATCCTGATTTTTTATTATGTTTGTTTCCCTCATCCAAACGATGTTTTTGGAACAATAAGTAAATTGGACCTCTTATTTGAGGCGGCTAAGGGACTCTGGTAATTAGCTTGTCATTTTTCCCATTAAAATGACATGCAACTCAAAACATTAATCCTAATTTTTTATTATGATTGTTTTCCACATCCAATCGATGTTTTTGGAACAATAAGCAAATTGGACCTCTTATTTGGCCTCATATCGAAGCCCATTATTTTGATGGACCTCTTATTTGGCCTCATATCTTGTCATTTTTCCCATTAAAATGACATGCAACTCAAAACATTAATCCTAATTTTTTATTATGATTGTTTTCCTCATCCAAACGATGTTTTTGGAACAATAAGCAAATTGGACCTCTTATTTGGCCTCATATCGACGCCCATTATTTTGATGAACCTCTTATTTGACCTCATATCGAAGCCCATTATTTTGATGGACCTCTTATTTGGCCTCATATCAAAGCCCATTATTTTGATTTAGAAATAAACTTAGTAGTAACAATGAATTGAAAGGGTAACAAATAACCAATTTGTAATAATGATATCCCCAAATAGCATTAGTTGACCAAACATTTTATGCATTGAGAACTTAGAACTAAACGTTTTAATTTAGTTGACCAAACATTTTATGCATTGAGAACTTAGAACTAAACATTTTAATTTAGTTGACCAAACATTTTATGCATTGAGAACTTAGAACTAAACATTTTAATTGGCTTTCTACATGTTGTCCACTTGTTCGCCACATGGAACACATGTAAGCATCCTCTCTTGTGCTGCTGTCATGTGTATGATCTCTCTAAGCTCGTCCACCACCTCCATCTATTAAATATCCTCTTGTAAATGAGTATGCTTGTAAATGAGTTTGCCTGCTATGATTCCTAGCAGTGGCAACTGCATTCTGTGCAGCTCGAGCAAACCTCAACCTGAAAATTTTTGTTACTAAGCTCTTTATTTAAAATGAGAGACTACCGTCTTTCCTTCTAGTGCCTAGTTCTAGGCCTTCCTCTCAGTGCATGGAGCAGTCTTTTCTTTAAAAAAGAGATTACCTATTTTCCTTCTGATTCCTGGATCCTAGCCTTCCTCTCAATGCCTAGAGCAGTCTTTTCTTATTGATGTAGATGGTCGTGCTGCTACTTGGAAAAGCTTATTGATTCAGTTATAGAGGTCGCTGGGTATGATTCTTCTTACTTTCATTAAGAAGCAACGAAAAATTTATTGATTCAACTATACAAATTCAATAACTTAATATAAGGCATTCATAATGAAAACCAAAGTTTATATTCTTACTATGAAAACATAAAAAGGAGAAATCAAATTGTATATTCTTACTATGAAAACACTAAACCTGTTTTGAACGACTTTGTATAAGCTAAATCACTGAATCAAGTAGCATAGCCTCCCAGCAGAGATGGAACATAGCATAGAACCTTTCCTATAGTTCCGGCCATGGTAATGGATCTAAGAATTTTATGTGTAATCAAGCATCAAATGCAAAGAATATTCAAATGCATTTGGTGTTTCAAAATCCATTAAAAATCACCTACTGTTGTACAGAAGCTCAAACAATGTCACAAGTTAGAAACAAACCTATGTTGCCTCTAGCAAGTGCCCTTCATCCTTATACAAAACTCCACAGTGTGTGAGAGCACATGCATTCTGACGATCAAGCACAATAGCTTTTGCAAAGCATTCAAAGGAATTCAAAGTGAGACATTGCATTTGGAGACAAATCCCTTTTCCAATGTGAGCCTCGGCATTGGTACGCTCTGTTTCCATAATAATTTCATACAGACCAAGTGCATCCACAAACTTATTCCTCGATGGGACATGGAATAACACAGCAAAACATTCTATACATATAGGACAAATTCAAACAAGTAGGAAGGGGAAAGCTCCCAACATTTTCTTTCATTGTTTAGAACCTAGAAACTACAATATGATTGAAAATTACAGAACATACAAGCATAAAAGCATAACCATAGTTGAAGTAAAGCTTACCTCTCCTTCTCAATCATCTCAAAAGGCCCTAGAAACTACAATATGATTGAAAATTACAGAACATACAAGCATAAAAGCATAACCATAGTTGAAGTAAAGCTTACCTCTCCTTCTCAATCATCTCAAAAGGCCAGTAACTGTCTTATGCTCAACTTCCGTACATAAAGATAGATGTTTATAGAATAATTAATTGCAATCCCATGTTCTAAAGAAAACAGATATTTGTTATTTGTATAACATATGTGTGATTAAGATAAAGAGCCATGCTGCCCATGGAGGTAGAGCAATTGATAATGAGGAATTGAGTTGAGAAGTTAAAAATGGAAGGTCACAAGTTCAAATCCTCATAGATACTTACTTACAAAAAAAAATAAAAATAAATAAAGAACCATACTTCAAATCATTAGTATTTGATCACAAAGATATTAACAACATTTTTCAACACATGAAAGAAACACTATAGGATTAGGACTCTACCCTACCAAATACTTTAATGAAACAACAATGTGTGCGTCACATTCTTGTTGAAGCTGATTGTAAATATTTCCTACCATTTTGTGCAAACAAAGGTCCTCTACAGCCTATGACAATGATTAAAACACATTTTATGTCAAGGATAGCAAATTTAAAATGTAACAAATACCAGTTCTAGTCCTGAAGATAGGTTGTGTGGAGAGCATTGACATACCTGATAAAGTTCCTTGAGGCTACATGATACTAGTTGCTTCAAATGAATGGCATTAACCGGAAACAACAAAGTATTAGTTGTTTTAACAATAATAGTTTTTCCTTTATGGAATAAGGAACATCACAATATCTGTAAACTATTAAACACAAGCTTCATCTGGTACAAAGTCAACAATCCATCCATGTTTTATTAAATCCAAAATGAAAATGGGATGAAAGGATAAAATAGCTAAGCAGAAGTTATTAACGTTGTTGAAGATCAATGAGTTTTGAATAAGCACCATCCTTCTTGAGGAGACTGGAATGATAAGAGCCTCGCTCAACAATCTTACCATCTTGCAAAATAGCAATGACATCTGCATTCTGAACAGTAGACAGACGAAGGGATACCATAATAGTAGTCATGTTCTTCATCAGTCGGTTCACTGCCTATTGCACAACGTTCTCAGATTCAACATCAAGGGCGCTGGTAACCCCATCTAGAAGTAGAATAGCAGGATCTTTGTGCACTTCTCTATCAATGGCTACTCTTTGTTTCTTCCCCCTGACAGCTGAACTCCCTTCTCACCCACCTCGATCCGAGACCCATATGGCACAAACAGTTGTTGAAGCTACAGGTATATCCACGAAAATGTTACCTTCTCTACAGGTAACTTTACAAAGCAAGGTATGTTAACAATTAGTGGTTGGTTCTCAATTTTCGAGGAGCCACTCGCCCGCCATTATGCATGCGTCCAACTGGATGCCAAGTGAAGAAGGAGAGAACACATCCCTAGGCACCGATTTGTATAAAGTGAAGCCTCCTTCACAAAGGACACTTTTTTAGAGGGCTATTTCTAGATTTATGTGGCAAGTTTGGTGGATCGTAGAGACTATGCGAGCTACTTCTGGTGTGTTTTTCAAGGATCTCCCTTTTCTTGAGCCTATCAATATCATAACCTAGTATTAGAATTGCTTTGATGAATTACTTTAGCGGTTAGCCCCGATTTTAGCTAAATTATTTCTATTATGCTCCCCATTGTATGCAATAATGTATTCTCAAATTGGGATGATTCTTTAGTGAGAGCAATGATGTGATATACTATGGTGGTTCAAGAGTGAGGGTGCCTAATTGACATAGCTCCTCAGAATCCTCTGAAGCTAGCTATTCATGCGAGTATAGATGCATTTTTGTTTCCTGATTGAACATTCAGTTCCATAATGGCCATGATAGCAAAGGAAGTGGTAGTGACTGTTGCTGTATCGAATTACTAAATGGTGTTGTTGCTGCCACGATCTCCCAGTCCACCCGTATGTGTACTTACTCTTTCGAGAGAGATCGAATTCATTTTTTACTTCTTTTATCCAACCATATATTTTTGATAAATTATTGCAAGCTGTTGTTATTCGATTTCATGATTTGATTTGATTTTACATTAAAAAATTATAACCACAAGACTACACCCTAAAATGAGATGTACTAAAGAACTTTGTTTTTTTCCTTACCATCAGATATGCAGCCATTGCAAATATACTACTAGTGGGAATATAATTAGCAAAACTTTGTTAAAGACTTTCAACCACGGAATTGTTGTAGAAGAGTAGAATAGTGGTCTAAAGTGGATTTTCATGGAAGGTTGATTTCCATGGAAAGTGGTAAAATTTACGATAATTCAGTTGTTAATTTAGTCACAATTTTTTAGATAATCATTATTAGTTGCTATTTATTGATGCGGGTGGACTAAAATAGCTTTTAATAAAAAAAGTCATACCATTTGAAATGATAAATTGATAGTTTGTAATGAGGAAAACTTAGCTTCATGTGATATACTTATGGGTTTTGGGCCATTAACCTATTTCATTTTTTTAGGAATAGTTATTAGCCAATCAAAAGAGTTTTAGGTTTTACTCCTAAGATACCCAATGCCCCATGTTCTCCATTATCCTTGAGACTAGGGAGAGGTCATGTGATATCAAGTATTTACTAGAATTTAAATCCATAAAATGATGTCAAATATAATTATTTGGAGCGTGATCAAGGAAAAAAATGTATTTTCAAATTAATTTTTTCAATCTGGTATGGGTATCACACAAAACCAAAGTTATGTTGATAAAATCTAATAAGGTCACTTATGCTCATATTTTGTATGATAATAGCAACTTGAGGGAAGTGACTTCCTACAAATATCTTGGGATTGATATCCATCACAAGCTTAACTGGAACTACAACATTGAGAAAGGGACAATGGAGGGTGGAAAGCTTAATTTGGTCTTGAAAACAATTGTAAGTCAACAAACCTTGTGATGTGGGATAAAAAGAAATTCCTCTTTGAAAATATCATCACTACAGTTCTCTTGTATGGGTGTGAAATTTGGGGTTGCAACCTCTCTAGAGAATCTTGGAGAAAGATTGAGCAAATCCTGAAGCATTTTATAACTTGCAATATTAAAATTAAAAGCAATACACCATATCCTATTCTGCTGATTGAAGTGGTTCTTTCCCCCATTGAGAGCATAGCTATGACTAGGTACATAATGTAGAAGAAAAAATTAAATAACTCGGGAGACCAGAGACTTCCAAAATTTGCTTTAAATTCTAGTCAAAACCATCTAAGGGTCAAGCGAGGTTGGCATAAAGCTGCCATGTCTTGGTTAAAGATGTGGGGGGGTTGACAAAAATGCCACTTTGCAAAATATAGAGGATAAAATTAAAATTAAGATATTACAAGGAGTTCATTAACCTTAATGTGTGGTGTGATTAAAATTTAGAGGATAAAAGAAAATTAAGATATTACAAGGAGTTCATTAACCTTAATCTAGAAGATGAAAATTATCTCTTTGTTTTAACTAGCGTAAAGAAGAAGATTCACATAGCTAAAATAAGAATGAACTCTCATGAGATGAATAGTGAAACCTAGCATTGGACCTTTCCTAAAACTCCGTGGACCGAAAGGATCTATCATCTTTGTGAGACTTTGAGCATTTATGATGAAAAACACTTCCTCTTAGATTTCCCTATGTACACCCACATGAGATATTAGTTTCAAAAAATATGTTACAATACGAACCTGTCCAACCTTCTATCTCATCAAAATTATAGTAATTATTTAAGAACGCTCATCTCCAAGCTTTTTGAGGACATAAATAAAACTCTAAAACAAACCAATTAGTTCTTTACCTTTTTTTAAGGTCTGACAAATCAAAATTGATCTAAGTTTATATATATATAAAGTAATATAAATAATCATTTTTTTATAGATATTTTTAAGAGATTATATATATATATATATATATATATATATATATATATATATAATAAAGGGATAAAATTTCTTAAAAATATCCCCAAAAATGTATTTAGATCACTCACATATAACTACTCGATTTGAATTTCCCCTTTTTACATAGAAGCCAATCTAAATTTCTCTTGTTTATTTGTGTAGAGACTTAAAATATTTGGTATACTTTTTTTTCTTATGTGATTTTTCTTATTACTTTTAATAGACATTTTTTTTAGTAAGTATCCACAGGGATTTGAACTTGTAACCTTCCATTTACAACTTATCATCTCATTTACTCATTATGAATTGCTTTAAACAAACTGTTTGGTATACTTTTTTTTCTTATGTGATTTTTCCATTACCCTTTTATTAGATATTTTAATTATTAAACTTAGAGAGTAAGCTTACGCTTTGAAGGTGGATGAGAAGAGCAACGTATACAGCTTCCAAGTGGTTTTGTTGAGCTGATTACAGGTAGAAAATTGGCGGGCGAAAGCAAACTTGGAGAGGTGTGGTCATCGAGCAAAGGACATGGATATTTTCTTATTGGCTCTTCGTAGAAGAGCAAAGTGTCCAGAGACCCACCATGAAAGAGTTAGTCCAAATGTTCATAGATTCTCCAAAGTGTAAGCTCATTATGCAACGCTACTAGCTTTTGCTTAGAGATGAAAAGGAATCGAACAAGCCACTCACCAGATCACCACCCCATATCTATTCATAACTTCTTCGTATATAATTTACTAATTACACGATAGGTGTTTATGTTTTACAATTTGAGGTGGATGAGGAATGATCCTCTTCCTAAATTGCAAACAGATGAAATAAGTGTATTGTCAATATTTATTTTATAATCGTAGTTCCAAATTTGAAATAAACAATTTTGTGTGTTTGTGTGTGTTTTAACTAGTACCTAAGGAATGGATAATGAATAGTTTGTGGCACTTAACTTGTAGTCTATTGATAGTCATTTGCCACAAGTAAAGTTGTTATGCTAATCTATTCTATGTTAATTGCTAAACTAAATGATTTAAATTCCCAATATTTCAAAGACCAAGATCTAAAGATCATATATGATCCCTAAAGTGTAACCTAAAGTGCAATTACAGTGTACTTTTTTAAATATATTTTCAACTATTTGATATTATTAAATGATATAATTTTAATGATGTGAAATGAAGTGAAAAATGTTGTCATTATGCTTAATTCCATTTTGATCTTATCTCCCTTTTGAAGTTTAATTGTGCATATAAATATATAAATAAAGTTTAGATTTATCTTAAATTAAAGCGATCAAGTTTATTAATATGTAATTTTTTTCATCATTATGTAATGTATTAATTTATTTATATGAAAAATTTATTTTTTTATTAATTTGATCCCCATTTTAAATTTAAAGATATTAAATTTATAACAATATATTTTTTTATCGTTTGATTTTATGTAATATATTAATTTTTTATATTAAAAAATTACATTTAATAAATTTAATCTCCGTATACTTATAAATCTATGTTAATTTATTTATTTTTAAAAGTTGTTACATACCTATGTTATGTGGCAACATTGTTACTTTAACTAAGTCACAAACTAATAATTTGATTGAGGATTGTATCGTATTGATGTGTTGAGATCTATCTTATTTAACATCTGAAACTAAATAAGTAAGTCCTTTTGATTATTGTTAACTTATTATTTACATGTTTAAGATCAAGATTTCCTTAATTTATGGAGTTATGTGAATGTTGAATAAAAGTTGCTATGGTAAATAGTTATGTTAATATCAAATTTATACTTTTATCATTTTAATGTATTAGCAACAACCCCATCAAAAATATTAATGTGTTTAACATACACGAATATGATATATTTAGGAGGAACTCCAAGAAGGGTTCACCGTGATTTCAAAGAGAAAATTTGATAGATATGAAACTTTTGAAATAAGAGTGTAGAAATATGTTATTGATTGATGGAATGATTGTGGATTTCATGGATGAGTGTAGGCTAAAATTTGAAGATCATTACATATAGTTTAAGGAAAAAGTTGATGGTGATCTGTGGGTGCAACCTTTCTATAGCTCATGTGCATTGGACACGATCTTCAACCCATATTTGCACATCTAATTATTTCTTTGCTCTACAATAATTTTTTAGAGATAAATAAGACGATGAGGCTTGGAGAAAGTTGAGCAACATTCTTTGCCTAGTATTGAAGCTTGCATTGGCCACCTATCTCTAGGGTTTATACACCAAAGCATGCACTTGGCCCTCTATCTAGATTTTAGACTAGTAATTCTATGCTCATTTGGGCTAGATTTATTTATATTTTATCAATTTAGCAACAACATTTGTGCATTTAGTATACATAAGGAGTATCATATCCCAACCACAAAGGCACATACATTGTGCTCGATCATATCTATAGATTGTTAATGGGATCCATGAGAGAAGGATTTGTGATATCAACACCTCTATAATCAACATTGGTGTATCTAGCTCTCTACATAGACTAACATATTTTGTATTCAATACAATCGAAAGTTTTGGTTCAAATGGATGAGAGGGGATGATCTTCACAAAGAACCTAGATGTTGAGGAGGTGGAGGATCAACTTGTGGACTATAGTGTAGGCCCTATGGAGGGACAAACTATCTTGAATTATTTACACCTTATGCACTTTGAGGATGATGTGGCTTGTGCTCATAGCATTGGGGGGTGATTGTTCGGCGGTGTTAGATCATGAGGGTTCAAATCCATTTCTGATGTCCATGAGATGGGTTCATAATGATGGTACTCTACTGGGGTTTAACTCCACTAGTCCATTATATATTGAAAGAGTCTCTTCAATCCTTGGCCCAAATGTAAAAAGGAATATGTAGGCTAGAGAAGGTTTGAAATCTCAAGGATCTCTTTGGTGAAGATGTAATGGTCAAAGGCTTTGGTTTTGTTGGACAAGGGTTAGATCTAGGTTTCCTTTTAGGTGTTAGGTTTGACTTAGAGAAGGAGGTTTCTAGTGTCAGTTTAAAAAAGAGGTGAAGTGCTCACAAGGTTCTCAAGAAGAAGGAGGACATAGTGAAAATGGTGGTGAAGGAGGACATTAGAGTTGGTCAAATTTTGGATTTTCGAGGGAAAAATCTGGTGGGCCAGTTTTTTGCTAGAATATTTTTAGTGGATGCATTGAATGACTAGCTACAAAGATGGTGGTGCCATTCTTTTGGATATAAAACTTTAGTTTTAAACTATCAACAAAAGGATAGATGATATTTTTAGACGTGGAGTTAATTCTTGCGGGAAGTTGGGTTAAAGGCTTAGATCTACTACTAGATTCTTGGTTGTTGTCTTTTCTAATAGATCTTGGAAATATTTTGGAAAACCATTGGAGTGGATGATGCCTTCAACAATTGTCATAAATTCTCGATTTCAAGGGTGATAGTTGATATCAAGATTAGTGATACTTTGTTATATGTCTTGGATATTTATTTAGCGGATTCAATCTATGTTCATACTTTGAATTACAAAAATATCATTTTTTGTTGTTTGAGGTGCCACAACCATGGTCATTTAGTGGTTTAGTGCTTGTGACCCTTTGTTTTAGAGGTTTGGAAGTGAAAAGTATCCCCCAATGGAGATGAGTGCATGTTGTAAGATGTAAAGGGGTGAGTGCAAGCTAATAAGTGTCTCTTTTGATGCGTTAGATACTGAATAGAAAACTAAAAAACAAGCGTCCCTCAACTTACATGGATATTTTGAGATGACTACACAATGAATCTTGCTTTCAGTAAAAAAAAACGAAATGTAGGGAATCAAATCACCTTTCTGAATATACAAATTTTATTTATTGAAAATTTTCATAGCTCTCTAAATTTCATTTTTTCTAACATTAACATTTTATTTTTTTGGACAAATGATAAGGTATATGTCCATGTTGGTGCAGCCTTTGAGTGCCTAAATGATGGATTCAATGTTCAAAAGTTGGTAAACATGTATATAACATATAGTACTTGCGTGGCGCTATTTTTCCAAAAAAAATAACACTTTAAAATTATTATTTTTGAATTATCTAAGTGAGAAAACCTTGAAATTAGTACACCGAGTATTGGTGTAGCTTTTGAAGATCTTAATGTAATGATAATGGGTGGATTTTTTTATAGCATGTAGAGGTTGGTGTCTAGTAGTGCAATCGTGAAACATATAACTTTTTCATGAAATGATTGAGAAATGAAAAGGTTACAATCGAAACACTAACAATGTATTTTTTGAGTTAAGGAGTTATGTCATATGTAAAATAGAAAAAATAGAAAAAATTAATATTCATTTTTAAAAATTACATATTTATAATCTACATAAATAGTTCTATCTATGTTTGCAATTTCATCAAAATGATTGTGTGTAGCATATTGTAATAGGTTTTCATACACATGCATATTGGGTAAAGGGAAATAATGTCAAATTAGCTATGGTTTACTCTATTCCATAGCACATGTTTGTTTAATCCAAACCTAAGTCTGAAGTAGACACATAGGATTAGAGGTGACACAAACATGGTTTATGTGTGAAAGAATGCAAGTGCATTCAAATTTCCCACTACTACTTATCTCCCTCCAAAATAGAATCGATGGAATACAAAACACACACGCAATTTAGAGGTGAACACATGTACGATTTATTAAACTAAAATGTGTGCGCAATATATAACATTATAAAGGCACCGCAATTTTGAACACTAAAACATGTGCATGATATATAACATTACAAAGCACACACAATTTTATATACTCAAAGTGCATGTGTGATATGGACATAATGAAAATTGAATTAAATTTCAATAAAGTGTGTGCACCATTCCATATACTAATAAATGTTAATAAATGGGGAGAGAGTAAGGTAACTATATAGGGAGGGAGGGACAGAAGTTGGGGGAGGAAAAGAGAGAGGGGGGATACAGGGGATGGAGTGAGAGGTGGGGAGGAAGATAAAGTGAGGGGGTGGGAGAGAGAGTGGGGGAGAAAGATAAAGAGAAGGAAGAGAAGGAGAGACAGGGATGCATGCAGAAAGGGAGTCATATGTAGAGGATGAGGAGAGAGAGAGGGGGTGGAGATAGTGAGGAGGGAGAAACAAAGAGGGAGGAGGGATGGAGAGGGAGAGAGAGAGAGAGAGAGAGTGAGAGAGATGGAGTGAGTGAAAGAGACAGATAGAGATTGAAAGCAAGAAAGGGAGAGAGGGGGAGGGGGAGGGGAAGGGAGGGAAAGGGAGAAGGATAATGTGGGGGGGAGCTAGAGTGAGGAAGGGAGTGAAAGGGAGGAGGGAGGGAGGTAAAGAGAAGGGGAGGGAGAGGGAGGGATGGTGTGTGTGTGTGTGTGAGAGAGAGAGAGAGAGCAGGGGGGAGGAGATTGAGGAAGGGAGGGAGAAGGAAAAATAGGTAGGGATGGAGATATAAGGAAATATTGAGGGAAAGATAAAGCAAGGGAGGGATTGAAGTTGGAGGGGATAGAGAGAGGGAGGGGGGAGTGGAGAGAAAGAGAGGAGTGCAGGGGTAGGGAGAGGGATAAAGGGAGGGAGGGATAGTGAGGACAGTAAAGAGAAGGGAAGAGAGGGATGGAGCAGTGGGGATGGTATGAGAGAGAGAGGCCACAAGGGAGGGAGGGAGAGGGAGGGAGAGTGGAAGGAAAAAAGGGGGGGATATAATGAGGTAGGGAGAGACAAAGATATGGGGAGAGGGGGAGAGAGAGAGGGGGGGTGCAATATATATAGAGAGAGGGAGGGAGAAGGGGTGGACATAAAAAGAGGGATGGTTCTAGAGGGAGGAAGGGAGAGTGAACAAGAGAGTGATTGGGAGAAAGGGCTTGGTATCTACAAAAACATGTGTTGTGTTCTGTGCATATTCTAATATACCAACATTTACATTTCTCAAATGATCTTTGGCCTAGGTTCAACAATTCCATGTGTTGATTCTTGAATCTCCCATAGAGCTATATTTGTGTCATGTCAAGGAATTGATTAATGTGGGGCTCATGATAATTAGTACATTTTATCAACTTTATCACATCTCTTTGATTAGATGAAGGATTGGTATTTTCATGCCAAAATTTTTGTACTACTTTCTTGACAACAACAATTAATTTCCTATATGAATGAGACAACCTTCCAATGAAGGCCCAACAATTTGTTTGATTTGGGTTGTCAAGGTTATCTCTTATAATAGAGTACTTTAGAATATTTTTCTATTTACTTTCAAATTGTTAGATGTGCATGAAAAAAACTAACAATGCCTTGTGTACTTGTTTACAATCAATTATGATAAACACGATGGGAAACATTACAATCTTTTGAACGAGTACACTTTCCAATTGCATTAAAATCTGCTTGAAGATTACTAACAACATGATTACTAACATCTGAATCTTTAACTATATTTATGCCTAAAATTATCCCAACAACAACTAAACTATGTGATTTTAACAAAGCCAACAATAATTGAAATTTGGATGCACCATTTTTTGATTCAAAAAATTCTTTGATAATTTTGCTACATTTCCAATCAATAGTTCTTTTCGGTAACTTACCTTTAAGGGCTACCAGAGGACTTCCATTCATTTGAATACATTTAGGAGTTCTTCAGTGTGCACTTGATAGTTAAGGTAAGGAAGGTGGAAAAGAAGTGTGAATCCCATCACTGATAGATTGTAGCACTACATTCACTTGAGAGTCAATATTGGGAGTGCATTGGACATGTATGCGGTCTATATGTTGAACATCTAATTGTTTAAATTCATCTTTCAGATGAGGAGTGTCTTCACCAGAAGGTTACAAATGAGTAACTTGTCCAATATACCCTAGTGAATACCTATTACCCAACATCTAGCAAAGTTTGAATACCTTCTTATTCAATTGGATCATTGCATGTTGATGGAATATTAGATGGAATTTGACTTGATGTTGGAATATGAATGGCCTTCATTGGATGCATTCACTTCACTTCACTTGTGGTGTTGAGTTGGATATCGTCGTTTCATCCAGAGTGGAAGGATTCGAGGGGGGTGACTAGTGGATGCCTAAGTGTTTCCATACCCAACCTTTCCTTCTCTCATAGTTCATGGAATTTTTCAATGGGAAACTCCATTCTTTTAGAGTTTTTTTTCTCTATTTATTATGTTATCCATATTCAGAAGGTTATAATGCAAAAAAAAATATCTCAAAGAGGTTCTAATAGAACAAAAATATGTCAAAAATAGTGAATCCAATTAGTTTAAGCAACAAAGAGCACATGCAAGAGAATATTGTTCACAAAATTTGTGCATCCAAGCAATGAATTGAGTGTTGTGAGGAGAAAAAATGATGGGTTGGAGAAAGGATTTTTTGTCTTATGAATAAAATAATGTGCACGTGGTTTCCTTATTCAACATTAGAAGGGTTAGTAGGAGGAGGGAGAGAGAGAGAGAGTGAGAGAGGGGGTTAGTAAGGGTTAGAGAGAGGAGGGGAGAGAGAGAGCGAGAGAGGAGGTTAATAAGGGTTACGAGAGGAGGGGAAAGAGAGAGGGGGAGAGGGGGGTAGGGGTAGGAAGGTGAGGAGTGGGGGGATTGGGGGTAGGGAGAGGAGAGGAGAGATAAAGGGGGGGTAGGGGTGGAGAGAGAGAAGGCGAGTGTTAGTGGGTTGGGGGGGGAGAGAGGGGGGTGGGGGTTAGAAGTAGGTGGAGGATTAGGGAGAGAGAGAGTGGGATAAGGGGTTATAAGGGTTAGGGAGAGGAGGGGGAAGCGAGAGAGAGAGGAGGGGGGTTAGTGATAGATAGAGAGAAAGAGATATTGGGGGGTGGTTAGTAGTACATCAGAGGGGATTAGGAGATACAGAGAGAGAGGGGGGGGTTCGGGGGAGAGAGAGAGAGATGGGGGGCATGGTTAATGGTAGAGGGGAGGGGTATTATCAGAGATAGAGAGAGAAAGGGCTAGGAGGAGGTGGAGGAGTAGGAGAGAGATAGAGAGTGGGGGAATGGTTAGGGGCAGGGGGTAGAAGGGGGGTTGGGGGCAGAGAGAGATAAAGAGAGAGATGGGTGGGTGTTAGGTGGGTGGTGGAGAGAGAAGGGGGTGGGGGTTAGGGGTAGGTGTAGGATTAGGGGGGGCGAGAGAGAGAGAGAGGGTGGGGGGTTAGTAAGCGTTAGGAGGAGGAGGGGAGAGAGAGGGAGAGGAGGGGGGTTAGTGGTAGTGGGAGGAGAGAAAGAGAGAGAGAAAGACACACACACACACACACACACACACACACAGATGGGGGAGTGGTCAGCTAAGGGGGGGGATTAGGAGAGACAAAGAGAGAGGGGGGGTAGGGGGTAAGGGGTTGAGGAGTGGGGGGGGGGGTTGGGGGGGTAGAGAGAGAGCGAAATGGGGGGTGGTTAGTGGTAGGAGAGGGGGATTAAGAGAGATAGAGAGAGAGGGAGGGTTAGAGGTAGAGAGAGAGAGAGGGGGTAGGGGTAGGGGTTAAGGAGTGGGGTGGTTGGACATAGAGAGAGAGAGCGGGGGATCGGGGGTTAGCAATTTGATGAGGAGGAGGGTGGTTAGAGAGAATGGGGGGCATAAGAGAGTGGGGGGGGGTTAGTGACGTAGGGTGTTCAGGACAAAGGGATAGAAAGGGGGATGAGAGAGAGAGAGAGAGAGAGAGAGAGAGAGAGAGAGAGAGACGTAGGAAGGGAGATAGGGGAGGTAGTATGGGAGGGATATATTGGGAGAGGAAGATATATAATGGGTAGGGTGGAAGGAATGAACATGGAGATTGTGGAAGGGATATACTGGGAAATGATGGGAGGGAGAGAGAGGGGTAGGGTGTGAAAGATAAATAGTGAGAGATGTAGAAGGGATAGAATGAGAAATAGTGTGAGCAAGAGAGAGGGGTAGGGTGTGAGAGATATAAATTCCTTAACATTGGAATTGATTACTTTGAGGACCCATCCTACAAAATAGTGAAGGTGGTTATAGGAATGGTTGATTACACTTATCCAAGACATGTTCCTCTACATACAAGGAAATCATCCAAATGTGTCTATAGACCCAATAAATCCACTTGTCTACTCATGAAAACGACATTCATCAAAACATTATTACTGCCTAAATCAGTGGGAATATTAGGAAAGATCCATAAGGGAAGACAAAGTATACCATCAAAGGCTCTCCACTTGTTTGTTGATGGAACAAGAGTGGCAAATACATTTTGTTTCCTTATCAATACTATAGATGGATTTGTTCATTTAAATCACCCACAAGAACATTAAAGGTTGGAATCCAATAGATAAATCACATAGGGGTGTGAGGAGGTAAACCATTTCAAGTTAGGGTTCCTAGACATCCAAAATTAATTTGAAAGAGAATAGGGAAATATAATGTGTGTGCATTAAATTAGTAATGTGTGCATGCTACTAAGGTGTGCACATTAGTTTTGAAAAATAACGTGCACACATTAGTAATGCATCTACATTTTTAATTTCAATAAAGAATAGCGTGAATTACTTTTTCCATATACGTGGTGGATTAGCTGTTCGCTTTGGTTTTAGGTTCGAATTTTCAAACATGTAGGTTGGGATTGTAAATAACAAAACTCGGTGAATCCAAAGGTGTGCACATTAGTTTTGAAAAATAACGTGCACACGTTAGTAATGCATGTACATTTTTAATTTCAATAAAGAATAGCGTGAATTACTTTTTCCATATACATGGTGGATTAGTTGTTTGCTTTGGTTTTAGGTTCGAATTTTCAAACATGTAGGTTGGGCTTGTAAATAACAAAACTCGGTGAATCCATGAAGATGGGTGTCTATTCAGTGAGAATCAGGTGCCTGAAAAACATAGCGGAAGCTATTCGGCCGAATAATTTTTTTGTTCAACCGAATAAATATGATTATTCGCCCGGGCCAATAATATTTAACAGTTCACCGTTAGAAATAACGGAGACCTCGATGTCTGTGCGAGGCATTTTCGACCGTGAAAAATGTCCGACTTTTTTTTCATTTATTCGGCCAAATAATTATTCGGCTGAATAATTATTCGGCATTTTTAAAAACTTCATAATTAACAAAAAATAAAATGTAGGTATGCTGTTTAAATTAAATTTACTATACTTTCTCAATTGAATTTCTGATGAATTAATTGTTGTTCCATTGAAATTTTTTAATAAGTTATATTCAAGTATATGTAGAAATAACTAAAATAGGAGGTTCTTATGTTCATGAACAGATTTCATGATTATAGAATGATTTGTTTGAGATTACTTAAAGTTTTAATAATTGTTCAAGTTGCTACAAATCCTCTACAAAAACACAAGAAAAAATAATTTGAAAAAAATATTAATAGCATGATGTACAACCAAAAATAATTTGATTATTATGATAGTTAATTCATACCTTACAAACAGAGTTCTTGAACTCTGTTCATGAACAAAATACTTTTTCTTATCTTTAAGTTTTGTAGATTAGTTTTTCATTTATAGAGTATAACTTTTATTACTTTTTATTTACAATTTTAAAATTTTTATTTTAAAAATTTTATAACCACTAATTTTTTTCACTTAGAATAGCGAGGTAGAGCACTATTTTAAAAGCTAAAAATATAAACATTCTAATCCATATTCTGATTATACATTAATGGATGTTAGGATATTCCTATACTCCATCCTAGTCCCACCAGTATTTTGATCATTTACATTTTCAGTCATGCATGCACTTTTAGGGTTTGCATGCATCATTTAGGGTTTGCATGCATTCCAGTGATCAGTCCCAACACCTAGCCCTCAGTTAGCTAGCCCCCAAATCTTCCTTCCACTCAGTTTCAGCCCTCCTAGTCTGTCATGTGCCCTCCTTTCACCTATTGCATGAGAAGGGTGCCTTTCTCACCTACCAGTCCAGTTTACTTCAGTTATCCACCAGTCTTTCCTTGATTTGAGCCAGACTGACTCCTCATTGCTGTTATCACTCCGATTGACCTCCGGTGAGACATGACTATTGTTCTGACTCCAGTTAGCTCCTCATGCGCCCTCCACTGAGCCTCCTTCATTCAGTTAGTGTCTCCATGTGCCAGTTACATTCAGTTACACCTACCACACTTAGTTAGACTCAGTTTGACTGACGGTTGACAGTTACTTGTGCATTGATGACTCCACCGATGATGAGATAGACTACTAGTTGTGCTCTGATGACACTCCAGTGATCCTTTGATCACTCCATGAAGGATAATTCGAATTACCACCTTGGCATTCGAATCCTCATGCATTGTACTACTTATTGTCCATATTGTGATTAATTAATTAGTGTGTGTGAAGTATTTTTGCTTCTATCCGAGTTCTACTGTATTATTATTCTATTGCTCATTATACTGCATTGACCACTCTTCTTCTATTTTCCTGCTTAATCATAATTACTCTTGTGAGGTATACATCATCTCTTAGATATGTTGTGAGGATTTTCACATGGTATCAGAGCACGGTGAGAGTATTGTTTATCTCCATTCCTGAGAGTTTTTTGCAGGTTATTATCAAGATTTCGAGTGTAGTAGCTGTAGCAGTTTCTGCATTTTTGCAGCAGTAGCAGTTGCAGATATTCTCTATTTTTTTGCAGGTCTTCTACAGCTTCAATGAATTCAGAAGAAATCCCTCCTCTTTCTCCACTCAACTATGATGAATGGAAACCACTGATGATAGCACATTTGAAGAAAAATGGTCTCTTTGATCATTGTTTTGAAAGAGAGTTCGAATCCTTTGAAGAAAAGAATGACTGGTTAGATGAAGGTGGAAGAGTTATTCAAGCCATGATGTTTGCTATGCATGAATGGATGTTATATGACCTCCTTGATTTTTCATCACCAAAAGAGCTATGGGCTCACCTAGATGTATTATTTGGCAGACAGAATGAAGGAATTGGTCCAAACCCCTTCAAGAGAAAGCAAAGGGATGCATTCGCCCTCCTTGATGATCTCATTGATCATGAACTAGTATCAAACACATCTCATATTGAAGTTGTCCACAAAGAACTTGCAGATTCTATACTCATGCTCCAACTTTCTTCTCTTTCTGTGCCAGCTCACACTCTAGATATTGCAGAAGGTCCTAAATCCTCTCTTGCACCAGAGTCTGTTGGTTTGCATCATGATCACATGATTATTTCAGAGGTAAAATCAGCTATTGGAGGTAATGCATTCGCTCTCCTCAAGCAATCACCTCTTATTTACTACTATATGATCATTATTCCATGCTTTCAGAAGGTTATTGAAGAATATGGCCATTGCCATTCGCTTGGGATAATTTCTCATGCACATCATGGTTTTGATCTCACCCCTGCTGGTTCAAAGGAGATCTCAAGAAACCATTTCCATCCGCTTGGGATCATTTCTCATGCATCTACTTGTTTTGATCTCACCTCTTATGGTTCAAAGGAGATCTTAAGCAACCATGATTCAAGTCTTGGATCTGATTTGGATTCCAAGCAATCTTTATTATTTGATGGTTCTTTTTGGCATAATCTCACCCATGATGGTGAGAAGACAAAAGACTATATGCACATTCATAGATTTGATCCTACCTCAGCTGATTCGAATCACAGGTTCAAGGATCATCCTCATACTTTTGGATTTGTTCTCATCACATTCGAGCTGAAGAGCAAGTACAAGCACATGCTTTTTGAGCATGATCCACTTCTTCCCAAGAAGAAGATACCTCCAGACATATGACCAAGCATCACACCTGCTTGAGTTTGGAGCATTTATTTTTTATGTGTGCCTTACAGTCTGTTTTGAGGGGGGGGTATTTTTTCCATGAAATTTTCCCCACTTCCTTGGTTTATTGACTGTTATTATTCATTGTATTGGGTGACCCTTGGTCTTAGTTACCAGGGCCCAGGATGGATTAAGGGGGGGTGTTAGGATATTCCTATACTCCATCCTAGTCCCACCAGTATTTTGATCATTTACATTTTCAGTCATGCATGCACTTTTAGGGTTTGCATGCATTTGCATGCATTCTAGTCATCAGTCCCATCACCTAGCCCTCAGTTAGCTAGCCCCCGGAGCTTCCTTCCACTTAGTTTCATTCCTCCTAGCTTGTCATGCGCCCTCCTTTTACCTACTGCATGAGAAGGGCGCCTTTCTCACCTACCAGTCTAGTTTACTTCAGTTATCCACTAGTCTTTCCTTGATTTGAGGCCAGACTAACTCCTCACTATTGTTATCACTCCGATTGACCTCCGATGAGACATGACTACTTGTTCTGACTCCAGTTAGCTCCTCATGCACCCTCCACTGAGCCTCCTTCATTCAGTTAGTGTCTCCATGTGTCATTTACATTCAGTTACACCTACCACACTTAGTTAGACTCAGTTTGACTGACGGTTGACAGTTACTTGTGCATTGATGACTCCACCGATGATGAGATAGACTACTAGTTGTGCTCCGATGACACTCCAGTGATCCTTTGATCACTCCATGAAGGCTAATTCGAATTGCCACCTTGGAATTCGAATCCTCATGCATTGTACTACTTATTGTCCATATTGTGATTAATTAATTAGTGTGTGTGAAGTATTTTTGCTTCTATCCGAATTCTACTGTATTATTATTCTGTTGCTCATTATACTGCATTGACCACTCTTCTTCGATTTTCTTGCTTAATCATAATTACTCTTGTGAGGTATACATCATCTCTTAGATCTGCTGTGAGGATTTTCACAATGGATAAAAAGCAGCTTGTATAACATAACGTATCTAACATATATTCAAACTTGTAATCAAGCTATAACATTAGACGTATTCATACCAAATTTTAAAGGGGCCCAAAAGATTATCTTTCATTCATCATATTTCCTATAGTTACAACTTACAATAAGGTTGCGAACGTACCCAACAAAATACGATAGTAAGAACAAACTGTATCATCAATTAACCAACCCTATAATATACTCTGTAAGTGCTTTTATACCATTTTTAGCTGCTAAGCTTGACCTTGATATTTTCTTTATTCCGCAACTTATTATCAAAATGAAGGGGCTTGTTGAACTCTGTTCGTGAACAGAGTTCATGAACTCAGTTCGTGAACAGAGTTCATGAACTCAATTGTATGATCAGTTCATGAATTTCATGAACTGTATGATCAGTTCATGAACTGTTCATGATATGTTTGATTAGTTCATAAACTATATGATCAGTTCCTGAACTGTTCATGATATGTATAATCAGTTCATGATATGTATGATCAGTGTTTCCATAATGTAATCCGAACCCAATACATTCCCTTATGTAAATCAAGCAGATGATAACAAACAACCCATTACCTGCGTAAACATAGTGTTGATTATAACTCCATATTCAAATGGTTATTCTTACTTGTCCTATCTATTTAGGTAAAGGTTACTTGGGGTTATACTTAATTTATATAATTAGATACGATGAAACCTATACATTACTATAACATGGATAATATCAATGAACGTTGTATCAACATAATGTACAGTATTGCTCTTGCTTATAACATTTAAATGTTTACTTTTATTACCCAAACGAAGCTTATTGCCATATATAAACTCATACCTTATTACTGGCTCTGTACTGTAGTATCATAACTAATAAGCCTATATGAAATTAGAGAATACACTAGCTTACTATAAATCCCGTAGAATAAGTGAGAGATGTTTTAACTTATGAACATTGATAGCTTGGCCAATCTTTAATACTGATATCACTTAAAGGTTAGACATAAGCAAGCTGCATATTGAATGAGTTGTAGTATTAATCTAAACCCTATGTTACTCGACAACTATTTACTAGTACTTATGATTATAATGGTTATAAGAGTTGAACCAATGGACTGGGTGGAAACGCGAAGGTGGGTAACACTTTGGTGAGAATCGGCGGGGGAAGAACTCTAGCGTAGGTTATTCGGCCGAATAACTTCAATTATTCGGCCGAATAATTAAATTATTCGGCCGAATAATTAAAGTTATTCGGCCGAATAATCTAGTATTTATTCGGCCGAATAATCTTTAACGGGCCACCGTTAGACATAACGGAGGCCTCGAAATATGTGCCATGGGTTAGCCGGACGGGGAAAACTCACGGCGGTGGCTATAATTGTTCGGCCGAACACTTGTTCGGCCGAATAATTATTCGGCCGAACAATTATTCGGCCGAACAATGGTTCGACCGAACAATTATTCGGCATAAAAGCTCGGTCCCGGCCCTTCACCCGTCACTTTCGCTGGATCCCGTGGACCCCTGTTGCGTTGATAGAGGCCCGTCTGCTCCGTCATCCCTCTGCCCTGTCGCCTGTCAGCCACTCTATTGGTCGACGGCGTGTGTTGTTAACCTGTAAGCCTGCGTGTAAGTCTTATGTTCGTCGTAGCCCACGCCTCTCCTATTCGTTTGTCAGAAAGCATCTGGTATCGCCACCTGCACGTAAGTGAGGTTCTCTGTTTTCTGCTTGTATGTAATATCGTTTCGGCCGTTGGACGCGATAACATCTGTAGCAGTTTTGGGCTTGTAGAGCTTCCCAGCGGTTGGTCGAACGTCGTTGAGGAGCTGCGGCTGGTGACAGATCGACACGGCGTGTGCAGAGGTAGAAGGTATCGTTTTTTCGGTTTTGAAAATGTGTATTTTATTGAAGGTGTTATCGTTATTTTGTGTTGTCTAAAATGTTACTGTTTTTACTGCAGGTCTCCCAGTTCGTCTACTACGGCCGCTCTGTTTCGGGTGATTCAAATTTTGATTTGCGCTGTCCTCGGCAAGATTTCAGGTTGCGCTCATTTGTTTTGGCTGCGTTTTAGAGGTAAGGTGGATATAGCTTTGTAATTCTCGTTTATTTTAATTTCCTGCGATCGTTTCGTTTAAATAACGTGTCGGCTGTGTCTACGGACAGAGTCCATAGACTCTGTATATTGCACTCTGTCCAACTGGGCAGAGGCCATGGGCTGCAACAGGGTAGATTCCATGGACTCTGCCCAGTTGGACAGAGTCCATGGACTCTGCCCAGTAGGATAGAGTCCATGGACTCTGTTCAACTGGGCGGAGTCCATGGACTCTGTCCAGTTGGGTAGAGTCCATGGACTCTGCCCACTTCATTAGAGTTCTTGGATGTTGGTCGTATTGAATGCCCAAAATGTCTTAAATTAAAATATGAAGAGGAATATTTAAATTTAAATATAAAGAGGAATATTGTCAAGTATTTTTTTAAATTGTTGTATTTGGCTGTGTTTAGAAAAGAAATTAAAGTAGGACAGTAATTTTATTTGGAAAGAACATTTCTAAGTTGTATGTAGGCTTGTTTTACTCAAGGACTCTGTCAACATGTCTAAGTTGACAGAGTTCATGAACTCTGTCAACATGTCTAAGTTGACAGAGTTCATGAACTCTGTCAACTCGTCTAAGGTGACAGAGTTCATGAACTCTGTCAACTCGTCTAAGGTGACAGAGTTCATGAACTCTGTCAACTCGTCTAAGTTGACAGAGTTCATGAACTGTGTCTGTTTACAAAGTGCAGAGATTAAGATATTAATTATATTACAAACTGCGGGGATAGATAGTTCAGATACAATCAAATTTTAGACAGTTAAACTCTATTTTTGATAAAACAATAATTTAAATGGACTTGAGGTACAAGGGAACTATAGACATGAATAGGCTTTAATTTAGAAGTATTATAGTAAGTTTTATGTAATTTAACACTCATGAACTTTGTCAACATGTTTTAGTTGACAGAGTTCATGAACTCTGTCAACATGACTTAGTTGACAGAGTTCATGAACTCTGTCAACATGTCTAAGTTGACAGAGATCAAGATATAAGTTATATTACAAACTATGTGGATAGATAGCTTAGATACAAACTCTATTTTTGATAAAACAATAATTTAAATGGATTTTATGTATAAGGGAACTATAGACATGAATAGGCTTTAATCTAAATGTACTATAGTAAGTTTTATAAAATACTAGGTGATGTTATGTCACAATGGTTTGAGTTTTATTCTAGTAAAGGTGGTGATCTTGGTATTGTGTTTTCTTTTGTTTGCAACATGGCAGACTTGGAGAACATAATACCAAGAATTGTTACCGTTATTAGATTGAAATTAAAGATCATTGTCAAACAAGGCCAATTTGAGAAACATGACATTTAACTCAATCATAATACTATGAACAGTAATTTTTTTTTTGTTCTATGGAACAATGAGATTATTTGTAGATATAATTTATGTTTAGAGTAATAAAATATCTTGTTTAAATTTGTAGTTTAAGAAACTGAAAACGATTATCAAAAATGGCAAATTTTGAAAACATTTCAACTCAAAACATAATACATGAATTGTCAATTTTTATTTTATTTTGTGCAATAATGAAAATATTTTCAAGATGTAATTTATGTTTTAGGTATTAAGTTATGTATTAAGAAGGTAAAACAGATTCATGAACTCATACTTTGACATAAAAAAATGAACCCATTACTTAGTACTTAACTATATTGGTTCCATTCATTTTAAACATCAAAAACACCTAAAAGATTGGTACATTAATTCATCATCTAACAATATTAGCTATACTCTTTTTGAAAACTATTAGATGATAAATTAGGTAAATTTAGGTACTTGTTAAATAACTTAGTCTCTTTAGTAGTTAGTTTTTAGAGTTCATAGAATTAACTTGTAAGATTTGAATATGTAATTAGTTGATTTGTCTTTAGGTGTAGGCATTATATATCAAATGGAAAGAGAGGATTCTTTGAGGCGAAAGCGTAGGAGGTCTTCACAATCTTCTGGGGTAGGTGGTACGAGTGATAATCGGAGGTTGTCAACCTCTCCTCGGGACTCTAATTTATTGTATAGTTCGCATCGACGAGGTGAAAGGGGTACAAATGATTCCCCTGTATCTTCTGTGGGAGAACGTCGATCTCGACCCTCTATTGGTACATATGAATATCAATCTTTTAACATTTATATATGCAAATTGTCTTTTTGTGTGTGCAAAATTTGTAGTTGTGTTTAAACGAGACTTTGTCATTTGAAGCAGAGCATGGATCGGAAGATGCTCGTAATTCTATAGGGAGGGAGACAGGGCAAGCAAGGGAGACGGATGACGGTGCAGAGCAAGGTTCTCAAGAGGCTCACCATTCGACACGAGGTGATGATGGTCGAGCTAGGACGCAATATGTTGAATTAACCGAGGGTTGTACACCCATTACAACATATCCATCTGATCTACCTCGGGAGCTTCCATGGGAAGGTGGTGATCATCAAATGACTCTTGAAAGATGTAGATCCCACTATGAGAAGTTGCAAAATTATTTGTCTACTATGGATCTCCCTCCGGAGAGTAAACAAAGTTTGGAGATTGTTTTGGGATCATTGCAAAACTTCATTCAAGCATATGAGAATCTCGGGCCAACTACATATGGTTTTGTAGATTTGATGCGAAGACGAAGGGATCAAGTGATGGGTCCAGACAAATGGGATGTTGTGAAAGAAAGAGTGACAAAAGAGCAGGCCAAATCAATGTTTAATTTCAAAGAAGGTTTGAAAAAAGAAATGTTGAAAGTGCAATATTTCAAACATCCTCATCTGACACACTTACTTTATGATCGGTTTCTTGCAGCCTATGGTCGTTTTCCATGGAACGATGAGGTTTCTCAGTATTTTGCTAGATTTTTTTATGCTGAGTTTTTTTTAAATATGAAGCCAGATTATACTGATGTTCATTCAAAATTTTATGGAGTTGGAAAGGGTCGAATATATGATCGAGAGGGTGCGCATAGAGATCCTGCAACTCTTAGACCTCCACCCCAGATATCTCGTCCACCTAGGTTGGTGGCATTAAAATCAGAGATGGAGCCCACATCTCAACTTGGGACAACAGCAAGGAATTTTGTTGGCGATGGGTTATCATCAGTATTAGTGGGAGTAGATGTGGGGTTGGTTAGAGAAAGGGCTCGTTCTGCTATTCGTCAAAAGTTTGTTTATAAAACTGATGATGAAATAGATGGAATGAGCATTGAATATTTCAGGGCATATGCGAAGATTTGTCGTGACTTAGCAGCAAATGTTATATCCAATGACACATCGAGTTTGGGAGAGGTTTGTTGACTACATGATATGATTTGATTTGAATTAAATATTTTATTTATTTTGATTTTATTTTTTTTTGTTACATTATCATAGGTACATTATGTAAATGTTTAAATTGGTTGCAGTTTTCAAGAATGATGAATGAACATTCTTTCCACATTTCAACTAGCGAAAATCTAGGGAGAGGTACATATTTATTATCAACATATTTGTAATTATGTTTGAATTTGATATATATATATATAAATTATTATTTTTTGAATGATAACTATGTATCTTATTGTTAATTTGACTCATCCATGCAGGTTTCTTTAGATACCAACTTTATAAATGATTTACCATCTATTGTGAGCTAATGTTTTTTAAACTTTTTGTTTTAGTTTTAAGTTTTAATTGGTATAGTAATTTTTTTGGTTTGCATTGTATGTTTTATTTATTAATACAATTTAAATTTTAGGGTGGAGATATAGGTTCTTTGCTTAATGAAGCAGATATTGGTAGAGAGGTAATTTCATTGATTGCTTTAATTTTGCTTTAATTTTGTTTACTGTTTTAATATTTTAATTTTTGTGGATTTAGATTTATGAGATTCATAAATTGATTTTATATATGTCGCAGCTTGGGTCTCTCAAATCTTTTGGAGGCAAAGGAAAAACTCCTTTGGAGGATGGTGGTGGACAAGCATTTGGAGTATTTGATGTAATATTGTTAATATTTGAATTGTTTTTTGATATATTAGTTTAATATTTTAATTCTTTGATTATAGTTTAAATAATTTAAATGATATGAACATAATTTTTTTTTACACATGTTGCAGGGAGGGTTGAGTCCAGGGGGAGGCCCGAGTGGAGGATAGCATGGCACGGACATTTTATTTTTATAGTTCATGGTGGACAATTTTTTGTTGTTGATATGCATTTAGATTGGAAACATTTGTTTTGGACATGTTGAGGAGGTTTATTTTTGGACTAGATATATACATATATGGATGTACATTGAATTTGCATGTTCATGAGTATTTTTTTGGAGATTATATACATGTAAATTTTGAACTTACATATTTCGTGAATCATGGTTTTTAAATGATTTAGTTTATTTTTGTTTATTTGACATATTTGGTATTAAATTTAGTTTAAAATATGTATTTGCATGTTTGAATGAATGAATGAATATATGTAAAAATGAATGTTAAGAAACATGACATTCTTGAATATTATTAAGTTTAAGAAATATTATTTAGGAAGTTTAAAAATGGATAAACATAGGTTTAAAGTTCATAAATGAGGAAGTTTTGATTGAAGTTTAAGAAATGTTATTTAGGAAATTTTTAAAAGTGGATGTTCACATATAGGTTTAAAGTTTATAAATGAGGAAGTTTTGATTGTTCGACATGAATGAATGATAAGATTGAGTGTATTAAGAACAAGAATGTTAGGAAGTTTAATAATTTGTTAGAAGTTTTGATAGTTATATGAATCAGGAAGTTTAAAAATGAATGTTGTCTTTGAATGTTAGGATGCTTAGAAATGTTAGAAGTTTTCATACACATGGATGAATCAGGAAGTTTAAAAGTGATAACATGTTGAGTTCAAACTTTAGAGATGTTAGGAAGTTCAAGAATGTTTGAAGTTTTGATGAAAATATGGATGAAATATAAAGTTTAAAAATGAAATTTAAGTACTTGAATGTTATCTTCAAGGATGTTATGAAGTTTTAGGAATGTTAGAAGTTGATAGAAATATGGAAGAAATAGAAAGTTTAGGAATGTTATATAAAGTTTTAGGGAATGGTAGAAGTTTTGATAAAAATATTGGATGAAATATGAAGTTTAGGTTCATGTTATGAAATTTAGAAATGTTAGGAAGATTATGAATGTTAAATATAAGTTTTGATAAAAATATGGATCAATTAGGAAGTTTAAAATGTTAAGAGTATATTCAAATGTTATCTTTAAATGTTCAGAAGTTTATGAATGTTAAAATTTTTGATAGAAATATGGATGAACTAGGAAGTTTAAAAGCAAATATATGTTAAGTTCAAATTTTGATATAATGGATTTTTAATTAATTTAATTTTTATTTTCAATGTTCAGGTACATTTGATGCGGCTGAAATCATGGCAAATGGGGGTAACGGTTTTTTGTTTTTTAATCATAAGCGAAGATTCCAGGATTGTGAAGTTTGTGTTAAGTTAGAGCAATGATTTTAAACAGGAATTTGATGAATTTTCATTGATTTGTTGTAAATAATCATTCCTCTAACTTAGCATAAGCTTCACAATCCTGGAATCCTTGCTTGTGATTAAAAATCAAATGATCGTTGTCTCCATTTGCCATGATTTCAGTTATGTGAATTTGCACAAGCGATATTTTAAATTAAAGATTTGGGGCGGAGAACTTGGTGAAAATTTACAGACATCTATTTAAGACATATTATACATTCAGGTTTTCGTTACCAAATAATTTTATACAAGCGATCATATTTTAAATTAAAGATTCGGGGCGGAAAGTGGCGACAACCACAGATCCGTTATATCATCCCTTAAGTGGTCTAATAGACATATGGGGACCCAAATAAAGTAAATTTCAAACAGAATTAAGTCAAAAATTTTACACATTGAAGTTTTCAATATCAAATAATTTTTGAATTCAAATTTCAGCATACTAGAATACAATTATTTAAACTTTTATATATTATAGTTCTTTTCAAGATTATAAACAAAAAAATAAAAAATATATTGGACACATTTGACAATGACATCGAAAAAATCATCTATTAATTTTAAATATATAGTTTTAAAAACATCGCAATGGAATGCCGTCTTCAATTATCCGTTCATGGTCATATTTGGACAGTTTCCATTTTTTATTTTTTAATTGTTTTTTCGATGGAACTTGAACCAATTTTATTCGAGATGCACATACTAAATGGCTATATTGACAACATATGACATCAGGTTCATAATCCTGAAAGTAGACATAATTTTGAGTCATATGGGTTTGCTGAAAAAAGTAGCCCTTTAAAATGATGGATCCTCTCTCGTATGTATATCCGTTGTCATTGTAGTCTTCCAATAGCTTCATTTTTCCTTCAGTGCATCGCATCAAATAATACTTCACATTTTCGTCGTTGTCGATAGGAGCAATCACAACAAAAACATCTCCTGTGCAAATTACAATTGATGTCAGGATTTTTAATTCAACTAAATTGACTAATATACATGTGTATAAAGTGAATGACAAGAATGAATAATCGATAAAACAGTGGTATGTGATCATTACCTTCTCTAACGAGATCTGAAATTCTGTCACCATCAGATGATATTGCTATATCTTCTGATTCTAATTCTTCTATGCTTGCTAGTGGCATTTTTCCTTTAGGATTAATTTCTGTGTGTTTCCAATGTTTCACGTAGTTGTTCGTTATGTTTTCACAAACTTCTGTAGATTCAATATTTTCAGTGCAAATATGGCAAAAGCATGATTGCTTTCTACTGTCAAATGCATAAATGTTTTGGAAGGCTTTTGTTTGAATAGAGTGAAAATCTCTAGTTCCTTGTATGGTGCTAGCGTCGTAGGGTATTGATCTATTTATATCTTGGATCCCGACATGCCAAAAAAACCTAGTAAACAAATGACAAATTTTGATGTTAGGTACATATATACTTTTTTTTAAATTGACTATAAAATATAAATTAAAATATTTGTGTGTACATACCTGCGCACATTTTTTTATTGTTGATTATAATCATGGTTTAGATGTGATTTACACCATTGGACAACCTCTGCAGCTGAATGGAATCGTGCAGAACTATGGTTCATTTTCCATCTTCGAAGTGCTCTTTTTACGCATGCTCCAGCACCATCATGTTCACCTTTTCCATGACCAGTTTCAAAGAAATTTCAGTGATTTTTAATGTTCAATGATTTATGAAGTCGACATAACCAATAAAATGATCGCGAAGATTTAAATTGTCCGGCACATCCATCTGACCATATCCAATGCTCATTGAATTTAATGTTACGTTCCTTTAGTGAATTGTAGAAAATACTTTCAATACAATGCTGAACAAAATGTGTATCGTGTGTACGATCGTCGCTGATATAAAAGTGATATTCTTTAATCACATCTCGATTGTCACACGTGCTTTCAATGCCATCAACATCCTGTTGAGAATGTCTATATAAAACATGGACGAATATTGAAACCTGGTCAGAATGATAGTATTCACTCTGTATTTCTTTCTGTGCAGCAAATGTATAATTTTCTGCAAAGTCAACCACTGACAAAATTGTTCCTGGTGGAAAAATTTCACGAGACTGTTTGAATTGAAGGTCTTGCCATCGTGCTCTATGTGAATGCTTGGTGTATTTATAAATTTCACTTTCGAATTTCTTGAGAAAATCTACCACACCTATTTTATCTTCTCGTAAATCAATCCTTTTGGAATGTACATCACTAGTACTTGGAATGTATTCATATCTTTTCCAATCAACGGTGACATTTGACAATGAGTGATCATCAGTGTCGATAGGATATTTATTGTGGTATAAAACCAAATTTCCACAACGATTACAATGTTTTCCATTGACACATTTTTTATTATAAAATACTTCATCGTGATTTCTCTCACATAGGGTTTGAGATATGAATTCACGTATTGTAGGCGGAGGCGGTGAATTTGTCCAAAACATTTTACCAAATTCAAGAAATGTGTCGTAATATAATTGGAATTGCACATGATAACGACAACAACATGTATCACGGATAGTAATAGGTCTAACATACCATGGTTTTAGTTGCACAAATGTAGTGATTGACACATTAATTCCACGATGATCTTCCTTGAATTTATTGAACAATTGTACTTGTGTCATATCCATTATATGTTTTGGACTGCTTACATATACTCCTCGTGATACTCTTTGTCGTATTACATCTCTTGAATTTAGTGAAACTCGAGCATGTGTCAACCAATATTCCCGTACAATATCTTTAACCCCTGCCCCCATTCTATCTTTGTAGGGTTGTCTACAAATAATTGCCCAGCAAGCAAGTTCATCATTTTCATCTATTTGCATTCTGAATTTGCTATGTCTGTATAATGTCTTTCTTGAGGTTCCAACTGCTTTTGCTAGCTGTGTTGTCAAACGTTTTTGTTTAGTACTAGTCGAAATAATTGCTGTATGAATTGCTCTTTGTGCAGCACTAATGTCTTTCTTCCTAGATTTTCCAAACTTTTTTATTGCATCACCTATATTTTCTATCACATTATGTTTTAATTTCGACTCTTTGGTCGCCTTGTGAATACCCAATAATGATGTAGCATCTTCTAACTTCTTGGTCACTAATAAACATCTCAAAATTTGTGCTTGTCCTGTTGCTGAATAATTCTTCAGAACATCATCATAAATTTTTTGAGCCGGATATCGTGCAGCGTGTATGGGTATTTTTTTCCATATTTATTGCAATCAACGTTTTCTAACGTTTCATCATCAATGGTGAAAGTACCTATACATCAAGATAAATTTAATTTAAAACATGCATCCAAAAATACAATTCATTATAAAAAATCAATTTGGAAAATACATTCAATATATACATACCTGGTCCAATTTTTGGTTCTTGAACTCGATCTTCAACATTGACTTCATCGACATTAGTATGTAAATCACTATTTACATCCTCAACAATGGTTTCTTCAACTTCAATTTGTTCCTCTTGTACTCTATTTTCAATTTCCATTTCATCGACATTATCATGTAAACTGTATTTTTATCTTCAATAATCGTTGATTGCGTTTCTGCAAGGCTTGCTTTGTTGGCATGATATTTAATTTTTTTCTTTTCTCTATTATCATCATCATCAACACGTTTACGATCATATTTTCTTTGACAGTTTCTCTTACTGCCCATGATTGTTTAATCTATAAATGATAAATTAAAGAAGATCATCATTTTATTGTAAATAAACAAAATGAATATTTAAAAACAGTTACGAAATTTATGAACACATGAACTGAAATTTACTTCACCTTATCAAAATCTTGTACTTGAGTCTTTTGAAGAAAAAGTCTTTGGAAACAAGTTTCTTTTGAAAAGAACCTTCTTTGAATGAAATAAGAACTTTTCGACAATAAATCACCTTTGAAAAAATCCCATTGGAAAAGAATAAGAACACTTTCAAAATAAATCTTCTTTGAAAAAATATCTGGGAAAAAGATTTTGTAAAAACCTTTGCAACGAAATAACTTTTTTGCAAAAATAACTATGGGAGACTTTGAAAAAATCTCTTTTTAAATAAATACGAAGGAAAAATATATTTCCTTTGTAAAAATAGCTTGAAATAAAATCTTATTTGCAAAAACGCCTTGGAATAAAAAATCTGTAAATGCACACTTTGGAAAGAAACATTTGCTGAAAAACCCATTGGAAAAAAATAAGAACACTTTCTAAATAAATTTTCTTTGTAAATCCACTGGAAAAAAAAAAAATTCTTTGTAAAAACCTTTGCAACAAAATATTTTTTTTGCAAAAATAGCTTGGGAGACTTTGAAAAAGCCTATTTTCAAAGAAATAAGAAGGAAAGAAACGTTTATTGCAAAAATATTTATAAAAAAAAACTTTGAAAAAAGTCATTTGAAAAAATCACTTGAAAAAATAAGAAAGAAAAAGACAATTCCTTTGAAAAATAACTTGGAATAAAAACCTATTGCAAAGAACTAAGAAATATAAAAACTTGGAATAAAAACTTATTTTGCAAAAATGCCTTAGAAAAATAATCTTTCAATGTATTTCTTAGAAAGAAGTAACAAAAAGAATACTTCATAAAAAAATTCTCTTTACAAAAAAGCTTTTTAGAAAACCCTTGAAAAAATTACTCATTCCAAAGAAATGAAAAGTGCAAATAGTTTGAAAAAATATTTCATAAAAAAAACTTTCTTTGCAAAGAAAGGCTCCTTAAAAAATCTTTGGAAAAAAACCCATTGCAAAGAAATAAGAAGTGCAAAAAACTTGGAATAAATACTCATTTTGCAAAAAAATTCTTCCAATGTATTCTTTTGAAAGAAGTAAGAAAAGAAATACCTCATAAAAAAACTCTCCTTGCAAAATAAGCTCCTTAGAAAATCCCTTCCAAAATACTCTGACCAAAAAGTATGCGAAATTGAAATGTGCGAAATAAATCAAAGTATTTAGTTTTATTTATAGGAGTGTCGAATATATATATATATATATATTTATTTTTATTTTTATTTTATTTTATTTTTTTTTTTTTTTTTTTTTTTTTTTCGGTCGACGAGTTTTTTTTTTACGTTTGGTTATTCGGCCGAATAACCAAACGTTAAATTGACGTGTCCGTTACGGAAAACAATTGTTCGGCCGAATAATTATTCGGCCGAACAATCTCCGAAACCTGAAAATCTGATTGCCACTCACAGTTTTCAGGTTTCTCCATTTTCGGAAGGTAAAAATGATCTGTTACACTATAAGGCGACTATCGGACTTGATACCATTAGTTTCGTTATTGAATCTACTTTCCAAATATATAGATTTCTTTATGTATAGGTAAGATCTGATATTTGTAATTGTTTGTTTTCTTAACAGGTGTCGAGTTTAGTTTCAGGTCTTTCAAAATGCGGTGAAATGAAAAATCTATAACTTTAAAAATACACCACGAAAAAATTTGAGAAAACTATGGTGCAGTTAATTGGCGTGTCTACTTCAAAAGGGTATTCATAAAAATTTTAGTTTTATATTCAGTTGAGAGAAAAGTGTTGCGACAAAATATATGTTGAAAATCGACAGGGTTTCCCCATTGATTGAATTCAAATGAATATAATAAGAAGTATATAGATCCATTTGTTACAAACTTATAGTCATGCAGTAGTATACTGTGTGTAGATTGTTGTAGCATATTTGTTTTTTTGCAAAACACAAGTTTAACAACGATTTTAGGTGTGCGACAAAACATGACTATTTTGTAGTCCTTTCGTTTTATAAGAACACACTGTCAAACATTTGTCGAATCGACATATCAAATATCAATATAAAAAATTGAAAAAAATATGGATAGCAAGCTAACATAATTCTCTAAAAGTTTGCTTTTAAGTGAAAAGTGAAATTCCAAACAAAAATATCACTTTTATTCGCCCAAAGATGGAAAACATGAAAAATTCAGAATTATTTTCTCACGGAACCCCCCAAAATAGACACCCATCAAAATGAAGGGGCTTGTTGAACTCAGTTCGTGAACAGAGTTCATGACCTCAGTTCGTGAACAGAGTTCATGAACTCAATTGTATGATCAGTTCATGAATTTCATGAACTGTATGATCAGTTCATGAACTGTTCATGATATGTTTGATTAGTTCATAAACTATATTATCAGTTCCTGAACTGTTCATGATATGTATAATCAGTTCATGATATGTATGATCAGTGTTTCCATAATGTAATCCGAACCCAATACATTCCCTTATGTAAATAAAGCAGATGATAACAAACAACCCATTACCTGCGTAAACATAGTGTTGATTATAACTCCATATTCAAATGGTTATTCTTACTTGTCCTATCTATTTAGGTAAAGGTTACTTGGGGTTATACTTAATTTATATAATTAGATACGATGAAACCTATACATTACTATAACATGGATAATATCAATGAACGTTGTATCAACATAATGTACAGTATTGCTCTTGCTTATAACATTTAAATGTTTACTTTTATTACCCAAACGAAGCTTATTGCCATATATAAACTCATACCTTATTACTGGCTATGTACTGTAGTATCATAACTAATAAGCCTATATGAAATTAGAGAATACACTAGCTTACTATAAATCCCGTAGAATAAGTGAGAGATGTTTTAACTTATGAACATTGATAGCTTGGCCAAGCTTTAATACTGATATCACTTAAAGGTTAGACATAAGCAAGCTGCATATTGAATGAGTTGTAGTATTAATCTAAGCCCTATGTTACTCGACAACTATTTACTAGTACTTATGATTATAATGGTTATAAGAGTTGAACCAATGGACTCCATCTTTACATGTTATACCACAGTCATTACCCATATTAGCTTATGTGTGATAATTAGGGGAATACACTATGCTGATACACTCTCAATATACATTAATTGTATAACATCAAGCATCATCATTGATTACTATAAACCAATGACAATAATGCTATATGATACTGTTTATATTGGTTATTACTCAGCATAACAAGGCTCATTGATTAGTGGATAACTTGTACTACATGCTTGTATTGATTACGATGGTATTTTATATTCATAATAGAACTAGTATGAACACTGATCTTACAGCACCTATATTAATAGTATAAGCTCAAGTACGAAACCAAATAAGGATGAGTTCATGAACAGAGTTCATGAAATCTATTCATGAATAGAGATGAACTCTGTTCATGAACAGAGTTCATGAACTTGCCTTCCCTCTGTGCTGTGTGGGCGACCTCAAAAAAATAGAGTTACATTCAACCACACCATTGTTACCATAATTCTTCTCGCTTTCTCAAAGCCTCTCAAAACATTCCACCATGTAATGCATAAGTGTTACCGAGACTGTAACATACCCATAATACTAAGTACTTTGTGGAGAAACATGCTATAGAGATTAAAATTTGATATATTAAACATGTCCAAAAATCCCAACTCTCCCATGGCTCTATTTACAAAAGTCCAATGTAGACCATACCAACCCGATAATGTATTTTTTTATTATCAAGGTCAACAACTATTAAAGAATCCTAAATGTATACAACTTGTACATAGGAAGCTCTGATTCACCTAATACTAAGGTTTGGTCTACAATTAGATTTCAAGAGGCAGATTCATAAGGATATGAGAAACATAGATCTATTAAAGTATGCATCAACGTTTTCTTTTAACCGTGATCATCTTAGTTTCTTTATCAGCTAGGTCTTAAAACCTTTATGCGTTACCATTTCGTTAGCAGCTATCAAGTACTAAGCTCGTATCCATCAGAAAACAATTGCGCTAGGCAGACTTTTAAAGGTGTCAAACAAACCAGAGATGGATCCTATTCATCCGTCAGCTCGTATGCTGATTGTCTAGATTAATAATAAATAACGTAGGTTAAATTAAATGTATTAAATAAAACCATTATAAAAAGAACTCTCCTTGACATGGGTGTTGTACCTATAATGGTTGGATGGTCAAAATTACAATTGATCATAACAACACTTACAATCTTTATTTTGTCTTATAGAACATAATATCTTTTTTGGGGAGATTAGGTTAAATGCTTGGAATGTTAAAATATCAAAACATGTAGAATGTGAATATGTTATGAGTTGATAGTTGTGTAAATGTAGATATCATATCAAATGGAAAGAGATGAGTCTTCGAGGAAAAAGCGTAGGAGGTCACGGTCATCAGGAATTGGTGTCTCGACTGATGATCAAAGGTTGTCGGCTTTACCTCAGGATTCAAGCTTATTGTATAGTTCACATTCATTTGATCATCGATGAATCAAAATGGGTACAAATGATTCCCCTATATCTTATGTGGGGGAACGTTGATCTCGACCTTCTGTTGGTATGAACATTTATGTCTTAATACATGTATCAATTGTAATTTTGTGCGTGTTCAAAAATTTTGTACATGTTTAATTTCTACTGTGTTTGTGCATGAAGCAGAGCAAGGTTCCGAAGAGGCTCATAAATCTACAGAGAGGGACGAAAATCGAGCAAGGAGGACAGATGTTGAACCCAATGTGGGCTTAGAGCAAGTTTCGCAAGAGCCTCGCAATTCTACACAGAGGGATAGAGATCAAGCAAGGACGACATATGTTGAATTAGATGTGGGTTGTACACCCATAAAAACTTATCCATTTGATTTACCCAATGAGTTTCCATGGGAAGGTGGTGTTCAACAAACGACCCTTGAAAGTTGTAGATCCCACTATGACAAGTTGCAAAATGATCTTTCTAGTTTGGATCTCCCTCCAGAGAGCAGACAAAGTCTAGAGATTGTTTTGCAATAATTGCAAACATTCATTGAGGCATATGAGGATCTCAAACCAACTACGAATGGTTTTATTGACTTGATGCGGAGGCGAAGGGCACAAGTGATGGGTCCGAACAGGTGGGAGGTTGTGAAGGATAGAGTGACCAGAGAACATGCCAAATTCAATGTTTTATTTCAAAGAAGGCCTAAAGCGAAAAATGTTGAAAGTGTAATATTTCAAGCATCCTGAACTTGCACATCTAATATACGATCGGTTCCTTGTAGCCTATGGTCGATTTCCATGGAACGATGAGGTTTCTAATTATTTTGCCAGATTTTTTTATGCGGAGTTTTTTTAAATATGAAGCCAGACTATAACAATCTTCATTCTGACTTTTATGGAGTTGGAAAGGGGTGAATATAAGATCGAAAAGGTTCTCTTAAAGATCCCTCAACAATTCAACCTCCACCCCAGATATCTCGCCCACCCAGGCTTGTGGCATTAAAATTGGAGATTGAGCCCACATCCCAACTTGGGACAATTGCTAGGGATTCTATTGCCGAAGGTTTAACGTCGGAATTTGTAGGTGTTGATGTGGGATTGGTTCGAGAGAGGGCTCTAGCCACAATTCTTCAAAAGTTTGTTTACAAAACGAATGAAGAGGTAGATGGAATGAGCATTGAAGATCTCAGGGCTTATGCTAAGGTTTGTCGTTATACAGCTTCAAATTTCCTATCCAATGACACATCTAGTATAGGAGAGGTCTGTCAAGTTTATGTACATACAATCTATTTAATTATTTTATTCATTTTGAATTGAACTTTTTGTTACATTATATCTATGAAATTATGTCTTTTTTAATGTATAGTAATAAATACATTACGTAAATGTTTATTGGTTGCAGTTTTCTAGAATGTTGAATGATCATAATTTTTGATTATCCACTAGTGAAAATGTAGAAGAGAATGTAGAAGAGCATCTAGGAGAGGTATATTTATTATTTACATATTTATATTTATGTTTGATTTAGATATTGTATGTTTTTTTTTAATTTTAATATATCTATGTATCTTATTGTTAATGTGACTTATCCATGCAGGTTCATTTAGATTCCAACTTTTTTGATGATTTTCCATCTCTTGTGAGCTCATGATTTTAATTTTTTTTGTTTCGGTTTTAAGTGAATTGTTTAATTTTAGTTTATTTTGCTTGCACAATGTTTTATTTATTAACAAAATTTAAATTTTAGGGAACACAAGAACATATGGAAATTGGTGGTGAGGATATAGGTTCTTTGATGGACGTGGATATTGGCACTGAGGTAATTTCATTAATAATTGAACTATTCTTTTCATTTTTTTTATAAGTTTAATATTTTGTTTTTTGAATTTAGTTCCTGATTGTTTGAATAATTTATGAGATTCATAATTTGCTTGTATACATGTTGCAGGTTGGGTCTCTTCGAGGCAAAGGAAAGAACCCAGTGGATGATAGTGGTGGACTTTCATTCAGAGGAACTGAGGTAATTTTATTAATAATTGAACTATTCTTTTCAATTTTCTTTTTATAAGTTTAATATTTTGTTTTTTGAATTTAGTTCCTAATTGTTTGAATAATTTATGAGATTCATAATTTGCTTTTATACATGTTGCAGGTTGGGTCTCTTCGAGGCAAAGGGAAGACCCTAGTGGATGATAGTGGTGGACTTTCATTCAGAGAATGATTTATATTGGTCTTTATTTGTTTTTCCATACTACCATATTGCATACATCTTCATGTTGATACATATGATGTAGCCGTTTTGGACATCTAGGAACTTTATTTTTGGATTATATATGTACATTGAACTCACATGTTCATGAACCTTTTTTTTGGATTATATACATGTACATTTATCTTGGCATATATTATGTACTTGCTTTGAATGATTTAATTATTTTTTTTGGCTAATTACATAGCATGTACTTTGTGTGGTAAATCCTTAGAATATGATTTTGCATGATACTCATGAATGTTTGTTCAATCTTGAAATGGTTTTAAAATATATTAGTACACATGTTTTAATGTTTAAACTACTTTATTTTAATGTTTAAATGATTCATGCTTTCAATGTTTAACTAATGATTCATATGTTCAATGTATGTTAAATCTTGAAATGGTTGAAAAATATATTTTTTAGATCATTGTGTGATGTAGAACAACACTATTTAGTTGATGTACTTTTTTTTGTTGTAATTTCCAGATTGCAAATTTTATGTAAAGTAGACATTAATTATTTGTTGATTTAAATTAGTTCATAGAATATAGTGTTTTGCAGTTTGCACTCCTAAAGCCTTTTTTATTGAATTTCAGTATATGCTAGCCTTAAGTTTTGATAGGTGCAATCTAAAGTTAGGAATGTTAAGACCTGCACGATTTAATCATTGAGTGCAGATTTTTTGTAGTATTGATAATTTTTTAGTGCAGATATAAAAATCTATGAGTGCATATGTAAAATATTTTCAATGTAGAGATGTAAATAAAATTTAGTGAAGGTTTCAATCCTCTTGGTTGTCTGATAATATATGATCTTGGTTTCAACAATAAACTTGAATTTCATATAAATGATAACTTGAATCTTATATAAATGATTCATACTTTCAATTTTTAACTAATGATTCATATGTTCAATGTTCAGGTACCACACTTTTGTTAGTTGGTGAAACTATAGATGCTGCTGAAATCATGGCAAATGGGGATTTAACGATTTTTTTTTTTTTAATCATAAGCAAGGATCCCGGGATTGTGAAGCTTATGCTAAATTAGAGCAATGATTTTAGACAACAATTTGATTAATTTTCATCGGTTTGTTGTAAAGAACCATTGCTCTAATTTAGCACAAGCTTCACAATTTTGGAATCCTTGTTTGTGATTAAAAATCAAATTATCGTTATCTCCATTTGCCATGATTTCAGTTATGCGAACTTAACTAGTTATGTTCAATTTCATCATCATATAAAATCAGATCTTCATATTATCTAGTTCAAATGGAACTAAATTCTATCTACACAAGTGATAATGTCAAGAATTCAAAATAAGATCATCATATAATCTATATCAAATGGAACTAAATTCTATTTTCACAAGTGATATTATCCTTGTGCATGTATCATTTATTTAAAAACCTTAGGTTAGCAAAGTTCTAAAAAATCCATGGATCATATTCATATGAATTGTTCAGTCCACCACAAAGCCACTAATGGATCAACCCATTTAATGGATCAAGAATAATAATTTCTCATTATTAAATACGTTAGAGAAGCATGAAATGGATTCATCACAATCCAAATCTTTTCACGAAATTACACATTAAAGACCACAGAGATTACCCTAAAATCCTTCAAATTCAATCAAGCCCAAATGGTTTTAACTATACAACTACATATCAAAATTGATAAGGATTCCAACTTACTCAATTAGCTTAATCTAATACTTAACTTCACAAATTATTTATTAATCAGGCTGCTGCAATTACAATATTCTGGTCGATTGGCTTCGGAGGGCGAAGGTCGTCACTGCAAACACAAACTCAGACTTAAGTGCCTATGCACAATTTCTTGGGCTCATTTATCTTTGGGGCAAAGCAAGCTGTAACTTACTCGAAAGCTACCTGGAGCACCAAGATATGTAAACTAGCACACCTAATTATAGGCTCATTTATAGACTGAATTTCTGATGCAATCTTTTACCATGAGGGCAAGCTGCAGAGCATACTCTTCGACTCTACTTGTAGAGCTCAACACATGAGCGACTCCAAACTTGGATGCATAACAATGATCCTGTGTCTCTTATTTATATAATGCTAGCCAGTCACCCGATAACCACTAACTGGCACTCACAAGTCATAAAGAAAGATTTTGGGGTGATAGTGGGACCGCACTATCATTATCTCATCCCTTCATGGTCCGAAGACATATGGGAACCCATATTCCATTATGATGGACATACTACTGGCCGACAACCTTTACATATATGGTTGACAAATTACAAAGTGGAGCATCAAATATCGGCCCACCACGGCTTTCAAATGACATAAAGAAAAATGTACAAAGATTCTAAATCAATCGTATGGATCATGTGCTTGCCGACAAATACAGATTTCTTTGTTGCCGATGTCGACACCTCCACAGGGACAGTCAAATCCTAGCACAAAATCTTCGTCCAAATCATCATATGGTGGAGCATCTTTAGGAGGTAGTGGAGGATACAGGTCAGGACTAAAACACCTTTCCACATCTGAACCGTGAAAGATTGGATTGCTTTCACACAAGAACTCACCTTCAAAAAGAGATTCGACCTGGAAGTCAAGAGGGATTCTTCTGGTATGCAGCTTGGCATCGATGCGGTTCCCGTCACGGTCACGCTTCACAAATTTTTGCTCTGTGTAAATGGTATGCTCTAAGCGAGTATACCGTCTTCCTTGGTGACGCAAAAGAAACTTAAAACACTGATGGTTTTGATCAGCGACCTCCATGTCAGCTTAAAGATGAAGTATAAAATTAGCATGTCTATTTACCCAATCCTCACGCGGGCAAAACTTATCTAACAACACCTTAGTCCAACCGGACCAAGCTTTATTCCGTAAATTACCTAGATCACCGCAGATCACAATAGATCGCTCTTCACGACAAAATTGGAGAATGAGATTATAACTGGACCAAGTTAGGTTTCCTTCTCCAATGTCAACATACCAGACAAGCTGGCCATCTTCTTCATTGCAATCTATCCAGAGCTCTCTGCATTTCTTCAACTTCTCTTGAGCATTCGAAAAACTTATGAATGCTATTCTTTCCCACCTTTCAAGAATTTGGATCTTCAGAGGAGTAGCTTGGATCTGCTTGATTAGCGTAATGTCCAAATATCTTTCAGCTTCTCTTCTGGATGCAAAATCTAGAAGCTGTCTTCGTTCTTCAACAGTAAGGGAATCATCCCATGGCTTTAGAAACAAGCCATTTCTTGGCTGGTACAAAGGCTGGACAAGAGCTTTGCCTTTGTCAGAGCTAGAAGAGCCAGGGGTGAACATATTCAAAGCAGGAGGTGAAGCTGCAGGCTGCGATTGTTCCCTTGTTAGTATATCAGCCAAACAATTCAAATAACCAGGCTTATATACAATTTCATAATCAAAATTACTCAACCAAATAAACCACTTCAAAATTATACTGCTATTCTCTGCCATCAAATTCTCATTCTTACAGATTCCAAGAATAATCTTTAAATCTGTTCTAATGATAAATTTGATAGGCTTCAAAAACAAAATAAAATGTTGTACAGTCTTCTTCACTGCTAAGATCTCCTTATGGCTGGACGGATAGTTTAATTCAGCCGCTTTGAATGAACCCGAACCATAACCACAAATATTTTCTTTGGCATCAATTATTTCTATGAGAACACCACCCCAAGTGGAAGAAGAAGCATCGGTCTATATTACCAATTGACCGGAACCTTGAGGTAAAGATAATGTCGGGAGATTCTGAACTTTGGCTTTGATTGTCTGGGCTGCCAAAGTCATCTTATCGGACCATTTAGGAGGATTCTTTTTTAGCCTTTGTTGTAAGACATGAATGTCACTTTCCCGTCCTCGATAAAATGGCCGAATGTAATTCAAACTTCCTAAGAACCTTTGAAGCTGAACTTTTTCCAAAATTTGGTCAGGAAACTGACTAAAAACACTGAGAACATGCTTTTGAAGGATTACCTATCCTTTTTGGATTTTGAAACCAAGGAAATCCATTTCAGTCTTACCTATCTCCATCTTGGATTGAGACATGACTAAACCATGCTTATAGACCAGATCATAAAACATTTGCAGGTGCTTAAGGTGTTCCTGCAGGTTCTTAGATCAGATCAGAATATCATCAATGAATACTAACGCCCATGACTTATCATGGAAAATATCTTCCATCCTTTTTTGGAATTCTGATGGTGCGTTGTTAATACCAAACGGAAAAACTTTCCATTGGTATTGTCCATGAGGGACAACAAATGCCGTTTTGAAACGATCCTTTTCCTCTATGCCAATATGGTAAAAGCCAGACTTTAGATCAAACTTGCTAAATAGAGTACAACCAGCAATTCTCTGTAACAAACTTGCTTTATCACGCAATGGATATCTGACTTTCTGCAAAACTGTATTAAGGGGTTTATAATTCACAACCAATCTGGGCTTTCCCCTTTCTTGCTCAGAGTGCTTATTTACAACAAAAGCACGACACGCCCAAGGACTCTTGGAGGGCTCAATCAAACCTTTCTCAAGCAACTCTTTAATTTCTTTTGCACAGAATTCTCTTTCAGAGGGAGACACTAGGCGAGCTCAGGCTTTCATTGGCTTGATCTTTTGGAGTGGATCAAAAGGAAATGATACAAAATATTTCTCCCTTTTCCAGAAAGCATTTGGGCTCTCTGAACAACAATCTGTAATCAACTTTTCAGTGATAGCTGCAAGAGATTTATCTTTATGCATTTCTGCATAGGCAATACAACGCTCCATTTTATTCAAATCTGCAACCTTGGGTTTGGTCACTGGTTTAGACTCTACAAGCTTACACTTATACGTAGGCTAAAAAAAAAAGGACAAATGACAAGCTGGTTATCTATGGTGCAAGAAAATAGCATTTTTGCAGTATCTATAGAGAAGGGACTGACTCTTAGCAAAAACTCAGAACCAACAATACAATCTTCTTTAATACTGTCTAATCTGTACAGCGACAAGGTATTATTTTTATTGGAGATTTGTACAGGGAAATCTTCTACTTTTCCATATAGAAACACAGGAGTTCCTTCAATGGCTGAGCCATGATCTTTACTCTTTTCCCAATAGAAAGGAGGTATAGCAGAACCTTTTGCAAGATTCAATTGACAGCCTGAGTCTACCATACAATCTAAGGCATAATACTGATATTCAGGAGGACAAAACAATAATTTTATATACAGTTTTGGACCTTGAAAACTTCCTAACAAACTAGGAACTTGGGAAGCAGGAGAGGAAGGAGATTGAGGAGAGGAAGAAGGAGACTCTTCTTTCTTTTCTGGATTCTCTAAAGCTTGTTCCTGGTGTTTACTGAGATCATCATCAGAAAACTGGTCTTTCTCCATAACTAGTATCTTAACCATGTCTTTTAATTCCTCGATTTCTTTTACAAGCTTCTTCAGAGACTGTTGCTTTTCCTTGATTTGGAGCCTTAACATTTTCTCTTTATCCTTTCTATAGCTCTGTCTTTCTTCATGCTGGTCAGGGTAATTTCTATACAATTCTATAGGATTATATTGCAGAGATAAGGCTGGAGTAGCACTTACCTTTTCTTTACCCTTAGCATTCTTTTGCTGCTCAAGAAGACGTAACAATTTCTTTTTCTCTTCTTTGAGATCATGTCTCTTGATATACTGGAAAATAGGGACAGTAGCTAATTGCAAATCAATCTCAGCCAATTGTTTTTCAATGGATTGTTTCTCGATGAAAGAGAACATACTCAGAGAAAAGTCAAACTCTGGAGGCTCACACCCCCCCAAATTTGCATCCTGACTGGAAGCATCACTGAAATCAGAATCAGAACTGGAGTCTGACTCGATGGAAGGAGAAAATTTTGCAAGAGAAACATCGTAATTTGAATCATCAGATTCATCTGGTAAAAAGATTACTTCTCCTGAAGGAGGAGGAGTATCTGCTGAACAAACACAAAGATCGCACCAATGTGGATCCAAGTTTACACACAAGGCTGCAAGTCTCGGCCTTGATTTTCTTTCTGGACATTTCCCTGCCCAATGACCCTTTTGGCCACAGATAAAGCAAACATCTTTATCTTTTCTCTCAGAGCGGCGTTTCACAAAGTGTCTTGGATTAGATTTATACTGAGAACAATATTTTTTCTCATAGTGCTTGTATCCATGCCTTTTCTTATGCTTATAGGGATTATCTGGATGGTACCGCGAACTACTGGTATAAAATCCCTTTTTCTTTCTGCACTTGTAGGATTCTTTTCCAAAATGTCCACGATTGTGGGCACCGCATCCCCAATCGGTCATTCTTGCAACATCTTTGCAGAAAGATGCATAATACATTTTTTGGTGCCGCTTGAAATCTTTACTGACTCGGCGCTCTAAACAATGTTCTTGCCAAGTCTCTAAAATATAAGCATGCAGTTGGGCTAAATACCTACCACGCATTTCAATACGCTTATCTTTCATGAATTGTTCAACTACATCTGGGACATGACCAGGAAAGCTCCTCAGGTAGTGTTTAAGGTAGGATGGGTCTCCAGACTTACCAGAGGAAACTAACAAATTTTGCATATAGCAAAAATATTCTTCACTTTTACTCAGATCACATAATCTAGCAGACATGAAAAGTGAATCCAAATGGTCATAATCCTCACCATCATCAAGACCATAAAATTCCTTACCTAAGGCTTGTAGAATTTGTTGATCTGCATCATCAACAGCGAGCATTTCATTTCGGGCTTCCTGTGGCATCCACTTCCACCACTCATGAGCAAGGCCTGAAAGACCTGCTATTAATTGCGTACCCAAACTCTGGCCTGTAAGGTTGTTATCCTTATGTTTCTTGTACAAAACCCATTGTCCTAACATTTGTATTGCATTCTTTATATCAACCCTTGATTGACTCTGGATGTTGAGAACGGGCTATTCTGGCATTTGGGACAACAAGTTATTCATAGAATTGATTCCAAAATGGAATCGGTGAGACGGAGCTGTGGATGCATCTACATCAGTCATGTGGACATCGAATGCAGAAGGATGAGCAGGTCCACGGTTAGAGGATGAAGCATCTTGGGTATTGTGGAATCCTATTTCTAAGGCCGTAAGATACTTGGATCTAAAGCAGGCTTGAACTTTTTAAACTCTGAGATCCATTCTTCTATTTCTTCTTTTTCGGCTTCTCCTTGTCCAAAATCAAATTCTGGACGAGTCTCAGTTTCAGACAGAATGAACTGACTAAAGGAAAGACTCTTTCCATGCGAGGATTTCCTTTGATGTCCTTTGGTAGCTAATGCAAAAACATGTTCACTTACAATATGAGACTTTTTCGTCAGATTTTCTATTTTTGTCAAAAGCTCTTCTAGCACAGCTAGTCTTCTATCAGATTTGGCAGAGGCTTGTTCTACTGCCATCCTTAACTCTGTGGAATCATGCAAGAGATGATCCAACAATTCTAGCTTTGTTGCTAGAGTACTTATTTGTTGTTTTTGTTCTGCCATTTGCGTTTTAAGATAGATGATATCCAGAGCCATATCATCTAGATTTCTTGTAGTGTGTGTCTGCTGCAAGTTACCCCAATTAGCCAGTTTTATTTCATCAGAGACTAATTGGTCAGGGGCAGAAGACTTCTGTGGAAGAAACTCTTTTTTTGCTTGGCCATCAACTGAGAATTGGCGGAAAGGGGTCTCTAGGAGATTGCATCCTGGGATAAAAGACCTATTTCCGGCATTTAAAACTTCCACACCTGTACCACTCCTAGGAAGAGAAAACATTCCTAAAGTGGGTAACTCCTTGTTTTTGTGGTGCTGAATGCGCTGGAGTATTTTATGACAGGCAGGGCATTCCTTATGTTGGCCACGATGTTCATTATCAAACAACCCTGTGAAAGAAGGTTGAGAAGAAGAAGGAACATAATTTGCTTCAGCTTGGCACCGAGCATTATTATAAGACGAGACAGAAGTAGATCTGATTAGTGGAGGTTGAAATCTGTGAGTGGGGCGTTCTTCTGGAACACGAAAAGAACTGGTTGCAGAATCAAAGGTAAGAGGCTGAGCAGCAAATGAATTGGCTAGCCTATCATTATTACGCAGTTCTGTATACTTGACTTTCCACTGCCCAAGATAATTGATACCCGTCCAATCAAATGTGACTGGTGTAGACTGTTTTGATTTTTCCTTTTCCACCACGCTGTGCAGCTGAGAACTCTGATGCACGCGAGAGTGAAGTGGAGGTAAGTTATCGTTCCCAAACCGAATAAGTACTTGGGTTTTCAACTGGATAATCTTTGATCCAGTGTCCATGTTAAATCCTTTAGGAAAAATGTAAGCTTTGAGCAGATCATAGATATAAGGATCCTCCAAACTAACAGAATATTTAGGGTAGATGGTGCCAAAGGCAAGACCATCATGCAAAGGTGCGGTGAAACCGCCAATTATTGCATCGACAAAGTTACGGTGCCGAGTGTCTATAGCTACACACATAGAAGAGACAGGAAGATAGGGACGGACTAACGGACCAAGTCCAAGCTTTATTGCTCCTAAATGAGCATATTTATAATTCTGGGATTTCACCCAATCGATTTGTCTTTTTTCAATAAGATTAATATGGATAGGTTCATCCTTATCGGTGAACGACACATCAACAGAAGACACTTTAATCTGTGTTGCAGACAGTAATTTCCACCAAGGCAACTGATAGACATCTTTAGGCAGAATTGCAGGAAACTGCCAGTTTTCAGATAGATTTAAGTCTTGGATATGAATAATAGATGAATCTTCTGAAGTAGATGTTTCTAGAAAGGATGATCTACGTTCTGCTAATGAAACTTCAGTGTCATTAGTTGACTCACAATCTAAGGTAGCGAGCTTAACTGTATCCATTGCAGGGTCCATGATGTTATGGGATTTTAGCTCACGTTAGTCTTCGACAACTTACGAGGATTTACTGCGCCTTCCCACGGATATGACCTCTATGCCTTCGGACAACCCTATATCAAATCCCTCACGCCCAACAATTTACTTAGCGGTCATTTCCACCATCTACAAGACCAGTTATTCCAGATTGCAAGTAGATAACACATAAATTTAATACAACAGATTTAGTAGATATAAAGAAACAAACATTCACTTACAGAAAATAGCCAACTAAACCAACTTGTTCTGGCTCTGATACCAACTACACCCAATATCTCAACTTCACAAATTCTTTATTAATCAGGCTACTGCAATTACAATATTCTAGCAGATCGGCTTCGGAGGGCGAAGCTCGTCACTGCAAACACAAACTCAGACTAAAGTGCCTATGCACAATGTCTTGGGCTCATTTATCTTTGGGTCACCGAAAGCTGTAACTTACTCGAAAGCTACCTGGAGCACCAAGATATGCAAACTAGCACACCTAATTTTGATAAGGATTCCAACTTACTCAATTAGCTTAATCTAATACTTGTAAAATTATATTTGCATTCAACATTACATAGCTGAAATATAACATTTTTCAACTTTTATTAAAGTGCTCATTACCAAATAATTATCGAATCGATTTCAACATGCTAAAATACAATAATTTAAACTCTAATTCTAGTTCTCATTCAAGATCATAGTCATAGTTCTAAATATAAAAATATATTTTACACAAAATTTGACATGCACAAAAACATCGATCAATTCATTTTCGATATAGTTAAAAACATCGAAATGGAATGTCGTCCTCAATTATTCGTTCATGGTCATACTTGGACAATTTCCATTTTTTAGTTTTTGATTTTTTTTTCGATGGAACTTGTACCAATTTTATTCGAGATGCACATACTAAATGACTATATTGACAACATATAACATCAGGTTCATAATCCTGAAAGTAGACATAATTTTCAGTCATATGGGTCTGCTGAAAAAATAGTCTTTTAAAATGGTGGATTCTCTCTTATATGTAAATCCTTTGTCATCGTAGTCCTCCAATAACTTCATCTTTCCTTCAGTGCATCACATCAAATAATATTTCACATTTTCTTTGTTGTCTAAAGGTGCAATCACAGCAAAAACATCTCCGATGCAAATTACAATTAAAGACAGGGTTTTTAAATCAATTAAATTGGCTATACACATAAGGTGATGGACAACAATAAACAATCAACAAAGAAGTTGTAAGTTCATTACCTTCTCTAACAAGATCTGAAATTCTATCGCCATCAGATGATATTGCTATTTATTCCGATTCTAATTCTTCTAAGCTTGCCAGTGGCATTTTCCCCTTTGGATTAATCTCTGTGTGTTTCCAATGTTTTACGTAGTTGTTCGCTATGTTTTCACAAATTTATGTAGATTCAACATTTTCAGTGCAAATATGACAAAAACATGATTGCTTTCTACTGTCAAATGCAAACACGTTTTGGAAGGATTTTGTTTGAATAGAGTGTAAATCTCTAGTCCCATGTATGGTGCTAGCCTCATATGAGATTGATCTATCTATATCTTGGATTCCAATAAGCCAAAAGAACCTACACAATATACGATAAATCGCAAAGGACAACTTTTAATGTTAGTGTACATATACTTAAATGATAGACTTGCAAATAACATTTTTTTAAATTGACAATTAATATAAATTAAAAAAATCGTGTACATACCTGCACACATCTTTTGATTGTTGATTATAATCATGGCTTAGATGTAATTTACCCCATTGGACAACCTATGCAACTGAATGGAATCGTGCAGAAGAATGGTTCATTTTCCATCTTCGAAGTGCTCTTTTTACGCATGCTCCCGCACCATCATGTTCACCTTTTCCATGTCCAATTTCAAAGAAATTCTAGCGATGTTTAATGTTCGATGCTTTATGAAGTTGACATAACCAAAAAAATTATTGTGGATATTTAAAATGTCCCGCACATCCATCTGACCATATCCAATTTTCATTGAATTTAACTTCACGTCTTTTTAGTGAATCATAGAAAATATTTTCAATACAATGCTGAACAAAATGTGTATCATGTGGTGATCGTGTGTACGATCATCGTTGATATAAAGTGATATTCTTTAAAGATTGTCACATGTGCTTTCAATGCCATCAACATCCTGTTGAGAATGTCTATATAGAACATGGACAAATATTGAAACTTGGTCAGAATGATAGTATTCACTTTGTATCTCTTTTTGTGCAGCAAATGTGTAGTTTTCTGCAAAATCAACCACAAACAAAATTGTTCCGGGTGGAAAAATTTCACGAGACTGCTTGAATTGAATGTATTTCCATCGCGCTCTATGTGAATACTTGGTGTATTTATAAATTTCACTTTCAAATTTCTTTAGAAAATCCGTCACACATATTTTATCTTCTCGCAAATCAATTCGTTTGGAATGTGCATCACTAGAACTTGTAGCAAAATTGTTGTATTCATATCTTCTCCAATCAACGGTTACATTTGACAGCGACTGATCATTATCAATAGGATATTTATTGCAGAATAAAACAAGATTTCCACAACGATGACAATGTTTTCCATGGACACATTTTTTATTATAAAATACTTCATTGTGATCTCTCTCACATAGAATTTGAGATATGAATTCACGTATTGTGGGGGGAGATGGTGAATTTTTCCAATTTTTTTTACCAAATTCAAGAAACGTGCCGTAATATAATTCAAATTGCACATGATAATGGAAACAACATGTGTCACGTATAGTAATAGGTCTAACATACCATGGTTTTTGTTGCGCAAATGTAGTGATTGACATATTAATTCCACGATGATCCTCCTTGAATTTATTGAACAATTGTACTTGAGTCATTTCCATTAAATGTTTTGGATGGCTTTCATATACATTTCGTGATACTCTTTGTCCTATCACATCCCTTGAATTTGGTGAAACTCGAGCATGTGCCAACCAATATTTATGTACAATATCTTTAACACCTTCTCCCATTCTATCTTTGTAAGGCTGTCTACAAATAATTGCCCAACAAGCAAGTTCATCATTTTCATCTATTTGCATTCTGAATTTGTTATGTTTGTATAATGTCTTTCTTGAGGTTCTTATTGTTTTTTCTAGTTGTGTTGTCAAACGATTTTGTCTAGTACTAGCTGAAATAATTGCTGTCTGAATTGCTCTACATGCAGCTTTGGTATCTTTCTTCCTGGATTTTTCAATTTTTTTATTGCATCACTTATATTTTCTATCACATTATGTTTCAATTTCGACTCTTATGTCGCCTTGTGAATACCCAATAATGTCATAGCACCTTTTAACTTCTTGGACACTAATAAACATCTAAAAATTTGTGCTTGTCTTGCTATTGAATAGTCTTTGAGAATATCATCATAAATTTGCGTAGCACGATATCGTGCAACATGTATGGCTATTTTTTCTCCATATTTGTCGCAATCAATGTTTTCTAACATTTCATCATCAATGGTGAAAGTACCTATACATCAAGTTAAATTTAATTTAACATATATCCAAAAATACAATTCATTATAAAAATAAATTTGGAAAATCATAATATATACATAGCAGGTCCAATTTCTGGATCTTGAACTTGATCTTCAATATTGACTTCATCAACATTAGCATGTAAATCACTATTTACATCTTCAACAATGGTCTTTTCAACTTCAATTTGTTCTTCTTATACTCTATTTTCCATTTCCATTTCATCAACATTATCATGTAAATCTGTATTTATATCTTCAATAATTGTCTCTTCTATTTCTGCGACCCTTGCTTTTTTGGCATGATATCTAAGTTTTTGTTTTTCCCTATGAGCATCATCATCACGTTTACGATCGCTTTTTCTTTGGCCGTTTCTCTTACTACCCATGATTATTTAATCTATAGAGGATAAATTAAAGAATCATCACTTTATAGTAAAAAATTAAAAATATAAGATTTAAAAACATGAATTGAAATTTACTTCACCTTATAAAAATCTTGTAAGAGTCATTTGAAGAAAAACTCCTTGGAAATAAATTTTCTTTGAAAAAAACCCTTGAAAAGAAATAAGAAATCTCCTTGCAAAGAAATAAAAAACTCCTTGGAAAGAAATCTCCTTTGAAGAAAAACTCTTTGGAAAGAAATAAGAACTCCTTGGCAATAAATCTCCTTTGAAAAAACCCCTTGGAAAGAAATAAGAACACCTTGTAATGAAATCTTCTTTGTAAAAACCCTTTGGAAAAAAACTCATTTGAAAAAATACCTTGAAAAAAAAACTTCTTTGAAAAAACCACTTGGAATAAAAACTCAATAGCAAAAATACCTTGGAAAAAAAACCATTTGAAAAAACCCCTTGGAATAAAAACTCATTTGCAAAAATACCTTGGAAAAAAAACTCTTTGAATGTACCCCTTGGAAAGAAATAAGAAGGAAAAATACCTTAGAAAAAAAAACTCGTTTTGCACTCCTTGAAAGAAATCTCCTTTGAAAAATCCCTTCAAAAATATTTTATAGAGACATCTACGAAAACAAAAGATGCGAAATAATGACTCTATTTAGTTTTATTTATACAATTATAACTAATCTAATATCTTTCTTTTCTTTTCTTTTTTCTGCCGACGAAAACAATTTTGCATTTTGTTTTTCGGTCGAACAACCGTTGTTATTTTTAACGGTTGGTAACGGAAAATACTTATTCGGCCGAATACTTTCTGAGACCTGAAAACTTCACAGTTCTTCACAATTTTCAGGTTTCTTCATTTTCGAAAGGTAAAAAAATCTTCTACACTACAAATCGACTATCGGACTTGATACCATTAGTTTCATCATTGAATCTACTTTCCGTAGGTATAGATTTTGTTGTGTTTAGGTGAGATTTGATTATTTTAATTATTTTTTTTGTTAACATGTGTCCATTTTGGTTTCATCTCTTTCAAAATGCGGTGAAATGAAAAATCCATAACTTCAAAAATACACCATCAAAAAACTTGAAAAAAATATGGCGCAACTAATTGGAGTGTCTACTTCAAAAGGGTATTCTTAGATTTTTTAGCTTTATAGTAAATTGAGAGAAATGTCCCGCCACAAAAAACATTTTGAAAATCAACAAGCTTTCCCCATTGATCAAATTCAAAAATAATAATATTTAGTTAGTATATAGATCCATTGGTTACAAACTTATAGTCATGCAGTAGTACATTGTGTGTATATTGTCGTAGCATATTTTGTTTTTGCAAAACACAAGTTTAACAATGATTTTAGGCCCGTCACAAAACATGACTATTTTTTAGTTCTTTCATTTTATAAGAATATACTATCAAACATTTGCCAAACTGACATATCAAATATCAATAAAAAAATTTGAAAAAATTATGAATAGAAAGCTAACATAATTCTCTAAAAGTTTTCTTTTTACTGAAAAGTGAAATTCTAAACAAAAATATCACTTTTATTCGCCCAAAGTTGAAAAACATGAAAAAATCATATTTATTTTCTCATAAGACCCCCCAAAATAGACACCCATCTTCATGGATTCACCCAACTCGTCCATTTTTTCATTTCCCTATTTTTCAACCTTGAATCTACATATGCTCTACATGTTTGTTGCTAATGAAATTGCACACACTTATAGATCTCTACGTGCAAATTTCATATATATATATATATATATATTAGGAATACAATATTGTTTTATATTTCTTATTCATTTTTATTTGGTCATATGTCAAATTTCTAAAAAACATAGGCCCCTAGTTTTCTTTGTAAATTTTTATTGGTCTACCTATTTTGAAAATGAAGAAGAACCCAGACAAATATAGATGTAGACCTACACACTAAACAAGATTTTATTGATTGCATTAAGACCCCCATAGCGGAGCCTAATGCTCCATCTTATCCTTATATGGATTCACTAACTTTATTAATTTAAAAAAATATAAAATCAACAATAGAAGTTATGGAAAAATAGTGTCGTGCAAGAACTGCCTATTATCTACAATTCTAGGCCTAGGGCCTAATGCGAACATATGCATTACGTTTTAGAAAAAGGTAGCATGCCAATATTAGGAGAACACCATTTTCTTGCAGTTATACTAATTTTCCATAGATAAAAGTTTTATATTCCATAAGGTAACTCAATTGCCTTTGTTTCATCTTTTTACACCGTGCTCTAAAAAGTTGTTTAGGTACCTCTTATATTTATTTTTAGTGATCATATTTTTATTTTTCTAAGTTTTCATTGCAACTAATGTGTCATTTTTGGGTAGCATTACCTTGCACCAGCCACATAAAATTGTCCATATTTCATGGATGATATCATATACACTTTGTAATGTAGTGAGAAAACAATGTTTAAATTATCTATGTAATTTGTTTATATATTGTAGGTCAAGTTCAACAAGATTTTTGGGATGCTTTCATATACTTTTGTGATAGTTTGAAAACACTTTGATGACTCATGCCTTGTTGTTTAGGGCACCTTCATATTCTAGAGGTTCAATACAAGGTTGATTCCCTTTTAGAAGACGACAACACATTCTCCAATTATAGATTCATGCTTCAGGAACCCTTCAATGGAGTATAACATCTTTTTGCGTGCCATATAAAGTGTTTATAATTAGTTTGATTCTTTCAAGTCATTTGATTTCCATGAGTTGCATTGTTTCATATAGATCACAATCCAAATGTGGTGATCTCATTCAGGTGGCAAGGATATTTGGCATGCAAGGTGATATCCTCATCTTCACATTCTTCTCAATTGAGGCATAGTAGAATTGTTGTCTTGATTGGCATTGGATACACTCGATTGCATGACCATTGTGTTTAGAGCTCTCTCAATAGTATCAACCATGTTTATACACAATAGTGAAGTTGCAAGAACATAACTCAAAACTTGCATTTCTGGGCTTTAAGAGGGTTTAAATGGATCTTTTTTTTTACAGAAACGAGTAAGAAGATTTATATTAAAATGGGAAGATTTGATACAAAAAATGGGAAGACTATACCCATCAAAAGGAGGGAAGTGGGAAACTCAAATCCAGTCTTTACACTTCGCAGGAAACTTAGATACATATATGTCTTAAAAAGAGAAGAGCACTGACTGTTAAAACAACTGATTACAAAAGTATCATATAGGTAAGTAGTAACTAGAAAAAAAACAGAATTTAGTTCTCTGCTGAGCGACGGGGCTTTTTCTTGCTTCTTGAGGCCAGATTCACATTATCCTCCATTCCCAGTATGACTGACGGGCTGTTTCTCTTGCTGGTCTGAATACAGTCCACCTTGGCTTCTACAATCTTGAGATAGCTATGCATTGTCTCCATCCTGCCAACAATGCCTTCAAAGTACTCTTTCATTTTGTTATTGTTGTTCCTTACCTCAGAGATTTCAATTTGAACAAATGTAGCTAGATGAGAGATAGTTTTCTTGAGGTCTTTCTGTTCTCCTCTCAGCACTCCAACTTGAGCTTCAATGTCTTGCAGATGAGAGAGAAGACCAGGGGGAGGACTTTCTGGTCCACTTGGGGAGTCGAGATTCACCACACTTGCATTATCTTCTGTCACGTTGCAAAGTTTTCCAACTACAGTTTCCCCAATATTTCCACCCAACTATTGCAGAGAGTCGGGATGCACAGAGCTGCCGAGGAGATGGTTGTTGGTTTCCAACGGGCGCCAGAGTTTCCTTGTTTCTTGCTCTAAACCATTTGGCAAGTTGGCCTAGTTCACCAATTGCCCACCACCCTGTGGAACCCATCCTCTATTGATTTCCATGGCTTTGGGCCAGCTCACATGCCTTGTTTTGTTAACGAGGCCCTCGTTTTCGCTGAGACCATTCCCCTGTAACGCTTCCAATGCAGTGATGTATTGGTTCAAGCCAATGCCATCGGTTACTTGTATTGACGTCTTACACTGTTTGCACTTCAACGTAGGGAGGCATAGTCCTGGGGAGCTTCCATTATCCATCTTGTAACGTTGAATACCTGCAAGCCAAGTCTTTTTCCCAGAACAATCCAAGTTGCAATGGTTGTGGATTGTTATCAGCCAAGTGATTGAAATAGGCCCTTTCTGCCAGACGTTTGTAGTGCAATGAATTTTCGCATGTTGGGCGGGGGGTTCTAAGCTGCAGATGCCGTCGAATTTCCTTGATTTTGAGGGATGCAATCTTGAAGAGATTGTGAATTTGACCTTCGGTTCCATCATCCAGGTGGGAGATATGTTAGGGAGGATGCCAATTAATAGGTGCATGATCCAATGTTGACGCCCAAGGCCAATTTGAATATGGGGATTTTGTATCCCATTCCAATGTTGATTATTGCCCATTCCTTGAGTTGAGAAGAGGGGATTAAGGAACCCATTCCATTGTCGGTTGTTGCCCATTTTTTATCAGGATGCCACAATTTAGGCCAGCTCCGATATTTGCCATGGAGTCGGCTTGCTCATTATTGCTTCTCAGAATGTGATAGAAAGAGATGGAGTTGAGATTCTTAATCTTTTGAGAGAAATGAAATTGGAATTTGGAGGAGGGTTGATGGTTATTCTTTGCAAGTGCCCTTGCTTCTTTGATCACAAGGAGAGAGTCGCCGATTGCGACCAGATCCTGGACGTTGTTTTCCTTTGCGATGTCAATTCCTTGAAGTAACGCAATCCATTATGCATCATTGTTGGTATTTTTCCCTATTCCACATTCATAATCCATCAGCTTGTTCCCTTCGGAGTCTAGGAGGATTCCCCCCGCACCTACCAACCCAGGAGGGTTTAAATGGATCTTCCTAAAACCCAATACCTGAATTCATTTGATTTATACATCTATATGTAAACAATTCTTTCTTTTGTGTTTATATGAAACTAACATTAAAACACATTTATATTCACCATCATTTCTCTTCATAGGTTGAAGACACACTCTCCATAGTTATGTGTTCCAAGGGCCTCTCTCTTTTTTCCCAGTTCGGAAGAGATTGCCTTTATCCTTGGGCTTACAATTCAAATAGACATTTACTTTCAAATACAATCCACTAAACATGTTCACTAATACTAAAAAAAACACTAAATTAATTTATTTGACTTTATATATATATAATACTACAAAGTTTTTAAAATAATTATATTTTAAAATAATTCCTTTAATTAAATCTCTCATTCATGTGTGAGAAGTAGAAATTAGTATCTATTTATGTGAATATTATATTATTAAATATATATTTAGTTTTACTATTTTAGAAAGATTTGAAATCAAGAAACTATATATATATAAACCCTTTGACCACTATATAATTTGATCATTTAAACATATTCATCATTCTAACAATAATCTTGGTGAATTAATTATTTTCTAATTGTGAAATATGAATTTATTTTCAACTTCTAGATAGAGAAATTTCAATTTAAGATCATATTAAATTTGTTAAGGATATGGAGTTATTTGATTGGTTTATAAAAGATAATGAGTTTGAATTTAAGTTTTATTAAGTAATAATGAATATAATAGTATTATATTATAAAGGTAATAGTACAATATTTGGTTAAGAGTATTATTAGGTATTTACATATATCTCATTACATAGTTCTTATTTATGAGCTCAACTTATACCTAGATTTTAGCACTTTTACTGGATGTTAACTAAGATAAAATATAATATTTAATTATGTATATAGTTGTGATATAATATGATATTTATATATTAGAAAAATAGGTTATAGAGTTTATTTTCTTATGATAATTTCCTTTACCATGAGTTGATCACATTTGTAGAGATCAAGTAATGATGCACTTAAGAATCTAGTAAGAGAGATAATGAGGAAACAAATAATAAAAGAAGAAGGGATGTATCTCACCCTATATATATTGTCTTTCACGATATCAAAGTTACATAAATTCTCAAGATGCATTCATATGTACACCTCTTGTGCATTCATATATATATTTCTCAACACTTCAACATATACATTGCTCTTACACATATAGTATGTTTTGCTTACATGATAATATCATAATTTCCTTACATAAAGTATATATTGTCTAATTTTTTACTTTTTATTTTTAAAGCAGTACTCTCTAACAATTCATAATCCACAAAGTGGAGGTTATGATAATCTATGAGAATTATGATGAGATTATGCAACACTAGAAATGATACCACTAAATATTCACCTTTTGAATATAACTTGTTAAAATTATGTTGTTATTATATTTTGTTTGATAGCATACTAATTTATTGATGTTTGTTGATCTATGAGTTGATGTTTTAACGTTTGAGAAAAATCTAAGAAGTTTGAATATTATTACAAGATATATATATTTTAAAAGATATCACAATCTGAATTTTCAATGTAGATGGGGTCAAGGATGATGAGGATAGCATCAATTCAAGTAGGGGAGAATGTCACGTACCAATTTCCCAGGTAATAAATAAAATAAGGGCTATTGAAAATAAGAAAAAAATGTAAGAAGTTAAATGTAATTGGCTATTTTGTGGTTATGTAATAATAAAGAGTTATGATGTAAAAATATAAAGGGGCATTACTTTTCACTATAAAACCTTTCACTTGTTATTAATTGGAAGGAATATTATTGTCTTAGGGAGAGGAAAAGGAATAGCGGAATATAAGCCATAGATAAGAGGTAATCTTGGACAAGGGCTATATCTGGGTGGTGACCTCAGAGATGGTGAGCCAAACTCAGTATAGTTTATTCTTATCTTAAGGAATTACACTAAAGATCTTATGTAGTGATATTTATGGGGTACAAGACAAGACATGAATAAGATAAGTCCTTGATACCTATACTAATGTTTTAAAAGAATAAATAAAATCAATTTTATTTAAGTTACCATCAAACTGGCCCGTGGGGGGTAGCTCAAGTGGTAAAGATGAGAAGTTGTAATCGGTTGTAAATGGAAGGTCACATGTTCGAATCCCCCCAAAATTTCGAATCCCCCCAAAATTACCTATGCGCCATGGTTCGGGCCCTGTGGATGCACCTAGGGGTATAGTGGTAGCGAGATTGGATCCATGGACCCCGTGTCACGTGAGTACCAGCCTAACCCCAGTTGTCGATTCCCCAAGTAAAAAAAAGTTACCGTCGAACTGTAATGTGTTTTGAATGATATAATGATAAATAATTAATATGAAAATAAATTTTGTAATGCTATTAATAATGAATACGCATTTATTTTTGTGGAATATTGTATAAATGACTATTATGTATTCCATTTATTTCACTATCAATAAATAATATTCATGCAAACTAACAGAGAAATAAGAAAAAATGATATAAAAAATAAGGTATTATTGCTAAAAATGCTTTTCTACAACATCTATACACTAGTCCAAAATTTTACCTTGTTAATATTTTTTCTATACTTATTTTCATATAAATATTAATCGATTTTTTCATTGTGCTTTACATTTCTCAAGAAGATTGTTAAAATTCCAAAGGAAGAATGACATGATATCTAAAATATTTTGGTAGGGATGTAAAAAAATGTGTATCATGAGATGGTAAAAGAAATGAACATAACCGCATCACATGGGGATCCATACCAATAACAACGTGCATCAAATGTATGCAATCATTGTTTTATTTTTAATGTGGAAAGAGTTTGATTTTTTTTTTTGGTACTAGGGGAATCGACAACTGGAGTTGGGCTAGTACTCGCATGACACGGGGTCTAGGGATCCAATCTCGCTACCACTATATCCCTAGGTGCATCCATAGGGATTGAACCATGGCGCACGGGTAAGATTGGGGGGATTTGAACATGTGACCTTCCATTTACAATTGATTACAACTTCTCATATTTACCACTTGAGCTTCCCCCCAGGGGATTGCAGAGAGTTTGATTATTGCATGAAATACTAATTTTCATTTTTTTTTGTTACAGAAAATAAAATAAAATGACACCCATTCAACGCATAAGACATGACAACAAGGCATAAAAGGGTTGATTGCAAAGTTTGTGAGTACTTGTGATTTGCTTCAGATTTCATATTTGGTGTGATGTTTATAATTTAATTAATATACAATCGTAGAAGGATGTTTTCTAACAGGTGCTAACATATAGAGAAGATCCATTTGATCATTTGATTGACATTGGATTAAGTATGGGTTGTGAGTATATATTGGGGTATCAATGATTAATCGAACAATTTGTAAGTAGCTATGCTGTTTTCCATCTCTTATTTTGTAATTAATGGAGCAACAATAAAATTTTAATTATATATATGCTTTGTCATGGCATATGAATTCGAAAAGAAACAAAGTATGGAGTGGATCCAACAGAGGATTTATTGACACACAACATAAAGAATGGTTTTAAAATTATGTGTGAAGTTTATGATTCACTTGTTTCACTGGTACGAATTTTCAATTACGTTATCATGTACAATGTAGATATACTCATTACATCTTATTTTTATGCTTGTAGATGGAACATTAAAAGTGGAACGAAATGAAGCCAATCAACAAAAAAATTGAAATAACTCAAGAACAATACCCCATGAAAGTGATGAAGAAATGAGGCATGCAAGCAACTTTAGCCACAATAATAGTTCAAGCGATGAATGATGATCAATACAATTGAATGTTGTTACTGTAAGCTGTATAGTTTGGAATTTGTATATGTTAAAAACAAATATTTTGCTTAATTTGGACATCATCCCAATTGTATGACGAAAAGTTATTAATAATTGTAACAATGTCAAAATGACATTTTGATTATTAGGGATCTTAATGTTGTCTCATTTTTTGGTTTCTTATTCATATATAATAAAATGGGTTTCTTCTTCTATTGCATTCTCTATTTTCGCAAAATGTTGCGTCAATAATTAAATATATGAATGATTTATATTGCAACAATGAACAAGGGTGTAATAATCCAAGCAAAATAATTAAAATATAAAAAAAATATTATTAAAAACATATTTTTTTATATAATTAATTTTAATGTTAAATAGATAAATGATTTACATGGTTACAATGAACATAAGTGCAATCAAATCCTATATCCAAACATAATCAATAAAATATAAAAATAAATATTACTATACAAAATATTTGATTTTCTAATGATTAATTGAAGATTTGTGAAAATGAAAAACAAGAAACTACATTTGCATCTCTGGCGTGGAAAAATTCACTACTGAACCATATGCAGTCTATTCATTTCAACTAACTAGTGCGTTTTATATGTTTATATGAACCGATGCTTACTCAATTTTTTATATGTTGATGCTCTTTTACATAATATAAGCATCGATGCTCTTTTACAAAACATAAGCATCGGTGCTCTTTTCACAACATATGCACCAATGCTCTCTTACATAATATATATGCACCGGTGATTTTTTGGTATAATATAAACACCGAATTTATTATAATACAAATCATGCACTAATACATATATAATACAACATAAGCACTAGTGCATTTATGGATAAAATATGCACTAGTGCTTTTATAAAATGCATAATGCATTGACTCTCTTTATGCCGTTTATGCGCATTGGTGTGTTTATAATACAAAATATGCCCATATGCACTAATAATACAAACTACGCACAACTGCTCATTTAAATATCATACGCATCGATGCTTATATAAGACAATATACACATTGGTGCACTGACAAAACAAAATACACATCGGTGTGTCGACATTACAATATATGCACTGGTGCATTGACGATACATATACACATTAGTGCATATTTTTGTATTATATGCATCAATTCATATGTTGTATAACAGATGCATCAGTCTTTCCTAGTGTGCGTTGGTTTCTGTACTACACAGTAGTGCATTTTCCTGTAACTTTCAGTTCTCTGTTAAGGTTTGATTTTCAGTTGGTTGGGTTTACTTCCAGCCTTTTGCTTTGCTTCCCTGACTGGCCCCTGAGACTTGTATGTCTCTTTTGAGTCTTGTTTGCCTCTCTGAAGTCCTTTAGTTTGCCTTTACTTGCTTGAGTATTTGTTTAAGTTGTCTTTACTGTTTTTAACCCTTTTGAAGGCTATGCACTGCTCTTTGTTGGATATAGCTGCACACTTTTTCTGCCCTAGATGCTTGTTGCAGTCATACAGACCTGTGTTCTTAACGTTTGTTGTCTGTGGCAACATTAGCACGCTTTTACTGTGTCTTGTACTTTTGTTGAGGGTTTGACTCCAAGTTGAGTCCTTAGGGTAGCTTTGAAAGTTTGTTTGGTCTAGATACCTTCTGTTTATCTTTCCAGTTCAGTCCGAGCGAGTTAAAGATTTCTAGTTTGCTTTTCCTTTGAGTCTATGTGTTGGTAAGGTCATTTTTTGTTTGTTTTCCTACCTACTCCTTTGTTTGGCGAGTGTTTTTCTTAGGGTTTTGGTGATGGAGCAGCCTTTTAGGTTTGTTTTTTCATTTGGGCATCTCTTTTCCTTGCTTCTTTTACACTTTGTTTCAAGCTTAGAGTTTTTTCCTTTGGAAACAGCTCGGTAGGTGGAGTCTTTCTCAAGTCTTTTTTATTTGATTGTTTTGAGCCATTAGGTGGTTTGTCTTACTCACACTTTGCGTTAGGTCTTACTTGCACTCCTTTCCAAGTTCTTTTTCTTTTGCAATTATTAGAAAAGACAAAAAGTGAATTCGGTAGCTTAGTAGTAAGATTTATCATTGTTTTGAAGTAGCATAGTTTGCTTTGCTTTCAAATTTAAAAGAAAATTAAAAAGAAATCTGATTTAGGTTTGCCTAGTTTCAGTTTTTGAAAGAGTATAAATGAAAAGAAAAGAGTCTTTTGTGAATTTGAATGCATTATTTCTTTACGCACTTTGCTTTCTGTCGAAACCATTCCACACACCGCAATTCCCTTATTGAGTAAAAAGTAGCCCTTAAAAAGAAATTTTAATAAAATTAACTAGTAACATTTTTCTTTTTAGGTATACACATCATCAACTAGCTTAGGCTAGGATTTCAGGTTTAAATCACCTTAAACCACCCAAAATCGGCTTCATTACTCAACAATCATAGTACGACTATCTATTAGGTAAATCCACCTCTATCAAATTGTCTCGGGATGCTCTACTCAAACCAGAGTTAAGCACGAGGCCGTGGGCGATTCGAATTGTTGAGGATACCCCCTCACTTTCCCATCAACCATAAACCAGAGTTGACTCATGTACAGGGGTCCACTAGTGCTTTTGTATTTCGGGCTTTGCTACCCTTCCCATGCGTTTCGACTTGGCTGACGACTGTCCACCCAGGTTATTTCGTATTGGTGGTATCCTTAGTATCATAACCCTAGGGCTCTACACAGGTAGAGTGGAAGCATATTCCCACTCCACCTTAGACAGACGTGGATGGTAACCCTTTGGCAGTAATCCTGGGAGGGCGGTTTGGTGATTCAAATGCTTGCACCCAGAGGACCTCCATTGGATGCCACGTAACTGACTGTCGGTACTCCGTTAGTCTGTTCTGGGCCCTAATCATCCCAGACTTACTTCTGAGAGTATTTTCCTTGTATTGCTTGGTTTGATCACTTATAAAATTTTTTAGTGGTATGTTGTTTGCTCCTTAGTCGTAGTGGCAACTAGGTTTTTACTTAGTTTATTTTTATAGTTGTGGAGGACCAACATTTTCGTAGGTCTCGGAGGTTTCAAAACCTTCCCCCACTCACTGTGGAGCCTCCATCGCCATTGTGATGCCGGAGGACGGATTCTCGTGGTTCGTTTGGAATTACGGGAAAAACATAGGTTCTTGGAGAACCACAACCCAGAACCCCGGATCGACAAGTCTTTGATACTGTCGAGGTTGAGGACCTAACTTCTAGAGAGTTCAGTACTCCTTTCAACCCTCCTCTTACTGGACCCAACGATCCACTTCTGGTACCTGTAGGCTTTCAACAACCTGAGTACAGTGCGTACTTTTTTACACCTGGTTACACCATGACTAACCCAGGAGATGAGCAGGGAGTTCCTCAAACTTCCACAACTTCTATGGCTACAAGGATTGTCAATCGTTCTTTCACCAACACTGCCACACCGAGTTCGTCGCAAGATGCTTCTGCTTCAACTCCGTCCTTTAGTTTCAATGCTGGTACTCTAGGCATGCCGAGCTCATTAGCTTCGACATCTGCCTCAGTTTCCACCCCTACTTTTGGACCGAATAATGTCCCTTTGACAGGGATACCTGCATTGAATTTCACTCAGCCTCTTGTTACACAACAGTTCCAGGGTGTGACTCAAGCTATTGCTTCCACTTCCATTGTAGGATCGATCCCTTCTGCATCTATGCCTGTTATGGTTATGATGACAGCACCGTCTGTTACTACTACGCTTGGATTTAACCCCTATGCAGGTTACAATGTCAATCCATCAAATATACCTGCAGGGAGTATCCCTTTCTCTGTTTTCTAGAGGAGGAGATAATTTTATTAATCCACAATACGGTGGGGTTAACACCCAGCCGCAATGGACCACTGCCCCGGGAAGTAATCCGCTTTATTTTGGGTGGAGCAATTTTAATGCATTCACTTCACAACCGATGTCTGTGGGCAACCCCAACTAACAGTACACGAATCAGGTAGTGGGAAATACCCAATACCAGGTTCCGGTCTATTAAATGCCATCGGCATGACCACGTTTACCATTTTTGGTAACTTTGAACTTGCCAGATCTTTCGAAACTCACAAACGATCCCGTGCGCCATGATCCTACATGGCCACCTGTTCCCACTAAGTTTCCCTCAGACATCTCAAAGTTTGAAGGTAAGACTGGTGAGGACCCCGGTGACCATGTCACAACTTTTCATTCTGGTGCTCCTCGAATTCGCTGAATGATGACTCCATCAGGTTGAGGCTCTTTCAAAGAACCTTGACAAGTGTCGTAGCCAAATGGTATATTGAACTGCTGGAAACTGCTTATGGCACCTTTTGGGATCTAGCCATTGTTTTTTTGAACCACTTTCAACTTCCTGTCTGGTACGATGCCGACATAGACCTCCTGTCGACCTTTCGACAGAACAAGGCCACTCATCTATCTGATCACATTCAGGAGTGGCGAAGGAGAAAGAGGCTCATTAAAGCCGACATCCCTCCAGTATTTTTATTAGAGTGGTATCTTAAATCACTCCTTCCTTATATTTCTAAGGAAGTTGCAACTTCAAGGGTGTCCTCTGAAGAGGAAGCCATTTTGAGAATCCAACAGCTTGACTTGGTATATGCTCAGTGAGGGCTCTTATATGAGATTATTCCGGATGCGTCGAGGTCTAGTATTGACTTAGGTAAACCTAAACCTGGACCACATGTTGATGGCATTGTGGGTTCAGTAGAATCTACAACGTTTGATGCCTTTACAAAGCAGGTTCACACCTTGTCAGTCAAACAGTTTGCTGCAGAAGCAACTTCTATTGCATCCTCCCCTTCAACAACAGAATCTGTACAACAGGTGAAGACAAACCAAAAGGGCCCTTGGCAGCCCAACAACAAAAGAAAGGGCAAGAAAGGGGAGGGAAACCAAAAAATTCTCAAGAACGCACAAAATACCGAGGAGGGTAAAAAGGAAAAAATGAAGGTTAAGTTCCCTTGCAAGCTATGCCAGGAGGACCACCTTACGCATCAATTCCCTCTAATGGAAGAAGCCGAGAAGCTGATCTGTGAAAAGAAACTTGTTGTCTTAAAAGACCCTTTCCCTCACAGACAGAGTTCATCTTCTGGCAGCTCTGGTGCTGGGGGCACTACTCGTGCCAACTCAGCTGATCAGTCATTCATTAATATGGTTAATTCAGATGCTCTTTTGCAAACTCAAGCTAGAAATTATACCCCAGACCTGCAGCAGAAGGATGTTCCTGAGTCATCTACCCCTCTCCACATAGAGAGACCGATGGATTCGCTGCCGAAGATTCTGAAAGGTGTCTTCAAATGGGATGTGCAAAACCCCAATGCGAGGGCTGCCTCCAACTACAATGTAGTGGAGGATTTAGCCCAAACCCCCTGTGCCATGTCCACATTGGAGGCACTTCAAAGTTGTCCATTACAATGCAGTGCACTCCTCGCAGCGATTGGAAGTGTAGATTCATCCAACATGCTTGCCCGTTTTGATATGAAAGATATCAAGTTTCGGTTGCTATACCACGTCGCTCTCCAGATAGAGGTCGTCCATGGTCCCATGACCATTAGACGAGCTGTCATAGATGAGGGCGCGTCCATGTGCGTAATGTCTATTTCTTGCTCGAAGGATTTAGGTGAACTTGAGTTAGCCCCCTCGAATACGGTACTTACCGTTTTTTATGGAAGATCTTTCCGTCCACACAGAGTCTTACCATCATTTGATGTTGAACTTGCAGGCAAACTAGTATCAGTAGAGGTTGAAGTTCTGGATGCTCTGCTCGATTATAACTTGTTGTTGGGTAGGAGTTGAACATATTCCATGCAGGAAGTGTCGTAAGCTGTTTTCCAGATAATAATGGTCCCTCACGAAGGCAAGATCATCACAGTTGATCAACTTTCGTTTTCTCGGAAGACCAACCAGACTTCATCGGATACAACAATCTCGTTGGTTGATCAGTCCTGCCCAGTTATTGAGAGTTTGGGAGTAGGGATCTATGGGTCATTAATAGGCACTTTTTGACCTACCTTCTCCCGTTCATTTTATTAGTTCTGAAGAATGTTCTTCCTCTGATATTTTCACGGTCAGTCTAACGACAGATCCCTGGATTCTACCAACTGAATCAGAACTAGTTGTGCCTTTATCTATTGCTGAGGTGGCTTACCTAGATTTACATCATGCTACAACTGAACATATCGTGACTCCGTTGGTCTCTGCTGAGTTAGATATGGACTATGCTCCTGCATGGATAGTGGACTCTACCCACTCTTTTGATTGTATAGACACGGTTTTTCCTTCTGACGAAACTATTTTGGAAGCTATGATGGGCCTGAATCATCCTTGGGAACATTTGCACACCAGGTCCTATTTACTTCCTGTTCTAAACTTGATAGAGAGAGGCAAGTTTTCTACGAAACTTGGTGAGAGTGTTGATTTGTCCTCTATCCCTTCTACTTCACGAGTTGTTTATGCCGAAGGGAATATGGCAAATGTATCGAGAACCATCCCGATCAACATTTCCACCGAACCTGGTGTCACGAAAAATATTTTTATTGGAGCGGATTGTTCTCTTGAAGAGATCATTCTATATACCAATCTTTTTAAATAATTCTGTGACATCATCGCCTGGTCTCACGAGGAGGTTCCAGGAATCAACCCTACTTGAAGAAGTACTATGCTTAGGCATCTGTGCTTTTTCATGTATTATAGCTGTACATTTTTGTAGAGTTAGTTTTGTTTACGGTTGTAGTTACGTCTTATGCATCTATTGCTTTGTGTTTCAGATGTCCACTGAACACTTTATAGGGTTTGCTGATGGTGCTAGTCACCACACCCGTTAGTTGGCCGCGGCTGCTTGGGTTATTTACTCACCAACTAGCCGTCTGGTGTCTTCGGAAGGGGCTTGTTTAGGTCCCACAACGAACAATGTGGCTGAATACAGTGCAGCCATAGAGCTAATCTGAGATGCTCTATTCCATGGCATTTCACATTTGGAGGTACATCTCGACTCGCAGTTAGTTGTTTTTCCATTAATGGGTGTTTATCAGGTTAGAGATCCTACTTTGCTACATCAGTTTCTGCGCGTTAAGCTACTTGAGAGACAGTTTGATTATACCACATATCAACATATTCCAAGGAACTTGAATGCATTAGCTGATTCATTTGCAAACTACATTTTAGATTGGCATTTGTATCATTCACACACATAATAATTCATGCATAAAACACAATAACACACATGTAAATAACCGATACTGTATATATATTCGTATCAAAAAATAGTATGAGTTTGGATCATAAGTCTGTCACAGAGTCATGTCATAAGATACAAAATTGGGCTCGATGGCCTCAAAAATATACATATAATATCCTTCTCCTATGGAGAAGGTGGGGCCTCATCTGCCTCTGTTGCCTCTCGATAGAAAATGACCAGCCTAGCTACTTTCCGCAGTAGCCTAATCCAGGATGGGGGCACACCAACCACATCCTCCTGCATGTCGAGCGGCATCCGCTCGATCCTGTAAGTCGGAATGTCATGAGTCAACTGAATCATCTTCCTCTCTATGTTTCCCAGCATGGCATCAGCTGCATCCACTACCACTGGTCTCACGAAAGTACAGGGGTGTCCCTCAGGACGTACTGGTCCAACATCTGCATATGACACTTTGTTTCAGTACCTCAAACTCGTCATAAAAATCATAATATAAAATATAAAAATTAAATAATTTTTCAAAAGCATAAACATACTTATCTCCCCAGGCTGCTCCTGGAGGAAGTATCAGCACAGGATCATGGCGGAAGTCTACGCCCGCATATGGAAACTGCTCAAGAGCTGGAACTTGCCATTCCCACCAACCCCATAAATCATCCTCATGGTAACATAATTTGCTCTCGCCACCACCCTAGCGGAGGAAGATCTCACCCCAATGAGACAAAATTGGCTCACGAGGGTTGACTGGGGGCAAAGGCATGCCCAAAATGATAGCAGGAACCCTTTCAAAGAAAAAGGTGCAAAGTATGCTTCCGTACCCAAAATTCTTCATCCTCCCGGTTTTACACACCGAGAGTTGAAGCTTCATGTTCGCCAAAAGACTTGAACACCATTCATATACTTTGTCGTGCAAGCAGTACTTATATGCATGTAATGTCTCAAAGCAAGATGTTGCATAGCACACCTCCCCATTTGGTTAAGAATAATCACAATGACTTTGAGGGGGAAGCTTGGAATAGTCAAGATAAGAATCTGACTACCAGACTTCTCAGTTCCCGGTACACAGTAGGCATTGACATACTCTTCCATGGACAAGGTGCCCACATGCGAGAGGACCCTTTCAAGTTCACAAAGTCTCCCCTCCGAGAGAGACCTGTGATAAAATAGATGTCATCTATGGTGAGTTCCAGTATTTCCCCTTGGATATCAAACACCAATGCCTCGACATCCCAGTATTGGACAAGCCTCTCAAGCAAGTGGATTTGTGCTCGTATTGGTGGAAGTAGAAGATCGTTTGGTGGCTCGGTTTGATCGCAACGAACGGAGGAAGATCAATGTTTTGCTCCAATTTGCCCTAAAAACTTCAATTGTGATATTTGATTTTTCAGTTTGAAATTATTTATATAAAATAAACTTTGATTTTTACCCACATTTTTCAAAATTGTATAGTTTCAAGTTGTCCCTAAAAGGTTCTATTTAATTACTAATACCTACAAATTTTTGTGAGTTAAAATTAACCTATGTATTTCAAATTTTCACTAGAAGTTCAAAGTATTAAACTGGAAATTACTTGTTTTCTTTATTGATAGAACAATATAAGTACCATATTGTTTTATTGAGAAAATTTGTCGATAGTTACTAACTCGATTGTTGAGATCTTATTCTTTGGTAGGTCATGAACTTACGATCCTAGAAGTTGTCTTTTAAGTCGTTTTAAGCTCTTGTTTTGACTATTTTAAAAACTAAACAAGATTGCCGAGCAGACTTGTTCTCTTCAAGCTTGTTAAAGGAATTGAAGGTACATCTGCTTAGGTATAAGTTTAACCCTTTTCTAGACTTTTGTGGATTAATTACGAAAAAGGAATACCTTAGTCATTCGTGGCTAGAAGAGTTATTCTCTCATCATTTTAGACTTTTTCGGGGGAGGAGATTAACTGTACGAAAAAAAAAAGACTTTTTGGAGCCTTCTTTAGGGTTTTCAGGCTCTCGAAATATGAAAACACCAAGCAAGCACTCACCTACTTGGGCTCGATGTGAAATCCACGAGAGGGTATATAGAGGATTGTTTAAGTTTTTCAGACTCTATAAACAGGAAAACATTGGCGAGCATATACCAACCCGGGCTCGATATTAAAATCCATGGGTAGGTGTATGGATTTATTGTTTAAGTTTTTCAAACTCCTTAAAATTGAAAACACCGGCGAGCAAGAAAATATCTTGGCTCTATATTAAAATCTAGAGATCAGTATTATAGAGTATTCTTCTATCTCTTCTTCAAACTCTGTAAACAATGAAGAAGGTCCTGAGTCTTCTTCCCATGGGGTCGTTAAACTTTTACATGGTTGGACTTGTTGAGTTTTCTTTCTTGGACTCATTAAAACAACAAGAAGGACATTCTTTTACCAAAAAGAATAAGGGATGAGAAGGGTATATCACATCTTTTCAGTTTCAAAGGCAGTTAAGTCAGTCATGTCCTTGAACACAACACCTATTTGAGTATATCATTTCAGTTGGGTTTTAGTTTTTGACCTTAGGGTGAACCTGATCTCCGAGTTTTTTCTCCCCCGGCTGGTTATTCTTCCAACCATATGGAGGGTCTATTAATGTCTCCTACATTGCAGGCTTATAGCACTTCCCCTTCATGTTGAAAACTGCCTAAGTCACTTTGTGTCATGCTCACTGTTCAAGGATACAGCCTGTGTCATCCATTCTGCAGTTTACCTTGACTTCATGTGTCGGCCATTCCTGGTGTTAGTTTGTTTCATCTTGTTACTTGTCCTACTCTACATCATCTCATACCTTTTGAGTGTTCCTCATGTTGGATGATGGAGGATGCATTAAGGCCTCCCTTCTAGTGGACTTCTTCCCATTGACTTCAACTCATTATGCTCTGGGAACGAAGTTTAGAGTTTCGGTTAGTACCTTGGGGATTGCAGTCATCAGTGGTAGTTTCCCTCACTGTTGAATAATGGGAATACATCAATGTCTCTTATTCGACAGGTTCCTCAGGTGTTCGACTTCAAGTCCACTTATTCACACTTTTTGGAACGTACTAGGTACCTTGGACCCCATTATCATTATCGATGGAAGTCCTCACATTTGTTAACTATATACATCAATGACTGGTAATCAAACAATACCCCCCATGTTCGACTTCAGCTCATTTTTTCACATGGTTAGGGTTTGTACCTTGGGTTGTTTGGATGAAGACCTTGGGACTATGATAGCATCACCATATTTATGTTATCACCCAAGCTGCACAAGACTGAGCCTCACTCATTTTGGCTCTTCATGAGACATAGATCCAGTTTGTTGTTATGGCTATGATCTCTCAGTTTTGACATGGATCCACGCTTGTATTTTAGTGGCCATGCTATATATACATCTCCTAGTTATGTATCGGAGATCATGTTGTATCCTGTTACACATCTGTATGAGGTCAAGATTGTAATTTCTCGCTGACCTTTGATCGTTGTTTCAGGTACTTTTGTGACTTGGTTCTGTGGTTTCTTGCTCCTCCTCTGACTTGGAATTATAATATATTTCGGCCATCATTTCCCTCTGACCTCACACATTAGGGGGCATCTGTTGTAGGTCAAATCTGCACTTCTCCGTCCGTGATCACATTGCCTTGTCGATCACACAAAATGACACCATGGATTGAAGAGCTAGGTTGACCTGGATGACTTACTGCTAGAACTACACTCTTCAGCTGAGAATATTACTGTTTCTATTGATTTCACAACATGTGCGCTACTTTTTTCACAGTAAACCAATGTTCTAAACGCTGCTTTGCTCAAGGACAACAATTGCACACCTTAAAAAGAGTTGCAAACGCTCGTTGTAAAGCACAAAAGTTGCATACGGTGCGCTACTTTGGTTGTATGAAACCCGTGCACATCTTAAGATGAAGTCAAAAAATATATTAAGATTACGAATTGGGATTAGTTGAAGTTGGTTCTGCAACTTCCCCAACCTCCCAATTCAACCACCTCTCGAATCCAACTGCCTACCTTGTCCCATAAATACAAGGAGGATCCATCAGAGAGGGAACTAGAAGGAATGCTTTAACTGCTGTTACGCTGGAGGAATTCCCAATTCATTGTGAAGAGTAGGATCCCAGGACTCGGTTGTAGAAGCATATGGACAGATCATGTATATCTGTACTGATTTATGTTTCTTTGACAATAAAAAGGTGGAAATACCCTTCCTGTCCCAAATTGAATGTCTATTGGATTGTATGTTCATTTGGTTTAATATCTGATTGTAGTTGATGTTTAATTGCTTTCAATTTCATCATGTTTATTGCAGTCAAGATACGCTGAGGAAGGTTTACTTTGTGTTGCAGGTTCATCATAGTGGAGGATTAAGCGAAAGCTAGGACCAGCCGTCGATAAAAAGGTACTTCTTTCGATATCTCTATCTCTTTCCATTTGTAGTAACTAAATGCAATACAATGAATGTATTTACCTGTCACCCCACCCAAGTACGTTGGTAGTGTCTTCTCCTCACTATAAGGTATTTTTCCTGCACAACACACCCATAGCCTGTTTTGAAAGCTCGTCTGCTACATTTTTGTAGATGCGATAGATATGATCAAAAGAGATTCTATCAAAAGACAAAATCAAATTCTTTACCCGGATCATCCAATGCTAAAGGAAAATAGATGGAAGAATTTTTTTTTAGAAGTCCATTCAATGATAATCTTGGAAACCAAGAACTTTGAAATCCAAGAAACCTATTTTCCTACCAAACCATAACAACCCCCAAAGAGCTAGAGCTTAAATTGTATAAAGTAAATATTAGTGAATATTTATATTTATAGGTGTTTATATTTTAGAATTTGGGATTGAGTAATAAATATGTTTTTTTTTTTTAATTGGAGAAGGATAATATAAATAAAATATATAAATAATAAATAAATAAATAGTAAATAAGAATAAGAATAAATGATAAGCAATCAATAAATAATATTAAATAAATAAATAATAAGAATGTCATAAGATTTAATTAAATTGATGAAATACTTACCATGTTTTATAAAGTTTGATAATTGGATCAATTAGAAAACAACTTAATTTTTAATGTTAATGTTGAAAAGTGGAATTTTTAATTGATCTAAATGTAATCCAATGTAAGAAGAAGTGGAACTCAAAGACCATCAAGAATAACCACTCATCTTTCTTCATGCTTTATTTAGTATTTCAGCCCCCCAAACCTTGAAACTTCTGTGTTACATCAAGCATTGTGGTAGTCTTGCTAGATAGTGGAAACACCCATAACTTTATTAATTGGCGATTGGCTAAAGAACTCCATTTTCATGTCCACTTGGTGAAATTCCCAAATTTCAAATTATGATAGCCAATGGAAAGATGATGAAATGTGGGGGTGTTGTGAAAATACATGAGACTCCAATCGGATGACTATCATCCAAAAACTCATATCTTGGCCATAGATATGGGTGGTTGTGATATAATTTTAGGGGGATAATGGATATGCAAATTTAGGTCAGTTACCAAGGACTTCAAGGAATTATACTTGATCTTTACTTGTGACTCTCATACTCACACCCTCAAAGGGCTCTAGGAATGCTCCCTTAAAATCATAAATTCTCATCGAATGGAAAAATTATTGAGGAAATGCCACTCTAGAATTATTGCTCACATCCATACCATCCAGGTTCTGCATAGCACTGCACCTCAAATACACCCTAACTTGTAGAGGGTTTTGGAAAAACATCAACAGATATTTGGGACACTAAAGGGTTTACCCCCATCCAGAGGAGAACATGCTCATGGTATTCCATTGATTTTGAGCAGTCAACCTATAAATTTTTGACTTTATAGGCATCCATTTGCACAAAAGAATGAAATTGAAAATATCATTAGGGAGCTACTAGAGGCATGAGTCATTCATCCAAGCACTATCCCATATTCATTCGCAGTAGTCATGGTTTTAAAGAACAAAGGAACTTGGCACATGCATCCTGATTTTCATGCCCTCAATAAGTTGATTATCAAAGATAAAATTTCCCATCCCAGTCATTGATGATATTTGGGATGAGTTCCATGGGGCCAAATATTTCACCAAACTCGACCTTCGTTCAGTATACCACCAAATCAGGATTAAAGAGGTCGATATTCCGAAGACAACCTTTTGCACACTTGAAGGCCATTATGAGTTTTTGGTAATTCTCTTTGGAATTTGTAGTCCCCCCTCTGCTTTTCAGGTCCCCATGAATCATTTTTGAGGCCATATATTCATGATTTTGTGTTAGTTTTCTTTGATGACATCTTGATTTATAGTAAAACTTGGGATGCAGATATAGAACATGTTGATAAAACCTTGCAACTCCTTTGGGACCATTAGTTGTTCATTAAATGCTATAAAAGTGCTTTTGGGGTCTCAAAGGTTGAATACTTGGGTTAGATTGTTAGACAAGATGGGGTGAGAGTGGACCCCAAGAATATTGTAGAAATGCAAGAATGATCCTGCCCTAAAACCATGAAGATATTACATGGGTTTCTAGGCCTTCCTAGTTACGATAATAATTTTGTGAAGAACTATGGTAAAATTGTAGCCTCATTGACAACCTTGCTCAATAAAAATGCCTTTACATGGAATGAAGTGGTATAACAAACATTCTTAGTTTTAAATAAATCCATGTGCACCATCCCAGTCTTAACTATGCTTGATTTTACAAAGAATTTTGTACTGGAATGTGATTCCTCTGGAAAAAAAACTGGGTGCATTAATTTTAATGCAAGAAGGAAAACGCTTAGCATTCACTAATTAGAATTTTTGTGATGGGGATTTGGGATAGTATACCTATAAGAAAGAAATGATGGCCATCGTACATGCAATTGACACATAGAGGTTGTATCTCATGGGGTATCATTTCCAGATCAAGATGGATCACCACAACCTGAAGTATTTTTTAGAGCTAGGGTTTTCATCCTGAGAACAACATAAATGGGTCACTGATATGCTTTTCTATGATTATGATATCATTTGCAGAAAGAGAAGACAATGTTGTGGAAAATGCATTGCTAGGGAAACATGAGGAAGAGGGATCCCTCTTTTCCTTATTCTCTCTAGTACCTAAATGGTTAGAGGAAGTATGAAACGAATGGATACTCTCATCTCATCAATTGACTCTAGGATGATCCAAACCCTCCCCAAGGTTACACATGGAAACGAGATGCATTGTGATATAAAGGTTTCATTTTTTTGGTACCTAACTCTGCTTTAAAATAGACAATATTAACAGAGTTGCATTCATCTCAACTCACAAGTCACTCATGATTTCAAAATTTTTATGAAAATGCTAGGGCTCCTTCTTTTGGGAAGACATAAGGGCGGGCGCACAAAGTTGCTCCCCAAAACCGTTGCAACAGGGACGCGCTAGCAGGAATAAAACAATTATGTGCATGCACCTAAGGAAGCGCGCACGCACTGCTAGGTTCGGTACCGAACTGAGGCACGTGTGCGTGCCTGGAGAGTGCGCACTTAGGGGCGCGCACGCGCTCTTGTTAAAAAAAAAACAGAGCCGAATTCTCCCATTCTTGTCATTGGAGCAGAGCGTGACTTCACCTCTGCGTGCACGTGAGTACAACCACCATAAGAGGCCATTTACACTCCAAAACCCACCAAATCGATCCACCAACTCATCAACACGTCAATTGGATAGGTAATTTCGAATTTTTTTGTCATTTTATTCATTCTTTGTGTCAATTTTTTGATTTTTTTTGTTTATTAAATTGTTAAGAATTCCCAAAGTTTTAAAACAATGGACCAATTTTCAATTGCAGATTGTAAACCAAGACAATGAGTGAACAAAATATTAACCCGAAGTCCGGTGGAACACAAGAAAACCCAAACCTTGGACCCAATGTCGAAGAAAACCGTCAACAAAATCCAAATGCCGAAGAAAACCAAAACCCCCAACCAAATGTTGAACAAGATGACCTTAACCATTATGTAAATGAAATGAGAGTGCACACTCGAGAACTAAGAAACACGGGGGAACCATCTCGAGTGTCTCTTTCCACGTCAATTGAGAGCTCAATTGACTCCCTCATCCATGCACATCGCCAATTAACCGACATGATTGAATATAGAGCTAGGATGCGGGAGTATTACTCCACGGGCATTTCCAAGGAAGCAATAAAATATTTGAATATTACAAAGGCCCAATTATACAGTGTGTTCACCGATCCAAGAACACAAAAACCACCCAACACTAGAAATCCACGTGTCTGCATGGATTGGTGTCATTACCAACCATGGAGGGACAATTGGATGCAGAGGTGGTTCATGGTGTACGATAAACCTCCCTGCAATAATAGGGAGGTTCCATAGTACTTCCTTCGGCAGTTGTGGGCTGAATTTATGCTCGGTTTACATGTCAACTATTTTGACATAACCGAGTTCCAGGGTGTTGGGCGTGGCTCTGCCCAAGATCGACCTGCTGCTAGGAGGAGCCCACTGAGAGGTCCACCAGCTCCTAGGTGCGACCCCAACCCCTCTCCCCAGCCACCTCAGTTACCCCACAAGCTTGATCAGATCGAGGAGGTAATGAGGAATGTTGCACGTGGACTCCTCAGACACACCTCCTTTGTAGCAACAACTACAGTGGAGAGGTCGGGTGACCTTGATAGAGATCTAGGTGCAGGGCCTTCACAACAGGGCCAGGATAGACTTGTGATCGGTGGTAGCCATCCTGGGCATTCCAGTTCGACGGGGACAATGCCACATCTTTGTCCCCATTGCGGGCACACTTTCCCTGGCCCGATCGAGGGCTGTTATATGGATCAGGTCAGCAATTTTTTTAATGTGTTTTCAATCATCACTTGATAACTTGTAAAGTATTTTTGTTTGACTTAAACTATTATTTCAATGTACAGTTATTCAGAGCTGAGACACCAACATGGGAGAACGTAGGATCTACCAACCTGGATACAGCAATGGCAGCTGCAACTGAAATTGCGGCACCTCACACAAAGGTATTTTCAGTACCTCACATAATATTGTTATTACTTATTTATATTACTTAAGTATTTATATTTATGGCATACACGTTGATAGTTCGTACAATGTTTTTGAATATCTTGATTGCCTAAATCAAATGACTTGTTTAACATGTTCATAACATGCATTCATTTTGGTGTCCACAGGTGTTCCCTGACTATGGTGATCAACTATCCCTGCTAGGGATTGGCAGATCACCATATACACAGGTACAATTTGTAGTTAAAATCACGCTTTAATTTGAATTGTTACGACTTACTATGGTTTAATTTATTGTTTGTTTACTAAATTGTGATGTTACAAATGTATATGTAGGTGCCACCAACAGCTGCAAGTCCCCATTTTAGTCCTATGTTTCCACCCTCTCCCATGAGTCCCCCCCCTTGCTTCCATCTAGACCCCTCCCTCCGTGCACCCCCTCCCTGCAGCCTCCCCTCTACAACCATACTCCCCCCTCCATCCATCCTCCCCCACTCGTCCACGCCCCCTCGTATATACATCCTCCCAATTTATCCATGCCCCTTGTCTATCCATCGTCCCCCATTCGTCCACGCCCCCCCTTCCTTCCAGCTTCCCCTCTTCGTCCACAACCTCCCTTTCGTCCATCCTCCTCCCTTTATGCAGGAATTCCCTCCCATGCACCATCCCTCAACATCCCCCCTAGTCCTTTTCGTTCGATACCCTCTATCATACAACTGGTAGGGGTTCATCATCCACGACGTCCCCCTCCACCCCATACCACCATGTCTTCTCCCACCATATCATCCCCACTTCCCGCCACTATTGTGGCATCTACTCTTCCAGTATCCTCATCTGTATCTCTAGTGGTTGCACCTGTAGTGGCTGCCACTACATCTGCCCTCCTGTCCCCCCATAACTGCATCGAAGCTGGTTGTCCAACCATCTACTCCACTTACTAGCCAGAAGCCCAACCATGTCCATCGTCGGAGGTGTTCACGGTGAGAATCAAGCTAATTTATGAAAATATTTTGATGCATTAACAAAAATTAATCTAAGCAATTATTACTTTTCAATGAAATGATTGTTGTAAATGTTGTAGGCTGGAATTGCTGAGAGGCTCCGCATATCCAGGACATGTTCCTCACGTTTCCCACTCGCATCAGAGGTGATTTATTTAAGATTTGAATTCTACATTTGTTTTATAAATGTGGTAAATGTTGCAAATGCATGAAAATGACGGTATCTTATATCATTTGTTCCAGATCCCGGAGAGACGGTCTACTCCTAGACGGAACAAGACCCAAGGCACCAGTAGCTCGAAGAGTAGGAATATTGACTTTGGAGATGCGCTTGGGAGTGGCAGGGGTGGTCACAATACTTGACACACCATGTTATATACATTAGACATGATGTGGCACTTTTGTGCACCAATTTCCATGTACTTTGTATCTACGGCACGAGTTGCCTTGTATTTTGGATCTACGACATGAGTTGTTGCATTTTTTATAGGGCATGAGTTGCCATTGTATGTACATTGGGAACCATGTTCCACTATTTTCCAGAAATTGTATATGTTTGGATGAGTTTTGTAGCCTTTATGTACATGGATTTTCAGTTATGTGATTTATATCGATGTTGTCTATATTAGTCTCTTGTTGTCTAATGTTGTTGTCTCATGTTGTGTGTATCATGATGTGATGTTGTCTAAATTTGGTTTTTACTTCTATCCGTCCATGGCATGCAGTCTTAAGTTTTGGTACCAATGATGTCCATGCATTAGTCGATAATGTGAATCAACTTGAAGCTTACCTAGATCTTATAAGAGAAGTTGGATATCATAGTTCATCTTGGTTTATCTTTCCACATGTAAAAGCTTGTAATGGTATCTATGTTAAGAAAACATTATAAACATAGGCTAACTAAAACAAAATCATGTGTGAGAATTAATCTAAAAACAAACGGAATAAATGGATGGACAAATCACACCTCATGGCACATAAGATATATATTGGGAACTTGAGTACTAGGAAAAGAATACTTAAAAATAGAAAATGTACATTGTTGTCAAAAGGTTAAAATGAGATCAAACATGATTTTTAATAGCTCTACATAATGAGATCCAAAATGTCCATACTCTACATAATGAAATGTCGTCACTAGTATTTATATTGACCATTTTGTCTACTTAAGATCATGCAACAAATTAATAACCAAGTTATGGAATCATTTCTTAATCAATTGTCACCATACAAATAGGACAACCTTGAGCACAATGTATAGCTAGCTCATTAATTCTCACTCACGGATATAGCCACCTTTGATTTCATGACCATCACATCCACTACCATTTATAATTAGGACTTCCTTAATTTATCATTATGTGATAGAGATCTAATATTATGTAGACACGTTGACTTACACACATATAGTTGACATTACAATAAATGACTACTATGACGTGTATTTTTGAGGCTATATCCACCTCAACACACCAACTTGTTACCCCAATACCCCAAATGCTTTCGAATTCTGTCTGGAAGGGATTGAGGGGTATTAGGACACTCAGACACTTGTTAAAGACATTTATGACTTGCATTACATCAATGGAGTCACACATACACCCTCATCAAGTTGCATGCATCCATTAGTGTGCCATCAACACTAGAACATGTAAGCATTACTACATGTTGGACTAAGCTTTACTAATGTTATGATAATATTAGGTTTGCCATCCATTGAGAAGGTTGTCATAGGTGTGCATATCCACCATATAAAAATATTCATGGTACAACCAATTTCAAACCATTAGGTTTCTAAATTAGGTATTGGGTGCTAGGTACAACGGTTTTCTAGTTGATGATGGACCCTTGCTATATAGATGAGATACTATGCATATATGTGTATAGTGATTTGTATTCAAATGTATGCACATGGATATATATGTACAATGAAAATGATTTAATTTTTATATGTATTATAATTTAGGGCTAGATCTTAGGCTACATAATAGGGTTTCATTGTGATTAGAATACAAACTAGGGTTTACGCTACCAACTAGGGTTTACTCTACCAACTAGGGTTTTTAGGCTAGGATCTCGTGTTTCTAGGCTAGGAACCAAGCTCTAGGGTCACCATATTAATGTTTAATTCCACTATCACGACATCATTCTCACCAATACCATGCCCACTACTACAATCACCATTAAGCCTCTCAATCCCACTTTGTACATTTCCAATACTTCCAAGTTAAAATTTAAAGGTCTTGTTGCTAAAAGCTTTTCACTTATCTATTCACATAGAAAAATCCACTTCCGTGAAAGATTTGTCGTAGCTTGGTATGTGCAAGTTCACATGCAATAATAGTTGATAAATCCAAAAAATCCTATACCTTGGAAAAACAACCTTATTAATCCTCTTTTGACAAAGGAAGGGGAGAACATCATAGTACAGTCTCAATAGCAATGTGTTTTTTAATGGATAGCCTCTATAAAGGTGTAACATACCCCTTTTTGCTGAAAAACATTTTATGTTGGAAACATTATCTTAACTTTTATTATAAAGTTTTGTATTGGACAAGTGTCCAAGGATGACTGTAATTTGCACAATATTTTATTATTAAATAAATTAAATGGGAGACAAACACCTAAGGGGACTGTTGAAAGAGTGTTTACTGACCCACTAGGTGGAATGGAATCTGGGGTAGAAGGCAATGGACAAATGGCAACTTCATGAGGCAAGTAACTAGCTGTTGGTATGGGACAACTCCCTTGAATTGTGGTCTTAGTTCCTTGAAAGATGGGACTGGAGCTTGAGGCTCATTTATTGAAAACTAACCACTAAATACCTAGGCAATCTTTAAAAGAGCCATCGAATTTTGGACTGAGGTTCATCACTTTTCCTGACGAGGAAATTTACCTTAGGGTTATGCTGCTTGCACCCAAGAGATTCGATGAGGGGATATTCTAGTTTTTTATCATGGTGTAAGTCTGCATATTTTACTGCTGAGTGCAGAGTCCTAAAAACTGAGGAGCAAGTCTTAATAGTTTGCTTCCTGTACAATTTCTGAGTGCCTTGCTTCTACACAGGGTTCATCTACCTGGTGGTTCAGTAAACAGGCTCGGGGGTCCAAAGGAGGCAAGTAGATTGGTTGCTTCTTCTGGAGAAGGTTGGGAGGAACAGGCCTCCTTGGGTGTTTGTCCACCCTATCTACTATTATAGGTTCTACTTGTCATTTCAGTCTCTAAGTAGTTATCTTACTTTCTGAAAATTGATTAATTTAGTATTCTTTATCTAACTATCGATAATGCAGAAGTATAAGAGTAATTTTCTGATTTGTTTAGGATCTTGCAAACTGTTGAATAAATGTAGGAATTGATAAAATACCTCTATTGTATTTTTCCCATACTCTTTTCTGTATAGTAATCTAGTACAGAGAGGGTGAATTAAGGTAGATAAACGATAGACAATGCACAGATTAAATGATTATCCTAACCCTGTTATGTTTCCTTAATATTTCCTTTCTGTTATTCTTTATTTGTAATTTCTTAACCACTATATAATTTCCATAACATAGGTTTCTGAACCCAAACCCAAACACTTAGTATTCATTTCAACATTACTGATTTTCAAGACAGATATTACAGAAGACTTTCACAAACAGTATCGAGCTAGCAGAACCATATTATTACTTTAGCCATAATGGCCGAGGGTTAAAACCCTCTCGGCATAGTTACATTTTACAAGTATTGACGTAGAAAAACAATACTGTTAAGCATCATCATTTCGATAGGGTTTAAAACCCAAATCTTTAAAACAAACAATAGTAGACGATACATTTGCAAAATAAAATCGATAGTATTCTTCTACACAAGCAAAAACAAGTTGAAAACCACAGGCCGAGAGATCAAAGCATTCGACCCTTCGACACTGTAAACTATAAAATATCATCACCTGCTGAACATTAGGGTTCGAGGTTTTGCATTAAAAATATTTAGTCTTGGCTCTCATCCATCACCAAAATCGATGAACATTGACAACCATTAACACATAACATAGTTTCTAGACATGGTGTAAAACTAAGGGCCGAACCCTTCATCATTATCAAGGAGTCAAGGGTTAAAACCCTGATAATAAAAATTACATTTCGACAGACAATAAAATGTAGAATACATTGTAAGAGTAGGTTGATGAATCCATTCTCCCTACGCTATCTTAACAGAATGTAAACTTTGCAACATCAACCACATCTCCAGAAAAACCGAAGGCTTCGACCATTTCAATACAAAAAACAGTTGCCAGGAGAACCCACAAGGGAACCACCGAGACTTACCACTTACACGCAGTAGTTCCCACTCAACTGGAATCTAGAACCTTGAAGATGACAGAACCTGTCATGAAAACGAAGAGGGTTAAATCTAATTCCAAAACTAAACAAAATACTGATGATTACAACCATACAAAAATGTCAAGTAACACATTACCTTGAAAATTATAACCGAGGGTCGAAAAGGATAGCATATGAAACTAGATTGAATCCAGGAACAATCATACTTCATGAATCCAGTCAACACAGTTATAGAAGTGACTCGGTTCTCTAACCCCAAAGACTTTCAACCCTTCCCTGTAAATCGTGGTATCGAACACGAGGAAGAAGTCTTCCTGAACTAGCTTGGAAGGAAAACACCACTGCAACCGATGTGACTTTTCCTGAGACTTACATTTACCAAAAACAACGCAGTAAACTTCCTCACAGATCTCGGCTCTTAAGAGTATCAACTTGTAATAGAACCACTCTTAGGTCACGGGTTCGATTCACCAGAGGAGCACTAAAAACCTGCTAAACAAACCCTAAGCATATGCAGGCCGGTCGACCTCTCCCCAGAACCACTCTCAACAACAATGAATGCCAAAGGAAACATCAACGATGTGACTTAGTGGATTTTAGGGTTAATTTCCCAAATGCTGAGGGCATCACCAGATCAATGGTGCAGGTCTTTCATTGCAATCCCAAGCAACCGGTGCATTTAAAACACTTTATTACACTTTCTACCATACTTTCCAGCTCATAAAACATTAGGACGAGGATTGGTACAGCTCTACCACATCGGTGTTGACCTCACAACTCATCACATGACAAGCAACACGTAATCTTCCACCAATATCTCACACGAAAGTGGTAGATAGGAATGTTTAATGCCAAGATTGGGTTACGAACACCTGCCAACACATATCCACTATATTATTATTACCCTGACCTCATCACGCGTTGGTTCAATAGTAATGCTTCCATTCTGTTGATATATACATACAATAGTGTAAGTCATAGTTTACGTTAGGATATAGAATTGATTTAGATATCTATTACATTATATAATTTTGGAAACCAAGGCATAAGCTTTACACGTATAGGATTGATATATAGTTTTTATGCTATAGGATTTGCATGCTATAAGGTTTGCAAATAGTTCTCATGCAATAGAATTTGCATATAGTGAATATGCTATAAATTCAATAGAACTTGCATATAGTTTATATGCATTAGGAACTATACGATAATTTGCATTCTATAGGAAATACATAGGACTTGTAAATAATATACACTATAGGAATTAATTGTAATTCATATATAGTTCATACTATAGGGAAAGCATGGAAGCAATATAGAGGTCATCTATTATAGGACATCGCATATCAATTTGCATTTAGTGCACATGTTATAGGATTAGAATGTATCATGCTTTTAGCCTATGCTATATAAAGGCACATAAACCTTGTGACAGTTAGTAGTAGCGCATACTATCCTAAAACAATGCTACGACACTTTAATTCATCATTTAAATGTTAAACAAAAGAGACATTTGAGTTGTATAGTTACAAATAAAAACTATAGACAAGTCGCTATATTAGTACCTTAGAAATTTATATATAGAACCCTTGAGGACTAACTTAAAGTACTCTTTAAACTATATTTGTATTACTTGACCTGATGTGTCACTTTTACTTGTAATCTGCGAAAGGGAAAGTCCAAAAGCTTTAGCATAAATGCTAAGTAAGCCTCGGGGTACCCTTAGGACCCCTTCCATCATCAAAAGAAGAACAACAATTAGCACTTATAAAAATTATATCGTATGAACATTGACATAAGTAATATAAAAATATAGTTGCGATGAGAAGAACATTCAATGGCATCATAATGTAGACTTTAATTTCATTTCATAACAAGACGACAAACAGTACACTGTATGATAGTTACAAACATTTATTACAGCATGACCATATAGAAGCATTTATTATAATTCCACACAGTTAATATATGCATTAAAAGCTACATTGAAAAATTTTAAAATTTTTGTGAAATTTTGGGATGTTACATGTGGTATCAGAGCAAGGTTCAAACTCTAGGCCTGAAATAGGATCACTCACACAAAACAGAAAATAAAAACAGAAACTTAGTTATTGACTTTATTTAAATTTTGTTTCTGTACAGAACAGTTTGACGTTTAAATTGCAGGTATGGATATACCGAAGGAATCAGCAGAGGACAGATCTCCTCAACATAATGAGCATAATAAAAATGCACATAATAATGGTAATGAAGGAATTTACGTAGAGTTAAATAATCAATCTTCTGAACTGCTACGTACTGGAAAAGATTTAAAATCTGAAATAAGGACTGTTAAAGAAGAGAATGAACGAATTATGAAGGCACAGGATGAGTTAAATCGGATTTTAATGGAGAAATACCATAACGAGGAAAGAGGAAGGAAATCAGAAGTAAATTCTGATTCTGGTACAATGTCTCACAAACGTAAGAGTAAGAAAGTAAAGAATGTTAAAAATAATAATTACTCTTCATCTGAATCTGATCAAAGTAATTATAATTTTGTTCATGACAGCAGTGATAGTGATTGTTGTTCTAAGAAGAGGAAGCATAAGCATCATGAACAAATTACAGGAGAGTTTAAAAAGATTAAGCCACCAACTTTTAATGGTGAAACTGAAAAGGGTGAGACAACTGAAGCATGGCTGTCTGGAATGAAGAAATACTTTCATATTTACGATTTCTCTTCTCAGTTAAAATCCAAGATGGCTATTTACAATCTGACCGGAAAGGAAAATATTTGGTGGTAGGATCTTAAAAGAATAAAGAACATAAAAGAAAGAAACATAACCTGGAGTATGTTTACAAATTTATTTAAGAAAAAGTTTATGTCATAACAGTACTATGAAGATAAATCTAAGGAATTTTATGATTTAAAACTGGTTACTATGAGTATGAAGGAGTTGTGCAGCAAGTTCGTTAGCTTGCCGAGGTATGTACCTTACATGGTCGAAGAGAATCCTAAGGTACAAAGGTTTTTAAGTTGTCTACCTTTCAACATAAAAGACAGGATCGAGTATGATAACCCTTCCACCTTGGAAGAGGCTATGAGGAAAGATAATTTTTGTTTTGATCAAAACAGAAAAAGAGAAGGAATATCTGGCTGGAGAAGTAACAAGCCTAATCATTTTGGGCATAAAAAGAAAATCTTTAATCATAATTCTGGAAATTTCAAGAAAAGCTTTAATAACATAAATTTTCCAAGTAATAATTATAAGAGTAATGCACCACAGAATTTTACTGCTGCAAGGAATGTGCCTAATAATAAAAAAAATAGTAATAATAACAACGACAGGTATGTTGATCAGAAAGCACCTATAAAGTGTTATGATTGCGGTGGACCCCATACTAGAGCTCAATTCCCACGCAATAGAAAGACAGTCAACAACATTCACACTATGCAAGAAGATCCTACAATTGGAGATGTAGCAAGAGAGATGCCCAGGATAAATGCAGCGCTGGAGAATCGTCAAGCATATCATCAAACGTCTATGGTTGAAATCGAAGGTATGATACACAACAAATCTATTTCCATTCTAATAGATCCAGGTGCAAGTTTGAGTTACATTTCACCTGAAATAATGAAAAGTTGCAAGTTAAAGATAGAGAAATTTGATAATTCATGGTTAGTTTGAAGGGAGGAGATGAAATGAAATTCCAATGCGAAATTCCATTGCCAATAATTGAAATCTTCAGATGATCAATGCTTTGTGCATGTTGGCTTTCATGAGTATTTCATGTTGACCAACTTTTATCTACACATTGCTACAAATACATGCCAAGTCCAATTGATGCAAACGATCTTCCCATGTCTTGCTAAAAAGAAGAATGTCAACTAGATAGATGATCACAAATAAGTCAAAATACAATCTTAGCACTCCATTCATTATCGTCATAAATGTCACAAAGCCAACAATAAGATTAGATGACATCAACACCATTCAAACAATCCTAAGTTGGCACATTTTAAAATGTTTCCCTCCACATACCCTCTTACTTGATATGGCTCTAATGATAATCAAACTTCAGGTTAATTTTACATCTTCATCATCATTGTCATCTCTAGGTTCCTCATCAACATCTCCATCATCATCATATTCTCCGTCATCATCATCATCATCTTCATCACCATCACCATCATCATCAACATCTTCATCATCATCACCATCATCATCATCATTGTTAGTCCCAGAGACTTTCTAAAGCTGTTTTTAAGAACTGTGCCTAGGCATCAATAATAACTTCTGAAAACTTTACTGAATCACAACATGAATGACAGAAACAGTGTAGAATTCCGATCTTGAAATATTAATGGGCAGTATTTCAATGTGCAAAGAAATCAGACTTTTGAGTAGCAAATGGAAATGGAATGGTGCAAGATAAAGGTATTGTGAAAGTAAATCTTTATTTTACATTTATAGAATGGCATATTGAGCCTGGGAGAGGAATTCAAAAACCTTAACAAAATGAACACAGAACACCATTTGAATAATACGAGGATATCACTTCAAGGTAAATCAGCATGAATACTTCAAGTACTAATCACCATTGAAGAAATAAATTTAAGAACAAGCACTCCTATAAATTCAGAATAGTTTTGCAAATAATAGATAAATGAAGATATGAAAAACAACAGGAGATAATAACTGTGCACATCAAAACTTTGAATCCATCAAGCTACAATATAGGGTAATAATATGTCTCTTCTTGTATTGATCCACCATCCAACATAGAAGTAATACTTCTTACATAAGAGAGCCGACCTCTTGGCTACTGTCTACTTGACTATATATAGCCTATCTTTCTATTACAAAATACTTATTTCTTATTGTTTTTATGCTTCCCTGGATTTGAAAATCAAAATATTACAAAAAGTTGTTGCTGCCCAATGGCTTAATCAAGTCAATTCATGATTCTCAACCAGAATTTGTTACATAATAAAAAGAACCTTAAAAAAAACTACAATTGTTTAGAGAGTCTAGGACCCGCTCGCTTGCTGTAGGGGTATGTCGTGCTGACTAGAAGATGCTTCGGCCGTGGACTGTTTAGCTCAAGCTGCTGCTTTCACTTGGTCTTTAGTAAACTGTTCTGACTTCTTGACTGAGATAAATCTGGAGATATACTTCCAATGTTTACCCACCGGGAAAGTGTAGTACTTGAGTTCCCTCAAGGCTAAATCTAAATCACTGCAGCGTTCAAAGGAAGCCTTAGGTAACCCTTTGAAAATAACATAAAGGCGATTCAGTACCTCGAAATTGGAATGTAGCTTATCCACCACTTCCTTCCCGCTGAGTTCCTGAAGGGTGTTTGTCATACGGATTTCGGAATTTCTTGCCTCTGCCATTTGGGACAGGTAGTCCTTTTCTGGGTATAGATCACCATTTCCATCCCAGAAAGATGGAAGGCCCAACATGAAAACTGTTTGGAACTGCTCCTTAAAAATACGTACATCATGCTTCAGCTGAGCTACCATATCTGCCACGTTCTGCGCTAATGATGCCTTGGTGATTACCCAATTTTCCTCCATCACTATGTTAGTGTGATCCTTAATGGAATAATCCTGAAGCTCAGCAAATGATTTCTCATTAAGGAACTCAATCACTTCTAGGGCAACTTCGTCCTTTTTGGCTATGGTACTTTCCACGGCCCGAGCATCTTGTGCAGCGATCCTAGCAATCTCAAATTCCTCATGGATTATACTGAAATGGATCCACCGTGAATGTATTAACCATGCCATTTCATCCCATATCGCAGTCTTGTCCTCTCTGATTAATGGTTTTCTGGTGAGCTTCCTAGTTAAGTCCTGGATCTCGACGCGAAGCTCATCCCCAGTTTGCTGCATTTCTGAGATGAGTTGATCCCTCTTGGCCAGTTTTTCATTAGCAGCAAAAAGCTCATCAGACTTGGCCTTTAACTGATCCTGTACTTGATTGAGCTTGGATTCCTTGAGACTCATTTTGGCTATCGCTTGGACTAATTTGTCAACGGGGTCTGAGACTACGAAGACTTAAAGGGACGCCGCTTTCTGCTGAAGGATCTCTTGATTCTTCCTTCTGGCGATTTCCAAATCGCCTTCTAATGAGACAATCCTTTCTTTGAGTGCTTGATTGTCAGCTACTGATTTATCCAACTCTGTCTGTATTGCAACCACCTCTGTGGTCTGCGAGTGTTCAGTAGTAGGAATGTTTAGACTCTTTCTTAGAGTTGAAATCTCTTTATCTTTTTCTTTTAACACAGCCTCTAAGGGATGTTAAATTTTGAGCATTAATTCACAATACTCTAGGATCTTTGCTGAGAGAATAACATATACAGTATATCAATGCATGATAATCACAATAAGCATGACAAGCATCACAAGAATCAAAAGCATGAGAGACAAGAGACACAGAGTTTCCGTGGGGAAAACCCTAAGGTGAAAAACCCCACAACTTCCTCAGAGATAGAGAGAGCAATGGCTCAACCAAAGTACAACCAAAATACACTGAGATGGTCTCCTAGTAGCAGATGATCCTCCTCCTCACTAGTGCGCCACTTTCTGAGTGAGAGTGAGTTACTTTTTCAAGTGATCTAAATAGAGATCACCTGATCTCTATTTATACTAATCTGTTTTCCCAGTGACCTTATGGGGCCGACTTGTCTAGCTAGGTACATCCATATTATAATATATATTTCAGGGCCGACCCCACACATGGTGGTGTAATAACCCATCGACAAGTACACACACTTGTGACACTTGTCAATCCACATGACGACACTTCCTTATAGAGGAATGACACATCTCTTATAAGGGTACAATAAAGATATATAAAATACATAGATGAAATACATTCCGAAGTTACATATACATCAACACTCCCTCTTAACTAGGAAGGTATTTCTCGACACAGATCTGCTAGACAAGTCTTCTTCTCGGGATCATCGTCATCGATGCATCGTCACTGCTGTTGCTATCTCAACCAATCTCTGACTCTACTCGTCATAGGAAGTTCTACAGAGCCAGTCCTTTTTCATACTGGATGTAGGCCCGCCACCTACAGGTCTTCATCATCATTGGCCATACTGTGGAAATCTCAGGACTTATTACGTGCATCACAAAACCTTAAAAGAGTCTCTTGACTAAAAAGAACCCTAAAGAGCATCTGAGGCATTTTTCATCCTGTCCAGATCTCCAGGACTTATTACATGTGACCCCACCACAAAAACTCGAAAGAGAATCCCAAGAGTGATTACGAGCACAAGGCTCAACCTATCGGATCTCCCAGGGCACAAATTACATGTGGTCACCACAAAACCTCGAAAGAGCATCCCAGGACTGATTACGAGCACAAGGCTCAACCTATCGGATCTCCCAGGGCACAAATTACATGTGGTCATGGAAAAACCTCGAAAGAGCATCCCAGGACTGATTACGAGCACACGGCTCAACCTATCGGATCTCCCAGGGCACAAATTACATGCCATAGGACAAAACCTCGAAAGAGCATCTACCAGATATCCCAGGGCACAAATTACATGCCATAGGAAAAACCTCGAAAGACTATCTGCAGATCTCCCAGGGCACAAATTATATGTCCTCCCAAGAAAAACCTCGAAAGAGCATTTGCCAGATGTCCCAGGGTACGAATTACATGCCATAGGAAAAACCTCGAAAGACCATCTGCAAATCTCCTAGGGCACAAATTACATGCTTATCTGCACAACCTGTTCCACGGCCACAGAGTATCAACCTAATACTCACCATACATCATCATGATGTACACATGATCATCCTGATCATCATCACTGCAACATCCTGCTGCATGTCATCTAGAGCAACATCCTTAAGCTCGTCATCCATGATCATCCTGAACATACAATGCATCTACCTGATGCATACCAAGTATCTACCTGATACATATCATCATACATGATCCACCTGATCATACAGTATATCCACCTGATACAAATACAAATACATGATACATATCACCATACATGATCCGCCTGATCATACAATGTATCCACCTGATACATATACAGATACATGGTCCAAGCATCCAACATGATGCTTATACAAAATACATACACATGATCCAACCGATCATATCCAGCATCCAACATGATGCATACATACATACATAAAAATGATCCAACTGATCATATCCAGCATCCAACATGATGCGTACATACATACAAAAAATGATCCAACTGATCATATCCAACATCCAACATGATGCGTACATACATATACAAAAAATGATCCAACTGATCATATCCAAGCAGAAACCAGAACATCATCCTGATGCTCATCATCCAGCGCTTACATCCACAGCCATGTGAAGGATCCTCCTTCCAACATGCTTGGAATGGCTTCAGCAAATGTGTTCATTACTTCTTCCTCGAAGTGTCCTCAATCTGAAGAACGCCAAGCCTCTCTCTGAAGTACTCGAACTTCACCCTGGCTAGTGGCTTCGTCAGCACATCTGCAATCTGCTCGTCCGTCACAACATACAGGAGCTTCACAGCTCCTCTCTGCACCATATCCCTGATATAGTGATATGTGATCTCTATGTGTTTCGACCTGTCATGAAACACTGGGTTCTCGGACAGCTTCACACAACTCTGGTTATCACAGAAGATACTAGTAGCATCCAACGGGAGATCAAATAACTCAGACAGTAGCTTCCGTAGCCATACTGCCTCACAACTAGCTGAACAGGCTGCAACATACTCTTCCTCAGCTGTACTCAGTGCTACGTAGGACTGCTTCCTACTAAACCAAGAGATCACATGATCCCATACTGAAGCAGCATCCAGATGTGCTCTTCCTATCTACAGCACTGCCAGCCCAATCTGAATCAACATAACCCTGCAGGTTAAACTTTTGATTCGCCTCATACTTGAGCCCATAATCTACTGTACCCTTCAGGTACCTCAGAACATGCTTTACAACAACCAGATGAACACTCCTCGGATCTGTCAGGAACTGACTCAATGTGTTCACTGCAAAGCAAATATCTGGTCTCGTGTTCGTCAGGTACATCAAGGACCCAATCATCTGACGATACATAGAGACATCAACCGGCTCAGATGAAGCATCACATAGAAGCTTCAGATTCGATGCCATAGGTGTGGCCATGGCCTTGCAATCCATCATCCCGAATCTCTTCAGGATATCTACTGTGTATTTCCCTTGACCAAGGAAAATCCCACCTGCACTCTGCCACACCTCCATACCTAGGAAATAATGCATCATTCCCAAATCTTTCATATCGAACTCAGCAGCAAGCTTCCTCTTCGTATCTGCAATCAATTTGTCATCTCCTGTTACAAATAAGTCATCCACATACAGGAGTAGAATCACAGGATTCCCTTCCTCAACCTTGTAATAAAGTTTGGAATCTGCTTTACTCTTGGTAAAGCCCAAACTAGATAGGAAACTGTCCATCCTACCATACCAAGTTCTGGGAGCTTGTTTCAAGCCATACAAGGCTTTCTTCAATCTACACACATATGACTCCCTGTCATGTATTTCAAAACCGAGTGGCTGCTCCACATATACTTCCTCTTCAACTACACCATTCAAGAAAGCAGTCTTGACATCCATCTGGTGTATTTTCCATTTCATAGCTGCAGCCAGGGAAAGTACTGTTCTGATGGAAGTATACCTGGCTACAGGTGCAAAAGTTTCTTCATAATCTATTCCCTCTTTCTGAGAGAAGCCACGAGCTACGAATCTTGCCTTGTATTTCTCTACACTGCCATCTGCAGCATGCTTGATTTTGTAAATCCATTTGGAAGTCACAACAGACTTCTCTTTAGGTCTTGGGACAACATCCCAAACATCATTCTTCATTATTGATTGGTATTCCTCAATCATGGCATCCTTCCATTCTTTCTTTTCCATTGCTTCTTCATAACTGGAAGGCTCTTTGTTCATAATGTTACAGAGTAAAGCAACATAGCTGGTATGTGATCTGGTTCTCTTCTTTGCTCTGTGTTCTTCTTCTGGAATGCCAAATCTTTCTGCATCTTGAATGAGCTCTCTAGCCCATGCAGGTTTCCTCTTGTGAGAGTTATCCTCACGGGGTGGATTTACAAGTTCTTGTGGATCTTCAAACTCACGAACAACTTCTGGAACTGCTTCAGTCATGGTAGTGTCTTGAAATCTAGTTTCCTTAGGTTCTTCATAAACTTTGATAGGTGCCTTCCTTGATTTGATGAATGCTGAGTTTTCATCAAATCTTACATCCCTGCTGACATCAATCTTCTTGAACCCTAGAAATTATATTCTGTAAGCCTTCGAGCTTTCACTGTAACCCACAAAGATACACTTCTTTCCTGAAGGATCTAGTTTAGTCCTCTTTTCCTTTGGGACATGAGTGTATACTGGACAACCAAATATTTTGAGATGGCTGACTTCAGGTTTCTTACCAGAAAAGACCTCCTCTGGTGTCTTGTTGTCCAATATCTTGTGGGGTGTTCTGTTCTGCACATATACAGCTGTTCTAGCTGCGTCTGCCCATAGATGCATAGGTAGATCCTGGTCATGTAGCATTGCCCTTGCTGCTTCCATGATGGTTCTGTTCTTCCTTTCTGCAACTCCATTTTGTTGAGGATTATAAGGAGCAGTCAACTCCCTCTTAATCCCTGAATCACTACAAAGCTTCTTGAAGTCACCTGAGGTGAATTCTCCACCATTGTCGGATCTGAATGTTTTGATCTTCTTGTCAGTTTGATTCTCCATCAAGGTTTTGAATTCCTTGAACTTATCAAACACCTCATCTTTGTTCTTCAAGAAGTATACCCAAGTCTTCCTAGAGAAGTCATCAATAAATGAGACATAGTAAACATACCCACTCAGAGAACTGGATGACATAGGACCACATACATCTGAGTGGATGATTTCCAGGATGTCTTTTGCCTTGCTTTCACTGCTTGGGAAAGCCTTCTTAATGTTCTTACCTTTTGCACATCCTCTGCAAACACCTTCATGTTTGGTCTTGATTTCAGGAAGACCCTCTACATCCTTGCTTGCAATTGGAAGTGCTCTATAGTGCATATGAGCAAGTCTTCTATGCCAAAGTTCACTTGGCTCCATGGATTCATGTACCATGGCATGTTCAGGTTGTCCCTTCAATTTATACAAACCTCCCTATTGCTCTCCAATCACTACTGCATCATCTATGTTCTTTCCCTTTGGCCACATTAGGACTTGACCATCCACAAATGCAACCCTCATACCTTTTGCATCCAATGCAGAGATGGAGAGTAAGTTCTTCTTAAGCCCAGGTACATAAAGGACTTCTTTCATCTTCAAAGATTTTCCAGAATCTAGGTTGTAGGAGGCTTCATCACTTCCTTTGATTGGGTATTGATAATCATCCCCAAGTTTCACCTTATGGGGTGATTCATGTTCAGATAGATTCAAAAAAGATTCCTTAAACCCAGTCATTTGTTTGGAAGCCCCACTGTCAATCAACCAATCATTACAACCATGGGAGATAGTACCTGTGAGAGCAGAAATTAGAACATATTTTTCTTCACTTGATGAGTCATCATCACTATTACTTTCTTCCCTAGCCTTCTTCTTTGGGGGTTCATCATCTTCGGCAGCATGAGCATGATATCTTCTTTTGTTATTCTTCTTCTTCTTATTGAAGTTGTTGTTGTTGTCTTTCTTCTTCTTGGGACAATCTGAAGCAAAGTGTCCCTTCTCATTGCAATTGAAGCATCTGAGATCTTTCTTATCTTTATGATAATGGTGGTGAGAGGATCTTCTGTTATGAGATGGTTCCTTCTTGGACTTGCCTTTCCTGGCATGTGCTGTGAGAGCTTGATCTTCATTTCCCATCTTTTCTTCTCGGGCCACAAGCCTAGCTTCTTCTTGAGAGCATTCTTCCCGCAATCTGTTGAAGGAGATCAACGTCTTCCTTGCACAAATTCCTTGAATGAAGGAATCCCATGACCTAGGTAGGCCATTTAGAGTGGTCATCACCACTTCACCATTCTCCACCATTTCATCCACTGCTTCTAGTTGTTCCTTGATCTGGGAGACCCTTGAAAAATAAGATTGAATGGTTTCTCCATTATGAAACTTTACTCCTTTCAATTGTTTCCGCAGGGTCATCTTCCGATTTATGTTCTTCCCTTCAAATAGCTTGGTCAAAGAGTCAAACATCTCCTTGGGTGTCTTTAGAGAGGACACATGGGGTATGAGATGATCTTTAATGGAATCAGCAATTATTCTCTTTGCCTTGACCAAGTTCTTCTTATGCAATACCTTGGCCTCTTCATCCTCTGGGATAGGGATGTCTTCTTTCACATATGAGTCCAACTCATTCTCTTCCAGGATTAACCCAATCCTATACTTCCAAGCTCGGAAGTTATCAGCTCCTTCAAGCTTATCCTCAAGCTTGGTGTGGTGAGACATCTTAAAGAGTACTTCAAATGGAAATAGAAAAGATTTAGATCTTACCACTTGAAATGCTGAAAACTGGATCTGGTCCCGGATTAGGGTTTGTCGAAAAAACCCTAAAAATTCAAAATGTGAATTCCAATTTTCTGAAAGGATAGAAAGATGCGCCTTGATGAGCTGATCAGCCTGGTGTATTCACAATTTGAGATAAGCAAAGCTTTACCCTTCAAATTTTCCTTTTTGTCCTCCCGGGTTCACTAGGGAGAGCCCTGAATTAGGGTTTGAGTTTCCCGGAGATCTACCCAACCAGAAATCTCAATCCAAAGCTCTAAACTTAGATTTTTGCAAGGAGATTCCAGCTATGTCTTCAGATTTCAGAAATTCCTATTTTTGTGGAAACCCTAATTTTTATGGCCAAATCTGAAAATGCTCGGAATTGAATTCTGATTGGACAGATAGATGCGCCTTGATGAGTGGAGTCAATCTACTATACTTCTTTTCCAAAATCTGTGGAGAGAAACCCAATAAACAAGAAACTCAAGTTTCCGTCATTGCAAAATGTCTTCTTCTCAGGTTAGCTCTGATACCATGTTAAATTTTGATCATTAATTCACAATACTCTAGGATCTTTGCTGAGAGAATAACATATACAGTATATCAATGCATGATAATCACAATAATCATGACAAGCATCACAAGAATCAAAAGCATGAGAGACAAGAGACACAGAGTTTCCGTGGGGAAAACCCTAAGGTGAAAAACCCCACAACTTCCTCAGAGATAGAGAGAGCAATGGCTCAACCAAAGTACAACCAAAATACACTGAGATGGTCTCCTAGTAGCAGATGATCCTCCTCCTCACTAGTGCGCCACTTTCTGAGTGAGAGTGAGTTACTTTTTCGAGTGATCTAAATAGAGATCACCTGATCTCTATTTATACTAATCTGTTTGCCCAGTGACCTTATGGGGCCGACTTGTCTAGCTAGGTACATCCATATTATAATATATATTTCAGGGCCGACCCCACACATGGTGGTCTAATAACCCATCGGCAAGTACACACACTTGCGACACTTGTCAATCCACATGACGACACTTCCTTATAGAGGAATGACACATCTCTTATAAGGGTACAATAAATATATATAAAATACACAGATGAAATACATTCCGAAGTTACATATACATCAACAAGGGAGACCAGTCACTGGGGCCTTGTATTGCTCTCAAGACTTGTTGCTCTAGCTCTATTATTTTCAATTGCTTAGCCTTATTTGAGGCTTTCTCGTTCTTCAACTGTTTTTCTAACTTATGAACCGCAGCCTGCAACCTGTGAGCGCGCAGGGTGAATTTGCACAAATCCCTATATACTGCTTCACCTGTTTGTTGATGAAGCTCCATAGTATCTCTAGATAGAATCTCATCCAGTTTTATGATCATCTTGGTGGCCTTAAAATTAGAGGGGCTGATCCTTTTCCCCCCTGCGTGATTTGTTCTAAGATAGCCATCTTCAAGGCTCCCTCCTTAAGATCAAGAGCTGACAACATCCTAGACTATCTTCCTGTGTCTAACTCCTGCTTTGGAAAGAGGGAATCCTCCAGGCCTGCACTATCTTTCTTTATTTGAGCATAATGTCTGAACAAGCCAGCCTTATAGGGCGAATTAGCAACTAAATCTCCTTCCATCTGCTGATATTTCTGATTTTGCGGCCACGTAGCCAAGGGAAAACTTTCCACAATGACAGGTGTTACATGAGTAGATGCTGACGTACCTTCTGAGGTTGAGGGAGAAACACCCTCCAATTTTAGCTTCTTTGTACCAGTCTTTCAGATTCCTGATTTCTCACTTTGAGTCAAGAAGGATGGTTCTAACCTTTCCCTTTTCCCAGATGTCTCTAGCTTCAGGGGTGTCGGAATAACTTTTGTGTCCATGATCATACCAGGGTTTAGCGTGGCCAGACATTCCTCCCAACTGTTCAAATTGGCCATCTTGTCCAGCAAGGGATGTGGTATGTGGGGATAAGTAGCGGAACGAGCTGACTGTCTCTTCTGAAAAATGATACCTTTGGGGTCATAATTTTGCTTCAATCTTTCTGGGAAGTTGTAATCAACTAGCATTTCTTCGACTACTTTTTGAGCGGCTCAGCCTTTTACTTTAAAAGGTCCTGCTTCGGTAGGGACCTTAAAGGTCCTGGCACTGTTTCCCTTCATGAAGTGCACAACGTCACAGATGAACCTCTGCCGAATATATTCTAGTGCAAAAATCCGAGGGGTCAGAAACATAGGTAACTTGTATGGAGCCAGCTCTACCCCATATATTCGAATTTCGGTATGTTTCTCAAAGGAAAACCAGTCGCCTACTGGCTCGTTCGGATTCGATTGAAGTAACTGCTTACTTTCTGGAAAGACTTGTGGCGTAGGTGCATCGAAGAGTAGAGTATAGATAGCGACCACTACTGTATCCAAGAATAGGGCAAAATCGTCCTGTGGGGTGGCTGTTAATACCACCCTTTCCAGATCCTCTTTGCTAAAGACGGCGTTGTTGCTGAAAATGATCATGTATAAAACAAAAGAGCAGAAACGAAAAAAATTCTTGGATGAGAACTCCTTTAGCTGGAAATGGATGGATTGAGCCAAGAAGTTAGCCCAATCTAACTTTATAGGGTTCTCTTGCTGTAACAGGTTCATCATGAATAGTAGGCCGAACACTGCGTCATCTATTATCCTATCATTTTCGTATTTGAGGAGAACACAGATCATCAACAAAATAGGTTTGGTCAAGTCCGAAAAAATCACTAGGCTGCACAGGGAGATATCATCTGGCAAGCTCTCTTTGGTTGGTAATAGTAATCAGATGAAAGCATCTCTTACTTCTGCAGGAAGCTCCTGCGTCTTATTTCCCAGCACTACCTCATCGAACTGGAATCCCAACTCTTCGTGGGTGTTCGTTAGCTCCATAATGAGTTCTTTGCTTATGGAGCAGACTACATTTCCCTTCCTAGAAATAATGGCTCTCCTCTTTGGCACATAACAGGATGCACACCACTGTATTACTTCAGGAAAAGGCCTGGTCGTTGGGAGGATCATCTTGGCTAATCCGTAGTTCGATGCATTAAACAGGTCATTTTTGTTTCCTGCTTGTTCTTGGGCCTCTAGAGCTAATGAGTGCAGGTTGTGGAAGGAGGATACGGGGTCGTGAACATCAAAGAATTCGTTGCCGATATGGTTGTCTGGACTACTGGTGCAGGGTGTGGAGGCACCCTCTGGGATGAATTCGAAAGTCATGCTGGTGAAGGGGAATGTGCATGCTGCAAATTCTAGGATGCTTTGAATAAAACGGGCAGAGATTTGAGAGCCTCGGAGTCAGGGAAACAATTAATCAATTGGTGGCTCAAGGAGAGTATTTATAAGAGAAGCCTCGAGGGAGACAATCATAAATATAGATAATATGTAGGGTGTTTGGATTTCTTTTAGGGATGAGGGGTAGATGGCCTCTTTAAATGCATCAGGCGCCAAACTATGTAAATGGCGGCAGGAATGACCGTTTATGCATGTGTGGAGTTAATGTGAGGGGAGAGGAGTACGGAGCCTTGGGAACGGTGAGTGGTGGACAAAATTGGTTTCAGGGTCCCTCTAAAGTAGGTTTAGGAAACCGCCTTCAAGGTCCTGAAATTAGGAGAATAAGCCATGTGGAAAGGGTGGCTTCTTATTCAGGAGAAGCTTCGTTGAATTAAAGGTCGAACAGCTAAGTTGCCCTGAAATTCTAACCGTCGACGATCCTTTGAGTTGCTCTCCCCGGGATGAGCGCTCATCATTATTTCTTTCCCGCATGTGGTCCACCTGTGTTGTCATTTAACTGATTGGTGGCCCCCACCTACAGAAACTGCCCTGATCTCCATAAGTGGTTTCAGGGGGTCGAGGATATGGTTTGGGCAAACCATTTTTTGCCCCCTGAATGATTGGAGAAGCGACACCTATCTCAAGCGGTATTTGATCAGGGGCGTTCTTGGGGATTTTAAAACCCGGGCTATTTCCCCTCTTGAATGGATATCGTTCGTCAATGAAACTGCTCCTCGAACTCATGAAACCTTTGTTGGCTCATTTGAGCTCTATGTGATGAGCGTGCCCCTCAAGATTCTCGTCTTGTATTCGGTGCTTCCCTTTCCGGAAAAACCATGCCCTTTGTGGATAATATTACTAACAATCATCATCAACATCTTCATCATCATTGTCATCTCTAGGCTCCTCATCAACATCTCCGTCATCATCATCTTATCCATCATCATCATCATCATCATCTTCATCACCATCACCATCATCATCAACGTCTTCATCATCATCACCATCATCATCATCATCATCAACATCTTCATCATAATTGTCATCTCTAGGTTCCTCATCAACATATCCATCATCATCATCTTCTCCATCATCATCATCATCATCTTCATCCCCATGACCATCATCATCAACGTCTTCATCATCATCACCACCATCATCATCATCATCAACATCTTCATCATCATTGTCATCTCTAGGTTCCTCATCAATATCTTCATCATTATCATCTTCTCCCTCATCATCATCATCATCTTCATCACCATCACCATCATCATCAACGTCTTCATCATCATCACCATCATCATCATCATCATCAACATCTTCATCATCATTGTCATCTCTGTGTTCCTCATCAACATATCCATCATCATCATCATCATCTTCATCACCATAACCATCATCATCAACGTCTTCATCATCATCACCATCATCATCATCAACAACAACATCTTCATCATCATTGTCATCTCTAGGTTCCTCATCAACATCTCCATCATCATCATCATCATCTTCATCACCATCACCATCATCATCAACATCTTCATCATCATCACCATCATCATAATCATCTTCAAGATATTCATCATCATTGTCATCTCTATGTTTCTCATCAACATCTAGCCATAAGTGCCTGGTCAACGATTTTGCAAATTTGACCCCAATGTGCAAAAATTGCACATTCCCTTACTGAGCAAAACCCTAGTTTCCAAAATGGACCTACAAGGTGACACTTGGGCCATGGGACCGGAGGGGAGGGACACCCCTAGCACTATCTCAACGTCCTGAATCCAACGGATTCGATGGTTTGTCGATCGGAGCCACGGTCGTCATTCTATGGCTTGTTCCGTCTCGCATCCAAAAGGCCTTCAGGGACACTTGCTGGATACCTACCCGGGGCATAGAACTCCAACCGTGCAACAAAATCGGGTTCCGAGGAGTCCTGCAAGTGTGTCTAGGAAGGTTTCGGCTGGGAACGGTAGCCATAAGTGCCCTGTGGATGATTTTGCAAAGTTGACCCCCATGTGCAAAAATTGCACACTCCCTTACTGAGCAAAACCCTAGTTTCCAAAATGGACCTACAAGGTGACACTCGGGCTAGGGGACCGGAGAAGAGGAGCACCCCTATCACTATCCCGAAGTCTTGAATCCAACGGAGTCAACGGTTTTTCGATCGTAGCCACAGTCGTCATTATATGTCTCGTTTCGTCTTGCATCCAAAATGCCTTTAGGGACACCTCCTGGATACCTGCTGGGGCCATAGAACTCCAACCGTGCAACAAAACCGGGTTTCGGGGAGTCCTGCAAGTGTGTCTAGGAAAGTTCCAGTTGGCTATGCTAGCCATAAGTGCCCGATGGAGGATTTTCCAAAGTTGACCCCCGTGTGCAAAAATTGCACACTCCCTTACTGAGCAAAACCCTAGTTTCCGAAATGGACCTACAAGGTGACACTTGGGCCATGGGACCGAAGGAGAGGGGCACCCCTACCATTATCCCGATGTCTTGAATACAACGGAGTCGATGGTTGTTCGATCGGAGCCATGATCGTCATTCTATGGCTCGTTGCGTCTCGCATCCAAAAGGCCTTCAGGGACACCTGTTGGATACGTACTGGCGCCATAGAACTCCAACCGTGCAACAAAATCGGGTTCCGGGGAGTCTTGCAAGTGTGTCTAGGAATTTTCCAGCTGGGAATGCTAGCCATAAGTGCCCGGTGGAGGATTTTCCAAAGTTGACCCCTGTGTGCAAATATTGCACACTCCCTTACTGAGCAAAACCCTATTTTCCAAAATGGACCTACAAGGTGACACTCGGGCCAGGGGACCGGAGGAGAGGGGCACCCCTAGAACTATATCAACGTCCTGAATCCCACGGATTCAACGGTTTTTTTGATCCGAGCCACGGTCGTCATTCTATGGCTCATACCATCTCGCATCCAAAAGGCCTTTAGGGACACCTGCTGGATACATGTAGGGGGCATAGAACTCCAACCGTGCAACAAAAATGGGTTCCGGGGAGTCCTTCAAGTGTGTCTAGGAATGTTCCGGGTGGGAACGCTAGCCATAAGTTCCTAGTGGACGATTTTCCAAAGTTGACCCCTGTGTGCAAAAATTGCACACTCATATACTGAGCAAAACCCTAGTTTCCAAAATGGACGTCTAAGATGACTCCGGGGCCACGGGACCAGAGGAGATGGGCACCCCTAGCACTATCTCGACCACCTGAATCCAACAAAGTCGACGATTTGTCGATCGGAGCCACGGTCATCATTCTATGGATCGTTGCGTCTTGCATCCAAGAGGCCTTCAGGGACACCAGTTGGATACATGCCGGGGGCATAGAACTCCAACCATGCAAAAAAACCGGGTTCCGGGGAGTCCTACAAGTGTGTCTAGGAAGGTTCCGGCTGGGAACGCTAGCCATAAGTACCCGGTGGATGATTTTTGTTAACGGACAATCCACTCGGGTGGACACGAGCCGGATCTCCCTAGTTCAAGTGAATCTAGAACAAATGGAACAGAATATAAAACTCATTTCCTAGATCTAGTTACAGATCAAGTACTTAGATATCATACCTTTCAGATCGCAGATCCTTCTCCTTGTTGTTGCTCCAAGTCTCGCGGTCGTCAGATCTCCAACTGCAAGACCTGTCAAGACAATATGGAAACAATACAAGCAGTACAAGATATCTAAACAATAATTGATCTAAACTAACAGTTGAGGAAGAAAGTTCTAAACATCATCATCAATGAGACAACAGTTTATGGAAAGATATTATAGTAACTATATAAAAAGTGGGAATACATAGAAAAGATGAAGCTACAACCAAAGCCTCAACGTTGCATCCTCCATCCCAATCACCAGTATGGATCCTATCAACATAAGGGTACCATAGACCTTCCCCCCTCTCATGGAGAGAGTGGGTGTTTATATAGGGCTAAAGAGATAGGGTAGGTTGAGGATTAGGGGGAGATGGTTAAGGGATCATTCCATAAGGTTAGGAACCGAAATGCCACCTCACCTAAAGCATAGGGATAGGCCTCCACATCACTCATCTTCGAGAATGGGCTCGAAGATACTCTTTTATCCAAATAACTGACATCGTCGCAGGTTGTATTAGGACAACCTACGACGTCGCATGTTGCACAAGGGCAGACTGCGACGACCTTGAAAAGTAGGTCAGTTAATCCCTCCAGTCATGGGAAACTTCAGGGATGTGTTTTTACTCTAAAATGGGTTTAGGTAAAATAGCAAAGAGTTTACACAATGGTCAAGATTATGACATTATCAAAACGGTCATGATGACGACACTTGGTCATAATGACGATACTTGCAATGATCATGGTGACAACACTAGGTCAGGACGACGATTCTTGCAACGCTCGCGGCACTTGCGACACTTGCACAAGGGTGACGACATTTTGGTGTAACAAATTTTAAAAGTTGACCCCCGTGTGCAAAAATTGCACACTTTTGTACTGAGTAAAACCCTAGTTTCCAAAATGGAGGTACATGATGACACCTGGGCCATGGGACCGGAGGAGAGGGGAACCCCTAGCACTATCTTGAAGTCCTAAATCCAATGGAGTCGACGGTTTGTCGATCGGAGCCACGGTCATCATTCTATGGCTCATTCCATCTCACATCCAAAAGGCCTTCAGGGACATCTGCTGGATACCTACCAGGGGCATAGAACTCCAACCATGCAACAAAACCGGGTTCTGGGGAGTCCTGCAAGTGTGTCTAGGAAGGTTCTTGCTGGGAACACTAGACATAAGTGCCTGGTGGATGATTTTGCAAAGTTGACCCCCGTGTGCAAAAATTGCACACTCCCTTACTGAGCAAAACCCTATTTTCCAAAATGGACCTACAAGGTGACACCCGGGCCAGGGGATCGGAGGAGAGGGGCACCCCTAGCACTATCCCGACGTACTGAATCCAACAGAGTCGACGGTTTTTCGATCGGAGCCATGGTTGTCATTCTATGGCTCGTTCTGTCTCGCATCCAAAAGGCCTTCATGGACACCTGCTAGATACCTGTCGGGGCCATAGAAATCCAACTGTGTAACAAAACTGGGTTTCGGGGAGTCCTGCAAGTGTGTCTAGGAAGGTTCCAGTTGGGAACGCTAGCCATAAGTGCTCGGTGGAGAATTTTCCAAAGTTGACCCCCGTGTGCAAAAATTGCACACTCTTGTACTGAGAAAAACCATAATTTCCAAAATCAACCTACAATGCGACACTTGAGCCATGGGACCAGAGGAGAGGGGCACCCCTAGCACTATCCCGATGTCCTGAATCCAACGGATTCGACGGTTTGTCGATCTGAGCCACGGTCGTCATTCTATGGCTCATTTTATACCTTTTTCTCCAATATAACCCCCTTCCCTGCATATAGAATCAATATTATGTTTCTTAAATCCCTTCTCATTGTTAAAAGCTATCAAGGTTGCAGAAGCACCTACGCTAGCGACATCTTCAGTTGTAATAAAAAATTCCAACAAAGGTTCCACATGTGGTTCATAGTCATTGTCCTCCGCATTTTGCACCCAAAAGAAAACACTAATCTTACCATGGAAATAGAGAAAACATATAAGATTATAAAATGACTACTAAAATTGTAACTCAGTAATTACCTGAATCAGCTCCATCAAAAAATGCACATCCTTGGTGTATAATTCAGCGGATAATTGTTTAACTGCTTGATGTAAATCTTCTGTAAGTGCATTTTCTTTTTCCCCAACACAGAACTTGTCTTTCCTGATCTTTTCAATATGTTTCTTGGGGGTCACCATAAATGTCACCAAACACAATCCACAGTAAAATACTTTATCACCAAACACAATTCATAGTAGAATCCTGTTGATAAAACCTGTCATTAAAAAATAAAAATAAAAACCCAGTTCAGTATAAGCAGACATGAAAATAAAGAATAGAGTCACTTCCAAGATGCAAGAGCCTTTGAACCACTTTTGAAAAACAAATGCTTACCAGATCCTTTTCAGCCTCAAACGCCTCGGCAATGGAGAAACAACTCAGGTTTCTCCTCTGTTGTTACGTTTGGCCTCAAATTCGTGAAAGGCCTAGGGATAAGGCCATACTTATCACTTTGCAAGATACTCTTGGTCACTTCCAAGATGCAAGAGCCTCTGAACCACTTTTGAAAAACGAATGCTTACCAGATCCTTTTCAGCCTCAAACGCCTCAGCAATGGAGAAACAACTCAGGTTTCTCCTCTGTTGTTATGTTTGGCCTCAAATTCATGAAAGGCCTAAGTATAAGGCCATGCTTATCACACTACAAGATACTCTTGGTCACTTCCAAGATGCAAGAGCCTATGAACAACTTTTGAAAAACAAATGCTTACCAGATCCTTTTCGGCCTCAAACGCCTCGGCAATGGAGAAACAGCTCAGGTTTCTCCTCTGTTGTTATGTTTGGACTCAAATTCATGAAAGGCCCAAGGATAAGGCCATACTTATCACACTGCAAGATACTCTTGGTCACTTCCAAGATGCAAGAGCCTTTGAACCACTTTTGAAAAATGAATGCTTACTAGATCCTTTTCGGCCTCAAACGCCTCGGCAATGGAGAAATGCCCGTAGCACCCAAACCGTGGCTCCGATAGCGAATCCGTCAATTCAAATGGATCTGGGACGCCGTCTTTTATCTAGGGGACCCCCCACAGCATGCCTCGAAGTCCCGAAAATGGTGCCAATGTGCCATCTCTGGAGCTAGGGTTTTGCTCAGTGAATGCCTTTCAAATATTGCTCAAGGGGGTCATTTCTCGTCTGAAGGCTCCCGGGCGTGTGTGGCCACTATGGACAGGTCCACAATGGCCACATGGACCTATGGGATCCGATAGAATCCAAGTCCGCTCGTTGGTTTGGGTCCCGTGGCCCCGGAGCAATTCCTCAAAGTGTCCCTGAATGGCCCCAGGGTGCCCGTCGAAAATGCCCGCAGCACCCAAACCGTGGCTTCGATCGTGAATCCATTGATTCCAATGGATTCAGGACGCCGGTTTTCAGCTAGGGGACCCCCCATAGCATGCCTCGAAGTCCCAGAAACGGTGTCAATGTGCCATCTCCGAAGCTAGGGTTTTGCTCAGTGAAGGCCTTTCCAATCTTGCTCAAGGGGGCCATTTCTCATCCGGAGGCCCCCGGGCATGCGTGGCCACCATGGACAGGTCCAAAATGTCCACGTGGACCTGTGGGAGCCAACAAAATACAAGTCTGCTGGCCAGTTTGGGTCTCGTGGCCCTGGAGCAATTCCTCAAAGTGTCCCAAAATGGCCCTGGGGTGCCCGACGAAAATTCCTGCAGCACCCAAACCGTGGCTCCGATCATGAATCCATTGATTCCGATGGATCCGGGACACCAAGTTTCAGCTAGGGGACCCCCCACAGTGTGCCTTGAAGTCCCAGAAACGGTACCAATGTGCCATCTCAGGAGCTAGGGTTTTGCTCAGTGAAGGCCTTTCCAATCTTTCTCAAGGGGGCCATTTCTCGTCCAGAGGCCCCCGGGTGTGCATGGCCACCGTGGATACGTCCACAATGGCCACGTGGACTTGTGGGATCCAATAGAATCCAATTCCGCTCCCCGGTTTGGGTCCCATGGCCCTGGAGCAATTCCTCAAAGTGTCCCTGAATGGACCCGGGGTGCCCGACGACAATGCCTGCAACACCCAAACCATGGCTCTGATCACGAATCCGTTGATTCTTATGGATCCGGGACGCCGGGTTTCAGCTAGGGGTCCCACAGAGCATGCCTCAAAGTCAATGAAACGGTGCCAATGTGCCATCTCCGTAGCTAGTGTTTTACTCAATGAAGGAGCTAGGGTTCACTGAGCAAAACCCTAGCTTTGGAGATGGCACAATAACACTGCTTCCGGGGGTTGGAGGCATGCTGTGGGGGGGGGCCTAGCTGAAACCTGGTGTCCCGGATCCACTGGAATCAAAGGATTCATACCCGGAGCCACGGTTTGGCTGTTGCGAGTATCTTGGTCCGACACCCCGGGGCCATTCAGGGACACTTTGAGGATTTGCTCCGGGGGCACAGAACCCAAACCGACGAGCAGACTTGGATTCTGTCAGCTCCCACATGTGTGAATTGCCATTGTGTACATGTCCATGGTGGCCACACACGCCCAAGGGCCTCCGAACGAGAAATGGCCCCCTTGAGCAATATTCGAAAGGCCTTCACTAAGCGAAACCCTAGCTCCGGAGATGGCACATTGGCACCGTTTCTGGAACTCTAAGGCACGTTGTGGGGGGTCCCCTAGCTAAAACCCAGCATCTCGGATCCATCAGAATCGACGGATTTGTGATCGGAGCCACGGTTTCGGTGCTGTGGGAATTTTCATCGGGAACCCCAGGGCCATTCAGGGACACTTTGAGGAATTGCTCCGAGACCATGGGACCCAAACCAACCAGCGGACTTGGATTCTGTTGGCTCCCACAGGTCCACATGGCCATTGTGGACATGTCCATGGTGGCCACGCACGCCCGGGGGCCTCTGGACGAGAAATGGCCCCCTTGAGCACGATTGGGAAGGCCTTCACATTGGGGTCAAATTTGCAAAATCATCGACCGGGCACTTACAGTTAGCGTTCCCAGCTGGAACCTCCCTAGACACACTTGCAGGACTCCCTGGAACTCGGTTTTGTTGCACGGTTAGAATTCTATGCCCCCGGTAGGTATTCAGTAGGTGTCCCTGAAGGCCTTTTGGATATGAGATGGAACGAGCCATAGAATGATGATCGTGGCTCAGATCGATGAACCGTCGACTCCATTGGATTCAGGATGTTGGGATAGTGCTACGGGTGCCCCTCTCCTCTAGTCCCATGGCCCGGGTGTCACCTTGTAGGTCCATTTTGGAAACTAGGGTTTTTATCAGTAAGGGAGTGTGCAATTTTTGCACATGGGGGTTGACTTTGGAAAATCATCCACAAGGCACTTATGGCTAGCATTCCCAGTTGGAACCTCCCTAGAAAAACTTGCAGGAATCCCCGGAACCAAGTTTTGTTGCACGGTTGGAGTTCTATGCCCCCAGTAGGTATCCAGCAGGTGTCCCTGAAGGCCTTTTCGGTGCGAGACGAAACGAGCCATAGAATGACGATCGTGGCTCCGATCAACAAACTGTCGGCTCCGTTGGATTCAGGACGTCGGAATAGTGCTAGGGGTGCCCTTCTTCTCTGGTCCCATGGCCCGGGTGTCACCTTGTAGGTCCATTTTGGAAACTAGGGTTTTGCTCAGTAAGGGAGTGTGCAATTTTTGCACATGGGGGTCAACTTTGGAAAATCATCCATCGGGCACTTATGGCTAGCGTCCTAGCTAGAACCTTCCTATACACACTTGCAGGATTCCTCGGAACCAGGTTTTGTTGCACGGTTGGAGTTCTATTCCCCTGGCAGGTATACAACGGGTGTCCCTGAAGGCAATTTGGATGCGAGAGGGAACAAGCCATAGAATGAAGACCGTGGCTCCAATCAACAAACTATTGACTCCTTTGGATTCAGGACATCGAGAAACTGCTAGGGGTTCTCCTCTCCTCAGGTCTCATGGCTCGGGTGTCACCTTGTAGGTCCATTTTGGAAACTAGGGTTTTTCTCGGTAAGGGAGTGTGCAATTTTTGCACACGAGGGTCAACTTTGCAAAATCATCCACCGGGCACTTATGGCTAGCGTTCCCAGCCGGAACCTTCCTAGACACACTTGCACGACTCCCTGGAACATAGTTTTGTTGCACGGTTGGATTTCTATGCCTCCAGTAGGTATCCAGCGGGTGTCCCTGAAGGCCTTTTTGATCCGAGACAGAACGAGCCATAGAATGACAACTGTGGATCCGATAGACAAACTGTCGACTCCATTCGATTCAATACGTCGAGATAGTGATAGGGGTGCCCCTCTCCTCTGGTCCCCTGGCCCGGGTGCCACCTTGTAGGTCCATTTTGGAAAGTAGGGTTTTGCTTAGTAAGTGAGTGTGCAATTTTTGCACATTGGGTCAAATTTGCAAAATCGTCCACCGGGCAGTTATGGTGATGATGATGATGATGGTGATGATGGTGATGATGATGATGACGTTGATGATGATGGTGATGGTGATGATGATGAAGACGTTGATGATGATGATGATTGTGATGGTGATGGTGATGGTGATGGTGATGAAGATGATGATTATGATGACGAAGAAGATGATGATGATGGAGATGTTGATGAGTAGCCTAGAGATGACAATGATGATGAAGATGGTGATGATGATGAAGATGTTGATGATGATGGTGATGGTGGTGAAGATGATGATGATGATGACGAAGAAGATGATGATGATGGAGATGTTTATGAGGAACCTAGAAATGACAATGATGATGAAGATGTTGATGGTGATGATGATGACGACGTTGATGATGATGGTGATGGTGATGAAGATGATGATGATGATGATGGAGAAGATGATGATGATGGAGATGTTGATGAGGAACCTAAGGATGACAATGATGATGAAGATGTTGATGATGATGATGATGGTGATGATGATGAAGACGTTGATGATGATGGTGATGGTGATGAAGACGATGATGGAGATGTTGATGAGGAACCTAAAGATGACAATGATGATGAAGATGTTGATGATGATGATGATGATGGTGATGATGATGAAGACGTTGATGATGATGGTGATGGTGATGAATATGGTGATGAAGCTGATGATGAAGAAGATGATGATGATGGATATGTTGATGTGAAACCAATAACCAACATAATCAACATAATATAATATTTTTTTGGGTTGGGGATATACATCAAGTTACCCAAAGCATGAAAAAAGTTTGAGTGGGCACAAAACCAAGAGAACAATTTTTTTTGAAGAGGAAATGTGGGGTGGGAGGTCGACCTCCAAAAACTCAAGCATTGACATGGGTGAGGTAGGTCTAAAGCATCCCTCAAGGACATTTCCAACCATTAGGTGACAATGATGAACATGTTAGTGCTACTCAATTAGATGATGAAGTAGCTCAAGGCAATATGGAAGTTGTTCCATCACATGAACCACATACATATTCTCTTGAACCGATTCAAAATGACACTATTGAATTGAATATGATTGAAGGTTGTCAAGTGGCAGGAAGCCTCAATGAACAAATGACATTGCAAATCCAAAAACCCTAGCATGAATGGTTATCATAAGCCATCATGAATATGAATATGAATATTATGAATATGAATATTGTTACTAACGCTACTGAAAAAAGCCTTAACATGCCCTCGTTGCCAACATATTTGAACAACAATGAAATTATCCATTATTACGTGGATGAAGGCAATGAAGAACCAACTCGAGAAGCCAATGAAGAAGAATCATAGCTCCCAAATGATCCTCATATTCATCCATGTACTAGACCAATATTGAAACAATTCCTAAAGCTCCAAATGGAGTGAGTGGTAGAGAAAATAGGGGCAATATCTAGATTAGGTTTCTAGGATTCTAGATTAGTTTCCGAGGGTTAGATTAGTGTTTCTAGGGCTAGTTAAGGTTTCTAGGACTAGATTAGGTTTATAGTATTCTAGCTTAGTTTTCTAGTGTTAAATTAGTGTTTCTAGGGTTAGTTTAGCTTTGCAGGATTTCTAGGGCTAGATTATGTTTGTAGGGCTATATTAGTGCTTCTAGGGCACCCCGGGGCCATTCAGGGACACTTTGAGGAATTGCTCCGGGGCCACGGGACCCAAACCAGTGAGCAGACTTGGATTTTGTCATCTCCCGCAAGTCCACGTGGCCATTGTCGACCTATCCACGGTGGCCTCGCATGCCCTGGGCCCTCCGAACGAGAAATGGCCCCCTTGAGCAAGATTGGAAAGACTTTCACATTGGGGTCAAATTTGCAAAATCGTCGACTAGGCACTTATGGTTAGCGTTCCCAGCTGGAACCGCCCTAGACACACTTGCAGGACTCCCCGAAACCCGGTCTTGTTGCATGGTTGGAATTCTATGCCCCCGTCAGGTATTCAATAGGTGTCCATGAAGGCCTTTTGGATGTGAGACGGAACGAGCAATAGAATGACGATCGTGGCTCGGATCGACGAACTGTCAACTGCATTCGATTCAGGACGTCGAGACAGTGCTATGGGTGCCCCTCTACTTCGGTCCCATGGCCCGGGTGTCACCTTGTAGGTCCATTTTGGAAACTAGGGTTTTTCTCAGTAAGGGAGTGTGCAATTTTTGCACATGGGGGTTGACTTTGGAAAATCATCCACCGGGCGCTTATGGCTAGCATTCCCAACTGGAACCTCCCTAGACACACTTCCAGGACTCCCCAGAACCAGGTTTTGTTGCATGGTTGGAGTTCTATGCCCCCGGCAGGTATCTAGCAGGTGTCCCTGAAGGCCTTTTGGATGCGAGACAGAACGACCCATAGAATGACAACCATGGCTCCGATCAACAAACCGTCGACTCCGTTGGATTCAGGACATCGGAATAGTGCTAGGGGTGCCCCTCGCCTCTCGTCCCATGGCCCGGGTGTCACCTTGTAGGTAAATTTTGGAACCTAGGGTTTTGCTAAGTAAGGGAGTGTGCAATTTTTGCACACAGGGGTCAACCTTGGAAAATCATCCACTGGGCACTTATGGCTAGCGTTCCCAGCTAGAACCTTCCTAGACACACTTATGGCTAGCGTTCCCCAAAACTAGGTTTTGTTGCATGGTTGGAGTTCTATGCCCTTGGCAAGTATACAACAGGTGTCCCTGAAGGCATTTTGGATGTGAGACGGAACGAGCGATAGAATGACAATCATGGCTCCGATCGAAAAACCGTTGGATTTGGGACGTCGAGATAGTGCTAGGGGTACCCCTCTCCTCCGGTCTCGTGGCCCCAGTGTCACCTTGTAGGTCCATTTTGGAAACTAGGGTTTTGCTCAGTAAGGGAGTGTGCAATTTTTGCACACGAGGGTCAACTTTGCAAAATCATCCACCGGGCACTTATGGCTAGCGTTCCCAGCTAGAACCTTCCTAGACACACTTGCACGACTCACCGGAACCCAGTTTTGTTGCACATTTGGAGTTCTATGCTGCCGGCATGTATCCAGCAGGTATCCCTAAAGGCCTTTTGGATGCGAGACGGAACAAGCCGTAGAATTACAACCGTGGCTCTGATTGACAAACCGTCGACTCCATTGGATTTAGGACATCGAGATAGTGCTAGGGGTGCCCCTCTCCTCTGTTCCCCTGGCCCAGGTGTCACCTTGTAGGTCCATTTTGGAAACTAGGGTTTTGCTCAGTAAGGGAGTGTGCAATTTTTGCACATTGGGGTCAAATTTGCAAAATCGTCCACCCAGCACTTATGTTGATGATGATGATGATGGTGATGAATATGAAGACGTTGATGATGATGGTGATGGTGATGATGATGAAGACGTTGATGATGATGGTGATGGTGATGGTGATGGTGATGGTGATGAAGATGATGATGATGACGACGAAGAAGATGATGATGATGGAGATGTTGATGAGTAGCCTAGAGATGATAATGATTATGAAGATGTTGATGATGATGAAGACGTTGATGATGATGGTGATGGTGATGAAGATGATGATGATGATGATGACGAAGAAGATGATGATGATGTTAGGAACCCATGTCTTTACTTTGTTAGTATGTTGTTGTTGGACGCATATGCTTTGTAAGTCGTCCCGTAGTATTTGTTGATCAATAGTTTGTGTTATTGTTGTTGGCGCATATGCTTTGTAAGTCGCCCGTAGTATTGTTGATCCATAGTTTGTAGTGGCCCATGGTTTTGACCCATAGTATTGGCGCCTAGACTTAGTATATAAGTGTGTGTTGAGACCTATGAAGGCACCGTGAAGTTATTTGTATTGAGCTTTCTCATAGGAGGTTGCCCCCTCGAAGTGGCCTGTGATCAATATAAAAGTGATTCCGAGTTCTGTCATTTCTGCTATTTCGCATATTCGTATTAATTAATTGTTGCAGGTGCATCACATCTGGTATCAGAGCACTTTCTTGGGCTCGCTGGGTGAAATTTTTGCCAATTTTTTTTTCGCATCTGTTGCAGGTTCGGATTTGGGAATAATCCCTATCCGCTTAACTGTGGGAAGTACTTGGGCATAATCCCTAAAACTCATTGTGAGGAGTACCACAGGAACCCTGAAGTAGCTAGCCCATTGAGAGGACCTGCCAGCGAAAAGGGCAACGACCCCTACCTGATTGACTAGTTCCCACCCGTGAGGTAAACCAAGAGCTGTCGTTTGTGGCAAAGTGGTTATCAGTTTTACCTGAGCCGTGGAGTGAGGGGTACTGCCCCAATACGCAAGCCGTCAGACAACATTGGTGGCCGAGTGAAACCCCTGAACTGTTAGGAAGCCGCACATACCCGGGGTCCATATCTACTTTCAGCTGAACTATTGTCTATCACTACTGCACCGTTTCAGATCCATTTTGCAAGTCGTTCCAGATCCAACCGTTTTCAATCCATTCGGCGCTGTTCCAGATCCCTTCCGAGCCATAGCCACTCCAGTCTGAAAAAAATAAATAAATATAAAATAAAATAAAAAATAAAAATAAATAAATTTCAGTTTTTTGTCCATATCTCCCTTGTTTTCACTCTGTTTCCCTTGAAATTTTCGGGGAACCCCTGTCATCCCATTTTGCATATTTCATTCCTGAGGACCCTATCCCCAATTCCCCTTCCCAAAGCCCAAAATCCCACATTTGTCTATTTTTAGGGTTTTCCATAACTTCCTTAGATTTCACCCAATCACCTTCAAATTTTACCACAGAGTTCCTTTCTGAATTCTGATTCTTTGTCCCCCTCTGCCAAATTTTCCCATTCTTTCACCCCACTTCTGAAATCCTCATTTTTGCTTCCCTGTCTAGTCGACAGTGTCCAACACCTAGTCAAACCCCAATTACCCTTCATATTTTTTCCCAAGTCCAGATTTTCCCTTACTGAAGCAGTTTCTGTTTTTGTTTTCCTACCCAGTAAAAAAAAAAAAACTCTTGGTTATGGTTGTCACCCGTGCAGGAGCAAAAACCATGGAAGAAGCACTTGCAGCCATCCAAGCCAAACTCCAGGATCTGGATGAAAAATTTCTCGGCCTCCATCTTGAACATTCAGCTATGAACAACAAACGACATTCCGAGTCTTCATCAGACAATGGGTTCTCTTCTTCCAACAATTTCCGTGGTCCGAAGCTTGATTTTCCTCACTTCAATGGTACTGATCCAACTGGATGGATCTATCGTGCAGAACAGTATTTCAGTCTGCATAATACTTTTGATGTCAACAAAGTTCCGCTGGCATCCTTTCACTTGGAACAGGAAGCTCTTCAATGGTACCGTTGGTACATCAAGGCTCATCCAGAGCCCAAATGGTAAGACTTTTGCCATCTCCTTTTGCAACGATTTGGTCCTAGTGATTTTGATGACTTCACCGGAGCCCTCACTAAACTTCGCTAAATTGGCACTATGAGAGAGTATCAAACCGAATTTGAGAACCTAGCCAACCACACCGAAGGATTGTCTGATGACTTTTACCGGAGTTGTTTTATCAGTGGTCTAAAGGATGCCATCCGCTCTGAGGTAAAAATGTTCTTTCCCACCACAATGATGGAAGCCCTAGGTTTGGCTAAGTTGGCAGAAGACAAGATTGCAGCCCAACAACACTCCAATCCCACTTTTGTTCCCTTCCGAAATATGGGTTCTCAGCGACCACCTATACTGCAGGCTCCTCGACCGACTCCTATCAAGCGTTTGTCTGAAACAGAGATGCAAGCACGCAGAGAAAAGGGGCTTTGCTATAATTGTGATGAAAAATTCACTCGGGGACATAGATGTGTTCAGCAAAAGCTCTATCTCTTGGATGTGGAGTCTTCGCTTGCCTCTGAAATTGGTGACGAAGATCCAAAAAAACTGGATGCTCCGGTTGACATTCAAGAACCGCCTATTGACCCTCCGTCTCAGGATGACCAGCCAGAGATATCTCTCCATGCTTTAGCTGGAATCACCACCCCCCAAACAATGCGAGTCAGGGGTTACTTCAAGAAGCTTCCTCTTACAATACTCATTGATTCTGGTAGCACTCATAATTTCATTGACCCTCGGATCGCCAAACAAGCTGATTGTTTTATCCATCCTTGCTCCAACTTTGAAGTCATGGTTGCCAATGGGGGCACCTTACCTTGCAAAGGGAAGTGTCGAAATGTGCGTATCTCTATGGGAGATTATACCTTGCGCTCTGACATGTTTTCCTTGCCCTTAGGCGGATGTGATGTGGTTTTGGGCGCTCAATGGCTACGCACACTTGGCCCTATCTTATGGGATTTTGCTGAACTTTGGATGCAGTTTTCCCTCAATGGACAAAAAAACACATTGACAGGATTACAACCAGGTTCTCTCAGCATCATTAGTTCACATCGCATGGAAAAACTCCTCAAGAAGAATTCACATGGTGTCATCGCTCAGATCCATTCCATTCAGATGCAACCATCAGCGGTCTCCACTACTTCCTTGGATCTACAACAAATTCTGGATCGATATACAGGTGTCTTTGCTGAACCAGTGGGATTGCCACCTTCCAGGCCAGAAGACCATCGTATTCAGCTCCTTCCTGGCAGCGTTCCTCCCAACATCAGGCCCTATCGCTACCTATTAAACCAAAAAATGGAGATTGAAATGTTCGTTCGGGACTTATTAAAGCAAGGTATTATTCGCCCCAGCACTAGTTCCTTTTCTTCTCCAGTTATTCTTGTCTGCAAAAAAGATAGGTCATGGCGCCTCTACATTGACTTCCATGCACTTAATAACCTCACCATCAAGGATAAGTTTACAATTCCTGTTGTTGATGAGCTTCTTGATGAGCTTCATGGGGCTCACTTTTTCTCCAAGTTGGATCTTTGTTCTGGGTATCATCAAATTCGGGTTCATGAGGATGATATCCCTAAAACAGCTTTCTGCACACATGATGGCCATTATGAGTTTTTGGTCATGCCCTTTGGCCTCACTAATGCTCCTTCCACATTCCAGGCCTTAATGAATAAAATATTTCGACCCTACTTGCGGAAATTCATTCTGGTATTCTTTGATGATATCCTCATCTACAGTAAAACATGGGATGAACATCTCCAGCATCTGGATCTTGTCATGCAACTTTTCTCTGACCATCATCTCCATGCCAAGCAGTCTAAATGTGTTTTTGGACAGAAGGAAGTTGAGTATCTCGGGCACATTATCTCAGCACAAGGGGTTCGCGTGGATCCTGCCAAAATCGATGCCATGAACAATTGGCCGCATCCTCAGACACTCAAGAGCCTTCGTGGTTTTTTGGGGTTGACTGGCTACTACCGCAAGTTTGTCAAGGATTATGGGAAGATTGCAGCTCCATTAACTGCTCTATTGAAAAAGGATGCTTTTACATGGACACCTGCTACTCAGTGTGCATTTGACAAACTAAAACAAGCTATGTGTACTACACCTGTGCTAGCTATGCCCGATTTTTCCAAGCCCTTCACTATTGAGAGTGATGCTTGCGGCAATGGACTTGGTGCTGTTCTCCTTCAAGATGAACACCCCATTGCGTTCACCAGCAAAGCCCTTTCAGGTAAGAATTTAGCCGCCTCTACCTATGAGAGGGAAATGATGTCTATTTTGCATGCAGTACAGAAGTGGCGCCCATACCTATTAGGGAATCATTTCTGCATCAAGATTGATCACCAGAGTCTGAAATATTTCTTGGACCAGCGTGTCTCCTCCCCGTCACAACAGAAATGGGTTAGCAAACTCATGGGTTATGACTATGAGATCACTTACAAGAAGGGTAAAGACAATATTGTGGCCGATGCTCTTTCTCGCACATTTGATGCCCAAGGTTCTCTTTCATATATTTCTATTCCTGTTCCAAATTGGTTGCAATATGTTCAACAGGGTTATGTCAATGACTCTTCCTTATCTCAAATCATCCAATGCTTGACCAACAACCCGTCTGCTGTACCACATTACTCTTGGGATGGTGCTTCTCTGCGATACAAGGGTCGTCTGGTGCTTCCCCAGAGCACAGATCTTCAACAGGTTGTCTTCTATGAACTCCATGCTTCTCCATCGGCAGGGCACTCTGGGTTCCTCAAAACGTATGAATGAGCACGGCGTAACTTCTTTTGGCAGGGCGTGAAAAGGACAATTCAACAGATGGTGGCCGAATGTGATACCTGCCAGCGCAATAAGGGTGAAACAACACTCCTTCCAGGATTGCTTGAACCCTTTCCCATACCTACATGGATTTGGACATATATTTCTATGGATTTCATTGAAGGGCTCCCTAAATCTGGCGGGAAGATAGTGATTCTCGTTGTGGTTGATCGCCTCTCCAAATATAGTCATTTTTGTGCTCTCAGCCATCCCTATACAACCTCCTCCGTCGCTCAAATTTTCCTGGACCAGATCTTTCGTCTTCATGGCATCCCTTCTTCCATTGTCTCGGATTGTGATGCGACTTTCACCAGTCATTTTTGGACAGAACTATTTCGCCACACTGGCACCAAACTGAAGATGAGTTCAGGGTATCACCCACAAACAGATGGTCAGACTGAAATTATCAATAAATGCTTGGAAACTTATCTTCGTTACTTCACCTCGGAACAACAACATCAGTGGGAAAAGTGGCTTCCTCTCGCTGAATGGTGGTACAATACCTCTTACCACACCGCCTCTAAAATGACCCCATATGAAGCAGTCTATGGTCAGGCACCTCCAGCTCTTCTTCCATACACCCCCACCAGTTCACCAGTTCAGGAAGTTGACACGGTCCTTCGAAACCGCAATCAGATTCTTCGCATTTTGTGGGACAATCTTCACATGGCAAGAAATCGCATGAAGCAACAAGCTGATCAGCACCGTTCTGAGTGCACTTTTCAAGTCGGCGATATGGTTTTTCTTCGTCTCCATCCATATAAACAATCCTCCTTGAAACTCAAAGGGCGTCATAAGCTCGCTCCAAAGTTCTATGGGCCCTATCGGATTCTTCAGAAGATTGGGTCCGTTGCTTATAAATTGGAACTTCCTCCTTCTTCCCGCATTCATCCAGTCTTTCATGTCTCTTGTCTGAAGAAAGTTCTTGGCACCAACATCAGTGGACAAACGATTTTACCCGAACTGGATAATGAAGGATCCATCCTTTTGGAGCCAGAGGCCATCCTTAATCGGCGCACGCGTCAGCTTCGCTCTCGCTCTATCAGCGAGGTCTTAATTCAGTGGCACGGCATGCAACTAGAGGATGCTACATGGGAACCACTCCTTCAGATTCAACAACAATTTCCACATCTAAAGCTTTGAGGACAAAGCTTTTTTTAAGGGGGAGGGGATGTTAGGAACCCATGTCTTTACTTTGTTAGTATGTTGTTGTTGGACGCATATGCTTTGTAAGTCGTCCCGTAGTATTTGTTGATCAATAGTTTGTGTTATTGTTGTTGGCGCATATGCTTTGTAAGTCACCCGTAGTATTGTTGATCCATAGTTTGTAGTGGCCCATGGTTTTGACCCATAGTATTGGCGCCTAGACTTAGTATATAAGTGTGTGTTGAGACCTATGAAGGCACCGTGAAGTTATTTGTATTGAGCTTGCTCATAGGAGGTTGCCCCCTCGAAGTGGCCTGTGATCAATATAAAAGTGATTCCGAGTTCTGTCATTTCTGCTATTTCGCATATTCGTATTAATTAATTGTTGCAGGTGCATCACAGATGATGGAGATGTTGATGAGGAACCGAGAAATGACAATGATGATGAAGATGTTGGTGATGATGATGATGGTGATGATGATGAAGACGTTGATTATGATGGTGATGGTGATGAAGATGATGATGATGATGATGGAGAAGATGATGATGATGGATATGTTGATGAGGAACCTAGAGATGACAATGATGATGAAGATGTTGATGATGATGATGATGATGGTGATGATGATGAAGACGTTGATGATGATGGTGATGGTGATGAAGATAATGATGAAGATGATGGAGATGTTGATGAGGAACCTAAAGATGACAATGATTATAAAGATGTTGTTGATGATGATGATGATGGTGATGATGATGAAGACGTTGATGATGATGAAGACGTTGATGATGATGGTTTTGGTGATGAAGATGGTGATGAAGATGATGACGGATATGTTTATGAGGAACCAATAACCAACATAATCAACATAATGTAAGATTTTTTTGGGTTGGGGATATACCTCAAGTTACCCAAAGCATGAAATTTTTTTGGGTGGGCACAAAACCAAGAGAACAAATTTTTTTGAAGAGGAAATGTGGGGTGGGAGGTTGACCTCCAAAAACTCAAGCATTGACATGGGTGAGGTAGGTCTAAAGCCTCCCTCAAGGACATTTCCAACCATTAGGTGACAATGATGAACATGTGAGTGCTACTCAATTAGATGATGAATTAGCTCAAGGCAATATGGAAGTTGTTGCATCACATGAACCACATACATATTCTCTAGAACCGATTCAAAATGACACTATTGAATTGAATATGATTGAAGGTTGTCAAGTGGTAAGAAGCCTCAATGAACAAATGACATTGCAAATCCAAAAACCCTAGCATGAATGATTATCATAAGCCATCATGAATATGAATATGAATATTGTTACTAACGCTACTAAAAAAAGCCTTAACATGCCCTCGTTGCCAACATATTTGAACAACAATGAAATTATCCATTATTATGTGGATGAAGGCAATGAAGAACCAACTCAAGAAGCCAATGAAGAATAATCATAGCTCCCAAATGATCCTCATATTCATCCAAGTACTAGACCAATATTGAAACAATTCCTAAAGTTCCAATTGGAGTGAGTGGTAGAGAAAATAGGGGCAATATCCAGATTAGGTTTCTAGGATTCTAGATTAGTTTCTGAGGGTTAGATTAGTGTTTCTAGGGCTAGTGTAGGTTTTTAGGACTAGATTAGGTTTATAGTATTCTAGGTTAGTTTTCTAGTGTTAAATTAGTGTTTCTAGGGTTAGTTTAGATTTCTAGGATTTCTAGGGCTAGATGATGTTTGTAGGGTTATATTAGTGCTTCTAGGGAACCACGGGGCCATTCATGGACACTTTGTGGAATTGCTTCAGGGCTACGAGACCCAAACCGGCCAGTGGACTTGGATTCTGCCGGCTCCCACAGTTCCACGTGGCCATTGTGGATCTGTCCACGGTGGCCACGCACGCCCGGGGGTCTCCGGACGAGAAATGGCCCCCTTGAGCAAGATTGGAAAGGCCTTCACATTGGGGTCAAATTTGAAAAATCATCGACCAGGCACTTACGGTTAGTGTTCCTAGCTGGAACCTCCCTAGAAATACTTCCACAACTCCACGGAACCCGATTTTGTTGCACGGTTGGAATTCTATGCCCACGGCAAGTATTCATCAGGTGTCCCTAAAGGCCTTTTGGATGCGAGACGAAACGAGCCATAGAATGACGATCGTGGCTCGGATCGACGAACCGTCGACTCCAATGGATTCAGGATATCAGGACAGTTCTATGGGTGCCCCTCTCCTCTGATCTAGTGGCCCGGGTGTCACCTTGTAGGTCCATTTTTTAAACTAGGGTTTTGCTCAGTAAGAGAGTGTGCAATTTTTGCACATGCGGGTCGACTTTGGAAAATAAACCAATGGGCACTTATGGCTAGCATTCCCAGCTGGAACCTCCCTAGACACACTTGCAGGACTCCCCGGAACCAGGTTTTGTTTCACAGTTGGAGTTCTATGCCCCCAGCAAGTGTCCCTGAAGGCATTTTGGATGCGAGACGGAACAAGCCATAGAATGATGATCGTGGCTCCAATCGACAAACCCTTGACTCCATTGGATTCAGGACGTCGAGATAGTACTAGGGGTGGCCCTCTCCTCTGGTCTTGTGGCCCGGGTGTCACCTTGCAGGTCCATTTTGGAAACTAGGGTTTTGCTCAGTAAGGTAGTGTGCAATTTTTGCACATGAGGGTCAACTTTGCAAAATCATCCATCGGGCACTTATGGCTAGCATTCCCAGCCGGACCCTTCCTAGACACATTTGCACGACTCCCCGAAACCCAGTTTTGTTGCACGGTTGGAGTTCTATGCTCCCGGCAAGTATCCAGCAGGTGTCCTTGAAGGCGTTTTGGATGCGAGACGGAACGAGCCATAGAATTACAACCGTGGCTCCGATCGACAAACCGTCGACTCCATTGGATTTAGGACGTCGAGATAGTGCTAGGGGTGCCCCTCTCCTACGGTCCCCTAGCCCGGGTGTCACCTTGTAGGTCCATTTTGGAAACTAGGGTTTTTCTTAGTAAGGGAGTGTGCAATTTTTGCACATTGAGGTCAAATTTGCAAAATCGTCCACTGAGCACTTATGGTGATGATGATGATGATGGTGATGATGATGATAATGGTGAGGATGATGAAGACGTTGATTATGATGGTGATGGTGATGATGATGAAGACGTTGATGATGATGGTGATGGTGATGGTGATGGTGACGGTGATGAAGATGATGATGATGATGATGAAGAAGAAGATGATGATGATGGAGATGTTGATGAGTAGCCTAGAGATGATAATGATGATGAAGATGCTGATGATGATGAAGACGTTGATGATGATGATGATGGTGATGGTGATGAAGATGATGATGATGATGACGAAGAAGATGATGATGATAGAGATGTTGATGAGGAACCGAGAAATGACAATGATGATGAAGATGTTGATGATGATGATGATGGCGATGATGATGATGGTGATGATGATGAAGACGTTGATGATGATGGTGATGGTGATGAAGATGAAGATGATGATGATGGAGAAGATGATGATGATGGAGATGTTGATCAGGAACCTAGAGATGACAATGATGATGAAGATGTTGATGATGTGTATGATGATGGTGATGATGATAAAGACGTTGATGATGATGGTGATGGTGATGAAGATGATGGAGATGTTGATGAGGAACCTAAAGATGACAGTGATGATGAAGATGTTGAGGATGATGATGATGGTGATGATGATGAAGACGTTGATAATGATGGTGATGGTGATGAAGATGGTGATGAAGATGATGATGAAGAAGATGATGATGATGGATATGTTGAGGAGGAACCAATAACCAACATAATCAACATCATATAATATTTTTTGGGGTTGGGGATATACCTCAAGTTACCCAAAGCATGAAAAAAGTTTGGGTGGGCACAAAACCAAGAGAACAAATTTTTTTGAAGAGGAAATGTGGGGTTGGAGGTCGACCTCCAAAAACTCAAGCATTGACATGGGTGAGGTAGGTCTAAAGCCTCCCTCAAGGACATTTCCAACCATTAGGTGACAATGATGAACATGTTAGTGCTACTCAATTAGATGATGAAGTAGCTCAAGGCAATATGTAAGTTGTTGCATCACATGAACCACATACATATTCTCTAGAACCGATTCAAAATGGCAATATTGAATTTTATATGATTGAAGGTTGTCAAGTGGCAAGAAGCCTCAATGAAGAAATGACATTGGAAAGCCAAAAACCCTAGCACGAATGGTTATCATAAGCCATCATGAATATGAATATGAATATTGTTACTAACGCTACTGAAAAAAGCCTTAGCATGCCCTCATTGCCAACATATTTGAACAACAATGAAATTATCCATTATTATGTGGATGAAGGCAATGAAGAAGAATCATAGCTCCCAAATGATCCTCATATTCATCCAAGTACTAGACCAATATTGAAACAATTCCTAAAGCTCCAAATGGAGTGAGTGGTAGAGAAAATATGGGCAATATCCAGCTTAGATTTCTAAGATTCTAGATTAGTTTATGAGGGTTAGATTAGTGTTTCTAGGGCTAGTTTAGGTTTATAGGACTAGATTAGGTTTATAGTACTCTAGGTTAGTTTTCTAGTGTTAAATTAGTGTTTCTAGGGTTAGTCTAGCTTTCTAGGATTTCTAGGGCTAGATTATGTTTGTAGGGTTATATTAGTACTTCTAGGGCACCCCGGGGCCATTCAAGGACACTTTGAGGAATTTCTCTGGAGCCACAGGACCGAAACCGGCGAGTGGACTTGCATTTTGTCGACTCCCACAGGTCCACGTGGCCATTGTGGACCTGTCCATGGTGGCCACGCACACCCGGGGGCCTCCGGACGAGAAATGGCCCCCTTGAGCAAGATTGTAAAGGCCTTCAAATTGGGGTCAAATTTGCAAAATTGTCGACCTGGCACTTACGGTTAGCATTCCTAGCTGGAACCTCCCTAGACACACTTGCAGGACTCCCCGGAATCCGGTTTTATTGCACGGTTGGCATTCTATGCCCCCGGCAGGTATTCATTAGGTGTCCCTGAAGACCTCTTGGATGCGACATGGAACAAGCCATAGAATGACGATCGTGGCTCGGATCAACAAACCGTCGAATCCATTGGATTCAAGACGTCAGGACAGTGCTACGGATGCCCCTCTCCTCCGGTCCCATGGCCCGGGTGTCACCTTGTAGGTCCATTTTGGAAATTAGGGTTTTGCTCAATAAGGGAGTGTGCAATTTATGCACATGGAGGTCGACTTTGGAAAATCATCCACCGGGTACTTATGGCTAGTGTTACCAGCTAGAACCTCCCTAGACACACTTGCAGGACTCCCCGGAACCAGGTTTTGTTGCACAGTTGGAGTTATATGCCCCCAACAGGTATCCAGCAGGTGTCCTTGAAGGCCTTTTGGATGTGAGACAGAACGAGCCATAGAATGACGGTCGTGGCTCCGATCGACAAACCGTCGAATCCGTTGGTTTCAAAACATCGGAATAGTGCTAGGGGTGCCCCTCTCCTCTGGTCCCATGGTCCGGGTGTCACCCTGTAGGTCCATTTTGGAAACTAGGGTTTTGCTAAGTAAGGGAGTGTGCAATTTTTGCACACGGGGGTCAACTTTGGAAAATCATCCACCGGGAACTTATGGCTAGAGTTCCAAGTTGGAACCTTCCTAAACACACTTGCAGGACTCCCCAGAACCAGGTTTTGTTGCATGGTTGGAGTTCTATGGCCTCGACAGTTATACAGCAGGTGTCCCTGAAGGCATTTTGGATGTGAGATGGAACGAGCCATAGAATGACGACCGTGGCTCCGATCGACAAACCGTTGACTCTGTGGGATTCAGGACATCGATATAGTGAAAAGGGTGCCCCCCTCCTCCGGTCTCGTGGCCCGGATGACACCTTGTAGGTCCATTTTGGAAAATAGGGTTTTGCTCAGTAAGGGAGTGTGCAATTTTTGTACACGAGAGGGTTTTGCTCGAGAAGCCATTAATGAAGAAGAATCATAGCTCCCAAATGATCCTCATATTAATCCAAGTACTAGATCAATATTCAAACAATTCCTAAAGCTCCAAATAGAGTGAGTGGTAGAGAAAATAGGGGCAATATCCAGATTAGGTTTCTAGGATTCTAGATTAGTTTTTGAGGGTTAGATTAGTGTTTCTAGGGCTAGTTTAGGTTTCTAGGACTAGATTAGGTTTACAGTATTCTAGCTTAGTTTTCTAGTGTTAAATTAGTGTTTCTAGGGTTAGTTTAGCTTTATAGGATTTCTAGGGCTAGATTATGTTTGTAGGGTTATATTAGTGCTTCTAGGGCACCCCGGGGCCATTCAGGGACACTTTGAGGAATTGCTTCAGGGCCACTAGACCCAAACCGGAGAGCGGACTTAGATTCTGTTAGCTGCCACAGGTCCACGTGGCCATTGTTGACCTATCCACGGTGGCCACGCATGTCCGAGGCCCTCCGGACGAGAAATGCCCCCCTTGAGCAAGATTGGAAAGGCCTTCACATTGGGGTCAAATTTGAAAAATCGTCGACCGGGCACTTACGGTTAGCGTTCCCATCTTGAACCTCCCTAGACACACTTGCAGGACTTCCCGGAACCCGGTTTTGTTGCACGGTTGGAATTCTATGCCCCCGACAGGTATTCAGCAGGTGTCCTTGAAGGCCTTTTGGATGCGAGACAGAACGAGCCATAGAATGAAGATTGTGGCTTGGATCGACGAACCGTCCACTCCATTGGATTCAAGACATCAGGACAGTGCTACCGATGCCCCTCTCCTCTGGTCCCATGGCCTGAGTGTCACCTTGTTGGTCCATTTTGGAAACTAGGGTTTTGCTTAGTAAGGGAGTGTGCAATGTTTGCACATGGGGGTCGACTTTGGAAAATAATCCACCGGGAACTTATGACTAGCGTTCCTAGCTAGAACCTCCCTAGACACACTTGCAAGACTCCCCGAAACCAATTTTTTTTGCATAGTTGGAGTTCTATGCCCCCGGCAGGTATTCAACAGGTGTCCCTGAAGGCCTTTTGGATGTGAGATGGAACGAGCCATAGAATGACGACCGTGGCTCCGATCGACAAACCGTCGAATCCGTTGGATTCAGGACGTTGGAATAGCTCTAGGGGTGCCCCTTTCCTCTAGTCCCATGGCTCGGGTGTCACCTTGTAGGTCCATTTTGGAAAATAGGGTTTTGCTCAGTAAGGGAGTGTGCAATTTTTGCACACGGGGGTCAACTTTGGAAAATCATCCACTGGGCACTTATGGCTAGAGTTCCCAACTGGAACCTTCCTAGACACACTTGCAGGACTCCCCAAAACCAGCTTTTGTTGCACGGTTGGAGTTCTACGCCCCCGGTAGGTATATAGCAGGTGTCCCTGAAGGCATTTTGGATGCGAGACGGAACGAGCCATAGAATGACGACCGTGGATCCAATCGAAAAACCGTTGACTCTGTTGGATTCAGGACGTCGAGATAGTGTTAGGGGTGCCCCTCTCCTCTGGTCTCATGGCCTGGGTGTCACCTTGTAGGTCCATTTTGGAAACTAGGGGTTTGCTCAGTAAGGGAGTGTGCAATTTTTGCACACGAGGGTGAACTTTGCAAAATCATCCACCAGGAACTTATGGATAGTGTTCCCAGCCGGAACCTTCCAAGATACACTTGCACGACTCCCCGGAACCCAATTTTGTTGCACGGTTGGAGTTCTATGCCCCCAGCAGGTATCCAGCAGGTGTCCCTGAAGGCCTTTTGGATGCGAGACTGAACGCGCCATAGAATGACAACCGTGGCTCCGATCGACAAACCGTCGACTCCATTGGATTTAGGATGTTGAGATAGTGCTAGTGGTGCCCCTCTCCTCCGATCGCCTGGACCGGGTGTCACCTTGTAGGTCCATGTTGGAAACTAGGGTTTTTCTCAGTAAGGGAGTGTGCAATTTTTGCACATTGGGGTCAAATTTGCAAAATCGTCCACCGGGCACTTATAGTGATGATGATGATGATGGTGATGATGATGAAGACGTTGATGATAATGGTGATGGTGATGATGCTGAAGACGTTGATGATGATGGTGATGGTAATGGTGATGAAGATGATGATGATCATGACGAAGAAGATGATGATGATGGAGATGTTGATGAGTAGCCTAGAGATGACAATGATGATGAATATGGCGATGATGATGAAGACGTTGATGATGATGGTGATGGTGATGAAGATGATGATGATGATGACGAAAAAGATGATGATGATGGAGATGTTGATAAGGAACCTAGAAATGACAATGATGATGAAGATGTTGGCGATGATGATGATGGTGATGATGATGAAGATGTTGATGATGATGTTGGTGGTGATGAAGATGATGATGATGATGATGGAGAAGATGGTGATGATGGAGATGTTGATGAGGAACCTAGAGATGACAATGATGATGAAGATGTTGATGATGATGATGATGATGGTGATGATGATGATGATGAAGAAGTTAATGATGATGGTGATGGTGATGGTGATGAAGATGATGATGAAGATGATGATGAAGATGATGGAGATGTTGATGAGGAACCTAAAGATGACAATGACGATGAAGATGTTGATGATGATGATGATGGTGATGATGATGAAGACGTTGATGATGATGGTGATGGTGATGAAGATGGTGATGAAGATGATGATGAAGAAGATAATGATGACGGAGATGTTGACGAGGAACCAATAACCAACATAATCAACATAATATAAGATTTTTTTGGGTTCGGGATATACATCAAGTTACCCAAAGCATGAAAAACGTTTGGGTGGGCACAAAACCAAGAGAACAAATTTTTTTGAAGAGGAAATGTGGGGTGGGAGGTCGACTTCCAAAAACTCAAGCATTGACATGGGTGAGGTAGGTCTAAAGCCTCCCTCAAGGACATTTCCAACCATTAGGTGACAATGATGAACATGTTAGTGCTACTCAATTAGATGATGAAGTAGCTCAAGGAAATATGGAAGTTGTTGCATCACATGAACCACATACATATTCTCTAGAACCGATTCAAAATGACACTATTGAATTGAATATGATTGAAGGTTGTCAAGTGGCAATAAGCCTCAATGAACAAATGACATTGCAAAGCCAAAAACCCTAGCATGAATGGTTATCATAAGCCATCATGAATATGAATATGAATATTGTTACTAACGCTACTGAAAAAATCCTTAGCATGCCCTCATTGCCAACATATTTGAACAACAATGAAATTATCCATTATTATGTGGATGAAGGCAATGAAGAACCAACTCGAGAAGCCAATGAAGAAGAATCATAGCTCCCAAATGATCCTCATATTCATCCAAGTACTAGACCAATATTGAAACAATTCCTAAAGCTCCAAATGGAGTGAGTGGTAGAGAAAATAGGGGCAATATCCAGATTAGGTTTCTAGGATTCTAGATTAGTTTCTGAGGGTTAGATTAGTGTTTCTAGGGCTAGTTTAGGTTTCTAGGACTAGATTAGGTTTATAGTATTCTAGTTTTGTTTTCTAGTGTTAAATTAGTGTTTCTAGGGTTAGTTTAGCTTTCTAGGATTTGTAGGGCTAGATTATGTTTGTAGGGTTATATTAGTGCTTCTAGGGCACCTCGGGGCCATTCAGGGACACTTTGAGGAATTGCTCTGAGGCCACAGGACCGAACCGGTGAGTGGACTTGGATTCTGTCCAATCCCACAGGTCCACGTGGCCATTGTGGACCTATCCATGGTAGCCACGCACGCCCAGGGGCCTTCGGACGATAAATGGCCCCCTTGAGCAAGATTGGAAAGGCCTTCAAATTGGGGACAAATTTGCAAAATCGTCGACCGGGCACTTACGGTTAGCTTTCCCAGCTGGAACCTCCCTAGACACACTTGTAGGACTCCTTGAAATCCGGTTTTGTTGCATGGTTGGAATTCTATGCCCCCGGCAGGTATTCATCAGGTGTCCATGAAGGCCTCTTGGATGCGAGACCGAACGAGCCATAGAATGACGATCATGGCTCGGATCGACAAACCGTCGACTCCATTAGATTCAGGACGTCAGGATAGCGCTACGGATGCCCCTCTCCTCCGGTCCCATGACCCGGGTGTCACCTTGTAGGTCCATTTTTTAAATTAGGGTTTTGCTCAATAAGGGAGTGTGTATTTATGCACATGGGGGTCGACTTTGGAAAATCATCCACCGGGCACTTATGGCTAGCGTTCCCAACTGGAACCTCCCTAGACACACTTGCAGGACTCCCCGGAACTAATTTTGGTTGCACAGTTGGAGTTCTATGCCCCCGATAGTTATCCAGCAGGTGTCCTTGAAGGCCTTTTGGATGTGAGACGAAACGAGCCATAGAATGACGACCGTGGCTCCGATCGACAAACCGTCGACTCTGTTGGATTCAAGATGTCGGAATAGTACTAGGGATGCCCCTCTCCTCTGGTCCCATGGCCCAGGTGTCACCCTGTAGGTCCATTTTGGAAACTAGGTTTTTGCTTAGTAAGGGAGTGTGCAATTTTTGCACACGGGGGTCAACTTTGGAAAAGCATCCACTGGGAACTTATGGCTAGAGTTCCCAGTTGGAACCTTCCTAGACACACTTGCAGGACTCCCCGGAACCAGGTTTTGTTGCACGGTTGGAGTTCCATGCCCCCGGCAGTTATACAACAGGTGTCCCTAAAGGCATTTTTGATGTGAGATGGAACGAGCCATAGAATGACGACCGTGGCTCCAATCGACAAACCGTTGACTCTGTTGGATTCAGGACATCAATATGGTTAAAGGGGTGCCACTCTCCTCCGGTCTCGTGGCCCGGGTGACACCTTGTAGGTCCATTTTGTAAACTAGGGTTTTGCTCAGTAAGGGAGTGTGCATTTTTTGTACACGGGGGTCAACTTTTTAAAATCATCCACTGGGCAATTATGGCTAGAGTTCCTAGCTGGACCCTTCCTAGTCACACTTGCACGACTCCCCGGAACCGAGTTTAGTTTCAAGGTTGGAGTTCTATGCCCCCGGTAGGTATCCAACAGGTGTCCCTAAAGGCCTTTTGGATGCGAGACGGAACGAGCCATAGAATGACAACCGTGGATCCGATCAACAAACCGTCGACTCCATTTGATTTAGGACGTTGAGATAGTGATAGGGGTGCCCCTATCCTCCGGTCCCCTGGCCTGGGTGTCAACTTGTAGGTCCATTTTGGAAACTAGGGTTTTGCTCAGTAAGGGAGTGTGCAATTTTTGCACATTGGGGTCAAATTTGCAAAATCGTCCACCGGGCACTTATGGTGCTGATGATGATGATGGTGATGATCATGAAGACGTTGATGATGATGGTGATGGTGATGATGATGAAGACGTTGATGATGATGGTGATGGTGATGGTGATGGTGATGAAGATTATGATGATGATGACGAAGAAGATGATGATGATGGAGATCTTGATGAGTAGCCTAGAGATGACAATGATGATGAAGATTGTGATGATTATGAAGACGTTGATGGTGATGGTGATGAAGATGATGATGATGATGACAAAGAAGAAGATGATGATGGATATGTTGATGAGGAACCTAGAAATTACAATGATGATGAAGATGTTGATGATCATGATGATGGTGATGATGTTGAAGACGTTGTTGATGATGGTGATGGTGACGAAGAAGATGATGATGATGGATATGTTGATGAAGAACCTAGAAATGGAAATGATGATGAAGATGTGGATGATGATGATGAAGATGTTGATGATGATGGTGATGGTGATGAAGATGATGATGATGATAATGGAGAAGATGATGATGATGGAGATGTTGATGAGGAACCTAGAGATGACAATGATGATGAAGATGTTGATGATGATGATGGTGATGATGATGAAGACATTGATGATGATGGTGATGGTGATGAAGATGATGATGAAGATGATGGAGATGTTGATGAGGAACCTAAAGATGACAATGACGATGAAGATGTTGTTGTTGATGATGATGATGATGATGATGATGAAGACGTTGATGATGATGGTGATGGTGATGAAGATGGTGATGAAGAAAATGATGATGACGGAGATGTTGACGAGGAACCAATAACCAACATAATCAACATAATATAAGATTTTTTGGGGTTGGGGATATACCTCAAGTTACCCATAGCATGAAAAACGTTTGGGTGGGGACAAAACCAAGAGAACAAATTTTTTTGAAGAGGAAATATGGGGTGGGAGGTCGACCTCCATAAACTCAAGCATTAACATGGGTGAGGTAGGTCTAAAGCCTCCCTCAAGGACATTTCCAACCATTAGGTGACAATGATGAACATGTTAGTGCTACTCAATTAGATGATGAAGTAGCTCAAGGCAATATGGAAGTTGTTGCATCACATGAACCACATACATATTCTCTAGAACCAATTCAAAATGACACTATTGAATTGAATATCATTGAAGGTTGTCAAGTGGCAAGAAGCCTCAATGAACAAATGACATTGCAAAGCCAAAAACCCTAGCATGAATGGTTATCATAAGCCATCATTAATATGAATATGAATATTGTTACTAACGCTACTGAAAAAAGCCTTAACATGCCCTTGTTGCCAACATATTTGAACAACAATGAAATTATCCATTATTATGTGGATGAAAGTAATGAAGAACCAACTCGAGAAGCCAATGAAGAAGAATCATAGTTCCCAAATGATCCTCATATTAATCCAAGTACTAGACCAATATTCAAACAATTCCTAAAGCTCCAAATGGAGTGAGTGGTAGAGAAAATAGGGGCAATATCCAGATTAGGTTTCTAGGATTCTAGATTAGTTTCTGAGGGTTAGATTAGTGTTTCTAGGGCTAGTTTAGGTTTCTAGGACTAGATTAGGTTTATAGTATTCTAGCTTACTTTTATAGTGTTAAATTAGTGTTTCTAGGGTTAGTTTAGCTTTTTAGGATTTCTAGGGATAGATTATGTTTGTAGGGTTATATTAGTGCTTCTAGGGCACCCCGGGGCCATTCAGGGACACTTTGAGGAATTTCTTCGGGGCCACTGGACCCAAACCGACGAGCGGACTTAGATTCTGTTAGCTCCCACAGGTCCACGTGGCCATTGTGGACCTATCCACGGTGGCCACGCACGCCCAGGGGCCTTCAGACGAGAAATGGCCCCCTTGAGCAAGATTGGAAAGGCCTTCACATTGGGGTTAAATTTGAAAAATCGTCGACTAGGCACTTACAGTTAGTGTTCCCATCTGGAACCTCCCTAGACACACTTGCAGGACTTCCCGGAACCCGGTTTTGTTGCATGGTTGGAATTCTATGCCCCTGACAGGTATTCAGTAGGTGTCGCTGAAGGACTTTTGGATGCGAGATGAAACGAGCCATCGAATGACGATCGTGGCTTGGATCGACGAACCATCGACTCCATTGGATTCAGGACGTCGGGACAGTACTACGGGTGCCCCTCTCCTCTGGTCCCATGGCCTGGGTGTCACGTTGTAGGTCCATTTTGGAAACTAGGGTTTTGCTTAGTAAGGGAGTGTGCAATGTTTGCACATGGGGGTCGACTTTGGAAAATAATCCACCGGGAACTTATGGCTAGCGTTCCCAGCTGGAACCTTCCTAGACACACATGCAGGACTCCCCTGAACCAGGTTGTTTTGAACGGTTGGAGATCTATGGCCCCGGCAGGTATCCAACAGGTGTCCCTGAAGGCCTTTTGGATGCGAGAAGGAACGAGCCATAGAATGACGACCGTGGCTCCGATCGACAAACCGTCAAATCCGTTGGAATCAAGACGTCGGAATAGTGCTAGGGGTGCCCCTCTCCTCTGGTCCCATGGCCCGGGTGTCACCTTGTAGGTCCATTTTGGGAACTAGGGTTTTGCTCAGTAAGGGAGTGTGCAATCTTTGCACACTGGGGTCAACTTTGGAAAATCATCCACTGGGCACTTATGGCTAGAGTTCCCTGCTGGAAACTTCCTAGACACTCTTGCAAGACTCCCTGAAACTAGGTTTTGTTGCACGGTTGGAGTTCTATGCTCCCGACAGGTATACAGCAGGTGTCCCTGAAGAAATTTTGGATGCGAGATGGAATGAGCCATATAATGACGACCGTGGATCCGATCGAAAAACCGTTGTATTCAGGACATCAAGATAGTGCTAGGGGTGCCCCTCTCCTCCGGTCTTATGGCCCTGTTGTCACATTGTAGGTCCATTTTGGAAACTAGGGGTTTGCTCAGTAAGGGAGTGTGAAATTTTTGCACATGAGGGTGAACTTTGCAAAATCATCCACCGAGAACTTATGGATAGCGTTCCCAACCGGAACCTTCCTAGATACACTTGCACGACTCCCCGAAACACAGTTTTGTTGCACGGTTGGATTTTTATGCCCCCGGCAGGTATCCAGCAGGTGTCCCTGAAGGCCTTTTGGATGCGAGACAGAACGAGCCATAGAATGACAACCGTGGCTCCGATCGACAAACCGTCGACTCTATTGGATTGAGGATGTCAAGATAGTGCTAGGGGTTCCCCTCTCCTCTGATCCCCTCGCCCGGGTGTCAGCTTGTAGGTCCATTTTGGAAACTAGGGTTTTTCTCAGTAAGGGATTGTGCAATTTTTGCACATTGGGGTCAAATTTGCAAAATCGTCCATCGGGCACTTATGGTGATGACGATGATGATGGTGATGATGATGAAGACATTGATGATGATGGTGATGGTGATGATGATGAAGACGTTGATGATGATGGTGATGAATATGATGATGATCATGATGAAGAAGATGATGATGATGATGGAGATGTTGATAAGTAGCAAAGAGATGAAAATGATGATGAAGATGGTCATGATGATGAAGACGTTGATGATGATGGTGATGGTGATGAAGATGATAATAATGATGACGAAAAAGATGATGATGATGGTGATGGTGATGAAGATGATGATGATAATGATGGGGAAGATGATGATGATGGAGATGTTGATGAGGAACCTAGAGATGACAATGATGATGAAGATGTTGATGATGATGATGATGGTGATGATGATGATGGAGACGTTGATGATGATGGTGATGGTGATGAAGATGATGATGAAGATGATGGAGATGTTGATGAGGAAACTAAAGATGACAATGATGATGAAGATGTTGATGATGATGATGATGGTGATGATGATGAAGACGTTGATGATGATGGTGATGGTGATGAAGATGGTCATGAAGATGATGATGAAGAAGATGATGATGATGGATATGTTGACGAGGAACCAATAACCAACATAATCGACATAATATAAGATTTTTTTGGGTTGGGGATATACATCAAGTTACCCAAAGCATCAAAATTTTTTGGGTGGGCACAAAACCAAGAGAACAAATTTTTTTGAAGAGGAAATGTGGGGTGGGAGGTCGACCTCCAAAAACTCAAGCATTGACATGGGTGAGGTAGGTCTAAAGCCTCCCTCAAGGACATTTCCAACCATTAGTCGACAATGATGAACATGTTAGTGCTACTCAATTAGATGATGAAGTAGCTCAAGGAAATATGGAATTTGTTGCATCACATGAACCACATACATATTCTCTAGAACCGATTCAAAATGACACTATTGAATTGAATATGATTGAAGGTTGTCAAGTGGCAATAAGCCTCAATGAAAAAATGACATTGCAAAGCCAAAAACCCTAGCATGAATGGTTATCATAAGCTATCATGAATATGAATATGAATATTGTTACTAACGCTACTGAAAAAAGCCTTAACATGCCCTCGTTGCCAACATATTTGAACAACAATGAAATTATCCTTTATTATGTGGATGAAGGTAATGAAGAACCAACTTGAGAAGCCAATGAAGAAGAATCATAGCTCCCAAATGATCCTCATATTCATCCAAGTACAAGACCAATATTGAAACAATGCCTAAAGCTCCAAATGGAGTTAGTGGTAGAGAAAATAGGGGCAATAACCAGCTTAGGTTTCTAGGATTCTAGATTAGTTTTTGAGGGTTAGATTAGTGTTTCTAGGGCTAGTTTAGGTTTATAGGACTAGATTAGGTTTATAGTATTCTAGCTTAGTTTTCTAGTGTTAAATTAGTGTTTGTAGGGTTAGTTTAGCTTTCTAGGATTTCTAGGGCTAGATTATGTTTGTAGGGTTATATTAGTGCTTCTAGGGCACCCCGGGGCCATTCAGGGACACTTTGAGGAGTTGATCTGGGGCCACATGACCGAAACCGGCGAGTGGAATTTGATTCTGTCGACTCCCACAGGTCCACGTGGCCATTGTGGACTTGTCCACGGTGGCCATGCACGCCCAGGGGCCTCCGGACGAGAAATGCCCCCCTTGAGCAAGATTGGAAAGGCCTTCAAATTGGGGTCAAATTTGCAAAATCGTCAACCGGGCACTTACGGTTAGCGTTCCTAGCTGGAACCTACGTAGACACACTTGCAGGACTCCCCAAAATCCGGTTTTGTTGCATGGTTGGAATTCTATCCCCCCAGCAGGTATTCATTAGGTGTCCTTGAAGGCCTTTTGGATGCGAGACGGAACGAGACATAGAGTGACGATCGTGGCTTGGATCGACGAACAGTCAACTCCATTAGATTCAGGACGTTGGGACAGTGCTATGGATGCCCCTCTCCTCCGGTCCCATGGTCCGGGTGTCACCTTGTAAGTCCATTTTGGAAATTAGGGTTTTGCTCAATAAGGGAGTGTGCAATTTATGCACATGGGGGTTGACTTTGGAAAATCATCCACTGGGCACTTATGGCTAGCGTTCCCAGCTGGAACCTCCCTAGACACACTTGCAGGACTCCCCGGAATCAGGTTTTTTTGCACGGTTGGAGTTCTATGCCCCCGGCAGGTATCCAACAGGTTTCCTTGAAGGCCTTTTGGATGCGAGACAGAATGAGCCATAGAATGACGACCGTTGCTCCGATCGACAAACCGTCGACTCCGTTGGATTCAGGACGTTGGAATAGTGCTAGGGGTGCCCCTTTCCCTAGTCCCATGTCTCGGGCATCACCTTGTAGGTCCATTTTGGAAACTAGGGTTTTGCTTAGTAAGGGAGTGTGCAATTTTTGCACACGGGGTTCAACTTTGGAAAATCATCCACCGGGAACTTATGGCTAGAGTCCCCAGCTGGAACCTTCCTAGACACACTTGTAGGAATCCCTGAAACCCGGTTTTGTTGCACGGTTGGAGTTCTATGCCCCCGACAGTTATATAGCAGGTGTCCCTGAAGGCATTTTGGATCTGAGATGGAACTAGCCATAGAATGACGACCGTGGCTCAGATCGACAAACCGTTGACTCTGTTGGATTCAGGAAGTCGATATAGTGCCAGGGGTGCCCCTCTCCTCCGGCCTCGTCGCCCGGGTGACACCTTGTAGCTCCATTTTGGAAACTAGGGTTTTGCTTAGTAAGGGAGTGTGCAATTTTTGCACACGAGGGTCAACTTTGCAAAATCATCCACCGGGCACTTATGACTAGAGTTCCCAGCTGGAATATTCCTAGACACACTTGCACGACTCCTCGGAACCCAGTTTTGTTGCACGGTTGGAGTTCTATGACCCCGGCATGTATCCAGCAGGTGTCCGTAAAGGCCTTTTGGATGGGAGACAGAACAAGCCATAGAATGACAACCATGGCTCCGATCGGCAAACTGTTAACTCCATTAGATTTAGGACGTCGAGATAGTGCTAGGGGTGCCCCTCTCCTCCGATCCCCTGGCCTGGGTGTCACCTTGTAGGTCCATTTTGGAAACTAGGGTTTTGCTCAGTAAGGGAGTCTGCAATTTTTGAACATTGGGGTCAAATTTGCAAAATCGTCCACTGGGCACTTATGGTGGTGATGATGATGATGGTGATGATGATGAAGACGTTGATGATGATGGTGATGGTGATGGTGATGATGATGAAGACGTTGATGATGATGGTGATGGTGATGGTGATGGTGATGGTGATGGTGATGAAGATGATGATGATGATGACAAAGAAGATGATGATGATGGGGATGTTGATGAGTAGCCTAGAGATGACAATGATGATGAAGACTGTGATGATGATGAAGACGTTGATGATGATGGTGATGGCGATGAAGATGATGATGATGATGACGAAGAAGATGATGATGATGGATATGTTGATGAGGAACCTAGAAATGACAATGATGATGAAGATGTTGATGATGATGATGATGGTGATGATGATGAAGACATTGATGATGATGAAGACGTTGATGATGATGGTGATGGTGATGAAGATGATGATGATGATGATGGAGAAGATGATGATGATGGAGATGTTGATGAGGAACCTCGAGGTGACAATGATGATGAAGATGTCGATTATGATGATGGTGATGATGATGAAGACGTTGATGATGATGGTGATGGTGATGAAGATGATGATGCAGATGATGGAGATGTTGATGAGGAACCTAAAGATGACAATGATGATGAATATGTTGATGATGATGATGATGTTGATAATGATGAAGACGTTGATGGTGATGAAGATGGTGATGAAGATGGTGATGAATATGATGATGAAGAAAATGATGATGACGGAGATGTTGACGAGGAACCAATAACCAACATAATCAACATAATATAAGATTTTTTTGGGTTGGGGATATACCTCAAGTTACCCAAAGCATGAAAAACGTTTGGGTGGGGACAAAACCAAGAGAACAAATTTTTTTGAAGAGGAAATGTGGGATGGGAGGTCGACCTCCAAAAAATAAAGCATTGACATGGGTGAGGTAGGTCTAAAGCCTCCCTCAAGGACATTTCCAACCATTAGGTGATAATGATGAACATGTTAGTGCTACTCAATTAGATGATGAAGTAGCTCCAGGAAATATGGAAGTTGAACCACATACATATTCTCTAGAACCGATTCAAAATGACACTATTGAATTGAATATGATTGAAGGTTGTCAAGTGGCAAGAAGCCTCAATGAACAAATGACATTGCAAAGCCAAAAACCCTAGCATGAATGGTTATCATAAGCTATCATGAATATGAATATGAATATTGTTACTAACGCTACTGAAAAAAGCCTTAACATGCCCTCGTTGCCAACATATTTGAACAACAATGAAATTATCCATTATTATGTGGATGAAGGCAATGAAGAACCAACTCGAGAAGCCAATGAAGAAGAATCATAGCTCCCAAATGATCCTCATATTAATCCAAGTACTAAACCAATATTCAAACAATTCCTAAAGCTCCAAATGGAGTGAGTGGTAGAGAAACTAGGGGCAATATCCAGATTAGGTTTCTAGGATTCTAGATTAGTTTCTGAGGGTTAGATTAGTGTTTCTAGGGCTAGTTTAGGTTTCTAGGACTAGATTAGGTTTATAGTATTCTAGCTTACTTTTCTAGTGTTAAATTAGTGTTTCTAGGGTTAGTTTAGCTTTTTAGGATTTGCAGGGCTAGATTATGTTTGTAGGGTTATATTAGTGCTTCTAGGGCACCCTGGGGCCATTCAGGGACACTTTGAGGAATTGCTCCGGGGCCACTGGACCCAAATCAACGAGCGGACTTAGATTTTGTCAGCTCCTATAGGTCTACGTGGCCATTGTGGACCTATCCACGGTGGCCACGCACGCTCGGGGGCCTCCAGACGAGGAATGGCCCCCTTGAGCAAGATTGGAAAGGCCTTCACATTGGGGTCAAATTTGAAGAATCGTCGACCGGGCACTTACAGTTAGTGTTCCCAGCTGGAACCTCCCTATACACACTTTCAAGACTTACCGGAACCCGGTTTTGTTGCACGGTTGGAATTCTATGCCCCCGACAGGTATTCAGTAGGTGTCCTTGAAGGCCTTTTGGATGCAAGACGGAACGAGCCATCGAATGACGATCGTGGCTTGGATCGACGAACCACCAAATGCATTGGATTCAAGACGTCGGGACAGTGCTATGGGTGCCCCTCTCCTCCGATCCCATGGCCCGAGTGTCACCTTGTAGGTTCGTTTTGGAAACTAGGGTTTTGCTTAGTAAGGGAGTGTGCAATGTTTGCACATGGGGGTCGACTTTTGAAAATAATTCACCAGGAACTTATGGCTAACCTTCCCAGTTGGAACCTCCCTAGACACACTTGCAGGACTCCCCAGAACCAAGTTGTTTTGCACGGTTGGAGTTCTATGCCCCCGGCAGGTATCCAGTAGGTGTCCCTGAAGGCCTTTTGGATGCGAGACGGAACGAGCCATAGAATGACAACCGTGGCTCCGATCGACAAACCGTCAAATCCATTGGATTCAGGACATCGGAATAGCGCTAGGGGTGCCCCTCTCCTCTAGTCCCATGGCTCGGGTGTCACCTTGTAGGTCCATTTTGGAAACTAGGGTTTTGCTCAGTAAGGGAGTGTGCAATTTTTGCACACGGGGGTCAACTTTGGAAAATCATCCACTGGGCACTTATGGCTAGAGTTCCCAGCTGGAACCTTCCTAGACACACTTGCAGGACTCCCCAAAACCAGGTTTTGTTGCACGGTTGGAGTTCTATGCCCCCGGCAGGTATAAAACAGGTGTCCCTGAAGGCATTTTGGATGCGAGACGGAACGAGCCATAGAATGATGACCATGGCTCCGATCGAAAAACCATTGACTCCGTTGGATTCAGGACGTCGATATAGTGCTAGGGGTGCCTCTCTCCTTCAGTCTCGTGGCCCGGGTGTCACCTTGTAGGTCCATTTTGGAAACTAGGGGTTTGTTCAGTAAGGGAGTGTGCAATTTTTGCACACAAGGGTGAACTTTGCAAATTCATCCACCGGGAACTTATGGATAGTGTTCCTAGCCGAAACCTTCCTAGATACACTTGCACAACTCCCCGGAAACCATTTTTGTTGCATGGTTGGAGTTCTATCTCCCCGACAGGTATCCAGCAGGTGTCCCTGAAGGCCTTTTGGATGCGAGACGGAACGAGCCATAGAATGACAACCGTGGCTCCGATCGACAAACCGTCGACTCCATTGGATTTAGGATGTCGAGATAGTGATAGGGGTGCCGCTCTCCTCCGATCGCCTGGCCTGGGTGTCACCTTGTAGGTCCATTTTGGAAACTAGGGTTTTTCTCAGTAAGGGAGTCTGCAATTTTTCCACATTGGGGTCAAATTTGCAAAATCGTCCACCGGGCACTTATGGTGATGATGATGATGATGGTGATGATGATGAAGACGTTGATGATGATGGTGATGGTGATTATGATGAAGACGTTGATGATGATGGTGATGGTGATGGTGATGAAGATGATGATGATGATGATGATGATGAAGATGATGATGATGATGGAGATGTTGATGAGTATTCTAGAGATGAAAATGATGATGAAGATGGTGATGATGATGAAGACATTGATGATGATGGTGATGGTGATGAAGAGAATGATGATGATGACGAAGAAGATGATGATGATCGAGATGTTGATGAGGAACCTAGAAATGACAATGATGATGAAGATGTTGATGATGATGATGATGGTGATGATGATGAAGACGTTGATGATGATGGTGATGGTGATGAAGATGATGATGATGATGATGGATATGTTGATGAGGAACCTAGAGATGACAATGATGATGAAGATGTTGATGATGATGATGATGATGGTGATGATGATGAAGACGTTGATGATGATGGTGATGGTGATGAAGATGATGGAGATGTTGATGAGGAACCTAAAGATGTTGATGATGATGAAGATGTTGATGATGATGATGATGGTGATGATGATGAAGACGTTAATGATGATGGTGATGGTGATGAAGATGGTGATGAAGATGATGATGAAGGAGATGATGATGATGCCGGAGATGTTGACGAGGAAGAAATAACCAACATGATCAACATAATATAAGATTTTTTTTGGTTGGGGATATACCTCAAGTTACCCAAAGCATGAAAAAAGTTTGGGTGGGCACAAAACCAAGAGAACAAATTTTTTTGAAGAGGAAATGTGGGGTGGGAGTTCGACCTCCAAAAAATCAAGCATTGACATGGGTGAGGTAGGTCTAAAGCCTCCCTCAAGGAAATTTCCAACCATTAGGTGACAATGATGAACATGTTAGTGCTACTCAATTAGATGATGAAGTAGCTCAAGGCAATATGGAAGTTGTTGCATCACTTGAACCACATACATATTCTCTAGAACCGATTCAAAATGACACTATTGAATTAAATATGATTGAAGGTTGTCAAGTGGCAAGAAGCCTCAATGAACAAATGACATTGCAAAGCCAAAAACCCTAGCATGAATGGATATCATAATCCATCATGAATATGAATATGAATATTGTTACTAACGCTATTGAAAAAAGCCTTAACATGCCCTCATTGCCAACATATTTGAACAACAATGAAATTATCCATTATTATGTGGATGAAGGCAATGAAGAACCAACTCGAGAAGCCATTAATGAAGAAGAATCATAGCTCCCAAATGATCCTCATATTCATCCAAGTACTAGATCAATATTGAAACATACCTAAAGCTCCAAATGGAGTGAGTGGTAGAGAAAATAGGGGCAATATCCAGATTAGGTTTCTAGGATTCTAGATTAGTTTCTGAGGGTTAGATTAGTGTTTCTAGGGCTAGTTTAGGTTTCTAGGACTAGATTAGGTTTATAGTATTCCAGCTTAGTTTTCTAGTGTTAAATTAGTGTTTCTAGGGTTAGTTTAGCTTTCTAGGATTTCTAGGGCTAGATTATGTTTGTAGGGTTATATTAGTGCTTCTCGGGTTAATCATGCATGAATAAAAAATCACATGGCTATAAATCATAACTTAATCATAACTCATACATCAAATAAACGATATAAGATATAAGATATCAAATTCCTATCTAACATGAATAACATTAATCATGCATGAATAAAAAATCACATGGCTATAAATCATAACTTAATCATAACTCAAACATCAAATAAACGATATAAGATAACAATATCAAATAAACTATCTAACATGAATAACATTAATCATGCATGAATAAACAATCACATGGCTATACTATGTACCTCAATCAGTTAGGCCTTCTGGATCCTCTCGGTTTTTTATTGTCTCGAACAACCTCTCATGCTCTGCATGAGGTAGTAAGTAGCATACCTTGTTTGATGTCTTCATTGACATTCTTTGCATTTGGATGTTTGTACCAACAATGAGGTGTGTAAAGTGATACACCCGCGAACCTGGTCTATAATCCATGTATGTGTAGCCATTTCTCTTTGGTCCCTTTCCATCTACTGTAAGATATTCCCCCTGAATAATCATCGAGCCAGTCGGAAAGGTAATGCCTTCACTATCGGTTAATGATGCAAGGAGGGTTTGCTTCCCCTGGATGCATCATGCCAACCAATAATTCGTCCCAATTGCACTGTCTGTCGGGGCGACAACTGCATTTTAAGGTCATATTCCAACAAGTAGTGGTTTGATAACTTGGATAATTACAAAAACAAGGAGGGAACTAGGATATGCATGCATAAATGTTTACCTGGCTATACAAGATCAGATATATGATCATATTCATTCGAAATAGAGGACTAGCCTTCCTCTAACTGGATTGTTTCAACAACTGCACGTGGGTCCACTGCAAGTGATACATGATCCCATTCATCAACCCAATCCATTTATTCGCACTCATCCCACTCACAACTGCTGCAAGACCCACAAAAGCAAGCAAGTTTTCGCATCCATATTTCAAATAAGGGGTTGTTTGAGCTTCGAACCGAATGAAATCCACGAGTGCCTTTCACAGTACTACAACTATAAGAACGCGATTGATCTATATCAACTACATTCTAGAAATTTCTGACAACATGTCCTCTACCTATTGGTATGTGTTTCTCCGTGGTTCGATCTGACATTTTTGCTTCGCACCATTGAACTATGGATTCTACATTCCGAATATGAGGGTCTCTCATGCACCTCATATCCTCCCTTTGTAGGGCAATTTTGAGACATGCTCCAGTCCCGTCGTGCTCTCCCTTTCCATGCCCGATCTCAAAATAGTTCCATACATGCAACATATCATAAGTCTTGTGCAAAATACTCAACCACTGGAATACACGTGCATTTTTGAACTGGCCTGCACAACCATCTGACCATATCCAATGCTGATCCATCTGTATACCCCTCTCCTTCAGCTGATCATAGAAAATTTTGAAGCAATGCTGCACATAATGCAAGTTGTGGCACATGTCGTCATTGATGTAGAAGTTGGTCTCTTTCAATATTATCCTCATGTCGTTGCTTCTCTCTGGCGCGTGTCTATACATGATATGGACCATTATGCTAACTTGGTTTGAATGGTAGTATTGACTTTGAATCTCATTCTGTGGCTGTAGGGTGTGGTTTTAAGCAAAGTCCACAACCAACAATATTGTGCCATTGGGAAAGGTGTCCCTGCACTGTCTGTACTGTTCATCCTGCCATCTTGCTACATGGACATGTTGTACATACTGTTCGGTCTTTTGGTTGAATTCCTTCACGAAATCACAAATTTGTACTTGGTGCCACAAAACCAAGGGCATTAATACAATGTGGCATTTTCACTCTAAATATATATGTATAAATTCAACATGTACATTGTGAAAGTATGCAAACTCAGATTACCTGTGACTTCACCAATGCAATTTTTTTGCTTTCCTTAGAACTATCTACTTGATATGTTATGTACTTGAAGTTATGCATTTCTACTGACATCCTCCCAAATTCGTGCGCCTCGGTTGCGTGGATGCAACGACTCAATAATGCAAATCCACTGCAACTGGAACATGTCCCATATAAACATGATCTTTTATAATATTTTTTTCCTTCAGGTCTTGGATACATTATGCTATGTATAAATTCTCTGGATGCATTCAGTGGTTGTAATGATGGGAAACTTGCACAATGTTAGTATGCAAATCACAAAATATATGTTTATATGTATCATAATAGTACTCAAATTCTACATTGTATCTACAAAAACATGTATTGCGATCAATGCAAATTCTAACATACCAGGGTTGATATTTTTCAAAGGACCTTTGGCCCAAGTTCAATTGTGTGTGCTCATTCTTGAACCTCTCATAGAGTTATGTTTGTGTCGTGTCAAGGAAGTGCTTGACATGGGGTTCACCGCCCCCCCCCCCCCCTGAACACCTTTTCTCAACTTTAAAACATTTCTTTGATTCGATGACGGTCTAGTGTTATCA